>CM067590.1:2376458-3576458 GCA_034336665.1 Luscinia megarhynchos | reverse complement strand
AAACCCTGATACCTGCAGGCTGCTTCCCCCGTGTCTCTGACTGAAACCCTTCCTTCTCGTGGCTGCCCTGCCCTGTGTGGTGCTGGGGTGCAGCTCCTGCAGCTCTGGTTCCCCCAGCAGCCGAGGAGGGGTCCCCCCTGCACTCAGACCTGTCCTACTACTCCTACGAGTACGACCCCGACGCCTTCGCCCTGGACGCCGACGTGTTGGAGGCGCTGGCGGAGCTGAGCACGGCCAGGACTCTGCAGGAGGGGGACAGCAGCCAGGGACAGGCCACCCCAGCAGAGTGGTGAGCACACACTGGGGACAGGCTCTGCTCTGAGCCAGCCTGGGGCACCCTTCTGCTGGGTCAGTGCCCCACAAAGGGGTGTTTTCACAACTCTTCAGGGGTCAGTGGGAATGGGCTCTTGCTGTCAAAGGCTCTGTGACCTCAGTGGCTTCACTCCCAGTGGGATGAAGGGAACTTTCACTTGTGTGTTCAGCTGGAGGCTGAGGGGAGGCTCATTGGTCTCAACAGGGGGAGAGGAGGAATGGACATGGCTCTGTGCTCTGGGACAGGGCCAGGAGCCCAGCAAGGGCTGGAGCTGTGCCAGGCCTTGGCACGGAGCTCAGGGAAAGGTTCTTCCCCCCGAGGGTGCTGGGCCCTGCCCAGGCTCCCCAGGGAATGGTCCCCAAGGCTGCCAGAGCTGCAGGAGCCTTTGGACACTCTCAGGGATGCTCAGGGTGGGATTTTGGGGGGTCTGGGCAGGGACAGGGGCTGGGTTTGATCCCTGAGGGTCCCTTGCAGCTCTGCAGTTGTGTCCTGCCAGGCAGTGACTCCTGGCAGCACCTTTGGCAGAGGTGAGTGAGGCACAGCCCAGGCCCCAGGAATCCCACAGTGACCCCAAGCAGGGCTCAGCAGAAGGGGCTGGTTCCAGCTCCCAGCCCCACCAGCACATCTGCTACAGGTTAACACAACACAACTGCAGCCATGCAAATAACCCTGCACTGCCTGTCCCTCAGCCTGGGCAGGAACAGGGCTGCTCTGACCATCCCTGGGGCCCCTCCCAGCTCTGTGACCTTCTCAGATTTTCCCTGCCCACGTCTCCCAAAGCTGCATCACAGCAAGGTGACTTTTCTTCCTTGTGTTCTCCTTCTGACAGAAATGCATAATTTAACTGAACAGAAGAGGCTCAGAATGGACTCCTGTACGAGTTTGTTCCTCCAGACCTGCTGCAGAACAGAATCCCAATGATGACTACTTCTGATGCCCTCAGAACTGTTGGCTTTGCTGCCCCTCGGGGCAGCTCTGGAGCTCTAAGGGGGACACTCAGCATTATTTTTCTGTCCATTTTCCTGCCTTCTGTGCATCCTCTTTGGAGCCCTTCCAGTGATGAGAGACCAAGATGCTGTGCCCTCTAGGTGAGAAAAATAGGAGCTGGAATTCAAACCTATAGAGCTTTTCCAAGTGTTTTCTCTGCTATCAGGATATTCTGCAAATGCCATTTCCTAGCTACACTTAGAAGCTAAGTCCAGGCCTTGTGCTTAGCTGAACTGCTGTTTGAGGAAAGATGGCTGAGAAGTTTTTTTTTTCTCAAATTATAATAATAAAAATCAGTGGTTTTTTGCCAATTATGACACAGCAAGAGGCTGCTCATCTTCCCCAGCCCATCAGTCTGCTGCATCCATGAGAGAAACATTTCCCTGTGGCTCCACAGCTCAGGGAGGTTGTTGGGAGGTACATCTTACCTGAGAAAACTGAAATCCACTGCCAGGGCCTGAAAGGCTTCATGTCTGCTGCTGTCTGCTGGCTCAGGTGGGTGTTTGCAGCCCCAGCAGAGGCAGGGGTGAGGTGGGGGAGCCCTCTTTGTGTTGCACTATGTGCTGACAGGGGCTGCTTGCAGCCTTCTCAGCCCCTTTCCTCCTCAAAGTCTGGCTTGAAAATGAACCTGGCTGAGGCACAGCCCTTTCAGATGCTTGCCTGACTTCACCAACCCCTTTTATTTTGCTCCCACTGGCATCCAGCACAGCGTGTTCTGCTCCTGGTGCTCCCTGCCCTGGCCAGTCCCAATCCCAGGCTGGACTCCCTCGGTCTGACCTGCCCCAAGCAACGTGGCAAAACT
This sequence comes from Luscinia megarhynchos, assembly GCA_034336665.1. Classification (NCBI taxonomy): domain Eukaryota; kingdom Metazoa; phylum Chordata; class Aves; order Passeriformes; family Muscicapidae; genus Luscinia; species Luscinia megarhynchos. The sequence continues at coordinate 3,574,356 of CM067590.1, read as the reverse complement.
TAAAAAGAAAAGCTTTGTCTTTCCAAAAGTGCAGGAGCCAAGATTTTTGAGTTTCCCTTCTTGCCTGGAGCAGCATTGTTCTCTTTGGAGGAGTTACATGCAATTGCCTCTTGCAAAATAGTGTTAATATTTTATCTTCCCACTTCTATTGTTACCAGGACCCAGAGCAGGGTGGAAACTCCTTTTGAGGGTGTTTATTGGTGAATGGAAATGGGAAAAAAAAAAAAAAAAAAAAAAAAAAAACAGTAAAAAGCCCAGCTCCATTCATTTTTAAGGCTTGTTTTCACAGGAACCATGACAAGAATATATCCCAGTATAGACATTCCATTCCAGAATAAAGGCAAATTTCTTCCAGAAAAATGTCCACATGGGGACAACCAGGAGGTATCCCAGAGGTTGGGCATGTGGAGTTTGCAGTTCTTTTTGTCTGGGGCCAGACATTTGCAGAATGCAGTTGACATGATGAAGGTCTGGGTCTTGAAGTTCCCAGAAGTTCCAGAGCTGCCTGGCTGGCAGCTTTGCCAGCCTTCCCTGGTGGCTGCTCCCAGGATCCTGCCCCATGTCTGGGGTGTGCAGGGCCACATCCTGCCCTCACCCTGGCAGCTGCAGTCCTGCCTGGCAGGTAAATAAATGCCTTTAAACTAAATTCCACCTCCTGCAAGCAACTGTCCTGGCAGGCACTGGCTATTGTGTACACACACCGGGCTGAGTCAATATTTATCCCTGGGTAAATAACAGGCCTAGTGTGAGCTGCAACAAGATTTCTTTTTCTTTTTCTTTTTTTTTTTTTCCTTTTCTAAAGCTCAGAACTGCACAATACAAACCCTGCTGTTTGCTGGTTCAGGCTGTTCAGCTGGGAGTTGGGAGGATGAGGCATTTGGGCAGCCTGTGATGTCTGGGACTGGCTTCATCCAGGAGCTGGGACCTGTGCTCTGGATTCCTCAGCCCCTTTCTGGTTTCCCTTTCCTGCTCTTTCTCACCCATTGTACAGCCAGTGAATGCTTCTGGAGAAATATTTGAAGTCATTTTAAATTGCTTGGTCCTCTCACAGATCCTTGGGCACTCAGAGCTCCCTCTGGGGATGAGGGAGGTGAGGGTGGGGAGTTCCAGCCAAGAGTTAAACCTGGCTTTCTTCACTTTCCTCAGGCTCTGGCACATGTAATGTCCTAATTCCAGATGCAGACATCCCCCTGTTGCTGCCAGGTAAATAATTCCTGCTGGTGGTGCCAGCCCATCAATCAGAGCCTTGTCTGAGGGGTCTCTGAGCCAGTGCTGGAGGCAGAGGAGTCTGGCTTCTGTTTCACAATTCAAAGTAAAGCCAGAGAGCCCTGGACCCTCAGAAGGCAAAGGCAGAGCAGCCTTCATGTCCTCAGAGGCAGACAGGGCAGGGCAGTGTGTGGGAGGGGGTGGGACAGGATTTCTGGGTCCTGGCTTCACCCCCAGTGCTCCTTCCCAGCCTTGGCACCTCCAGTGCATCTGCTCTCAGCAGCCTCTGCCTCCCCCTGCTCCTGCTGCACCAAACCAGCTCCTCTTTGTAGCTAAAAAGAAAGAAGGTGATTTTATTTAAGGAATTGAATCAAGGAACCTGCAGTTACCCCACTAGGGCTGCCTTTTCCCCTCTCACAGGAATAAAGGAAGTCTCTGCTCTCTTTACCCCAGCTGAGGGTCCAGAGCTTTCCCCATCCCCCATTTGATGGTCATGTTTCTTGTAACCATCATTAATTCTTATCTAGGGAGAAAAAAAAGAGATTATTTTTCCTCCATTCTTCAACATCCTGTTTGGAATACAGAGAATTTAGTACTGGATCCCTGAGCACCACTGGGCACAGCACAGACTCAAAGCCATTCACAGGCTCTGGCCCACTTCTGGCTCTGAAGCTGCTCAGTCTCCCTCCTGTCCCTGAGAGCATAAGGACATCTCAGGCTCCCACTTTGTGCACCTCAGAGTCAGTTTAGAGAGAAGGATTGGTTTTATTTTGTTTTTCCACCAAGGAAAACACCAGCTGGGTGCTGGAAAGCCAAAGCCAGCAAGGCCAGCAGCAGCTGCTGCTGCTTTGGGTTGTTTCTGGCTTAGAGACATTTGCCTTCCTCTGTCAGAGAGATGCTTCTCCTTTCCTTTTCCTGATAGTCCCTCACTGCAAAAGGAGAAAAGTGCCAGTGGGTTTGTAAGACACAGAAGTTGTTTCTTCCATCGAGCTCTGTGACTGAATAGCTGCAGCAGTGCTAGTTAGCAGTGATTGATGCTTGCAATCCTTCCAAGGAAATTAATATTTATATATTTGTAACTGTACATTATGCAGAGTAATCATTACCATGGTATTTATTTTAAAGCAATAGTTCCCCTTGTTCTTTCTTGTCCTGTGTTTTGGTCTTGCCTCTTCCCCTCCTTTTTAATCAGCCTCAGTAGAAAGCAAATACCAGAAGAATGTTCAGCTTGCTTGAAGAACGTCCCTGACACACCAGCACTTGCTTTGCTCACACTGACTGTTGATATTTAATGCACAATAACCTGGTTCCCATTATTGTGAATAGAGCAACTATTTAGAAAACCTCTGCCAGCCCGGGTTTGGGTTTGGGGGTGGGGTTTTTTTAAGTCCCTGCTGTTTCTGACTGAGTGCCCAGCACCCTGAGCCCAGCTTTGTGTTTCCCCTGCCCTTTGCCCTCACACACAGGTGCACACAAACAGCTCTCTGACCAGTTGTTGGTTTGTTCACACACATCTTAGCAAGTCTGAGTCCAGAAAAGTGTTCGTTTTAGATTCTGATAAATATTTTATTAAAAACTGATTTTAAGACAATTCTCTCTGCCTCTTATTCACACTTTAGCTTGTCAAGCCTGTGCTGGGAAAACTGAAGAATTAAGGAGCTCTGAAGAGGTTTATTGCTCATTTTCTACCAGCTGCTCATAGGGCTGTGCCCAAGTTGTGTCTGAGAGATGAGCTGGCTGCATTTTGTCAGATTTGCAGCAGGTTCCAATAAGCACCAAACCTGAGCACCTGTTTGATCAGAGACAGCTTTTGGCTCCGGGTGACATTGCACAAAGGGAGTGTGGAGAACCAGAAAGTTTGCTCCATTCCTACTTTACTATTTCCCTTCATGAGGCATCTTTTTATACAAAATCCATTAATACAACCTTTGCCTCAAAGACATGATGGATGCCAAGGGTGATTTGCAAAAACAGGGATGAGTGAAAGGATTTTTACATCTTTTACCACAGTGGGCTGACATTGCTGAGGGGTTCTTACAAATCAAGCTAAGAATGTTGTTGCTGCACAAGCCAGTGCGCTGCACTCTTTTGGTTTAGTTTAGGAGAGTATCTTCTGAAACATTTAGAAATTTGGTTTTGCAATGATAGCTCTTTTTCAGTTTTAGGGGAAGGGAAGATGCATTCAAGGACAGGAGCAGGACTGGCAGGCAGAGAGCAGCCAGGGTGGGAGGTGTAGGGGGAGGAACATCCCTGGTGGTGTGAGAAGTGTCCCAGTAAAGGATGGATGTGTCCAGCGTGGGCAGAGAATCTCACAACCTGGGTTTATCCAGCCTCATCTGTGCAGGCAGGGAGAAGCATTTGGCTCCTGGGAAATGCTGCCCTGGGTGAAACCCGTGTAATTCCAGTGCTGCATTGACCCCGGGAGCAGCGAGCCGGGCTGGAGGCTCACACCAGCGAATGCTTGGAACGGGGCAGCGTCTCCTTGGAGGTCTTTAGGGACGTGCTGGTTTTTTTGCTGCCCCCGAACACCTTGCGCTTGACCTTCTCACGGAAATCCTCGGAGACGTAGTAGTAGACGAAGGGGTCGGCGCAGCTGTTGCAGGTGCTGAGGGCCAGGCTGACCATGTAGCTGAGGTACAGGCGGCCGTGCAGCCGCGAGCAGGGGCTGGAGTAGTGCAGCAGCAGCAGGATGTTGCTGGGGGCGTAGAACAGCACCAGGGTGATGAACACGAGCGCCGTGAGCTTGGCAGCGTGCGAGTAGCGGCCGCCGCGGCGCAGCAGGACGCGCAGCACCGCGCCCGAGCTCAGCGCCAGCAGCAGCAGCGGCAGCAGGAAGGCGCAGGCGATCAGGGCCACGAAGTAATGGAAGAAAAAGCCTTCGTCGTCCTGCCGGGGCAGCACGTCGTGGCACAGCGTGAGGCCTGCCCCGAGCAGCGGGTAGGACTGCTGCTGCAGCGCCAGCGGCAGCGTCAGGGCTGCGGAGCACAGCCACACAACCCCGCAGGTGGCCGCGGCCAGCGAGGGCGTGCGGAAAGCGCGGGACGAGAAGGGGTGAGCCACGGCCAGGTAGCGATCCACGCTGATGCAGGTGAGCAGCAGCACGGAGCAGTACATGTTCCCGTAGAACAGCGCCGTGGTGAGGCGGCACAGCGCTTCCCCGAAGGGCCAGTGGTTGCCCAGGAAGTAGTAGGAGATCTTGAAGGGCAGCACGGCGGTGAGCAGCAGGTCGGCGCTGGCCAGGTTCATCAGGAAGACGGTGGCGGCGCGGCGCTCGGCCGTGGCCAGCGCCCAGAGCGCCAGCGCGTTGGCCGGCAGCCCCAGCGCCAGCACCAGGCTGTACAGGCCGGGGATGAGGCGCACGGTGACCGCGCTGCCCAGCTGCGCCCGCGTGCCCGCGGGGACCAGCAGGTACGTGACGTTGTTCACCGTGGCCTGGTCCCCAGGGATGGCTCGGGGACACGGGGTGACCTCTGGGGCGCTGGGCTGCTCGCCGGTGCTGTTCTGAGAGTAATCTGCGAGGAAGGCAGTGTTACTCACTGTGTGTTACTCACTGTGTGTTACCCACTGTGTGTTACCCACTGTGTGTTACTCACTGTGTGTTACCCACTGTGTTACTCACTATATGTTACTCACTATATGTTACTCACTATATGTTACTCACTGTGTTACCCACTGTGTGTTACTCACTGTGTGTTACCCACTGTGTGTTACTCACTGTGTGTTACTCACTGTGTGTTACCCACTGTGTGTTACTCACTGTGTGTTACTCACTGTGTGTTACTCACTGTGTGTTACCCACTGTGTGTTACCCACTGTGTGTTACCCACTGTGTGTTACCCACTGTGTGTTACCCACTGTATGTTACTCACTGTGTGTTACCCACTGTGTTACTCACTGTGTGTTACTCACTGTGTGTTACTCACTGTGTGTTACTCACTGTGTTACCCACTGTGTGTTACCCACTGTATGTTACTCACTGTATGTTACTCACTGTGTGTTACTCACTGTGTGTTACTCACTGTGTGTTACACACTGTGTGTTACTCACTGTATGTTACTGTGTGTTACCCACTGTGTTACCCACTGTGTGTTACCCACTGTGTGTTACTCACTGTATGTTACTCACTGTATGTTACTCACTGTGTTACTCACTGTATGTTACTCACTGTGTGTTACCCACTGTGTGTTACCCACTGTGTGTTACCCACTGTATGTTACTCACTGTGTGTTACTCACTGTATGTTACTCACTGTGTGTTACTCACTGTGTGTTACCCACTGTGTGTTACTCACTGTGTGTTACCCACTGTGTGTTACCCACTGTATGTTGCTCACTGTATGTTGCTCACTGTGTGTTACTCACTGTATGTTACTCACTGTATGTTACTCACTGTGTGTTACTCACTGTGTGTTACCCACTGTGTGTTACCCACTGTGTGTTACTCACTGTGTGTTACCCACTGTGTGTTACCCACTGTATGTTGCTCACTGTATGTTGCTCACTGTGTGTTACTCACTGTATGTTACTCACTGTATGTTACTCACTGTGTGTTACTCACTGTGTGTTACCCACTGTGTGTTACCCACTGTGTGTTACTCACTGTGTGTTACTCACTCAGCCCGTTACTCACTCAGCAGGGCAGGCTGAGCACACAGCTCACCCCAAAGCACAGCTCACCCCAAAGGCTGCTCTCTGTCTTTTCAGAGAGTGCTCTGCAAAAGCTGCATGTGGCAGGCAGAAAAATCTGGCTGGCTTTTTCTGGCTTTTTTTTAGGAGTACAGGAGACATCCTCATCCTCAAAAGACATCCTCACCTTTCTGAGAACATCCCCAAACCCTTTGCCCTGTGGTTTCCCACACCTCACAATAGACTGTGGTGCTCTACAGCCATGAACAGGCCTGGGAATCCAGAGACCAATTCCTCTGTACAGCCGTGAACAGGCCAAGGAATCCAGAGAGCAATTCCATGAACAAGCCTGGAAATCCAGAGAACAATTCCTCTGTACAGCCATGAACAGGCCAAGGAATCCAGAGAGCAATTCCATGAACAGGCCTGGGAATCCAGAGAACAATTCCATGAACAGGCCTGGGAATCCAGAGAACAATTCCTCTGCCAGGCTTTCACAACTATCTGAAGGTCTGGAGCCACTCCAGTGTAAAGTTGTGGCTCTGGGAGTATAAATAGCTAAAGATTCAGCTTTCGAGTCCTGTCTGGTTTACTGCTCCTTTGTTTTTCCTTTCTCTTTCTAGTTTCTTCCACCCCAGCTTCTCCTCTGTACCACCTCTGTCAACCTCCTGCTTCAACAAGAGCCCACACAAAGCTCTACCAGAGCATCCTCCCATGTGAACTCATTAAAAAAATGAGTTTTCAGGGATCTTTCAAAGGTCCCAAACACCCAGCACTGTAACAAGCAGCAGCTTTGCACCCAGAGGCTCACACTCACCATCGTAGTCCGAGGCCAGGCAGAGTCCCCAGAGGGCACAGCAGAGCAGGACCCTGGTGCCAAGGGTGCCCATGCCCGTGCAGGGGCTGCTGCCACAGCACAGTGCCAGGGCTGTGTGGGAGCAGCAGCAGCAGCAGTGACCCTGCTTACGCATTTCCTCCTGCTGGCCCTTAGCTCTGGGCAGGACGGGGGGATGGAGGGGCTGTGACCACAGCACAGCCCAGGCTGGACATCCCCAGCGTCAGTGTGGGACTGGGAGGGGCTTGTTTATCCAGACCCCGAGTGTTTCAGGGCTGCACTTCATCCTCAGAGTGAGATGATGGCTCAAGTGACTCATCTGGGTCTCCTTCCTGCTCCGGAATATTCCTGGAAATAACAAATGTGGTTGGGTTTGATGCAGTCTGCACATAAACAGAACCCAAGAACCTCTGCCCAAGGAAATGCTGAGCGTCCTCCCACTGCAGAGACCTGAGTGCCTCTTGTGGGTGAGCTGAGGTCTTTTCCTAAAGCCTGAGTCACAACATTTCTGGTCCTACAAACAGGGAGATATCCCAGATACCAGAGCTGCAGAACCACACAGATCTCCCAGTCCTGCAGACTCATTTTCTAGCAGTGGAGAGGTTTCAGTGTCAGCCTTGCATCTCCACATCAGGCTGGGCCCTTCAGAGCTCCCTTTGATTCCTGCTCCTGCTTCCTGGCTCAACAGCACCAAGCTCCTGCACCTTCTTGATTTTACTGCAGAGGATGGCTAAAAGTCCTCTGGGTTGGAGCTCTTTGCACTTGACAGCAGCAGCAGGAGAACCATGGCACACCAGGGAGAGGGGGATGCTTTGCTTCCTCTGATAAACCCCTGGGACAGGGGGGAGCAGCTCCCAGCAGCAGGAAAGGGGCCTGCAAAGGGCAGGCAGGAAATCCCTGCTCTTGGGGAGATAATGGGCAGCTCCAGCCACTCCTGCCCCACAAAAAGCTGCCTTTTCCCAGAGCTGAGCAGTGCCACCCTGCACCATCCCACTCTGCCTGGGATAAGAACTCAGAGCAGCACATGGAGCTGCTGGTTGTGTCCAGAGGACATCTCAGATAAGGCTGTAACAGGGACTAGCAGGGGTTAATTGAGCCTTAAGATCCTTTGCTGCCAGGTCTCTCCTGCTCTAACCCCCAGGGCAGGTCCTTTCTGTGCTCTGCTCTGCACAGCAGCTCTGGGAAGCTCCCAAATCCTCTCCCATCCATCAGAGCCCAGCACAGCCCTGGCCATCACATGCCCAGGCCAGTGGGACAGGAGGTCATGGCTGGAGAGGGTGCAGGGCTTTGGGCTTTGGGGCTGCTCTCTGCAGCCCTGGCCTGGCTCTGCAGGGGAGGAAGGACAGGAGCTGGAGCCCAGGCAGTAGGAACTGTAAATTTGGTTTGGCAACCTGAGGAGCAGCTCGTTTCTTTCTCCTCTTCTCATGAATGGCCTCTTCTGTGAAGGCTGCAAATCTGAGCCTGGCTGCTGTTTGATGGGATTCTTCTATTCCAAGGAGAAAATGATCCTATTTCCTTTGCTTTCACCATATTCCCACATCCTTGTGCCGAGCGTGTCAAGAGGTGGAGTTCCACTGGCAGGGAGGGGAAGATGCAATGTTAGATGTTTTGCTTTTGTGATTCTCTCAGGATTTATGAACCATTACAGAATGACTCATGTGGCCACATATTTTCCATGCCTCAGCCAGGATCCTTTCCATGCTCTGTATGCAAAAAATTAGCCATAATCAGGTTCAGATAGTGTGCAAATCACAGCCCTGCTTCCTATGGGCAGGTCTCTGGAGTGGAGCAGAGAGGGGTTACTCATCTCTGTATCCTTCATTTTTCAGATGCTGTGTGATCTTTAGTGACTGCCTTAGATGCAGAACAGCTTGCCTGAAAATTCTAGTGCCAAAGGTTTGTCACGGCTTGTTAACATCTCTTTAAGTCGTGTGATCCTTGCCCTGTGGGGTAACAATTTGGTTTTAAAGTAATTCATTGTGCAATAGATCATCTCCTGGGAGCAGGGGCTCTTTTATTCCGTGGCTCTGAACCCAAAAGATGTACTGCTGGAAATCAGGCTGGGGATTTCAGAGCTCAGAGGGAGGGTACAGACACCACCTGGCCTGTCCCATACATCTTGGAGGCTTGGAAGAGCAAACTGTGGTGGGTAAATGATGGGATTCACTGCAGCGGCTCCAGAGGGTTCCTGTCTCAAATCTCAGACACTGCCAAGTCCCCTCCTTGTCCCTGGGCCAGGCTGAGATTCTCCTCCTCTCCCTCCTGCTTGTCCCACAGCTCTCCTCTTCTCTGGGATCCCCCCAATCCTTTCCCTGGGTGATCCCATACATTCTCCTCAGCCTCACACTCCTGAGGATTTTCCTGGGGGAGTTTTCCTGGGAGAGGTTTTACAGGGGGAGGTTTTTCAGAACTGCTCTTTGCCTGCTAGCAGTTTTCACTTCACACCATAAAAGTCACTGTGAAGATATTTTCCAGGAATATTTGAAGCTTATTAACACCCCTACAACTCAGTGTTCTGGAATAGCTTTTTGGGGCCTTCCTCAGCAAGATGGTGATGCTGGAGTGGGGGGCTACCTGGTCTGATACAGCCATCACCACCACCACCATCATCATCATCATCATCATCATCATCATCCTCATGATTCTTTTTCAGCATCAGGAAATCTTTGGATTCATTCTTTAGCACAGGTTAGGAGTTGTTAGACTTTAATTTAGTCTTTAAATTGAATTAGTTAGTTCTAACCCAGAGCAATGGCTAAAACATGCAGAAAACCTCAGTTCATGTTTGCACACACAGTTCCAGACTCTCTCTCTGGTTCCCAGCCCTGACCCTCCCAGTGCATCCCCTGTGATGTGGAAACGTGTTTCCAAAAGTCCTGGAATGTTAAAAGCTGAACTCAGGTGCTCCCTTTAGCAACTCTGAATTTAACTGTGCAAATCACCTATACCTATTCCATCCTCTAGACCTGAAGGATGTTTTTAATCCATTTGCTGTTGCCAGTCTTGTCCCCTGGCTGGGATCTCCAAGTGCTCTCATGTCACATCTGGCTGTCCCTCCCCTCCAGGGAACATCCCCTTTGTGAGAGGGCCAAGACAAGACTTGTGCAAAGTGGGCTGTGTGGGCTGTGTCCTCTGAGACCCCACCACCAACACTTTAATCAAATTATTCCATGCAATCAATGCACCAGAGGGTTGTTTTTGGGAGAAGAACAGTTTGTTTGCCTGTGAGGGAGCAGGGGGCTGCACAGAGAGCAGAGCTGCCTTTTGTTATGGCAACGGAAGTGTTGGGGATGATGTAAAGGAAACTCCTATCAGCTCTGGGGCACAGCACCACGGCTTAATTTGCAAAATCCACTCATTCATTTGCCGTGCAGAGCTCACAGGGAGCACAGTTAAACATGTTATTACCCAGGAATTTGGGGAGGCTGAGGGAAAGGCGGGTGGAGGGTTATTTGCATGGCTGCAGTTGTGTTGTGTTAACCTGTAGCAGATGTGCTGGTGGGGCTGGGAGCTGGAACCAGCCCCTTCTGCTGAGCCCTGCTTGGGGTCACTGTGGGATTCCTGGGGCCTGGGCTGTGCCTCACTCACCTCTGCCAAAGGTGCTGCCAGGAGTCACTGCCTGGCAGGACACAATTGCAGAGCTGCAAGGGACCCACAAGGATCAAACTCAGCTCCTGTTCCTGCCCAGACCCCCCAAAATCCCACCCTGAGCATCCCTGAGAGTGTCCAAAGGCTCCTGCAGCTCTGGCAGCCTTGGGGACCATTCCCTGGGGAGCCTGGGCAGGGACCCAGCACCCTCGGGGGGAAGAACCTTTCCCTGAGCTCCATGCCAAGGCCTGGCACAGCTCCAGCCCTTCCCACGTTTGTTTTTGAGACCTCTGGTGGAGCAACTCTGCCACCCCCTGGACTCGCTGCTGCAGCCACGGCCTCAGCTCCAGGAGAGGTTTTGGCAGCTCCCACGTGAGTGCAGCCCCAGCTCCTGGGTGGGATCTCTGCTTGCAGGAAATGGATTTTCCTTGTCAGTCAGGGTGCTGCTCACACCCTCACACAGCACTTGCTGACACACAGCTGCATCAGCACGTCCTGCAGCCTGCCCAGGAACTTCAACCTTTCCATTTTAAATCTAGTTTCAGGTAAAAAGACAACCAATTCTGGGGGTTGTCACAAAATTTAAATTAGTTGAAAAGAAATGTAAAACAGTGAGAACTGCAGACTTTTAAAATCAATATTTTATTTTACTTGAATGTGCAAATAAATATAAAAAAAACTACATTCAAGGAGCTGGCAAAGCAATTACAAGCCCAAAAGCAAAGATCCTTCAAACAAATGGAAGAACAAACTCTTGACTCAAGGTCGTGCAGATACACAGCTGAAACCCTCAGACATGAACAAGTCCCTCTCAACCCTGCCTGATATTCCCTTCCCTTGCTACTCTCAGCTTTGAGACAAAAGCACTGTAAAGGGCAAAATTCTTGCTTAATCAGTTCTGATTATAAATTAAGGTTTACAAAATAAGGATGCTTAAAAATACCTGAAGTACACTTAGAATGGGTTGATGGAACAGGACGGTGCCCAGGGGTGTTGCTCACCTTGGTGCACCTGGAATCAAAAGCATTTTAAGCCACAAGTTGCCACCTATTTTCTAGTAAACAGTTTTCTGTATCATAAAACCATAAAGTTTGGCACAATTGTCATCTCCACTGGGAGACAGCAGAGAGGTGAGCAGGACTGAGGTGTGTTTTGGTGAGCTGGCTGAAAGGGAAAGGGGGACACTGTGCTTTGCACTGGGCCTGTCCCCCTGCTCCCTCCAGCCCTTGCAGAGCCACGTGGTCTCTTATCACTGCACTGAGGGAAGGGAAGAACCTTCAGATCAGTTCAGGAACCAAAGTTTAGTGGAGGAGAACACGGGCTCCTGATGAAAATCTCTGCTGGCAGTGGTTGTGCAAGTGGCCATGAATGCCAGAGAGTGGCCTCCCTCCTTCCCTCCCACAGATTATTTTGCAAAAAAGACAAAGACTTGGGACAATTTTCTGTTGAACGTACCCCAAAGGCCAATTTTTCTACTGTCAAGTGAGACAATTGCGAAACCAAATGTCGTACAGTGGAAACAACCCAGGACAAATCCTACAGGCTGCTCCTTAGGTCTGGCAGAAATCATAACCTAAAAATCAAAGCCACAGAAAGTTTTGGGGTGGGGGGTTATGGCCCCAAAAGCCAGGGAAAAGTTGGAAGCAAAGCTGAAAGGAGGCTGGGGATGCTTCAAAATGTTATGTTTGTAATGCACTCCACGGACAGCGTGCTCGCCCTCGGCCCCTGAAAAACAGGAGTGAAGTCACAGAGGGGCTGCAGGGCAGACACGAGTAAATTCCCTTGATTTCTCACTAGATTAAGTCAGATGTAGTGTTCTGCACAGATCAGGGCAGGCTGTGTTAGGTTCCATGGCAAAAGAAGCTTCCACAGCAGTACAGATGCTTCGGTGGAAAAGCTCATCTAGGATGGTTGTGGCTGGATCTCACTCTGCTCCTCGCAGATTTCCGTGTGTCCCTGCGAACCCAGCGCCTGTGCTGACCCAGCAGAACCAGCAGAGTCCGTGGGCCGGGGCTCAGCTGCCAGCCGTGCTCCGGGAGCTCCATCTGCCGATGTGCCCGGTGCGGTGCAGCCCCGCCGAGCGCCGGGGGCCGGCCATGCACAGGGAAACGCCCAGCTCCGGAGCTGCCCACCAGCATGCAAAACACAAACCCAAAAGCCAGGCCACACCTCGCAATGGACATTCCTCCCCACGGATATTCCTCCTCATGGATATTCTGGAAGGCAGAGTCTGCAGCAGCTCCTCAGGTCCCAAAGTTGGGCGATCTCAGCCACAGCTCAGGGTTCTTCCCCTCAGTTCATGCTCCACACCACTTGGTTGATGAGGCAGCATCAGAGGATTGAGTGCTGGCCATCCCCGTGTCAGTTTTGGCATTTTTCTCACCAGAGCCCCAGGAACAAGAGTCATCTGTTGCCTTGATGGTTCACAGGGACAACAAAGCCCCCCAGGCACTCCCAGAGTACACTGAAGAGTTCTGCAGGCTCCAAGACGGCACAAAGTCAGGAAGATTTGGAATATTAAACCCTTGGAAGTGAAAGCAGCTGCCAGCATCTGCTCAAACACCAGCCTGGCTCCACCTCTCCAACAAAGCCACCAGTGGTAGTTCACCCCCTCACTGAGCTGGTCAGCAGCAGCCTAAAGCCAGGAAACTACTGAAAAGTGTGTGGCAATGCCAAGAGCCCCCTTCCCACAAAAGCTTTTAAAAGTCTTTTCATGATGGCTGGAGGATTACACTGCAAGGAGACAAGTCTATGCCATATGGAAAATACATGATAATCCAAAGTAAAATGCTGTTTGGATAAATATCATTAATACATACATTGCATTCCCACCACTATTCTCATAGTAAATGTGCTTCACCAGCAGAGCTCTGCCTTGTCTGGGCACTCAGGGTGAAGCAGGACGGCGGCTGTACTGGACTCTGTATCTGTTCACTGGCACCCCGTGGACGTTCACTGTCTCACAGGTGGTTTTGCAGGGCACCATCTCCTCGTCCTCATCCCCCATCAGCCAGTCTTGAACCACATCCACGGCCTCCATGGACACGTTCTCCTCCAGCCACCGGTTGTGCCACTCCTCGAACTGCTGGTGGTGCTTCAGCAGCACCACGGGCTGGACCTGGGAGCAGGGCAGTAAAGATCACTGAGAGGCTCCTGGGGGAAAAGCCAAAGCCCTCAGCTCTACCTGAGATGTGCAATGCTTTGCGAGCAACACCAAGGGAAACAGGAAACCGCAGACCTGTGTTTAACCATCTCTATTTCCTAATGTTTGCCACTCCCACTTAAAATTTGCATGTAAAGAAAAGGCTGCTGAGCTAATCCAAAGTACAGAGCATTTATCAGCTCTCCTCCATTTTACCCAACACAGAGGAGTAACTTTTGGGTGTAGCTTACAGGAATTCAGCCACAAGAATTATTGGTACCTGCGCTTTGGCTCCCACCCCCAAACTCTGCTACTGCAGAGGGAGCAAGAGGGAGATGTACCTGCTTGGCCCTGCAGAGAGCTCCCCTCCTGTACATGTAATCCTCAGAGTTCATGATGAACATCATCTTGTGGGTGTTGAGCTTGAAGCGACAGTCGACGTTGCAGGCGCTCTCCACCCCGATCAGCCGCTTCCAGGAGCTCTTGACCTCGCTGCGCAGGGCCCTCACCTGCTTGCACTGCCACTTGCGAAACTTCTTCAGGTTCCTGCAGCAAAACAAGGATGACAAAGCATGTGTCACACCTGCTGAACTGCTCCCCTCAGCTGACAGGGCTCACAGCACAGGTATGGAACTTGTATTTGCACGTTTCGTTTCTCAGGCTCTCTCTGGGATATTCCTCCGTATCCTCTGACAAATATTTAGGGAAATGGGAACAAAGGAGACCCAGAATCCCATTCAGAATCCATCCTGCTCCATTCCAAACACAGTTCCATGAACAAATCAGTGCAGTGGTCACAAATTTCTCTTTCAGCATTCCCATGCAGCTCACTGGCCTGGAGCAGCCCTCAAAGGTGAGTGCATTTCCCCAGGGCTGGCACATCACCCAAACCCACTGGCACAGGGCAGGGAGGAGGCAGCAGCAGCTGCTGCAGGTGTGGCTCGGGGCAGGAGCAGCTCACCTTTGCAGAAAGACTGGTTTCAGGAGGAAGCCATCGTTCTGGTTGTTGGGAGCTCCTTCCACCCCTACGTACTGCTCCATGTAGTTTGCCAGGTGCTGCACAAGGGAGACCACTTCCAGTGAGATTTCACTTCATCAGGACAAACATCACTGCAAAGAACCTGTTTGTTTCCAAGCTGTTTATTCTGAGGCTGATTTATGCTGAAACTCTTTTACTGATGCACCGTTCCTGTCCATGGTCACAGCCCCACATGTCATCTGCCCACCTCCCAGGCAAACTTGTCCTCCTGGCAAAGCCTCACAGTTTGGAACAAGAAAGCAGGGAAAGCATTCTTAGACATCTGTTTTGTGGTACATAGGTCACTGTGGTATTACCTGGACCTCCACAGGATCTTCTGTCTGGGTTTCTTCTGTATCCAGCAGCTCAATGGTCATGATCACCTGTCCTTTCCTCTGGAGAAACATGACCTGTGATAAAGTTACAGAAAATATTTGCCACAGGGGTTCACAATAAAAAGCTGCATATTCACAAGTCATTTGGACAACAAATAGAAGCTAGGAGAGAAGCAGCAGGGCTTCTCAGTGAGCCACTATGTCCCCTCACTGTCTATGCTCTGATTTTGGTACCTTCTCTCCATATTGCTCACTCTCTCACCTTGGAGCTTCAAACCCACTTCTCCCAGGTGAAGTGGGAGATTTTCTGAAGTTTTTCAGTGATTTTGTGAAGTTCCCTGGCAGCAAGGCCTTACCTTGAAGCAGTTCTCATCTGCCATGCACCGTTCAGCCTTCCACTGGTAGCTGGTCTCCTTTGCTGCCCGGACACAGCGGGAGGACAGATTGCCCCCAGCAGCTCCTCGCTTCCTCTCGTTCAGGTACAGCTCAACCACCTTCAAGCAGATGTCATCGCTCACTAGATGGTGAAGCTTCCATTAAAAAAGGGGGAATTCAGTCAGCAAGCCTGGGCCAAGAATTAACTCCAGTGTGTCATGAAAGGAGTAAAACTCAGCACGGCATCACACTCAGCTGAAGCAGCAAACTCCAGAGATTTCCCACATTTCACTGCCTCATGACTTTGCAATAAAAGGAACAGAGGAGGGTGAGAGGCTGATTAACTACAGCTGGAAGACAGGTTTGAGTAAGAAGGACCTGACATTTTTTGTGTTTTGCCTTAGATACGTTTTGAGCATGGCAGAATTTTGAATAGACTGGAACTCAAACATTGGAAAAGGCCAGAAAGAGTAAATCCCTTAAGGTGGTCCCTGTATGGAAGCTGAATTCTCTCACTAGATTTCCCTGTCAGATAAAACCTTTCTCTGGATTTGCTCTGAGCTCAGTGTCCCGTTGCTCTGCAGGCACTGGGAGAAGGCTGGCTGTGTGTGAGGGGTGATGTGCAGCCCCAGCTCAGCCCAGCTCAGCCCAGCTAAGTCCAGCCCAGCCCAGCCCAGCCCTCACCTGGCGCACGATGTTCTGCACCAGCTTGTCCATGGTGAAGCCGATGTAGGCGTGGATGGTGAACATCTCCCTCAGGGTGTCCTCATACTGTGTGGGGTCGATGTTCCCATCCAGCAGGCTCCTCACCATGTCTAGGAAGGCTGGGTAGTACTCCTCCAGCTCCACCTCACCTGGCCAGGGCAAAGGGAATTCATTTCACACACAGAACAGGCAGAGTGAAGTCAAGCAGTGCAGGAGGCAGCACTGCTCAAGAACCACAACACTCAGTGTAGAGTGTGACATTACAGACAGGCAGCTCCCTGCCAGGTGCCCTGACAGGTTAGGACAGTTTCCCTCATGCACCTCCAGGACTGTCCTGTGCAATAACTATTTCTTTGTGGGGCTGTTTACATTGGAAATCAAAGTAACGGGTTCCTACAGTGAGGCACCTGAGAACACCTGGGCACAGTGGGCTGGCAGTCTCTGTGAAGCAGCCTGTGACACACTGACTGCCCTGCTGAAAGAGCTGTGTCCACAACTCACAATACAGCAGAGGACTGCACCTCCACACCCCTCAGAGAGCTGCCTGCTGGCTGCAGTGACTCAGAAATGCACAATGGAGTGCTGGCACCCAGGGCATTAAGAGTGAACTAAGCCCTGTATTATTCTTACTTGGTTGTTTCAGTCTTAGCTCCATGGCTGGATCATTGGTTTTTTCTTTCCTGCCTTCACAGAGGAGCTTCTCCCTCTCTTTCTCAGTCCGATATTCCAGAAGCTGCTTCTGGGCCTGGCGATAAATCTTTAGGAGCCTGGAGCACAGAGTCTGGTGAAGGCGCAGGAAGAAATACCAATTATTATTGACAAAGAAGAGGCTGTAAACATCATCCAGGGTGTTGTGGGGCTCAGCAGCTGTAACATCACAGAAGGTTGTTTTGGTCTCCAAAGGACTGCTTGGAGGCCCAGGCACATGTTTTTTCCGCAGCTCAGGAGTATCCAGGTTCTGCCCCTGGTGGTTTTCTCTGTCCTCATCTGTTGATTCCTCAGAAATGTTGTGTTCAGGTGGCTGAGAGAAGAACAGCTCAGGTATGAAGTGATGCACAATCTGCCTGATGGTTGCCTGATCCTCCTTTTGGATGGTGGGCTGCCTTTTCACGTAATAGCTGATAAGAGATGCTGCATCTTCCAAAATCTGCTTGTCCTCATAGATGAAGATAAGATGAGGCTCGTTGGTGGATGAACTCCTCCCCTCTGAATGCTGCTCCTGATGCTGGAATCAAGAGACAAACAGATACATATAAAGATCCTTCCAATCCATGCTCAAGAGCCATTCCTCCAGGAGGAATAAGCCAGCACTAACACTGTGCTTGGGACAGCTGGTTTTGACTCAATTTCCAACCACTTCCACACAGTCCCAGGTGCTATGGACACATCTGGGTCACACTGCCAGGGGAGGGAGTGGAGAAGGGGTCATCCCCTGTCACACCCACCTCATCATAGACACTTTCAATTTCATTCAGCAAGCTCTTGGAGCGCAGAGCTTTGGTGTCATTCTGCTTGAAGTTGACAGCTTGGTGGTCCAGGGATTTCAAATAGGCCTTCTCATACTGCTCCCTCCAAATCTTGTTGAAGCCCTGCTGGGCCTCCCTCCATTCTTCCTCTTTTGCTTTCAATCTGCATAAATGAACAGTCTGCATGAGTTCAGACAGACAGGCACAGAAACACACCCAAAACATTTTACTGTAGTCAACTGTGGTGCAGCAAGAAGTTTTCAGTGGAAAACTGGAATTGATTTCTAGAAGCAATAAATAAATTTGTGAAAGGACCACCAGTGCTTTCTTAAACGATGATGAGTTGAAACAACACCTACAGAATCACAAAACCATTTAGGTTGGAAGAGACCTCTGAGATCATCAAGTTCAACCTTTGACCAAATCACTGCCTTGTCAAACAGGCCAAGTGCCATGTCCAGTTGGTTTCTGAACACCTCCAGGGATGGGGATTCCACCACCTCCCTGAGCACCCCTTTCCAATGTTTAACAACCCTTTCTGTGAAGAAATTCCCCCTGATGTCAGAACTCCCAGCAATGCAGTCTGAAGCTATGTCCTCTCATTTTGTTGTTTAAAAATGCTTTAAAAATCCTTTTCCAACTCCTTAAAGAGCACAGCACAATGGGAATTACCTCTTAAGAACCACAGGGACAGCAGTGACTGGGTTTTTCTTCAGACTCTCGATGATCTCGGGGGCTTTGTCGCCGTAGATGCGATAGATGGCGCGGCGCTGGATCACCTCCGAGGTTCCTCCCAAACAATCATCCAGGCGAAACTTCTCCTGGTCCTCCTGGCTCAGCCGCGACAGTTTTTTCTGCACACTCTCCAGCACACGGATTGTGGCTAAATTTAGTCTCCAGGACAACATCCAGCTGTTGAGAGTTCCCAGAAAACAGTGTCAGAACAGGCAGAGCAGGAGCACGGAGAGCAGCAGCAGGCCAGGTTTGTGGAAGGTGTTCCAGCCCCAGGGGGTGGAGCCAGGAAGCAGCAGGAAGGTTTTTACTGGAAAATCAGCCTCTGCCAGTTCTCCCAAAGGTCACATGCAATTTAGAACTGGACTCGTGCCTAGGAAGAACTATTAGACTCCAAGCACAACACACCAAGCTCCATCTCAAACCAACAAACACCTACAGAACTTTCAGGAACTGGCCACTGATTAATTCAGCAAAATCCAGAGGTTTTGCTCCCTGAGGGAGCAGAAGGGAGCTCAGCAGCACAGGTACCTCAAAGCGCTCGTCCTCACAGCGGTGCAGCTGCTCCTCATACGGAGTCTTCTTGGAGCTGACAAAAGTGGAGTCTTCAGACCAGGATGGAAACGAAACCCAGGTGTCATTTAACACCTGCAACAGAGCAGAGACATGACATTGAGCAGGGCCTTGTGAGCCCAGAGCTGTTCTCATGGGGTTTTCCCTCTTGTCTTTTTGCATTGTTCTTCCCTGAGGTTCTGCAGGACATTTCAGACCTAATTCCCAGATCACTGCTCCCTAGATTTGAGGTCTGTGTGGAGCTGCCAGGGCCCTGCTCAGAACACTCAAAAGCACCTTCACTATCACCTCATGAACAGAGATCACTCTGCAGTGATCAGCAGCTGTAAATAAGGGATACAGAGCTCTCCACAACAGTGGGAATGGTGCCCCAGGCACTGCCTCACAGAGCTCCTCCAGAGAAAAATTGTTCCCAAAGGCCACACTGGCCCACTACTAGAGAATTAATTCCAGGATATTTAATATTCTTTTCTGCCTATAGGAACACATATAGCACACAGACTCAAAAGGTATTAGAGATGTGATGTGAGATGGGTTTAGATAAAATTAGTGAAATGTGAGAATTATTTCAATAAATTGGCTGAATAAATTGAATTAGCACTGAAAAGGGAACTCCACATGCAACAGCTGTGGCACAAACCGCCCAACTCCAATTTCTATGTGTATTCAGGGATTGAACAGCCTGATCCCAGAGTACCTCCTTGCAAATGGCTGTTCTCCCACTGCACTTTGGCTGCTGGTAGGTTTTTGGGAGAGCTCTGTAACTGGATCCGATGCGTTTGCAGGAAGCGTAATCGATTTCCCGGCTCATTCCATCCCCGGAGCGGTCGCTCAGTGGAGAAGCAAAGGAAAGCTCTTTCACCCCAAGGAAGGACTTGAACTGTGCAAAGAGTTCTGGGAATTTCCTTCAAAAACACAAGTACTTTGTTATTCCACTGTGACAGTTTTAGGGTGGTTAATGCATGTCATAAAAGGGAGGCAGAAATATCTAAACAAATTCAGCATTGCAGGGAGAAATCTTTCACCAACTTCTCTTCTCTGTTATCATTCTCTCTGAATTGCTTTAGGGTTTGTATTTTTTTACTGAAGGTAGGAAAATTATTTCCCTTCACCACACAAACACTCCCCTTAAGTGCCTGAGGAGAAACTGATCCTTGCCATTTGACTCTCCCACTT
This sequence comes from Luscinia megarhynchos, assembly GCA_034336665.1. Lineage (NCBI taxonomy): Eukaryota > Metazoa > Chordata > Aves > Passeriformes > Muscicapidae > Luscinia > Luscinia megarhynchos. The sequence goes on along the minus strand of CM067590.1, from coordinate 3,554,580 downwards.
CTGCTGTAAGCCAAACAGCTCAGGAGGCCCACAGCAGTGCTGGAGCTATTTATCCTTCTCACAGTCCTGTTCTCAGATTTCATGTTTGTACCTTTATTACATTTTGAGATATTAAACAGGGAGTGTGAACAGACAGAGGAAAATATCTTCCTCACAATACTCATTAAGAGCTGTAGAGATAAATTTAAAGGTTCAGATTTATTACTCCTCATTTTGGATTAACTTTCAATTTCTTGCCTCCTACCCAGGAGAAACTTCAACATTAAATCCAAAACCTCTGTAACAAAATTGACAATGTGCCAAAAAAATAACAGAGTAAGACCTACAAAGTACCACAGGGCAGAGAGGTAAGTTAGTAACTTACCCTAAAAAGGGTGTAACAAGCTGGAGCAACTCAGAGCCAGAGACCAACTCCTGGTTGAAGAGAGCAATGCAACGGAGAAAATTTTCATAGACCTCCTGACTCTTGAGCACCCTGCGCACCTGCAGCAGTTTGGAGAGATAATCACAGCACCTGAATGCCACTTGTATTTAGAAAATTATTCATTATCAGTCTATTCATCTTCCAAACCCACCCATTCCAATTTTTGTCAGTCTACCACTTGAAAAGTTAGGGAATGTCTTAAGTGCTGTACAAATTGTACAGAAAACCGAACCAATTAATAACCATGGAAAGGTTAATGATATGCCCAGAGAATGTGAGAGAAGGACAAATACTGACCTTGTCAAAGAAGGAAAACTCTTGCAGAGTCCCATATTTCCCCACTGTCGCCACTGACAGATCTTTGGTACCTCGCAGCTTCATTTTCTTCTGTTAAAAGAACAAGCAGTTTATATTTAAAATGTTGTGACTCAAATGGCATCAAATTCCTCTCCTCTGTTGACACAGAACAACTCCCTGCAAAGACTGAGACCCTGTATTTCCCAAGCTGTGATCTGGCATTGTTGTGTCACATCCTAACAGCAATCTCTCAAATATCTCCTAGCTAAGAAGAAACAACAAAAAAGAAAAATCACTTGAGATTCTGCATAGAAGCAATGAATTGTCCCCTTCTAGTGCCAATACTTTGTACAGAAGGTTGTGATATTTAGTATCAAACATGTTACCACACACATTTAAGCATGTATTAAAAATTCCCTTTTTCTACAGCAATTAAAATAACTCAACATTTTGGTTTTCATACACCCACATACATCAAAGGCACTACTCATTACACCTGTATCTCAGCAATAACTAAGCACAAGTAGTATGAGGTTATTCTAAGATTTTTACTTGCTGCAAGATACCTTTGCTGGGCCAGAAACAGGGCGCAGCAGCAGCGGCCTGGATCGCTTCTTGCTGTGCTCCAGATTCTTCTCGTGCTCAGTTTTCTGGACACTGTTCACCTCACATGGTCCATTTCCTGTGAACTGAAGTAAATAAATAATGATTTCAACAGTCTTCTCTCAAATAAAGAAACCTAACAGGACACAGAGCATGTGGTTAAGTCACCTGTTCTGAGAAAATCCAAACAATGAAGACGAGCAATGTTCCTTACTGGCTGTATGAATTTCCATGTTATGCATATTCTACATGCAGACAGAGCATTCAATATCCTGCCCTGCTCTCAGCACATACCAAAGACCTTTTTGCCTCTGGGAGGAACTGTCCAAACTCTGAGAGCAGATCCTCCTGTCCCCGGAACAGATTGGCCACTTCAGTGAACACTTCCTCCTCTGACATGCCCCGGAAGGGTCGGCCCTTGGTGTTCAGCTGCTCTTTCTGAAAAGATACACACAGATGTTCAAAAAAGGTACCTCACTCTGCCAGAAAACTCACCCTGAGCCAAAAACATGAATGCCACAAAACTTGAAAGGATTCTGAGCCAGCCCCAGGCTCCCACAGGGCCTCCTTTCACACACAGAAGCACAAAAGCAACTGAAGGTGAGTTAAGACAGGTCTGGCTACAACCTCTTTACACCCTGCAAAGTTCCACAATTTTCACACTTGTTGTCATTTCGTGTGCATATCTATGAGGCAGCTGTTGGATAAAGACAAGTCCTTGGGAACTCTAAGTATGTTTGACAGGCAGGGATTAAATTTGACAACCACAACTCCAACAGTTCCAGAGCCAACCCACCAACTCTTCCACAGACTTTTTACCTGGTAAGTGTGAAGGATTTCTAGAAAGGATCTGTAAATCTCTGGATGGTCAAGGAAACGTGTTTTGATCTTATTCACATAACTGATGGCATTATTGAACTCCACAGAATCAGATTCCAAGGGAATTTGGGATTTATCTTCTTTGTAGGGAAGCTGCTGCCGAAACTCCTCGGAGCAGTCGCTGTGGTTGTGGGAGTTCTCCTGGGAGTAGTGCAAGACCAGCCCACTGCCAGGGAGAGCACTGGGAACAGGCTCTGGGGGCACCTGGGGGCACAAGACACATGAGATGAGTTGGAAAAAGATCAGGGACCAGCTCAACAACAACCCAGCAGCAGTGCTGGCAAGGTTGCTAAAAAATATTGTCACGTGAAGAAGGAAAAGAAAATTTTTCAGTCACCAATCAATTTCCCTACCTGGTTTATTAACTCCATCAGTTAAAATAAACCCCAAAGTTCTCTCTGATGTAGGAACCACCTGATTGTGGCTGACACAGCTTTATTGGCCTCACCAGTGAGGCTGCACCAAACACCTCCCACTGCAGGTTCTGCTAGCACTGGTTGTTGCAGAGGAACTGCCAGTTTTAAGGGGCATATTAAACATAAGGCCCTGACAGGTGTTAATTCCTAAGCAACAGAGAGATCTGAGGGAGCTGAGATTTAAAAGGTAGCTCCTGCTGCTAACTGGAGTTAAACCACAAGTTTATCAGCAGAATTCAGTTTATGGCTTTATTTCAGCTCCACAAACCACACAGTAACAACAAAAAACAAGCAGGAGCAGCATCCATCTGTATCCCAGCAAGTGTGCTCCACACCAGCCTGATGGGGATCCCATGATCTTAAAGACCTTTCCCAATGTAAACAATTCAATGATTTCACTGGTTTTTTCCCAGTTGTCTAAACAAGTTTCCTAGTTTCTCAGTGGAAGACTGAAGTGCAGTTCTTCCAGGATCACCCCTTGAAATTTGCCACTGCCCACAACCCATACTGGGAACCCCTTTAACAATGTCAGGCCAATTACAATTTCAGTTTCCAAACTTGACTGAAATATTTGGTGTTGAAGTGGTGTTTCCATGCAGAATTATCATTCCTGTGTAAGTCAAACTAGTTTGAGAATAAATTAGGGGTTGGAACTAAGTGATCTTTAAGGTCCCTTCAATCCAAAGCACTCTATGATTCTTTGAACAAACATTTAAATTTATATTACACCCATTATCACAGGCTTTGAAAACCATCTAAAAACATCAGCAACGTGCACCACACATAAATCTCCACAGCCTAAACAGTGCAGACGTGTCCAGTGACACATGGAACAGTTTATTTAGAGAATAAGAGCTGTGTGACCTACCTGACTATTCAAAGGTGACTGTATACTTAACTTCCCATTCTTGGGAATTTCTATCCTGTAGCCCAGAGGAAGAAATGCATTGAATCCTACAATGAGGTCAGGATGCTCATGGAAAAGCTGAGAAACACGTCGGATGACTCCAGGTGTGTCAATGCTAAAATTGAGAGGGGTTTGTTACTTTTATCCAAATCAGGAGCACAAGTTAAGCCCAGAAAACCCCAGAGAAATGTGAATTATCTGGTAACTTAGGGATGCAATCCTTCAAAAAAAATTCGCCCAGTGAGAGGAAATGACCAGTGCAGCCTCGCCCTGGGAATGTTATCCACGGAGAGGAGAGATGAGTGTCCAGATTGGCACCACCTCCAGGGCTGGCAGGGCACAAGTTCTGCTCAGGCTGCTTCACTTATTTCCAAGATCTGCGTTTCAGAGTGTAAAAAGTAAAAGCAGATTTGCCTTCTCCTGTGGATTTCACCTTTGGAAAATTATGGGATGGGCAGAAGTACTCCAGCTTCACATGACTGCACCACTGGGGGACAGGGCAGTGAGTGTGCAGAGGGGAACGATGGGGTGAAGGCTGGGGGGCTCTGCACAGGCAGAGAGACCCCACAAAGGCTAGGACCTGAGGGAAGAGCTGGAACTGTGTCAGGCCTTGGCATGGAGCTCAGGGAAAGGTTCTTCCCCCCGAGGGTGCTGGGCCCTGCCCAGGCTCCCCAGGGAATGGTCCCCAAGGCTGCCAGACCTGCAGGAGCCTCTGGACAGAGCTCTAAGGGATGCTCAGGGTGGGATTTTGGGGGGTCTGGGCAGAGACAGGGGCTGCACTGATCATCCCTGAGGGTCCCTTCTGACTCAGGATATTCTGAGATTATGTGAAAGGCTGAGGAGCTCCCCAGAGCACCCTGGGGTGCAGGACCTGAGCTTTACCTCTGGCTCTTGAACTCCTTCATGATCTCCAGGAAGCCGTTGTAGGTGGCAGGGTCGCTGCCAAAGCGGATCTTCACCTGGTCCAGGTAGGACAGCGCATCCTCCACCTGTGGGGGGAGAACACGGTGAGGCCCAGGCAGGGGAACAGGCCCTGGAGCCCCCCACAGCCCAGAACTGCGGCGGGGGCACCTCAAGACACTGAAGGCAGTGGGGACCGGCCCCGGGGGAGCCCCGCAGCACCGGGAAGGGCACTCGGTACCGGGGGAGGGGGCCGGACGAGGGCAGCCGCGGTGGTTCCCGTGCTGGGGGTGCCAAGGCTCGGAGGGGGCACGGTACCGGGGGTGGGGTACAGGTCCCTGGGGAGGATGATCGCGGCACCAGAGGAGCAGCAGGGCCGGGGAGACAGAGGGGCACGGCTCAGGGGAGCGGGGAACTGGCCCGGGGAGCCCTCACGGTACCGGGGAACACAGAACGCGGCCCCAGGGGACCCACGGAATCAGCGGAAGAGGGCGGGGAGCCCCCGGGACAAGCCCCCAGGACACCTCCCGATACCGGCGGGTGAGGGACAAGCCCCGGGGGCGCGTTCGGCACCGCGGCCGGGACAGGGCAGGTCACGGAGGGGGCGGGCGGGGCCATCCCGGGGGGGCGAGGAGCGGCCCTTCGCGGGGGCGGGGAGGGTGGGGAAGGGGCGATCGCGGCCGCCGGGGCGGCCCCCGCACTCACGTGCACCGGCAGCTTCTCGTGCGGAGCGGCCCGGCCGCCGCCGCCGCCGCCGCCCCAGCGCGGGGCGCTGCCCCCGCCAGCCCCGCGGCCGCCGCCGCCCCCCGCCGCCATGTTGGAGTCGGGCGGGCGAGCGCGGGCCCGGCGGCGCGCGCGGCCGCTGCGTCAGCGCGCACAGCCCAGGCCACGCCCCCCGCGGCAAACCCCGCCCCCTCCGCTGTTCCGCCCGCTGATTGGCCACGCCCCCATCAGACCGCGCCTACATTTCCCTCCCATTCAGTGTGGCCACGCCCCCCGCGCCGCTTCCGGCCGTTGGCGCCATGGCGGGAGCGCCTGAGGGAGCGGCGGGGCTGAGCGGGAGCAGCGCCTGCGGAGTCCCCAGCTGGAGCAGCCCGGGGGCTGCGCGATCCCAGGGAGTCGGGAGGAGACGGGGGCTGAGAGCTGGAATTGCTGAGGCTGGAGGAACCGCGTCTGGTGCAGCGGGGCGCTGAGGGAGTCGGGGGTGTTGGAGGGGCTCAGACGGGCCTGGGGAAGGTGGGAGGGCTGGGGCAGCTCGGGTGGTGTGAAGGAGCCGTGAGAGGCTTGGGGCAGCCGGAGGGGTGTGAAGGAGCCGTGAGGGGCTTGGGGCAGCCCGAGGGGTGTGAAGGAGCCGTGAGAGGCTTGGGGCAGCCCGAGGGGTGTGAAGGAGCCGTGAGGGGCTTGGGGCAGCCCGAGGGGTGTGAAGGAGCCGTGAGGGGCTTGGGGCAGCTCGGGTGGTGTGAAGGAGCCGTGAGGGGCTTGGAGCAGCCCGAGGGGTGTGAAGGAGCCGTGAGGGGCTTGGGGCAGCCCGAGGGGTGTGAAGGAGCCGTGAGGGGCTTGGGGCAGCCCGAGGGGTGTGGAAGGAGTCATGAGGGGCTTGGGGCAGCCGGAGGGTGTGGAGGAGCCGTGAGGGGCTTGGGGCAGCCCGGGGTAGCCCTTCACTGGTGTGCACTGAGCTCGGGGGTTGCCCTGGGTCGCAGGATAAATGTGACATTAAACATGCCACTTCCCGCAGCCAGCAGGCGATTTGAACTCAGTAAAACCCAGTTACATGAAGAGTACGGAGAGGGGGGGAAAAATAAGCCACGCTGCTTGTTTTTCCTTACAGCATTACCCATGATTTGAATAATAGAAACATGCAGAAGCCTTTCTTGCTTTGCCTTTAAACTTGCTGCTGGTATTTGAACCCAGAATTTCTCTCTGTTGTGCTGGAATATTCCAGCTGTTTGCAGCTTCCAGGCAGGATGCTCACACATTGCCTCTGGGTTTGATCTTCCATCCCCTGTTCTGATGCTTGCACAAACTGCTCTGTGACCCCTTTCCCTTCTAATAACATGAGGGATGCCATAAGCCTGTTAAATACAGGAAGAATTAAATTAATACAGACTTTTTCTTTCACAGTTAGTCACTGCTTTCAGCATCCCAGACTGTGATGGATTGATGCAGGACCCAGCACACAAGTATTTTATCATCTTTGGAGAAGCAGGCACAGCAAAGGCCTTGCAGCAGAGCTGTGGGCTGAAAATGGATGGTTGGCATTAGATTGTTGTGCTGGTAAATACAGGGTGAAGTGGAGATGTTTTAGAGTTTTCAGTGGTTATTCAGTGCTTAAAAATAAACATAATAAATAAAGATTTCTACAGGAGTGATGCTGGAAGGGTGGTGGGAGCCAAATAGAGCTCCTAGGTTAGGAAGCACTCAGAGCTGTGCAGGAAAGAGCCTGGAAGAACAGAGTGAAGCCCTTTATTCTATTCCACCTGTGGAAAGGAGTAGCTCAGACACAATCCTTGGTGTGTTGTCAGGTGAAAGAAAATCAGCATTGATCCAACCTCCTGCACCACTTTTTTTTCTTTTTTCCTCCTGGATTCTCCTCAGCTGGCTCAATTTCTGTTTCTATTGCTATTGTTAACTTGAGGAGTCTCATCCACTTCCCTGGTTTGTGCCATGTGTCTCACCCTGGTGACATGAGCAGAACCAGCTGCAGACATATAACTCCTGTGAGTCTGATTTTCTGTCAGAGCCAAGTTGCCAGCCTCAGCACCAACACCTGGGTGGTGAATCCAGTAAGGATGCTCCCAAACCAGCATGGGTGCTGGAAACACCTTGTGCCTGTGACTTTGTCAGGATTTGGGTATTCTTGGGGATCCTGTGAGCTGGATCCTGCCTGGCAGCCTGGGGCAGTAATCAACCACTGACACTCAGCACAGTGGTGCCTCAGAATAGCTCAGCTCAAGTTGCTGCTGACAGAGCTCCAAGAGACCATGGGATCCTCTGCCTGCCAAGCAGATCTGTCTTCTGTGACCTTCCAAAGGGAGCCCTTGGGCCCCGGGGCAGTCCTCAAGGACTGAATCCCTGCTGGCCATGCTGCAGATCACCCTGTAATCACCAAGGAAATCAGAGATCTGGCTTCTGATGGTCTGGGTGGGCCTGTGGATCTGCAAGGACTAAATCATCCTGTGCTGTGGCAAACTGCTTTTCCTGCCTCTTGATTGCCCTGTGGTTGGCTGGTTTCTGTGGCTCTGGAGGAAGGATGTTGGTGACATCCTGCCTGGAGTTCAGTGGGAAGATAAGGGCTGTCTCAGAAATCAGCCCTGTGGAAAAGAGCTGCCTTTGCTCAGATATTTCAGCATCCCACTCAGGCAGATGTGTCCAGTGTGTCACACCCCTCACCTGTGAAACAAGGAAATCAGAGGCTGTTCCTGCTCTGTCTGTCCCTCAGATGGGGCTCATGGTTCACTTCTTTACTTGTGAAACTGCTTATTATTCATATTTCTAATTTTCACCCATCACGAGCTATTCAGACAAAGCTTCAGAGGTGAGATTAAACAGCTCTCCAAGCCCGAAACAGATTTCCCAAAATCTCTTGCTTTAAAGCAGCAGTGAGGAGCAGTCTGTCAAATGATAACAGAAGGCAAACCCTTGCCTCCTTACTCTGTTGGCAGCACCTGGAGCTGTTCAACCACAGGCTTCCTTTGCTCTCAGTTGCCTGATTAGATCCTGCCCAGTTTGGGCTGTGCTGGATGTTCACCCCTTGCTCTGGCAAGAGATGGTGCTCCAGATGTGTGAGTGCCATCTGGCTCCTGCCCACAGCTGGGTAGCAAGGCAGCTTCCAGGAGCTCACATTGAAAACATTTCAGAAATGAAATTGTGTTTCAGGCCTCAGGCACACACTGACATGAGGCTGAGCCCCTGAATGCATGAGGTGGTCTCCACTCCAGATCAGAAATAAAAGGGGAACAGAAAGGCTTGAAGCAGAAAAATCAAGGAGTGTGGCAGTACCAGAAACACTTTCAGGACTGCACATCCAAGCCCCACGTGTTGCTGAGGATCAACCCAGCCCCTTTCCTGAATGAGGAGCCTGTTCTGTGAGCTGGATTTGTGAGAGAGGCTCTGCTTGGGAAGTTGCCCAGCCTTCCTTCCTCCCTACCTGGGCAGCTGCAGCCTGAGAGCCAGGGACAAGGCTGCTGCCAGCAGAGGTAGCAGCTGTGTGAGCCACTCCTTCATGTTCCCAGTCTGTCTCTGAACCTGTGGAATCCCTTTGGATCTGCCAGGTACACTCACACCTACTCCTCAAAGCCTACAGCAATAAAATGTTAGCTACTGATTAGTTGAGCCAAGGAAGTTGGAGACTCCCCTTCAATGCCATGTCCTTATGATTTAATTCCTCTATTTCCTTCAAGAGAAGCCCAAAGGCAAGCTAGAAACAGTAAAAAATAATCATATCAGCTTCAGTCCCTTTCACTGTTTGCATCTCATTCCCCAGGGAAAGGGCTCCTGGTGCTCAGGCGTGTTCTGCCCTTTCACAGAGAGAATTTCACCCCAGATTTGTTATCCCTTAAGCACAAGAGTTAAATAAAGCCAGGCCAATGGGAAATTCCATATGCTGGCCCCTTTGAAAGGACCCTTAGTATTTGAGGGAGTGGCTGTTGCCAACACATCCTTAAGGAATGGGAGCTCCTGGACCTGCAGTGGGAACAGATTCATCTTCTGCCACCACCACAGAGCAAACCCTTCTCGAGCAGACTGCCCATTTAGAAGAGATCTGCACGAAAAAGGCAAGAGTGAGACATGAAGCCAGGACATCTGAGTAAAGGAAAGAGGAATTAGCAGTGAAATTTGGTCTGGGCACTTGCAAAGCTATAAAGTGCAGCAGGATGGAGTTTGGCTTTTCCATTTGGGAGCTGTGGAAGTCTGAGGAGGATGCTCTGTTTGGAATGGAGAAGGAAGGTCTGTTGATTACCAGATCTGTTGTCTATCTCATCAAACTTTTGGATATTATAAGAAATACAAGAAATGTAGTTAAAGAAGTTGTACAAATAGATGTGTACTACGGATAGAGATCCCCCACTAAACCCCACTGCCATCCTCCCTTGCCTCTGAGGTTGGTGCCTCTCCTTGCAGCCCTGAGAGCTGAGTTTGGGATCTCAGCATTGACCTAAGAACGAGGTGACAAAGGAGGCAGGAATAATGAGGCCTGAGGTGGCTTTTCTGTCCTCAGCCTCCAAGGCTGTGGCTGCAATGCTGTGGTTCTTTCAGCACCTTTAAGCTAAAGGTACCTTTGTACCTGAAGAAAAATTTGCAGTCCTGTGCCCCTCATTCACATGAAGGTGATGTGAGGATGTTCTTTGGGATGCATATCCTGCATAATAAACCTGGCTCTGCCAGAAATCAAATTCCAGATGTGTAGACTGTAATCCATGGCAGCAGAAACAGCACAGGTTCCTTTTTCAAACACTTTCACACACCTCATCTCAGCTACAAAATAGGAGAGGTGCTCACAAAATGAGGATTGCTCAGTGCTTTGGGGGATTTAAGAGAATGCTCATGGCTGGGAGATGTCTGTGTGCCTAAAGCTCCAGGACTGCCAAGCTGCCACAGCTCTTCTCAGGCATGAAGCAGCTTTCCAGCCTCAAAAAGTGGAGAAGGCTCAGAGAGTGCCCAGCATCTCAAAAATTTCCATATTCCAGGCAGTCATGGAGCCATCCCAGGAAGCTGCCACCAGCAGCTGGCAATCTGGACCAAGTGACATTGCTGTGACACACAGACAGGAGGGAGAGACAGAAAAGGGACATTTTGGAGCTTGTTTATGTGCTCTGCTTCCCCAGCTGGAACCCCTGGTCCTGTCTGAACCCCGTGGTCTGTGCCAGGAGCAAGATTAGGTTCCTGCAGACATATCTAGGTCAGTGTGTGCTGTTGTTGTCCTGACGACAAAATGACCCAGTTTCCCCTCATTTGTGGAAGCAGTTGCCAATGGGGCTGGGGCACAAAGGCACAGGACCTTCCTCCTGCCTTTGTCTCCAAGCTGGCTTCCTACAGAAACAGGGCTTTTCTCCTCCTTGCTCTGTTTGTAGTGTTTCTTGCAATCTCATTCATAACAGATGGATAATCAGAGATGTTGTTGGGCTGTATCTGCCCCAGGAATGATCCTACCTTTGAGGATAGGTAGGATCCTGCACACAGCCCTGTGGGGCCCCAGCTGGAGAAATCCACACAGTGGGATCAGCACAGGGTGGGACCAGACCTCAGGCACTGCTGGCACAGCTGCCCCTTGAGCTCCAGGTAGGAAGGCACCAAGGCAAGAAGCCTGGCCAACATTTCTGTGTGAGTTTTCCTCATCCTGAGAGGCCAGAGACAGAAAAACCTTCTAGAACATCTCCGGTGAGCCAGTGAGAGCAGCCACAGCTGCATTTCTGTGCTGTACAATGAGGAATGAGCTGAGCTGGACTGCTCTGGGAATACAGGGATGGCTCTGCTGTAAAACCTGGGAAATGTCATGGTGTGGGTTTTTCCCTGAGGAAGGAGTGGGCATTCCAAAGAGAAGACAGGAGCAGCACTCTGTGCTCTGTCCTCTAGTTTGCTTTAAAGCTGCAAGGGAATCCAGATGGCTGACAGTGCATGAATCTTTTTATGAATCCCAGAACAGTCTAATTAGTCACTGGTTTTAATTTCTCTTAAAAGTACTTTTACTTGTGAATGAAAAATCCAGTTCTTTCCCAAGGTGAACACTTGTGTCCCACTGTTGTCACCTTCAGGGCTGTGTGTACAGGGGGCTGCAGGTTCAGCACACAAAGCCATCAGCAACTCCCCATTCCAGAGGCAGTTACATCCAGTTCATATTCCCTGCAGGGAGAAATGCTATTGGAGCAGAGAACACAAGCCCTGAGATTGCACCATTATACTGAAAATTTCAGAAATTATTCTGAGATTAAAAAATGCTGTTTTGGGAAAGGAAGGGATGGAAGGATGAGCAGCCACTTGCAGGGGAACTAGAACTGTTTTGCTGGGGATGTGGAGGGCTCCCATTGTCACAGTTCCTTCTGTAACATTTTAAAAACTCTGTAGTTTGGGGTTTTTCTAAATTCAGTAGATTTTTAAATATACTTTCTTCCTGGTGTTTGGAGTATCTGGATAATTTCTTCCAGCTGCTAAAGGAGTGTGGTGATAATTCTGGGATAAGTTTGTAGAGTTTATCTTATTTCTCTTCTCCAAGCTTCCTTCTCACAGGGCAGCAGAAAGGATGTGATCTTTACTGCCAAAGGTGTCCAAAGCTCACCTCTGTGCTCCCCTGCTCCTTCCCCAGCACATCTCTTTTTAGCTCCTCAATTCCTCCAGCATGAAGTGAATGAAGAGGCAATTCACTCAACTTCCTCAGGTTTGGGACAGTGTCAGAGACCCAGAGTGGCTGAGGGGCCTGGGAGCAGCCAGAGCAGAGGGTTTGATGTGTGGTGTGTGAACTGATGTTTGTTTTCACAACCTCAGTGCCAGACACCCAGCTCCAGCACAGAGACAGCACTTCCAGGGCTCCCATTGTTTTCCTGTTAGCAGGAAATGTTTTTCCTGACTAAATTTCTCCTGCTGCAATCTAAGGCAGGCTGCCTTTCTGCAGAGGAATTATAAATTACTTCCTCCCTTGCTGCAGTAGAATTTTACATGTGTGAAGAGTGAATGACAGAGTCTGTAAAACTTCTTCAAATCTCCTTTGGTTGTGGATACCAGTTTAAAGAATATAAATATAAATATAAATATATTTGATCATTGGAAGCACTGAATAGAGTTAGTTACTATTATTTCCATTGTCTGTTGATTTCAGACCCTGTCCAGCAGCCTGGAGAACACAGAGCTCTGGTACAGAGCTTACAGGTGTGGAAGTACCTGGTGATATTCCTTACCTTTCTGTCAGCACTCAAAGTCCTGCTAATGTGTGCCAACCTCAGAGATTTCTTCATTCCCCAGCTCCAGGTCCCTTTGTAGAAACCTGCCAGGGGAAAATGCCTGTTGGTTTGGTCTTGTTTTGATCGATAATGATCCTGCACCACCTCAACAAATTGCCTGGGAAGAAGTTCCATGTCTGACAGCCCATTTCTGCAAGCAAAGTGGAATATAAGAAAATAAATTATTTATCCCCTTCCTGGCTGTTTACACTGACACCCACAGAGAGCGAGGGGTGTTTTGGCTGTCCTGAGCAAGTCACCAAACATCCTGCCAGCTCATGTGCCCACATGGCAGTGCCAGCTGAGAGCTTACACCCTGGATAAGCCATGGAGATCATTTCCTTCTCCAAGTAATCCCAGAACAGCTCCTTGAAGGCTCTGGTTTAGATAGGCTGCCAGGCATGAGGGGAATGTTACCCTTGCTAAATATATGTAAGAACACATTCACAGGCTTAAAGAACTGGGAGCTTTGGCTGTGTTCAGACAGATTGCCCATGAACAGCAGGAAATGCAGGCTGTTCCACCAGAGCCAGCAGCTCTCACCATGAGGGAGAACAGCCAAGCACCAGAGCCACGAGAGCTGTGGGACTGCCCCAGTGTCACACAGACAGGGCACAGTGTCCTGGCCTGTGCCACTGTCCTGGGTACAGTGTAAAAATGTGCCCAAAGTCTGTATTCTGTCACCATCTGTTAAACCAGGTGGGGCAGTGATCCTTATCTCTGTGGGAGATATCCTCTGCTAATGGGCCAGCTGTTTAAAACCAGATGAGGCAGTGTTCTTTATATTTTCCACAACCCATCCTCCCTGCAGGAGATATCTCCTGTTAATGGCCACTGAGTCCCAGGGCATGACTGATAACATTACATCATCCCACTGGGAGATGCTCCAGCCAGGGGGAGGAGCCAAGCCTTTCCTGCCCAGATAAAAACTGAGATTTGGAACACCAAAGCAGCCCTTAGCCACTGGTTTCCAGAGGACAAGAGCTACCAGGATCACTGCCAGGATTTCTACAGAATCTTCAACAAGAGCACTTCATCTGGACTGCTACCACCACCCTGACTAGCAGGGTGTCAGGTTGTATTCTGACTCTGTCAGTGGTTTTTCTTTTGTATTATTGCATTTCTTTTATTTTTTCTCTTTTTTCCTATTGAATTGTATTTCTGACTTGGAGTCTCTCACTGGTTTTGCAATCACAGCTCTGAAGAGCAGCTGTCAGATGCCCATTTCTGGCCTCCAGGAAGCCCAGCTGGAAGAGTAAGGCTTGTCCCCTCAAGGAAAGCTCTGATGGAAATGGGCCCTTTGAGCTGGGCTTATCTGCTCTGTCTGATGCCAAGGGCAGCTCCAGCATCTCCTTCCCTCCCTCTCAGGACAAGGGTCCTGCTTCAGAGTGTGCCCAGCCTCAGGCACAGTGTGCTGGGGGCTGTTCAAGTGTCAGGCTCTGCTGTGGGAATGGAAATGATGATGTGGAATCTGTGGGCCCCATCAGCAGGCAGCAAACTGGGGATGCAGGAGCAGCACCAGTGTCTGTGTGGTATATTAATTGTGTCAGAGTATTAGTGGTTATCTTTTATTTTCCTCTGCCTTCAGTCAGTCAGGACTGAAGCACAAGAGATGGAGTTTTGTGTTCAGACTCAGCTGTTTATTAATTCTTATCAACAGCACAGTGAGTGCCACAGCACTTCATGCTAACAAGCTAAAATGGAAAAAGTGGAGTTGTATTTCACTGCTACAGGGTCTTTTAAGGCTTAATTATCCAATTAAAAACTAACATTTATATTATTTATACTTTTGACCTAGAGACCAAACACGTGTGACAGGCTCTGCTGGGCTGGGAAGGCTCAGCTCAGCCAGGCTGAGCTCAGCTGCAGCAGTGCTGGCTCAGCTCTCAGCCCTGGCCCTCTGCTGCTGATCTCTGGTGGAAGTTACTCAAGAGAAATCAAACCTGCACAAATACATAATGGGTTATTTATTTACAGTATTTATTTATTTTTAAAATATTTATTTATTTATTTACAATATTTCTTTATTTGCAATATTTATTTATTTACAGTATTTATTTATGCCTTCAGTTACACCCCCTGAGACTTTGTGTTTATTCTCTTGGTTCAGCAAAACTTTTTCCCTTTCTAAAGCCAAAACAACCCAAGGAAGACACTTGGCACCTTTGCAGGTGTCTGAGCCTCCCCTTGGGCAAGGTTTAAAGCTCTGGGTGTGGATTTTTCTTCGGACTGTCACCAGAGTGCTTCAAGCACACTGGGCTGGGCTGGGGAGCTCTCAGGGCTCAGGAGCAGTGAGCAGAGGATTTGAGGCAGAAGCAGGGAGCTGGTGCCAGCCTGCAGTGACATCCTGCTCTGTCCCTGCTGGTTGCTATGGCATTTTCATTTCTGCTTCTTTGCAAGGGGGATTTGTGTTTTTTCCCTGGTTACTGAGCAAACCTTGGCAGTATGGAGGACTAGTCACTGCTAATGTAAAAACAGTGACGTGGGAAAATTAAGTTTAATCTTTAGATGAGTCTGAACATCACAAAATCACAAAATCACAAAATCACAAAATCACAAAATCACAGACTGGCTTGGGTTGGAAGGACTTTAGAGATCACCCCATTCCAACCCCCTCCCGCATGGGCAAAGCACATGCAGCTCTAATTCGCCAGAACTCTGCAAGAGACACTGAGATATTCAAAATCTCTTGCTAAGGATTTCTCCTGTGAAAAACCTGGGGATTTTGGACCATGGATGACCCAGCAAACAACTTGGTCTTTCAGGACAAGGAACCTCATGACTGCAGGCTATTTGCTGCAATATTTTCAGCCTATATTCTGCCATGGAAGGATCCCCATGTTTCAATAGCCACTTTTATGCTAGAAATTGTGTGCAAATTAGTGTAATTATGATTAAATATAGTATCTGAAGTATATCCAGTGGAATTTATACACGGCACCTATTTCCAGCTGGGTACAGAAATGAAAGGATGATATAAACCCTCATGTCCAGGTGTTTGAAGGTGATGATCCACCTAAACCAAGGCTCCTCAGCCTTGAAATCCAGACAACTCAATCATACAAGTACACTTTATTCAAAAGTTCTAGGAAATTGGTGCAGTTTTACAGTCAAATACAGCACTATTTGATTTCTGAGGAGATGGAGCATTAAAGGAGTATTTTTTGGTCCATCACACACATTTTGATGGCCTTCGGAGAAGACAGAAAAGAGAGAAGTGATTTATCTTAAGCACTGAGCCTGTGCCTCTGGATTTGCCTTCTCCAGGAGGGCACCTCCCACAGCCAGGTCTGCAGGGAAGGATTTGGGCAGAAGCCCCTTGGAGAAGGGCTGGAGAGACAGGACCCAGGGAATGGCTGCCACTGCCAGAGGGCAGGGCTGGGTGGGATATTGGGCAGGAATTGTTCCCTGGGAGGGTGGGCAGCCCTGGCACAGGGTGCCCAGAGCAGCTGTGGCTGCCCCTGGATCCCTGGCAGTGCCCCAGGCCAGGCTGGACACTGGGGCTGGAGCAGCCTGGGACAGTGGAGGTGTCCCTGCCAGGGCAGGGGTGGGATGAAATGAATTTTCAGGTCCTTTCCAGCCCAAACCAATCCAAGTTTCTATGTTTTAAAACAGAACATGAAAACTCTGAATGGAGACATTTTGGATTGCTTGGTTACAGAATACAGCACAGCAGCATTGATCCAGAAAAACACATTTCTTACACCTTTCTGCAGCAAATCCTCCATCCCATTTTAAGCCCCCCCACACTGAGCTGTTGGCCAGTTCAGCAGTGAGAAAGAGCCCCAATAAAAGGCAATTCTGCTCCCAGGGAAGCTTTTCATCCACAGTCGAGTCTGAAATTCTTACACTGCTTCCCCTGCTGTGCCTTTTACAAGAGAGATTCCCAATTTCCAGAAAAATCTGTGTGACATCTTTTAAGTAATGTATTCACTGAATTAAATTAAACAGCCAGCTAGGGAAATTTCAGAGAAATTTAGAAGATAAAGCAAATAAAAAGAAATTAAGCACAAAACCACAAGCATGAGAGCTCTCTCCCAGCAGCCTCTCCTGGTCACTGAAACACAATATTATTTTCATGGATGCTTTTCATACCTGAGAAATTAAAATATATAGGGAATATAAAGAGATATACATTTTTATGTATATTTCAACAAATATAAAGGTATGTTTTATCGTATGAGACCAAAGTTTACTTCAGAACTGGCATATTCTCTCCCCAAAAATTATGTTAACTTTCATGGCATTACAGAATCATGTGATAAAGAAGTACAAGAGGGAATGCTAAAATTAGGAAGGGGGATGGCTCTATCTGCTGCTTTCCTTGGGACTGGCCTGAGTGAAAAGTGATCAGTGCTGGAACCTGTGCCAGTGTCAGAGAGCAAAGAGCTCCCCGGGGTGGGAATTCTCCTGTCTGCACTGCTGTCCGCAGGGAGCAAGGCTGAGCACAAAGCCCTGGAATTATTCATCAGCTCTCACCAAGACTGCAGGAGTTAAAGGAAATTCTTGTGTCACTTTACACTCCAGCCCACAGGAATTCCAAACCTTACAGTGAGAGAGGAGGTTGAATTTTGTCTTTTAGTGAAAATCTGATCACGTGTTACATCCCAAAACTATTCCCAAAAACTTGTGACATCTTGGACAGATGTCGTGGGTAAAATCCCAACACTCTGTGTGTCCTTACATGCTGACTAATCATCGAATCATTAAGGTTGGAAAAGACCTCCAAGATCACCGAGTTCAACCTGAAGTTTCAGCTTCTCTGCAGTTCTCATGGATTCCTTCCAGAAGCTGCAGCTCTGCAAACTCTGCCTGGGCTGGAGACACCAAACTGCACATTCAGCACCCTGCACCTGGAGGAGATCCTGCTGGTTTTCCTTCCCTTGGGAGTCATTTTTTTGTGGAATGAGAGCTCCTCCAAGCCTGTGCTTTCTTGTTTGAAAATGGAGTCCGAGAGAGTGATTTTCAGAAGGGGGAACAGAGTTTTGTAATTCCCAAAAATCTGAGTCACTGCTACCCACTGCCAGTTACCACTTTAGGAGCTCAGTCTGGCAACTGTGTCCCAGTGGGCAGAGGAAGTGGGAAATATTTGGGCATTGTCCAAGAGGAGAAGTTCTCCACAAACACTTCTTGCAGCAGTGGACGGAGTGCAGCCTGTGTTGTCCAGGGTTCTGGGAAAGGCCTGAAGTGCACAGCAGTGCCTGGGCTGGAGAGGCTTTGCTGGCAGTGCCATTGATTCCTGATTTAATGCAAAATTCTGCCATCCCTGCCCCATCCCTGCCCCATCTTTCCCTCCCAAATGAAGCTGCAGCTGCCCAGCTCTCTCACCTCAGTGCAACACGAGCACGAGTGCATGATGCTTTCAGCAGCTCCAGGACTTTTCAGCTGATTCACCTGAAAAAAGCTGAGCTGATAAAGGTTCAGACCAGGCTGGAAAGGAAGAGGAGCCATCTTCCCAAGGAGGAGATCCTGGTGTGTGTCTGGATTGAAGCTCGTGGTGCTGTCTGGGCTTCCCAAACTCCCTCAGCACAAATTTCTCCTTCAAGGGGGGGTGAGTGCTGGCAGTGAGCACCAGCCTGTGGTGCCTCTCTCCAGAATGTGGTGCCTGCTCCTGGCTTTAAGGAAAGCCTGGGAAAATTTCAGCTGCTTTGATAGGAAATGGTTGACTGGAACTTCACTGCATCCTGGCTGGATCCATCTGTATTTGAAGAGGACAGACATCTCTACAGCAACCAGTGTCTGTCACTTGGGCAGAATCCCAGAATCTTCCTGAGGTGCTGGGTGTGCTCCCTGTCAGGTGCTGACCTGAGGGCCCTTTGTTCACCACCCTGACTATTTTAGAAATAATTGTCTCAGTATTTTAGCAGCAGCACCGTCCATGGTTCAGCCATTTAAAGCAGGTTCCTTAGCACCCTTAGCACCGTGTGCTGTGCCCTGCCTCTGCCTTCTGGCAAGCTGGGCAAGAGTGAATTTACCAAAAGGCGTTTACACTGTGCATGATTATGGCAGTGTTTGGGGTGGGGAACCACCACCAAAAGAGCAGCATGAGGGAAAGATAGAAAAGAAAAATGTAAATTGTCTTTACAAACGAGCTGTGGATCTGCTGTTAGATAAAACCAGCACTAAGAGATAAAAGAAACAATGGGAGGGATTCCACTGATTCATGAATGGAAAAAGATATTTGCCTTTACAAACAAACTGTAGGTTTGCTGATAAATGAAATTGGATATTGGAAGATAAAAGAAGCAATGAGGTAAAAACATGAATTCTATAAGACTTAAAAATTAAAAGGGAGGGTTGTACATTAGAGGGAAATCTCAGGTATAAGGTGTTCTGGGAAGTCTGGACCTCTCAAGTACCTCAGCAATGGGGAAAGAGAGGGAAACTGGGATAAAAAGGAGGCTGCATCCTCAAAAATTCGAGAGACCCCAGGGGAACACCCCATGGCCTCTCCCTTTATTCGAATAAAGCAAAAAGAACTCCTCTGTCTCCTTTTTGGACATAAATCTCTGGTGTTTGTGGATTAATTTTTCTGGCACTGGGATGGTGCTCTGCCAGCCCAGCAGATTCCCTCACTCAGGGCCACTTTTTGCTTCTCAAAGCAGCCCATAATCTATAATTTCTGTGGATTTTTGCCTTTTCCAGGAGACTAAACTGAGCATGTCAGAGAGAACCAGTATCAGCCAGAGCAGCTGCTGTGCTTTTCCTGATTCTGTCATGAAATGAGATTTAAGAGGCTGGTGTCTATCCCTGGCTGTACCCCTCTGGCATACAGAGGAATAATTAATGAAAAATTAGTAATCTGCATTTATGGGCTCCTTTTGCAGACAATACTTGATTAATCTCCACAGTCATCTACCCAAATAAGAGATTAACCAACATCCTAATCTGTCATAAATCAAACAGGGAGCCTTACCTCGAGAGACAGACAGCACAGAGCCTACATTAGGGTTTAGCCTACATTATTCGAAATCTAATTTAAGCCAACACCAGGACTCTGAAGTCAAGGACTTTTAGGCTGCATTTCAAAGCACTGCAACCTGGGATGCGTTCTCTGCTTCTCCCACTGCATTTCCCTGCCATTGTCACACACAAAGAAAATCATCACTGCTGGCAGCTCCGGGCAGGGGGGCAGTGGGAGCCGGGGACCCCCAGCCTGCAGAGCTTCTCCTGGCATGCCCAGACCTCGAGCAGCACCGGGGCTGCGATAATCCTGCAGTTTGCTCTCTGCAGGAATGCCGAATGTGCTACGGGTTCGGGGGAGCTCGCCGCAATTTGCAAATCAAAAACCGAACTAAGTCAGCCAAGGAAATCTTTTCCGGGGACATTCAGGATTTCCTCGGGCTACAAAAATGTTGAAGCCTCTAAACATCTCAGACCTGTTTTCCTGCATTCCAGGGCTATAGCCTACCTGTACCCTAAGGCTAGGATGGAATCGCTGTCTCACACCGATTCTTCCTGACATTCACAAGCTCTTAAAAAAAATTCCCTTCCCAGATTCGCTTTTGGCAAGTAAAGGAAGCAGATAAGGAAATATAAATGGCACTTTTTCTAAGGATAACGTGTGAAAGATGCAAATGCACAAGTGTGAAAGAGAGACCAGACTCCAAGGTATTCACGACTGTTGATCTTAGCACTACCAACATCTTTTTGTCACAGATGTCATCACAGAGGTGAGGTGAGTAGCAACTGTGACTCAGGATGGCAGCGTGGGCTCTGGCATGACAGGGAAGCGATTTCTCACTCTGCCTGTTCCCTGAGCCATCAGCTTGTTCACAGACTGCTGCGCTGCGAGCAGGATTAAATTCTTAGCTGGGAGGTAATTTTGTGGGTGTTTACCAAGTCATGTTGGTGTCTGATGAAATTCAAACCCCTTTAATTGGCATTTCCTCGTGGTGGATGGGCACGCAGGATGAGCCAGGTGCCTTGGGGCCAATACTAAGAGCATCCTAAAGAGGAAAATATCAACCCACTCTGCAGAGTATTCAGCATCAACAGCATCATTTCTCCGTTGTGAGTGATTTGCCTTGTCTGTGTCCTGACTTCCTGGATGGGAGCAGCTCACACTAAATCCAAACAACCTTTGAGACCTTTCTGGAAAGTCTTGTATAGATGTACGTTCTGATTTCTTGTTATTTGGGCAAAGAATTAAAATGTCTAGAGAGAAAAATCATTGCTGCAGCAAAAACCCTGGGTATCTGAGGCCACAGGAAATGCCATTTTATCCCAGCCTTACCCTCCTTATCACCCTCACAGGAGCCAGTTACAGCCTCTAAAGAATAGCACAGGAACCATAAAGCAGAGGATGATAGCTGAGGGCCAGATAAAGCTGTGCTACTCTGAAACACACAAAGCTCTAATTTTCAAAGCTTTTGTGTGCCCTTAAAGCGCCATGACCAGGCTGCGGGAAGGAGCATTTGGCAGCTGAACACCTGGCAAGTGTTAAAAGAACAACTTCTGTACAGCCAAGGTAACATCCACCTTTATCCTCTGGGTCTTTCTGCTTTGCTGGATTATATAATTTGTTTATTCTTTGGACAAAGTGTGTAACAATGTAAATATTGGCATCAATAACAAAAGGAAAAGTGGAAACCAAGAGCACTGGCGGCTCTGGTTTGGTGCTGCTGCACTGGCTTTGCCCTTTCTTATACAAACTGGAATCCTTTCCTTTGCCCTCCTCTTTTTGTTACTTCATTTACTGTGAAGAATTACTAATGCTCTGTGTAAAATTATCCTCTGGGTTTGTTTGTTTTCTTTTTTTTTTTTTAAATTACAAATACATGAGGCCTGCAGAGCTTTCCCTATCTGTGGAGCTGATCTGCCTCCATGGAAAAGCTGCAGGCACCGGGTTGGGCTCTGCAACAGGAAAGGAAAACCTGTCAATCCACATGAAATGCTGAAACAGCAACTGAAACATTTGCTTTTCCCAGCAGGCACCCAGGGCCTCTTTGAGGATTAAACTTCCTGCTAAATTTAGCCTGGGCTCACTGGAGTCAGTATCAGAAGTTATCAGATCAGGACATCTCTGCAGGGAATGACATCTGTCCTGTCTGTCCCAAGTGTGAGCCCCTAAGCCTGGCAGCTCCTGTCCTGCAGCAGAGCTGGAGCTGGGAACGTTCTGTGGAGCCAGAGACTCCAGAGACATCGTGGGGTTCTTCAGAGGACGTGAAAAAGCTGCTCTCAGCAGCCTGTTCACTTCCAGCTCCTGAGCAAAATAACCCTGAACTGGGCTCACAGGGCAGAGAATGGTTAAACCACCTGAAACTTTGTGATCCATTACTTTCTGAGTTGTTTTATTGGTGTAAGACTTGCACTGACCTTTTCCATTGGTGCATCATAGCAATGGAAATTCCCTTTTCCCGTGCAATTTACACTCTCATCTGCTCTTAACTGAGGAATGTTTATAAATATTTATAAAGAGTTAAATCTGTGGGGCAGACAAGAGAAAACCTTTGAAATATAAACAGACCTTGCAGATTCTTGTTTGGGTTGATTGGTTGTGTCATGCTTTCCTCATCACTTCCACCTTGAGCTGTGGAAACAAAAATTGCATTCCTTTAGAGAACACCCCAGTCCCATTTTCTTTCTGCTTGAGCAGAGCCTGAAGGGAGGAAGTGTCTGGATAGGTCAGGTGGGGGTTCCCAGAAGTGCAGGAGCAGCCCTGGCTCCCCACAGCCTGGTTAAAATGTGCTTTTTCAAAGGCCCATTTCTGCTTCTTGGGATGAAGGACACCAGGCTGGAATTGTACCAGGCTGCCAGTGCTGAGCCATGGAAATTCAAGACCAGCTCCATCCCTCTCACTGGGAAAAGCTTCACTGAATGGAACTTGTGACTCTGTGGCTGCTGTCCCCTCAAAACTAATCCCACTCCTGTTGGGTACTCTGAAGCTTAAATTTTAACCTCCTTTGGAATATTTATTCTCTCTGTGTTTGATTAGAAGCTGTGATTTGATTCAGTTTGTTCTGATTCAGGGTGCAAAGACTCTGAAGATCAAAGACTCTGCATTCACAGAGCAGAGCAGCAGCTACAGGACCACGCTAAATATTCACTTGTGCAGAGAATTTTGATTTTTTTTTTCCAGTTTTAAATACTGATACTCCACATAAATATGCTGGAACTGCGTGTGTGTGTATGTGTGTATTTATCAGTCATAGTTGAATCCCCTCCTCCCTCTTACAGTGACAAAAGGAAAAATAGACACAACTGGTATAAATATCCAAGGAGCCAATTTCCTTAGTTCCTTCTCTGAAATCTGAGGATGAGATGAGAACACCACCACAAACACCTTTTACCCTCTTATTTAATTTATAACATGTTCAGAGACAGCTCTAGGACAAAGTCTGGTCTCCTTCTTCAACCAGAATCATTTTGTCCCCAGGCCCTGGTGACACAGAGCTCCTGTGGGAAGGGTAAAACAAACACAGAGATTTCCTCAGGTGCCACTGGACAATCAGAGTCACTTCACAATTTTTATTTGTTGATGGCTTTTATAAAACAAAATTCCCCTTGGACCAGACATCTCATAAAACATTTATTCAGTCTCGTGCATGCTTGTGACACATCAGGTTCCAGCAGAGCAGCATCTGCAGGACCAGACAGTGGAGCTGTCAGGCAGAATTCCTGCTTTCTACTGAAGGGGAGGGAAACACAAAATTAAGGCACTGTCAAACCCCAAGCCCACAGATTATTTGACCTTTCCTACTGGATTTCCTCTGCTGGCACACAAGGATGGCTTCTTATCTTTGATCAACCGTTTGAACAGGGACACACACACACAAACCCTCACTTCTCTTAAATCCTGTTTCCATTCCCAGCTGGAATGGAAACAGCAGCAAACCTCACTGCTGGGGATGGAAAATACCCAGTGCTCCATCCCCACTCTCACTGTGGTGATCCCAGCCCTTGGAAGATGCCATTTATAACAACAAAATCAGTTATAAGAACAGCTTTGAACAACTCTAAAAGCCAGTGTTCACTAAGCAGAACAAAATGAGCTGACAGACCTGAGCCATGCAAGGCAGTTCAGACTCTTCACTCATTGGGCACAATTCACAGCCCAGCAGTTTGGCCCAAGGGGACCTACAGAAGGTAATCAATATTTTCAGCTGATGTGCTTTTATCAGTGCTTTAAAGTAGTTTTTCATCAGCTGGTGTGAAAAGTCCTGCTTCAGCCCTTCTATGTGAATTTAAGAATATAGGAAAGGTTTCTTCCTGCAGCCAGGGAGAGTTCAGGCTGTCCTGGAGCACACCAGCATCACTGCAAGCCCAAACCAGCATGTGCCTGTGGGCTCAGGGCCACAATTAAAAGTTCCAATTGCAATGTTGAAAAAAAAGCCAGATTTAGCTCCATAACTTAGGTGCCCTGGCAATTTTAAATAAATAGTAATAAATACTTACACTCACACACACTCTTCTTGTACCCCACAGGATTACAAACAAACCAGAGCCATGCTTCTCCCCTGGTTCAAGAGGGTCAGGTTTGGGGTTGGGGGACACTCAGTAACAACGTGCAGCAATGCCACACAGCCTAGGATAGTGACAGTGCCAACACATGGCACTGGGAGCACTTCACAGCTTCAGAGCTCTTGCAAACACAGACCTGGTTCAGCAAATTGCAATGTCCTGACCATCAGAATCAGAGGGAACTGAGGGAACGGGGTTTGGCTCGGCCAAAGGCCATGTCCTTATTGCATTTAAAATGTCACATTACTTGGAGATATGGCAGATGTGGGAGCTGGGAAAAACCAGAGCAGGTTCATACCAGGCCATTTAATTTCCTCGAGTATGAAACCTGATTTCCACATTGTGTCTTAACAGCTTGTTGTTTTGGCAGACTCTGAAAAGGTCAGTGAAAACTCAAAGGAACTTAAAGAGTTCCAGGAGCACAAACCATTCCCCCCATTAATAAATAAACATGGTGAAAGATTTTACATCAATTGAAAATGCTGCATCAGATTTGTTGACAGCTTGGGAACTGGCACCCACTTACCACACTGGCACAAACCTACAAATCCCTGAAAATCTGATCAGAATAGAGAGGCAGAGACCAAGAAGCAAGCAGCAGAGAGCAAAAATGAAATTCAGGGACCCAGCTGGCAGTGTCCTGGCTTCCACCTCTGCTCTGGAGTCTGAGAGAGAAGGACTGGAGCATGAAGGAGGTCACAGGTGGCTTTGAGACTCAGCTCTGGAAGAATTTTCTTGGCCTATTTTCTGGGTGCCGCTGCTTTTTTATTCAGCTTTTTTTGCCTTCCGTTTCCTCGTGCCTTCGTTCAGCTCCTCTTTGGACTTGGCAGGAGGAGGAGGAGGAGGGTGGGAAACCTCATGGTGGTCGTGGTGGTGGCTTGGGTGGCCACTGGAAACAGAGCCAAAGAGGACGGGGCAGACGAGGTTTTCCAGAGGAGCAAAAGGTGAGGCATGGGAGTGAGTGGCTGTCATGAACACCTGCCAGGCAAAAGGGAACACTCAGAGATCACACAGAGCAAGCAAATCCTGACCAGTGAGCATCCTACTGAGCCCAGAGAAAGCCCCTGCTGCTACATGACTCTGAGGCACAAGCAGATGTTTGTGTGATGGAGAATTCAGCACTGAATTTCCTGAGCAGATCCTACAGCCAGTGAAGTCTGTAGTGGCTCAGGAAGGTGAATAGTCCCAGCTTAGATTCTGTAATTTGCAGGCAACAAAGCTGCTGTAAACTTACCTTGCAGACTATCATGAACATGGTGAAAAAGAAGATGAGGTTGGCTTCAGAGATGGGGAGCCAGTGAGTCTGCTGCAGAGTGAAGAGGACTGTGCCATACAGACTGGCCTTTGTAGGGCTGGAAGAGAAAGAAAGAGGTTTTCTGGAAGGTTTGCACCCAGCCCTGACTGGTTCTTTCATTCCATTCTTCATCTGACTGGGAATTTCCAGGCTGCTGACTTACAAGGACATATGAAGAATTTCATTTGTATCAGGCTTCCAGACCCCACGCAGCAGCTGCTCAAAGTTCGACATCAAGGCCACACCAGAACCTGTGAGACAGAGGGACCTGTCAGAGAGCTGGAGCTGCCACAGCAGAGGGCTCTGGATCCTCAAGCAGACAGAGGGTTCTTGACATTCTCCCCAAATTTAGAAGTTAGCCTAAGCCAAAAGAGCAGGGCAAATGCTTCCTTGACTTTCTACCAAGTGGATCCCAATGCAGGGAAAAGGCATTTGCCTCTTGCAGTCACTGATGCTCAAGTGCTTGCTCCAAACACAACCTTAAAGGAAAACTGACTGCCAGAACCCCCTGAATAGACACAGGCTGAGGTCAGAGATCACAGGAGAAAGAATAAAGAACTCCTGACTCCAACTCTTCAACCATTCTGCACGGCTGCACAAACACCAGCGTGGTGGGAACCGGAGTGCCCCAGCCCACATCCCCTCCCTGCTGCTCCCCCTGAGCTGCCCCCACACTGTCCCTGCAGCCTCTGGAGCATCTCAGGTGTCACCTTTGACCCATCCCGTGGCCATCATCACGAACCACCCGTGGTGGTACAGGTGGTGGGCGTGGTGCACGCCGGCCGCGATCTTGCGCACCCGGACCACCTCCTTCATGGCCACCAGGACCAGCTTCACGGGCAGGAAGCTGACACACTTGTAGAAGAGGTTCATGGGACAGAAGAATATCAGGTACCTGCAAAAAGACCACAGATTTGTTCAGATCTGGGATGTGCAGAGAGGGGTAGTGTGGCAGATTAAGTTGTGGTGGGTGGGGGTGAAGGAAAAGAAAAATTTTAAAAAAAATATCCTAATCTCACAGCTAATTCTAAAGGGAAACCAGCATGCAACAAAGTGTCTCTACAGTAACAACTCAGTGAGCCCTCAGTAACTCTTTCACTACTAATACTCCATCTTTAATAAAACCCCTTAATTTTAACTCAGAATTTTTAGAATTTTGTGTCTCATATGGTCCAGAAGCATCAGCTCTTATTGAACAAGAAGCTACATATACTGAAATGATATTACACACAGAGGACAGATTTCAAATATTCTTTTTTTTCCAGAAGACTGCCATGCTTTTCAGCCCTGAAAGAAGATCTTTCTCTTTATTTTCTCAGGTACAGACAATTAGATGGCTGAGGGATTTACTCTTAGATATCTGCTTATGAAAATTTCATTCAGTTTCCCAACAATGCTCATTCTGCCATGCAGAAGCACCTACAACCCATACATGTTGGGGAATTAAAGGTTAATTTGTGCACATTTCAGCAACACAAGGAATAAAGTGCCCCCAAATCTTGAGGATGTGCCACTCCTGGCTCTGTGTGGGATCCGTGGGTGCTGCTGCTCCTGTGGTTTGGCCCTGGCTCAGCAGTGGCTGCTATGAATAGAAGTGCCCCAGCCCAGATAATCACAGCATTAGGCAACTGGTCAGGGACACTGGGAACCAGAGCCAGGAGTGCAAGAGCCTCAAAGACGGCCTCAGCCCACCTCTGCTCTCCCCAGTTAATCCCAGTGAGATCAGAGCTGTGTCCCACGGGGAGAACATGTCCCTCCACACCTCCCTCCCCAGCACAGCCTGTGCCATGCCAGGAGGCTGCAGGGCACTCACCACACTGCTGTGGCCAGGATGACACTGGAGTTGTGGCTGAAGTAGCCAATGGGTGCCTCTCCCAGCAGCAGGTCAGCCAGGATGTAGCTCCCAAAGCAGTGGAGCATAGCACAGAGCCAGGAGGCAAATGGGCTCTTCCTGGACATCTCCACAGCTCCTGAGAAAAAACATCACAGAGTCACCAAGTTGGAAGGGACCCTCAAGGCCATCTAGTCCAGCCTCAGAGAAGATGGATTCAGCAGTTAAGCAGGAACTTCAAGACCCGGTAAGAGAGAGGCTCGAGGTGCGTGTTCTCCCACAAAGCAACTCAAAGAAAAGCGCTTGTAAAACAAAATACCAAAGTGTGAAGCCCAAACAAGTACCAGAGATGGCAAAGAAATGATCACAGCCTGCAGACACCCCCTGAAGATCTCACACGAACAGAGTCATTAGAAGTTTATGAACTGGCTGAGAGATTCTTTCCTGTATTTGCTGCCACCAGAAGGAACATTTTTTCCCTTGAAATCAATGTCTTTTTACAGTCTAAAAATAAAATGCATACTAGTACCATTCTCTCCACTGCTTCAACCTAGGTGCCCTCTAGAATTCATGAACAATCTGTTCAGCTCTTTCATTCATAAGATCACCTGCAAAAATAGAACAGGAATTCTTAATCTTTATTTGAGAGAAGAGAATTTGAGTGTTCTTCCCCGCTCACGTACTAGTTTGGAAATACTTTGTGGTCTCCTCCCACAATCTGCTATGGCCTTTTAAATTCCTGTAGCAATTTTCATCCACCTTTGTACTTTTCCAGGGAAACCTCCCAACAACATCAATTCTGTGAGGTTGCTTCATCACCTTAAACTGCTCCAGAATCCTTAGTGCAGTGTTTCAGATACAAACCTTTGTTCAGTGAGCAAAGAGAGAAAATGCTAAAAATATTATATCAACAACCTGGTACACCTTAACCAGCAGTAAGTGGATCAGCATGAGCCAAAGCTATGAGTGCCCAGGCTCTTCCATCCTCGGGGACATTTGAACCAGCTGAAAACACAGCGGCAGCGAGACAGCTGCAAGAGCCGAGACATGAAACTGGTTCTATAGGAACCTGAGGTTTAGCTGGAGGCTTAAATTTAGTAACACTTGTTTTTCCTTGGCTCCACGAAGCCATGCTGTCTCCAAGGAGGAAACAGAACAGTTCTGTCCTGACACTGATCCTCAGCCCAGGAGCTGTGGGATGGGGCACTGCAGGAATCTGGGGAAAAGCCTTATCCAATCCCGAGTGGATTCCTGGGCTTGCATGTATTTAAAAGCTATTTTTGTGAGGGCTGCCTGTTAATTTTTTGGTTCAGGACTCCTCGCTGGAGGGCAGCTGGGAGTGATTAGGCCTGGAAAACCCAGCAGCTGTTTCCAGGGAGTTTAACGGGGATGGATTGTACGGCTCGGAGGTTGCACAACACGAGGTTTGAAAATCACCGAGAGCTCGGGGCTGGTTTTTCCTCCAGTCACTGAGCAGTTACAGTGAAACTGCTCAAAGCAGAGCATGAGGAGTGCACACATGGACAAAAACAGAGGGAAAGTGGCGTTTGGAAAAGACCGAGGCACAGCCAGGCTGCGACAAACAGAAGGTGAAAGCCAAGGTACAGATCTATCGATCTGTGCAAGATAAGCCCAAGAGAACAAACAAAGCAAGGTCAGATACGGCTCCTGAGAACAGCTCAGGGCATGGTCCAGAGGGTGGGAAAAACCAAGGTTTTACTTCCAGCCCTTTTGTATACAAATAGGAGGAAGGTACTGCCACAGAAATATTCAAGCCAAGGGGCTGGCCTGAAACGCAACTCTCAGCCCTGGGGCGGCAGCCAAGTGACCGAACTTAAATACCTCAATGCGGCCGGAATCCAGCCTTAAATAAAATCCAAGATTATTTCTCCAAACCCGAGTCACGGGTTGGTGGGGGTTTTCCCGGCTCTCTGTTCAGACCCAGGTGCCGGAGCTGTGCCGGGCAGAGGCACGGGAAGGGCAGAACCTGTTGGCGCGGGGCAGTGCGGGCTCTGCACCGGCACAGCGGCACCGCAGCTCCCCCCAGCCCCAGGGCCGCACTCACCGGGCTCGTACTTGAGGTAGAGGACGGAGATGATGAAATAGGCGGTGTCGAACAGCGGGAACACGGGCAGCGAGGCGAAGGCGGCCGCCAGCTCCCCGAGGGGCAGCGCCTCCGCCAGATCCATGGCGGCCCGGATGGCGGTTCTCAGCTCCCGGTTCTGACTCCCGGGCTCCGCAGGCCCGTGCGGGGCTGTGCGGGCTGCGGGAGGCGCGCCGGGCGCTGCCCGGCCCGGGCCGCTGGCCGCCCGCGGTGTCGGGGCGCGGAGCCGCCGCGGGGCCGGTGCCGGAGCCGGGGCCGGTGCCGGAGCGGCCGCGGGAGCGCAGGCGCCGCCGCCCGGGCAGCGCCCGCCCCTTCCGCTTCCCTCGGGCCCGCGGAGCCGCCGCCGGAGCCATGATCGGGGATCTGCTGCTCTGCGGGTACCGGGGCCGGGAACCGGGGGCGGCGCGGCCGGGTTAGCCCGGCCCGGCTGTGCCTGACTCTGTTCCCGTTCCCCTTCCCCTTCTCTCCATCCTCCGACGCTCTTACCCATTCTCCATGCCCGTTCTCCCTCCCCGACCCGCTTCCCCGGCCTTATTCCTCTTCCCCGCCTCACTTTTCCTGGCCTTTCCCCTTCTCCCTTTCCCCGTCCTCCTGTCCTTTTCCCCTTTCCTCTTCCCCGACCTCTTTCGCTATCTCTGACCCTTTCCCCCTTCTCCATCCCCATTCCCCCTTCCCTTTTCCTTCTTCTTCTTTTCCCGTGCTCGTTTCCTTCTTCTTCCCCCTTTCCTCGTCCCCCTTCCACCGTCCCCGACCCCTCCCTCCCTCCTCATTCCCCTTCCCCGACCTTTTTTTCCCATCCCCAACCCCTTCCCCGTGCTCACTCCCCTCTTCTTCCTCCACTCCATCCCTGACCCCTGTCCCTCCTTCCCCGTCCCCATTCCCTTCTTCTCCCCGTCTCCATTTCCCCGTCCCTCTTTCCCCGTCCCCCTCTCCCTCCCCGTCCCCCTTTCCCCGTCTCTCCCGCAGGACGCTGCTGGTGAACGCCGGTGCCGTGCTCAACTTCAGGCTGTGAGCGAACAGGGAGGGCGGGCAGGGGAACAGGGAGGGTTTTTTGGGGTTCACCTGCCTGACCCGGCCCCTGTGCCCCCAGGAGGAGGAGGGACGCCGAGGGATTCGGAGAGGAACCGAGGGAAC
The DNA here is from genome assembly GCA_034336665.1 of Luscinia megarhynchos. Classification (NCBI taxonomy): domain Eukaryota; kingdom Metazoa; phylum Chordata; class Aves; order Passeriformes; family Muscicapidae; genus Luscinia; species Luscinia megarhynchos. Next base: position 3,524,397 of record CM067590.1, on the reverse strand, counting down.
CCACGACCGGTAACGGAGGGGATGCGGGAACCGGGCACAGCCCTGCACAGGAACCGACTTTTCTGGAGGAAATACTTGGCCAAACCACAGTTTTTCCGCTCATTTTTGTGAATTGCTGTGGGACTGGGATAACTGGCTTATTAACTTGTAAACTGAAGTGTTCTGAATGTCTCAATTGTCAACTGAAATGAGAAGAAACACACAAAAAGCACGTTTCTTTCAGCATTTTTGACTGTAGAGTCATTTATGCTATGGAGTCATTTATGCTGTGCTCACTCCCTGGTTGCCATTTCCATGGATACATCTGTGTTGCCACCTTGTCTCTCTGTTTGCTGGTTAAAAATCCCAGGAAGCCTTTGAACTACAAATGGTCTTCCCATATTTACAGTTTTATAATTTTTATTTTTATAATTTTTTTTGTCATTTTGCCAGATATCCCTACAGAGTTGTACTGAACAGAGCACCCGTCCTTTACCTACAACCTCAAATTTCAGTCTGAATTTTTTGTTGTGTTTTTATTTTATGGGGTTTTTTCCCCTTTCAGGCAGCCCTGAAAATGTGACTTGTCAGGTGTGTTTTTAATGTCAAAAGCTTCTCTTGATTTCTAGGTGACAATATCAGAGAGTTCTTGCTGAGTCTCAGGTATTTTCGAATCTTCATTGCCTTGTGGAATATCTTCATGATGTTCTGCATGATTGTGTGAGTAACCCTGTGCAGCATCTTCTCACTTGGCTATAGAAGTCATATATTGGCACTTTTCTTGCACATATCTCTATTTTCACATCTGTCTCTCCCACTCAATTTCTCCATAATTCTTTTCACTTCACTTCTTTATTTCAATTTTCAAATACAGGTTGATCTGATTTTTGCTAATGTGGGCACCTGTAGTGCATGAAAACCACCAGTGCCAGCACCTGAGCACAGCCTCAGGCAGAGTGTTGCTTGTTTGGGGGTTGCTCAAATCAAACATCATCTGGGTTTAAATTTAGGAATGTTTTCCATTTTGGGGTGGGGTGGAAACCTGCCAAGTTAATCAGATGAAATCAGCCTTGCACCGGTGTGGCTTTGACTGTTTCTCATCTACTTTTTTATTTTGTTATTGTTGCATCCCCCAGGTTATTTGGATCTTGAAAGCCACCCATGGACACGTTGGAAGAAACTTTTGGCTGGGAACAAAAATTTCTAGAAAAGAATTCTGATGCTCTCCAGCTGCAGCCCCAGGCCTGTGGGGAACTGGGGCAAGCTCATCCCCTTTCTCTGCCAGGGCTTGGAGCCACAACGTTCACACAAATTATCTCAGCTTCACTGAAAGAGAATTTTGACTTGGTTTTCTAAGCTCAGAGTGAGGAGCAGGGGAGCATTGGAGCCAGTTTCAAACCTCTGCCTTGCCAGTCCCAGCTGGGGCTGTGCCAGCTCATGTTACCCCTGTCCAAGTCACACTCTTTAGTTCTCAGTTTTGTGTAAAAGTTGAGCAGAGTGTTCTTGTAACTTCTCACTATTCCATTTGTTTTGTTGGAGGTGTAGAAAATGAATATTCAAGAAAAAATTGCCATTCTCACCTTCTCCCTGTTTTTCCAGGAAAAAAATAAGCTTTCTAAATTAATATTTCAAAGAACTTTTTTTTCTAAACACTATGTAAGGGATTTTGAATGGGGAAAAATGGCAAAAATGGCCAATGTTAAGAGATAATTTTGGAATAATCTTGGATTTGGTTGAATAAAGTTGTTCTATTTAAGGGTAAAATATATATTTGATGCCATGTTCATTCTGTTTGCAGGGGAAATTTTAGCTAGTCCTGTAATCTGTGTGGAATTTTGTGTTATTTGTATTAAGCTGGCCTTTCTGACCAACAGCTTTTCCCCAGAATCACCAAGATAATTTAAGAGAGTGCAGTGTTGAGTATTTTTTAAATCAAACTGTAAACTGTTAGTGAGGCTTCTACAGCTTCAGTTGTTTTAGCTGTTGAGGAAAAAGACCTGATTTAAATGATTCCATGGCACAGGTTTTAGGCAGTATTTTGAATTTTGTCTGGTAGTGAGATGCAAGTGTTGGGCACCTGCAGCATTTTACTTGAGTCACCCTCTTGGTTGAACTGAAGTTTTCACATTAATGAAACATGACAGGGGAAGGGTCATTTGAGGGAGGATGCCTGACTGTAATGAGCCCAAAAAAAATGTACAGACAGGCTTCTTCAAATGTGGTTTGAGCCATCCAGAAATATGTACAACCTTTGGTTAAATTTAAGCACACTCCTCGTCTGTAATTTAGGTGTATTTTAACCCTTTTCTGATTCTTTAGAATGAGGAAAAAAAATGTGTGCTGCCCAATACAGGGATTGAACAGGTATAATTCTTGGAAAACATTTTGTGCCTAATCTTTCGTTAAGCCAAGTGTGAAGGGAAGGGTGTGTGTGGCATCACTGATGCTGAGCTTTGAGCTTGGGGGATTTTTATTCTTCCTCAGAAAAATGATGATCCTGTGCAGAGCTGACAGTGCTTTATGATCACAGGGAACAGGGAAAGGAGCTGCAGTGCTAAAGGAATTCAAACACTTTTACCATCCTACACTCACCGTGTGGCCCCAGAGTGTGCCGTCCCCAAGACTCCGGTTTTGTGCAGTTGTGATTCAGCTCCGAAGCAGCTGCTTTAAAATAGCGAAATCAGGAGTCAATTCTGAGCTGCTCTGAAATGCTGTGAGAAGTTTTATGTGCGCTGATACAAACCAGAACATCCTCACACCTACACGGCCCGAGTGGCACCCGAAGGGAGTTTATTCCCGTTATTTATTTCCATGATTTATTTCTCTCCTCAGGGTGCTGGGTTCCTCCGGGGCCGGGCGGGGGTTCCGGGGGGTCTGGAGTGGCCACCCGGCTCCCGCTGCCCCACTTTCCCCCGCACGGCTACCTGCACAGTGCCCTCTCCCCAACTTCTTACCTGCTGTCCCCATGTCCCCAGCACTGCCCTGTCCCCTCAGCAGCCCCTGTTTGCTGTCTCCGTGTCCCCAAGCATTGCTCTGTCCCTCAGCAGCCCCTGTTTGCTGTCTCCGTGTCCCCCAGCATTGCTCTGTCCCTCAGCAGCCCCTGTTCGCTGTCCCCGTGTCCCCAAGCATTGCTCTGTCCCACAGCAGCCCCTGTTTGCTGTCCCCATGTTCCCCGGCATTGCTCTGTCCCACAGCAGCCCCTGTTTGCTGTCCCCATGTTCCCCGGCATTGCTCTGTCCCTCAGCAGCCCGTTTGCTGTCCCCGTGTCCCCCAGCATTGCTCTGTCCCTCAGCAGCCCCTGTTCGCTGTCCCCGTGTCCCCAAGCATTGCTCTGTCCCTCAGCAGCCCCTGTTTGCTGTCCCCGTGTTCCCCGGCATTGCTCTGTCCCTCAGCAGCCCCGTTTGCTGTCCCCGTGTCCCCCAGCATTGCTCTGTCCCTCAGCAGCCCCTGTTCGCTGTCCCCGTGTCCCCAAGCATTGCTCTGTCCCTCAGCAGCCCCTATTTGCTGTCCCCGTGTCCCCATCACCGCCGCCGTTTCCCCCTCGTCCCGCGTTCCCCTTTCCCCCCCCACGGCTCCCCACCCCCTCCGGCTCCGCCCCGCTCCCCCACCGCGCACGCGCGTTCCCGCCGCCGCCCGCCCTCCCCCGCGCACGCGCGGTGCGCGCCCCCGGCGGCGCGGGCGGGCGGGGGCCGGGGCGCGGCGCGCGCACGTCACGGCGTCGGGCGCGTCCCAGGGAGCCGCGCGCGGCGCCGGCCCTGCCCCCAGCGCGCCCCGCGTTCGGCCCGAGCGGAGCGGAGCGGAGCGCTGGGCTCGCCCGCTCCCCCCGGCCCCCCGCGCCGCCCCCGCCCCGCGGGGAGCGAACATGCGCCTCCGGCTCCCCGAGGCCGCCGCCGCCGGCGAGTGAGGAGCCGCCGCCGCCGCCGCCCCGGCCCGGCCCGGCCCCGCCGCCCGCCCGCCCCGGCCGCAGCCGCAGCCGCCCCGCTTCGCCCAGGCAATGACAGCGGCTCCGGCCCCGTCCCCGCAGCAGATCAGGGACCGGCTGCTGCAGGCCATCGACCCGCAGAGCAACGTGAGTACGGGCCCCGCGGGCCCCCGCCGCTCCGGGCCGACCCCCGCCCGGCGCTCCCGCCGCGACGCCTTTCTCCCCCCGCCCGGGGCCTCCGGGGCTCCCGCCGGGGCCGCTCCCGGTTCGCCGGAGCCTCCGCCGCGGGCGGTAGCGCGGAGCTCCCGGCGCGCCGCCCGCCCGGGGTCCCGCAGCCGGCGGCGCCTCCCGCCCGCGCCCCCCGGGCCCGGGAGCGCAGGGCCGCCCCGCCGGGGGCTCCGGGGGCCGCTCCCCGCCCGCCCCGGGCCGCGGCCGCCCCCGCCCCGCCGCCGCTCGGCGCCCCGGGCCCGGCCGGTGCTGCCCGGCCATGCGGCGGGCGGCCCGGCCGCCTCCCCACGCCAGGCCGCGGCTCGGGCGCGGCCTGCAGGGGGCTCTGGGCCGGCCCCGCCGCCGCTCGCCGGGACCTTCCGGGGCGCCCACCTGTTCCTCGGGCCCGGCGGCCGCTCCCGCCGCGGCCGGGGGCACCCCGGGCTGCGGGGACGCCGGGAGGGCTCCGGCGGTCGCTGCGGGGCTCTGGAGCTGCTCCAGCACCGAGCAGCCTCGGTGTTCGCTTTTATCCCTTCCTGCAGCCCCGTAATGAGCTTATTTGCTCCTTCTGGGATGTGGTGTAAGCACAGAAGTCAGCGTGTATTTTACCTGCAAGTGGCCTTAAGTGGCGGCTATCCAAAGGATCACTTGTTCCTTTTAAGGGTTTTTTGGCTCATCCAAGCAGTTCTCCGCTTAGGTGTTTATTACTGTGAGAGGACTGCAGGGCCCTCAATCTGTCCAATCTTTTTTAGTCTTAGATCAACAGCCACCGCCGCAGGATGCCAAGGTGGGTCTGTCTTTGCCATCTGCAGTTCGTGGGGCCAGCCTCTGGTGCATCAGGCTGAATGTGTACGTGTTATTCCAGGGGCTGGGGTGTGTGAAATGGTGCTTTGGTTCTATTAAAGTCATATCTGCTCCTATCTGAACAAGTGCTTTTTTGTGCCAGATCTGTATCAAAGTCCTAAAGTAGCTAATAAAGTTATTGTCATTTGGTACCCCTCCTGGAACAGCCTGCGTGTGGCATGGGCACTGAAGAAAAATCACCCTGACCTTGTAGGTTCTGTAGAACCCCCTGGGCTGGGCATCTGTGGTGAGCTGCAGAGTTACACCATTGGAGTAACAGTAACAAATAGTGTGGTAATTGTGCGCTGTTAAATGTCAGCGTTGTCTGAGTTTGCAGTGCTTTAACGTGGATCCTGCTGAAATGTCAGTTAGTGCACTTCATGAATCCTGTTTGCTCTGAGCTCTCTTTCTGTGGCTGCAGATTTTTCACTCTACGTGAGATTGAGTGCCAACCTACTTTAATAAAATTCTAGCAGATCTGTGGTGTCTTTTGACTTCAGAACTGTCAGCTGCAGTGGTTACCCTAATTCTGGTGTTACTTTGTCAGACACTGTGGCTGTGCAGAACTAAGCAGGCAGGAAGTCAGTTTTGTGATGGATACTCATCCCTTTCTCCACACACTGATGTTACACGATGCTGTTGTGAGAGGACCCAAAATAACCAGGCAGCTCCCTGCAAGGGAGGCCAGAGCTCCCAACAGGTCAGTAGCCCCTTAAGTTTAGGAGTGATGTATGTTAAATTATAATTCTACATACTTGATACTTATCCAGGGCAATAATTGGTGGCAGAAAAATCAGCCCATTGTTCTGAAGTGCCTGTAGGCAGGGTCTGTCTTCCAGTTTAACCTTTTCTTGAAGGAGAGCAGAGGTGGTGTAGCTGAGGTTCATTGTGCAGGCTGAGAGCTCAGACTCCTGGCTCCAAAGCACATGGAATATGTGGTGTTGTTGATTGTTCACTACCTGGCACGTCACTGGCACAGAGGGAAGAAAAACTTACATTTTGAACACACTTAAAAAGCAGATTCTGAGTTTAATTATACTTGGGCACCAACATGACAGTACAAGGAGCTGCTGTGCTGTTTTCCTGCTGGGAGAGTCAGTGCAGCCATGAGCTGGGGACTCATGGAAAGCTCCAGCTACTTTCTGCTGGCTCTTGGAATCTCCTGACAGAATTAGTTGTCTTCAAACCTACAGCATTCATTGTTGCCACTGACTTCCTCATTTACCAAAAAAGCCAAGCTTTGAGGCCTAGATTTAATTTAAGCTTTTCAGTATAGTTTGTGTGTGTGTTTCTGGAGAGGGTGAAAGCTGCACCAATGATGCCAGGTGGGCAAAACCAGTCCAGTTCTGTGGGGCTGAGGAGGGAGGAGATGGTTGGCTCTTCATGGTGCTTTTCTGTAGGGGCTGTAAATTAAACTTCACTTAAATTCCCTAACACATTCCCTAGCACAAGCTGCCATTGTGGATATTCATTCCTGAGTGGTTAGTTGGATCTTGGTCAACTAACAGGTCATGCCTTAAATGAAAAAATAAAAAATGAGGACGTAAGTTTCTCTACCTCTGTTGGGTTGAACTGGCCAAAATAATCGTTTCCCCAAGCTTGCAGAACCTGCTGGCCTCAGGAAATCATCTCCTGTGCTGATTGTTCATCTCCAGCTGCTCCATAAAGCCCTGCTGACTCGGGAGCAATATTGAATTTACACATGTTTAGCACTTGAACCTCCTCTAGTAATTGCTGCAGAATATATTTATAACTTAGTTTCCCACACTTAGAGGTTACCCCTGTAAATTCTGAACTATTTCAAAGGAGACCTATAAGAAATAAGCTATTTTTAAAAGAACTTACATCATCCTAGAAGCCACCCGGGATGTCTGGTATTGTGTCTTCGTTTATTCAGCCTTTTCTCCTCAAGGAAACATATGGGCAAACCACTTCTGCTCCATGACCTAAGCACTGAGTACCAGCACCACTTTCCATCCAAGGCTTCTGTGAGAACATAGCAGGGAGTTCTGTTCTGTGAGGTCTGACGGGAGATGTTCCTTGATTCTGCTGGGAACAAGACTTTTTCCTCCAGACTCTGTGTGCTGAGAAGCCACCCTTCCCACCCAGCAGAACACCTTAGCCTTGGTAACTCCTGCTCCGTGCTCCTGGGGGAGTTTATTCCCTGATGTCAGGAGTAATGAGAAATGTTGGTTTTTACTTTGTGGGCAAGCCTGTCATTTCCAACCAGCTGCTAGAATTGTGCTTGCAATTAAATGGTTCCTCATGCTGAATATGTAGCAATCTGTTCCTGTTTTTAAATATTAGATAATAACTTCATTATTTGCCATTAGTACCCCTCTGTGACACAAACCCAGCTTTGGTTTGAGTAACAGTCTGTATTGTGTGCTCCCTGTGAGGTTAGGCTTGACTCTAACTCCAGCTGTGGTTCATGCATTATCTCAGCTGGACTTGCTGCACAGACCTTCAGGAGTGGTCCATGGTCTGAATTATTAATAATTACTTGCCCTGTGTGTTGGAATATGTTGGGTGGTCATTGGCATGGGCTGATCTCCCAGCTGCCACAAGCTGCATGGTTACAGATGCTCCCATGGCTGTTTTCTATGTTGGTTGTTTTACCAAGGTGCTGGACACCAAACGCCCCTCACCAATGGTAAAGGTGCTTTCCAGTACTGTCTTAAGAAGGTGCAGGGCAGTGGAGTAATAGAAATATGAAAGCAGGGGAAGCTGGTGGTTCACTTCCTGAGGGTCTCAGTGATTTCTTTGGATGCAGGAAGTGTTACGTGTGGGCGAAAGTAGACTAGGATTGGCTCTTGCCTGAGCTTTATCCTTTTCTGTGAGCCCTAATGAGCTTAGCAGTTTGGAGGGAGGTGCAGAGAACCTGTTGTACCTCTTGCCCTCTTTGTCCCTTTCCTCACTTGCAGCTCATCTTGTTTGGAGCAGTCTCACATTTTGTGTGTGAAGGCAGCAGGTTGTTCCAGGTGTGGGATAAAATGCAGGGGACTAGGGAGCATTCACTTATGTGCAAGGTCTAAAGTGTTGTTTTCATGTCATCTTCAGTTCCAGATCGGGATTTGGGCCTGATGTAGAGAGTCACATTGCACGTTCAGGTTCTTTATAATAACTTTAAATGAGGTCTGTGTTTCTTAGTGCTCTTTATTACAAGCACTTGGATTCACTTGAATTCACCCTGTGAGGGTGATGGCACAGTTGGTTTTTTTGCCTTGCTTTGAATTTTGCTTGTCCACTTCTTTCCAAAAAAAAACTTATTTGCCTTGGTGGCAGTGCAGGCTGTCACTTCTTGAGAGGGTTTGAGAGGCTGGAGGTTTAGAAACTTTTAATTTGTACTGTACCCCTTGCAGCAGTGAGACCATTCTGAACTTTGGGGCTGCTAAGACAAAAATCGGAGTGAACAGAAATATCAGGGAGTTTGAATTGAGGGGTCAAAGCAAGGGGAATGCCAGACTGCATTTCAGTTGTTAATTCCTTGAAATTCCCCAGGTTGCAGTGATGATGGCAGTAGTCATTTGCTCTGAAGCTCTAATTTGAGTGTTTGTTTCGGCACCAGTGACAATTTAAATAACACCCACTTCTTATTCCTGCTACGCACACCCATTTTATGTGTGCAGGATCGTGTGGTGAACTGAACTGAGGAATTGATCAGGATTTAAGGAAGAAAAAAGGCAATATATGGATCTTTTCCCAGGTAGTTTTTGATGTAGCTCAATTAGTTGATAAAACTTCTGGTGCATTGCAAATAGTTCTGGCAGCAGAATTGGGTCTTCAAGTGTTTAAATGAGTGTGGAAGCAGCAAAGAACAGCTTCCTGTGAGGGTGGGGAGGACCCTGGCACAGGTTGCCCAGACTGTGGCTTCCCCATCCCTGGAAGCGTCCAAGGTCAGGTTGAACAGGGCTTGGGGCAGCCTGGGATAGTGGAAGGTGTCCCTGCCCATGGCAGGGGAGTGGAATGGGATGGGCTTTAAAGTCCCTTCCAACCCAGCCCAGTCTGTGATTCCATGAGGAGTGGAATGTTGCTGCTTCCTGGGTGCTTCCCTGCTGCCTTGGGAGCTGGCAGGAAGGAGGTGTTGTCACCTGGAAAAGTTAACCACGCCTGTCTGGGTTTTTTGAGGTGACAGTGGCTGCCTTATGGTCAAGTTTCACTTGCAGAGCCCTTTTTTGTTGCTGTCACTTGTGTGTGGGTCACAGATGTATGGAATTATCCTGTGTTTGTGGGCATGCAGCAATACAGGGCTCTGAATGTGTCGTGGAATCACTGCTGGGAAACCTTCACAGCCAGCCAGGGGTATGCTGTTGAGTTGTAACTCATGAGTGAGCTCTGCAGCTCAAGAGTAAACCACCACCTCGCACTAAAGGCTGTGTGGACAATGCCCCAAATGATCAAAAATTGGATTGGTTTGGCTTAAACTGCTGTGCTTACACCAGCTGAAGCTGCCAGTGGGGCTGGAAGAGCTGTTGGGGTCCCCATCATGTCCCCACCTCCAGCTGTTCTTGTTCCCTCCCTTGTGCTCACCTGACCAAGGAACTCACCTGGCCAAGCCCTGCCTGAACAGGGGCTCCTCAGGGCCCCCTTCCCATGCCCCAGCTCCTCCTGGGCACGGAGAGGTGGCAGCTCTGGCACAGAGCTGGGGACTCGTGTGGCAAGGAGAGGTGAGAATGGGGTGGTGGCAGCTCAGGCTATCCTAGAGCAGCTTCAGCCCCCTCACATTGTCAGACTGGGTCATCATAGGGGATCATTAAAGAGCTTTTAAATCCAAATGATAAAACTTTGCAGCAAGCACCTCTCTTCACGTGCTGTACGTGGGCCCTTGGTGGGAAACAAGCACTCTGAATGCTCAGAGGCTGCAGGAAAATAACTCATTAACACATTTTTTATTGGTGTAGCCATGAAACAGCTCCTCAATGGAAGAACCAACTTTTTGCAGGTAGTTTAACTATGGGGAATAATCTCTGGTAGTGACCACAGACAGCTGTGTGCAAGGTGAGGGTCCTTCCAGGAGAGATGTGCTGGAACAAACTTCTCAGGCAGCAGAGGACCTGTGGCTGCTGCTTCCTGAGTTGCTCCCTCCCAGTGGGGCTGTTCTGGATCTGTGTGAGGCCATTTGAGTGCACCTTGGCACACCTTGAAGGCAAGAGAGCAGGGAGCTGAGCAGGTCATCCTGGCAGGGCTGGAGCTGGGATGGGATGGGCATGGGATCCAGCTGGATCAGCTGCTGCTGCCAAGGCACTGCAGCCTGACAGCAGCAGGGGCAGGAGGGAAAACACTCCAGAGCTCCCACGTGGAGAGGGAGCCTCCCAACCTGTGCCTTAGCAAACAGGAAGACTTTCAGCTTAGGCTGTGTTTCAAAAGTCTGGGTCTGGGCTGGAAATTCTAATTTGTCTTTTTTGGGGGGTTTTGTGCAGTAAATTGAGGGTGAGCCCAGTTTAGGGGTGGTGAGATGTGTGTTGCTTCCTCTCTTGGGGTTCTGCTCTGGCCTCATGACACAGCAGCACTGTCATTCTGGCACCTTTGGCTCCTGATCGAAGTAGCTCCACTGCAGCTGAAGCTTTTTCTCCCTGTGGATCCTTTCCCAGTTTCTTCAAGAAGCTGCTGCAGGTGACGATTAGTTTTTCTTTTTTTTTTTTTTTTCAGGAACCACAAAAGTTTCAGGAGAGGGGGAGGAGGAATCAATTCTGCCTGCTGCAGAAGTTTGATGTTAGTCAAGCACTGCTTTTAAGGCATGGTTATTCCAATACATTATGCTTGGAGTTAAAAGTAATGTCAGTGTAGCTTTTTTACATAAAAACATGTCTGTTTTGGCTGATAACATTTTGCTGCTATCTCTTCTGACCAGTTATGTGCTTGGTGATAACTCCAGATATACTTCCTTCAGTCTGTCTAATGTAGTAGGATGTGGCCCCACTTTTACACTTGGTCTTTAAAAAATAATTTAAGGTTAAGGTAAGTAAGTATCTCACATTCAGTTTAATGTAAATGTAGGTTTGTTTATTCAGTGTTCTAACAGCTAAATTACTCTTTCTGTGGGTAATTCATGCTTTTGGTGTTTGGAATAATATTTAAGTGCCAGCAAATTGCTTTAATTTGAGGTGCAATCTGCTAAAACTCGGCAGCGAATTGGTGTTTTCAGGGGCACGGCTTTCACAGGGCAGCAGTGCGTGCCTGAGTGTGATTGTTAATATCAAAGTGTACAATTTTCAGCATGTCCAAACAGTCAGTGGTAGCAATTTCTGCTGAGGAGTCACTGGAAGTAAAACATAATTAGTTCTGTTTTAGTGAGCAGAGTGGTTTCTAACCCAGCAGCTGGGGAGGAGGGATCCTCCATCCGAGGGATTCAGGGACACGCTCAGCTGGGCGTGTTTTCAAACTCTGTGCTGTGGAGACGACTGTGCAGAGGTGGAAGTCTTGTCTCAGAGTGACAGCCAGCACTTCTGTGGAGCTGCTTTCTCACATAGTTTCCATGCAGGATCAGCTTGCAGAGTATCACAGTTATAGTACAGGTCTGGAGGGTTTGATTTTTTTTTTAAGGGGTGTAGAGCTGTAGAAGGTGGAGGAACATGGTGTTTTCTCAGGGTGATGATGCACAGTCATAAATTGTCTTTGGTGAACAAACTCCAGCACATTACAAATGTCTGTAACTCAAGCCATCACTTTCTGAGCAGGTCAGTACATAGCACTCGTCATGCTCTGTAAATTAACTGCAGCAGAAAAGGACAGGGAATGTCTGTCTATAACTTGTCATCTTGAGAGTTCCAGGAAAAAAAATAACATTTCAATATTGTATTTATTCCTTGGACAAACCACAGCTGATTCTTGAATAGAATTGAGCCCAGTGAGGTGGAGGAGAAGATTCAAGAGGTGATGTTTCAGATTTCTTTGTGGAGGTGGGTGCCTGCAGCTCATGGGCTGAGCACACTGCTCAGGAGCCTGGCTGCAGCCTGGAAAACTCAGTGTCCAGTGTCTTGTGAGGAGGAAGAGTTTGTCTGTCAAAACAGGAGCTGTGGGTTTTGAGTTTGTATTCCCTTTGCTAGATTTTTCAAGACAGGCTGCCAAGGGGCTTGAAATGGAGAAGTTTTTTGCCCCTAGGTTAGAAATAACCGGCCCAGGTTGGAGCTTCATGGATGTTCTGCCCCATCCCAGGAAGTGTTCACTGCTAGGTTGGACCAACCTGGGATAGTGAAAGGCAAGGGGGTGGAATGAGATGGGTTTTAAAGTCCTTTCCAACCCAAACCAGTCTGGGATTCCAGATTTCCATGTTCTGTGTTTAAAAATTTAAAACATGCAGATGAGTGCTGGGTTCCTTGGTCCTGCCATGGCCACGCTGGGCAGTTGGCTCTGCAGTGGAGCTGCTTTTACAAACCCTGAGCTGAGAAGGCTCCATGCTCACCTTCCTCCAGGGATAACTTTTTTTTCCCAACGAAAGGTAGAGAAGGCATTTTGTTTCCAAGGAACTGCTAAGGATTGTGCTGCTGGCTGGAATGGCCAAACATTCTCCAGGGATTACTGGGGGGCTTTGCTTTCCTGACAGGTGACATTGTCCTGAGGTGACACAGCCTTCAGAGAATAGAGCTGTTTGGAAATGGGTGACTGGTGGCAGTGTTTAATCTAGAATTTGGAGAGCAGTAATTCTAGGAGATGTGTAAATTGATTTCAATTTTTTTTTTCCCGTATCCATAAAATTTATTTATGGTATGTGCTGGCAAGAATTCACTATTGGTAACAGTTGTTGAAAGGATACAGTGACTTCTCCACAAACTTTTCCTGTTTGTAACACTAGTTTTCTCAGGTTTTGTGAACAAACGCACCATGCCTAAACTCTCATGAGCAGTCACATGAGCATCTTGCACTTCAGTGTGATGAATTAATACATTCCACAAAGAATTCAACATTGTATTCACCTCAGCCTCCTCTATCACTTAAAGAGTCAGCTGAGAAGCTTCCCTAGGAATTTGAGAAAAGTTGGCCTACTGCATTTAAAGTACACTAGTATGGTGATAAATGGTTTTACTTCTTTTAAAAAAAGAGTGAAAATTCTGTATTGTGGGGGCATTAGTAGGGCCTTTCTGAATTGCACTCACATATAAACTGTTCTGTGTTAACAGCTCTGGGTAGATATTTTAAGGGATGAGTAAAATAATACTTAAAAACTTGACAAAGCTCTGGATCTCCCTTCTCATCAGTCCCTAAATGCATGATTTTAAATGCTCACCAGTTCTCTGGAGTGCACGAAGAGGAGCAGGTGGGCACAGAATGGTTCTAAAGTGATGCTTTTGGGTGTCCTGTGGTACCTCACTGTGCTCTGACCTTACCCCAGGGAGGTACCAACAGAGAGTTCAGGTGAGTTCCTTAAGCAGAAAGCACCAAGATCATGATGAATCAGAAGGGGCACATTTTAAGGCTGGATTTTCGATATATTCTGTATTATTCTGCCTGAATACTCATCTAACTGCATTTCTGTCTCGTTGAAGTAGGACCAGTTGTCCCCGTGACTTTGCTTGCACAGCAACCTCATTTTATGGCTCTCTAAATTTTGAAGCAATAATTTTGGACTTCAGTTCATGGCTTATAATAAATAGCAACTACCAAGACTTGTCTGGTTGAAGTTTCTGTACTGGGGGAAGAGGAGGAGAAATTAATATCCTGTAGACAAGGAAACTGTATCTTAGTTGGATGTGCTTAGCACCGGTGTAGGGATTGAGGGGTTGTGAGTGTGAGGTGCCTGAAATGGTGACAGGGAGCAACTACAGAGCCTGAGTGGGGAGAGAAATTTTGGGCATTTCTTTTGGGATTTTTGGGATCACTTGGAGCACTGTGCTGGGGCAGTGGGGTTGGAAGTGTTGGATTTTTAGGTCCTTTACAATACAAGCTGTTTCCTGGAGTTATCTATATGGATCTCTTTGAGAGGACAGTGCTGAATTGCTGCTCTGAGTCTAGTTTGGAGTAGCTGGAAATGGATGTTTCAGTGTGTTTGTGCCCCTTCTGGTCCAGTGTCTATTCCCCAGGTGTAGGGGCATGGCTGGAAGGGACTTCACCTTCATGAAACAGCTCCTGGACTTATCTAATCTATTCTTAAACCTCCACAGTGGCTCTGGAGACTATAGAGAGATTATTTGAGTGTACTGGTGGCTCCCTGGTTATTTCTATGTGCAATCAGTATTTTTGCAAATTAGACCAGTGAGCATGAAAACAGTTGATTAACGTTTTCTTTATTATGACTAATAACGCATAAGAAGGTTTATTTCAAGCTTCATGTCTCTTTCCTTTTTTTTCAATACTGTGTGAAATGAAAACTTCAACTTTGTTATTAACCATGTTTTCAAAACCTCTTATCACTGCTGTCCTCTGACCTCCTCTTTGTCTCTGTTCTTGTGCCTTGGGATGAAGATGTAATTCCAGCTGAATTTGATTCCTCTGCCATTCTTTACAGCTTGGGATTGGGTGGAGAACAGCACTAAATGATGTTGCTTGCTGGGGTAGGTGCCACTGAGAGTGGCAGTGGCTGCCTGGGGTTGTGCTCCCTGGTTCTTGCTCTGTTCCTTCAGCAGGAATTTTTGAATTTTTGCCAATTGAATAGTATTTCATGTAGCCTCTTCGGCTACTGGGCTCTTTAATGGATTTTTGTTTCTGCAGCTTCACAGTCTGGTGGGGTGGATTTGTTGTGAGGTGTGGAATAAGAAGTTGGGGGGCTCATATTGCAGGGAATCTTTTCTGTATGTCTGCAGCTCAGGTCTGGCGCTACAGGCACGATTCTTATGGTGTTATACAAAATGTTTAGTAACTGTTAAAGTTGACAGACAGATATTTCTCTCTGTAGTAACAAAAATGTCTTCCCATCATTGGCTAATAAACGTGAATGGAGAAAAGTGGTTCACTGTTGCTGTTTTCTGTTTGCCTTAAGGACCTTTTCCTGTCGGGCAGGAGCTGGGGGTGTGTCTTGTCTTCATAAGCTGTGTTTTATTTCTTGTACCATCCTGCTGCAGTGGATGCTCCTTTTGCGGGTGGTGTCCCTGCCCTGGCCCAGCCTGGAGTCTGTGCCAGGGCTCTGGGTGCCCCCCTGGGAATGGTCATGCACAGGGGAGTTCATGGCACTCCCAGCTGCTGGGGATTTGTGTCTGGAGGCCCTTTGTGAGTGCCAGGGCAAACTGTGCTTGGTGCTGGCAAGCTCCTCTCATTCTCTTGGCTGCTGTGGTGTCTGCCCAGCTCAGGGATGTGCGTGGGCACTGCCAGGAGGGAGCAGGGGAAACATTTCCAAGATTTCAGGGGAAGGTTTCTTCGCACTGCGGAACTTTATTGGCATCTGACCTTACTCTGCTTTGATGATCCTGCCTTTGTCAAGTATATACAGGAAGGTATGTGGATGATGTTACTTTGCCAATAAATAAAGCCTAAGTATAAATAAAATATATGCAGATTGCTTTGTCTCTTTAAAGTAGACCTGGGAGTTTTAAGCCTGGAGATGTGGATAATGCTTCCTGTGCCTGGTCACTCTTTGGACTGTTCTTGGTACTCAAGGAGCTTTTCTTCTACCCCTCTTTTGCAAATTTCTGATCAGTTTTCAAAGCAATGTCTCCATATGAGTTTCTCTGTCATAGAAGATTCTCCCAATTAATAACTTGCAACCCAAGTCATTGACTCCTTCATGTTAAAAGATCTGTTTTACTAAATACTGTTAGAAAACTGGCCTCCACCTTTAAGAATATCTTTTGTGTACTGGTTAGTATTGGATCTTTGCTTGGCAAACTGGCTTTCAGACATTTTCAACAATGTGAGCAAAGTAGTGCATTGTCATCTTTTTGGTATGTTGTGTCTGTGAATAGTATCTCATGTTCCCTATCTTTAGACAACATCATGTCATATTGGGGCTAGGAGGAACTGTTAATAGATCAGCTGCAAGGGAACTGAACTAAATACCAGCAGGTTGTAACCTGAATTCTAACTTTGTGTGTTTGGTCTGTACCTTTGAACAAATGCCATTTCAATTTTCTGCTGGTGGTGTGTATTGTCAGTGTCTGGTGTCTCATAGTTCCTCCACCAAGTGCTAAATAAACTCTGCACCACTGGATTTCTGTTGTCACATTTAAATAAAGCCTTCTGTGAATAGCAACTTTTCTCTCCTCACTTCTTATTCCATATTTTAGATTGTTGTGCAGCGAAGTAGGTTTTGTACAAAAGCTGTGTTGGGGCAAGGTGTGACACTGAGGGGGGACCCTGGTGTGGGGCAGGAGCTGGTGTTGGGCTGCAGGTGACACTGGGAGCTCCAGGAGAAGGAGCAGCAGTGATGCCAACACTCCTGGAGCAGGCACTGCACCTTTGGGATCAGCTCTGCCTCCCTGGCCTCTCCAGCAATATTGAACTGGGGTTTTCTTAAACACTTTCCTGCTCTCCTGAGGAGATACACAGCCCTGAAGCAAGGGGAAGACAAAAAAATGTACAAATGCTCCTGTGAACTTCTGTCTGGACCCTACTGCTGATATTGACTGCCACCAGAAACCTCCACCTTGGCAACAGACACCTGGATTTGTGTTTGTAGGAAGAAAAAAGACCTGTTCAGTCTCCCACAGTGTCTCCACTTCTCTGCTGGCTTCTGTCAGACTGCTTTGGTGCTACAGGTGGGACAGTGTTACAGAAGTACTTTCACTGAAACCATGGAAATGTTGAGGATTTATGAATATTCTGATGAAGTAGTTAAGTATGATGGCAAATACTTTCTCTCCAAAGCAGTGTGCTGTGATACCTGTGTGCTCTGTTCACCATGCCCACGCTGCAGTCAGCTGTGGTTGTTGCAAGCAGTGATTTCAGGAGGATGATGGTGTTACACTTGGGTTTTAGAGGATTGTCAGTGATGGGCAACTCCAGGCCAAGTTTAAGTATCCTTTAAAAACTTGTGAAGGCACTAATGTGACCCAGAAGGATGATGTCTGTTACTTATCAAATGATGCCTTTTAGCACTGTTACCTGAACTTGTGGTGAAAAAGAACCTTTCTGCCAAAAAGGCAGGAATCTGCATGAGCAGTTTCACTGCAAGTTTTTGGAATTGTGCATAAGTTTTTCATGTTATACAGAAAATTCTGCTCCTTCTACTGCAGGTGACTCAGGTCTGGTTTGTCATCTATCACAGTCTAGTCATGCATGCAAAGATCTTTGGAAACATCCGTGTGAAGTATGAAAAAAAAAGAAAATCTGAGTGACTGCAATAGAAAGTTTCTGTAACATTTATTTTTCAGGCTGCAGTGGGGGAGTGCAGGTTGTGCTGTGTGTCCAGGCAGTCCCCAGGAGGACAGGAAGATGTTCTGGGGATGCTCACGTTGTGCTTGGGGTCTGGGCTGGTGTGTAAATGAAGGAAGAGAATTCAAAGCATCCCATGGAGTGTGCTGGTCCCACAGAAAACATATCCCTGCACCTGGAAATGGTGGTAGAACTTCGTATGGATGCTGATCTTGCTGCTGCTTTCAGATTTCCTGGGAAGGCAGTGGTGGAAGTGGAGGTGGAAGGGAGCAGCTGTACCTTAACCTTTCCAAAACCCCTTTAAACTGCTATGTAACACCCTGAAATTAGTCACTGACTTGGTCCTGGCTTATAAATGCTGAAATAAGATTAAGGTGGCAGTTAAGAAAAGAAAATTAAGCTGCTTGATCTTTTCTTGAGAGTTCAGAACCCCCTGCTTTTGTCTGAGGCTAGAGTAAAAACATTCAGTGCTTAACTTGGAAAAGATCTCAGCAATAGTAAGCTGCAGAGTATGGCTGAATGGCTGGATGACTTAAGGAGCCTTGCATGGAATAAATAAGATTTGTTTTCTGTGGCTGTCATTAGGGTTGGCTGGAAAGGATTATCGTGGATGACTCAAAGCAGATGTTCTCCAGTAAACTTTCGAGTGAATTACTCTGTGTGCCAGTCAGTGCTCTCAACGTGGGAGCAGCAAGGGAGAATTTGGAATGCTGCATCAATTACTTATCAGTTACTAATCAGTTCTTTTGAGCTATTTGCTGCAAGCTCCTAAATGGGGGTCCTGGAAGTTGTTTTGGGGGTTGCAGTGTGAGCAAACAAAGGCACACAGAGACTAAAATGCAAACTCCTGACCTGGGCAGTGTCCAAAGAGAGCAGGGCTGCTGAATTCCATCCTGCTCTGCTCCATGCACTTCACCTGCCTGTTCTGTTCCCAGTAAGCATCTTCAGTAGCTCTTTGTGTTAATAAATTCTCATTTCTGCTGCTGCTCAAAGCAGGGTGGTGTCCTGGCAGGTTTGGTGACATTGGTGTCAGGTTGGTTATGTGACAAGGCATGAATTTTGCTGTAACAGTTGGTTTAAGGTGAAGATGATGTGCAGGATGGCTGTGCTGCTGACACTTGAGGTGTTTTGGGAGGTCCTTTTGTTTCCATCACTGTGTTTAACTGCTGCACTACAAGAAATTTCATAGTCTGTCTTGTTTTAAAATAGGCAAATATGATTTTTACTATAAACTTCTCTTTATGCTGTTTAGGATGAAACATCCTGAGAAAGCTACACAAGGGGAAGGGGGGAGAAGTTGTTGAATGTGCTTAAACGTTTTATGTATTTATTTTCAAAGAATGAAGCTTCCCTACAGGTAAAAAAAAAAGGGAAAATGAGAGAAACTGCTGGCAGTGGTGTGGAGAGTGAGATGTTCATGCTCTGCTCAGCAGTGACAGCTCGTTCTCAATTGGTTACAAATGTGTGAGGAATCCAAAATGGGTGGTTTGTGTTCCAGCAGGAGCTGAGGGTGCAAGGCCACTTTCACTGTCCTTAATTGGCACCATGTGTCCCCCAGAGCAGGGAGGGAAGTCACAGCCTGCCAGCCCTGCTGGACGTGGTTTAGAATTTGGGACATGCACTGGTGTGTGTTTGGGGGTATTGAACAGAGGCAAAGCTGTGACTGGAAATTCCCTGAGCACTTTCACCTTTCTGTAGGTGTGTGTGTGCACATGAACGTATCACTTTCCCCATCTTGGCCTTCTGATAGGCCAATGACCCTATTTTTGTCATCAGTTCTTCATTTAGATAATGAATATTTGGGGATTACCAGTAACTGCAAAAAATAATTGTAGCAGTTATTGGTGTGTGCAACAGAGCCTTTGTCACCCTGGTAATTCATAGTCTAAAATATGTGCTGGAAAGGAGAGTATCATGTTTTGCAAGTTTAAAAATATTTGTCTGGAAACTCCCAGAATTGAGATTTAACTATTCTAAGGGCTCTGGTTCTAAAAACTGAAAAAACCAACCCTGATGTTGTGTATTGCCTAAACTGTGGTGCTAAACTGTCCTTCCTGGGCACTGAGGCAGGGCAAGGGTGGAAACATGGAAGAAAGTCAGTGCACTGAAGTTAAATAATAAGAACTAAAATATGTCAGAATAGGTGCTCTTGCTGCTCTAAAGGTTAAGCAGAGTTTTACCAGGCCTGACCTCGTGGTAGGGCTTTAAATATCTGCAGGCTGAAGAAAGAACCAGGACAAATCAATTCATCTTTGGCCTGGAGTTGGTTTTACACCCTGTAGGAGTTAGAATCATTCAAAGCCTGCATGAACTTTAAACATAAATTTGATAAATCAGGACGAGTGTTTCATCACTGACAGCATTACCCAGGTTCCTCCAGCACTGAACAGTCCTGCAGGGATGGACAAAACATGGGCTGAGCTCAAGGTTTTGTGCAGGGAAGAGACTTCAGCTCCTGGTGCTCGTGTGGTATCTTAGTGCAGAGGTAGAACTGATTGGAAAAGGCAATTCTCACCCAAGTCAGTGTTTTAAAGAGGAGGGATCATGCAGGGGAGTGTGTGGCTGGGAGGGCAGAGCTGCCTGGTGATGATGGTGATGCTCCTGATTAGGTTTCAGGGTGATGTGGGATCCCTGCAGAGGTTCTTGCTGAGAGATTTTTCTCACATGCACTTCACATCCACTTGAGTCACAAATGCAATTAAGCAATAAATGAGACTGTGATTCAAGTTTTCCTTTGCTTATCTTTTAAATCTATCTCCAAAGGCGAATTAGAAATTCCATGTTTCAGCTCTCTTAACATCAGGTAATGGAAACAAGGATCTCTCTGTAGGATCATAAACTCGTTTGGATTGGAAAAGCTCTCCAAGATTGAGTCCAATCCAGCACTGCCCTGTTCACCTCTAAACTAAGTCCCTAAAACATGTAGTGTGTGGTTTCTCATGGAAACCACTAAAATCACACGTGCTGAGGATGTGCAGGATGTACAGCTGTGCTGGGGGTGCACTGCAGCCCATCAGAGACCTGATCCTCACTTTTTCAGTGCATGTGGATTTGTGCATTCCTCCTCCCCAAGCACAGCCCCAGCAAGGGGTGGTGGAGGAGCTGAGGCTGGGACTGATGGTCTGGGGACACCTGCTGGGCACAGCCCCAGCCTGAAGGAGGGACCTGCAGGCTGAGATCCTGTGCAGTGCAGGAAGTGAAACTGGGAATGAAACTGCAGAGCACTGCCTTGGGCCAATCTGCAGTGGGGCCTGAAGGATTCAACTCCACATTTCCCATTGCTCCTGCTCCACTTGGCTCTCGTTAGGCTGTGCACAGTTAATTGGTGTTTGCAGAGGGGTCTCAGAACTTTGTTACTCAGTCACAACGGTTTTATTGCCACTGTTTCCTTGGGTTTTACATAAGAGTGTGTTTGTTACAGCTCCTGCAGTTTCCAACTAGGTCAGTAAAAAGTGTCCTTGTCCCTATTCCTTGAACAATCAGCTCCCTGAAGCCAGACAGTCTGATAGCAGTTTGTGATTAATGCTTCCAGCAATTATAAAGTGGAAGGTCTTAAATTACATTTGTTAACTAAGACCAGTACATGAGACATGAAGTGACTTTGTCTTCCTTGTTGCAGATCCATAACATGGTGGCAGTGCTGGAAGTGATCTCCAGCCTGGAGAAATATCCCATTACCAAAGAGGCACTTGAGGTATGTCACCCTCTGAACATGATTTTTTATGTGTATAAAAGGACTTTTCCCTGCCTTTCTAATTTCCATTGGAGCTTTTCTGGGAACAATAGATAGATTGCAAAGGATTCACAATTAAGATATTATTTTGTCCCTCTCGTGCTGCTTCTGACATCTCGCTGAACACAGGGATCCTTTCTGGGCCCAGATCAGTATGCTGGGCAGCACAGTTCCTGTTTGTGCAGGGCACTACATTAATCATCACTTGCCACTGATTAATTCTGTTGCACTCAGCAATATCACCCTGCAGTTTTGGTCACCTTTGTAGACATTTGGTGACCAAGCACCTAAAATCTGAAATAGGAATAGAGTTGCTCTGGGTCTGTAAAATTAATCTTAAATTCAGTTAAGCAGGTTTTAAGGCCTGATATTTGTGGGGAGGTCAGGTGTGGGGAGAGCTGAACTCTCACTGGCCACTTGTAAAAACAGTCCAAAGAAGATTTTATGGCTGAATTATATATTTCTTTTTCACTCTTTGTATTGAAATTAGCGGTGTTCTTCCTTTTAACTGTTGCTTAATTATAACTCCACCTGTATTTCAACATATGTATCACAACAGGTTGCATATTTCTCTCACAGTCTGGTCTGTGTTCTCCTTTGAAGTACTTTTCTTAAGAAATCTGACTCGTGGAACAGTTCTTTGTTTTCAAATGTGCTTTGGGAACAATCAAACACTTCCTTCCGCTCATGAAACCACCTTGGGACTCCCTGGGAATGTTCTTTAAATGGCTTTTTCATGCATTTCCACAAGGCTGGGGATGTGAAGGGAGAGGAGAGAGGTGGAGGAAAAAGGTAGGACACAAGTCGCACGTGGTAGTCAGGTTTGTCAAATGGAGATTTTTATTGTTAACGAGTTACTGGAACAGGCAAAGATCCTGGAATTCTTTTCTCTTGGCTCTCTCTGCAGATCTTACACCTCCCTTGTGATAAACACACACCTTTGGGTGCTGCATTTCCCCTCAAATCTGAGCCTGCACCCTTATTCTATTGGTTCTTTCTCATTAAAAAATTTCTTTCTGATGTTTTTACCAGGAGTAAAGACAATGTGAGTTGAAACCTAGAGTTGGTTTCACGTTGCATGGCAGAGCACTGGACTAATCCTTTCCAAAAAGATTAATTCAACACTTCAATCTTTAATGGTTTTTAACCAGGTATTTCTCAGGGGTGAGCATTACAAAGCAGAAACATTCCTTGAGAATTTTGCTTGGAATGATGTGTGTTTGTAAAATACCTTGTCTGTCTTTGTAGGAAACCAGACTCGGGAGGCTCATCAATGAGGTGAGGAAGAAGACATCCAATGAGGAACTTGCCAAGCGTGCCAAGAAATTGTTGCGGAATTGGCAGAAGTTGATAGAACCCGTAACCCAGAACGAGCCAGTGCCAAGGGGGCTGCCCAACCCGCCAGGATCAGCAAATGGAGGTGCCCACAACTGCAAACCAGACTCACAACTCCCTGCTGTGCCCGGCGCCAAGCCCATCAGCGAACTGAAAAGCAGGAATGATATCCAGAAACTAAATTCTCCAAAAACAGAGAAACTGGGAAATAGGAAAAGGAAAGGTGATCACAGGGATGGGCATCAGGGCCCTCCTCCCCCAAAGGTCTCCAAAGCTAGTCATGAAGTATTACAAAATTCTTCACCTCCCTCCAACCAATGGAATTGGAGGTAGTCCTGAAAATTTTCCCAGTCCTGTAGACATAAACCTACACGCAGGGCCCGAAAGCAGCAGGACAGATCTCAGTGAAAACGATAAACACAATAAGATCCCAGTAAACGCTGTAAAACCTCACACCAGTTCTCCAGGACTTGTAAAACCTTCAAGCACTTCCTCGTTACTAAAGACTGCAGTGCTTCAGCAGCATGATAAATCAGAAGAGGCCACGGGCCCCCACCAGCCCAAGAGCCCACGCTGCTCCTCCTTTAGCCCCAGGAACGTCAGGCATGACACTTTTGCTCGGCAGCACAGCACGTACTCACCAAAGGATTCGATGCCCAGTCCATCTCAGAGGTCTCAGCTGGCGGACGCCGCGCAGGTGCCGTCGCCGCCGCCCTCCCTGATGCAGCCATCCTCACCTCCCCTGCCGGCCAAGAGACTGGAGTTCCCTCCTCAGGCGGCCCCCGAGGCACAGCAGCACTGGCAGGAGCAGCAGGGAGCCCCCGAGGGCCAGCACAGGCACACAGCAGGGACACTTCAGCAGCACACGGCTCCCGCCTGCAAA
This sequence comes from Luscinia megarhynchos, assembly GCA_034336665.1. Lineage (NCBI taxonomy): Eukaryota > Metazoa > Chordata > Aves > Passeriformes > Muscicapidae > Luscinia > Luscinia megarhynchos. The sequence continues at coordinate 3,501,255 of CM067590.1, read as the reverse complement.
GGCCACCCCGGGGAATCACAGCTGGGCTTCCCACAGGACACTTCCAGGATGGACAGTGACGATGCTGCTTCAGGGTCTGATAGCAAAAAGAAGAAAAGGTACCGACCCAGAGACTATACAGTCAACTTGGATGGGCACGAGACAGATGGGGGTGTGAAACCTGTGAGGTTAAAAGAGAGAAAACTCACTTTTGATCCCATGACAGGACAGATAAAACCTTTAACACCGAAAGATCCTTTGCAGGTAGAAATCCCTGCACTTACTGAACAGCACAGGACAGAAACGGAAAAGCAGGAGCAAAAACCCAACCTGCAAAGCCCCTTTGAACAAACGAACTGGAAAGAGTTGTCCAGAAACGAAATCATTCAGTCATATTTAAACAGACAGAGTAGCTTGCTGTCTTCATCAGGAGTACAGACTCCAGGAGCTCACTACTTCATGTCTGAGTATTTAAAGCAGGAGGAAAGCACTAGAAAAGAGGCTAGAAAGACTCACGTTCTAGCTCCTAACAGCAAACCTACAGACTTGCCTGGGGTCACCAGGGAGGTCACGGGCGATGACCTCGACAGAATACGTGACCACAAGTGGCCAGGCGTGAACGGTTGTTTTGACACACAGGGTAACTGGTATGATTGGACACAGTGCATATCCTTAGATCCACACGGGGATGATGGGAGATTGAACATCCTGCCTTACGTCTGCCTAGACTGAGAGCAGTTCTGCTAAGCACGCTTTTCCCACCTGCAGTTAGCAGAACTGGCAGACACGATGCCACTTCCAGCTGGAGAGAGCCTCCTGTCCTGGACAAACAGGCCCCACGAGCAGAGGGGGGGAGGGAGCTGGGCCTTTCCAGCTCGTTCCTTTAAATTCTCCTTTTGTGAAATGCTGCTACCAGTTTACTAACAATTGCAAAGGAAGGCATACGAAGGTTGATCAGTTGAGTTTAAAACTCTATAGCGAGCCAGCTATAAAAAGTGTTAGTCCCCAAGAAGTGAAGAGGATTTCCAGCACTTTCTGAATGCCGGAATCTTATTACAGGCAGGTACAGAGAAAAAATTGTGGAAGTTACCTTAACAAAATATGCATCTATTTATTTGATTTGATTTGGGTTTTTATTTGGCAGTGAGATATTGGAGAGACAATGTGCAAAAACTGTAGTTTTATTTCTATCACATCTCTGAACATGATTGAGTTATTTAAGAGTCATGTGGTACGGAGATTGGGTTTTAAACAGCAGGTGTTGCACTGCAGGCTGGGCCACCAGCTTCAGCTCAACATTCCATAGGCATCCACATATTTTAGTCTGGTTTCAGTTTAAATCCAGTCTCTGAGAAATGCTGCAAAAACTAGATGTTTAATGATATTTTTTGATCCCACCACCACCAGCCAAATATTTTTCCTCCTTTTCCCTTCCTGCAAACTTATAGGTAAAAAAACAAAAAGACAAAAAAAACAAAAAGACAAAAAAAAATACAAAAAGAAAAATCACCTTTTCTAGAATCTAAATGTAATGAGGGTGCTACAAGTTTGTAACTGTACTGTGAGAGGGAAAAAGGAAGCCTGTTTGTATGCTGGAAATATACTTGTTACCATTCCTTTAGATATTGTTTGCCTTATGGATATCCATCATAAACGCAATTTGCAAAAACAAAGAGCCTTAGTGAATGTACAGTAACTAGACTTCTGTGTTCCTGGGATGCAGAAGGGAGCAACTTTGCTATTTGGTCCTTTAAGTGGACACGTTGTGATATAAATGTGGAAATAAAAAAAATTTGCACAAACCAGTTTGTGAATTATTTATATACACTCCACTCGTTTTTCCCCCCCAAGTTTGCTGAGTTCAGCCCAGCTAAGGGAGCCCTGGCACTGGGAGCCCTCGGAGCAGGGAGGTGGAGCCCAGTCCCTCGGACACTGCCCAGGGATAACGGGATTGTCTTCCAAGAGCCCTGGTGTGCTGTGCAGTCACACGGGGTGGATCTGTTTTTAACTCTGCAGACTGATAACCCAACTGCTGATAATGTACCTCAAAGTCTAAAGAGATCAGAGTTCATCTTTTCGTCTCGGTAACTTTGTAATGTTTTGTTCCTGATTGTTCAGTGCTTTCTGAAGCAGCCTGGGTGTAGAAAGTGAAGGATTTCTATTAACTGTAATTGCTTTAATATTTGGGACTATGTTGTTTGATGCAGTCCCCAGTGTTGAGCTTCTGTTCACGGGGTCAGGGGAGGGGACACTATACCAAAAATATTCCTGGGTTTAGTGATGTTAACTCTGTTAACCCATCTGTGCTGGAGATGAGCCTTGGCAAGAGCTGTGCTGCCTTTGAGGGGAGAGCCAAGCTCTTCCCTGGGTTTCAAAGGAGGCTGCTCCTGGCCAGGCCTGCATTGTGTTGGTTCATTCCCTGGAATACAACTGATAAAGTTTGGTTTATTTTTAAGTCGTTCTTGTTCATCATTTATGATCTGACTGTTACTGAAATGTGTGAGTATCTCAGAAATAACAATGTCTGTGTGCTTCCTTTTCTGAAATCTGAGGTCTGAGAGTGAAACCAGAAAGTGGTTACCAAAAAAATGCGTCCAAGTATATTTTCAGTTCACTTCCATTTTGTCCTGCTGCAGTTGCTGAGGTTGAGCAGTGTGGTTTAGAGCTGGAGAAAGCTCCTGCCTTGCAGTTCAGATTTGATGGTAGAGGGCTAAGCTGCTGGTCATTTTGGAAATGCTTGAGTTTTGTTTATGTAAAAAAGTACTGTGCATCTTATCTCCCCCTCTTTCCTCCCTCCTTCCCTGAATGGTCCCATTTAGGAACAGGGTCCGTGCTCTTTGGAGGCCTTTGAATATTCCCAAATTTCAGGAAATGACGAAGTATTACTTGATAAATTCCATCTTTTTCTCCACTGCTTCCATTTCTGATGCAATTGATGGCCCTTGATGCACTGGGTGAGGTGATGCCTGAAGCTCATCACAGCTTCCAGATTACACCCAAACTGCCTGTGCTGATGCTCCTCTGTTTGAGGAAGCACCAGGAATCAGACCCAACTCTTTCCCTGGTGGTACAAAAACTGCTGGAGAAATTCCCTCCCAATGCAAGCTTTAAATCTTATTCATTGCTGAGTTTGTTGCTGCTGTAAGGGGTCAACTCACTTGTGTGTCCTCCAGGGTGAGATGAGGCTTGACAATCTTTATTTCAGCATGCCAGTATAACCAGTTCTGTGAGCTCCAACAAATGTGAATAAGTTTACAAGGTGATATTTTTTTGTCAATTTTGTAAACAAGTTCAAATGAAGTTTACCATGTGCGTACCTGCTGTGTACTCTCATTTGTGCATGACTCAGTTTCTCTGCTACTGCTTTCTCCTACCTCTTGCAAAACTTCTCCTTCTAATCCTAAAACCTGAAGTTAAAACGCTGCCATTTCTTCCTTGTCAATGGATGACATGAAATGGCTCATCAGCAAATCTTTGGGGAGTCGCCATTACCTGAAGTGCGTGTTTTTTAAGGGCAAATGAATGCTGTAGGAATGTCTCTTGACAGGGTGCGTGGATGAACCGGGCTCTACAACCCCTCCTGCCAGGTACTCACCATCCTTTACCCCAGCGGGCGCTACGCGTGAGTTTTAAAGGTCGGGAGCGATCGTCTCGGTGTCTGCGAGCCCGTGACCTTCGCTCCGTGCCTGCCCTGCCGCTGCCCTGGCTCCGGTGTCCAAGGGCCGGTGCTGCCCTGGAGGCGGCTCTGCTTCCCCGAGCACCGTCCGGGGCCTCGGGAACCCTTTGGGCTCCATCGCCCTGCGCCGGGACCGTGCGGGGCTGGCACCCGGCGGGGCTGGCAGCGGGGGCAGTGCGGGGCTGGCAGCGGGGGTGAGGTGCAGACACCGGCGGGGCTGGCACCGGGGCTGGTACCGGGGCTGGTACCGGGGTTGGTAACGGGGCTGGCACCGGGGTCGGCACCGGGGTCGGAGGAAGTGACGCCCCGCGCCCGCCCCGGCGCCGCGCCCGCCCCGCCCCAGGAAGCGACGCGCTGGCGGCCGCGCTGACGTTCGGCGGCGGCTGCGGAGCGATGGCGGCGCCGCTGGCGGCTCCGGGCGGTGCCGGTGCCGGGCCCGGGGCCGGGGCCGGGGCGGCGCGGGGCGGGCGCGGGCCGGCGCTGCGGGAGGGGGCGCGGGTGTCGGCGCTGTGCCTGGCCTGGTACGGGCTGAGCGCCGGCGGGAACGTGGTGAACAAGCTACTGCTGGGCGGCTTCCCGAGGCCCGTCACCGTCTCGCTGTTCCACATCCTGGGGCTGTGCGGGCTCCTGCCGCCGCTGCTCCGCGCCTGGCGCGTCCCGCCCGCCGGCCCCGCGCAGCTGCCGCCCCGCGCCTACCCGCGCTACATCCTCCCGCTCGCCTTCGGCAAGTACTTCGCCTCCGTGTCCGCGCACGTCTCGCTCTGGAGGGTCCCCGTGTCCTACGCGCACACAGGTGAGGCCCGAGGGCTGCGGGGTGCCCGGGGGGATGTTCCAGCGCCGGCTGTGCTCGTAAGGAGGTGCCCGGGGGGATGTCCTGGGGGCCAGCTTGGATTTGTGGCCAGTGGGGTGACCTGAAACCTGGTGTGTGCTCGTATGGGCACCTGGTGCAGTGTCCCAGTACCCACAGTGTGCTGTGGTACCGCTGAGATACCAGTGCAGTGTCCCCGTTGCCAGTGTGGCACATACAGGTGCCCAGCACAGTGTCCCCACCCCCAGTGTGGCACATACAGGTGCCCAGAGCAGTGTCCCCACCCCCAGTGTGGCACATACAGGTGCCCAGCACAGTGTCCCCACCCCCAGTGTGGCACATACAGGTGCCCAGTGCAGTGTCCCCACCCCCAGTGTGGCACATACAGGTGCCCAGTGCAGTGTCCCCACCCCCAGTGTGTGCTCACACAGGTGCCCAGTGCAGTGTCCCCACCCCCAGTGTGGCACATACAGGTGCCCAGAGCAGTGTCCCCACCCGCAGTGTGGCACATACAGGTGCCCAGAGCAGTGTCCCCGTTGCCAGTGTGGCACATACAGGTGTCCAGAGCAGTGTCCCCACCCGCAGTGTGGCACATACAGGTGCCCAGAGCAGTGTCCCCGTTGCCAGTGTGGCACATACAGGTGTCCAGAGCAGTGTCCCCACCCGCAGTGTGGCACATACAGGTGCCCAGAGCAGTGTCCCCACCCCCAGTGTGGCACATACAGGTGCCCCGTGCAGTGTCCCCACCCCCAGTGTGGCACATAGAGGTGCCCAGAGCAGTGTCCCCCCCCCGTGTGTGCTGGCACCAGATCCAGGGGCAGTGTGGTCTGTGCCCTGTGGGTGCCCAGCACGGTGTCCCAGAGCACCAGGATCCAGTTTGTACCAGTGTCCAGGACGTGGCAGGGAGGGAGGCCCCCCCGGGCTGTGCTGGGCTGGGGTGAGCCCCTGCTCCATCCCTGTGCTGTGGTGGCTGAAGGAGCTGTCCCAGGCCTCCGTCCCACCGCTGTGCTTCCGTCCCCAGTGAAAGCCACGATGCCGATCTGGGTGGTTCTGCTGTCTCGGATCATCATGAAGGAAAAGCAGACGACGAAGGTGCGGACAGGTTTGCTGAGGTTTCTTTTCTTGGTGGTGCTTGAGGGGTGCTGTGCTGGCTGGGAGCAGCAAAGCTCAGGCTTTGGGTGGATTTTGTGACTGGAATTAGATTATGCAGATTTTAAAAATCCCTTTTCTTTTTATAGTGAGTGTAAAACACATCTAAACAATGACCAGGGTGATGCTGGAGTTGTCAGTGTCTACTGCAGTGACTTAAATTTCCTTGAACTACAGTAATAAAATGGTTGATCTCTAAATCAGCAGGATGTATAAACTCAGTTGAAAATTCTTAGATGCCTCTGTCCCTGCTGCAGGTGTACCTGTCTCTGATACCCATCATCACTGGTGTCCTGCTGGCCACGGTCACAGAGCTGTCCTTTGACATGTGGGGACTCATCAGTGCACTTGCTGCTACTCTGTGCTTTTCACTTCAGAACATCTTCTCGAAGAAGGTACCAGCTCTGGTCTCTGGTGTGACCCTTCAGCAGGACAGGCTGTCATTTCCATGACATAAATGTATTGGTTTTAGTTTGCAGTCAGACAAGCCCTGAGGGGTGGTTGTTATTTTGTGTGTGTGTTCCCTGCAGCTCTTCCTACCTGTTGAAGCTGTTACACTCAGTTTATCCTGAGCACTTTCTTTACTTCTCAACATGGATATTTTTTTCTGATAGCAGTTCAATAGTGCTTAAATTTAACAGTTCATTGAAAGCTTTCAATGCATCTTATATCAAATAATTCCTCTGTGCTGCACAAGTCATTGTCAACACTGGGTACTCCATGAAACCACAGAAACGAAATTCAAGTGTGTGGTTTGGCTCTGTTTAGTTACAAAATGGTTTCTGTTTTGTAGAGCTTTTAATATTAATATCCTGTTGATACTAAGAGCCACCACTCAAAAAAACTATTATTTTTCAAAGAGATATCAATTTTTCTTTGGTCACCCTAACAGGAAATTAATACTCTAAGAGCATTTACTTCTTTTCCTAACTTACTGTCCCCTAAAGCAGTTTCTGTTTCCTGACTGCTGTTCAATAATGGCTCTTGTCAGGTGTTGAGAGATTCCCGAATTCATCACCTCCGGTTGCTGAACATCCTCGGGTGCCACGCTGTGTTCTTCATGATCCCAACGTGGGTTCTGGTGGATCTTTCTTCCTTCTTGGTAGAGAATGACTTGGTAAGTGCTGGATTTGGAAGAACTGTTTGCTATTATGAAAGAAAAGAGAAAAAGAATAAAAACAAACTCCAGCACCCAACCAGAAAACACTGAACTGTTTCAGGGTAGTTCTTGTCGGTGTGGAAGGAAGTGTTGTGAAACACCTGCAAATTGTTTCACAAAGTGTTTATTGTGAGGATTCCTGTCAGGGTTAGGAGAGGCAGTTTATGGGACAGCAGAAATTTCAGGAGCTGGGAGCTGGAGACAGGAACAAACACTCCCAGGGTGTGTGGGGAATGTCCTCCTCTGGTTTCTCTGAGTTGGGAGTTGCATAAAGCAAAGTGCTTGGGGGCCTCTTTTGAGCTCAGTGCAGACATTCCTCCCTCCAATGGCAGGTAAGGAGTGCTTCAGGCTGTGTTTGTGTTGTTACCTGAAACCCCAGATAATTTTTTCCTCCTGCTGTTTGCTTTACCGCAGAGCACCATGTCTCATTGGTCCTGGACCTTGATGCTGCTTATAATCAGTGGATTCTGCAATTTTGCCCAGAATGTCATTGCCTTCAGCATCCTTAACCTGATCAGCCCCCTCAGCTACTCCGTGGCCAACGCCACCAAGAGGATCATGGTGATCACCGTGTCCCTGATCATGCTGCGCAACCCCGTCACCAGCACCAACGTCCTGGGCATGATGACAGCCATCCTGGGGGTCTTCTTGTACAACAAGGTAAGGCACTGCTTGGGCTTATTCATCCAGGAAACACAGCTGAAGCTGAAACACAGCTTTGAATTGGTTTTTGTACAATTAAAAGAGCTACTTGAGCAAAACTTTACAACACAGAGGGTGCAAGGCTCTATTGCAGAGGAGCAAGTGAAGGACTTGGGTCACACCAGCTGCTGGGCCTCTCACAAAATTAAATTTTGATCTTAAGCTTTTCTTGAAAAGGGAAGATAGAGAATTAACTCAAAATCTCTTGAGCAAAAGATCAGCTTGTTTGTTTGGCATGTGAGAGGAGTGAAGTTTTATTAGAAGCCACTGATATGTTAAGACTAACAAAAAAAGTGGTGTGACTGTAGAGCTGTCTGCTATTTTCTGGGTATGTCAACATATCTAGGTGATATCTTAGTTGATATTTAAGAAAATCTACCGTCACTGAAGGGTTGTCAGGCTTTGGCAGGGGCTGCCCAGGGAGGTGTCCAAGGAAGGCCTGGACGTGGCGCTCAGCACTCTGGGCTGGGGACAAGGTGGGGATGGGGCAGAGGTTGGACTTGATCTCAGATTCTGTGCAAAACTTTCTTTCTTCCTTTCCCAGACAAAATACGATGCAAACCAAGAGGCAAAGAAGCAGCAGCTGCTGCCAGTCACCACTGGGGACCTGGTGAACTTGGAGCGGCACCGGGCGCTCCCGACAAGTCCCCGAATGGACTCGCGGCCTTCGGGCAGCACGGGGACTTTCAGTACGGCCACGTCCTCACAGACCACTTCCAGTACAGCAGGCAGAACTATCCCACAGCCTACACCCTGAATCGTTTTGATATTTAGGATCCTGGCAGACAGGTACTGACTGTGATATCAGTGTCCCCAGCATTATCAGAGAACTGTTAGTACATCCATGAATGTCACAGAGCCATTGAACTGTGCAGGTTTGGCAGCAGGGCAGGTGCTTGTGGAGGGGAGTGGTGCAGGACCTGCAGCTGCTGCTGGGCAGAGCTTTAAACCTGGAACAGCCACAGCTGACACTGGAACCAAACCCACAGAGCAGATTCTGGTGAGGTGCACGTGTCACTGCCCAGTGGAACATCTGTCACTGCTCCTTTCAGAGTCTGCCAGCTCCTTGTTCTCTTGGCAGCTGAATTCTGGCCAGTATCTTGTTTCCATGCTGGTAATGTCACCTTTCACTCGTTCTCTAATAACGGTTCAATGATACTTCTAATGAAGCTTTCAGAAAGAAGTGAAAGCAAGGGGTACTTGTGCTTATCAGGATTGGCTGCAGGCAGGTAAACTCGAGTTCATCTCCAGCATCTGTGGAACTTTTGTGGATATTCACAACTTTGTGCCTCTGCCTTCAGTCCTGGATGAAAACCAGAAGTGTTTTTGGAGGAGCAGGCAGTGGAAGGATTGATCTCTCCCAGAACTGCTTCAGGCACAGAAAAATACGGTTCTCCAATCACTGGTCAAGGCAGAGAACAGCCAAATTCATTAAAATCATCATTGTTTTCTGAATCATGTAGTCCTGTAACTCCAGACATTGCTATCCCTTGGCCATGCAGGAAACTCCTTCACAAATAAAAGTGTTTGGAATAATATGATTTTATTTTTTTACTTGCATCACACCTGTTCTTTCAAAACTGTTTTGTTGCTTTAGAAATTGAAAGGTGAAAGGTGTTTTGTTCTCAGTTTTATGCATACGTTATGCTCTCTTATGAGTATGAGTCATATATTTTGAAAGCATTGATTTGAACAATCATCATTAATTGTTTCCTAAATCTTTTTAGCCCCTAATTGTTTGGGTCTTTAAAATTTCTTAATTACTGCTATTGGAGTAGCTGTGTGGATTTAGCCTGATTTCCACTTCCTGCTGGAAGAAATTAAAATTTTGTATCCTGTGCTGTTCCTGCAACTCCCCCAGCTCGAATAGGAAATTAAAGAAAAATTGTTTGAAGCAGCAGTAAATAAATAATTTATGGTTAAGAACCGATTCAATATAAATTCTAGACAAGGTGACTGTGTGTGTCAGGTGCTGCATTTGTGCATGGAAGGGATGAAACTTGGCTTTCATTCCTTTGAATGAAATTCCTTGGAATGAAGTGAAACCCAACTTGGAACTTGGGTTTCACTGAATCAGATTTTTCTGTCATTGCTTTAGCAAAAGATTTTAGGGGCCTTCTTTCCTTCCTTCCCAGACTGTTGTACAGTGAGACTTTGACAGCATAAGTTTTATGCTTTTAACCAGAGAGGTACCAGACACCAGTGACAGAATTCAGGGTGTGGCACAGAACACTCCTCTAATTTATTGCTTTACAAATGACCATTTCCATGATGTGAGATGATGATTTTGCTCCTTCTGGATAATAAAGGATTTATTTTTAAGTGCAAAATCAAGCTGATCTTATTCTTTTGGCTGCTGGGGTGGTAGTTTCATGAACAGCCTTCCACCAGAGAGTCCAAAAGAGGAAATGGTCCTTCTGAAACTTTCAGAGATGGGTCAAAAATGCTGCTGTGTGTGGTTTGGTCAGGCTGAGAACTTGGGCTTTTGGTAGAAAATCTGAATAAATCTGTCCCTAACCCAGGTGAACAAGGTTATGAGTAAATCTTTCCTTCAGATGGAATTTCTTTTGCCTGTTCCAGTATTAATGTATGTATAATTCTTTTTAAGAGGAAAGTGCCAAATGTTTATTTCTAGGTCTCACTTCCCGACATTTCAGTGCTTTTACCTACAAGTAACAAGGATTTGGTGGACTCTGGATTTGGATTAGGTGCTGACTCTGCAAGAGACTGATGTAAGGATGAGAGATTCAAGCTGAGATTTTTAAGAGGGGCTGCAGTTCTCCAGCTGCTTTCAAAGGGAGTTGTCTATGACCTGTTAAATTCCTGCAAATGCTGAATTGTGGTCTTGGTGCCTCAGTTTCCCTTTTGGAAAATGGAAATTATTCTTCTCCACATCACAAGGGGTAAAATACCAGAAAAAAGTGGCAGTGGGGGACCCAGAGATCGCCAGGCATTCTCTTGAGTTCATCTGTCCATCCTCTGCTGTGCCATGTTCCTACAACCTCACCTGCTACCGAGTTAAAACCAGATCAGAGGCTTTATTAAATATGCTCAGATTTGTTTCCTTTTAAAGAACATAACCAAACCTTTTCTGGCAAGTGTTTTCAGAGTAAGCTTGCCCTTGGCAGGATTTAAGCTCAGCTTTTTCTGTAGTCTTGGCAGCAGGTGAGGGTTTCCTGTTCAGAACTGTCCCAAATTCCAGTCTGAGCCCGTGGCTTCACTGCTGGCTCTGAAACAAAACTCCTGTGCTTGCAGGGACTGGCCCAAAATGAGGATATCCCATGAGGCCAGTGGGTCCATTTCAGAGTGAGTCTGTTCCCTGGAGAGTTGCTGCTGCTGCAGCCCAGCTCTGTGGGCAGCAGGGATGCCTGGCTGTGGTACCAGTGTAATTCAAATGGTTGCCTGAGCTGGTTGCACAGGGTGGATTTGCTGGATCCCAAATCCCAGTCCTTAAGCAATATTGCCCCCATTCAGGGAAAGGAACTTCCTGACACTGTTTGTAAGAAACATTTTAATCTTGGGTCTCTGCAAGACTTCTGTTTGGCCAAGGGAGATGTTTGTTTTAAGCTGGTTTGTAATGAGTGCTGTGTTTGACTGTGTACACAGGTCTGTAGAAAGTACAGAAACACTGGAATAAAGAGGGCAAAGTCCACACAAGTGTGTACAGTGACCCTGTTATTAAATCAAAGCCAAGGGGGCTGCTTGGGGTTTATTCCTTGCAGGAAGCTTTGGGAGTGTCACAGTGCCACTGGTGAGGAGTTGGGTGGATGTTTTGCTGTGGTGATGCCTCACACAGAAATGCTGTGAGCAGGGTTAGAAGACAGGCACTGGACTCCCTTGAGATATTTTGATTTCCACTATGTGTTTTTTACACATAAATGCATCACAACATCGAAAAAATTCTTTCCCAAGCAGTCCTGGGTAGTTGTGGAAATAAGAAAACCAGTCTCTCCCCACTCCACGTGGGTGTTCTGTTGGTAGTTCCAAACAGTATTTGGTGCTCTTTGAAGAGAGTTTAAAAATATTCTCCCTGCAGGTACAATTTTAGTACCCAGTAGTGGTAAGGGTATCTTTATCATCTGGTAAAATGTTTGTGGTTTTTAAATAACTGAATGCTAAATAAAATCGAGGCAAGACAGGCTTTGTAAGTGCATGGTGATTTGTAAAAATAGTGTTGGTATTTTGGGGTCAACTCATGATTTCCAAAGCTCAGTTTTCTTTCTCATCTGTGTTCAAACCCATTTTTTTCTGATGCAGCGTGTTCAAACCCATTTTTTTCTGATGCAGCATTTTTGCAGCAGAAGGAACTTCTGCCATGTAGCTCTTTGTGAAACAGGTGCAATATAAATAAAGGGAAAAATTTGTTTTTCCAAGGCTTAAATTTCTGGGTCGTGCTGTGAGCTGTTAAAAATAATTCTGAAATTATTTTGTGGTGATGTTTCAGGGCAGTGAAACAAATTTGTTAACCCTGGAGTGACAGGTGATACACTCACAGTGTGAGGATAGCCAAGGGGCACCCAGCTTTTTTATGTTGCTTTTTTAAATGTTAGACCTCTAGAAATTGATTGGAATATGGGAGAGTTTCCCCAAAAAACCATGAACCAACCCCACACTTTTTCCTGTGTGGAATCCTGTTTGATTTCAGCAAACAAACTTTCTCTGTGCTGTTTTCAAGAGTTTTCTGTGAAGTTGTGGATGTCAGACACTGCTGGGATCCCTGATGGAATAACCACACTGGTGACTTCAGCTCCTGGGACTCCCTCCTGCCTCACACCAGGAGTTCAGATGGGTTTTGGTGGACACTGCATGCACTCATTTTTGTTTCTAGCTCAATTTATAAATGCCAGGGGACAGCAGTGAGTCCCCAGTGTCACTGTGCTGGGGACACTGATGAGTCCCCGATGTCACTGAGCCTGGGTCCCTGCAGTACCACCTTTACCCAGCAGGGAGCACCAGCGAGCCCCCAGAACGTTGCAGTTCCTCACCCTCACCGCCAGGCGGCAGCAGTGATTTAAAGCGGTCCAAAAATCTCAGCCTAAATTTGTTAAGACAGGAAAAAAGACAGAAACCTCTATTTCCTCCTTACAGAACCTATTTTCTTATATTTTCAACGCCTTTATATACAAAAGTTATATTTGCATGTTCAAGAGCCATATGTATCTGCATTCAGAATTTCTTACCTTCTAAAATTCTGTGCATAGTACAGTAGATGAAGAGGGCCATTTGGAAATAACTCTGTTATTATATAAATTATTTTTCAGTGCGTGTAAGAATAATAAGTTTTAAAAACAGGAATTAAAACATGGGGACAGGAAGCCAGAGGTGGATGGAAGCAAGGAAGATGGGCCATAAGGAAAGGAGGAATTAAAATTTGTGCCTGAAGGGCTCCACCACTGTGACATCACCCAAACCTGTGAGCACAGCCCCAGGGACCTGTTCTTGGTCTCTCCTGCATCCTCCTTCCCCTCAGCATCCCCTCTCTGCACTTCCTGCCCCACCTGTGGCCCTCAGGTGTTTGTGGTGCTGTGACTTCTGACCCTGGGAGTATTTTAATGTTTGGCTTTTAGGTTTTTATGCTGAAGATGCAAGCAATGAGCAGAGCAGGCTACCAGCATCAGAGGGAGGTGAACAAGGTGAGCACTGACCCTTAGACTGAACTAGTTCCTACTTTTCAGGCCTCCTTCCTTCTTCCTCTTCTCTCTCCTTCCCCCTTTCTCCCAGCTTTCCTTCTTCCTCCTCCTTCTAGTCCTATAATGACAGAAAACTAAAAGGGAAATGTAGAAAGAATATTTAAACTTGATGGCACAAAGGAAATAATTAAAAGACAGGCAGAGTCTGCCAGGCCCCTCCTGTCACAGATCTGTCACTGCTCTTCAAATCTCACAGTGCTAAAAGCAGATTGTTTCTTTAATGACTTTTAAACCTCCCATGAGGTTACCAAAGACTCCAGAAACAAGAAAATAGTAGCCATAAACCGATTTTATTATTTCTGAAAAATGGAATGTTTCACTTACAGAAACTTAAAAGTGATGTTTGACCAACACCATGTTCATTACAAACAAAAAAACAAAACCCAAAACCAAAACGAAGAAACCTCAAACCAAGTCGACACAGTATTTGGCTACAGTGCAGCAGCAGTCTTGCTATTTTTTTTTTTTAGAATCACAACGGAAGGTGACCGTGGTTAATAAAACTCCCAAGCACTGTCGGGCGGCACCGAGCACACGCCGGCGCTCGGGCTCAGTAGCGGCGGCTGAAGCGCGGCTCGCTCAGCCGGTTTGTCCTGCTGGGGGCAGCAAAGGCCGCGGGCAGCGCCGAGCCCTGCAGCGCCGCGCCCGGGCCGCCGGCCGCGCCGAACCCGCCGCGCCTGCAACAACGCCACACGTTGGACACGCCCGCAGGCACACTCGGAAAGGTGCTGCTTTCATTTGTTTTACGGATCAAGCTATTATTAAAATGTTCTGACAGTTTCTTACCCTGATGTCCCTCCTCGAGTCATCCCGTGGCCTGGTCCTGACTGACCAGGCATGCTTCTATCACCACCTAATTCAGAAAGAGAAAAAAAAGAGAAAAAAAAAATACAGGTTTTTGTGTTTCCCTAATAAAATGTGTCACCTTGTTCCCAGAATTTCATTTGCTTTCTCAGTAATTTAACTACCACTAGAAGGTTCAGCAGCAGTAATTGACAGAAAGAAAACCACAATCACACTGGTAAGCAGCAAGTGTACCTTGCCATCTCTCATGATCCCGTCCCATCACTCCTCCATCCACATTTCCCTGCCATGTACGATCTTGATGCCCCTCTAACTTTCGACCATGATCTCCCCAGTCACGTCCATCTCTTAAAAAAATAAAAGAACATCTTCTAGGTATGTCCCCTACCCACTGAGCAGCACAGGGTAAAGCCAAACACCATACCCCATGCCAAAACGTGTTAAATGGTTAATCAAGCTGCAGCTGTAGCCACCCAATCACTGCAATCAGAACTGGTCAAAGAGAAACAATGAGAGACACTTGCTGAACAGCATCCTTCACACAACAAAACTTGTCCTTTTTGATCCAGAGACACCATGGATATTGCAATGGACTGAAATACTTGGGCATGGATCAATTCACTGCCTGCCACTTCTCTGGCTAAGAATTATGCAGCTGGAATATGCCCAGCTTGATTAACTGGTTTAAAGAGAAACCACTATAATTCCAGGTGAGTCCAAGTTCTCTACCCCCACCACTGCAGAGACTTCTCACTCAATTTCCTTTAAAACCTGACCACTGGCCACAAATGAGACTTGTGCAGGCCTTACTGGGACATCTGTAAATCTCATCTGTAGAAATGGAAGTTATTTACAGGAGAATCACAGTCAGGAGCAGAGCTAACTGAGCAGCTCTTTACTCACTACAGAGCTTCACTCTCCCGAGGCACGCGGCAATTCCCTGCTCCTCCAGATGCTCAAAGATCTGGAGAGAGGATTCACACTTGTCAAGCTGCTTCTGCTGTCACCCTCCAAAGGTTCACTGAGGAGATGTGAGGAGCCCCCAGTGAGTTCCCTGATGTGCCAGGCACTAACCGGGTTTGTGGGGGGATCCCTCTGCCCTCACTCATCCTCCTGTCGGAGCCGTAGCCGCCCCAGTCGCGCGAGTGCCGCTCGGGGCCCCCGTGCCGCTCGTCCGGGTAGTGCTGCAAGGCAAACAGGACACAGCTGTGCCAAAAACCAACACAAGTTCTCTCCTAGCAGTGCCAAAATCTGGCTTTTTGGGTGTTAGGAGCTGTCAGAAAAAACTGTAGCTGTCTCATTTTTTACAGGTTCCATCGTTGGGCATTTATTTTGTTTATTGACATTGATTCCAGGCTGTTCATTGCTGGGAAAGATCTTCTTTGTTTGGAAAGGTTTTTTAAGGCTTACATTCTTGGCTTCAGATTTTTAATTTTTACATAGAATATCTGCATACTTCGTACATCTCTTCAGAAATGAAAGGTTTTGAATCCCATTGATTTTCACACCTGTCCTTTTACAGCCTTGTTTCATTATGGCACCAGTTGTTTTAATTAAATAAATGTGAGAGAAGGCATCCCTTGCCAGAAAAGTTCAGCAGCTCTCTCTTAGCACCTAAGATGGTCAAACAAAAAGCTTTTACTGCTACATACCAGTCTGAAAAGATGCTCCCATCACTCAGAGGCTCCCCCTTGCCTGGATCTGAGGCTACCACCCCAGCAAGCAGGTACCCTAATACTGATTTTATCCTCATTAGCACACAGAATTAGCTCTGCTTAAACATCTCAGCTGAAATGATTGTGTTTGTGTTGTGTGCACACTGTGTCCTTTCTGCTTTTGGGTGAGCTTGTTTTGGTTTTTAACTAAAGCAGGAACTTGGACGTAACGCACCTGCCCATCTCGCTCTGGAATTCCCCTGCTACAGTCTCTCCTGGAACAAAAAAGGAAAGTATCAGCTAAATCAACACAGTAATTGTCATCCCAGCATCTGCATGAAATAACACATGATAAGTTAATCTCCATCAGGATGTAAATCTGGATGCTAATGTTCAGTGGCAAGATAACTCAAAAGAGTTCCTGTTTCATTGTGTGAAGAGATCAAAGCAACACCTATCACTGTAACAGAGGTAAAAAAGGCACCACTGAGGATGGCCAGGTACTCAGTGATAGCAAGGGAGAATACTGAGTGAACCTACCAGTGTCAGAAATGAGTTACAAGCAAAAACAAATGGCCCAATTTTCACCAGAGATCCTTTGAGAGCAACCAGAAGTCTCAATGGTACCAAGCAGAAAATATTTTTCCAACCTGTGGCACTAAAAACCTGCATTAGCCAGGCTGCAAGGATGAAAATAGGGAAGGTTTTAAAGTAAAAGGAAATGGCTGCATCTTAGGTGTTCACAAAGCAGGCTTCCATACATCTTGACAGACAGAAGCTGTTCTATCTCCCATCAGCATCATGGCAAACTACATTAGAACTTGGCTTATAATTTTTATGTAGCCTCTTTCTGGTACATCCCTAACCCACAGCAACAAAGGACTGCAAGCAGGTGTGAAATCAGACATGAGAAAGGCACAAGAGTGATTTCTCTTACTCTGCTGACACCACACAAGCCACACCAAGACCCCCAATTTCCCTGAGGGCACAGGAAGAAGAGCAGCAGTGGCTGGCCCACCTGTCCAAGCAGTGATCCTGGTAGCGGCCGCGCTCCCTGTGGTCGAAGTCGTGGAAGCGATCCTGGCGCCCGAAGTCCGAGTGGTAGCGCTCGTCCAGCGCCAGCCGCTTCGCCTCGGGCCAGTAGGGCTCATCCCGCCTGCACAGGGCTCACATCAGCTGCCACCCCAGAACCACCTCCCCCTCCTGCCCCCCCAAACCTCGCTCAACCCAATATGTGTGTTAAGCAGGAGTTGCATTTTGGTTTTGGAGAAAATTTGGTTTTCCAAAACCAGTTTAATTTCAGCATGTGCTGATGTGAGAAGAGAATGAGTATCTTTCCCACCACCACTGAGAGTTGAGACACACAATTACTGCTCTTGGTCATCCCTCTTTGGGAAATAGGAGTAGAACAGTGCTTACAAGTGTACAAGCACAGCATTTGCTCTTCTTCAAACCATTAGTGGTTAAAACCAGCACGTGAAGAGTTTTTCAGCCGTGAGTTCCCGTGACTGCCTTACCCAGCGTGTTCCCCATTTCCAGAGGCTCCCAAAGGGGATGTGCTGAGGGCTTTGGAGCCCCACCTGCTGCTCACCTGCTGTCAGGATCGTAAGGCCTCCTCATGGCAGATCTCCGCTCCTGCTCGTAGCGCAGCTGCTCCTGCTGGCGCCGCAGCTCCTCCCTCTCCCTCTGGATTCTCTCCTGTTCCCGTCTCCTCTCCTGCTCTATGTGCATCCTCTCCCTCTCCAGCCTCTCCCTCTCCAAGCGCTCTCTGTCCAGGCGCTGCCGCTGGAATTCCAGCCGCTCCCGCTCCCTCTGCAGCCTCTGTCTCTCATCCCGCTCGTGGATGGCTGCAAGGCGCTGCTCCCGGTCCCGCCTCTCTCTCTCGCTAATTTCAAAGAGATACTTGGTTTTTAATTGAGACTCCAAACCTTACTATTTCTGTTTTGAGTGCGGTTTTTTGTTTGGTTTTTGTCTTTCTATAAAAAAGTTCCTATGCTCTCTCCCTTCTTCTCAATTAACAGCTTAAAAGCTCTATACAAATGACAGAAGCAAAGGTAAGAATTTTGCATAAGTAACACAGTATCTACTTTAAGTCAGGTCTGAAAAAGCTTTCAGCACGTCCTAAGACAAAAATCTGACATACAAAAAGTATTTACAAATTTCTGGGGAAAAAAAAATCAAGAAAATTCAAATCCAGTCAAGTGGAACACAAAGCCTGAAAGCACCTGTGGAAGTCTCATGAGAACACCGATTTCAGCAGTAAGAGCCTCCATCACTTGGCATTGTGTCTATTCTAGCAGTAATCAGTATGAAATCAATCTGAGGTATCACTGTTGGAGGCTCAGCACAGCACTGCTTTGCAGCCTGTTCAAAACACAGAACAGGTAAGGGAGTAAAAGAAGCCATTTAAAGTTTTGAGGGAACTGAACTCACCGGCGCCTCTCCGTTTCCCTGATTTCTCTCTCCCTCTGCCTCTGCCGCTCTCGTTCCCGCTGCTCCTTGATTTTATCAAAGGATAAAATGTCCTGCTTCTCTTTGCTCTCTGATTTGCGGTCCTGGCTCTTTGTGCTCTGAGAAGAATCAGAACAATGCATGAACTGAACACGGTACATTTCCAGCTAAAACTCCGAGGCAAACACCTAAACTATGTCAACCTGAACAAAACAAGCTACCACATCTTCCCCAGAGGAAAACAGTGGGATTCCAGGGAAAAGCACCCCAACATTTGACCAGAACTTCTAACTATTACAAATAAATACAAGGGGAACACAACCTCATTTACACTGATTTCAAACAACACACACCAGTTACATTCCAAGCTCAGCGAAACACATCACCCTAACACCATTTTCATATTGCAACACGACTTTTTCCACTAGGTCAGCAGTGAAAAAATATAAAAAAGGTGAAACAGAAGCATTTCCCCTCTGCCACATCATTAACACCCTGATGCTTTCCAGAAACTGATAAAAGGATAATTATATCAATACCTTCATCTCTGAGCACATAAATCTTTTTGACACCTGTTTTTACACAAAAGCTTCTCTGGAAGTTGGCCTTACCCTCTCTTTTGATGCAGAGGTTTTCACACTAATAACTGGCTCTCCTTTAGATTTATCCATTACCACTGTCCTTTCGGTTCCTCGACTTGCTGGAAAACAAAACAGAGCCAAAAATAAATGTTACAAAAGGTACTCAACAATTCTTACAAGATTCAAAACTGTGAAGATACTAAATAGGAACAAGTTATTTTAATTAGGTTTTTAATAACATATGGAACTTATTTATGATTTAAATAGCTTGCCAAGATTTGGTCAACTTGAGGATGAGGGCAGTAAATTTATCACAAAATTACAGCAGTATTTTCTGGCAGGGATGACAGCTATAAGAACACAAATTTAATTCTCCTGTCCACAAAATACATCCTTTGTCATAGTTAAAAAATTAAAAAAAGCAGCCTAAAAAAAGGACACAGAACCACGCACAGTGTTAAGTCTAAACCCAGTGACAATTCCATAAAAATTATGGAAACTCTGTTGTAAGTTATTAGAAACTGAAGTCAAAATTTTCAAGGTGTTTTCTGATGTTTGTGTGAGTTTTACTAAGTAAGCTTCTTTTTACTGAATTAGCAATCACATCTAATAATATACAAGTATCCTTGAAAACATTTCTGAAAGACAGCCAGCATCACCTGATTTGCTTGCCCTGGATCTATCAGAAGATCCAGTCTTTTGTTCATCTTTTTCTTTTCCTTCTTTTTCATCTTTTTCTGATTTCTTAGCATCATCTTTTTTGTCGATCTTCTCCTCCTTCTTAATACCAACAGACCTACAAAAAGCAGAAAAGCAAAATGCCTCTTTGAAAAGCAACAAACCACTTGAAAAACCAGTGTTGGAAATATTACCCACTAACCACACAGTCAGTCTACCAGAAAGACTAAATCCTAGAAATATTTGTCAGTTAGAAGAGTCTGAGACAGAGTCAGATCAGAGCATAAACATCTGGTAAAATAATGGTTTATCTACAAATAATTTTAGCTATCAAGCTTTTGTACTAACACTAAAGATCTTTGTATTTCTGAACAGAGGGCCAGTTTAGATATCTTTACCACTGTAAAACATCAGCTTTCCAAGCATTACTCCTATTTCAAATACAAGATTAAACATTAAATCAAGATTTATTCCAATTACTGTTCAATTTGATCAACTGGCTGTATTTGAAATGAGTGGTCTTTAAGTATAAAAAAACAGAAAACAACACTTTACTTCTCAGATTTGGACTCTGCAGAATGGTGCCTGTCTTTTTCCTTCCTTGTTTCACCTTCCTTTTTGTCCGAAGGCTTTTTTCCTGCTGGTTCATTTTTGGCCTAGAAATTCAGCCAGAAATAATTACACAGTCAGAGACAGAGATTAAAATGCCATGCTTTTTCTTTTCATTACACTGCCATGAAATAGCTGTCCCTTACCTTTTCCACAGAAATCATTTTACCATGCAGCTCTGTTCTGTGGAGGTGATTAATACACTTGGTGGCCTCCTCAGATGTTGACATTGTCACAAAGCCATAGCAGCGAGCGCCAGGACTGCGAGCGTTTGTCACCACTTTTGCACCAACCACCTTTGGGAAAAAACAAAATATCCTGTGTTTGCAGGGCTGTCACTAAATAAATTCTAACTTAATCACTGTTTCTTAGAATAGTTTGGATGAGAAAGGACTTTTAAAAGCCATCTGGTTCAATCCATTCCCTGTCATAGGTAGGGACATCTTCAATAATGCAATTCAGAAAATTCATCTTCAAACTGCTGAGCAGGTCAGGAGCTTAAGGCAGATATATATAGAGAAGGGAGAGTGGGATTGGAAAAACCTAAATAAAATTGAATAAACAAAACAACTACCACTTTCTCTTTCTCTACAGGACATCTGAACCCACAGATGACAATCTCTGACAGGCAATGGCACTTAGTGACATAAACATTTAATATTACATTCAGAAAAGAATTTGCAGAAGGAGAGATCATAGAGAGAGTTCCCTTTCACAACTTCTGCTCTTGCACCCAAGCAGGCACTGTAAAACAAATGGAAGCCTGCCCTCAAAGACTGGATTCCTCCAGAAATACCCCCTGAAATGGAATAGTTCAAAACAGCATTGCTGGATACTTAGGACATAATTACACTACTACATGATAAATTTAAGAATTCAGCCTGCCCAGTTACTCATTAGAGAAAATAAGAGCTACATTTAAGCTCAGCCTTTTCAACTGCCAAAATGGCTTGTTAATTTACATATGCACTACGAACCTTTCCATACTTGCTGAAAAGATTTTTCAAGTCTGTAGCTCTGGTGGAAGAGGAAAGTCCACTAACCCACAAATTTCTGCCAGAACTACTCCCCACACGGCCTGGGGTACAAAAAAAAAAAAAAAAAAGCCAAACATAAAAGACCACATAAAACACAAATGCAGAAGTGCAAAATTAAGAGTTCTAAACCCCCCCACATTTTTCCTTCATAAAACTCTTCCACTGCAATTTTAATTCTACATCTTCCATTCATTCTTAAAATCAATTTGCTGACTACAAACTGCAGCCTGCAAAAATGAACATCTGAAATCCTTTGTTCGTGTGCATTTGAACAGACTTTATGAGTTTAATAGCTATAGATTTTCGTCCTGTACTTCAACCACTTTTAGGAGACCTACAAAGTATCAAATGTTAATTCACAAAAAATAGTTATTTAAAACAAACCATAACTGTTCATTAATAATGTTACAGAAGTTATGAGGAACTGATAGTAAAGTTACATTTTGAAGGAATGTGTTACAAATGCATTGAGGATTCACTGAATTAACAGTCCTATTTTTTACTCCAGGTCCTTTGCACATAAAAAAACCCCAAAAAAGCCCAAACATAAACCTACCTTTCTCATCTTTTGCGACTGCCTTTGTATCTTTGTCTTCAACAGGGCTAAAGACAAAACACCACATTACTCATGAGATCATATGCAAAAAGAACATTAATTCTAGACAGTACAACTAAAATTGGATACCTACCAGTAAATTAGTTCCAACATAAACACTATTATTGGCAAATTTCGAGAAGAGTGACAGGAAATAGGGATTTGTACCCCTAAACGGACAATTCTGTTTTGCAGATGACAGAAATAAGAGTAATTTGGGGAAAACAACCTTTGAAGGTTGAGGAAGGAAAAGAAATCAAACCCATAGTTTTTAAGAAAAAAATAAAAAAATCTACACATGGAGAAATAAAAGAGACCTTTAGGAATAGGCTACAATTTCATCAGTCTCGGAGGCCAATTGAAGGAAACAGCTTATTCGCATCACTTAAGGACCAACGATAAAAGATAGCATCTGGTCTAGAACGGAGAAAAAACAAACCTCTTTTTCTGATCACCGCCCTCACTGGCTGAGGACTCTTTAGTGGCAGGGGAAGATTCCTCAGAATTAGCTTTGTCTTCTGCTCTCTTGCCATCTTCTTTGCTATCTCTGGCTTCGGCACCTGCGCCTTTCTCCGCTGTCTCCCCACTAGAGGCTTCCAGGCCTTGGGAGCGTTTGCTACTCTGATCGCTTAGGGTCTCTACCACTACACCTTCAGAGTCCGGGGCCTCTTCCTCGGGGCTCTGTTCACTTGTCTCCCCTTTTGCTACCACTAAACGCTTTGCTTCCTTCCTTGCCAAAGCTTGGGCCGATTTGCTGTCCAAAGCTAAAGCATCTTCCTCCAGCTGAGCGGCAGCGAGAGCGTCCTCTTCCTCAGCCAGCCTCTTGCCTGGCCCCGCGTTACTGGCTTCCTGCGCACGCGGCCGCTCCGCTTCCGCGGGTTCTTCGTTAAGTAGCTCAGATTTACAAGTTTCCCCCAAAATGTCGAGTATTTTCTCATTTTCTACGGATTTAACAGGAATAGAATGGCACAAGATTTAATCACCAGGGAAATACAGCAATCACAAATGTGGAACTGGCATGGCTGCCACACTAACACCAAGAGAACTGCTAAGCTACACAGAGATTGGAAAACCCTAGTGTACACAGTGTTACACCTACCACGCTAACTGCTCTCTCACACCCTGCCAAATCAGCCCTAGCACCTCAACAGGCAAGAAAAATGCCCCCACAGATTTTACAAAAAACTTCGGGCTCAGCCTTCATATTCTTCAGCAAATCGTTCAGCTCTGTTTCTTCTCTAGTTAGCTTCCAGAGTCCGAGATGCTTAACTGAACGTATCAAGGCATTGAGAGTTCAATTTTCCAAATTTCTGTGAAGTTCTTTTAGCAGAGACAGTCCAACATGAGAACTGGGCATCTTTTGATGGTTCTGAGTGTCCATGCAGTCCAGAAAGCGAGTGGGATCTGTAGAAAATTCCTGTGACGGCAGCGTGTTCCTTCTTCTGAAGTCCAGTCACTCTTTAATTCCTTTCTGCACCAGAGCTTTGCACTGCCTACACTCCTGTATTTATATTTATTCACAGAACCACTGTACAGTGTGATATCACAAGATCTGTTTTCAGAACCTTTACATCTCTAAGGCTCGTTCCATAACTCCACTCTGCAGTAACAGTGCTAAGGAACCATTTCACGGCATTAAACACCTTTTCCAAGCGTGGTTATTCACAGATCTGGTGATATGACTGGGTTTCCAATCTCTATGACCCTGCATGACCTGGATTTTCCACCATAATAACGTACACTACAGTAATGCATTAAAAGAAAGAACCAAAAAAACCAAACAGGGACGCAAAAAGCCTAAATGAAGAATGAAACTGTTTAAATGCCCAGGATTTTTTTTCATTTAAAAAAAATCAAAGTAACCAAACAAAAACAAACAGTACCTGGCTCCAAAGGTAACTCTTCAAGTTCCTGTAGTGAAAAAGATTTTAGAAAGGAGAAATATCACTATTTCATAAGCAAGATGCTATTCTGAATGACATCTCTTAAACACCCATTAAAGAAGAGTATGTAGTGAAAGCATTACTGTAATTTAGCCTATTTCAGCTTTGAAAACATTGAACTTCAAAGCAAATTTCAAAAGAACGAGGTTTAAGATGAGTTTTTAACATACTCAAAGTTTTATGAAGTCTGTCAAAACTTAATACCTCTCAAATTCAGCCACCTGTTAAACATATGGAAATACTCACAGAGGTAAATAAATCAATAAATGGAAGTAGCACAGAGGAAAGCTTATCTTCAAGTTACCCTTCTCTACCCTGTGTTTTTTGAAGTCTCCTTTCTGAAAACAGGATCAACAGAAACACCAGCTTCACCTGGAGCTGGTGCTCTTAACCTACCAGGTGTGATCTGGAAATAAGGCCGGCATTTCAGGAACAGACAGCTCCAGCTTCCTTCTCACCATGGGAGATGTACATTTTTAATGGAAGTTAAACACACTGTAAGGCACTGAGCTGGTATTTACATCAGATAAGAGGAAACCAATTTACCACCAAACTCAGTATGATACAAACATCAGAAATATATATATACATATCTGTATGTAGATATACACATAAACACATACATACATATATATAAATATATATATATATGACCTGATTAGAGAAATTTTTTCGTTTTTATGAGTAAATTAAAAGACATTAGCTCCTTTTCTTTGCAGGGTAGGAATGCAGCCACTGTACACACAGTTTCAACATACAGTATTATATAGTGTATTTTATGCTTTTTTTGTTTGGAAAGAAAAACTGGCTACCATTTACCTTTATTACGGTTAAATCTGATGAAGAAGCATCTAAACTGTTCCCAATATCTTCAAACTCTACCTTTAAAAAATAAATGGGAGACATCTTGTTATCTATAAAGGAATATTGTGAGTGAAACCTGAGTGAGAAATGGAAGATTTGTATTTGCACTGACAGCTGTTATCCTGCAAACACATCCAGCATCCAAAGCAACCAACAATGGTAACAACTGAGTGAGAACCCCCAAGGACTCTTCCTGATCTTCACTGACTGAATAAGCTCTCCCATTATCTCTGAACTATGATGGTCAGCTCACAAAAATCTTTTCATTATGGCAATTCCAGTCAAATTTCTCTGATTTGTATCCCTGTCATTTACAGTAACAACGCAGATCCAAAAAACCTATAGGACTTGATAATGATTTTCTTCACTGATAAAAGCAGATCATGGGACCTGACCTGGCCTCAAGACATTTACCCACTCAAAAAACCCCTTTTTCTGAGTATTTCCATTTCATTTATGTAGGACAGGGATATGCCTGGGGATAGGGGGCCGAACTTATTTCTGTAACTTTAGAACCTCATAGTCAATGTGGATACACAGCAAAGAGCAATACTACCCCATTAGATGGGACAGAAATATCTTTTTTCAAATGCTTTGTTGTACATGCCAGAAGATATAACACTGATTTTGGGGGAAAGGATTATTCTCTAGCCCAGTGTCAACAGCCAGATGAACACAGAAGGCCAACATAAAAAAACTTTCAGCAACTGAATAACTGCAAGACTCAATCTTAGGAGAAAAATAACCTTGAATGTAATTCCCTGAATGGTGCTGCCCAGTTGAGAAGAAACTAAGCTACACTATTCCTACGTCTCAGATGTTCCCTAAAATAAACATGTAGGAATAATATGTATATTATAATTAATAAGGTGAGGTAGAGTTCAAAGCATGATTACAACAAAAATGCTCTGTAAATTGCTATTAAATAATACAATCACGTGCATATAAACATTTAAGTATTTTAAAAATTAAGACTCATATTTCCAAAAATATGTAGACCATAAGAACCAGTAGTCCCAAATTTTTCCCCAAGTATTCTTCAGCCACCATTTTGCTACTTAATTCAGAAATAAATAAATTTTAAAAAGAAAACCCTGATTCCATAGTCATAAGAGATGCATACCATCACTATTGGTATTTCTCTTGATTCTTCTTTAATTTCTGAAAATTGTGGGGATGCCTCCAAGTTACCTACAGCATACTCTGTAGGCTGATCGGGAAGTTCTTTCACTTCTGCATCAGCATTTTCTTTACTATCAGACAGCGAGTCAAGAATATTATGAGCACTGTAATCATCTCCACAATCTACTGCATTGCCATTATCTATTTCAGCTTCATCTAACACACTAATATCCATCATGTCAATATCCTGCAAGTTATCCAAACTTGCTTCAATATCGTCCTGTGGAAAGAAAAAAAGCACATGTCACAGTCAGGGTGACTTGAGAGCCAGCTGCCCTCAGTGCCCTCCAAAGGCAGCCCCTGTACCTGGCCATCTCCAGAATCCTCCTCCAGGCCGTTGTCTTCCACTCCCTCCTCGTCTGGCCTACGTCCTAACAACATCACCATCATTAGAATGAAAGCAGTAATTACAGCTGTACCCTTCAAGCTTTACTTTCTCACCAGAGCTGCTATTCCCTTCAGTTTTTCCCCTGTTCCCCACAACTGTTTGTTACCACCCCAGTAAGTGACAAACAAGCCACAGTCCAACACCTGGCAGGAGCTCAAGCTCTGTGACCTCCTCAGAACATTTGGCTCAGCTCAGATTGCAGCAATTTATTACCTCAACCTTTCATTCCTTTACAGACATTTACTAGCAGAGAAAAAAAAACAAAACAACCAACCAAAACACAGCACAAAACAATGAAAACACCCCACTCTACCTTTGAGTTTTGCTGCAGTCCACCAGCTGGATGTGAAAGATCCCAACTGGCATTACTGAAAACACTACACCAGCTTCAGCACCAAAGAGCAACTCCTGCAACTCAGAGCTGAGCAGCTGTTTGATCTTTTATGAATTTTATTTTCCTCAAAAATTACAAACACATTACAACTGAAAATTGAGAAGGGTTTTAGAGCCAAGAGGAACATTTCAACTATTTCCATCCCAACACTGAAAGTGCTGTAATAGACATCAGGTGATATGAAAATGAATATGATTAAAAAGATCTCTTTCACCCAGAGTTGTGACATGTGCCCTCTATCTGGTCAAGATTTCACATTTTAGCCTGCAAGCAATTGCACCATAACTCCAAATCAGATGTAATGACAAAAATCAAACAAATTAGCTGGCAAACAGTCGAGTTTCATCTCACAAATTTATATTTTCTGCAAACCAAATCTAGTAATGAAAATACTCTATCTAAACTAGTTATTTTGCTCAGCTCCAATGCAAAGTTTGAAACACTACTTGCTTACAAAATGAGATCAAATTGTGCTAATTAACTAATTTTACAAAAACAGTAAGTTATTTTCTTAAAATAAGGATTATGTAAGACTGTCTCACCACTACAAAAACAAAGCATCAGGCTTTGAAAACCTATCTGACTTGAAAAATTGATTAAAAACTTGTCTTCTAGGAAGAAAATTGCAATTGCTATTAGCTATGATGCTACAGACCTTATTTTGCACTTTCTAGAAATTCTGCATTTCTACACAAAAAAGTGTTAAACACACTGACAGTGCTTCAGTGTTACTTGGTAATTCTTAATAAAAATTTCAGGGAGCTCTGAGAACAAACGAACAGACTCTTCAACATTTCCTGCCTTATTAAATCACATGAAATTCTCTGAATAAACGACTGCTAAGTTTAATATTATATCACTCATCCCTAGAAACCTGAACACAAAATTGGTGAAGAGTACCACTAACAAAAAAAAACCAAAAAACACGAAGGTTACATTTAGTGAAAACTCAAGGATGATAAGGTGGAAAGTCTCTCTAACTGCCCTGTACCTTTGCTGCTTCTTTTTGGAGTTTTCTTCATTATATTTTCTGAAACCACTGGAATTTCATCAGGATTCCCTCCTTCCTCTTCAATAGCCTAATAGGGACAAAAAAAAAAATAAATAAAAAAAAATATATATATATACAAACATAAAAATTTCATTTGAACATTTTTGTTGAGTTTAAGAGCTGGACACCAGAGGCTGAAAAATTCCAAACCATGAATCAGCAGCTTGGATACACGAACGAAAAACCACCAGACCAACGCAACAAGCACACAGAAGGCAGTAACATGTTGGGGTAAGGTTTGGGGAAAGCAGTCAGCAAAAAAAGCCAATCCTACAGCATTTGTGACTCTGCACAGACACACGGGGTGCTGAGACAGAGTAAAAACCTCGGCTCTGGGACACAGCAAGCAGCAGCTCAGAGAAGGGGTTTCACATGCTCTTAACACATGAAACGTAGTGGTGAGGACACAGCGAACCAGCGAGACTGCCAGAAAAACAACAGCACGCAGCAAAAAGCCTGGCAGCGTACAGAACTGCAAATCCAGGAGCTCAGGGAACAGCAGACGACTGTGATGCACGAAGCTAGAAATACTCGGGCCGAGTGCCATGGCAGACACCGAGTGCTGGAATCGGAGCGGGATTCGATGATGCCCCGTGACAGCAGCGATCGCAGGGCAGTACAGGCAGTACAGGCCCGGCCGCGCCGGGCACCGAGAGCCCGCGCCGATCCCGGCGGGCACCGAGCGCCCGCGCCGATCCCGGCGGGCACCGAACCCTCGCACCGATCCCGCCAGGCCCGGAGCAGCCCCGGCGCTCTTTGGCGCCATTTTCCTCAGCAGGACCCGCCGGGCCGGGGTCGCAGCCGCTGCAGCCACCCCTGAGGCAGCCGCAGCGTCCGCCCGCTCTCACCTTCCTCAGCCGCTCCATGAGGACGCTCTTGTTGCCGCCGCTGTCCAAGTTGCGGTGCCTGAGCTCGGCCCGCAGGTCTATCACGCGCAGCTCGCTCAGCGGCCGCCGCCGGCTTTCAGACTCCGAACCGGGGACTCCAGGCCCAGCCAGGGAAGCAGACTCCCCCAGCCCGGCCGCCGAGTGACTCTCCGCCATCAGCCGTGCCTTGGACGGGCGCGCGCGGGGAGAGGAGGGATCAAACCAAGGCGGGAGCGCCGCAGCCGCAGCCGCAGCACAAAATGGAGGAGCCCTGAGGCGCAGGGCAGAGAGAGGGGGCGGGAAAGGGAGGGAAGCGCAGCGCGCATGCGTGCCGGGGTCCGGCCAGGCCGCGCGCGCCCCGGCACCGCCAACTCCGGAGCGGCGGTGACGTCACGGTGCCTGTCGGCCCCCCCAGGTCTCCCCGCGCATGCGCGAGAGCTCGCGAGCTGCCCTTGGACGCGGGCGACGCCGTTTGCGCCTGCGCGGGGCGATTCTCCCGCCAGGCCCCGCCCGCTCCGTTCTGCCCGCGCCTGCGCACAGAGCGCTTTGTTCCCCCTCCCCTCGGCGAGTCTCGCTCCCCACCATTTTGTGCTGTGATCGCCAGGTTCGCTGCTGGATTGTGCCGTGTTCTCTCTGCGCGTTCGGGCTCGAGGCGAAATATTGAAGGGGCCTTGATGGCGGAGAGTCAATCAGCGGCCGGACTGGGGGATTTCACATCCCTTGGTGGGGCCGCGGCTTTTGGTTCGGAACCCGAAACCCGGCGGCTGAGCGAGCTGCGAGTCATCGACCTGCGGGCTGAGCTCAAGCGGCGTAACCTGGACAGCGGCGGCAACAAGAGCGTCCTCATGGAGCGGCTGAGGAAGGTGAGGCGGGGGGAGCCGGGGGAGCGGCGTGCGGCCATCCGGGTCTTTTGTCTGGGGCGCTCTCGGCGCCTGCGCGCTCGGGGCCGGGCGCGGGGCCTGCGGCGGGGCAGCCGTGAGGGGAGCGGGGCGGCCGTGAGGGGAGCGGGGCTCCGGGGGTGCTGCGGGCTCCGGCGTGTCCCCTGTGCTCCCGCCGCTGCACAGCCATTGCCTCTGCGCTGCTTCAGGACACCGCTCTGTGCTGTGCGCGCCCGGTCCGCTGCCCGCGCTCCATCGCCGCTCCGGAGCGCGGCTCAGGTTGCACTGACTGGAATCTGAGATGGTCTCGGCCTTGCTGTCACTGCCTGACCCCGACGACCGCGCGTCCTTCCCCCATTGACTCTCCAGCTCTCCCATAGACACACGCGTGCCCCTTCCCTCTCCCTTTTCTCGTGCTTCTCTATGCCGTTCACATAACAGGTGAAGTTGGAAGGGATCACAGCGGGTCATCTGCTCCCGCAGGGTTTTGTCCTAGAACTCACGGTACAGGATTTTGTTCAGACAGTTCTTGAATATGTCCAGTGACAGAGATTCCACCCCCTCCCTGGGCAATCTGTTCTCACGCTCACTCGCACAGTAAAGAGTTTTATCCTCGTACGTAGGTGAAACTTCCTGTTTCTGTTTCTACATCAGTTTCTGCCTTAATGCTTGGTGCTGCCACGCTTGACCCAACTCCATCTCTCTGACCTCTCTGGAATGTATTCCCACACACTTCCATGCGGCCAGAACAGCACAGTCAGCCTGGGCCCTTTTATGGGTTCTAACAGGCCTGCACATTGAGAAAAAACTCCTGCACCTGAGCTCCTGTTTTATACCATTTTTTTGAGTGTCTCCCACTTTTATACTGTTAATGTGCCTATCTGCAGAGCAAGGAGCTTTGCTCCCCAGCTATGGCTTGATTTGGCTGTGGGGATGTGTTGCATCCTCTTATTTACTATTTCTGACAGGTGATACAGTTGTCTGGCCGTATGACCTGGGCTAGGGAGAGACATCAATGTTTCTCTCTGAAAAATCATTACAAATACAGTTGTGGTTAAACCCTAGCAGGCAGCCTAGCACTACATGGCCACTCAGGATGGGAGCTAGAAGGGGAAGGGTAAAAGAGAGAATAAATTTGTGGGGTTGTGATAAAGACAGTTTTATAATCTTAAGAAATGTAAAGGCAAAAAAAAGACCAATGTAGATGAAGGAAATTAATAAAGCACACAAAAGAAAAAAGCAGTATGAAAGAAAATAATTCCTTACTGTCAACCAGCTCAGCTGATGCTGAACTAGATCCCAAGTAATGGCAGCCCCACCAGCATCCACCAGTTCTATTGCTGAACACAGCACCCTCTGCACTGGAGTATCCCTTTGCACAGCTGTCCAGCTGTGTGTGTTCCCAATTCCTTGTGCTCCACTCTTGCTGTGGGGCAGAGTGAGAAGCAGGAAAGGCCTTGACACTGTGCAAGCTCTGCTCAGCAATACCCAAAACTTGCCTGTGTTCTCAGCACAGACTCAAGCTGCAGCCCCCTGTCAGCTGCTGTGAAGGGAATTGCCTGCCCCATCGAAAGCCAGTACAAATGCACACCAGCAAATAACTCAGTGGATATCATTCTGCTGTCTCCAACAGGCCATTGAGGAGGAAGGAGGAGATCCTGATGAAATTCCCGTGGCCTCAGAGCTGACCACAAAGAGAATGCCAAAAAGAACTAGCAAAGGTACAGTGTCTGTACACTTACAGTTCCACTGTCTGCATGGTGCTAGAACTTGGCATACAAACTTGTTTTCTCCTGTTGAGTTAGTTCAATTAAAAAGAAAAATTTGCTTTTTACCTTGTGGAAAATGGTAAAACGCTCTTGCATTAATGAGCAATAACAACTTCAAATGATAATATGACACCTGACTGTGTTTTATTACCAAGTCCTGAAATTGAAGATGAAACTGTAAATTGCAGGTGTTTCTGTGTTTGTGACCATGAGTAAGAATTGTGTCAGGTAAAGAGTAAGCAGGTGCAGCTTAAGCTCCATGGAAAGGTTCTATCATTATATTTCAATTATACTTTAACTATAACTATATTTAATTATATGTTGCTTCAAAATATTAGATATTGTACATGTGTACATTTTACATGTGGCTTAGTTGAGTTGCACACAGCTTGTTCTTAAAAATACTTTCTGATGAAAAACAGATTATTAAGATGCTTCTTCTAAGACAGTGGCTAAAAATAGAAAAAGTGTTGGCTTTGAATAGCAGTAGGAGTTTTGGGGTGACAGATGTGCATAAATGTGATTTGTATGTCTAAGATCTTGAAAGTGAACACTAATTCTTAAATCCCTTTAAGTAAGGGAGATGTTTTCCGTAACAATCTTAAGGTGTTACTTTTAAATGGATTCCCCAATGGCTGTTGTGGTTTTTTTAGGTATTGAGGTGTTGTGGAATGAAACTGTAGCTTTAGAAAAATACTGTAGGTTTAGCAAAATAGTGGGCAGCTTATAGTTTGTGCTCCTATTTCTTTTATGGAGCTGCAAGGTCGCCTCAGTTATATCCATACAGACCCAGACTTGTGTATCAGGCTGTAAGGATTACTTGTAACAAGTTGAGTGTTCAACAGATAATTCACCAAAGCTTAAACAAATTACAAAATGTAGTACTACATCTCACTGCAATGCTACTGTTTTTAGGAAGAAAGCCAGAAGAAGAAGGTGTGGAGGACAATGGTCTGGAAGAAAACTCCAGAGATGGGCAGGTAAGTGAAGTCATGATTGCAGTTACTAAGAATGTGCATCGTGTAACCTGCAATAAATACCATTTACCCTTTTCTCTCTGTAGGAGGATATTGAAGCAAATCTGGATACCTTGCAGGATATTGACATGATGGATATTAGTGTATTAGATGAAGCTGAAATAGATAACAGCAGTGCTGTAGACTGTGGAGAAGATTATAGTCCTGACAATATTCTCGATTCTCTGTCTGATAATAAAGATAATGTTGAAGCAGAAATGAAAGAGCTTCCTGATCAGCTAACAGAAAATGAGGTGAGTGAGTAGAGATCTTTGTAATTTTTCAGGAGATATTTAGTAGGGATATGGGCACATGAACAAGGTATTTCAGTCCAGTAGAATATAGGACATGAATGTGATCTGGAGTCTATTTCCCATTCACAACTCTCATGTCCTACTCTTATAAATGGTAAATATTCTTGAGGCTTGAAATGTTCTCAGTAGACAAGTCACCATCTTCCTTACCTTTCAGTATCATCTTTTCTTGCTGTGAAAGGAGCCTGGAATTGAAAGTGCTGTGTTAGTTTCTGTATTCCATTTTCCTGTTTATGTTACATGTGTTAAAGTGTATATAGCCAGCCATCCAGGTGCTTAGATATATGGGGAGAGAGAAATCTAAGTTTTCAATTCAGGTAATTTGGATATCTTTTCTGCAGAAAGAGTGCTCTGTGTGTTGTTTTATTTTCTTATAGAGATTGACAAAAGAAGAATTCTTATCTTGCCCTGTTCTGACATTGCCGGGCTTTTGACTTGGTTTTGAGAGCAGCTTGCAGTGTCATTTGGAGACAGCACAGGGTTAGCCATATGTCACATTCACTCCCCAAATATTACCCTTCTTGGATCCTTGTGGGTGTTTTTTATTTATTTTAGGCTGTTCACTCACCAAACAGAACATATTCTCCTTCTTTGCCATCTGCATATCTGCTTCAACTTCTTAGCATTTACCTTCTGTCACCTGAAAAGGGAGATTTTCTCAAAGCCTTTGTGTTTGATTGATCTGTCAGTGCCACAGGAAAGCCAAGACCCTTGGGCCCTCAAAGTGTCAGCATCCTGTTATGGGCCCCTTCACTGGGCAGTCCCCTGGATCAGAGACTGGTCCCAGTGCCCTGGGGAGGGTCACATAGTCAGAGCACAACAGAGGGCCCTGTCCAGGTCTTCTCACTCCTCATACTCACTGCAGGCACTGCTGGTGCCCTTGGAGGACTCACAGTGAGCCCTTTATAGAGTAACACCATTAATGCCATAGAAAATTACAACAAGTTAAGGTTCCAGGGTTGCTGGTGGTATCTGTCTGCAAAAAAAACCCTACCATGTTTACCAGCTTTAATTCCTAACAGAAGCTTTCTGGAATTCATCATTCATCACACTTACAATACAATTCTTACCCACCAGACATCCCTAAAGGGGAAAAAACAGGTTCACACTGTTTCAGTGGAGCCTTCCCTAACTTCTCCCCACTTTTAACTTACTTTTATACTATTTACATTTAGGTGGAGCATGAATGACTCCAGTTGTACATCCTGCTCAGTGTGGGGTGGTCATGCCTTGGAGGTGGGTGACATCAGTGTGACATCTGAGGAGACCTTTGGCACAGAGCTGTGCATTCTGCTGGTTCAACAAGAAGAAATTTTTCTTTTCATTTGGTTGACAGCTGCTCTGTGGCTTATCAGCTACAAGGTACCACTGAGTCCTCCCTCTTGTAGGGATTTCAGCAGAGCCTGGCTGTGGTGTCTGCACCCCAACAGACCAAAGAGACACAAAGGCTTGGAGAAGCTCTCCCCTTTGCTGGGACTGAACACAGAGTCATTGCAACAGCATCCCCTTCACCTGAAAGGCAATTCTGTGCTGTTCTGTAAATTAACCTCACGTAGCCAATGAGTTTTGGTTGCATCTTACTCTCAGCTCTTTAAAGAAAGATTTTACGGGATATGTTTTCGGTTTGGAAGAGTGTAAACCTAGGTCAGCTTCATTTCTAACTTGTTTTTGTAATTTAGAAACTAAAGTTAGAAATTGGGAAAGTGAAAAAAAATGTTTGTTCGGTAACCATAGAAATGTGAAATAAGATTCTAATAACTTAGAAATAGACAATGTCCTGTTGAAATTAAAATGAAAAGTAATTGGAGAAAGATGATTAAATCAAGTATGTTTAGACGTTGCTCCTTATTTTTGGATCACATTCTGAAGTAGCATTGAGATCTGTCAAAAACGTCAAAATATTTCTGGTTTTCATGAAAGGGAAAATTAAATACAGGTATATTATCCTTAATCTACTTTTGGTAAGAAGTGCTTTCATTCCTTTCTTACCCTTTCAGGAAGATTATGATGAAATTGAAAACAATTTAGAAGCCTCCTCTTCTGATTTAATTGAAATGAAGGTAAACTGAAAATGTGGCTGTATTTCGTAGTTGTGTGTTGTATTGTTAATATTTACCAAAAAAAAAAAAAAAAAAAAAGAAAAAAGAAAAATTTGACCATAATATGAAATTGTAACAGAATCAAGACATTCATGACCTTGCTCAGCACATGTGTGAATTGAGGGTGCCTTGTGTTTTTTTCCCTACTTTTCAGTCAGCTCTCAAGATTTCCTTCCCTTTATGGCAGATAAAAAGGATCTTACACTGCTGATTTCTTCTCTCTCCCACTATTGTGTGAAGTAGTAGCCAAGTTTGGTTTTTACTCTATACTTGGTGTGGTGGTACACAAAGATACTTTATTGCTCTCTATAATTTGCAAGAATGCAGTTGTGACTGATAGTCTGATTTGAGTTTAATGTGCCAGAAAAGTTCCCTGTATGAAATACACATTTCCAGTGGATGATGAAAAAAAGTGCTAAATATAGTAGGTGAATTAGTTTAGTTTTCAATTTTGGGATTGGGCAGGGAGTTGTTACTGTTCTGTGTTAGAAAATACATTTTATAAAATTCTCATTCTGTGGTCTTTTTCTCCTAAACAGAAAATGGAGAAGCTACACTTGGAGCCAGGTACTGTTAAAGAAAAACATATTCATGTCTTTTCAACTAATACTTTTTAAACCATTAACTATTAAAAAACCCAAGCAAACAAACATAATTTGCATTATTTTTATAATGGACAATCCAGATCATGCAGGGTCATAGAGATTGGAAACCCAATCATATCCCCAGATCTGTGAAGTGATGCTTGAAATACTTCCAGTGAAATGAAATGGTTTAAAAACCTGTTAAACTACATAAATGGATTTAGAGAAGTTTAATCACAGTTTAAAAGCTAAATATTCTACTTGTAAACAGATCTTGTGATATTGCACACACCTTAACTCTGTTACTAAGTAGAGAGCAGTGAAAGCAGTAAAAAGATATTGTAGGGCATTAAAATGTAAAGATTAGTTACTGGATACAGAAGAAAGAAGAGAGTTTCTTCATGGAAATTTCATACAGATACTTTTCCCTTTCTGGACTGCAAACACACTCATGCACCATCAGAAGATGCCCAGTTCTCATGTTGGACTGTCTCTGCTAAAAGAATTTCACAGAAATTTAAAAATTGAACTCTCAGTGCCTTGATACGTTCAGTTAAGCATCTCGGACTCTGGAAGCTAACTAGAGAAGAAACAGAGCTGAACGATTTGCTGAAGAATATGAAGGCTGAGCCCGAAGTTTTTTGTAAAATCTGTGGGGGCATTTTTCTTGCCTGTTGAGGTGCTAGGGCTGATTTGGCAGGGTGTGAGAGAGCAGTTAGCGTGGTAGGTGTAACACTGTGTACACTAGGGTTTTCCAATCTCTGTGTAGCTTAGCAGTTCTCTTGGTGTTAGTGTGGCAGCCATGCCAGTTCCACATTTGTGATTGCTGTATTTCCCTGGTGATTAAATCTTGTGCCATTCTATTCCTGTTAAATCCGTAGAAAATGAGAAAATACTCGACATTTTGGGGGAAACTTGTAAATCTGAGCTACTTAACGAAGAACCCGCGGAAGCGGAGCGGCCGCGTGCGCAGGAAGCCAGTAACGCGGGGCCAGGCAAGAGGCTGGCTGAGGAAGAGGACGCTCTCGCTGCCGCTCAGCTGGAGGAAGATGCTTTAGCTTTGGACAGCAAATCGGCCCAAGCTTTGGCAAGGAAGGAAGCAAAGCGTTTAGTGGTAGCAAAAGGGGAGACAAGTGAACAGAGCCCCGAGGAAGAGGCCCCGGACTCTGAAGGTGTAGTGGTAGAGACCCTAAGCGATCAGAGTAGCAAACGCTCCCAAGGCCTGGAAGCCTCTAGTGGGGAGACAGCGGAGAAAGGCGCAGGTGCCGAAGCCAGAGATAGCAAAGAAGATGGCAAGAGAGCAGAAGACAAAGCTAATTCTGAGGAATCTTCCCCTGCCACTAAAGAGTCCTCAGCCAGTGAGGGCGGTGATCAGAAAAAGAGGTTTGTTTTTTCTCCGTTCTAGACCAGATGCTATCTTTTATCGTTGGTCCTTAAGTGATGCGAATAAGCTGTTTCCTTCAATTGGCCTCCGAGACTGATGAAATTGTAGCCTATTCCTAAAGGTCTCTTTTATTTCTCCATGTGCAGATATTTTTATTTTTTTTAAACGCAGTGGGTTTGATTTCTTTCCTTCATCAACCTTCAAAGGTTGTTTTCCCAAATTACTCTTATTTGTAATCATCTTCTTAATGTAAGTCTGTTTAAGAATCTGACTTCGTTATTTCTTGTCAGATTTCTTAAATCCAGTATACAAAGGTGTGTTTTCGTTTGCAACATATTTTCTGGTAGGTATTTAATTTTAGCTTTTTTTATAATTTGTATTTAATCACTTTTCTTTCTGACTTGAATAATGTGGTGTTTTGTCTTTAGCCCTGTTGAGGAGGACAGAGATACAAAGATAATCTCAAAAGATGAGAAAGGTATGTTTGTTTTCAGATGTCAAACTTCAATGATTGCTTGGATAGCTGTTTGTCTTGGATGGGTTATTTCAGTAAAAATTGATTGCAATCTATGCGCTTGTTAAATAGCATAAACTTACCTCTTTCTGCATTTTCATATTAATATCAAAATAAGTATTTTCCTTTTATGCAGTTTTTCAGAAAATGTGCATTGCACTGTTGTGTTTGTATCTTGATTTTTGAAGGTTGATGTTAATACATAGCTATTATGCCTGTTTTGGCACTGGGGATGCCCACTAATAACTGTTAGTGAGTCAGAAATCTTTTGCAATTGTGCTTGCTTTACTATACACTTGGAATTCTCCTTCCCATCTTCTGTTTTGCTGAAGTAATTTGGGATCCAGTATTCACATATTTAAATGCCACAAATATTGCAGCTTGATGTTGTCTTGAAATCTTTGTCCACACAGATCCTATCTATGCTGCAAAGATGCATCATAAGCAAGAAGAAAATATTCTGATCACTGTCAGGTGCCTTCATACTTCTTGCTTTAAATACAGCAGGTAGCTGAGTCTTTGCACCTCACCCCAGTTCTCTGTTCTCTTCTGCCTGCCCAGGGTAAAAAATTTAAATCTGACTGTTAACATTCTTCTCATATGCTGCTGACAGATCCTTCAGCACTTTTTAAGTGTGGAAGTTGCAGCAATTCCTGTAAAAATCAAGCAACTCATGAGATCTGACTGTCAACTAGACAGGAGGAATTGGATTGGTTTTAATTGGGTTTTACAACCCAGACTCACCTCTCTGTCGGCTGCTTTTTCCAATATCCTGGGCTATTCCTGTTTGCACCAGCTGCTGGTCCTCCCTTGTTAGGGTCAATTTACCTCTTGCTTCCAGTGTGTAATCTCGAGTTCTCTTATTTGAGAATATTTCAAGGAGTTTTCTATGCATGCTGTCCTTTACCTAAGGACTTTGAGTGTGTTATTTTTGTGGACTGAGAAAACTCTTCTCTGAGTTTGCTTTCAGAGCAGCCTTAGGAACTTGGGTGTCTGAAGCCACCTTGCTCCTGCATCCCTCTCTGCAATGGATGTGCTGTGTTCCATAACATTTGTTTTATTTGTGCTCTGGCTTAGTGAAGAGCAGCAGTGGGGGGAGCTGCTTGACTCTGTAACAGCAAAGTGACTGAGCCAGAAGGAGCCTAATGCCTTATATACAACTCAGTTCTGCTTCATACATTGCTATTTGCCCACCTGTATGAAAGAATCTTATTTAGAATGAAGAGTTTTCCATATTCCATTCAGTAATTCTAAAAACTGTGTCAACAAGAGTGCCGAAAAATAAGTTTATGAACTCACCCTGGTGCAAATGGCTGTCAATGCATGCACTTCTGAAAGATGTCTCCAGTGTTGGTGGTTGGCTCTCAATACCTGCATTGTTCTTGTTTCTAAGTTAAATATTTTCAAGTCTCAGTATTTCTTTGTCTTAAAAATGCTGAACCATTACAGGAGCACTTTTTAAAGTCCTATGGGAAGGCAAAACCTGAGACATTAAGACTGATCAATCCTTAATCAAAAAGGACAGTTAACATAGTTTTAAAAATCTTTAAAAACTCATCAGTAGAATAGCAGAAAAGAGAAAAACAAGCACCTTGTTCTTTCTCCAGGATTCTGATTCCAGAGTAACTGCAGGTAGTAATTTTGAAATTGTAGAAATATGTGGAGTAAAATCATCAAGGCCTTTGGCTCAGCTTTTTAGAACACCAAGACAATGCATCTCCCATGTATTTGTATGCATGACATACCTTTGTCCATGCACTTCTGAGATAAATGATGGCAGGTGTGTACTCACCTTTGTACGAAAAAACCTCTTTTTGGGTGTTTTTGTAAGAGATTGATACAAGTCACTGCATCCTTCCCTAGGAAACCTGTGTAAATATTAATAACTGTGTTCTCAGTTACTTGTGCCAGTGACTGAAATGATCAGGAAGTAGAAGATGGAAAAGCACCCAAATAAAATAGCATTTTAGAAAGGTTCTGGGAAAAGTGACTTGCCTTGATGAAAGAGGTTCTGTAAAATTCCATATATCACCAAAAACCACCCAGAACAGAAGTATGGAAGCAGGGAGCTGGAGTGAAGCCCATTCACTGAGGCCTTGCAGCTGCCGTGTCTAACAGAAGGACAGTACAGACATTTCAAAGGAGACTGGAAACTGTCCTTGTGTGAGTGCTTCATGCAAATACTGAACCTTGGAGTTCAGTTCCCTCTTTAATCACTTGATGTTGGCTGTTCAGACTGGGCATTTATTAAATCACCTTTGTAGCAGACATGCAGCCTTGGCCAGTGTTCTGTAATCCTTGCAGGGTTAAAGCAGGCCAGGTCTTCCCTGACTCCTGCAGCTGAGGTCAGATGTATCATACCTCCACATCCCAGCTGTGTGGGCAGAAACAGAAATTTCCTTGGTTTCCTGGTGGTGAATGGCTTTCCTTGAGAGGAATTCTGCATCCCATCAGCATTCCCTTGCACTTGGGATAAAAAGGCAATACATGAGCACACATAGGGTGCAGACACAGTTCCTACAACTCTTACCGGGTTTCTGTAAGTTACTGGGATTTATCCTGGCACATTTTGAAGGACATCAGTTACTTCAGAGGTTCCCTAATCAAATTGATTTATTGAAGAATTATATAAAATATTGAGTATCAAAACCCACAGTTCCACCCAAATTTTTGGACTTGTAATGCTCCTTACTTTCAGCAAAGCAAATCATGAGAGGAGAATATCACACAATGCATTTCACTTGCTGTGTGATTTAAAAAGAATAAAGATTTGTGATCCTGCTGTTTTAATTCACATAACAATTCAAGTAATTAATCCAAATAATTAGGATTTGGGGTATGTTTTGGTTTTGTCTGTTTGTTTTCCCAACTAGGTCGCAGTGCTAGTGGTTCTGGTAGAAACTTTTGGGTGAGTGGATTGGCTTCCACCACCAGAGCTACAGATCTGAAGAATCTGTTTAGCAAATATGGGAAGGTAAGGGGTTCTTTTTATTGGTCTGTTTTTGTTTTGGTGTTTGGTTTGTTTGCACAAGTTTGTTTGAAACTGTTAATAAGACTTTTTAAACTCTCATTACTGAAAGTGCCCATGAAAGGAATCCATTTATCAAAATATTGTGGGATATAAAGGAAAAATCACTAGGAAGTACACACTGAATGACTGGGGGTTGTTTTGTTCTGTTGCTCAGAATATATAAAAATAACTATAAAATGCCATTTGTGGTCCACACTTCTGTGCTGCAGTGTGATGTCTTCACCTGCTGAAAATTCACAGTCAACTGTGAATTTAATGCTTATTAAAGATTTCCTTAGGATTGAGGAAAATATGCAGTAAATATTGAGACAGAATTACTGGGGAATATCTTAGGAATTGCCTTAGTAACTTAAATTTTAATTTATCAGGAGTTGGGTAGTTTGGGATTTGGGGAGGTGCTGTTTGGTTTTACAGGCAGAGGAGATCCTGCAGTTGCTGTTCAGGACAGACAAAATGTCAAATCTGCCTGTCATCTGGAAAATTTGAAAGAGTTCAGTAAAAGGCTGATACCAGAGCCATCAGTAAGGATTTTTGTCAGACCTCTGAAGCCTATTTACAGATTACTACCAGCAGATTGCAGTAGAAGAAAATTGTATGTGCTGACAATCAGCTATTGGATGTTTTACTGATGAAAATACTCTGGAACTTAAATATGACTTTACAAGTAGGGTACAAAAATGGATTAATTGTAGCTTGGAGTTTGAAAGTCATGAGACTGGTAAAAACTTTTAAATGCAATACTTCATTGATTTGCATAGAATTCCATCTGGTAACCTGAAATGTTGATCATGAAGATCACAAAATTCTAAATATAATTAAAAACTAAACAACAGCCAGTCTCATATTTGGCTCTGGATAGATGCCATGGTACCATTTAGTCATTTAAACAAAATATTGTTATTTTCTTCAGGGTATTAGCAGAGGCAGAGCTTCCTGGAAGTACATGTACTTGTGCAATAAAGCAAATGCTCAGAAGTAGGTTCTTTATTCACCTGTACTTTAAAACATCACTCCTGAAATCTGATTGATTTCTGTATTACAAAGTGAGCTGTATTGAATATCTGAGCATATACAAACACCATTTGTGTGGCTTTTTCCAGCTCTAGTTTTTGGGGAAACTTCCTGTTTCTTAAAGATTGCAGATAACATTGTTGATCTGCCTCAGCAATGACATATAAACAGTATTTGGAGGGAAGGTAGCACTTGGCAGTTGAGCATTAATGTGGAAATTTGTAATAAAAATTAAAATTTTTTACTGGTTTTTATTATTTTATACTACAGCAAAGTGAAGTTGTTGATGTAAAGTTAGATTCCTTTTAAAACAATTTATTGTCACCCTAGGGTCCTTCTCTGGAAAAGAATTCAATCTTTAGCTCCCACCTCTTGGTTCAGCTTTTGTAGCATTCCAGTGGTACCAGAAACATAGTTGGCTCCAAGCAATGCTTCTTTTGTATTTATTAATCTCTCAAAAACAGAACTTTTCTGCATGGCAGGAATTAAAAAGAGCAGAAGTGGTGTTTGTAGTTCTTGCTGTTGAACCGTCTCACAGGGAGAATAATTCCTGGTTTTTTTGGGAAGGTGGTGGGGGCCAAGGTGGTGACCAACGCTCGCAGTCCCGGCGCTCGCTGCTATGGCTTTGTCACCATGTCCACAGCTGAGGAGGCCACCAAGTGCATCACCCACCTGCACAAGACTGAGCTGCATGGCAAGATCATTTCTGTGGAAAAAGTGAGTACTGGGCCTCAGAGATACCAAGTTCCCAGCAGATTGTGCAAATGATTGAAGCCACATTCTCAGCTGATGATGTGCAAAATAAATTTCAGGCAAAAAATGAACCCGCTGGGAAGAAGACAAGTGAAAAAAAAGAGAGTGAAGCAAAGAGAGAAACAGTCAGTGAGAGGTACTGTGTTAAAAATTCTCCTACCAAAGGTGTTTTGCTGTTCTTCAGTCTGTGTTGATGTCAGGAAAAACTAAAGTTACAGTAAGAATTTATCTGGCAAGCATTCCAAAAAAGAGGAGTGGGTGGATTTTTTATAGACTTCGAATGATCTTCAGTACCTAAATTAAAATGTTTCTATTGTGTGCTTTAAAGCAGGCATTGGGAAGTTGCATTTTCAAGCACACCTTTTAATTTGGCCATATTTGAGGTTTAGTAATGATTGTGGGGCTTTCATGTCTTAAATCTGTAGGAAAGACCATGTGAGAATTTTGATCTGTGTGTCATTGTTTCTTCCTTACCTGTGTCTCATTTGGAGTGGGGTTTCCTCCAGGTCCCAAATAGCTAAAACAGATTTGTCAAAGCTCTGTTCCCGGATCAAGTTCCTCTTGAGCAATGTGTTCTTCCTCTCTAGCATTGCTGAGAATAGCTGAAAGAGGCACTAAGAGTGAATTAAACACCTTTAAGAAATTTGCCTTCTTAAATTACCTTCTTGAGGCATAACTTCTATTAAATGCTACTTGCTGGGTATATTTTGCTATTATTTCACCCAGTTGCCAGACAAAAATAGCTCATTGCCATGTTGTGTAAGAAACTCTGTAGGCATTGAGCACATGATGGTGTGAATTTGTCTTCGTTATTCTGGTTCAGATCCTGAATCCTGGTCAGGTTTGTTTTTTGTCTGCACAGGATGGTCTGAGTATCTTGTTTTATGGTGCAGGAAGTTGTGGAAGGAAATGTTTGGAAATCTAATTATGATTGTTACCACATCAGAGTTCTACTTTGTTCCTGGCATTTCCTTGAATTTTCTTTTCTCTTAGTCTGTATTAATCTAATCTGTATCAATATCTATCCACAGACCTGGTGGTGCTAAAAGGGATGAGAAATCTGACCAAAAAGATGATTCTAAAAAGACAGAAGATAAAGATGAAAAGGAAAAAAAAGATAAAGATGACCAGAAGTCTGGTTCATCAGATCAACCTAAAACTATTAAATCAGGTAATTTTGGCTGTTGGTTTTTAACATAGATATGTTGATGTATGAATATTTAATTGTAGGTAGTTCTTCCCAAATATATGATCTAGTATTGTTTTAGATCCTTTTTTGTAAATCCAGAATGTGTAAGGGGAAGGGGAGATGTTGGACATTGTGCAATTCTTAAAAGAAGTACCTGGATTAAGTGGAGTGAAATAATTGATTTTGAAGAGAGGGTTAAATGCCCATTTTCACATTTTAGAGAACAGGATTTCTGGTGTAGCAATGAATGGTGTAGGTCATGTAGTTTGATTGTTTCTTTCCACTTGTGATTTATTTAGGAAGTAAAGGAACAGAGAGAACAGTAGTCATGGATAAATCCAAAGGAGAACCTGTTATTAGTGTGAAAACATCCACTACATCAAAGGACAGAGTGAGTGATGCTTCTGCATGAGAAACATTTTCCTTAGAAACAGATCCTGAATCCTGCCAGGCTGTGTATAACCCACACTTGTCTTGCCAATTTGTCCAATTCCAGTTTCTATAACATGATTTTAATTAGTAAAATACCTCTTATTTAGCTGATACAGCCACTGAAATCCTGCCAAACAAATGGACAAGGTATTACTGTATGAATATATGGTGTCTGTAATGGTAAAAAAGAACAGCTTTTGTAGAAAAGCAGAGACCAAGCTTTGAGATATGAACTGTACAGATGGAAACAGCTCAGAGGACTTTTTGTGATGGTTGTCCTTTAATAAATTAAAGTTTCTCTTTTAAATGCAGAGCGTTAAGAGCCAGGACCGCAAATCAGAGAGCAGAGAGAGACAAGGGATTGTCCCCTTTGACAAAATCAAAGCACAGCGAAAAATGAGGGAGGCAGAGCAGCGCCGGTAAGAGCAGCACTGACACTGTTTGGGTTTTTCCCTAAAAGAGATCTAATTTGCATTTTTAATAAAATAGCACTAAGAGAAAAAAAGGACTTCAATTTTTTTTCACTCACTTGTAACTTGCTTATATTTTTATGGGTATCTATTGAACTTAATTTAGTTATTTAATGATTTTTGGTGGGGCTTTTTCTTTGTTTTCATATGTTTGATAGGTTTCATAATGTTTCATAATTGCCATCCTTCAAATTCTTTGCTTAGAACTGTG
The DNA here is from genome assembly GCA_034336665.1 of Luscinia megarhynchos. Taxonomy (NCBI): domain Eukaryota; kingdom Metazoa; phylum Chordata; class Aves; order Passeriformes; family Muscicapidae; genus Luscinia; species Luscinia megarhynchos. Next base: position 3,457,339 of record CM067590.1, on the reverse strand, counting down.
ACCTGAATTCCATGTTCTCCACACATTACAAAACATTTATTTCTCACCTGAAAGTAGTCAGATTGAACAGGAGGAAAATGCTTTTGTTATTTTTATTGAAGAGGAAAAAGTTTCTCCCTCGCAGTTAAATTCCTGAGCTTTAGTGGAATCATTATCCACCGTACCATCCTGCCTTTCTTCATAGAAATAAAGTATTCTTCACAGATACTCTATTTCAGTATAAGAAATGAACTGTGGATTCAGATTCTCCTGACCATATAGAAGCATTTGTTGGCATTTGGATTCAGATTCTCCTGACCATATAGAAGTATTTGTAGGCATTTGGATTCAGATTCTCCTGATCATGTAGAAGTATTTGTTGGCATTTGGATTCAGATTCTCCTGACCATATAGAAGCATTTATTGGAATTTGAATTTGGTCATATAGAAGTATTTGCCCAGCCCTGGGGATGAGTTTTGTTGGAGTCATTTGATCAGTGTCTAAATAAATTTTTGTGTACACTGAGTGTCTTCCCTCCCCACATTTCAAGGGGATGATGCCAGTTTGCAGCCACTGTGGTTATAATTTTTAACACCCTTTTAGTTTCCTTTCTTTGTTGAAGCATTGCACGTGTAACTTCTGTCTCTGCTCAAACAGCACCCGGGAGCGCCGGGAGCGGCAGCAGCACCTCCAGACCATCCGCGAGCGGGAGGAGAGGGAGAGGCTGGAGATCGCTCGGGAGAGGCTGGAGATTGAAAGGCAGCGCCTGGAACGGGAGCGGATGGAGAGGGAGAGGCTGGAACGGGAGCGGATGCACATCGAGCACGAGAGGAGGAGGGAGCAGGACCGGATCCAGCGCGAGAGGGAGGAGCTGCGGCGGCAGCACGAGCAGCTGCGCTACGAGCAGGAGCGGAGATCTGCCATGAGGAGACCCTATGACATAGATGGCAGGTAAAGCCACTGTCCTGCTTTGAAGGACAGGTGTCTGCCAATAAAGGCAGAAGCTTTTCTTTGAAATGGAGAATGTAAACCCTCTTCTTCCAAATTATTATTATAATTTTGAAATTAAGGGGCTTTCAGACAAAGATACTGCATTTCTATTTTAATTTTCCTAGTAAAGAACTGTTATTCCTAATTTCTGTATTACAGAAAACAATGCCAACCCTGACAGAGTCAGAATCCAAGCTGACAACTTGTCAGTCAGTCAGGGTATTGGTAGCAGTCCCATTAAATGGTGGCTGCATCCTCCTGCAGTGGCAGATGTGGTTCGGCTGAAGCAGTGGTCCCATAGAAGGTGTAGTTTTCCTCTGAAGGTCCAGGGATGATGTGGAAAAGGTTCAGTTTTCCTCTGGAATCCAGTGGACAGACAGTATTTTGTTGTCTAAAATTTCAGTTTTTTATCTACATGGGAAAGGCTTGGCTCCTCCCCCTGACTGGAGCATCTCCCAATGGGATGATGTAATTTTATCAGTCATACAGTGGTACTTAATGGCTGAGCAGCAGATGATATCTTCCTGGAGGGAGGATGGGTTGTGGAAAAGTTAAAGATGATTGCCCCAGCTGGTTTAAAGATGGCCCATTAGCAGATAATATGTGCCACAGAGATAAGGAATCACTACCCCACCTGGCTTCAACAGATGGGGATAGAATACACATTTCTGACCACATCCACATCAACCAACACAGCCACCAAATCCTGCTGATGCCAGTGGGAAATGTCCCTGCCAGGTTCTGTCTCGTCTGCTTGGACTGGAAAAAGCTATAGACATGCTCTCAGCAGTTGTTGGTTGCATTGAGATGGTCATGTTTAATAGACCAGGTTTTTCAATGCCCTTTTGAACTTAATTGCCCTTCTTTTGGTTTGTAAGGAGAACAGTATCAAAAGGCTTTATCTGGGCTGAAAGGAGCCTGTTGTTTCTTTCAGGAGGGATGATCCGTACTGGCCAGAGGCCAAACGAATGGCCATGAATGACAGGTACCACTCAGACTTCAGCCGCCAGGATCGCTTCCACGACTTCGATCACAGGGATCGTGGGCGTTACCAGGAGCATTCGATAGACAGGTTGGTGTCTTACCTCCTGAAAAGAGAAATATGTGCTTAGTGTCACATTTTGCTGCCTTTGCTGTGTGATTGGTTTGCATTTTATTTTCCACATGCTATTTAGTGGCTGTGGGGCTTTCTCTTCCAAAACCGTGAAAAGATCTGTACTGTGCCATGAGTTAAAGCTTCTGGCAGGCTTGGTCAGAGTGTTTATACAATGCTGTTTCACATATTTGTGGGATTCTGAAAATCTTCTAAATAATATTGTAGGCACCTAGATTTTAACAAGAATATTTTGGGTTTATACCGAAAGTTAGGATTAACTGAGTTTCCAAAGAATCCATAATGTGTCACATTTTCCATATGTTCCAGCTGTTTATGCCTTTGGATTATAGATAATTTGGAATATGGATAATGTGGATAATGTGGCATGATTTGGGAGCAGGATTTTTCATCTGTGTTGTTAAATAAGTGGATTTTTATAGACTACTGTGTGTTTTTTCTATCACAGTCTTATTCTAATTGTCTGTTTCTAGGAGAGATGGATCCAGAACAATTATGGGAGATCGGGATGGACAAGTGAGTTGCTTTATAGAGCTAGAGAAATATCTTTACATCTCATAACCTGGTTTGCTATAGTGTGTGTGTCAGATTACATTTCAGTAGTTGAGAATTACCTTATATCTACCAAAATATTTTTGAATAATCAGATTTTCTTGTTTACTTCAATAAGATGAAATTTAATTCAAAGACTTGTTTATTATAAAAGATAGATATAGTTATTCTGGTAGAAATCAAAGCAAGTGAGTTGTGTCAAAATACAGTACTCCAAAAGATTGCATGGAAGAGGCAAAGGTACAAAGTTCAGATTCATTCTGTGAGGCAATAACAGCTGAACTGCAGAGATGTTTGTGTTTGAGGGCTGGGGGAAAGACCTTTGGGGCTCATTCACACAGTGACAGATGAATTTTTAAGGAGTCATAGAATCCTCAGTGGCCTTTACTGTGAGTTCTGGAGGGACCTAGATGGACTGGAGAGTTGGGCTGATGGGAATATCCTGAATGTCTAGAGCAGGAGATGCAAAGTCCTGGGCTGATCTTACCAGTGTGCATTAATAACTCATGGGATGTGGATAAGGTATAACCAGGTGCCATTCAGTGGTGCCCATTGACAAGAGTCAGTGAGCACAAACTGAAACACAATTCCATCTGGAGAGGATTCAAATCCCCTTTAGCTGGGAGCACTGGAACAGGTTGCATGGAGAGCCTGGGAAGATCCTGAAAACCCACTGGGAGACTACTGGGAAAGCCTGAACCTGGCTGACCCTGAGCAGATGTCAGGAGGTCCCAATGATGATGAGATGGAGTAGTCAGGGCTGGAGCAGTGAGGGTGTGCTGTGCAGCCCGTGAGAGCTGTTGCCTTGCAGCATTACCCGGACGAGCGGCACGGGGGCCCCGAGCGGCACTCGCGGGACTCGCGCGACAGCTGGGGCAGCTACGGCTCCGACAGGAGGATGAGCGAGAGCAGAGGGATCCCCCCCCAGTCACGGTCAGTACTGCAAACACCTCCTCCTCTGCACGTGAGGACTATTGCCATATGGCACTTTTTGGAACATGTTCTTTTTTTTTTCCAGCTTTCACCAAAAATGTGTTGTATGTTTCAGATGATTTGATGCCTTGTGCATCAAAACACACACTTACCTGATTTTTTAATAACTTCACATCTTAAGTCATGATGCTTTCCATTAATTTTAACTAACATTCCTATCAAAGCTTGCTATTTTTAGGCTAATGATTCTCCCCCAATATCTTATTTATTTGTCATCTTAGTTTAAACAGAAATACTCTTCTGAGATTTTACTTAACAGATATAAAGATAAGATTCACATGGGCCTTGGTAAAGCATTTGAGTCAGTTTTTGACTTAGATTCAAATGTAAAAACCATTTCACATGCTCTGGCTCATGTGAGAAGATGGGAATTTCATGTTTTTACACAGAGATGGACGTGACTGGGGAGATCACAGTCGAAAGTTTGAAGGGCACCAAGATCGTTCCTGGCAGAGCAGCGTGGATGGAGGGATGATAGGACGGGATCATGAGAGATGGCAAGGTATAGTTCATGCACAGCTCCTTCTTGCTGTGTAAGAAGAAAATACAGATATTTTTCTTGAATTAAAACTGTTGCTGTGGATAATCAAGGAAGCATTTGAACTTTTTTAGGTGGCGGTAGAGGCAGACCTGGCCATGTGATGCATCGTGGAGGCATGTCAGGGTAAGAACTTCAAAAGGAGCCAAGTGTTTGTTTTCCTGTTATGGGACATTTCTTCTATTTAAATTGGCCAAAGAAACATTTTATGGGAGTATCAGTTGTCTAATTTGTTACTTAAATGTCAGGGAATAATAAAATATCCTCATGGTTTTTATGTAGTGCATTTTAAGGAAGAGTGAAAACAAAAAGAACACCCATTCTAGCAACCTGAGAGAATACTAAAATGTGTGAATCCCTTTGCAGGCGTGGCAGTTTCATGCAGGGTGGCAATCAGAGTCAGATCATGCACGGAGGAGGAATGCAGGGAGAAGGATTTGCTGGCCAGGAAAGGGCAAACAGACCGAACGATCCTCGTTTCAACCGTCGCTACTGATTGTGTTTGGTTTTTAATGCAAGGTGGCAAGTGAAACAGATCTGTTACCCAGGGTTACCATTAATTGTAACTTATGGGCTACTGTAAGTGTAATTTTTTTAAGCTGCTGCCATATTATGTCACTCAATCCAATGTGAACTCATTTGTTTTGTAAGGTGTTGTTCATATCCCATTTAAAAATGTTTGTTAATGAAGCATTCCATTTTCCATAAATAAACACCAGTTTACAGTTACTTGTTTTAACAGTCCCTGTCAGATTTCTTCAGCTGTGTGTTAAACCATAGCTTTGTTTCAAAGATGAAGTGTCAAAATGCCTTACAGGTTTCCCTTTACATTCCCAGAAATGGTGAAATCCTGTGTTTTACCTCAGAGTTGTCAGTTACCAACCCATGTAACCATGGCCCATGTGCCACCACAGGAGGATGTTAGTGGATCACAGCTGTCAAAAGTCTGAATGCCCTGCCACTGCAAAATTGCCACAGGAGCTTGTAGGGCAAGTGGTGAAGGATTCTTTTCATCTGGTGTAATGTCTGAAAAAGGAGCTACATTCTGTGATAGCAGCACAGCTTCTGTAAGAGACAGCACAGAGGTGCTCGTGACCCTCTTGCAGGTGCTTGTCAGGATCATTTTCAGTTTCTCATAGATCAGGGCAGTCCAAAACTCCACCAGTCTTACAGCCCAGAAATTTTACCTAGCAATCCATAATTTCCTGAGCATAGCAGGCACTGGCTATGCTTTGGCATAATTTTGTGTTGAGGAATTGACATGATCAAGACTGGAGCAAATGATCTGTTCCTTTGTCAGATTTATAATTTTGTCTTTGTGCAGACATCTCTGGAGCAACATGACCTTAGCCTTACCCTCAAAATGGCTTTTATGATGCCAGGAAGGAAAAAAAATCCTGTTATTCATTTGCAGGGTCACTGGGGTTTTTTCCATCTTTAGAGAAGGGGGTTTTTTTTATGAGTTGCCTGAAGATATTTTTTAATTCATCAATGGAGAAAGCATTGGAGAGCAATCACCAAAGGGCAAAGCAGTGGTACAGAAGATCCTGAGAAGCATGAACTCAAGTTCTGAGCACACCAGAGGTGCAATATTCTGTGTGTACATGGTGTGCTTTGCTCAAAGTGCTTACATTTGGTTTGTAGCAAAAGCCAGAAAGACTCTAGATGAATGTCAGAATTTCACTAGAAGGAGGTTTGGCCCAGTGAGAAAGGGAGGAGTAGACCTGGAATCAAAGTTGTGCTGCTTCAAGAGCAGTGGACACTGGAAAGTTAAAGAAATGGGGTGTTAACAGAGGTTATCTGGGTTCTGGGGTGCAGTGAAGCATCTGGCACCTGCAGGACACAGCTCCAAGGTTTAAGAGCTTGAAGCTTCCATCTGGACCAGCAGGTTTAAGAGCTGCTGATGGATCCATCTTTCAGGAATTAACCTAAGCACTTTTTAAAGCCATTTGCATCTTAGCCAAATCCTCTGCAATCTCTGGGTAGTTGGCTTCATCGTGTATCTGTTTGTTTAAAAGAGGAAACAAAACTGCAAATCCTTTATCCTTGTGTTTTAAATTTGCTTCCTGACTGGAGGAAGGACTCATCCTGCTGTTCCCTGTTCTGCAGCTGCGTTTTGGCTCATTCTGTAATTATAACAATCCTATCAAAAAGGGTTAAAAACACAGAATCAATTTGTAACTTTATTTTACAATAGTGGTGCTCCTTACCTTTGCCCAGGCTGTGACTGAAAGTGACCTCATTGAAGTTTTCATCCACGTTAAAATGAAAATACACACAGTCTGCCAACTGGGGCATAGTGCAAGCTAAGAAAAGGTTTCATGTAGATAAACTTTGCTCAGTTACTCTCCCCTGTGCTTGTATAATCCTCCTAGGCGATCTTTTACAGCATCTTTTACTTTTACCTTGCATTTTAAATTTTTTTTTTTACTCTTGTTGGCTTGGTTTGAATTGGATGGCATTTACCTTCAAGATTAATTTAGCTTCAGAATAATCTATTTAGTTTCCAAGCTTTAGAACAGAAGCTGTTCCTCAGCTCATGGCCATCACTTCATCACAACTGATTTGTGATTCCTGGAGCCTTGGATCAGTGCTAAGACAAAGCAATTATTCCACTCTGCAGGCTAAAACCAACCCAAATACAAATGGAACTTCCAAAGTCTTTTATTGTTGCCCTTATGTTACATGGCCGAGCTGCCCTCCAGAGGGGTGGACTGAGAATCCTGAAACCCTGGAGAATGTGTTCATTTCACAAGATCCTTCATGTATTTCCAGCCTTCCACTGTGTATTCACAGGCTCTGGTGGGAGCTACAGACAAGGCAGACATGACTGTGTGCACTCCTGCAAGGAAAGCACAGAAGAATTACCCTAAGATCACCATCATTCAAGCCAAATTTCCCAATTTCCAACACCACCTCAGATCTCTTTAAGCCCTGAGCATTTCTGACACATCAATTCCAACTTCAGGGTCTGTACAGGAGTTAAGACAATCACAAGACTGAGCTCAGCTTTGTTTAAGCCCTGTTTTATTTCTGCCACAGACTCCATGGTGATGCTGAACATGTCACAGTTATTTGTGGATGGTGTTTCCCCACAATTACATGAAGACTCTTTGCTGCACCATAAAAACTATATATTGCGAATATTTATAACATGGTTTGGCCTTCAAACAAAAACGTCTAAAATTCTAGAAACAATGGGAATGCTCATCCTTTCTGAAAAAGTTCAGACTCAGTTACTGAGCAGTTATTTTACCTTTATTCCAGGATTTAGAGATGGAAAACTCAAATTTTGGAGCGGGTGGGAGCTAGAAAGAAAGAGACAAAATATCAGCACTCAGGGGTTTCACTTGGAATTCACATCACCCTGGCAAAGCCTCTGGACCTCAGATCTCAAAAATACTTAGGTGCCTACTCTCCATAAGCCTCAAAAGGGACCAGACATGATGCTTAAACTCTGGGCTTTGCTCTTTCCTGCAATGCAAAGTAGGTACAAAAGGTAGAACATATTATTTAGGTGCTCCTGGAAAAAAAAATCCACAGTTGTCTCTGTTAATTTATAGTTGTCTATGATAGGAAAATGGTTTTCAAACTTTAAGCAAAGGCCTCTTCTTTTCTGAGGATTTAGATAACTTAAGAACTACTCATAGAGGAGAGGCCTCTTCAAGCAATTTAAATTTAGCTTGGTGAATTGTTAGCAATGTAAGAAATTGGGAAGGTAATATTTTGATTGTTTTTATTAAAAACATGTAGGATCCTTCAGAAGCAGCTTAGAAATACACTACATAGTGAAATACCTCCCAGAGCATGTTCACAATCCCCTCCTTGACCCTGCACAGGCTGGTTACCCCTCTCCTTTGAAACAGCATCTGTGAGCAATGTCTCTGCCCCAAATTTAGAATTTTATTCACCTTCCATTTTAATCCTCTTCAAAATACTTGCCATGTGAAATCCAGTTTAGCAGTAAAACTCCTGCCAGCCTCACTGGAATGAGAGTACCACCCCCATATTTTCTCTCCCTGATTCAGAGGAGGTGTCTGTGTTGCAGGGATCACCTGAGCAGCCCTTACCTCCCAGCCCAGATAATTTGTCCACTCCTGGATAGCTGGAGGCAGCGTTTCTTGAGCTTTTCTGAGTGCTTCAGCACCTTCTGTGCCACTGCCCAGCAGCCCCTGGTCATATGCCACATACACAGCAGTTCCAGCCAGGCCTCCTTTGATCAGAAACCTGAAAGAATTGAAAGCACAACAGTTCAGTTTGTGTTCTGACCATCAGTGCATCTCTCTCGGTGGTTGTGACTGCCAAAGAAGGTATCAAAGAAGAAATCTCCTGTCTTACTGCAAGCAAAAATCAACAGAAAAATACCTACCTGTGTTCTTTGCCTTCCTAGGACAGCTATTCCCTGTCAGCCCCTTGAATTCACACCTAATTCACATTTTATCAGTGATGGTTTTTCAGTATAAAAATGAGAAAGTGTCAAGTTCCTCAAGAGCATGTGCCACTTTTTAAAGCCTGAGAATCACTGGCATACTCCTCTGCTAAAAGCAAGATTTTGCAGTGGGCAAGCCATCCATGTTAATGATATGGTTCTTCCTGATAAATCTGATATTTATCTAATAAATCTGACAGACACTGATATCTTGTTAAGCTCATTATACCAGTGAACACCTGGCCATGGTGTTTGCATTGCCAAGGCTTTTACAGTTTCTCTGCATGATGTGCAGTCACCAGTTTTACAGCTGTGATGGCAACCTACAAAAGGGAAATATGGAAAGAGAATATTTAGCCTTTATGGACATTTCCATTATAAATAAGAGATCTGAGGTGACTGGCTTTCCCAGACTCAAAGGGCAGAGAGATGTTTTCCCTTTAAAAAACAAAAAACAAAAAACAAACAAACAAACAAAAAAAATCAACCAATAGCAAAATAATAGCACAATAAGCTATTGTGCAAGGGGACAACCCAAAACTTGGCAGACAGCAGCACTGCAGCAGTAGGATATACGACACATAAAAGAGTGCTGACAATCAATTTTTTAAGTCATGTATTCACACGCATTTCGGAGAAAAGAGATTTCTCTGCTATAACGCAGTTCTCCCCAAGGATACCCGTCTGCCCTCCCTCGCTGTGGGTGCAGGCTCAGCTCCCAGCGCCGCGCTGATCCCGGTTGTGGTACGTGTCCGTGCTCGCCCCCAGAGCGGCAGAGCCGTGCAGGAGTGTGCGGGCACACACGGGGAGGGCAGAGCCGTGCAGGAGTGTGCGGGCACACACGGGGAGCGGCGGGGCCGTGCAGGAGTGTGCGGGCACACACGGGGAGGACAGAGCCGTGCAGGAGTGTGCGGGCACACACGGGGAGCGGCGGGGCCGTGCAGGAGTGTGCGGGCACACACGGGGAGCGGCGGGGCCGTGCAGGAGTGTGCGGGCACACACGGGGAGGGACAGAGCCGTGCAGGAGTGTGCGGGCACACACGGGGAGCGGCGGGGTCCGGCGAGGCCAAGGGCGCGGAGCGAGGCGAGCACAGCCGAGGTACAGGGCCTGGGGCCGGGCCGGGGAGCGCTGAGCGCGGGCGGCGGCGTGAGGTGCGGGTGGAGAGAGGAGAACGGGGGGGAAACGGCGTGCGGAGGGTGCGGGAGGGCAGGGCCGGGAGGGCAGAGCCGGGCGGGCAGGGCGGGCAGAGGCCCCGGGACTCACTTGACAGCGGGAAACAGGCGGGCGGCCATGGCGGCGGCGGGGCCGGGAGCGTCACGTGCCTGCACGGCCCCGCCCGCGCCGCCGTGAGGGGCGTGAGGGGCCGGGCAGGACCGGGCAGGACCGGGCAGGGCTATGGGTGTGAGGGGCCGGGCAGGACCGGGCAGGGCTATGGGCGTGAGGGGCTGGGCAGGGCTGAAGCCCATGAGGGGCGTGAGGGGCCGGCCAGGACCGGGCAGGGCTTGAGGGGCTCGGCAGGGCTGAAGCCATGAGGGGCGTGAGGGGCCGGCCAGGACCGGGCAGGGCTGAAGCCGTGAGGAGGCCAGGCCAGGATGGGCAGGGAATGGTTGAGGCTGTGAGGGGGCCGGGCAGGACCCGGCAGGGCTGAGGCTGTGAGGGGCTGGGCATGGCTATGGGCCTGAGGGGGCCGGGCCGGGCTGAGGCTGTGAGGGGCCGGTCGCTGCTCCTGCGCCGTTGTGGCGCTGTCCCCGCTGCTCGTTTTGTGTCGCAGCGAGGTGGCAGAGCAGCTCACCCAGAGCAGCTCATCCAGAGCAGCTCATCTCGCTGCTCTTCTTATCCAAACAAGGCTCCGTCCCCTGGGCTCTGCCGCCTCCCTCCGAACCCGGCTGCTTTGGTGTCACTGCTGCCAACTGGCTTCAGTCTTTAATGAATTAAGGGTTTTCTAAGATTAGACACGGGGGTTTATTTTTTCCCCTTTGAGCTCGCGGTGTGTGGAGGCTGGCTCTGAGTGCAGGAGACTGTGGAAATTGCCGGTGAAAGACCCTTTTTATTCTTCACCAAGGTGGCTGTGGCTCCCAGGGCAGAGGACCCTCAGCTGGGCTCTCAGTTCTACAAAAGCCTTTCCGTGCCTCTCGCAGGTTGGCTCCAGGCATCAGAGGAAGGAGAACACGGTGTTATTTTGGCTGAAGTGCTCAGCTTCAAGACTTCACTTTGCTCCTCACAGCTTGGAGGGATATGAAGCCAATTGGAAAAGTGCTTTGTGCTACAGGGTTTGTAGCTGGGCTCATAGCTTTCTTCTGGAAAGACGACTTTAACCCAGGTAGGCTCACCAGGGGTATGATTTCAAGCTGAAATATAAGTCATACAAGAGAAGAATTTGAATTTCCAAACTTTGATTGATGGTCTCATTCCTGTTTAGTCTTACTAGGATTGGTGGCCCCAAAGCAATATTTCATTCCCAGAAATAAAGAGAAACCTGAAACAAAGAGGAAGACAAAATGGTTTAAGAGCAGGGATCCTGCTGTCTCTGGGGGGGTGGGGGGAAATGGCACTTTGCTCTTTTTATGTTTTGGTTGTAAATTTCTTGGTGTCAAGGACCATCTCTATGGGTGTGCAGTGTCTGGAATATGAGAGCTGATGTGTCTCCAGACTGATGGCAGGGTAAATGATATGCAGAAGGCACATAGCCTGGTTTCTGGTTTATGTTGTACAGCTTCTTAGAAGATAAAAAACAACTTGGTTCTTGAAAGATTTTGCTCTAACAACCCAGGCAAAGGCGCTGTGACACAGCTACCTGGCATCATCATGTCATTGCATCATCAGTCCTGCCTCTTCTAGTTTTGGAGAAGCACCAAGAATTTTGAGCACTTAGGTGCATCTGTCTTCTTTAAAGCTCTGCCAGTAGGTAAGGGCAGCTCCTCTGCTGCTTTCTTCACTTACTTCTGTATTTTTTATTCTTTTTCCCATAAAAAAGAGAGCCTGTCTGGTGCCCGTGTTCTCGTGACTGGAGCCAGTGCTGGGATTGGAGAGCAGATAGCATATCACTATGCCAGATTTGGTGCTGAAATTGTGTTGACTGCCAGAAGGGAAGCTGTGCTGCAGAAGGTAAGAACCTCATCCTTGTATGGGGAAAGACATGAGAGATTCAGGCTTTTGCCGAACCAACAAAAAATTAGTTGTCAGCATGATAAACTTTCCTTTGGAACTGTTAAGCATAAGCCCAGAAGAGAAGTTGGCCAGTACAAGAAGATGCAAATAAAGTGCCTGAGCTTTTAGCTGCCTGAGCATTTATTTATATGAGGGGATGGTGTGAAGCTGCATCAGGGAAAGTTCAGGTGGGACATTAGGAGAATGTTCTCCACTGAGAGGCTGATCAGTCACTGGAGTAACTTCCCCAGGGAGTAGTGGTCATGGCACCAAGCCTGTCAGAGGTTCAAGGAACATCTGGGCCACATCATTAATGACATGGTTTGGTTTGAGGGAGTCCTGTGAGGAACAAGGATTTGGATTTGATGATCCTTATGGGTCTTCTTCGTTTGAGATACTCCATGAGCTACAATTCCTGTGCAGTATTGTGCAGCTTTTCAGAGTCCAAATTGTTCTATTGGTAGGTGTTTTGTTAAAAACACAAGACTTTTTGTAGGTTAAATGCTTTTTGACCAACTCAGACAAGACTTCTTCATCTGTAATTTGTGAAACAGGACAATATTTAGAAAGGGTCACTCTTTAACTGTGGGGATGTGTGACTTCCAAGGAAATTCTTCACTGTGAAATTGTGCAAAAGGTGAGTTGGGCACAGTGAGCATAGTAATAGTTCCTAATGACTGGAAAGCATTATTTCAGCAAATAGCTAAAACTGCATATCATTACCAGGCACATTCACACACTCAACATAGCAAAGGGATTATGAAAGATTAATTATTTTCCAGTTATTTTGGAAAAAAGGGAAGAACTTAATGTAAAGCATAACCCTAGTTCCAGAAGATTTCTCCTGAAGAAGATTGATTTTTTTTCCCAGTGAATCTTGATTCTGTCCTAAAGTAGATGGTTTAAGGAGACAGTTAAATAGAGGTAACACTTTGCAGTATGCCGATTCAAAGAATGAGCTCTCCATGGCCCAAACAGCAGTAGATTTTAAATTAAAGTGTGTTTCTGTCCAGAACTGACTCTCACTGACTGCAATATGTGCTTTATGATGCACTTTCCCCCTACTATTTTTCCAAATAGTTTAATCTTTGGGTTGTGTTCTTTTTCAAGGTGATGGAGAAATGCCTGACACTCGGAGCAAAGAAAATATTTTATATCCCTGCAGATATGTCTTCCCCTTCAGAGCCTGAAAAGGTCATTCAGTTTGCTGTCCAAAAGCTGGGTAAGCATCCTGGGCATCTCTGGCTTTCAGGTGTGTGCACAGTTCTCATTCTGGTAAGAGCCTCAATTCCCTGAACTGAGAAAGGTGTTAAGGACATAGATGTACCACCAGAACTAAGTTCTAAGCCTGAATCATGCTGAAACATCATTCCAGGGAGTTGTTGTCAAAGTCAAACAGTTTTCCTTTCGGTTCTACTCCTGAGGAGCAGTCAAAGCTGCTCCCAGATGGGCATATTTAATCTGTCTTCATGGTAAAGCACTTCCCAGCCTCCTGAGGGAGTGGTTCAGCCCTCCTGGCGTTTCTGAGCTCCTTGTGTGACTGCTTTTTCTGCTCTCCAAGGGGGCCTGGATTACCTCGTGTTGAACCACATCGGCACAAATCGTTTCCAGGAGTGGACGGGGGATGTGGATTACACCCGCTGGCTCATGCAGGTGAGGCTCCCAGCTCCCTGCAGCTGGGTGAGCCTGGCACCTGCTGGGACAGCTCTGGGAAGCTCCAAGGCAGACCCAGTCTGAGGCAATGGTTGAGAACAATCCTTTTACTTCATTCCTGTTTGAAGTCAAGCAGTTTGGAGGCTTTGTTGTTAGAGAGGTGTTTTGCTCAGATGTTGTACGTGTGTGAAGAGGAATGTTTGGGAAGAACTTCAGACTTCTCCCTTCTGTCCTTCTTACCTCCCTTTAAGCCCAGGAGTTTAGGATTGCTGGACAGTTCCAGGCAGTTGTGTTTAGCTCAGGAAGGTCTGTAAGTGAGCAGCCAACAATTCCTACTGGTCTGTGACACACGCACAATTGCAGAACACAAAGTTGTTTGAAATGGTGTCTGCCATTTGAGTCTCTGTTCACAGATTTAGAGTTTTCCTGTAGAATCACCCTGGTGCCAGGTTTTGGGGCCATGGAAATGAAGAGCTGTTTTCTTGATTCAGTCTGCTTCATTCAGGTGGGTCATACTAGTTTCTAATTCATTTTGGAAGGAGGCTTTTTACTGGAGAGTGGGAACTTAGGAACATAGGTAAGAAATTCTTATAATTGAAGAGAGCAGTCAAGCTCTGAAGAGATGCTGAATTTTGTGTCTAATTGTAGTCTGAGCTCAGTAAAGAGAAACTGAAAAGGGGAGCAAACTGAGACTCTGGTGTCTTTGGTAGGGATTGCAGAGTAAAGAATAGCATCAAGAAATACCAGGGACAGTTAATTGTATCTTGTTAGGAAATGTTAAAGCTTGGCTTGTTAAAGCCCAGGAATAATAACCTTTGCTCTTAATCTTCTTCACTGCTTTTTCTGGAATCTGAGATTCATGGATGCAATGTTTGTCCCCGTCTTTAGAGATGATTTTTCTCACTTGATGTTTGAAAATGCAATTCCAAACCATGCTCCTTTCCATTTTTGACCACTCTATTGACTTTATTGGCTCATGCTTTTGAACCCTACAGGTCTACATTTATCATTCCAGGTGAATTTTTTGAGTTATGTGGCTCTTGCAACAGCAGCTCTTCCCACCCTGGAGAAGAACAGAGGTGCTCTGGTGGTTGTTTCTTCCCTCACAGGTTGGTGGCTTTATCTGGAGTAAGTGCTGGCCTCATGGAAATGATGGTTTCCAGTACTGTTCATATATCCTGTTCATATTTCTCTGTTGTTCAACTCCTAAACACATTTTCAAACTGCTTTTCATAGTATATAATAATATTATAATAAATATATAATGATATATTTATTCTAATATATAAGGGAGACTCACCTGAACAGAGCATGAGTTGATACAGTATGACAAATCCTACATCTTTTCCCAGATTCCCTCTCCATGGATCCTCCTTACACCCAGTTTCCTGATGTTTTCCATTCTCTCTTTTCCCTCTCCAGGGAGAATGCCCACTCCCTTCACCACTTCTTACTCTGCCACCAAGTTTGCACTGGATGGATTCTTCAGCTCACTGCGCCACGAGCTCATCATGCAGAAGAGAGATGTGTCTGTCACATTGTGCATCCTGGGCCTGATTGATACTGATTCAGCACTGGAGTACACCAGGTATGTATTTGTCTGCAGGAAAACATCTCTTCTCGAAAGCATGCTGAAAAATGCACAGCAAGTCTGTTTGAGAGGGTGTGTGTTTGGGGAGAGTGCAGCTGCCTGGGCACACCACAGGGGCTGTTCATTGTGGAACAGGAGCAGAGCCTGTGGGGTCAGTGTGCCCAGCACAAACCCCAGACTGGCTCTGAGTGCCCCTCTGCCCGTTCCCTTGCAGGGGCAAAGTGCACATCAGTGCCTCCCCTGCTCCCGAGGCCGCGCTCGCCATCGTCCGGGGCGGAGCCGCTCGGGCGCACGAGGTTTTCTACCCGCGGTGGCTGCAGCAGCTCTGCTGCCTCTGGGCTCTGTTTCCCAGCAGCGGGAACCACGTGCTCCGGACTTTCTATAACTACAGCAGTCCCTAGGGATGCCCAGGATCCTCACACTCCTGCATCCCACTGAGCATCCTGCTCAAACACTGGGGTCACAGGAGCAGGGCAGCAGTGGTGGCAAAGTCCCCTTTTCCTAAGGTGACTCGTGCTCTCTCATCCTGCTTCAGCCATGGTTCTGCTGCTGCTACCCATCAGTCAGAGATCCTTCCTCCTGTTCACTCTGCCTCCCATCTCCCCTCCTCCTTCAGCCCCACCTGTCTGCTCTGACTGCACCCAGCCTTTTCTAGCCCCAGCAACTTTAACCCCTGTCTGTCTGCCCAGGATCTCCTGCAATGTCTGTACATTCCTGGGCCATCCTCCTCCACTACTTCAGTTTAGATTCCACTAACCCTCTTGCTTCCTCTAAGTACAATTTTAATCTCTATTTTAAATAAACAAGTTTTTAATGTGTTGGCATTATGTGTTGATGCTTCCTCTGTGAAGAAACATTGGTCCCCTGGATTCTGTGGGCCAAGGCCTGTTTGCTGACCCCATGTGACCTGTTAAATTAGCCCAGGGCTTTGGCAATGTCTTCAAGTGTAAGCATTACCTAAAAGCAGGTGCAACTAACAACATGAAATAGAGCCCAAGTTACTTAGCAAGTAAAACTTTTATTAAATAAATTTAGGATTTTTTTTTTACCAGAGTGAGGAATTTGACATTGACAAAGCTTGTATCGCACCTGTAACATTGTACAGTCACATCAGTAACTGTGATGGAAGAAACTGTAAATGCTTTGTTTTAAACCAGCTTGATCTAGGATTCCCAAAGTCCTTTTTTTTTTCCCATTTTGCATTTGTTCATCTTTTTTCTTTTTTTTTGTTTTGTTCAAAATTAGACTAAGTTTAAACTTCATGAAATTACTTGTAGCAGAAATAAAGTACATTATACAAATCACATACATAATAGATGTTAAGTATAAAAATGGTATTTACAATAAGTAAACATGGACTATAGAAACACACAGACTCTCACAGCTTCATTCACCTCTCATAAACTCTCAGCATCAGACACATGAGGGTGGTTGAGGAGATCTGAAGGTACTTAAAGGACTGTGCCACAAACACCTGAACAAAGGGCAAACTGGAGGAGAATGAGAGTTGGCTGAGATTCTCCAAAATCCCCATAGCTCACTTCAGCATCAATTGCACCAACTTTGCCCCACCAACTCTCTGTTCCTATTTCAATGTGCTCACACACCCTCACACACACACCAATGTTTGTGGTACCTTATCAAACTCTGGAATACTGAAATTGTTCATTCCTAATCACTCTGGGGTTTGTTGGTCTGTTCTGCCTTGCTTTCCTTTCCTTATTCTTGTAGAAACCTGAAGAGACTGTTCCAGACTGTTTAAGGGATGTGCCTTGTCAGGATGACACACACCCCACTCCCAGGGGATCTTTTTTAAATCCAGTTCTGAACTACATTCTGTGCTTTAGAGTTTGTGTATATAGTGTATAGAGCTGTCCCTACATATATATATGTGTATATATATATATGTATATGCTGCATAATGTATAATCTGTCTCTTGGAGGGGGTGCTAGGGGAAAAAATCCCAGAATGGAACCCTCTTTCATCCTGTTTTCCTTGCATCTGCTGGGGAAAGCTTTGCAGCGGGTGCATGAGGAGAGTCCTCCTGAACTGAGAGGGAGAAAACGTCCTGTGTCATGTGGAAGGAGAACTGCCCACTGCCAGTGCTGGTACGGACACAGGGAGGCAGTGTGCAGCCCTGGGAGCCTCTCTGGCTGTGCTGGAGATTGCATCTGCTCACACTCGCTCATCCTCTCCTGCCTTCATCAAGAAAATGCTGTTGCCATGGAGAGCTGTGAAACACGGATCTGTGCCATGTGTGGGGAGGCAGTGCAGTTCCTCTAGGTAAGGGGACTGGTTTCCTGTGCTTTCAGCCTAAGGAGGGAGTGCTCAGGGTAGGGCTGGCACCACATCCCAGGAGCTTTGTCTGCAGCAGCCCTTGGAAAGGTAAGACAGAACTCTCCAGATCCTTAACCAGGCTGGTGCTAAGGTGGATGAATGACTCAAGCTGAGCAGCTGACTGTGCCCTAATCCTGGAGGAATGTATTTCTCCTTCTTCTTGCTCATGTTGAGCAGAGTGATGTGCTCTCTCTCTCTCCCCGCCAACCCACCCCCAGCCCCCTCTTTCCAAAATGTTCAGGCCTATCTGCAGTGCATGCTGAGAAGACACTGTTGCAAAGGCAAACCCCTAATTTCCAATACCTCTTGCAAGCAGTCTCTGAATGGAAAAGTTTGGTCCTGTGAGCTAGTTTAAAAAAAAATAGAGACTGTATATATTTATAGTTATCCATGAAAGGGCCAGAAACAGAGCAGGAGGGAGGGAGGGACAGAAGTAAATTTCCACACATCACTGCAGTAACCTAGAGACACACCATGGGTTTGCTTGGTCCATGTTCTCCAGCCACACCCCCAGAGGAAGAGCTGTGTCCCAGGGGCTGCTGGTTTGCTGGTCCCTTTGCTTTGCACCACGTTAGCAGCAAATATGCGAGTCCAGGCGTGGCAAGAATCTTCCTCCTGGGCAGACATTGAGCCTTCTCTTTAACTGCATGTCTTGGAGAGGAGGGGAGGAGGAAGATGGGGTGGGTAAGGTGGGAAGCCGAGGAAGGAAAGGGGTGGTGTCAAAAGAGTCGATAAATTTACTGGCCTCTCTGAAAATCAACCTGAAGCAGAAATTCTTCCTCCGGACTTTCCCTTCACCTGAACAGAAAGGGAGGAGGGAGGGAATTGGGAGATTAGGAGGACATCAGGCTTTGAGCTGCTGCTGCTTAAATGTGGAGGACTCTGACCCAAAACAGATCAGCCCTCCCTTGCTCCCCATGTCCAGGCTGGCAGGAGCTGGCTCTGGGACAGCAGCCCTGCAGACTGTCACCTTTTCTCTGCTTTTCTGTGATCCCTGTAATCATGGGATTGTCTCTTCTTACCCCAGAAAGCATTCTTTGCAGACTAACTTCAGGGCCCATGTAACAAAACTACTAACTGAAAACTACTGGGGTTTAATACTTTTAGGCAGTCAAAAGCCTTTTGGGAGCAGCTGGACAGCAGAGTAAAACCTTGCTTAGACCACGAACAGGCCACTGGAGCCATCTGCCTGTCAGGGCCCTGAGGGCACCCACAGGCCTTGATGAACTTGAGCACCCCCACCTGCACTGTCTGTCCAAACTCTGCTCCAAGAGCCTCCTTACAGCTCTTTGCCATCAGCCTTCCAAACATGGAAGTGCCAGTCAGGACAGTCTCCACCTGTCCAAGGACCTGTCCTGTCCATGGATCTCTTTACCTGGGCTCCAACCCCTGGCTTCCCACCTCGATGTTTGTGATTGTCTTTACAGACCTGCCTGGCAATCACTGGACTATGTCTGACCCTGATGTTGACTCTTTGGCTTGGCTTTGGGCTTGCCCCATTGCCACAAATCTGCCTGATGATTGTTAACCTGGCCATCATCTCCAGGCTGGCTCTGGTCACCCTGCTCAGGTGAAGCCTCTACCCCACCAGCTGTGTCACTGCCTCCACTCCTGGCCTCCCCACTCTGCAGGAGCAGCTGGAGCCCTGAGCAGAGCTGTGCCCTGCTGGGGGCAGTTTACCTGTGCTGCAGAAGTGACTCCTGCTTGCTCACTGCTGTCAGTAGGGATGGTTGGCATCCTTGGGCCGTTTTAACTGCACCTTCAAGCGCTTCATGCCAATCTGGAAGCCATTCATGGCCTGGATAGCAGTCTGTGCACTGGATGGGTTGTCAAAGCTCACAAAACCTGATGGAAGGACACGGGGTGGATGACAATGGCACTGTTGGTGCCGTGCCCTCTGTGAGTGTCATTGTTATTGATCATGCTTCCCTTGCCTGCACTTACCAAAACACTTGCTCTGGTTGGTGGCACGATCCATGAACACCTTGGAGGAGATGATATTGCCAAAGGGCAGGAACATCTGCATCAGCTCATTGTCTCCAAACTCCTGGGGGAGATGGTAGATGAAGAGATTGCAGCCTTCAGGACCTGCAGATACAGGGGCAATGGGGAAGGACAAAACAGAAAGGCCCCCAGAGGGCAGGGGAAGAGAAATGGGCTCAACTCACAGCACAGCACTGGAGGAGAGCCCTAGCACTGCCTCCCTCTGCTCTGACCTCCCCTTGCTTGTCTCTGTCACTGCTCCAGGAAGGGATCTGAGGGCTCCTGAAGAGCAACTGGGAGACTCTATACAAAACTGGAGCTCCTGGAGAGCAGATTATCTTTCAAGGCTTGCCTAGCTCCTATACAGGGTGCTGGACACAGCCAGCTCTGAGTGTCTGGGTGCTGTTCTGCTGGAAGGAAATCAGCTGAGACGAGACCACACAGCTGCCCCAGTCCTAGGAGAGTGGCAGGCACTGCTGTGTGAAAGCTGCTGCTGTAACACTCCCTCCAGTGTTGCCTTCAGCCCAGAAGCCACAGCCTTAACTGGAAACCTCCTGGATTGTCACACATCCAATTTATGGGCTGACCTGGTGCTGTCCACTCCTTCACTGGCTCCTTAGGAGCACAAGAAGCTGCTCCCTTGCTGAGACTTGCTGTACCAATGAGGTGCAGGGAGAGAAAGCCTTTGCCTCCAAATTCTATTCAAGCCAGTTTTGAAGTAAGTTGAAAATAAATTCAGTAGGCTATGAAGGCTGAAAAGAGAGGAGAGGCTGGTTTGACTGGTTCCACTGTGGTTGTGGCACCAGCAAAGAGAAGGATGAGAGCTCTTTGCCCCTGAGTGCATAGGGAAGGTGCTGACTCTCGTCCCCTTTGGTGTGAAAGGGGTTCCAGGGCCTACTGCCCCTTTGCACCTGGCAGCATCTGGCCAGATGTGAGGTCAGGAAACATCCTCTGATCCTTCTCAGCCCACTTACTACAGATATGTGGTTATTTCCATGCCCCAACTCCAGCATTAAAGAACAGTGGACAAACATTAGTGCTGTCTCCTCTCCATTGGCTCTGTTGTGCAGAACATGAGCTCACAAATCCACAAATCCCACCCACAGCACCAGACACCCCTACTGCCCTCTGCTCCTCACCTTCTCGCTGCTGCTGCTGCAGGATGGGAGGCTGCTGAGGGATGCTCTGTGCAATGGGGGTGATGGTGGTGGTTGGATACACAGCTGTAGCCCAAGGAGACAGAACAAACCATTTACCTGAGGATCTGGACAGCCACACAAGGGCCTAAGGGAGACAAGGGAAGCTGGTACCTGCATACTGCTGAACTCCTGTGAAGGCTGGGTGCAAAGTCTCTGCTACTGAAGGGCTCTGGGCTGCAGAGAAAAAACCACAATCATAACCACAGCAAAGGGAATCACTCATGCACTCTGTGTGTGTAGTTTTGTTTCCCACCCTCACCCCCAAGTGAGTCTCAGTGCCTGGCTGAGAGGGAGATACAAAAGTGTGGGGAATCCAGAAAAGAGGAACTAATTGCAGCTCCTCAGGTCTCTGCATGGTGGGGGTTTTTACTGCTCTCAATACCTGAATATGGCACAAGGCCGTTGGTGTAAACTGTTTCCAAGGTTGGATGCCCATTTGGGAATGGTACCACTCCAGTGAATCCATTGGAAATGGGTGCCACCAGTCCTGGCACAGCTGCTGTTCCCAGGAGAGGTGGTGAATGTAGCCCTGGAGAAGAAGAGAGGACATCCCATAAAAGTCAAGGTCCCACAAAGCCCCTGCTCCCCCCTTCCACCTGCTTGTCAAGACTGCTGTGCATGAAGCCATTATCTCTTCTATTTGGCACGTGGAGATGACAGACCGGTGCTAGAGCCTTCACAAAATTAAGAGGCAGCACCAGTGGGAAGAGTGTGAGAAGAACTGCCAGTCCTGAGTGCTGTCAGAGCTTTGGGGGGAGCATCTTTGATCTGGGTTTGCACAGCACTTGGCATGACACAAGCCTGTTCTGGCAGGGGTTTGAACTCCAAATGCATCATTGGGATGATGATCATGAGCACTGCAACAGCACTGCTGACCTCAGAGTCAAGCACAATGCTGGGAACCCCTGCAGCAAAAATGCACGGCTGTAGGGCAAGAGGATGTGTGTAGAACACGTGAGGGTGCCAGGGGGTTGCAGGAATTTGTGCAGAGCAGAGACTGCTGTGCTCAGGGGCTGCACTGCTGGGAAGGAGCAGCCAGTGCAGCTGCAGGGCCGGAGGTGCAAAACTGTTTTACCTGGGCTGGGGCAGGAGCTCCCTGGGCACACCTCACCTGACGCTGGTGCAATGGGAGTGGCTGGCAGCCCGTTGAGACTGACGGCCCCGATCTGCTGGATGTGGCACGGGGAGAAGGCGACGCCCGGGCTCAGGTAGCTGCCGTGGGAGGTGGAGAGAACCGTGGTCTGCTGCTGCATCAGCTGCAAGGCAGGAGCTGCAGTCAGGGCCCCGCAGAGCTGGGGCAGGCTGTGCACGCCAGCCTGGCTGTCACCTCCCCCAGGTCCTGCCACCTGCCCTGGAGCTTCTGACACCGCCAGAGCTGCTGGGGGGGCGGTGGTGGCCGCTCTCCCCAGGCCCAGTCCCCACTGCCGGGGCCCACGAGGTCCCTGCAGCCACACAGGGCTGTCCCTGCTGCTGTGGGACAGTGACACTGCCACCCTGGCAGCCCCCGAGGGCTGAGCACAGCTCCCTGTGCTGCAGGCAGGGGACACAGCTCAGGGGCAGCCCAGCCCACAGAGCCAGGGCCATGGCTGGGCACCCCCATGGCTCACTCAGCTGGGGCACAGGGCACAGGGACAGGCCAGGCCCCTTGGCTCAGAGAGCTCCTGCAGTGGGGAGGGTCAGGGCTGTGCCCCTGCACCCAGCAGCACCATTTCCCCACAGGCCCTGTGTCAGGCCCCTCTCACCCTCACTTCTCCCAGGACAGTGCCAGATATTAGGTAACACAGCTTTGCCTCAGAACAGAGCCCAAATCCCTCTGCTTTTGCCCAGCCTCCATGAGCAGATTGTGCTGGGAGACAGGCATGGCTCACTCTGGCATGGACACCCTGCTGTGCAACCAGGTGTGTGCCCAGGTCATATCCTGTGTCCTGCTTTGCCCTCAGAGGTCTGGCCCTGATCCCCTGAGCTCAGCCTGGCCCCTGGCACTGGCCTGTACCCTGGGCCAGGGGACATCAGCTCCTCGTGGTGCCATGACACACCTGCCAAGGCAGAGATGCACAAAAGGAAGGGTGAGAGGGTTGGGAGGAGGATTAAGAGAAGAAAGAAATCCTTCTGGTCCTATCTGACCATCAGTGGGAGCATAAGATGCCCTCAGAGTGCAGTGGCAAAAAATACTCAGTTCTGGATGCAAAATTATCCAGCTTTTTATCAGCTTTGTCTTCACATCAAGCAAGAAGAGCAGGGGAGGCACAGGCATGGCTCTTAGGAAACCAGAATTCCTCAGGAGAAGCTGAGGGGTGACACAAGGCAAAACACAAGGAAACAACAAAAATCTTCCTGACATTGGCACATCCCAGAGTCTGCTTTGCAACACAAACACACAGCTCTTCACAAAGGGCTGGATCAGTAAGGCACTTTGGCCCAGGGCTCAGCTGAAGGATCTGATAACTGTGAAAAGTTCATGCCTAGCTAAACCTCCCAATTTGCTTCACACAGAATCTGATCCTGGCTTTTGCAGAAAATGAAGAGGAATTTCATAGGAGGGCTGCCTCTGTAAGCTGGTACAAGCAAAGCCACAGGCTGAAATTGGCTTGAGCCCTTTTTGGGAGATGGGTGAGTGCTCTCAGACCCATCCCAACACTGGTGGGGGCTCTGGGGCAGGGGCACTGACAGCACAGGGGTCCTCCTGTGCCACTCATTCCAGAAAGGACAAGCCCTGCTCTCACCTCTCTGATCACCCCCGGGCTCAGCCCTGACCTCTCTGCCACAGCCCCAGTGCTCCTGCTCCTGTCCCCACACTGTCCCACCCCAGGCTGCAGGAACAAGCACATTTCCTACTCACTCTGGGAATATTGATCTTCTCTTTTCTCATTAATGCCTGTTCTGTGCTGGGCTCTGGTTGGACCAAGGCCTCCACCTGGCAGCATGAGCACCAAATTAGCACTCTGGAATTGTTCTCATCACTTATATAAAATTACCATAATGAACCATAAGAGCAGAAATAAAATGGGGGGGGGAGGTGTGAACAAATTCTGTTTTGTGTTTGGAACTAATTGATTTATGATATACAAGAAATATTCAAGCATTATAAGCACTTAGTAAATTGCTCTAGCTGCTTTTTTAAGACTTCAGGCCTCTTTGTATTGATAATTTTTTTTTCAGCTCCCAAGCATTTCCCTGAGTCCAGCTGAACTAACTTGTTGCATAAAATGAACTCATTTGCAGAGGCACCTGGGATCAAAACCTGTTTTAAGCACTGAAATAAACTGCTTTCAGATGCTTAGCCAATTGTACTTCCCAGATGAGACTTTTTATTACAGTCTCAGCTAATATGCACTGTTTGACTATTTTAAGCACCTTACTTTGCATATTTGCATAGATCTGAAAAACTTTAGACTGAACTTAGTGTATGATTATTTCCATGTTTAATTTGAGATAGTTTTTGAAGAAGAAGGTTATTAATATAAATTTAAAACAGACAACTGAAAACAAAACAAAAACAACCCAGGCTAAACTTCTTCCTAAACCCCTGGGGACCACTTTGGCTTGGTAACTCAGCAAACCCTGTGGGACAGGGAGAGGAAGCTGTTGTGTATTAAATGATGGCTACAAGAACCTGTGATGCCTCTGATGCACCAGCAGCACTCACTCCTGCCAGTCTGCTTCAGCCACATCCAGAATCCAGGTCCAGCTGCATCTCCCAACTCTGGGGGGACCCTGGGGGCAGCAGCTACTCCTCCAAGCCCAGAATCAGGAAGCCATGAGGGATTTGGGGCTTCCCCTGAGCTCTGGCTTACCAGAGGTCCCAGCTCCCAAGGGCTGCCCATGGCAGAGCATTTTGAGGAACCATGAGACTGAGCATGGAAATCTCTCACTTTTGCCCCCACTTTCAGAGATGCTCAATGGCATTCCAAAGGCTGATTCCCTCTCCCTCTGATGGTGGCACTGTGTGTGTGGGGCTGGCTGGGACCTCTCCTCCACAAGGGAGAACAAAGAGAGGAAGGCACTAGAGAAGAAACAGTCAAGTGTGAGGTCAGTGCCCTCGGGGGAAGAGAAAATGGAGAACCAAACCCAGTAGAAAGTAAAAGGAAAAGAAGGAAAAAATTCCCAAAAAGTGGGAGACAGGCTGAGTCTGGAGTCAAGGGGAAAGCCAAAACAAAGGCACAGAGCAGGAAGGCCAGTGAAGAATCAGAGAGAGCAGCACAGTAAGACACAACTGAGGAGAAAGAAGGTGCAGACAAGCAAGGAGGCACAGCTTAGACCTGACTGTCTTCTTGTCATCAGCAGGGCCTCCTGAAGATTAAAACACTGAGTCTGGAAGCTCTTGCTGCTCTTCCTCCTTACACAGCCTGGACTTCAAGCTGATAAAGCACCTCCTGCCACCATAACCTCACTGTGTGGTCCATTCCTGCCTTCTCCTCCACCAGCACACCATGCCCGAAGGCAGGGCCATCTCTAGGACAGCAGGAGACACCCAGGATGATATCTCATGGCTGACCCACAGCTAAGATAAGCTACAACTTCTGACCTCAGGTGCAGCTGGTCCTGGGCTGGACAGAAAACGGAGGATCCTGGCAAAAGGTGGTACCTGGTCACAAAGGGTTCTTCAAACAACCTGTGTTGGATCAATCCTATGTTTGGATTGCAAATATCCCCAAAGTTATGGATCCTCTTAGGTATTTCCTTTTTTCTCATCCATACTCTTGCCACACACTTAAAATGCATTTGGCAGTTTCTGGTGAATCTTTGAACAAACAGCCAACAGTTGAGAAGCAGTTCCTTCTCTGTCACGTGAAGGAAAGGATGGCACATCAAGGAGCTGCTGAAGCCAGAGGAGGTATCCACATGCACAAGAACAGGTTTATTTGCACTCTCCCCTAGAAAATTACTTCAGTAACAGTATCTACTTTTGACTTCTTTGTAGACACAAGAATCTCATGCCTTGAGCAATTTCGAAGCCTCCTTCCATGGGCTTTACACTTGGCAGCAGAGACCTGAAAATGACAGTCACTAAGGAGGCTCAAACAATGCTCAATTTGTTGAGTTTGGGACCTACCTCGAACATCAGTGGCAATTGCCAGCATGGCTTCAAGGCAAGCAGGTTCTCTCACTAAAACCCAAAGCACAGCCAGGCTGCTGAAACACCTCTGGCTCTGTGCTACCCACTGCTCCCTCAGCTCCACAGTCCCACTGGCCAAGTGAGAAAACTTGGGAGCCAATGACAGCACTGAGGGAAATAGAGCCCTCCTGGGAATTTCAGCAGAGAAATAAATTTGTGAAGATGTGGTCCCAGAGCTCTCCTGCTGCTCCAAAACCAGAGAGACAAACATTTGTGCCACAGAGCCAGAGGAAGGGTTCACAGACATCACCCAGGAACCAGTGCTGAGCTCTCCTCACGACAAGACAGAAAGGTCATGACTGTCCTGCTCCCAACACCTCCAAAACAGAGAAACCCCAGGCTCACTCTGAGGAGACCCCAGCTCTCCCCTGCCCCCCCATTTCCAGGAGAAAAAGGCACAAAAGCCGTGCAAGACAAGGCAGATGAGTGCAGAAAGGAGGCAGGAGCACTCCCAGGTGCTGGATGTTCCCCAGCTGCCTCCCCAGGAGCTGTGTGTGGTGTCCCAGGGCTGCCCCCCCGCGGGATACTCACAGCCTGCGCATAGGCGCTGTATGGGCTGAACGGCAGGGAGAGAGATGGAGTGAAAATGCCCAGCTGCCCCACCATTTGCTGCATACGGCGCAGGGTCCTCTCCTTATCTGTGTCAGCAAACTTCACCACTAGACTGGAGGAGGCACCCTAGGCACAGAGAGAGGAGACAGAGAGGAGGCAGGAGAGAAGAGGCGTGGGACAGCCAGAGAGTCAGCGGTCAGCAAGGGAGGAGGGGGCACGACAGGCGGCAGAGAGGAGTGGGAAGAGGAGCAGAAGAGCAAATACTGGTGTGGAAGTGCTGGGGAGCTGCCTGGAGCCTGGGCTGTGCCTTTCACCATCCCTCTGCCCATCCAACCCTTCCCTCTCACACCCTTCCCCTCACACCTGAGCCTCACACAGCTGCCTGCATGGATGTGTGCACACACCAGCTGATGCTGCAGCCAGGAACACCCAGGGCATGGATGGCCACAAGCACC
This sequence comes from Luscinia megarhynchos, assembly GCA_034336665.1. NCBI lineage: Eukaryota > Metazoa > Chordata > Aves > Passeriformes > Muscicapidae > Luscinia > Luscinia megarhynchos. The sequence continues at coordinate 3,430,708 of CM067590.1, read as the reverse complement.
ATTGTCCCACCACCATGAGCGTGGCTGGACAGGCAGAGCAGCTCCTGGCAGCTGGGAATTCCCTGGCTGCAGCAGCGCACTGTCCTGCCCATGAGGTGCCCCAGTCCCAGGCTGGAGACTGGCAGAGATGTACAGCTGCACTTGCACAGGAAGGCCCAGCTACAGGCACACAACCCCACACAAGGCACAAAGGGCTCCCACCCACACCCAGCCCGCCCCAGGGGCCTCCTCTGCTGCCTGAGTGAGAGAAGCCACGGAGTGCTCAGGCACCGAAGCCCTGACCACCCATGTGGCTGAACTGTCAGCTTTCCCCCTGCTCAGTTCTGAACTGCTCCAGGTAGCTGCTTCCAAGACAAAATCGTGGCCTGATTTTTGGCTCTCTTTTATTTAGCATTTATAGCTGTGAGTGCTGTCACTGCCAGTCTGCAGACACAAACAGCCCAGGGGACAGGATGGTCACTATGAGTGGAGCACAGATGTGCACGCCCACACAGCTCCCAGCCACACCAGCTGGACACTGCTGTTGATGGATTTTGGAGAGTGTGGGGAGTTCCCTGCAGCAGGGGAATGGGACAAGGAGCAGGAAGAGGGATGGGTCCCCTGGCCTTATACTCACGGGCATTGTCTGGCTGCCATGGAGTGCGTGGATTGCTGCCTGAGCCTCTGTGTGAGATGAGAACTTTACAAAAGCACAGCCTGGAAAGGGACAGAAAGAGCACAGGAGATTGCAGTGACAGGAGTGCTGTGAAAGTGCCATCACACAAGAGACAGTGTCTGTATCTCAGGTAAGGCAAAGGAAAGCCACCCCAAGGAAGCAGGGAACAAAAAGGATGACTCATCCCAAGTCCTCTATCCTGGAAAAAAGAGGAAGGGTCTCAAATTATTACTTCAATGATATACTCTACAGATGATGATACCATCTCCACCCTTACCCCTGATCACCTGTTCCCCAGATTCTCTGTGAACCCCTCACTGTGGGCACAAACACTCCAACCTGCAGCCCCAGATGGACAGAACAGGCTCAGGAGTGACCCTGAGCTCAGCCAATCGTGCTCTGCTTCCCCTCCTGTTCCCTCAGTCTCTGCCCACATTCCCCAGTCCCTCCTGGCAGCAGAGGACTCTTCCTGCCCTGCTCCCCATTCCTGGCTGTTTTATGGGTTCCCATGAATACAGGGAGGGGAATGAGTGCCCCAGTGAGAAGGTGAGGCTGGTGAGCACTACCCAGAGCAGGGACAAAGGGCAGGACACACGGAGGGTTCACACCTTTGCTGTTCCCATCAGGTCCACGGAGCACCGTGCATTCATCAATGACCCCAAACGGTTCAAAGAGCCGGAGCACGTCATCCTCAGACTGCTGCTTATTTAACATGCCCACAAAGAGCTTCCTGTCCCCTAGGGGCAAACACAGAAACATCAACCTTCTATGAGGCTCACAGTCCAGAGCAGGAGGAGAGGAACACTTATGCACAAAACAGCCTGGGTTAAAAACATGCCTGGCATGGGAATGATTTGCTGTTGGCTGAAATGCTTCCAGGGGTGAAAATGCAGGGTCTGCCCAAGCTCCTCATACCTTCAAGGGTTTCTGTGGCTTCCCCTGTCCTACTCTCCCCATTTTTTCTCTTTGGAAAACAAAGGATTAATCATTTCCTTTCATTCATTAGTCTTTTTCTTCGAATAATAATAATAATAATTAAAAAAAAAAGTAAGAAAAACTGTCTGGGCAATCCCATTTCTATTGATCAGCAGGTGAAGTCCAACAGGTGCCTCAGGAAATACAGCAGGGTGATATATTCCAGGATCTTTAACTTCTGTTTCCTTTTCCTTCTCTCCAAGCCCATCATTTCCTTAGCTGCTGTGTAACCAAGCACCTCGATTTCCCTTTGCCCTTCCCCACTCCAATGGAACCAGCTGTCTCCCAATGCCTGGGATAAACCCTGGCATCCTGGGTTCCAATCTGCCTCACTGCAGGATCACCCAAATACCAGACAGTTGGGTGAAGGCCAACCATCATCTCCATGGTCCCTGCTTGCCTCTCTCCAGTGTTTTGTGTTTTGTGTAATCCTGTCACACTGGCAGGGAGCTGGGAGAGTGACCAACACATCCAGGACTGAGCACAGAGTCCTTCTGGGTTCATCCTCAAAGAGAGAAGTGAGGATTATGGTTTTGTTGGGAGGGATAAGTGTGGAGGCAAGGAAGGTGCAGAGTGCCTTCTCCCACTCTCACCCCTCAGCACCCACAGGAGCCCATCCCACCCTGGCTGTCCAGCCAAGCACAAGCACAGCAGTGTTTGGGGCAGACTGATGTGAACAGCAGCAGAACAGCACAACACTGAAATCCCAGCCTGAACGCCAGCCCAAGCTCTGTTTCACCAGGGAGCAGAGCTAACCCTCCCCCAGTGCCCCAGATCCGTGTGGGAGCCACGGCCCAGGGAGGGAGCAGCAGTGCCAGAGGATCCCTCATCGTTAGTGACAGATCAGAGGGGCTGGCTGCAAACACACCAATGCAATGTGACGCACGTCAGGGGCAATAGCCAGGGAGCTGCTCTCTGCTGGAGAGTGCAGTGACCTGAAAAACAACAGCTCTTGGAGCTACAGCAGCACAGCAGCTCCGGGGGTGCTGTGCACGATGCCAGCCGAGGATGGCACATGACACATTCCCACTGTCACCAAGGCAGCCCCAGCCCCTGCCCTGCTCCCCTTGGCTCCTGGGTTCCCCACCCAGGTAAGGAAGGGAGGCACCTTCCCTGCTCCCAGCCAGCTACAGCACACACAGGCAGGAGCTGCTCGTGCCATGGGTCCCTCACAGAGAAGCAGATGCACACACACAGCACTACTGGACGAGCACAAAGCCTGGGACACACACCCTGGAACACATTTGCACATCCCCAGCCCCCGGGGATGCCTTCCAGAACGAAATTCCTCAGTGAGCAAGAGGAATGTGCAGACAGCCACACTCACTCAGCATGCAGACACCACAGGAGTCACCTCACCCTGCCCCAGCTCCCAGCACAGGCTCAGCTCTCCTGCAGCCCCAGGCAGACATGTGCCACTTGTGTCCACCACACACGTACAAAGTTAGAAGTGCTACAGCCCAGACTCTTAACCCACCCCCAAGCAGATACTCCTGATTTATATAACTAGAAGTGGCTGAAATATATGGCTTTGCATATTTTTTTAAAGGCCAGATTTCCCAGCTTCCCCATTTTCATGAATCCCTGGTAACTACACCCATGGGAATTTAATCCCCTTCTGTTTTCCTTGTGATTCTTTCTACATTTCTTCCTGCACCTGCATGGCAATGGCTGCCTTTGGAGACATTATTTCAGCTGATCGAGTCCATTCAAACTGGTGATGCCCAATAATCCCCAGCCAAGGCACAGGAGTTCATAAAACAGCTGCTGTTCAGCTGCCTTCTGAGCAGGGAGACAGAACCTGCCCCCACAAGGGCCAGCTCAGGAGTGCTGGTGGTCAAACCAACGAAAAAAACAGCACATGCAGAAGGTAAAAATCAGACTGGAAGAGAGGGGGTAAAAAATGGGGACTGGACAGGCACAGATTTACTGGGCAGTGTAGAGGAGCATGGACACTAAAGGAGCAGCAGCTCTGTGAGCTGACTGACATCACCTGGTGCCAGATGTGAGCCCAGTTTGGCCACGGCAGGGGACACTGGAGCTCTGTAGGGTTCCCCCCTCCTCTACCCTGAACCTCCACTGCAGCCTTAATTCAGACAGGAGCACCATGCTGCAGCCTTTGGGTGGCAAACACAGGGAGCTCCTTAAAAAAATCATCAACACAGGGGAGAAATACACTGGGAAACACTTGTACTCAGTTTAGGTGCTGTGAAATAATCATCTGTTCTTTGAACTACAAACAAATAACTGTGGGCTAAGATTTGACAGCCAGAAATGCAACTGATGGTCTTGCCTTTCTCTTCAGGGACCCCTGGCTGGCTGGGGCAGGGGGCTTGGAAACCAGTTATCAGTTATTATATATTATATTTCCAATTAGTTATATTAGTTATTATATTTCAAATAACCAGTTAGTTGGAAAAGCCAGTTATCCCACACCTTGCAATCAAATCAACATCAAATTATGTGTTACTCATCATTTTCTCTTTCAAAGAGCCCTCAAATTTCCTGGGTAATTCTGGTGGTTTCTTCCTCACACCATTTCTGTTGAATCAAAAGCATTTTTCTTTACCCTGCCCTGTGGGAAAAGCCCATTGAAACAGTGAACATTCCATCCCTGCAGCTTTACAGCTCTTCTCTTGTCTGACAGGGCTCACTAAGAGAACCTTTTGGAAGTCCTACCTTCATGTGGGAATTTCAGCTTTTCTTTTTGAAATTTGGAAGAAAGAAAAATGCCAGTCTTCCTGGATATACAGCACAGGTTAAAACTGTGACACCTTAGGGACTTAAGCTGTAAAGGCAAATATAAATACACACACCAATGGGTTTGGAATCTTTTCTGAATGAGAGAAGAGCAATAGTAAAGGGAATGAAATCACTGACAACATCAGATTTTTTCACAGTGAATCCTGCTTCATTCTGCCTGGTTCTGAAGATCACACATAGGAAAAGGATCCAGTTTGTTCCCTTTGGATGCCTCTGCAGCAGCTGGGGATGTCTAAAAGGGCTCTTCTGCTGCTGATCTCTGCCCCTCTGCATCTTGGAGCCCAACCCATGATCCAGGATCCTCTCAGTTCTGTCAGCTCCCAAACAGGGCTGTTCTCCCACAATATCGAGGCTGACTCATCCCTCCCCAGCCGGGCTGGAATGCTGCAAATGCTTTCACCTGATCTGCTGTCAAAGCCTTTCACCTGATCCGTGATCCTAAAGCCATGGATCCCAAACCCGCTGCCATTCTCAGGGCTGACCCCAAACCTGCTGCATTCTCAGGGCTGACCCCAAACCCACTGCCATTCTCAGGGCTGACCCCAAACCTGCTGCATTCTCAGGGCTGATCCCAAACCTGCTGCCATTCTCAGGGCTGACCCCAAACCTGCTGCATTCTCAGGGCTGATCCCAAACCTGCTGCCATTCTCAGGGCTGACCCCAAACCTGCTGCATTCTCAGGGATGACCCCAAACCCGCTGCCATTCTCAGGACTGACCCCAAACCTGCTGCCATTCTCAGGGCTGACCCCAAACCTGCTGCATTCTCAGGGATGACCCCAAACCCGCTGCCATTCTCAGGACTGACCCCAAACCTGCTGCCATTCTCAGGGCATCAGCTCCACCATTCTTCAGCTCCCCAGCAGCGATTCCTGCAGCACTGGAAGCTCTCCTGTCCCCTCCTCAGCACAGCACACCCTTCCCTCCTGCTGTTTTCCCCTTCACTTTCTCTACAGCTCCTGATTTTCACCCTCTGATTGGCAATTTCCCGTGCTGTCCAGCGAGCAGGGAAATTCACTCTGATCTCTGACTGTCGAGTTCCCATGGAAACGTGCTCTGGGCACCGTCAGCAGGAGGGGAGCCAGCACAGAGCACGGTGTGATGAAGGTACCAGGGAACAAGCCAGGGGTTGATGCTGTGGCCAAGAGAGAGCACACGAGCACTGGACACTGCTCCTGCAAAGCCAGTGAATTCAGGTCACCTGGCCAGCATCAGGCAGGATCAGGAGAGAGGGAAGCTCAGTTCTGGCTGTGGGTGGGATGCAGCCAATCTCCCTGGGAAGCAGAGAGAGCCTCCTCATCCCTGGGTAGTGCTGAAGGGCTGGGGTTACCTGTCATGCCCCATCCCTGCAGCCCAGTGCTCCACACAAGCACATCAACTCCTCTGCTCCTCTCCTCCTGGCATTCCAGGCTCCCAGCAGAGTGCAGGGAAAAGCTGACAACGTCCAGCCCAGAATCACAAGTCCCACTCTGAACTAATGCAGGCAGCAAATTTTTGGTAGTGAATTTCTTCTGCAGGGTGCAGGAACACTGAGCATCCAAATATTCCCACACAGCCCCTGCAGGGCTTGGCCAAAACTGCCCCTATGGCAGGAAAAATGAGCATCTCCCAGACCCAGAGACAAATTCTGGTGCTCTAACTTCATGTTCTTAATTCAGGGTGCTTCACTTGAGAAATGGCAGTCCCTGGTGAGTACAAAAGAAGTTCCCCTTTAAGATAATGCAGAGCAGTGCCTCACTGATAAACTCCTAATCCATACACTTCTGCCCTGCCCCAAATCTTTTTTTCACCTCCTGCCAGCATGGGGCTATTGCTGTAGGGATAGTGCTCTTCCCATATCTGCAAATTTGTCCAGCCACTTCTCTGACAGGTGGAGCATCACAACAGAAACATTTCAGAAGAGCAACCTGTCTCAGACAAACACAGGGTGCTGTCTTGATGCTGCTCCTGCCTCAGGAAAAAATCCAGTTTGTCATGGATCCTGTGGGAGCTGCTTGCTCCTGAGCTCTGCAAGGAGCCTGGAGGGAGGTGCACAGGCTGCAGGAGACAGGTGTTCAGACTCCAAAGATTTCTGTTCTTGTCCATGCGAAGCAGAGTTGATGTTCTGACATTTGTAACCATTAGGGAATGTGGCCCTTTTCATAAACTTGAGATTTCAGAGTCCAGTGCCTTGGCCAAAAGCTTGTTTCCAAATCAGCACCCTGGTTTTTAACCTGCTGACCTGTTCCAGCTCGATTTGACAGAGGCATCAGAGATGTCACATCCCAACACTCAGTACCAGGTGGGTGTGTATTGAAGAGACCCCAGCAGCCAAAGAGAGATGAAGAGATGGCCTCAGCCCTGATTAGACACCAGAGGTTTGAGCTGCACTCACTAGAAACACAAACTTTTTTTTTAGATCAGTGTGGTAGGGGAAGGACTGACCCTACCTAATGGTTGAATCCAGAGGCAATGTGAAGTATCAGTGAGAAGCCAGCCCTCCCCACCCACTGCAGGCATCTCTAAAGGATCTCTCATCCATTCATAACATCATTTTCAACAGTGAGATTGAAACACTCTGAAGATTCTGGTCTCTTTTTATTGTCTATAGCACACGTAAGGACCTTAAATGCAACGCTAAACCAAGGGGTTGAAGTAAAATGCCCAGACTTCAGTAAAACTTAGGTGTACTATCCCTCAAGGAAATAACCAAAAGTTACAGATTCAATCTGACTTAACAGACTTTTTTTAACCAGGAGTATCACACAACCAGAAGTACACACATTCATATAAAATATTATAAAATATATCTCATATTCTTGACAGTACAATAACTGACAGTCACTACAAACTGTTTGGAAACATAAAACAAAAGTCTTCCAAATCTAAATAAAGCATGTAGGACATGCTGTCCCACAGCACAAACAGCAGCACACTCTACTCTACTAAACTGCTTTCAGGGGCAGCACCAACAGCACAGGGCATGGAGAGCCAGATGTAGGAATGGAGAGAAAAGGCAAAGAAATAGATCAGTAAGGCAAGGAAAATAAGCAAAATGAATTAATGGATGTAGAAAGGGCTGAAGTTGCAAACCTTCTCCACCTGGAGGAGGAATTTGAGCTGCTGAGAGCTCCCCATTAAATTACCAGAGTCTCTTGTTCCCAGCCTTCCAGCTCTGAACTTCTCAGTACATGCTGCTCTGACCAAGCTGGACCCTGCAGGCTGACAGCACCTCCATCTCAGGATCCCTTCCCTTCAGACATTATTTCCCCATCATGTGATCTTTTCTGCAACAGCATTTTGGCCTTGACAGTGTGCTGGGGGCTGCTGCAGGACTGAGAGTGGCAGGGCTGAGACAGCTCAGCAGTGAGGGGGGAGGCAGTGCAGGGAGCTGCAGACAGGAGAATCAGCTGCAGACCAGTGAGCTGAACACGTTAAAAAGCCAGTGCTGCTGCAGGGATCTGGCTCTTATTGGACAGATCTGGTGTAGGAATGAAGGAACCTCTTCCCAAAGGCTTCAGGAGCCTCAGTGCCACACAGGTCTGCTTCAGTAGTGTCCTGGGGCAGACACTGCCAGGCTGGTGGCATCCTCAAACAGCTGGGAGAGAGAGTGGAGGGGGCAGCCACACCATCACCCTTAGGACCTGGGGTGCTGTCAGCTGTGTCCCTACACTGCCCTCCTGCTCTGCCACACACAGACTCCTCACACACAGGAAGGCAGAGCCAGGACCGTGTGTCCCATTTCCTGGTCCCCCACACAAGCACAGGGCCACCAAAGGAGAAACAAGGAGAGATGACAACTACCTCCACGGCTCTCGCTGTCCGCAGGCTTCACCTGGATCGGGCGCGCCATCTGCAAGGGAACAGAAATGCAGAGGTTATTGCTTGGCCCACTGCCCAGCACAGGCTGCTAAAGGCACTGCCAACAGGGCAGCAGGGCAGAGGCAGCAGGGAAACCGAGACATTGTGATGCCAAGCAGTACCCTTGAAGAAGGGATCATTTTTTCCAAAAGGAACCTGGCGCTTTTCCCTGCTCAGCTCTCCTGGAATGCCCACCATGCAGAAAGCTCCTCAGCTGCTGCAAGTGGCACAGAAAGGGCTCTGAGGAAGCAGCTCATCACCATGTGACTGAAGCCTGAACAGTGGTCAGGGTGGCCTGAGGTGAGACTGTGCCTGGAAGCTCTTCCCGTGTCTGCCCTGACTCAGTGCAGGCATGGCCACGTCACCTAATGGAGCCACTCACTGTCCTTGCAGCAGGGAAGAGACTCTGCCTCTGAACTTGGCTAGGAGCAGCACAGCAAGCAGGCCTGTGCTGTTTCCCCTTCCCCAGCCCTCATGCAGACAGCTCTGTGCACCAGAGGAGCTCTGGGGAAGGGCAGCACTGCTCTCCAGCAACATCTCTCATCTCTGGCCCTCGGGGGCAATGCTCAGGTTGAAAGTGGCAAAACTCTTCTCACTTGGGTATGGAGAAGAGTTTTTTCCTTCTCTTGCAGCCATTAGTGTCATCAGCAATAATCCAACCACAAACAAGCCTGAAGGGTAGCTTAGCTCACATGGTAAGGGGACATGAAGAGACAGAAGTAGCTGCATTAAGGTACCCACAGCTTTAACTGTCTGGTTTGAAAAGCAGGGCAGAACTCATCTGCTGGCAGCTCTGTGTGTCCTGTCCTGCCCAGCTGACAAGCTGTAGCCTCCTTTCCCAGCTAGCAGGATCCAACTGCACCAGAATATCCCCCGAGGAATGGTGCATAGGGCAGATTTCCACATTCACAGCACATCTCACTCCATGTCTCTCAGCATCATTCACAGAGGCTGACAGTGACCTGAATCAGTGACATTCATAATAAAAAACAATCAGAGAATATGGCAGGGAAGGCCTGCACAAGAACTGCAGGTCCAGGCATAGTCTGCCCCCTCTCTTAGGAAACCCCTGATGAAAAACTGCAACAAAACAGAAAATTAAATCAAGCCACAGAAGTCCCCAAATGAAATATGTTTAGAAACCAGCATGCAATATGTAGAGGACTGTCAGTCTCCCAAGTGGTGCCTGAGCCAGACTGGCCAGAAAACAGAGGCAGAGCCCACATTCCCAACAGCTGGAGGAAATCTGTGAGGTGGCTTCACAGTTCCCAGGACAGAGAAGCCAACCAGGAGATGACAGGCTGGCATGGCATGGCACACAGCCTGGCAGCTGGGGCTTGACTGGTGGTTCTCAGGCAGGAGAGCAGAGGTGGGAGCAGGCCCATGCAGCTCCTGCCTCCAGGATCCCGGGGCTGCTGATAATGGCCCCAGGGATGGGCTGGCAGCTCCCCAAAGGAAGGCCAAGCTCCTGCCGTGCTGCACCTCGACAGACAACAACCCCAAGACCTGCTGAATCATTTAGGGAAGAGGGAGAGGCTGCAGATCCTTTTCCTACTCTTGATCAGCTGCAGGGATTTGCAGAGCTCCTGATATCCTGCTGCTGCTGCCATGTGGCCCCAGCACTTGCAGCACTGGAACTCACCAGCCTCTGGGCTGCTGCTCCCCAGGAGCTGCCAAGGGCCCAGCACCCGTGCCGGAGCTGAGTGGGATGTGGGGCAGGGATTCAGGAGTCTGTGGTCAGAGATTGTTCCACAAAGCCTCCAATTTCCTTGCTGAGAGGCTGCTGTCAGTGCTCCCAGTCCCTGGCACCCTGCCTGTGAGAGCTGAGGCTGGCAGAGCTGTGGGAGCAGGCTGAGTGGGAGAGGGCAGGAGCCAGATATGTGCTCAGAGGAGAGGGTTTTGTGCAGAGCCAGGACAGGCAGCTGGCCACGTCACATCCAGGACCTGGATTCCCCCAGCACTGAGAAATAGTTTTGTTTCTACCCAGGATGGAAAACCAGGGCTGAACTACCAGAACTGATGGGGAGGGAGGTGGAGGGACAGACTAGGATCTCAGCTTCTGTGAGGAAGCCAAAGCCCCAAAGCCATTTGGGGGTAGGAGGGGCAGCAGGAATGCTGTGAGATGCAGCGCACACACATCCAGCACCACCCTGCCAGGGATGCAGGGGGAAGGATGGGGGGAGGCGAGGGGGAGGTTAAGTACCTGAGGCCATCTCCCTGTCCCCTCCCCCAACAGGGCTGTCACTCCAGCTCCCAGCACCTAGGATAAAGGAGGTGTTGTCATGGAAACGGTTATTCACCACATGGAACCTGACATTTGCAGTTGCCATGGAAACCAGCTCTTGGGGGCATTCCCTCTGCTTTGCACAAAAGAGACATTTTGATATGATCTCTGGGGAAGGGGCCCCTCTACCCATCTGTCCATCCCTGTCCTTTCCCCCATCCCAGGGCTGTGACCCCGACCCTGCCACCCTGGGCGAGTGCATCCCACAGGGCCACTGCCCCAGCCAGGTGACACAGCTGGCCCACAGCCACAGCACCATGTCCTGGCAGGAGAGGTGGCAGCGCCAGAACAGCAGCGTGGGGCAGCACAGCTGCAAACCCACAGGCAGCAGGGCTGCCCTGCATCCCCAGCTGTGGCCACAGCTCCTCTCTTGCCCATCTGAAACAGCACAAGACTTTCCCCCTGCCCGTGTCAGACCAAGCCCTGGGTCAAGGGCTGCCCATTTCCAGAGGCCTTGCCATCTTTAGTGACTTGAGAGACACCCACCAAGCTGGGGTTGGGTCTCTGGCTGGTCTTTGTCTGCTCCGGAAGATATGAGTAAAGAGAAGAAAACAAGATACAAGAAGTTTGTCCAGATGCTGAGGCTTGGAGAAGAGCAGCAGGATTGTCTGCCAGCTTCACACAGGAGATCTCCCAGCTGAGGCAGAGGCAGCCATGGTGCTCCTTGCACAGAAGGGACACCCAGAGGCTCCCATGAAGGACACCACCACTTTTGTCCTTTTAAGTCCCATGTTGCCACCAAAGACAAACAAATTATCAAAGGCCTCTCAAGCAGAGGGAGTCCACAGCAGCTTTAACTCGACCACATAGGTCTCAAAGCCTTGAGAACTGTCCCTAAACTTTGTATACAGGTCTCAGACAAAGCTCTGTCCCCTACAGGGACACGCAGTAGGGATGGTCAAGTTAGAGGAACAGGGCAGCAGTGAGGAACCACTTCTGGCCTACACAGCAAGCTCTGGAAGTACAAATTCTCCTGGCCTCCAGTCATCACCTGAGGCTGCACAGTAATCACAGTAATTTCTTTCTGAATAAGAGAACTATATAAATCCAGCAGTTAGGATGTGCCTGCCTTAAATTCCCAGAGCGAAGATGCACATGCACAGACATGGAAGCCTTTTACCACACAGGAACACATAGGTGAGCACTCGTGTAGGATGGAGAATTTGAGCAAATGATTCATGAGCCTGCACCTGCCTCACAAGCTGAGCTTCATCTTCCCTGTTAAATTATTCAGCTGAGCATTATTAGTCTTCATTTCTTAAGAATATCACATTAACATTTAGCACATGCTGTCAGGACACCATGGGCCAAGTGTCCCCTGCCCCAGCCCCTCACCCTCACACTTCAGGGTGCTCCTTACCTGCTGCTGATGACACTGAGGGCTGCCAGCTCTGTGACCCACTGCACTCAGGAAATCCTCTGGAGCAGCAGTGGGCACCAGATGGGCAGCAAAGCTCCTCCTGCCCTGCTCCAGCTCCTCGCTCCCATTTCCCTCTGGCTGGATACACAACTTGCCAACACAGCTGGCCCCACCCTGCTCACAGCTCTCACAGACAGCGTTTCCCTGCCTGCCCCCCTCTCCCTCTCACAATCCTGTGCCTTTGTTGCCTTTCTGGGGGGCTCCTGGTGGGAAGCAATGGGGCAGCCAGAGGGGGCTGAGGCCATCCCGACCTCGGGAGCGTTACACAAAGCACAGCAGCTACTCCTGTGCAGCCTTCTGAGAACAGCAGGAGACAGCCACAGGAGGGTCACTGCAGCCCAGAGGAGCCCAGGGACTTCCAGGCTGAGAGGCCTTGCTGAAAGTGTCTGGATTACATCCCACACCAATCCCAGGATCTGGGCAGCACACAGAAACAGAGAACCCTGCTCTGCTTGGGCTTCCCCCCTGCTTTTGAGGAAATGCTCCCTACCTTGTAGCACTCTTGAGATCAAGGATCTAAGGAAACATCCTGGCACTCTAGAAGTCAGAGGAAGCTTTGCTATTGGTTTCACCAAGGCCAAAATGCACCATTTTCTCTCACCACACCCCCAAATAAAGACTTCTGGAGGTAAACTGGCTCCCTGGCTTTTTTTTTCCAGTGCCCAGCATGAGCTATAAGTCAGCTCAGCAACCTGGTAACCCTGTTCTTCAAGGAGAAGACTCCCAGATCCCCCTTCTTCAGCTTTCAAACTGCAAAAGCTGGATAGAAGGAAAAAGCCCCCTGGGACAGCAGGGCAAGCCTTTCTATTAATTACGAGTGAGTGATGTAAAACAGCCCCTTAGGTGCAATGCAGGGGAACCTCACAGTGTTAAGAGGGTCAGAAGCAGAGTGTATGAAACACACAATGCAGGCTGGCTCCTCTGGGATGTCAGGAACCAAAAGGCATCCAAGGCCATTGGCAGAATTAGGTCCTGGGCTCTCCACTTTACAAATCGTGGGCTCATCCTCCTCTGGCCAGTTAAAAATGCCCTGCCTGAATGATCATAATCACCTCTAACTGGGCAGAGCACATAAATCTAAATGCTGATTTGTTCATTTGGATTCCGTTTCTGATTGGGAATGCAAGCAGGGGTGGATTGGTGCCAGTCTCAGTGCTCAAGTACCCTACTTGCATCTTCCCTCTGACATCTCAGCGTGCCTCAGTCCTGCCCAGAACTATCCTTCCCTGAGAAAGAGGGGTTGTCTCATACAGAAACATGAGCAACATTAGTACCAAGTTCTGGCACAGCTCTACAGGCTGCTTATGAATTCACCTCATTCAATCCCACCATGGAGGAGACAAGGATAATTATGAGCAGTGTGTTCCAGGTGGAGGAATCGAGGCATGTGGAGATGAAGATCATGCAGAAAGCCTGTGGCAGGAGCAGGATGTGAATGCCAGATACAAACCACATGGCTTCTGCCTGCATGCCTCAGCTACATCTTTTTGCATGAGCAAGGAAGATTGTTGAAGGACTGATGAAACTGAAAACCCAAACCCTCCTCTAGAAAGTTCACCAAGACCACAAGAGATTGTTCTGGCCTCAAGAAAGCCATGGGCTTGAGGACCCAGGCACAGCTGGGTGCTCAGACCCACAGTCCTGTGTCAGCTGCAGCATCTTTCCTCAGCACCTTGCTTCAGAGACTTCTCCAAGTGTCACGTTTGTCTCTCCCACTGAAGTACAAAGTGCTTAGCAGGTCTAAGGAATGCTTAGGGCTTAAGGCCTGCAAAAAGCAGGAGTAAGATGCTGTGAGATGGGTCGCCAAGTTACCCTGAGCAAGTGCATGAAAGCTGCACAGGGAAAAGCTGGGAGCACACACTCCACTGCAAAGGCTTTGATCTTTTCACTGGAAAGGACACACAGCACACTGTGCCCACTGGTGCACCACTGGTCCAGTGAGCACGATCAGGTGCTTCTCTGTGCATGAGCTGCACCCTCCAAGGACCCCAAAAACCAGGGAAGGGCAGAGCCTGAAGCAGCAGCGTCTCAGCTGATGGGCACAGCAGGTTCTCAGGCTGCCACTGGGCTGCTGCAGCCATGCCCTTCTCCTGCCCCATGGCAGGGTAATGCCAGTGGCCAGGAAAACACATCTCTGCTGATGTAACAGAGGGGGGCTGGCACAGGGAGACCCTCAGCCTGCACACAGAGCGGCTGTGCCAGTTCCCTTGGCAACCACAACACTGAATCCAGCAGAGCAAAACCTCCAGCAATACTGACACACCCACGGGAAAATCCACCCAAAATGGGCCCAAGCCCCAGCACCACCAGATGAATCCCCTGAGTCACTTCTCAGCTGATAGGAGATAAGCTGTTTCCCTTTAGGGGTGCTGGCAGACCAGAAAAGAGGCCCCAGGTGACTGCAGGATGCCCCTGGAGACAGTGAAATCTCATTTGGAAAAAGCCCTCAGTGATGTGGTGTAGTCAGCCCTGCTTTGAGTGGGGTTTGAGCAGAGACCCCAGAGATCTCTTCCACCATAAATTATCCCATGATCCCATCTACACCCATATCCACAAACACTTCTGTGCAGGCACACAGCCCAAATGACCCCACAGAGGTGGGAATGTGGAGCCTCACTCAGGAGAGTGGTGGCTCTGCAAAGTGGAAGGTCTGTGTGGGCTGGTGTGCAGGTACAGGTGAGTTCACAAGCACAGGTAAGCGAGATTACTGGGAAGACTCAGCTCTGGGAGCCAAAGTCAAAGCTTTGGGCTGCAAGGAGATGCCAGGGCCTGGCTGTGCAAAGGGCAGCAATTTCTCTGGAGAAAGGAAGATCCCTTGTGCACAGGGCAGATCCTGCATGTGTCCACTTGGTCAGCATGTGGGAATGGGTGCTGATCTTTAATTTCACAGTTCTTCCAAGTCCACAGGGAACAGAAGGCAATGTCTGCCTTGGCAGCTCTCTCTTCAGTGCAGGCACTTCCCTGGGCAGCTGCTTTGCCTCACTGAGAGTTCTCAGCCCCTCTAGCACAAGTGTTTTCAACTCCCTCTGCACTGAACAGGCACTTCTGCTGCTTCTTGCCCAGGGGCTGCTTTAGCCCAGCATCTTCATGTCCTGGTGCTGCCATTTCCATGAGATAGCCTTGGCATGCTATCAGATAATGCTGGATGGCTCTCAGGAACTTGCTGGTATTGCCTATCAAACCTGCAGGATGGACATGGGAAAAACTTCTCCACCCTGCCTTGTTCAAGCTGCAAGATTAACAAGTGGGGCCCAGCTTCAAACCTCAGGCAAACATTTAGACCACCCGAAACTTTCAGAAATACTGGTCCAGGCTGGCTTCAGACCAGCACTGCACAAAGAGAGGGGAGGAAAGAATGAGATGCATTGTCCTCTCCACCAAAGTCCCTCCAGTCACCTGTGCTGCCTCCTACCAGCACAGGCTGTGGATGCTGACAGATGGCCCAGGTGAGCCCTTGCTGTGGCAGCACAGGACACAGCCTGCCCACAGGGATGCCTCTGCTCCAGCTCTGCACTAACACTGGTGCCCAAGCACCTGAATTAGTGCTGCAGCATCTCAACCCCTGGTGCATTCCCAGAGCCTCTGTCTGCTCTCATGCTGCTGCTCTCTGTAATTTTCCATTCCTGTGTCCCTGCATCCATGAGTTCTCCCTATGATGTAGCCACATTTCAGTACCCTCATCACTGCTCTTAAGCTGCCCGTATTCCCAGCTTGGATCAATACCAATTTCTGCCACTTACTTGCCTACCTTTCAGCAGGCCTTTCTTTGTTCTGCATAGAAATAAAACTGTAACTGTACCTTGCCAAAAGAATTACTTTTTTAAACCTCCCCCCCTACACTTCCTCCCTCTATTCTTCTTCCTCTTCTTCTTCAGGAGCAATTTTATGTAATTTGCAACTGTCTGGCTGCAAATGAAAAGAGACATAAAGCGTTTCTGCGAAATATTGAAAAGCTGGATGCTTTTCCCTCAAATTTCACTTAGCAAGAGGCTTTAACTTGCTGTGTGATCACTGTGTGTCATTAATAACCTCTCCAATTCCTTTCAGAACTCAGCAAAGTGAAGGCACAATCACGAATCAAAGGCATGGGTTATTGAGATATAATATCATCTCACTGAGGCAGGGAGGAGTGTGCCAGGGAGTGGGGAGAAGGTGAAACACTGTACTGCTGGGCTGGCTGGCTGCTGAAGAGGACACTGGATTTAGGAAAAAGCCTTAAAGGCCTGATTTCAACAGTTCACCAGCTCTGAGGGCAGCACAGGTGTTTTAGATAATACAATATGCAGCTGTACATGTGAGACTGGTTGTGTCACCATCAGATGTGAGGATGTGGCACCAATGGACATGGCTTAGTGCACTTGGCAGTGCTGGGTTAATGGTTGGATTCAATGATCTCAGAGGTCTTTCCCAACCTGATGATTCTATGACAGTCTTGTTACTTTACACCCTAAGCACACTGGCCCATATAAAAGAATGTAAAAGCCAAAATTCTGTCTACCTCAAAAAAAGATGCTGAGACTTACTGTCAGCCTTTTAGAGTTCAAATTTCATTTAGTTACCATACATCCAACAGCACTCAATTCAGAAACAAAAGAGAATTTTCACCTCACAAAAAGGAAACTTGCCCCAAATGTCACAAGAATAAATACAGACCACAGAGATTCCTACTGACTTTTGTGGAAATCTTAAAATATAAACATAACTATATATAAAAGCTTAGGTAAGCTGCACTGCACTCACAGCCCTGCAGGTGGGCTGACATTGCTGGCATCAGACCTGGAGGACCTCAGCAACACCTCTGTGCACCCAGACCTACCCAGTGACAGCCTGCAAGAGAGCCCAGCAGCTCTGCTCCAGCTACTCATCACAGCCTAAAACTATCTCAGGAACCATACCAAAGCACTTCCATAACTCTGCCCTTACCAAATCCTCAGCTTAGACCAGAAAAGTCATTTTGGTCTCTGTATTCAGGTTCACAAACTGTTGAGTTCAATCACAGCTCTCTGCACTGAGACCAACAAAGGAAGGTACTTTGGTTCTGGTGGCATCTGCAATTGCTTGGTGGTACAACAGCAAGTGAAGGATCAGCACAAGATCCAGTTTGATCCCCTGCTGTCTCTAAACCTGCTGAGGCTTGGTCATGCATTCAGGTGAAAGTTTGTGTCACCCTACACTTCATAACCCTTCAGCTCTCTTTCTTCTCCTGCTCTGTGCAATACAGAGGAAGGATATAGGTAGAATGCACAAGAAATTGGTTGTTTACCAGACTGTGGCCCACTGACTGAAATCTCAGTAGTGTGGTCAGTATGTTCTGTGCTCTAGCCTGTGCTGGGGCCCTGGCTAAACTCTTGGGGATAGGCTTTGCCCCAAAGATCATCAGAAGATGAACCAGATGTGAATGTACAGAGATGAAATTTTATGTCCTTGTTCCCAAAACAGAGAAGCAATTGCCTGTCCCTCCTGTCTGTGATTCATTCCCAAAGTGCTGCCCGTGATCAGCTGGGCCACAAGGACAGGTGATGCTACACAGACACCTGCAAACCATGGCTGAAAGCTACCTCAGCTCACCCAACCCTGTCCATGCCAAGTAACCACCTCTAAATGACCAAAGACAGAGAGAATTGTGCCTTCTTGGTCTCTGAGGGACTGAACAAAAGAGAAACCGAATGTGATGAAGTGGTATATTGGCAGCCTGAAAATAGACAGCTCCAAATGCAGCACAGCTCATCTCCATCCTAATCCTGAAACATAATTACACCACACTGCTCATTAACTGTCTCCAGACAAGTATGTTCAAAAGTACTCACCTACCACAGACTTCTTACTGTTCCCAGGCAGTGTCTTACACCTCCCTTAACATAAAAAGCCTTTAGATCACCACATCATGGATAAATTGCTGCTTCAAACACTGCTCCATGCAGCTCTCTACAACCCCTGAGAGCACAGACAGCAGAGCACGTAGTGAAACATGCAACAAATCCCCGATGTAGAAATGTAGCAAAACTAAGATTGCCTTGAATTCACCAAGCCTCATATGAGTAATTTTTCAGAGACACGTGTAACTTCCCCACTGCATTAACAGCACTGTACCATGACTCCTCTCAACTGCTCCTCCATCCTTTGACTTGTTCTTATAGGCACTGTCAGCTCTGCTGTGGACCAACACATGAGGCTGCTTTAGTTTAAAAATACAGCCATTTCTCATCACACAAAAATAACTCAGGAAGACTTGTGCTGGTTATCTGTACCCTTCCCCCTGGCTGTCCTGAGATAAGAGCCCTGTTAAGTGGTAATTAAGTCACTTGCATTTTCCAGTACTCAGATACCAGCACAGGTCCATGCAAAAGAAGCACAGGTAAACAAACACAGAAAAGGATGTCAGTGACTGTGTGTGGGTGTGGCTGGGGGGTGTGTGTGTATGTGAAGGTTTTGAGGGCAGCTGGGAGAGGTGAGGGAAGCTCTTTGGACCTGTATGGGTTAAAGAGGAAATGTTATGGTTAAGAATTCCTAACCACCCTCCAGAGACCCCTGGTTTACATTAATTATTCTGTTGCCTTGAGCACTCACGGCCTCCTGTGAGCTTCTATCTATAAGTACCCAACTCCTCCTCCTACTCACCTCCAAATGAATCCTTTCAACGTGCTTGATCAACCCCCTCAGTACAGCAAGGGAACTGCCCAGTCAAAGCTCTTAAATCATACCAAAATGGGAAGGGCAACAATCCAGAACTCCCTTCAGCTCTCCAGCAGGTCCCAGGGAGGCAGAGCACTGCCAGGCAAGGAGGGACCTGCTCCACAGTGCCCAGCCTCCCTCAAATCCCACTGAACTCTGCCCCCAAGACCAGCTGTGGAATGAGCAAGACCTAGGAACAGACCAGCAATCCTTCTCTCACCTAAATAACCCATTTCTCTTCCAAACAATGGCATGTGGCAAGTGTATATTTTTTATTTTTGAGAGGCTGATCCAATTCAGCCACTGCATCAGAGCTCCATCCAGGCACCCTGCAGGGCAATGGCAGAGTAGAATTGGATGCACACCTGGAAAAGGCTCTGGTATCTTATGTCAGGTGAGTTTTTCAGCAATGCCCACTGTGCACCCACACACTTCACCCCAAATCTCACAGCTCCCTAGTGACAGGGACAGAAAGCTGAAAGTGTCCTGTCACACCACAGAGTGCAAAGAGCAGCACAGAAACAGGCCTGGCCAGAGAAAAAATGGAGCAGCACTGAAGAACACTGCTGTGCTTCCAGTCCCATATCCCTGTTCTAATCCCTGGAACACCCTTCTCTTACACAAGTAGGAAAATTGATCTAAGCCACTTCTTGCCCTTGCTCCCTCCCCTGAAAATTCCCCATCATCCTGTCCATGGCATCAACTCCAGACAATTCACTGGGACTTACCCCTGGCAAAGTCTTCTGTTCATGCAGTGCTGTCTGGGCTTTGATGGCAGAGTCTCTGGCACAGTATGTGAGGAATGCACAACCTGCAGCAGATACAGCGAGTGTCAAGTTAGACAGGCACTTGCAGATGAACATCAACACAAATGTTACATAATTTGGATGTGTCTAAAGCTCCAGGGGAAAAAAAAGACAAAGAAACAACATTAAAGGACATGCAGGCCACATCTAAAGTCTATTAAGAGCTGGAAAAGGGTCCCAGTGAATCAACAGGGCTTGACACAGCTGTTGAACAAGGTGAGACACAATAGGAGAGCAAAAGGGAAGCTGATCTTGTCTGTGGCAGAAACAGTCCCAAACACAAGGATGAGGAGAGAGGCAAGGATCAGCATGATTACTGATTAAAAAAAGAAAAGAGGGAAGAAAAAAGGAAAGTATCTGGGATTTTAGGCTTATACAAAAGCTCCATGATCCAGATTGACAAACGAGGGAAAGCTACAGCAGGAAAGGCCTGGCCTTGTGTGCTGTATGATGCACACAAACACACACCAATGTCCATATGCAGCACAAGGGCAAGACAGAGCCCAGCAGAGCATCGTGCATTCTGCAAGGACCAACTTCAGCCAGATAAAAAGCACAGAGAAAAGGCCAGATCCTGACATTCTTAGTCAAGATATGACTCAACATCTCAGACGAATGCTGGAGCCAAGGGAGGGGGGGAGGAGTTGTAGCCCCTCCAGGAAGAAGAGGGATCATCTTTGGGTGCTCTGATGCTAAGAATAAGCAAAGGAAAAATCTGGCTGGTTATCAAGAAACATTTCCTAGCAGAAAGAGATTTAGACTGTGGAATGATCTCCCCAGGGGAGTGCCTGGAGCTCTGTCACTTGAGTTGTTTCAGATGAGGGTAGGCAAAGCACTGGAGAATAGACTCAGAATGCATCCGACCCCCTCACTCATCCCCCTCCTATCCACAGTGGCATTTCACATCCCAAGCAAAGGCAGAGCCCCTCTGGCTTGCTGATGGACAGCCCTGTCTACACTGCTGTGCTGGGGCTGCAGATGCATTCCTATGGCCAGAGAGGCCCATTTTTCTGCCTCCACATTCTTGTGCCTAGCTTGGGGTACTCCAAAGCTGCTTCAGCTTTGATCTAAGCCACATCTTGGCCTCCATGGATCCAAAGGTGGGTGCAGGGGCTGTCTGGACTTCTCCCCTCTACCCCAGTGTGACTCCATGGTACACAACACCCTTAGACCAGGCAGAAGGCACCTCCTCAGGAAAATCCCAAACGCAGCAACATAATTCTATTCTCCTGTTTCTCCATCCCAACTCCAAGAAGTTGCTGCAGGTAAGCACATCACATCTGTCCTCACACCTCTTGCTAGGGGGGAAAAACCTTCCATAAAAAGCACACAAGCACTAGATACCTCTAAGAGGTCATTAAAGCTCCTTATTCCCTTTTGCACCAAGAATGCTGCACCAAAGTCAAATGTGGGACCAACAGGTAATTTAACAAATGCAGTGAGGCCAGGAAGAATGCCGGTTAACACTGCTCTGGCAAAGGCAGCTGGTGTGGTGGGGCAGCTCCCCTTGGCTTTCTTTCTCCCCCATGGACTGCTCTGACATCAGGCCTCAAAAGCAGCTCTACAACCAGAGAGACCAGACTCTATAACCTCTGTGATCTATTTCTAACAGATTTGAAGGCCTCAGCAAAGCCTCAAACACGGATACCCAAATTCCACCTGCTGCTCCAGTCTGCTACTTTGCAAGTCATACAAGACTCATTCTAAGATAATTTGGGCCAGGTTTAGCTCACAAAACTCTGAAGTCAGCAGTTGGGAATAAGCAATTCATTCCACTAAAAGCTTCAATGCATTGGTACTATGCCCACGTGCAGTGAAGGCACCAGCCTTGCCTCAGGAGCATCAGCCACCAACCTAAGAAAATTCAGAATAGGTGGAGTTATTTCTACACCATCCTCAAGTCCCATATTCCAGTACTCAGGAATGTCAAAACTGAGGCAAAGCACACTGCCAGGCTCAAAACCCCCAGTCCATGGGAGGAAAAGCTAAAAATAAGAACTGGACAAATACACAGCATTTAGTGTGGATAAAGGAGAGACACTCCTCACACAAGGAGGTACTGTTATCATGCCAGATTTGTAAAGGCCAGCAACACCTACATCCATGAGCACCAATGTGAGCAGCCATGAATGCCCTCCCTAGAGTCCTGTGGTCCTTCTCTTCCCTACAGCACAGGCAGTAACATTGTTCATCTTTTAGCAGCTCAGGTACCAAGAGGCAGCAGCTTCCAGAGAGAGAAACATCCTGTAACTGTGGAGCCTGAAGATGCCTCACTCCAACTCCGACCCAAGGGCAATCAATCCCTGCTGCTGCTCTGCTTTACAAGGATGTGGGTGTTCACTCAGCAGAAGCCACTTGTGCTCCTTCTCTTCACTCAAGCATGAAGCAGCACTCAGGCAGCCTCTAACATCCACCCTGGCTTGGGGCTACAGGTACAGGACAGCTTGGTCCACTGCTCTGCCCCACAAGCTCTTCGTGGTTTCTAAGCTTTGAGGATATTACTCTCATTCTTATTTCCCCAATAGTAGGAGCCTGGGAAGCTGTACTGGCTCTGGAAAGGAGGGAGATAAAGATATCAGCTATATCTTTTGGAAAATATGATTATTGCCCTTCACAACCAGGTGTTTTTGGAGGTAGAGTGCAGTAGTCAATTCCATCCTGCTTGCAAAGTCCTGGTCAGAAATATAGGAGAAGGTTTGGAAGAAACACTGCTCTGAGCCTAATTGTGTAAATAAATATTTGGGGAAAATAACCTTCCTTTCTGAAGAGCCATCATGTCTTGCACTCCAACTCTGTAGCCACTCCTGGGATGCTGTGACAGGATTCTGCTCACCATGTCTTTCATGGGTTCTTTGGGCTCCTAAAACTTTGAGTTGACCGAGGCACCCAAGGATGTGCTCAAGAGTGAAGACATGTCCACAGAGGTGCAGAGGGGCCTGTCACTCTCACTAGATTTTCTCACTTCCACATTTCCTGCTTTAGTTAACAGCAAGCTCAGACAGACAGGCTCAGGCCCCTTTGGGCACTTCTCACACCAAGTCAGCTGTGCCTGCTGAGACACAGGACGTGGTGTTAGTGCTCAGGGTGTGAAGAAGCATCAGCCTGGAAGGTCCCAGGCACCCAGGCAGAGCCAGTGACCCATTCCCAGCACAGGGATGCAGGACAGCACTCAGAGCACAGTCTGCAAAGCCAGGCCACCATCATCCTGCCAAAGATCCCTCTATGCCCCATCAGCATTGGTGGTACCACCCTACTTCCAATGGGCTCCAGGAGGGTTTTCAGATCCCTGAAAGCAGAACCCAGCCTAGTTCCACTTGCAAGAGACTGCATAAAATAAAAATATATATTCTGTGCCTCATCCTCCCTACAAGCTACACATTGACTCTGGAATTTACAGTCTCTTCAGATCTTAAATATTACTCCACACATCAGCAGTCTAAAGCCTTGAGCAAGAAAAGGCTGCTGGTTTGCAGGAGGGAGGGATCTCTAGATTCTGCTTGCATCAGAAATCACATTAAATACTTCAGCAGGAGAAGCATGGAGTCAGTGGGGAGCTAATCTACAAGCCTGCAGAAGCTCAGTCAAAACTGGGCTGCCACGGAGGCAAGTTGGGCTGAGGGTGTTGTTGTATCCTTGCCCTCTGGAAAAGCCACCTATCTGTCCACATGGCTGCAAGAGGGCTGCTCCTGCCCCTGCTGAATATTCCCCTGCAGTCCAGTTTGGCATCCCACACTCTTTAATCACTCCACTTTCCCTACCATGAGCACTCCTAGGAAACCCATCCAGTTGACACTTAAAGGAACTGCCTTCTGCCTAATCCTGGAACACAAGGCCAAAAATTTCCACTTGATTCTCCCCACTCAGCCTCCCCTGACCCATTCCAAAAGCCTGTTCAAACACCTCCCCGCTCTTCCCATGAAAATATTAGCTTTGAGACAAACACTGCCATTAACATGCAAATGAATCTGTGATTAACATAAATAGAAAAACTGCCTCATGAATAATATTAGGCTGGAACAGTATCAGCTACCAGTAGCCAGGTTGCTGAGACATAACTAGTCAGGTACTAACAAAACCATTCCCTAGCAGAGCTCACATTTCTAGATCTCTAAGATTCTCCTCTGCCTCCACCAAAGTCATCCATTCTCAGCACCCATATAGGACCAGCTCTTGGACACTGCAGCCCAGCTCACATCCTCCAGTCCCTGGAAGGCCTTTTCCACCCCTTTCTCCTCCCTGGAGGCAGAGGTGGCTGCTCAGCTCCATGTCAAGCTGCAAGGGAACACAAGAGGACACGCTGGCTTCTCACACCACCGCTTCCTCCCCTTTGGGGAGAGAAAGGGAAAAAAGCAGATGGAAGCTGCATGTGAGCTGTCAATTGGATCTCACTGCAGATCAGGAACATGGGGAGAGAAAACTGAGTCTGCTGTTAGAACTGCCCCAGAAAGGCAGCTTCTGTTCAGTGCAGGAAGGAGCTCACAGCCTAAGTGTCCCCTGCTCAGGGGCTGTGACAGTGCTCCAGGCCACTGCAGCTCCTGGGTCAGGCCTGGCACCTTCCAGGCCTGCTGATGGCAGCAGCTCCTCACCAGGGTGGCTTTCCTGCATGGAGCACAAGGCACTGCATCCAAAGCTGGTAAATGAGAGTGATCAGGCATCAGGGTGGGCTGGGTTGTGGATCTCATTCCCTCGCTGCACGCTAAACCCCCACACACTTCCTTGTGAAGGGATGACTCCTTTGGAGAGGCTGTTCCCAAAACAGGCTGAGGATCTACATGCAAACTCATGCCACCAGGGAAGGAATCCCAGCCTCTCACTTTGTACAAAACAGGACGGGGAGGGGCAGAGAGAACTAAAGGGGTGTGGAAACAACCCCACAACAACCACCAGAGAACCTCACATCTCAATAGTCTCCTCAGGACAGAACAACCCCTGACCAACAACACCCACAACTACACAAAAAAAAGTGTTAGAACCAAAATCTTGCTGCAGAAATCCTGCTTTTAACAGCAAGTTAATATCACACACATCTGGCTAATACCGCAGCTGCCCCCTCTAATTTCCATACCTAAGCAGATCCCTAGAATTTGTCTCCTGCCTGGAAGCTGACCTCAGACCACACAGTCTATATTTAAGATGTCAACCAGAATGAAATGTGCAATTGCCTCTTGCCTTGGGCCCATTCTCCTTCATGCTGGGTTTGAAACCTTGCAACTCACCATCGCCCTGGCAGCAGGTTTGGATGCAGTTCCTTGCACACAGACACACACAAGCACATGGCATCCTGGTTCTTCACTCACAACCAGACACACTTCTTCAGCTAAATTCGTGCCAGCCCAGCCCCCACAGACTTCAATGAGAAATTGTGCTGGAGTTAGATTTGGCTTTTTGTTTGAAAATACACTTGTTTTTACCTTGTCTTCTTCCTTCTCTGTTCAGTCTAGAATGGTTCACGTTGCCAAGGCACTCGATTTTTCCTATCCTTCCTCCTAAATCTGAGGCATCAGGACTGAGTGTGGCACACTCCCTCCAGCATGCACCAACACATGGTTCCATCACAGATCATTTTAGGGCACAGCAGCCCAGGCTGAGCACCGACAGCTCTCAGGGTACTCACTGTCGGTTCCCTGCAGGTTGTTCTACCTGTGCCAGGGAGCGAGGCTGCCATCACCCCCTCGGATCTCACAGCAAACAACTCCGTGAGTTCCCTTCCTGCTGGAGCCTGCAGGTCACAAGATCCCGAACACCTGCTGGGGTGGGGTAGAGCCGCTTCAATGAAGGGAGCTGCCCTGCCGAACGCGACAGCTCTTCAATATAGAAACACAACAATAAGCGAGGCTAAAGGAGCTTCCTCAAACTTTTCAGCACCCACCAAAGGTCTTTCAGCGAAGGGAGACCCCTCATCTCCCCGTGTGCCATCACGAAGGCCCCTCTCCTACCCCAAACGCACTGACAGCAGCACACTAGCGGCGGATATTCTTTGTTGTACGGTTTTAAATCCGCAGCGCCGAGCCCTCGCCCGGGGTCGGTGTAGCCCCCTGAGGGGATGGCCAGCAGCCCAGCGAGGGTCCCGCGGCGGCCTCGCGCTCCGCAGCAGCCCCGGCCCGGCCCGCGCCGCCTTTGTCAGCGCAGCCCCCGCGGGGCCGCAGGCCCGGGCTGCCGGCGGGGCGCGGGCCGGGGGCTGCGGGGGCTCGGCCGCGGGGATGCGGACCCCGCCCGTGGGCGCTGGGCATGAGGCCGCGTTCCCGAGCAGCGGATCGAAGGCAGCCAGCCCCCGCTGAGGGATGCGGGGGTGCGGGAGAACCGCGCATCGCGGCGGGTCACGCGTGGAGCGACCCGGGGCCCGCCGCCCCTTTGTGCGCACCGCGCCGCGCTCACCCTTGTGCATGCCGGTGTAGCGGTCCTTGAGCACGGTGAGCTCGTAGATCTTGCCGAACTGCTCGAAGAGCGGCTTGAGGTCCTTCTCCTCCAGGTTGCGCGGGATCTGCCCCACGAAGAGCTTGATGGCATCCAGGTCCTTCATGCTGTCGGGCTGCGCCGGGGGCTCCGCGCCGCCGCTGCTGCTCATGGGGGAGGCTCGGCGCGGCGGCGGCGGCGGCGGGGGCGGCTGCGGCGCTGGCGGGAGCGGCGGCGGCTGCCTCCTCGCCTCGCCCTCGGTGAGTCTGGCCATGCCCCGCGCCCGGCGCGGCTGCGGGCGGGCGGGCGGGGGAGGCAGCGCGGCGGGAACGGCCCCGCCGCCAGCGCCGCCGCCGCGCCGCCACAAAGAGCCGCGCCACAGCGCCCCCTGCCGGGCCCCGCGCCGCGCGGCCCCTCAGGCGCGGGGGGCAGCGGGGACGGCACCGGGACCCCCGGGAGCGGCCCGGGAGCGTCACTCGGGACTGGCCGGCTGGGCCAGGAGCGGGGTGATGGCCACAGTGGCTGCCCAGTGAACGGCCATCCCCGCGGGCGAGGGAAGGGCTGTGTTTTTTAGGGCCCTGGGAGCAGGGGAGAGCTCTGAGCACCCACGAAGGCAGAGCCGCTCCACATCCGTGTCAGAAATTAGCATTCGCCCCATTTTCTCGGTGCCTCAGCGCCGGGGTCTGGAGGCGAAGAGATTATTTAAAGCAGAAAATTTTGTAACGCACCCGTGGCCCAGCGGCGAGCGCAGCAGGGCTGGAGGGGGCTTAGCTGGAAGGGGAAATCATGCACGGCCCCAGGCCTACAACAACCCCGGGCAGCTCCCCCTGCCCTGCCTTTCTGGCGAAAGGCTCCTTCCTTCCGAGCAGCTCGGCTGCCTCCTGGCTGGGGCTGGCGGCGGCGCCCCCCGCGCGGTGCTGTGTCAGACCGTGCCAGATGGCCAGGGGCTGGTTGTGGCTCCGTGTGGGAGCAGCCATTGCTGCCAACGGGATCGGCTCTCCCTGCCTGTGTCAGGCTCGGGGTTGCTCTCCCCTGGCTTCTCCAGCTCTGGCACATCCGTGAGGCAATGAGGGGATGTCAGCGCTCCAAGCAGCGCGGCCCGGGTGGCTCTGAGCTGTGTCACCTCTGTGCCCCAGCCCTGTCACGCCAGGTGACGCTGAGGCAGGGATGTGCTGCAGGGATGCAGCCCAGCCCTGCTCCGCCGCCCACGGCCACACGCTGCATCTCCTACGGAGCATTCCTTCCCTCCGCAGCCAGCACGGCTTTTGTCGTCACAGCACACATCTCGGGCTGTCGTGCTGCCCCAGTGTCCCTGAGGATGAATGCGCTGCTGCGGCCGGTGCTGGGAGGAGGAGGCGGTGCAGGCTGGGTTCTGGGCTGTTTGCTGTGCCCTGAGCTCGCCAGGCCTGTGCCTGTGGAAAGGACCGTGCTGCAGGCATAGCCTGGCCTTGCTCCTGCTTGCACAGTCTCTGCTCAGAGCCTTCTGCCATCCCCCTTCTCTCCTGCCTTGGATCCTGTGGAGGGAGGGCAGCAGGGAGTGGAGAGGCGACCCTGCTACACACCTCAGCCAGGGCAGCCACAGCTCTGTGCTCCCACTGCAGCCCAAATCCAGCATTCTCTTGCCTGGTCCCTAAGTGCCATCCTTCCTCCTACCCCCTCCCTACAGTGCCCCACATGCCAGAGCCTCAAACCCTACCCAGATCTCTCAGGTGTGATTTTACCTAGGCCCCTGCAGCAGGAGATATGTGCATCATGTCTTGGGAAAAAGCAGGTTAGGAAAAAGGGGGGTGTGTTATCAGGGTAACAAGAGGGGTCCCAATCCTATAGAGCAGAGGGAAGAACAGAAAATACTGGTCATGTATGAGCACCCACCTGGCTGCCAGGCAGAAGTGATGGCAAGAATGGGAGAGGCCCCTGCAGAGCCAGAGGGATTGGGGATTCCTTTTCACTCAGCAGAGCTACAGCTCCATACCCTGCTCTCTGCAGCACTGGCTGCTGTGCCCACCTGTGTGTGGAGGTGCCAGAGCATTCACTGAGGGCCAGCAAAAGCCTGGAATTACATCCAGGCTTTTAATGGGAATGGACAAATTCACAAAGGAAATCCACAAAGACTGCAGCTTTCTGCAGCCTGGTCCAAACCCAGGGATGCTGCAAGGTGTCTCAAGGCTGGAGAGATATCTTGTGTTTGATGGTGTTACCACTCCCCAAATTCATCCTAAAACCTCCCCAGGATCTCCCCACACTGGTCAAACTTTCTGTTGACAAAGCTTGCAGAGATTGCCAGGGTTCTGCCATCTATTTGGAAGCCACAGATGCATCAGCTGGGAAGCCTATGGCAAGTCAAGCTGTTCTCATTTTTAACAGCTGCAAGCAGATACAGCAATGTTTAAAACAAGAAAGCTTTATGGAAACAGCAGCAATCCTCACCTTGGACAAATCACACCTAAGCAAGCAAAGTTTTCAGGCATCTTTGCATGCCTAGCCTGATTTTTCACATCAGTTATTGCAGCAAAAGCTGCTCTAGGCTTTTGTTTCAGCTCAAGGGACCCAGTGCCTCGGGTAGAAAATGTCTATTTAGAAGGAAAGATAAATCCAGTCTCTTTTGGAGTCCATGAATGGACATACTAAAACCACCCTGACTGCAGTAAAGAACAACAGACATGAAAATTCTGCTGGTAAATGAAAAACAGAACAGCTGTCAATCAGCACCTGGGGTTTCCAGAGCCAGACAGAGAATTATATACCAGAGTAACAGGATTAAAGGCAAGATAAAAGGAATCTTAGCACCAAGACAGAGAGAAAGGGAATTGAGAGGTCACCTGTGCAGAGGAAGAAGAAACATGTTGCATCTGTCATGGAGGAGTCTCACAGAGTGCTAGAAGGGGCACAGCAGAGCACAGATGCACAATTCCCAGAGGGTGAGGGAACAGATCCTGCCTAAACCTGAGGTGCTGCTTCAAAAAAAGAACTGCTATAAGACAACCACATTGTATGCCCAAAAAGAGAGACATTTGCTAGTGAAAAACACCCAAAATATTTTCCTTATGCACATCTAGACTTGCCTGGTTTCTTGTGGCATATAAGTATTTGTATTTAGATGGGGCAGCTTGAGATGAAGGGTGAAGAGGTCCAGTCCAGGGCCCAAATCTGAGAAGGGCTCAAACAAAGGGTGCAGGAACAGCCAGGTACATTTTGCCTCAGGAGTGCCTGCCCAGTTCTTCCAGCTCCTAAAGGCAGTGAGGAATGGAGAAAATACAAGCTGGAGCTCTGAATTTCCACATCACCTAGGAGACACCATTTAAGGCAGAAAATCCTCACCACAGCTGAGGGAAAAGAAAAAAAAAAAAAAAAAGGATTCTTTAAAACAGTCTGCCTTCCCTTACCTATTTGTTCCCCAGGCAGAAGAGCCAAAGGACTAGGTAAGAGTCCAGAAAATATCCAAGCAATAAGGCAATATCTCAGGGAGATAAAAGTTATTCCTGTAATTTCATTGCTCCTTGTCTGGTGTGAAAGATTCTGCAGCCAGACTGCCAGCCAAAAAGAAAAATATCCTGTGTACAAGGATATAACTTGCCATCAGCTTTTATCCTCTCTTGTCCACCAAGACCTTGCTGTTTAGCTTTCACTGCATATCTGTTTGACCACCCAATTCAGAGTTAGGGAGTTTTAACATTTTAGCTTTGCAAGAACCCAAAAATTAACTAAGTTTTAAAGCTTGTGGAGTTTTTGACCCAAGTTGTCACTGTGGGTGAATTGGAAGTGACCGTCACAGATTGAAGATATCTTTGTGATCCTCTTCTTAGAGGATTGATTTTAAAAACAAAACAAAAACCCAAATAAACAAACAAAAACACACCACCTTGTGGAAGAAGTTTGGGTTGTGTGCCAACTGTTTCTTCCAATGCTTGAAAGCAAGCTGGTCAGGAAACAATGGCACAGGGCTGTCCTTTCCCAAATAATGAGAGGCAACTCCTCAGCTCTTCAATCATGCAATATTCAATTGAGCTGATTGAGTTCAGTTTGGACCTGGTTTTAATCAGCAAAGATATTAAGCTCTGCTGATTTGATCTGGCTTCTCCCTCTGCTCCCCAAACACTCCTGGAACACAGAGATGGTTGTTTCTGTCATATGCTTTCATCTGGGTACCCCTTAAAAATAAAAGGATTGAGTATTCCCAGCATCTTGGGGTCATCCCTACAGCATCTGCTTCTCACTCATCTCTTTCTTTTTGGTGAATTCTCTATCTTCCCATTACTCCCCATTACACTGCATTAAGATATTATATTAAAAATATTCCACAGAAATGAACCCATAACATGAGCAACCTGTGGCACTTGAATAAAGCAGAGAGGATTAGAGGAGAACATGGCAATCACTAGATCTGCTCATCTCCATCCCTGCTCCCAGCAGCTACACCACTGAGCCCTTCAAATATTTTTCAGAAGTTTTATGAGGATTTCTTTTCCCCTGCTATCCCTAGTGAAAGCTAACCCAGCAGTGACAAATCCAGCCTCTAGAAAAGCACATTTTCCACTCAGGACTCCACCCCACATCTTCCACACATCCCCAGGCTGTTCCAGCTCCAGCAGCTCCAAAGAGCAAGGCCCTTTGTACCTCCTACTTCACCAAGGTGCTGTAAGTGTCAGATATATTTAAGAGCATGAAGCATTCAGATACTATGGAAACCAGGGCAAGAGAAAAACCAAAAATAGCTGGAAGACGCAAGCTGTTAAGGTCTGGAAAAGCCTTGCTGAGGAAGGCTGTGCTTGCTGCAGCTGATTGCAGAGTGGGATCCATTTAGAGCTCGAGCATAAAATATCCTCTCCCCAATCTTTCTGCAGTTTGTCATTTTTCTCTGCCACAGGGAAAGGGATATTCTTTAACTTCCCCTTTATTTAACAGGCCTCCTAATTACCAGTTCCTTTGAATGATTCATATTCTAGCGTGCCCTTCCCATGACCTGGAGTACACTGCTGCCTGACTGCTTCTGTAGAGCAGGAGTATTTAGGAACTCACCATGAGAAAAAACCACCACAGAGCATTCTCCTAAAAGGGAAATCCAACAGCAACCTACAGAGAAGGGTGCCTGGAACTAAGAGTTGTTTGTCTGCCTCTCCTTTTAATAATCCTTTTAACACCTGTGCCTATTCAACCTCTACAGACAAACCAGTTGCTAAAATAGAATAATACGTTCACTCAAAAAAAACCAGAATGGCACGTGGAGCAAACACAGAGGATGCCAGCATGAGGAGTACAAACCATCTGAGTCAAAGATGGTAAAATGGAAGTCAGCAACAGCACTTCAGCATCCCTAGCAAGAACTACTCAGTGTTACCACAGAAGCACCATCTGAGAATAAAAACTTAAATTCCCTTTCACGAGTCCCACAGTCCCTTATGGGCTATTCTCCAGTACAAATTCCCACTCACATGAGCTGGGAAGAAATTCCAGGAGGAGTTAACTCCTCACAGTTAAGACACCATCCATTGAACTGCCCAAAGGAAATAATGCTAGCTCTTGCTCTGTTAAAAAAAAACAACAAAAAACAAACAAACAAAAAAACCACAACCCCCCCCCCCCCAAACAAAACAAAAACCCCCTGTTGCTAACAAGAAACCACTAGTGTGGCTTAAACAATAAAGAAGAATTGGTTTCTTTTTAGATTCATCAGAGATAAGGTCCTCATGTTCTGCCCCTCTCCCTTACAAAACAGACACTGTAGCAAAATCACTGCAGGGGTTTCCAGTCAGGTACTGTGAGCTTGTTCCTTTTGGGTTTGGTAAGAATCACATCCAAGAACTGGGGGCCAAGCTTTATCAGGGGTCAAGAACTCTCTAGAAAAACAGCAGAGGCAACAGTTAAATTAAAAAACATTTCTTCATTATCTCCTATTTTAGCTGAACAGATCTTCTCTCTTACACTGTGGGCATGCTTTTTCCCACCTGGAAGGAGTCCACAATGCTCCTTTCCCTATCTCCTCCCAATGGCAGAGAAAAGCTTGAGGGCTTTGCTTCCCACTTCCATTATAAAATACACAGTTCCCTGTAAGAAAGTAATTTATACCTGTAAATTCTCTGAAAGAAATTAATTTCTGGAATAAAAACAATGCTTTGTCATGCAATAAGTTGGACTTGATATCTCAGAGGTCTTGATTGATTCTCCGAAGATAAATTAATCTGCCCTCACACAAAAATCTATAGCAAGGACCAAATGGTACCTCAAGAAACCCCACACTGACTCAATTTTTGCTAGACACAGCCCACATGACAGGTGAAAGGAATCCAGGGCCTGTGAAATTCTAGGCAAGTTGGCAAATCACTGGGAAAATCCCAAAGCAAAAGGCCTAAGGTAAGTGTGGCTCATCAGCTGGAAAGCTCCAGAGAAAGATGTGTCTGTTCTTCTCCAGCTCAGGTGGTGCTGCTCTGATGGACACTCAGGTTATAAAGTGCCAGAATATCACATCATCTGACAAAGATGCCCAAAGAATAAGGGAGCATCTAACAGCAGCGTTGGAGCACCTTGGTAAGGATTCAGAAGGTTCTGAACCTTTCTGTCCCCAGCTGCACAGAAGGAGAGATGGATTTACTTCTGGGATGTTCTCCCTGCCAAGCACAGCTCCACCATTACAGATTAGGGACAATTCACAAAATGTCACCTTTTTGACAGAGGTGTGACCAGTACAAAAACACAAGTTTGTCAGCTAGCAGGGAGACATGAGGAAACATCAGAGCTGGTGTTTTCAGCCTCTCCTCCTTCAGCACGCAGCTCTGCCCCTGCCAAAGCCAGAGAAAGGACTGGTGGTCAAACATTCCTGCACAGCAGCTTCCTGCAGTGCTGAGCTGTCCTGCCAAGCCCCAGGCCTCACTGGAGACTTGCACTCACCCTCTTGTGCTTTTCTTCAGCTGCTGCCACCCAGGCTGAGAAAGCAGAGCCCTCCAGTGAGGTTTTCCCATCTCCCAGTCCCTCAGTGTGGATGCACTGATAACCAGGCTAAGCTGGGGTGGCTGCCACAGCCCCAGTTTCCATCCAGGGAAGGCAGCTGGACCTTCTTCCCCTTTGCTTTCACACCCCCCTCCTGTCAACAAAGAACTCCCTGATCTCCACAAGGACCTTCCCTTCAGAGCAGGGCACTGACATAATTATAGCTTGGACTCGGTGATCTCGAAGGTCGTTTCCAGCCTAGTTAATTCTGTGATCCTGTGGCACTGACACGACAGAGCCTGTGTTAAAAACCCAGCCCTGCCACAAGCTGCCCCTCAGCCTGAAGGGTTTTGCTGTGTGTACCAAAGGCTGTGATGGGACAGGGAGCACCCTAGCTCCAAAAATGCTCTGTTACACTCAGAGGAGGTAGAGGGGAGACCTGTGTAAAGAGAACAATGATGATACATTTCCAGAGCAGCTCTTTGCTCTCCATCGCTGGAATACTCCCTCCTCTTCACTGCCAGCGGTTCTTCTGTCACCTTCCAAGGGTTGGCCTTTGTTTTCAACCTTTTCTCTGACTTAAAAGACGTTTCTTTCTTTTCTAGGAAGACACATCACCACTTTGAACAGCTTGGTCTGAAGAGCTGGGACCTCAGCATCCTCCTGGCACCTCGGCATCCCCAGCACAGCCAGGATGGACAGGAAAGTGTCCCCGCTGCCGGCAGGGGAGCGGAGAAGGACGCGGAGCCCTGAACGGACGGGGCGGGGATGGAGGGCACAGCTGCCCTGCCCGTGCCTGGGCGGGAGTGCGAGGGCCGAGCCGCGCTCCACACCCCGGGGCTGACACCGGGAGAGGCTCCCGGGACCTGCGGGCAGCGGGAGGGGCTGCCCGTGTCACCGCTCCGTGTCACCGCCGGGACACCGCACAGCCCCGTGTCACCGCCCCGTGTCACCGCGGGGACACCGCACAACCCCGTGTTACCTTTCCATTCCACTACCCCGTGTCACTGCTCCATATCACCTCTCCGTGTCACCTTTCCATGTCACTACCCCGTGCCATTGTCCCCTGTCACCTCTCCATGTCACCGCCGGGACCCCGCACAGCCCTGTGTCGCTGCCCTGTGCCACCTCTCCCTGTCACTGCCCCGTGCCACCGTGGGGACACCGAATAGCCCCCTGTCACCTCTCCCTGTCACTGCCCCGTGCCACTGTCCTGTCACCTCTCCATGTCACTGCCCCGTGTCACTGCCGGGACACCGCACAGCGCCGTGCCACCTCTCCGTGTCACCACCCAGCCCCACAGGCCGCTGGCTCTGGAAGGAGAATCTGTTCTCTGGACAAGGACAACCCCTGGGACAGGACACGGCAGCAGGACGAGCGCCCGTCCAGCTCTGCCACGCTCAGGTCACCGCGCCGCTCTGACCACGGCTTGGACAAACTCATGCTCAGGGAACAGATCTCCTGCAATGCTTATAATTGGAATAAATAGTTTAGTGTTCAGATAGGCATTGGGTAAGGACAGAGGCACAACAATCTCCATGAGCATGCAGTGCTGGCTGCTGAGGTCACCAGGTTTTCACAGTACCAAAGCTGTTTTGCATAGAAACTTTAATTGCTTCACATGAGCACAAACCTTTTGAATAAACAGGAATTTGCTCACCTCAAGATGCTGAAATCATGCTTGGAGTGTGTAAATGTTTTCTGTCGTACTATTTTACTTTTGACTAAACAGGATGAAGCTTTTAAATACATGGATTTTCTCCCATATTGTAGAGGTGTCTATTCCTCCAAATAATGCAAGGACATTCCATTTTTTTGAGCAAATAGTTCTCTGACAAATCTGTTCATCAAACCTATTCACTTGGTTTATTTTCCAAGGAAAAAAGGGACAAAAAAATTTAAAAAAAAGTTAAAATACTTAAATATTATTACATTTATACTCCTAAAATCTGTAAATCAACTGCATTGAATTTTCTATTAGCTTTTAAATATTCACCTCAATATACATTTGTTCTTCAGGGCACACAAGAGATAAATAATTGAGTTAACATTGCTAGACAAATCAAATCTTTTTCCTGAGCTGCAAATATTCCAGATTATAACCTTGAAGTTGCTATGCAGTAACTACAAATGGAAACTAAACAGAACAAAGTGAGCAAGCAGGAGTCCACACTCAAGTACCCAGTGGCCCAAATTTTTGAGACATCCAGGAGCAGCTCCAGCATTTCAGATTGGTGAGTCAAGACCAAATGAAATGTAAAACCCATCTTAAACACGGGGTGCAGAAGCAGCCTGGGATTTGGGCTTGGGCCATGAACAATATAAGAGCATGAGATTTAAAACAAACAAAACACCCTCAAAACCAAGCCCCACAGCAATTTTGGGTATAGCTGTGGTTTTGAATGTCTAAATAGATTGTGGTGACTTTGAGCCACTGATAACAGGAGACCTAATTCCATTCTGGCTTCAGGATTTTCTCTGCACTGAGTAGAGGAGTAGGGTTCATAATCCAAATTACTCCCATACAGCTCCCAATAGTGTCCATGCAGATGGAAGTGGACAGAAGGAATTAACAGCTTCAGTTAAACTCTGCTGGAAAACCAGTTTTTTATGAGCTGCAGACTCTGACAGCACCAGGACAACAGGTGAAATCAGACAAACAGCAAAGAAAATGGTTTTCTGGCTAGGACTATCAACTGCTAGGCACCTGTGTATATGTGGATATAATGCTTTCCATGCTCTTCCCTAGAGGACAGGCAAACTCCTCAAAAAAAGAGGATAGGTAAAAATAAGGGCAACAAGAAACAGCTACACAGAGCTCTTTTGCAATGCTGTGGAGAACTTTTATCACAACACCTGTTGTGTTGGTGACTGAACTGATCAGTTATGCTGCAGTGCAGATCAGCTCCAGGGGCTCTTTGCAAGCTCCTCTGCTGACCTACCCAAGGAAATAACAATGTGGGAACTAAATTCAATCCCAGGATGGGCACTCTGCTCCAGCTCTGAGGAAGTTGGGATTTAAATTCAATCCCAGGATGGGCACTCTGCTCCAGCTCTGAGGAAGTTGGGATTTGACTCTCTCAGATTTGAGCATATATGTTTCAGTGCACGTGCACTTTGATCAAAAGCAAAAACTTTTATCTGTTGTAAAAACTACTTTTTATGGCAGCCAGGAAGAGAGACACAAAAGGATTACAGGACAAATTAACCTTGTGTGGGAGAGAGCAATGTACCATCCTAACTGCCTCTCAGGTTTATGAATTCTCCTCAATATTCTTATCCATCTTTTTTTTGGGTTGTTTCCATTGGCTTCTGGCACTGCATCAGGAGTGTTAACAGTTCATTGCTGAGACCACACAGAGCTGAGGTGCTTTATTTGTGCTACAGCCCCTGCAGACAGACTGGGTGGAGGTTTTTGATTCTGAACTTTGAGATTCTCATCTGGAAGACGGAAGGCTGAGTTTCCACAGCAAGGAACAAGCTCCAGATCTGTTCTGTTTGCTCTGGCCCATTACTGGCAAATATTACACATCAACTCAAGCTGCAGCATTATAATAATAATTAAATTATGCCAGCATTGCTAATATTATTTTTCCATTTTTCTCGGCGAAGTAACTGAGTTAATCTTTAAGACTGGTGAAATAATCTGCTAGACTGGAGGGAACACCACCTCCTTAAATGATAATACACCAGAAATGGATGCTGCAGCTGGAGGACTCAAACTACTCCCAGATGTTCAGAGCCTACAGAGCTCTTCAGAGAGCCACTGCACCATGCATGTTCCAAACCTACCTAGCCCAGGGCATGCAGCTTCCCAGGGCACAACAGATGCAGCCTCTATGGGCAGAGCATAAAAACCAGTGGAAAACAATCAAGACTTGCCTTCCAGCCACTCCAGCAACTTCTGAAGTCATTATAAATTCATTTGGCAAAGGAGTGCCATGAGCACTTCGTGCATGCAGAGAGAGACATTTCAAATGAGCACTCAGAAGATTAGTAAAAGCAAATTTCCCTGGGTGGCTGATAGTTCTGGAGTGCTTGGCACCATGCTGGCAATATGGTGAGCCACTGACACCAGCAGGCTTTCCTGGAAAAGACAAGGTCCTTTAAAGAACAAGTTGCTACAAGTAGCAGAAAGGAGACATCATGAGATTAGGGTACTCCAAAAAGATTACAGTAAAATAAACAAAGGAGGATGGAAATCAGTGCTTTGGTGCCCATCCAAAGGACAGTGACTGGCCACAACAACCCCTTTTCTAAACAGCACATGCACAGCAGGTATGTGCAAACAGGAATGCACAGCTGGAATTTCCCTTGCATACACAAAAAAAAAGGTGTATTCAT
This sequence comes from Luscinia megarhynchos, assembly GCA_034336665.1. Lineage (NCBI taxonomy): Eukaryota > Metazoa > Chordata > Aves > Passeriformes > Muscicapidae > Luscinia > Luscinia megarhynchos. Next base: position 3,393,636 of record CM067590.1, on the reverse strand, counting down.
CTCAATTCAAAATAGCTTTTCAGCCTGTGTAAGGTATGCTGCTTTAATTACAAATTGTAGCTTAAATTAGAAAAAAAAATCACTGTGGCTTGTGAAGAGAACCTCATGTAAATGGAAGAGATTACAGAAAAGGACTCAAAACTTGCTGGGTGGCAGGACAGTGCTCAGGGTTATCTTCTAGAACTACAACTAGACTAGGGCTTGCAGTATCTCAATGTATTTTCCAGGTCTGAGCTGCTCTTGCTCTTGTTATCAACAGAACAAGCTTGTGTAAGTACATGGAACAGCACAGAACATGATCCTGCAGCAGCTGGACTATGGAATACCCCTCAAAAATCAAGCAAGAGTTTAGCACAGAGTGGTGGCAGCTGTGAACTGTTCAGAGACCAAAAACCTCCAGAGAAATCAAGTACACAGCAAAATGCATCCTCCAAGAGAGACAGGAGAACCTGTCCCTGGCAAGGGCCCTTATGCCACAAACCCATCTTAAATCTTTCCTCATCCTGGTAATAACAGCCAAGATCACTCAGTGCAGCTCCTAAACGGGGGTGAGTTTGAACAAAATGCAAGAAGGTTCTTGCTGCAGACACTGCTTGCTCAGCACAACTCCCTAAAGCCAGGCAGTGAACTCAAGGAAGAGGTGCCATAAGGAAACATGCTAATTGCATTCTCTTTAATTGGCATGTGCACTTTTGGTTTTTTCTTTTAAACAACTGCTCCAAGTCCTGGTTTGCTGGGCAGGGACACCACATCAGGCTGTAGTTTCAGTTTCCAGGCTGGCTGTGTGACAGTGTCCAGGAATGTGTTGGACTTTGTGTTACACTCAGAGAGGCTGCTCAGAATCAGACTGCAGGAATTGCTGAAGTCTCTCAGCCTGCCCCTCACCAAAATGCAAAAGAAAACCAGACATGGTGCAAGTCAGGGGAAGAAGGTGAAGAAAAGCACTTCAACGGTGCACAAGAGTTAAAATTTCATTTTCTTTATGCCTTCCTCCCCTCCACACAGTAGCAAAGAGGAGACAAAGGAAGAGGAACAGCAGGGTTCAGTGGAAGGCAGAAGGTTCCCAATGGGCTCACCGATGGCTCAGTGCTGCTGGGTGGGGGGACTTGGTGCTTCACTGCTGCTTGGTTTTAAGGGATAATCTCTGTATCATCTTGTAAAGGAGACCAAAGTGCTGGAAACAGAAGAGAAAATAAGTAACCATGACAGTTCTACACACACAGAAAGCTCAGCAGAAGGTTTAAAACAATACCAGTGTGCAAATGCAGTGCCTTGTTTGCATCAACCACTCATCCTGAAAATGGAGTGGGACTTGATGGATGAGGAGGAATTGTGACAAGGAAGCCAAGTTATACAGAAAACGATGGCTTACAGAAGTGTTTGTGCAGGTCTGTATCACCTCATTGTGAAGATGTGTTAAAGATTCTTTTTTTTTTTTTTTGATGCAGTTCTGTTCCTTCTGAAGGCGAGGAGAAAGCTTCAGATTCCAACACATGCAGGTTCCTGGTCTCTATAGAAACACTGCTGCCAGCAGTTTCAGCAAGGTAAAAATGAACCAGGCAAACACAGAGACTCCCAGCAATTCACAATTCTTTAACTGGATCTGCTCTTTCACCATTTCCTCAGTGACTTAGAAATTCACTTAATTCCTCTTTTGATTTTGCTGGGGGTGATTGTATTTTGATTTGATATTTGACAGACGTAACAAGACCCAGGCTTCAAATAATTTCAAATTCAAATAATAAAAGTAATGAAGATTGCTAACAGAAATCAAATGATGTTTTCCCTCTTGTTTATATTCTGACACTGTGTTTTTAAATGCTTGTGATTTCCTTAAACAAATAATAAACACAAATAACACAAAGTGATCAAAATTGAGAGTGACCTAAGAAGCTTCCCTTTCATTCATGTCCTTCATGAACCCAGGCAAGAACAAAGCCTTGCTCACACTGACTTGGTTAACACTGACACAAAAACATTACATTTAATTTGGCTGGCCAAGGCATGGAGTATCACATTTCCAGAGATATGGGCACAGGATGTATTTACAGCTTCATTGAAAAAAGAAAGCAAAACTCTGAAGATGCATTACTAAGCTGCATCCCTCAGGTATTTCCTAATAGTACAAGCTAAAAAATCTTAAATTACCAAAGTAACTAAAATTTGTTGTAAAGTTTCAGTTTGGAGCCAAAATAGGTTAGCAAGTGAGTTATGTGTGTCCTTGACTACAAGAAACAGCTCTAAAAAACAGGTTTGCACTAGAATAGCAAAAGACTGCCTTCAGCAGAGCCAAGTGGCACTTCTGTTCAGCTTTAGTGCTGGCACTGTGTGAATTCTGTATCTAACTTGTTTTAGAACAAAATAAAACATCTGTGTCTCTTACCTGCACTGCAACATAGGCAACGCCAAGGTAGGCTGCAATACAGACAGCCAGGAGCAGGTCAAAGATTGCTGGCTTGACCCTGGAATAAGGAAAAGTACACATGAAATTGCTCCAGCAGTTCCTGCCAGGGGGTGAGATAAGAACCCAGCATGCCCAAGGGAATTCCATACCTGTATGCATTCATCACCTGCTTCAGCTGGTCATAGAAAACAAACTCGGGGTCCCTGTGCAAAGGAGAAATTTTTCAGATTCTACTGCACTTCCTGACCCTGCAGTCAGGACAGCCCAGAGCTGTTCCCAACCAAAGACAGGTAAGCATGACCACCTCCCACACTGGTTTTGAGCTGACTTTAGTCATCAGGACTTTCTTTTCCTACAATCAGATGCCCAAGGGCACAATTCAGAACTCATGCTGCTGTTCAACTGTCTCCAAGAGGCTGAACATCAAAGATTCCTCCCTCTGTTCACTAAAACAGTTTCAGCCCAAGCAGGTTCAACAGGATGGAAGCTGCCTTTTTGTAATTAACCAAAATTTAGTCTTCTCCAGCTTTGAGAGTAAGAACAAGCTTAAGTTTAAGAACAAGCTTATCAGACAGAGGGAGCTGCTGGGCCTTGTTCCTGTGCTGTGAGGAACCATGAGCAGCTTTCTCTGGGAGAACATCAAGCATGAACTAAAACTGACAGGAAAGCAGAAAAGAGCAAAGCTGCATGTCAAGTAACTAGGAAAGCTGCAGCTCAGAGACAAAATTGTGTCCAGGGGGAGGCCAGTGTGCATGTCCTGGCTGGTTCTTTCATGTTTTTCTTACCGTTTGTCTGCCTTCACGTGGTGCTGCTTGACATCCTTCAGGTAGCGTCCCATACAATATTCTAAGGTGTTGAGGAAGGTGCTGTCCTTATCAATCAGCTGGGCAGCCCTGGGCTGGCTGCTCAGCCAGTCCATCACTGACTCCAGTTGCTCCTGCTGGATTTGCTGCAGAAAAAATACCACCAGAGAAAGGGAGTCAACCACACACCAGAGCTCTCTCCCAGACTGTAGGTTCCATAGGTTCCAAAAATAATGCACTGTGCTTACCATCTGATCTGTGAAGATCTGCATATCTGCAGGTGCACCCTGCAAGGGAAAATGAGAAAAAGAACTAAGCTCGAGCTTGGCTGGGCAGGACAAGTCTGGCCAGCACTGCACCATGGGCACCTCTTACCTTTTCTGTTAGATTGTAGATGACCCTTGTCAAAGCCTCAGCAATGATTTGGGTATTCCTGGTCAGTGCTTTAGTGTCTATTCGTGCCCTAAAGCAAAACAGGGGATTATGGACTTGCCAATGGCATCAGCTTCTTATAGAAACACCTTTTCCACTGCATCAGGCACAAGCCTGAATCCAGAGTCCAACTCCCAATGCTTGCCCTAACCATCAGAACAACACAAGCAGTTGTGAGGCCAGTTTGTGTTTCTGGCTAGGTTAAACCACATCCTCCCCTCCCCAGACCCCACCCTCACCTCCTGTCCATGATGCTGTTGTGCAGGCTGTCCCTACAGCCCAGCCTCACCTCCTGTCCATGATGCTGTTGTGCAGGCTGTCCCTAACCTCACCCTCCCCTCACCTCCTGTCCATGATGCTGTTGTGCAGGCTGTACCTAACCCCAGCCCACCCTCACCTCCTGTCCATGATGCTGTTCGCACAGGCTGTCCCTACAGCCCAGCCTCACCTCCTGTCCATGATGCTGCTGTGCAGCCTGTCCCTACAGCCCAGCCTCACCTCCTGTCCATGATGCTGTTGCACAGGCTGTCCCTACAGCCCAGCCTCACCTCCTGTCCATGATGCTGTTGCGCAGGCTGTCCCTACAGCCCAGCCTCACCTCCTGTCCATGATGCTGTTGCACAGGCTGTCCCTACAGCCCAGCCTCACCTCCTGTCCATGATACTGTTGCACAGGCTGTCCCTACAGCCCAGCCTCACCTCCTGTCCATGATGCTGTTGCACAGGCTGTCCCTACAGCCCAGCCTCACCTCCTGTCCATGATGCTGTTGCACAGGCTGTCCCTACAGCCCAGCCTCCCCTCACCTCCTGTCCATGATGCTGTTGTGCAGGCTGTCCCTACAGCCCAGCCTCACCTCCTGTCCATGATGCTGTTGCACAGGCTGTCCCTACAGCCCAGCCTCACCTCCTGTCCATGATACTGTTGCACAGGCTGTCCCTACAGCCCAGCCTCACCTCCTGTCCATGATGCTGTTCGCACAGGTTGTCCCTAAACCCCAGCCTCCCCTCACCTCCTGTCCATGATGCTGTTCGCACAGGCTGTCCCTAAACCCCAGCCTCCCCTCACCTCCTGTCCATGATGCTGTTGCGCAGGCTGTCCCTAACCCCAGCCTCCCCTCACCTCCTGTCCATGATGCTGCTGTGCAGGCTGTCCCTACAGCCCAGCCTCACCTCCTGTCCATGATGCTGTTGCGCAGGCTGTCCCTACAGCCCAGCCTCACCTCCTGTCCATGATGCTGTTGCGCAGGCTGTCCCTACAGCCCAGCCTCACCTCCTGTCCATGATGCTGTTGTGCAGGCTGTCCCTACAGCCCAGCCTCACCTCCTGTCCATGATGCTGTTGTGCAGGCTGTCCCTACAGCCTCCCCTCACCTCCTGTCCATGATGCTGTTGCGCAGGCTGTCCCGGTGGCTCTCCAGGTGTGAGATGGTGAACGCCGGCAAGCGCCGGATGGCGAAGCGCTCGTGCTCCCACGCCAGCATGTCCTCAGCCAAGTTGATCTTCTTGTGCACCATGGAAAACTTTACCTCTGGAAACTGGCTGGCAACGACCTGAGGACAAGGACAAGCTGTGCAAGTGCCACCCTGCAGTGCCCTGTCTGCCTACACCCACTTCTGTGTGTTCCAGAACGTAAGCTGCAGTTATTGACTGCAGCTATTAAAGCTGGATTTTCAGGTCAAAAAGAGCTGAAGAGACCTAATCTGCTTCACTCAGGACTGTGAATGAGGATTTGTCTGCACTTCAAATCAAATGACCCTAAAGAATACATGAATTATTTCAATAGCACAGCCTTTCTTCACATCTTCCTTCCTCTCATGAGAGCTGTATAGTAAGTCCCCAGTTCCCATGAAACTAAAATGCTTTTCCTTACCGTTTCCAGTTCTCTCAGAAATGCATGCTGCAAGGTGCCCTCCTTGGGAGGCTTTGAGACATGAAGATGAAGGCTATTGCCTCTGCCCAGAGTGTCAAGGCAGAGAACAAATGCTACATTGTCCTGCAGCAGGCTGGAATCTGGAACAGAAAAATCCAAACCTTTACTGCTACATCTCGTGCTGGGATTTCCACTCCTCAGAAAAAGCAAGGCTCACACAAGGAGATTCTCACAGGAGAGCTGACAATTAATTACAGACATTTAACACAACCAGCCCCTTACTCACCAGTGTGGTCCAAATTGTCCTCCAGCCACCGCTTAGTTCCTTGATAATTAAACTTGCCACCTCCAGATGCAAAGAACAGCAAGTTGTACCTGCCCATCAAAGAAGCCAGAAAGGGGTCAGCATGCTGCACTCCAAGAATTCCTGCACTCAGCCTTGGAGCTGTGGTGAAATCACAACCACTTGCACCTGACATCCAAGGCAAACTGTCCATTAGCTAACCCTTCCCACAGGCCACATACTCCACATACATTCCTGCCACATACAGGGAATAGCAGGACAGATTAAAAGTGGGGAGCTCCCAATGCTTGAGGATGGAATCTGCTTCTCACATCATTCCCTCCACTTGTCAGCTACACAGATTTAACCCCAAACAGAGCAGTTCCTCACCCAGCATGGGTCCTTCTGTAGGTGTAGAGTCGAGAGAACAGCCTGGCCAGTTCCAGCAGCACTGAGATTCCACTGCCATTGGAGTCAGCCCCATGGGACAGCCACTGCAGGATGAGGTGGGACAGACATAAGGTGACAAACCTACACTGACTCTCAGGTACCAGAACAGCTCCAAGACAGCACACCTCTGTGCTCCACTTGTAACTGCTTCAAGGCCAAGAAAAGACACATGGGCAGAGGGAAAAAGGACAGGAACAGAGCAACAGGAAGAAAGAATACTCACTGGAGCCACTCCAAAGGAATCATAGTGGGCAACTATCACAACAGTGGGCAGGTCTTCTCCACCCAGTCCTGTCAGCCTTCCCTGCAGAACAGAGACAGCAGCGTCACTCCCTATCACCTCTTGTGTGCCTGTACAAGGACAGCCTGACTTCCACATTCCTGCTGAGTCTGCCATGGCCTCAGTTGTGAGGACTCCAGATACCTGCCCGAGATCTCCTGATCTACCCTGTCAGACCAAATGTCTGATAAAGTCCCAATAAAAGAAGTAATCTCATCAATGTTGCCAGTTTGAATTCATACACAACTCACCTCCACACTGGGGATGAGCCAGTCATTGATAGCTTTGCTTTGAGCCCCGCTGGTCACCATCTGGAAGCCATTGGCAGTTGCTGTGTGCAGCAGAACTGGAACAAAAACACAAAAAACCCACAATGTACACCTGGGAAAGTTTCATCCCTTCCTTGTCCCTGCTAACTGAGATTTGGAGAGACCAGCTTTAAACCATTTAAGCCCTCTCACTTGTCACTGGTGTTTATGCAATGACACAGAATCTTGGTGACTGTGATTTTTCACTCTGTCCCAAAATCCCAGTATTTTGGGCTGGTCAAAAACTCTTCCCCAGCAGTACTAAAATTAGTCATAAGCAGCAGCTCAATAAGACAGTCATATTATTTACACGGAAGCATCAAACTGACTTGTGGTCGGACAAAAAGTTTCAGTTTCTACCAACACACTGTCTTCACTTAACACTTTCAATGTTGTTTTTAACCTAGTTTTGATTTCTACCTTACTTGCAACAGTGTGAAGCTGAGAACCTCCTGCAACTCTATGTTCAAATATAGTCAAGTAATGCCTTCTTATACTGTGCTTTTCTTCCACTGAATCTCTAAACACTTTGACAAAGAATAAACACAAAGGTGACAGAAGCCTGGTTCATGGTGCAGATGACACAGCAGACTCCTCCCAGAGGTGGGAACAGGCCTGTCTTCCCCAAAACTTTTCCCTCCTTGTTAGAACTCACCTTCTGCAGCTGAGGCAGAACCCTGTGAAGCAGAAGCAGCCCGTGTTTGTTCATAGATAGACAGCAGCTCCTCATCTTCCACTGCAAAGTAGACTGGCACAATGGTTTCCATAGCAAGCATTTCTGGCTCTATCTCCATGAATTGCTGAGGATTTAAGCGAGACACAAACTTAGCATCTGCTAAACACGAGAGGTGCCAAGAAAAATTAACAACCAAAGCAGAGAGAGAGAAGTTTTAAAATTAGATTACGATTTGTTGTGCATTCCAACCCTGCAGCAACCAAGCTTTTCTCCCACGGGAGGAGAAGGAAAACTTTTTTTTGCTTACCCGCACGACATCCTGGGGGACAGAGGAGATGGATGGCGGCAGGATGATGACCACAGCCCCGGCTGACTGGCGCAGAGCCTTCTGGTACTGCTCGTAGGAGAAGTCCACCAGCCTCATCATGACGCAGCGGCGGCTCAGCACGTCCGCTTCCACGGTGCGCGCCTCCGTGTTCAGCACCGCGCTCCTGGTGCCTGCCAGCGGGGAAAGAGAGGGGGCTGCTGAGGCACTGCACCCCATCCCCTCTGCTCCAGCCTGCCTCCTGCTCAGAACGCTCCTGGGGATGCTCTGACGGGCTGCAGAGGCCAGGAGCTGCAGAGAGCTGAGTTCGCCTCGTCCGAGAAGGAGCAGAGGTCTGTGGGTTTTCCTGCGCAGCCACGTCCTGCCAGACCCCCTCATTCCACACCACACAGCCCCATCTTCCATTCTTCCTCCTCAACACTACACACAGGCTACCTGTCTGCTCAGCTGCACCCAGCAGCACACCTGGAAACAGCCTGGGCTGTCCAGAGCCTCCCCCAGCTGCAGGATCAATCAAGCTGTGCAGAACCACCCGATAAAAAGAGACCAGGCTGCCCCATGGCACCCCAAAGACACCAGGCTGCCCCATGGTACCCCAAAGACACCAGGCTGCCCCATGGCACCCCAAAGAAGGTTCTGGAGCTGGCAGAGTTCCAGAGGAGCAGGCTGCTCCTGAGGGCTCGCCCTCTCCGACTCTCAGTGCCAGCAGATCAAATCCCCCAGTGGAAATGCAATCCCCTGGGAGCACAGCAGGCTGCAGGCCTGCCAGGAGCTCCTGCATTCCCCAAGCAAGGGCCAAAAGGACATCTTGTGCAAACAGAGAGGGTCAAATCCACTTTAAAATTTATAATTCAGTTTCTTCTTCTGTAACTCTGGCACGTCCACTGGAGATGTCATGGCTCTGGGTCCCCACACAGGGACAGACGAGGGCTCCAGCCTCTGTCAAACAGGAGCATTGCTAAGAACTAGACTTAAACCTGGCTTAGCTTAACTCCAACATTAGTTTGGTCTCATCCAAGGTAACAGAAACACTAAACAAGAAAAATCCACATTTCCCCTGCACAGTAACAGTGAGGGCCACACACCCAGAAACAGAGCCCAGGCACAATGGAAATTCTCCCCACAGACCTCTGACACTAAATAAATAAACATTAACATCTGACATCTAAGCATAGCAGACACAAGAGTATTTTTCTGACAGGTTGATTTTCTGCAGTTTCTCTACATAGAGAATAAATATCTGTTACTTGGTATTTTTGGAAAAGAATACGAGAATTTGGAACAACAAATCAGCTCAGTTGGTCAGAGTATGGTGCTAATAATGCCAAGGTTATGGGTTTGATCCCTCTGTGGGTCATTTCCCCTGAGAGTTGATGATTCTGGTGAGTCCCTTCCAACCCAAACTGCTCTGAAACACAGCTTTTATCCTGAAAGACATCTCAGCACACACAAGGAACAGCAGCTACCCAAAGGGAGCAGGAAGGGACAAAGGAAACACAGCCCATCGAGCTAAAAGGTCCAGGAAAAGAAACAGCATAAAAAAGTTAATTGGAAACATCTTAAAAAAATAACACCTGGCTTTTCAAGAGGTCACAAAATTGTGAGCACTTGTGTAGAGGGGACACTCAGGCAAGCAAAGTCAAAGCCAGCTGAATCACATCCCAGCTAAGCCTGTCAACAAACAGCTCCCAGCACCTGAGCAAAGAGAGAGTTCTACCCCATGCAGGGCCTGCCTGGGAGCTACTGAGGCTCTCAGCAAGAGAACCCTCAAGATGTGGACATGTTCTGAGAAACTGTGATGGAAGAAGCCAGAAATAATCTCATTTATTTAGAAGCCACCAGAAGCACGAAGTGTTTAAAGAGTACACAGGCACAGCTGCATTTCATAACTTATATATCTGAACTTATAAAGATCTGAAAGAATGAGAGCTGGTGTCTCATGGACAGCACAAATTAAACGTGAGGCTGTTCATTGTTAACTCTATAGCAAGAGTCACTCACAGACAGAGCAAGTGCCATGACCTGGAATAAAATCACTACAGAAGACCCAGAAACAACCCTTGATTCTGGGTTTGTAGGCACACAGGGGAGAGGCTGAGGCTTGCAGCACCTCAAGGACTCGCAGAACAGGGCGTGTCTCTGACCCAAAGAAAGGTGTTGCACAATCAGCAGGCTGCAAGTGAGAGAACAGAGGAAGTAAAGGTCAGATGTAACACAGGGAAAGGACAGGCTCTGAAATGGAGCCACTGGAGGAACACACAGAGCTGAGGATGAAGAGGATGCAGAGCGAAGAGGAATCAACCTGTCAATAAAGGAGTCAAAGGCAAAAGGACGAAACGAGCTCACAACCGAGTTTACCAGAACGCAGGAGGGGTGCAGCCGGACCCTCAAAGCAGAGCCCTCAGCCCACAGACAGGGGTCCTTGGCTACCCCTAGGTTACCACGATGGAGCTCCCAGCCCGCTCCTGCTGGTGCTGAGCCCGGGCAGTGACCCTCAGCCAGACGGACCCTGCTGCGGCCTCCCCTGCGCCTGGGCCTGGCCCCGGGCCCGCCTGCTGCCGCCCCCCCGAGCCCCCCGAGCCCTCCATGGGCCGGGCCGCCCTCCAGGGCCTGCCCTGGGCTCCCCCCGGGCTCGGGGCTCCCTCCCCACGGCCCCAGCACCCCTGAAGGAGGTGCCCGAGCCCGGCCGGGCCGCGCAGTTCCTCACCATAGGGCTGCCCGCCCAGCTCGTACTGCTGCATGCGGTAGACGGTGAACTCGTGCGCCGCCTCGGCGGCGGGCGGCGGCCCCAGGAGCAGGAGCACGGCGGGCACGAAGAGCAGGACGCTGAGCGGGAGGCACGAGGCCTTGAGCACCGACTCCAGCACCTCGCTCGCCTCCTCCAGCATCGCCGCGGCCCCGGCCCGCACTGCGGCCTGCTCGGCACGCACGGCGCGCCCCGCGCAGCCTGCCGGGAGCTGTAGTTCGCGCGCCGCCGCGAGGGGCGCTGGGAATTGTAGTCGCGGCAGCCCGTGCAGGCCTCGGTACCGCCCCGCGTCGGCCTGCAGGGGGCGCCCTCCCCCGGCCTGGCGCTCCCGAGCGCCCCCCAGCGGATGGGATGGGATGGGATGGGATGGGATGGGATGGGATGGGATGGGATGGGATGGGATGGGATGGGATGGGATGGGATGGGATGGGATTTTGGAATGGGATGGGATTTTGGGATGGGATGGGATTTTGGGATGGAATGGGATTTTGGGATGGGATTTTGGGATGGGATGGGATATTGGGATGGGATATTGGGATGGGATATTGGGATGGGATGGGATATTGGGATGGGATGGATGGGATGAGACAGGACAGGACAGGATGGGATGAACAGGACCAGACAGAAGCTCCTGCAGCCCCTGTCCCGAGATCCTGTGATCACCCTGTCCAGGTGATCCCCCTGTCCGGAGAACAGGAGGGCAGCTCTATCTGTCCCCAGACTACAAAAACATTTCTCAGTCAGTACCTGGCCTCCAGAGATAAAAAAAATCGAAGCAAATCAACCCAAGGCTTTCTGATCACCTTGATTTATTGCAGAACAAATGGGCTGCATGCTCAGCCCCTGCAGAGGGGCTGGGCCAGCAGGTTTTGTATGGTCCCCAGTGCTTTGGTGGCCTTCTGGCATGGTGAGAGGAGGCATTTGGGTGCTGCTCTGATTTTTCCCTACGTGAGAGAAGAGAAGAGCAGGGATCTGAGGCACAAGCTGGCCGTGTCCTCAGACCCAGGACAGCACCAGGCCCCCTCAGTCTCTCTGGGCACCTCCTGTCACTGCAGCTCTGAGCACTGTCACAGCATTTGCCCTGGCTCAGTGCCCAGCCTCTGCCCCCAGGGAGGGTCTGGGCTGTGGCTGCAGCCTTCTGCCATCCTCGGGCTGGGCAGGACATCAAGCTTGCATTCCTTCCCAGCAGCTATGCCCATCACAGAAGGTCCAAAAGGATTCCAAAGAATTGGGAAGGCCACCCAGCTGGGGAAATCCACCCTGTTTGCCACGGAGCCCTGGGGTAAAACACCCTCAGGTGGGCAGGTCCAGCACCTGTGCACACCCAAAGCACACACACAGAACCTGAGCAGCACAGCTGTCCCAGCAGAGCATCAATCCTAAAATGTGCCTGTATCTTTCACTCCCAGCCTAGGATCAATCCCTGTCCCTGTGCTGCACCACACTGAGGCACCATCCCAGTCTGATGGGGCTAGAAATGCCTCAGTTCTGCTCAGCCTGAGTTGCTACAGTCCTGCCAGGCCAGGACCAGCACTGTGAGGTCCTGGGGGCTGTCTGGCACCTCCTGCTCCCCCCGTGGCCCCTCACAGGCTGGGCAGATTGCTCATCATGCTGGAGTTGCTGGACAGGGGCGCCCTGGGCCGGGCGTTCCAGGCCACGGAGCTGCGGAAGCTGTCGCGGTAGCGCAGGGAGCTCTCGGTGGAGGAGCCAGAGTTGATGTCTGAGATGACCAGGCAGCTGCCAGGCTTGCAGAGCCCAGCCCTGACACAGCAGCAGCACAGCAGGCTGCCCACGGCAGCGGCGAACCTCCACGCTGCGCAGGGAATAAATGACGGGATTGACTCCCGAGTTCAGCAAGGCCAGAGCCAGGGTCCAGTCCAGGCTGTGCAGGTGGGTGCAGGCCCCGGTCTGGCAGAAAACATCCAAGAGCAGCAGGACAAAGAGGGGGCTCCAGCAGAGGATGAAGGCTCCCAGGATCATCAGCACCGTCTTCAGCAGGCGCAGCGAGCGCCGGCGGCCGTGCCGGGAGCTGCTCTGCCGGGAGCTGGCCTGCACCAGGTGGAAGATGGAGATGTAGAGGCCGACGATGCCCAGGAGGATGATGCTGAACATGACCACGGAGAAGAGGATGTAGTTCTTGGAGTAGAGCGGCAGGAGCACGGAGCAGGCCTGGAAGTCGCAGAGGCAGTTCCAGCCCAGCAGCGGCAGCAGCCCGATGACGAGCGCCAGCAGCCAGCAGCTCGACGATGAGGCCGCGCAGCCGCAGCGTCTTGCTGGCCTCGTTCTCCGCGATCGGCCTCACCATGGCACTGTAGCGCTCCACGGCCGTCACCAGCAGGCTGAAGGTGGAGGCGGCCAGGGCGATGAAGAGGATGCCCTCCCTCAGGAACCAGAGCTGCGGGGAGAGCTGGAAGGTGGTGCTGCCCGAGAGGCAGAGGTTGCAGAGGTAGGCGACGCCCGCCAGCAGGTCGCTGAGGGTGATGCTGGCGATGCAGGAGTAGACCCAGCGCCGGCCCCGCAGGCAGCGCAGCACGGCCAGCAGCACCAGCAGGTTCTCCAGGATGATGATGCAGCTGATGATGGCGAAGGTGCTGCGGACCAGCCCCATGCCCTCGTCCCCGGAGTGCCGGTTGGTGAGCTTGCCTGAGAAGTTGTAGTGCTGCAGGATAATGTTCACGTTCCTCGTGGCAGCCAGCTGCAGGCAGGAGGCTTTTGTGCCCAGCAGGTCGAGTCTGAGCTCGGGATGTGGAGCAGAGTCCAGGGGAAGAAGGAGGGAGCGATTCACCAGCCAGCTCAGCACTGGAGAATCCATCTTCTGGGCCTGGGCAGCAGTCGAGGGATGCTCGGTGGAGGCAGGTCAGGCAGGGCTTGGGGCAGAGCAGATCCTCTGTTTGGGGGCTGAAGCAGCTGTGAGACTGAGCCCAGCAGCCCTGCTCAGTGTGGAGATGAGAGTCAGAGCCCTGTCTGCCAGCTCTGCAGCCCTGAAAGAGCAAGAGGGGAGAGGAGGGTGAGGTGTTTTGTAAGTCCACCCATGAACATGGGCTTCCTGTTGTTTAATAAAGTTTCCTGTTGTGACTGAGAGTATTGACATCTCTCCTAAGCTATCATCGTTTCTTGGTAAGGGTCTGGTTATTCTCGGCTTTGCTGTGGTTGTGAAGGTGTGACATGAATGAAGTAATGTGCCAGGGCCCTCTTTGGGTTGGAGCAGGCTGTGTCAAATGGGGCAACACCTTGATGGGTGGAGTGTGTGGGGCTGAACAGATCCAAGTGCTGGTAAGAGCACCCAGATACAGAGATCTTTGCCTGCTGAGGTATTCAGTTCAGCCTGCAGTCTGGCAGAGAGCCACAGCCTTTCTGTGCACCACCCATGCCCAGATCCATCCCTCTTCCTGCCAGTCCTCAAGGCTCCTCCTCGGGCCAGCTCCTGCCACTCTCAGAACACATCCAGACACATCCATCCCCATCTGCACTGTCTGCGCAGCAGCTCCAGGCACCTGTGTGGCTGCAGCAGAGCCTCAGCCCCTTCCACTTCAAAGGAAATCAGCTGGTCGAAGCTGAGCACGTGCCCTGACACTGCCCCTACACCTTCAACTCACCAAGCATCTGCTAGAGATGGGCCAGGACCTTCCCAAGGTCTCTCTTCACACAGGCAAAGAAGGAGGCAAAAAGCTGCTGCTTCTCACCTTTGCAGGAGGCACAAAGTGCTGAGACCAAACCAAGGAATGAGAACATGGCTGCACTGTTCATTTCCATCATTGGCCTAATTCCTTATTAAAACTCGACGGGAGAGCCTTGCAATGTGCTATTCCAAACTGTGGCTGGGAATTTGCCTCAGGACTCACCTGTCATGGGGCTCTTGCTGCCCCAGCGAGGTTCAGCAGCGCTCTCCAGCTCTTTGTCTGAGGCCCAGCATGGAGCAGGTAGTGAGGAGAGCTCCTCGTGCAAAATAAGTGAGTCTTCTACCTAGCAAAGTGAAAAAAGGGGAAGTTACAACATCAACCACATTTCTGTGCAGGGTGGACCCCACCCAAATCAGCTGCAAAGTGGCAGAGATAAAAGAAAAGCAGAGCACCTTTTAACTCGAGGTCACCGCAGAAGCTGTGCCCTGCTGTGCTCTCACTCCAGACTGCCAGGAAATCGTGAAGATGTCCCAGACTGAGAGCAAAGAGCAGGGAGCTCTTCCATCAGCAGGGAGCTGTCCACGGGAGCCCATCCACCGCTGGATCAGTGCATTGATCCCAGCCTGGATGGCAGCACAGACGAGTGGAAAATGCAAAGGAGGCTCCTGCTGCAGCAAGAGTGGTTCTTGCCAAAAGCTGAGGGCTCCATGCTCCACCTTCACCCTTTCAGCTGGGGTTTTGGCCTTTCTATCAGCAGTGTGAAAAGAAACTCACAGTGATAAGGTCAGCAGATGACCCCGAGATTGAAGGAGCGGAAATCAGCAGCAGGGCTGGGCCGTGAGCTCAGAGGGGAGCAGGGCTGCATCAGCACCCAGAGCTCACTCCAAACACTCCCGGTGATGCCCACAAACTGCTGGAATCCAAAGGGTCAGCGTGATCCTGGCACATCACACTTTGAGCTCTGCTCCTGCTCCAGGGATGAGCCTCCAGATAATGTGTCTGTTCAGGACTGGTGGAATGCTCCTGAAAGGTCAGAGGATGGAGAAACTTGCCTTCTCAGGGGGTCTAAGAGCTTCTCAAAGAGCTGGCAATGTGTGAGGAGTCTCAGAGATTCCTAACAGGAGAGATCTGTGGGGAGGATGGGATGGGGGCAGGAAAGGCCTTTGGATGGCAGGAGGAGGCAGGTGAGCTGCTGGGACAGCCTGAACCCCTCACCCTTGGTGTGCAGGTTCTCTGCACCAGCAAAACATTGCAGGATCTTCCTAATGCCCCTTCCACCAGCATACCCAAGGCATGGAGTTCCCAGCTCCTGCCTGGGGGCTAATGGGGCTCTTCTTGCCTGAGCCCCCCACACGAGGGACAGGTCCTGTTCTGTCCTGTCCCCCCTGCTCTGCACAGTCCCAGGCTGAGCTCTACCTCAGCACTTCTCCTTCGCTGCCAGATGTTTTTTCTTTGAAGCGAAGTGGGGCAGGGGAGGGTCACCCCGTCCTGCAGCATTTCTCATCTCTTCCCTTTTGATCAAAGCCACAATGTGCCTGAAACTGCCTGATGGCTCTGAGTGCTGGGCTTGGATGGGCCAGGGGAGGCACGGGGGGCACTGAAGCCATGTGCACCTGCTCCAGCTCCATGGCTAAAGCAATGGGTATTGATGGATGCTGAGATGAGGCAGCTCAGCAGAGAAGCCCTAGAACACTCCAGAGGTCAACAGGAAGGCCAAAATACCTTGGTCTCAGAGAGAGGAACTTGTCTGCAGTCAAAGGAACACCAGAGAGGAGCAGGAGAGCAGCAGCCTGGAGCTCTGCTCTGTGTCCATCGTGGCCTGCCCAGTTCCCCCTGCCCTGCGGCTGCTGCTCCCAGGAGGGTTTCCAGCCACAGATTGTGGGGGGCCACAAGCAGCTGCAGGGGAAAGACAGCAAGTTACAAACACAAGATAAAATATCGATAATTCCTGTTGAGGTTTTCCTGCTGCGCAGCTGCACAGTCCTGATTAAAGCTTGTATTTTCATACATTATGATTAAATAAAAAACAAAACATGGGTGAAGCTCAGTGGAGAGCTCTGTGTCAGGCTGGCTCATGGACATCAGGCATCCCCGTGTCTGTCCCACACCTCTGTCTCCCCACCCACCCATCCTGTCCCCTGTTTGTGGCCCCAGCACAGCCCAAGGCATACACTTGCCCGCAGGTGTTTTGCTTCTCCAGGAAGGGTGGAGCAGGGCTGGTTTAAAAATGACTGATCACTCCTGGCAGTTGGGTGGTTGCACTTCCCCACTTTGGTTTCTTCTGCTGCAGAGCAGCACTTTCCACATCCCAGTCCCCAAGCTGGCAGGTGCTTCTGACTCCAGAGGAGCAAGAAGAACCAGCAAGGCCCCTCTGGTCTGGGCTGACACCAAACCCTGCAGATCTGACTTTTCACAGTGCTCAGAAACTGTCCCAGGCACAGCTGTTGTGCCCTTTTATTTCAATTGGGTGGTGGTGATGGTGAATCTCTGCAGAAAAAGAGGCTCTGCAGTGCATCTCTTGAAGAAAAACAAGAATATGAAAGAGCAAGTTTCAGGATTCTCTCCTCTAGACCATCCTCATGATTTTAAACGGCAAAGTTTTGTTGTTTTGTTTGTTTTTCTAGAACCTCGCATTTCCTCAAGGCAAAATCATTAAACAGAAAAGTGTGGGAGAAATGTTAAATCACACTTCAAAACCACCACAGGACACATCTCCCTTGCTGTCAGCAGCCCTGAGGCTGTGGCTGTGGTGCAGCAGGCTCTGCCTGCCCCGGCCTCTCCGTGCTGTGCTATCGCCCTTCAATCACAGCCCCTGGCACGTGGGCACTGAGCTGGCCAGGCCAGCGATGCCCTGATTAGCACAATCAGCTCCTGGCACATGGCTTCCTGCCTGCTGGGCACAGCTGCCTCCAGGCCATAAAACCAGCCCCTGCCCACGGGGAGACTCCAGACTCGCACACATCTGGAAGGAGCATCCAGCTGTGGCAGAGATGCGCCAGGCACTGCCCGCCCTGCTGCTCCTGCTCTGCTGCCCCTGGGCCAGGGCCAGTAAGTCAGGGCTTTGCTGGGACTGAGGTGGCTCCTTTGGGCTCTGAGCAGCCCCTGGCTCATCCTGTGCTGGGGTGTCTTGCAGGCGCTCTGCGGGCTCGGATTGTGGGGGGCCACGAGGCGCAGCCCCACTCCCACCCCTACATGGCCTACCTGAAGATAGCAGAGCTGGGGGGCTGTGGGGGCTTCCTGGTGGCCCCTGACTGGGTGATGTCAGCTGCACACTGCCTGGGGTGAGTACTCATTACAGGGGCTTTATTCCCTTCTTTCTCCCCTAGCCTGGGTGCTCCTTCCCTGCAGCAATTTTGGAGCAGGTTTCTCCTGTGCTGGGCAGCTCTCTCCACCTGTCTGCCAAAATGAGGGAGGTGGATGACACCCAGCCTGATTTCACCTTTCTCCCCTTCACTGCCGTGGCCAGGAATATCACAGTCATCCTGGGGGCTCACAACATCCAAGAAGCAGAAAAAACCCAGCAGGTCAGGGGAGTCCTCAAATACCATGAGCACCCTGAATACGACCCCGACACGATGGAAAATGACATCATGCTGCTCCAGGCAAGGAGTTCTGCGGGGTCAGAGACTGGGCTGGGGCTGTGGGGCTGGCAGGGACTGGGCAGGGCTCGTCCTGGCTGTTAGCTCCTTCTGCAAAGGTGCTGGAGGCTGGCAAGATTGGGAGGGACCTGGGAAGGAGCCATGGGCAGGGTTTGGTGGCTTTGACAGCAGCTCTCTGCAGCTTGCAGAGCCTGCTAGACCCTCCCTTCCCCTGCAAAGAGAGTGTCCTGCTCACAGCCCTCTCTCAACCCCCTGCTTTTCCCCAGCTAACATCAAGGGTCACTTACAATGACTACATCCAACCCATCCCACTGCCCAAGAGTGGCAGCGACCTCCCCACCGGCACCAAGTGTGTGATCGCTGGCTGGGGGCTGATCGACGAGGACAGGGCCACCAACAAACTCTTTGAGACCAAAGTCTCCATCTACAGCCGCAGGAAATGCACCCTCTTCTACCCACACCTTGATTCTGGCATGATCTGTGCAGGCAGCTTCCACGAGCTGAAGGATTCCAGCCAGGTATGGGGAGGGCACACGGGGCTCTCTGGGAGAAGGAGCTGCTGCTGGCACGGGCACAGCAGGTCCCAGGGCATGTGACAAGCATTTGGTCACAGTTCCCATAAGGACTGGCTGTCTGCATGTCCTGACACCACCCACAGCCCCTGCACAGCACCAGGGGTAGAGCCCCAGCTCGGGGCCGCCCCTTCAGCTGGGTGGGATATGGGGCAGGAGGGACCAGGGAGAAACCTGTTACAGGGAAGAAGCCTCTAAAATCAATCTGATCTCTCCCCAGGGAGATTCTGGTGGCCCCCTGGTATGTAACAAAGTGGCACATGGGGTTGTGTCCTTCGGCTACAGCTCCCCACCCGGGGTCTACACCCGCATCTCCAACTACCTGCCCTGGATCAGAAAAGTCATGAAGAAGTAGCAGCAGTGGGGGCACTTTTCTCCAGCTCTGGTGTGGCCCTGGAGACTGCAATAGCTTCCTTCCTGCCCCTGCTGAGGGCTCAACTCCCTCTCTCTCCTCAGGAACCCAAGTGACCTGAACAGTGCACTTGAGGGTCCCCTTCACCCTGCTCTGAGGCTGCTGCCTGTCCCATTCCCTGCCCACCCCAGGACTGAGTTAAATCACCCTGGCAGAAGCAGGGATGGCCCCAGATGGCACAAAAAGAGGCTGTGCCCCAGCAGACCCCACTTCCTTCAGAGATAACCCTGTTCCTGCTTGAACCTGCTGCACTTAAAGCACCCACAGTAAACTCAGAGCTGCAGCTCCCAGCGTGTGTGTCTCTTTCTTGTGGCCTCGCCACAGAGTGCAGGAGGGAGGGTCTGGCAATCACAGCTCTGCATCCTCAATCACTGGCAGGCTCAGAAAGAAGAGGTGTGGTTGCCCTTCCTGGGGTTACAGGGATGATGAGGAGAAAAACTGCTCAGGTAGAAATGTTCTGGGAAAAACAATGGGCACACGCTCCCTTCACCAAGTTCAGCATTGCTGTGACCCTCCTGGGAGCACAGGCAGGAGCATGTGGGGCATCAGCAGTGGCCAGGACCCTGAAGGTGTCTTCTGTGCAGAGAAAAGGCTGTTCCCTCTGGAGTCTTGCACCCTAGGGCACAGAGCAGGCCAGACAGGGCACAGCAGGCTTATCCTCCCAGCTCTCTGAGCTGCACGAGGCTTCACTGGGAGGAGGGAGCTGGACTTTTTGTGGACTGTGCCCTTGGGTGTGTAGGCAGGTGGCTGTTAAGACACCATGTTCAGGGCTTCAGGATCCCAGAGAGGAGGCACACCCCAGCTCCCAGCTGTTACACACCCACTGCTTCCAGGCTTTGCCTGTTGCCAGCAGCCACAGACCATCCCCATTTCTGCACCATGTCCTGGGTAGAGACATAGAAAGGGTTGAACTGAAAGGGCTGATGAAGGACTTGGGTTCACCAAAGTGCCTGACCCCAAGCCACTTCCTCCTTTCCTCCCATGGTAACTGCAGGGTCCCAGGTGGGTCCCTGGAGAAGGTGGGGATGGGTCCTGGCTGGCTGCTGTGAA
Source organism: Luscinia megarhynchos (assembly GCA_034336665.1). NCBI lineage: Eukaryota > Metazoa > Chordata > Aves > Passeriformes > Muscicapidae > Luscinia > Luscinia megarhynchos. The sequence continues at coordinate 3,373,808 of CM067590.1, read as the reverse complement.
GCTGCTTGGCACATTCTTGGCCACAAGTCCCCTTGACCAGAGGCTGTTCTAGTGGTACCCAAACCTCTCCTCTCAGCTGGATGATGCCCAAAGACAAACTCTCCCCTCAAAGGATGCTCGAGATCTGTTTTCAGACAACTCCTGCATTGGAGTCTGAGCTTCCTTCATGGCCTGCACCAGGCTGCTCTCTGAGCCCTCATCTCCATCCCAGCTCGTTTCTGGTGGCATCTCTTGTGTACAGAGAGAGCCAAGGGTTCCCTGGGGGAGATGACATGGGTCAGAGATGATGCTCTGGGAAAGGAGTGAGAGCAGAGCTCCCTGGCAGGGAGTGTTGGATGTCTGATGTCAGGAGGAGACCAAGGCGGTTTGTGGTGGGAAAAACCAGTGGGGAATTTTAAATGTACGAGAACTGCCAACAGTCCAGGGAAAAGGGGGTGCTTCCCTGCTCTCCTGGCCTTTCCCAGTCTCCCACTGGTCACCCCCATCACAGGGAGGAGGTTTCCACAGTCCAGCCTGGATTTCTGCTCGTAAATCCTCCACGTTCTTGTCTGGGATGAAGGGAAACTGCATCACCTCTGCCTTCAGCACCCAGGCTGCCCCGGGGAAACTGAGAAGGGTCCATGTTTGGGCTTCTGCTCACAGCCACTATCAGCTCAGAAATCTGCAAATGAACAGGCTGCAGCTGCTTATCTGTGCATTATGAATCTTTGTGACGTCAGGGTTTTCCTTGAAGCTCCAACTGCTGCAGGCTTTGCACGAGAATGGCAACATGAAGCTTAAAACTGGGTTTTACCCAGTGGCACTGGGGGCAGAGGGGAAAGCAGATTTCCTGGCAGTGAGGCAGGGGAGGCGTCAGCCCCGTTTCGTCACAGAACTGCGAGTGTTCCCGTTTGCCCTTACGGTAAAATCCCAGCATGGATCGGGCTGGAAGGGCCTTAGGGATCATCTCCTTCCACACCTTCCACCATCCCAGGCTGCTCCAAGCCCCAGTGTCCAGCCTGGCCTTGGGCACTGCCAGGGATCCAGGGGCACCCTGTGCCAGGGCCCCAAACCTCACCTGGGAGGTTGGGAGAGACTCCTGCACATACACAGGATCCTTTCCAATTTTCTTGGGGCAGCACTTTCTGCAGGTGTAGAGGACATAGAAATATCCTGATTTAGAAATCCTTGTACTTCCATGGGCCTGTGAAGCCCAGAACAAGAGAGCACCTCCCACCCTGTGCTGGGATTTCTTCCCAGTATCGTCAGTGCCATGTTATAAACACATTCATGGCAATTTTGCTCCCTTAGCCAAGGCTGCAGCTACTGAGGGAGAGCAGGAGGGTCTCATCTGCCACTGCAGAGTCTTTAGAAGTGATGCATTAGGTTAAAAAAATCTCGTTCATGTAGGGCTGGTGATAAAAATCAAGAGGGTTTGCAAGTGCTCAACAGAGAGTAGAAGCTGCAAGGGAAGGCCTCAGTGGAAGTCAAAGAGATGATGGTGGGTGTGTTTCCCGAAGCTTCCAGAACAAATGCAAAGTTCTAAAATTGGCTCTGGGTTCAGAAGGACGTCAGATCCCTCAGATCAGACCCATGGTGGAGGTGGATTATCCATCCACCCAAGGCCAAGACTGCCTGAATTCCCCTTTCACATTGCTGAGACATGCAACTTGTGGAGAGATTCTTCAGATGAGTCTGACTTCTGTGGTTTCCTGGAGTCTGGTCTCAGGCTATAAAACCTTGATGGGAGCAGGACGAGACCCCAGATGCAGCCCCACGTCTGAGGCACCCACTGGAGGCTGTGATGGAGCACCTGCAGACACTGCTGCTGCCCCTCCTGCTGCTGATGTGCCCCCCAGCCAGCACTGGTAAGCAGAGTGGGCTGGAGGCCAGGAGAGGGTGGGGGAAGGATGAATCTCAGCCCTGTGCCCTGCAAGCCCCTCGTCCTCAGCCCCATCCATTGCAGATTATCCCTGGAAGTGGAGGGAGAGAGGAGGAGAATCCAAGGCAGCCTCCAGGACCCACCCCACGCCCTACGTGGCCTATCTGCAGGGCAAGGACAACCATTCCTGTGCAGGCATCCTCGTGGCCCCTGGCTGGGTCATGACAGCAGCTCAGTGCCTCATGTAAGTCTTGGCTGTGTCCACAGCACCTGCAGGGAGGTGTGTGCCCCAGCACAGCCTGGGAGCATCTCCTCTGGGGAGGTGTCACAGCTTGGAGTCACTTCAGCCATGACCTTGCCCGGCCTGGGGACAGCTCTGAGCCCCATCTCCCTCCCCAGCCCTGCCCTCAGATATTTACCCTGACTTTTTTTCTCACTCCATGACTCGTTTTATTTTTCCCAGGTGTCAATAATGGGAGGTCAGAGTGGCTTCTTCTCCTGCTGGCACTGACCTGTTGTCAGGCTTTGTCCTTTCTGCCACCAACTTGTTTGTTGGCAGAACAATTTCCTATGAGCCAGCTGCTTGCCCACCCCTCCAGCTGGGGTATGGATGTGCAGGAGGACTTTTCCAGATGTGCACAGCTCTGGGGGTGGCTCCCACCCACCTCAGCTCTGCCCTGGTGCCAGTGACAGGCTCGGGGCCAGTCCCCAAACCTGGGCAGCAAAAGTGGGGACCCAGGAGCCTGGGGCCCCAAACCTCACCTGGGAGGTTGGGGGGGACTCCTGCAAATACCCAAGGTCCTTCCCAATTTTCTTGAGGCAGCACTTTCTGCAGGTGTAGAGGACAGAGAAATATCCTGATTTAGAAATCCTTGTACTTCCATGGGCCTGTGAAGCCCAGAACAAAAGAGTAGCAGCATTGGACCAAATGTGCCCAGCTGGAGGTGTGGAGATAAAGGAGCCCTTGCAGAGCTCTGGTCTGTCAGGCAGGGAGATTGGTCTGCTTCTTGGCTGGGCAGGTTCACTGGCAGAGCTCCTTGCTCCCACCATTCTCCTTAAAAAGTGTATGTATAGTGTATTTTGTGTATAGGTAATACATATAAACTGTGTCTCTGTAACTGGACTCTCCTGCCCATGTCCCTGGGAGATGAGCCTCAGCGCTCCCAGGCAAGGAAGGGACAAGCTGGTGACACCCACCGTGCTTGATTTCACCAGGCACAAACCTCTGACTGTCACCCTGGGAGCCCACACACTCCAAAGTAGAGAGGAAAGCCGGCAAACCTTCGAGGTCAAGGAGTACCACAGCCACCCAGATTTTAAGGTTTCAAGCCCTAAGAAGGGAAACGACATCCTTTTGCTGAAGGTAACCTGGCTGGAGCAACCTGATGTGCAGAGCTGAGCTGCAGCCCTGGAGCAGAAGTGGATTGCAGGCCGACCACTCATCTCTGTGTTTTCTGTCCCCTTGCCCAGCTGAATGGCAATGCCACAAGCAATGCCCACGTCAGGCCCATCTCCCTGGAGAAATCCCAAAAGGTTTTTCGTGGTGCTGAGTGCAGCGTGTTCAGCTGGCGCCGCAGCAGGGACACGGTCACCTTGCGTGAGGCCACTGTCACCCTCCTCAGGACACAAGACTGCCTCATGTACTACCTAGGATTGCCTGAAAAGATGATTTGTGGCAAAAGCAAAACCTCTGAGGTACCTGAAAAGGTCAGTCTCTGATCAGGGAGGAGGAGGAGGCTGCAGGGGAGGTTTCAGCCAGGGGCAAAGCACGAGGGAGGAGAGGATCCTTGTCTTCCCATGGCACACAACCTGGGAGTTGGCAGCAGCACAGGGGAAAACAGCTTGGCCACGGGGGCTCACCCTGATTCTTGTTGGTCTGAGTGTGTTTTGTATCTGAAGTCAGCAGAAGGGCAGAAATGAGGCTTCAGAATTCCCCCAGCTGGGTCCCAAACCAAGCTGTCACCAGTCCCTTGTGGAGGCAGAGCTATCCTCATCCACTGCCAGTCCAGCCTCCTGCTGGGGCAATTCTGTCCTGCTGCTTGCAGCCTCCCTGTTCTTTGCCAAGGCATTCCTATTCCTTCCCTGGAGTTCCCACAACCCAGCACTGATCTCTCTGCTTCTTTTCACAGGATGGTACTGGGGATCCACTGGTCTGCAATAACAAAGCCTATGGCATCTTCTCCTACAAGAACCAGTCGTTTGGCTTCTACACACAGGTTGCTTATTTCGTCTCCTGGGTCAACAGTGTCCTGAAGTCAGGGTGACCCTGCTCCCCCTGCAGCTGCTGCCCTGGGGAACTCACCCTCCAGAGACCCAGTCCTCACCAGCTTTCTTTTCCTTTCTCCTTGGGAAATATCTTCCACGGGTCCTGGTGGATGTGGCCGGGATTTCTCTGCAGCCAAGCCGAGCTCTGTCCATGGTGGGGCTGGCGCAGAGGCTGTGCCTTGGCCATGTTTGTCCCCTGTGCACACTGGGGAGTGCCTGCACTCCCTCACTGCTGCCCTGACTTAGCCCTTTGTGGCTCCAGCTCCGGAGAGGAAGCAGCAGGACAGCCCTAGAGAGGTGCCAGTAGCTGGGGGATGTCGGTAACCCCCAGGGGAAGGCTGCACCACAAGATCAGAGGGATCCATAGGGCAGCTTCCTCCCCATCTGGCATTTGTGACACCTCATGTCTGGTTGTCCTTTGCTCAAGAACTGGGGCTACAGAGCTGCCCAAGCTCCAAGGACACTTCCAGCTCCTGCTGTCCCCTACCTCTGAAACCTGCTGCCTGCTTTCTCCCCACTTCTGTATCTCCAGTGTTGTCAGAACACATAAAAACAATAAATCTCATCAGCATTTGAAAGCCTTTTTCCTGGTGCAATTTGGATTTCTCTGGGCCACGGCTCCAGTTCTGAGCAGCTCAGGAGAAAGCCCAAAGCTCAAAGCTGGAGGTTTCTACCCCAACAAATGGCCTCCATTTTCTGTGCCATCCAAACCTCCAGAATAAATGGCCAGTCTGGATTTCAGTGCAGGGGCTCCCCTCACTCCCTCCAGAGATCTCCAAGCTGGTACTTTGGGGGATTTCCTCACTCCATCACGTCTCCCCCATGGGCCCCTCTCAATTCTACCCCATCCCCCCTTGGCTGCCATTCCACAGAAATCCAGCATCTTCCCCCAGTGCAGCTCTGCCCCTCACAGATATTCATCGAGGCACACTGAGTCATCTTCCTGGTGAAACTGGCAGCAAAGACAGGAACCACACAGCCCCACCACAGCCTGACAGTCAGTAAATATTTTATTTCTGCATGTCATGCTTTAAGACAAAAAAATAAACCCCTGCCTCTTCTACAATAGAGCTTAAAAATATTGCAACCTGAGGAAATTAATCTGGAGATTTGGCAAGAGACCCAGTAAGAGGAGCTCAAACACTTCCGTCAGGTGTTTAGGATTTCATTGACAAAAACACACTCCTGGGGAGTGTTTGCCTTTCCTCATGCTCACTTCTGCCCAAAGGTGACTTGTCAGAGGCCATTCCAACATCTGTGGCAGCACTGGACATGAAACACAAGGCCAAAGTTGTGAAGATTCCAAATATTTTCCAAACCTTATAATTCAAGATGTCTAAAAGTCCCCAGGTCACTCACCTGACTAAGAAAATCTGCAGCTGAACAGAGTTATCAGTGGTTTTTGCTGTGGGTGATGTTGCACAAGGAAAGCACCTCCAGCACATTTCTGCTGAGTTTTTCATGCCCAGAGTGCCCTCTTTGGGTTGGCAACAGGGTGTGTTCTTCAAGGTTCTGTCTCTAAACAACTTCCAAACCCATCAAAAGAACTTAACTCCTGCACTTTGGAAGCAAATTCACAGCTGAGCTGAGGAAAAGCACCCCTTTCCCCCAGGGTTCTTTACATCATTTAATCTGCTCTGAATCCAGGATTGCAAAGCTGACATTGAGCAGAGGCTTCTTTTCTTTTGAGGCTCCCAAATCCTGCCCAGAAGAATTTCCCAGTTCTCATCCTGCATCTTCTGTGCAAGGAGCCTGTCACCTCTTGGAGAGCTGGAGACTGAAGGGCTGAGTCACTGGCAGGGAGGATGGGAACAAGCAGAGCAGGAGAGACCTGTCTTTGGGGAGCTCCATAAAAACACCATTTATTTCCATGGCCAGGAGCTACAGATACTCACCTGAGATGAAGGGAGGAGCAGCTCCAGGAGCAGTGCACAGGAGTGGCCAGGGATAAATGACAGCACTTGGCCAGGGGTGTAGAACAGCCCTGGGCAGCAGCTGAGCTCCCTGGTGAGCCACATCCTCACCCAGCTCAGCAGCTGGGCTCACCCAGAAGCTTCACACAGCCCAAGTGTGAGTCTCTGTCACACAGTCCAGCCACAAAAACTCTTCAAAAGCCATGAGTTCTCCACCCACGGTGGAGATGTTACAAAAATTGCTTGTGGAGGCTTAACTTCCTGGTCAGGCTGCATGGCAGGAGATAAAGCAGCTCGAGGACAATTATACCAAACTGGTATCACTGGGAGGGCACACAGGAAACAGCTTGGGTTAGAAGAAGCCCCTGCGGAGCCCAGGGCTCAAGGAGCTCTTGACAGAAATATCCCAACAGCAGCTGCCATCCCACAGGCCAAGCTGAGCTCCTGAGCTGCACATCAACTTCAGAGCCCTGTGTGGGACCTGGATAACACAGGAGAGACACTGAAGTAGAGGAGGGAGGCTTTATATTGCTGCTTTATAAATTGCACAGGACATGGACCTTATGCTGGACAGATACTTCCCTCTCTTCCCAAGAGGGCAAAGGGAATGCTCAAAGGGAAGAACTTCCTCCTGCTGGGAGGATGATGGTTGTCCAAGAACAAGGCAAATCCCAAACTCTTTTTTTCTTTGCCCTTTTTTCGCACATGGGATGTTTTAAACACGAAAAATACAAAATTTTCTTTCATTCACACCTGGTTTACCCCTGTGCACGACCCCAAGGACCTGCTTTGGTGTTGGCAGGGCTGTCCAGTGGCCAGGTTTAAAGTGATTTGCAGCACTGCCACAACTCCAGTTTTTGGGCCAGCTCAGCTTATCAGGACATTCCCCTGGCCCACAGCCCAGCTCTGGCAGCTCTCTTTTGCTGAGTTCCTCCCTCTGGGGCAGGCCAAAGGAATTCTCCAGGCAGTGGCAGGTGGCCTCATGCCACAGCCTCCCATATTCCTGAAGCCACTCCTTGCAGGATGGACAGGGGAGGATTGCAGGAGCTGTGAGCTGGAGGTGAGGAGGAGCTCTCTGTGCTGCTGGGACACTTTTCCAGCCTAAGCTGGAGTGGTCCTTGGGAAAGCAGCAACTGTGAACCTGCTGCATGGGCTGTTCTCTCAGCTGCTGCCCAACAGCTGCCTCCTTCCCTGGGCTGCTCCTCTGCTGCCACACACACCTGGAGGCTGCAAAAGGCCAAAGCACAAGGCCCTCACAGTCAGCTGGAAACACTGGGCTTTAAAGACTTCATTTTTTTTACTTGAAGAGCCCCAACTTGTTGCTTTGCTTTATTTAAACAGAGCATGTTTGGCTCTTTGCAGAGAGCAGCACCACACATGGCTCACAGGGAGCTGAGGACAGGGAGTGCTGACACTGCTCCCCAGCTGGTGAGGAGAAACTCTGAGAACAGCAAAAATACTCACTCATAACTAGGAAATAAAAAATTAATGCTCTGGTTACCAGACCACTGCTCCCTTCCTAGTGGGAGCCAACAAAATGTTTCAGGCTGCCCAGGAGCTGCAGCTTCACCTGTGCTAAGTGACCTTGAAGGGAGCAGAACATCCTCAGCTGCAGCTTCCTGAAAACACAGGAAACCTTTACATAGAGGAAATTGGCCATCTCTACCCACTCCCAGCTGATTTAATGCAACATTCCTGGAGAATGAGCCCAGAGAAAAGGAATTAAGCTCTAGGAACTCCATCTCAGGAAATGGCTTTGTGGAAGCTTTTACAGTCATCCAGCCCTGGACTCCTTAAGGGATGATTTTAAGCCGTTTCATATTTCAGTCCACGTTTCTAACAGGCAAGACTGGAAGCAGTTCTGGTTCCACCAACATTCCTGCTATTGGCAACAGATATCCTGCTTGGAATTGTGCCTGCAATGGGCTGACACCAAAGCAAGAGGAAGCAGCAAACACCAACAATTTCACTTAGCAAACCTACTCCAAAATCCTGGAAAACTTCAAATCAAGATGCCACCATTGCATCCCTGCACCTTAAACTCCCAGTCAGACCCTGCTCACTCTTCAGAATTACTGGCACAGTGCATTATATATAATTATGGTGCATTATACTTTATATTTACCAAAACATTCTTTGTTTCTATGCCTGATTTTCTGACAGGAGGCAGAACTGCAGGTCCCACAGGGCACCAGGAAGGAAGAGAAGAGGGAAAAGACAGGAGAGAAGAAACACACACACAACCACCACGGCTTTTAGGAACAAAATTTATTCCAATTTCAAACAGAGAGTTTATTTCAGGAGAAAGATATGAAAATCAATTTCCATCAGATATTTCTGTAATAAGCGTGTTGCCCAGCAGTCAGAGTGGGATCATTCCAAGAAACAATCACACTCCTGGACTGGAATGAGACAGTTTGGAGTCTGAATAGATCCTGACACTGGGCATCTTATTCAGAAACTCCTTTACCCTACCCTCTTCCCTCCCCGCCCCCCAACACGCACAACAATACATGCATTGCAAATGACAAGGTTTAAAAACAGCATTTTATATAGTATTCTTTTTAAATAGGATAATGTTTAAATTGTCTTAAATCAGGATCCTATAATATACAAGTATAACCAAATAATTTCCACCACATTGGCACTTGTAAAGAGTCTCTGGCACTACTAAAGAAGGGGCATTGGCACAAACCATACTCTTAAAAAACTGGGTGCTGCATAACACACTTTATCTCTGCTGGACTCTAACGACCTGGGCTCTGTACAGGACAATACAATGGTCAGCACACTCCGGAAGTACTTTTTTTTTTTCTTTTTTTTTTTTTTTTAAATTTTTTTTTCTTTTTTTTTCTTTTTTTTTAAACCAATAAAACACATGAAGAAAAACCGTAGTTGAACGCAAGGCCAACATTGCTAGGAAGCAACAACAAGAGACCAAAGAATCCAACTGGAGGAGAAGGGGGGAGGCAGGAAGGGCAGGAGCTGACACGCTGCAGCTGGAAGGGGCTTTTGCTCACCAGGTAGCCAATCCACATGGAATGGTGCAAGGAACAGGGATGGTCCTCTGCTCACTGACTTCAAGTTTCAAACTAGTTCAAAGTATGTTGGTTTCTTAACAGAACAAAGATTAAAAGTGCACAAGGAGCAGAGGTTAGCAAGGAGACAACTCCTCAGACTCTAGATTCCCTACAACAACCCAATTTTACCTCTCTTCTGAAAGTCACTCTCAACCTGCAGAGGATTCTGACAGGCCTCACTTTCAGAAAGGCTGATACAGGCAAATTTGGTTTTAAGGTTTGGCACTTTTGCTAGGGCAGGCATTTGCCAGCCAACAGAGACAGGAGCCAGTTCTGCAGGAACACTTCACTGGCCAAGCTGGAGGCACACAAGCAGCTGCTTGCTAAGGAAAGCACGTGCTAACACTGGTATCTTCTCACACATGACACAGTCACAGACAACTGCAGGTGACGTGTACAGGTCTGACCCATTCCTACCCCAGTCCAGGAGGAGGCTTCAGGAACTCAACGAGAGCCACTGAGCAACACTTGGCCCTTCCCTCCCTGCCCTGAGCCAGTTCTCAGGCCAACAGCTACCCCAAGCAGGTGCCCCACAAGGTACAGCACATTCCCTAAATCCTTGTGCCCACAGCCTCCCACAGTTGCCTGCCACGATGCAGAGTCACTCTGCAAGAGACAGATGCCAAGATCCCTCCTCCTGTGCCAGGGCAGCAGCTCTTAAAGAAAGGGGAAGGTACAAAACAAGACGAAAAAAGTTTCTGATTCAAGTGGAAGTACCACCATCATTCACCTTGGAAAAGAGAAACTTCTGGGAAGTTATTTTCCAAGAACCTGTGTATCTCAGTGCCAGGCTCATTGCTGGCAACAGCTGTAGTGTGAACCATTTACAAAAGGATCACAGAAGCGGAAGAGGCTGGTGCTGCCTTCTGCTGCAGAGGAGCAGCACTTAGAATATATGATTATAAATTCCTCTTTATAAGACAATTTCTACAAACTGGATCAATTTGGCATAAAGATGAAAAAAAAAAAAGCAGTAAAATTGATGCAAAGCTGTCTGACACATGGGAATCCCTCTCATTCTTCCCAAGGGTTAAATGCAGTCCAGAGCATGGCTACTCTAAAGAGATGCTGTGTTTCCCTCAGCATCACCACTCAGACTGGCTCTTCAACTGTTGGTCCCATGGCTACTGTTCCAACTTGAGCTCTGTAATCACTTGGAGCTGAGCTTGCTTTGCTCTGTAGTGCTCTGAGCACACAGAAGCTTCGCTCAGCTACTCTGGAAAATGAGGGACCTATCAACATAATTATTCAAAATGATGTCCCTCCATAGTTTAGTGTTCTAGATCAAAGCATCTTAAGCATCTCAGATAGTTAGATTTACTCTTACAATGTTGTGCAAAACACTGATGTAGTGCTCTGTCTACAAAAGAGACAAAATATCAACAGCCCCCTTCAACAGTGCAGCTCGTTTAGTCTTTTTTCTACTGGCAGCCTTCATGGGGGCAATCTGGGTGATCCAGAGAATTTGGACCCAATGCTACTTGTTGGAATTGAAACAGAAGCATCAGTGATGGCTGACTGACACACGTCCAGCCGTGGGTCACATCTCCTGCTTCCCACTCCCTCTCTCCCTGCCTTGCCAATGCACTTCTTTCTCCCAGGCTGGCAGCAGCCCTTCAGCACCTTGACTTGCCTTGCCTCCGGAAAATAAAGCTCTCCTATGTGCAAAGGCTTCATCTCCTCCTGCTCGGTGGAGAGTCAGGTGGTGCTCAGAATCCAGAACTACATCCACTCTGCCTTCCAGCAAGTGCTGCTGCCTCTTCTCCTCTCCTGCTGCACCAAGTGCAGCCAGGGCAGGGCTCTCTGGGTTCTGCAGCAGCCACTGCTAACAATTAACCACCACTGCCAACACAATGATCACGGGCACCCTGCAGCAAGGATGTGTGCAAGTCTTCCAAAGAGGATCCCATACTCCTCCAAAAGGGACACAGCAGAGTGTGCCTCAGGGGAATGCATCAACAGGAGAGACAGAACTGCTGCTCCCTCCAAGAGCTACCTTCAATCTCCCCAAGTAAGAATCCTACCAGACCCTGTCACCCTCCAGCTCTGGTCCTCTCTGAAACTCTTCAAGCTGGACAAGGCTGAGGAATTCTTGCAAAGTCATTCACACACTGGCACAAAATGCAATAAAACAAGGCTTGATTGCTACTAGGCAGCAAGAAAAGACCTAGAGGATGGCACAAGACTAAGGTTTTCAATCCAGGCAAAGTCTGATGTTCGAATGCCACAACCACTCTGTGCTTTTGGTAACTGCTGCACAGAGAAGTTGCTCTTTGATGTCAAGAACTCTACCCAACAAAACAGCTCCTCTCTGCAGACTGAGCCTTGTGCACACACGGCCACGCACTTGTGGTGTGGGTGGGATGTGTTTATGTGTGTGGGAAAGAAGAAGAAAAAAGAAGAAATAAAAATGAAATAAAATAAAATTAAAAAAAGAAAAGAACAATTACAGTCAGGCACTTCCCCAGGCTCAGCAGCTATTGCTCCAAGAGCTTCCATCATTTGTAGTCCATGAACAAAATACAGCAACACATAGCAAACTATGTATAGAACATCAATAATTTAAAAAAAAAAAAATCACAGTCTCCATACCTTTTATAATTGATAACAAAAAATTACTCAGAACATATAAAGAATGGAAAAGTGATGGCTTCTTTTTGTTTGTTTTGCCTTTTTCTGGTTTTTTTTTTTGCACAACAGTTGGAGAGCAATCGCTCCTCCCCAACATTTCATCACAGTGAACCATGGAGCGTGTCCTGGGGAAGGGAAGGGAAAGAAGGAGGGGAAGGAAGCAGGATAAGCAAATTACACCAGAGGCACCCTATAGCACAAGGCAAAGGGACCAGTAGCATTCTGCACTCCCACAGTCCAGTGAATTCACAATCTCAGCTGGAAAGTGTTGGGAATTTTTGTTTTTTTCTACATATACCATGGGAATGAAAGGGGGAAAAAAAAAAAACGTGGCTTAGCAACAAAGGAAAGATCAAGATGAGGCTGCCTTAGCTGCTTGGCAAAAATTAAGAAGTAAGCAAGGTGCTGAAGAAATGAGGCATATCCCCGTTAACTGTGACATAAAAGCAATTTGTTAAAAATATGAAATCAACTACTCTGTGGACAGAGACATGAGACTCCAGGATAACACCGAGCACTTGCCACTCCACAGATCAGACAATTTGCAATCATTACATCATCAAAAATTAAAACTTTTTTTTTTTTTCCTGTCATATTTAAAATTTCATTTTTTTGTCTTTTCTTCACAAAGAAGCCTCTCAAGGGGCAAGAGCAGAGCAGGTCAAACCAGGTTATACTCCTTCAGGTTGAGCTGTAGGATGGTGTCCTTGACAGCTGCAAAGACGAAACGGATGTTTTCTGTGTCTGTGGCACATGTGAAATGGGAATAGATGATTTTATCACTGTCGGGATTTAAATCCACAAACATCTTGAGGATGAACTCACGGGCTGCCTGTGCATCCCTCTGTGGGCCTGCAGCAAACAGAGACACCAGTGAATGGATTCACTCCCATGAATCCCCCAGATCCAGCAACTGATCCAACAGCACTTTTTACTATGGGTTACAGAGCTTTAAAGAAGAAATTAAGATCGTTGATGGGATAAAAGTTCTAAGAGCTGAAGTGTCTTATGCTTTTCAGCAGTCTAACCAAAATCCCACAAGGGCACTGGGTCAGTTCAGATACTACTTTGAAATTCAGACCTTGGAACACCCTTGGGTGGGAGCATCCATTGGCTAACAGTGGCAGATGTTGGACAGACACCATTAAATGCTCTCCCATGGAAATGGGGTGCAAATTTCTTCCTAAAACACAGGTGGATCTCACAGGCTGAGAGACACAAATGTGTATTTTGGAAACAAGGGTTACTGCCAGTCAAAAGTACAGTCAGTCTGATCCAGTTGGTCATCTCACAGGAGCTGAAAATGGGAATTTTGGCCAAGTTTAAATCCACATTGCTGACAGGTCCCCAGAAAATAGTCACCTACTGTATTTTCTTCACAGGACTGCTGTGGCATGGCAAACACCATCTCTTGAGAGCAAATCTGATGGGCAATCTCCCACTTACAGGCCAGCAGCATCCCTGAAGGGGCTACTTGTAGGAAAAAATGGAAGTACACAACACCCCCTGAAGCTGGGGTCTGTCTCCAGCTGTAAAGCTCCATTTGAAGCAGGCACTGTTTGGACAGCAGCTCTTCAGCCATTCTCAGCCTGCTGGAAAAACTGGTTGTTCCCACCAGAGCTCCAAGCAGGAACTCCAGATATGGGAGGACAACTAACCAAGAGCAATTTCATCAGTCCTCTAAAAGATGAAAGCTGTTTGCAAAATGGTAATTCTTCCTTTACCTTCTATTTTTTAAACAAATAATTACAGAATTAATAAACAAGCATGGCAAGAAGAGTTGCCTGATCTCGTTCTCCACCACTTTGATTTCATTTTCAGCCCTGCACAGATATGTAACCAGCCAGCTTTAAATGCACTCAACTGAAGAACCTGAAACAATATTTTGGCTAAGAACTTTTGTTTCAGATGAGAAATTTTTTGTTTCACATAGGTATTATTTCCCCACAACAGCAGATGGCACGCTAATAAGAATTTAAAATTGCAGGAAGATTTTTTAGCAGCATCATTTGAACAACTTGGGTATTTGACCAGTCAGATTCTCAAAACAAAGTCAAACCCTCTTGACTAGAGGGTTAAAAAGTCCAGAATATCAATAAACTGCCATGTTTTGAAACTGGTTATTTGTGTAAATTAGACTTCCACTGTTTCATACTTTGCAGGTATATTGGAGGGGGTAATTCTTCATCTAGGAGAGGCTCATTATTTAATCATCCTATCAGATTCCAGTTGTCTATGCATGATTAAGATATTTTTGTGATGTTTTCTTATTGCTGTAGGCATTCTTTCCTCAATTAATGTTTTCTCCACTTCTAGATCTGAGTGTTCTTTAAAAAACAAGTAAGTTTTAACCAAATCACCTCCACCCCATCAAGTGTTCCCTCTTAAAAGCCACTCACCATCAAACTCTGGGAAATAGTCAACAAGGTGGGAATACAGGATCTTGTCTTCCAACAAATCTTTCTTGTTGAGAAAGAGGATAACAGAAGAGTTTTGGAACCATGGATAAGTTATAATGGTTCGAAAGAGAGCTTTACTCTCTTCCATCCGGTTCTGAAATCAGAAAAAGAAAGCCCTGTTTTCACAGAGGAGCACTAAAATGCCTTTCTGCTGCCTGCACATCCACTCAGACCTGCAGTAATTCAGCATCTCAACCATTATACACAAAATACTTTGGCTCCAGGTAGATTCTGGTTCATGCTGGATCAGCAAATGGAAAGGAAATGCAAAATCTGAGGGACTCAAGCTTCATTTATTTGCCAAGCCTTTCACATCAAAAGACTTAAAGGTCATTTTATGCCTTAACAGTTGTGTGAGAGGACTGTCCAATGATACTTAGCATATTTTGTCTACTAGAAAAAGAGCAACTATTGTTATCTAATAGCAGGTTTTTAATCTATTAGCAAGTGCCAAAATTCAAAGAGGGCAGTCATCACCTCACAAGACAGTAACCCAGTGCAGGAAGGGGAAGGGGTGATTTGGGAGCACTTGCACAGTGCCTTCCATGGCACAAGGGACTCTGCAACTTCAGATAATTTCATTTTTCACTTGAGAAGTCCAGATGAATTGAATGCCCTCTGTCTTTCCCATCCTCAGGGACATCATGACCCATCAAGGCTCATGTTCCCTTTGCAACAAGAACTGAAGGCCAAAACCAATAATAGTAGCTAATCCAACTTTGCACCAAGCACCTGGGTACCAGCCTTCAAAAAACTACAAAGACATTCCCCCTCTTTTCCTTTCTCCCTCCTCTCCTTCCTCCCTTCTGCAGAGTTCCCACTCTTTGGCTCACCTCATTATCCGATTCCACCAGAACTTGGTCATATTCACTAAGTGCTACTAAAAACATGATGGAAGTCACATTTTCAAAGCAATGGATCCACTTCCTTCGTTCTGATCTTTGACCTCCAACATCCACCATTCTAAGGAAGAGAAGTACATAGAGTATCACAGAGGTAGCTGCAGTTCTCTGAATGCAAGGACTAACAAACAATGAGAATTGATTTGGTTCTTTACCATTCCAGCTAATCTAGCACAGGGATGTGACAGTTACCATCCTGTTAACAAAACCAGCAAATTTACAAAATACCCTGGTCCAGAAATACACCAAACTGAAAGAATGGCCACAGGTGAGTGATGCCAAATTCACCATTTTGGATGCATTCTGCTCTGGTTTGCTCAGCAGCAGCCCTGAGTCTGAAAAGACAAGTCCTTCAAAACTGTGCTCTGTCACGTGAGCAAACTATTTTTATTTTTAATTAAAGCACCTGCTTGCCTCAAAGCTTCTCCCCCACCCAAATCTTTCTTTAGTTGTTACACTTTTGTTGGAATGTGCTGTTTAACAGGAGCACACTTCAGCCTCTCAGTTTCAAGTCCCACCTGTACAGTACACTAAAGTTATTCTGGCACTCACCTGAAGTGCCACACACGTGGTTCACCTTTGATAAAATCCTACACCTATTCCCTAGGTCAGCAAAACAGAACAGGGAGAGGAGACTTCTGCATTTCTGTAACCAAATGGTTTAAGAGAGAGGATGCAGGTTCCTTTATTCCTCTCTGGCAATGCCAAACTGTGGTGGGGAAGGGCAGAGAATACCAAGCACCAGAGAGAAACAGGAATATTGCTGTGTTCACCTTGGTCATGCCAGGCTCAGTTGCTGGCTTAAACCTGCAAAGACCATCTGTTGCTGCAGCAGCACAGGCAGCAAGTTTTGGTGCCACCGTGAGAGCACAAGGTAGGCACAGAAAACCAGCTCTCAAGGCAGGTGCTGGGTACAGGAAGTATTTCTGCAAAATAAGTGTCAGCCCTTGGTGGCTCCAGCTCTCAACACACCCCTCAGCTGCCTCACAAGCCACAGTTTCAGCCAGAGACAGCAGCAGTGCAATCCTTCCCAGGAAGGACACCAAGATGCTTCCCTGGGTCTGAAGTGTCACTGATTCAAAAGCAGGTTCGGTTTTCTGACAGCCAAAACATCAGACCAGCCCAATTAGAGGAGCACCCATCACACATCCACTCAAACCACTGGGACACACTAAAGCAACCCAGAACTTCTCCTTCCTGAAACCATCTCCCTGCTGCCTCAGTTGAGCTGTAACATGAAGACACCTCCAGTACCTGAAGATAATATTCTCTAGGTCAAAGGGGTACTCTATGATCCCGGTTGTAGGGACTCTAACCCGTAGCACATCTTGCTGAGTTGGTAGATATCCTGGGGTAGCAATACGATCCACATCGCTGAGATAGCTGCAAGCAGGACAGTGGAAAAAAAACAAGGAAAAAAGGAAAAACTACCTTAGGTTGCAGCACATAAACATGTAGATGTAAGAACTGCTACATGAAGTCTTTCTGTAGTGTAATGAGAAAGGCAGATGTTGTCTGAATTATTTTAAATATGGTGTGGAAAACACACAGAAAATAGTTTTGGGGAACAGTAATTCACCAGCCAGCCCCCTTGGAGGATAAACAGATACACTAAAAACAACTTTATCAACTCTGTATGGAGTGATATCTTTACTACAGAGGGAGTTTAACTACAGTAGATGCTTTATGTTTCAGGATCAAGTCTCATCTGAGGTTTTCTACTTATAAATGTAGAAACATACACTTATTTACTTATAAATGTAAAACATCCTCTGTACATTGCCAAACTGAATGGATTTGTAATTAATAAAATGTGAGTTACACATCCACTTACACCTGTAGGCCAAAGACAAACCTGAAAAGAAAGAGCAGCACTCCTGCTGCCCAAGAGGAATAATAGAATAATTCAGGCCTCAGGTATATCCTGAAGCAGATGTATGAACACCCTTAACCACCACCAGAACACCTCATTCTCTCAGGAAAAGCACTAAATGATAAGGAAACAAACTCAGGACTTCAATAAAAAAATGTGAACAGGTATAATTTGTTAGACCATCACTGCCACCACAGGGATTGTATACTCACTATTTAGCTGAATCAGAAAGTTGATATTCTCTTCTCCTGTCATAACACTCTTGTATTCCAGGGTCATTCCACAATGTTTTAATTGCACTTACATATGGCTGCTCAAATGTCATGACCTTTTCTACATCCACTTCTCGGATCAGCACTGCATTGGCCTGGAGATTGAAAAAAAGAAGAAAAGAGAGAAAAAGTAAAGAAAAAACAAATCTGGGGATCATAAAAACACCCATCCTACAATGGCTAAGCAAAGGAAGGACTACAGTAATTACCACAGCTTGTGGTGTGTGTAAGGTGATTATCCACACCAAGGGGCTTTTGCCAATACCCCCAAAAAATAAAAACCAAAGTGAAATTTTGCACAAGTTACAGTAAGCAAAAGTTGGCAGATTTTATTTACCAGAACCCCTCCACCATGTCTCACATAAAGCACAGGCAAAGCTTTCTCACACTCTGCCTATTCTCACCACAGACAGGAAAGAGGCACCATCCAGTCCCTACAAACAATTATTTAAAACCAGCTCCAAGATGCTGTGTGACCCGTTAGATAAAATACAACTTCAAAATATTAAGGATACTAAGCATTAAAAAAGCAAAATATGCTAAAAAAAATCTATTTTCCTGGCATGCCCTAAGTCTCACTGTCCTCCCCCTCAAAAAGATAAAATAATTTAGATCAGATCTGTCTAAAATTAAGTCCTGGTCCCAAAATCAGTATGTTTCTGTGGTTGAGACCAAAATTCTTAAAGGAAGGTTTGTATCCTTGGTCAGTAGCTATCAGAAAAACAGAAGGATTGCAGAAACAGGGCTAACTACCAGTCTAGGTCTGTGTCTTTTGGGTCCAGCATGTATTTTGCAAGCTCCAAGCTCCAATAAGAACAGCAACACATGCAAAGAAATTGCCGACAAATTTAAGAACCCTGAATCCTTGAAATGAGTAACAGTAACATCCCTCCTTTCCCTTCCATCATATCCCAACCCCTTGCTCCCACCACTCATAGGCACACCACTGCACCTACCATGCAAAGTTGCTCTATCCCTTAACACAACCAAGCAAAACGAGTTGGGTATCAAGAAAATGTCATAAGAAGTTTATAGAGAAGAGTTCAGGGAGGTTGACGTTGCAATGCAGAAAGACACAAGCAAACAAGAACTCAAAATCCTCACTGACTCAAGACATGAGCAAAAACTGAGAAACTTACCTTGTTCTGTTCATATTTGTACAGAATTTTCAGAGTTTCCATGGCTCTTATCATAGACTGCATGGCAGTGAAGATGTTTTGGTACACCAGCTTGGTGAAGCCTTTTTTGTCCTCTTCAGAGTAGCCTGAGCCATGAATTATACGCATTTGCTTAATGAACGTGCTTTTCCCACTCTCCCCAGTGCCTACAGGATGCAAGAGAGTGAGTTAGGAGCCACCAGGAGCAAAGCCCACGACAGATGAAAGCTCCTATCACTACACCCAAGCACACACAACTCCCAACCCCCTTTTTGTCACTTCCCAGCCTGGTAAAAGACAGCCTGGATCGTTCATCCCCGCTACAAACCCGGCAGCGTGGAAGGAAGACACCTTGTCCTTTCCAGCAGCCTTCAAAAGGAGCTGTGGTACTTATTCCAAATCTCACATTACAGCCACTCCCACACGTCCTGCGTCAAGAGGCCCTTGCCCGTCACACCTGACCTATTCCCAGATACTCCAGCAAGATGCTACAACCAGCCAGGAAGGGCCTGGACACACTCTCAAGCCAGCAAAGTGCCACAGACTCAGCAGTGAGTGGCCAGGAGAAGCCCAGTAAACAGCAAATTTTCTTCTGCTCTAATTTAGCACAAACTGCTCTTTGCCTTACACACGACTTGTCTTTTCACAGGAAAGAACCAAACACAACAGGAAAAAGTAAACCAACTCTAAAGGAGAGAGAGCTCAAGAAACTCTTTGCTTATGCATCTGACATGAACAACCCAGGCAGCACATCTGCCTTGCATCCCAAACTACTGTGCAGAGGTTTAATCCTCAGGGCTGGACCCACAGCCCTGAGTGTGGCAGGATTGCTGCGATGCTGCTCTGGGTGCGAGGGAGTTAAAAATGGCGTCTGGCAGGGAGAGCAGAGTAGGCCACTGCTCCAGCTGTCGGTGCCGTGCCTGGGTCCCCACGGGCTGCAGCCTGCTCAGCAAGGCCACTGCTTCCTCCTCTTCCTTCTGCTCCAGGTTTTACTGCCGGGCCCGGACAGATGGGAGGGCAGGACACAGCACAGGGCAGCGCCGGCTTCCTGCACCGTCACTCGGGCAGCTCCTTCCACTCCCACATTTATGGCCCCACAGCAGTGTCATTCGGCATGTGAAGGCCACCAGATGATACCAAAGGACAGCGGGAACTTTCTAACAGAGCGAGTTGGAGAGAAAAAGGCCATCAGACGGCGTCCAGGCAGTGACAGAGCATTGCTAAATTCACAATTCAACTGGGACGTCCCCAGTGACACCTGCCCCGTGCACACAGACCTTTGTGGAGGGGACACACAGGTCTCACTTGGGATGAGCTCACCTCCGCACTTCATCAGCCTAAATGGACACCACTACCTTTCTGTGGAGTGCTTCTGTTCAATCTTCTAAAATTTGCTACCATTATGATAAAAACCTCACACGTTTCTAACACAGTGGTCCAGCTCACCTGACTACCGAGGCCAAAAACTCAAAATGTATCACATCAGTGATACAAATCCTTTTGACCTGTATTAAAGGCTGGCTCTCCCCACAGGCACCACCAGATCCTCCTCACACCAAGGGAGAGATGGATTCAGACATGATCTCATTCATCCCAATACACAATTACTACTCGCATGTAGATACTCAGTTACTCATTTTATCTTGGTAGGCGAAAAGGCAAACAAATAAAAATGCTCAGATAAAAGCAACAAGCACCCAACTAGAAGCAGAATGTTTGAAATGAACAGCAAGAACTGACAGAAATCATGTCAGCACAGGCAGAAATTAACACTGGAGACACTATCAAAATGCACCAAACTATCTCCATCTTGAATACAAAGGTGCACCCTAAGTGGGGGGAAAACCGGAAACTGAAATCTTTTGTGGTTTCTATCAAGGTGGTGAGAAATACTTCCTTGTCTTTTACCACAGAGACCAAAACTGAGAAGGGAAAAAAAAAAAGGTGGTGCTTCAAAGCATTTCAATGATGAAAATAAAAGAGAAACCTCAACACCAGACCTTTGCTTGCTACAGAACTTAAGAGTTCAAACACAGATTCTTCCTGTCACTCCATCACCACCCTTTTTTGGTTTGGGGGTTGGTTTTGGTTATTGGTGGTGGGTTTTTGGTTTGGGTTGGTTTTTTTTTTTAAGGTACCTTTTGCTTTCCCTGAGGCACAGCACTACACCAGCAGGTTACAAGCTCTGGTGGGCAAGATCTACAACTCTCAGGGCACAAAACCCTTTTTAATATGACAGGAGATAATCTGAATTCACCACTTCTTCTGTCAACATGTGAAAGCAGCAGAGTTTACTGTAACTTCCTAATGATGCCCCAGTACCTCACAGGCACTTGTAAATACATTGCTCAGTCAACAGCACCCATGCTTAATCACAAGTAATTTTTGTACAAAATATCCTCCCCACCCAGTAAAAACACAAATTACTACCTTGTACCAGATGGCAATGCCCAACACCTTGAATTTCTTATTAATAGGTTCACCATTGATTAGCAATGTTATTCTTCACCTCTATTTCCTGTTTTAGTCTTCAACAAAGTAACTGTCACCAGATGTAGTGACAAGAAAAATTTAACAGTTTCTACAAGGTTGCAACTCCCTCCACACACTCAAAATTTTGGAGATTTTGGGAAAGCTCTCTCATTAAAGTCAGTCATTAATACTTGTGAATATAAGAACTCCATAGAACAGGAGCAACACAGAAGAAATCCCTGCAAGCAGCAGTTACACCAAGGAGGGAGAACACAGATCACCTGTGCCGGCTGAAGGTGGGCAGTGTGCTGTGTCCAGTGAAAAGCATCCTGCAAACACTGTCTACACCTAGGAGTGTTGCTTTTCCAATAATAAACACCTTCTATATGTTTTTTTAATCTGATGCTGAATCTGTATCTTTTAGAAAGGATTCTTGAGCAACTTGAATTATTTCTAAAGTGAAATCTTTAGATCCAGTGGGATCTTCTTAACCCAGATCTATCCTATAGCGACAACCTATTTTGACACAGCTGCTTCCGTGGGACTGCTTTTAGGGAAGCATGAGAGTGAGGGACACCTTCCCTCCCCTCTAAGAAGCCTTACAGAAACTGCCATAGCATCTCCAAAGAGCAGAAATGTGCAGCCCTTGATTTTACCTTTCACACTAAAAACAACACTACATTAATTGTGAAGGATTCAGAGTGAGAAGGGAAGCCCTGGCTTTTTTGACAATTATCACCAGGCATCAGTGTTGGTACTGGAGCCCTCCAAGGGACTGGGCATACACAGCCTCCCCTCACTTCTGCAAGTGGTTTTTTGCTTTTTTTTTCACAAGGGTCAGCCTCCTTCTTTAGCAGGACTTTAATGGCTTGTCAACAGATCCATCAGATCTGCTTCAGATTTTTTGTCAAGATAATAATTCAATAATAATAACCCAAGACACAAAGCAGGATATATCTGACACAAGCAATGTTAAATCACACTACACATAAAGAAACTTCAGTTTAAATTTGGGGGTTACCTAGGCATGAACATCAAACTCACTGCTGATAGAGGCACATGCCTGCAGGTCGCAGTTTGCAACTGATTACCCAACCCTCTAAACTCATCCAAACACGGCACAGTTACCCATCTGCACAGGGAACACTACTGTTCCCACCCGAAGACCTAGATTCATACGGCTGCACAGGTGATCTCCACCTCTGACCAACACACAACTCGTGCATTCCCACTGCCTATCCCCCTCCAGAACCAGCACACCGCGCTCCCAGCCCTGCTGCCTCTCCCAGGTCTCGCCCCAGGGGAAACCCTGTGGTTTAGGAGCTGCAGGCCAGTTTTTCCACAGACGTTCACCCAAGGCCCAGGAGTTCACCCACAATCCCCAAAAGCACCAACTCCACCAGCGGATTTCCACACGCTAACCAAGGCCAGCACACTGCCGAGAATCGTTTCCTCCAGACAAATTTCACGCGCCCGTGTGCGTGCCCGCCTTCAACAACCAGGAATTTCAGCTACTTAGTTCCTGGTTGTGTCAAAACCCATTTTGACAGCGAACGCATCACAAAATCAAACAAAGGGCAGCCAATGAGGCGGCCGCCCCGCACGGCTCGGGAGCGGCCCCGAGCGCCGGGCTGAGGCGGGGATGGCTCCCGCCGCTTCCCCGCCACACCCGCTCCCCGCCCGGCCCGGCCCGGCCCCCCGGACCTGCCGAGCCCCGGGCCGGGCCCCGCGCGGCCGCTGCGGCCGGACCGGCGCCGCTCCTCACCCAGCAGCAGCAGCTTCAGTTCGCGGCGCGCGTCGCGCTTGTCCCTCCGCAGCTGCTTCTCGATCTCGGCGTTGATGCGCTTCGACTCCTTCACCTCGTCGCTCAGGCAACAGGCCATCATGGACTCCAGAGTCATGGTCGCGTCGCGGCCGGGACGCCCCCGCCCACCCCCCCACCCCCCCGGCACCGACCACCGTTCTCCGCACGGCCGGGAGCCCGGCCCGGCCCGCTCCCGCGTCCCGCGGCCCCTTCCCTCCCCACCCTCCCGCCCTGCGCGGCGCCGGCCCGGCCCGGCCTCGCCCCGGCCCCGAGTGCTGCGGCCGGGCCCAGTGCCAGCGCCGCCACCGCCGCCCCCGCGCCGCTCTCGCCCGGCTGCGCCGCCGCTCCCTCCGCACGGCTCCGCCGAGACACCGACGAGCCGGCGCAACCCAACCCGCTGCCGCCGAAAACAAGCGCTGACTGACAGCGGCCGGGGCCAATGGGAGAACGCGCCGAGCGGCGGGGCGGGCCCGGACGGGCGGGACGAGGCGCCGCGGCCAATCGGAGCGCAGGGTTTGGTTGGCCGGTCGCGGTGGGGGGGGAAGGCGCACGGACGCGCGTTCCTGGAGCGGGGCGGGGCCGCCGGGCATTATGGGAAGGTGGCGGACTGGGCGGCCGTGGCGGGGCGGGCCGGGATGGCAGCGGACCCTCCCGTGACCGGGCGCGGCCGGGCCGAGCGCGGAGCCGCCGCCTCCCCTCGCCCTCTGCGGGCCGGGGTTGGGCCGCACCTGACGGGCAGGGCCGCTGGGATGGCGGCGCAGGGTGCCCGGAGCGGGCCAGGCCCGGGCCTGCGTGGGACCGGCGCAGTCAGCCCGCCCGGCGCTCGGTGCCGAGGAGGGACAGACTGAGGCCGAGCCCCTGCGCTCCGGGCTCCGGCCGCTGCCGTGTCCCACAGAGCCACACCGCGCCTGCCAGCTGAGCTCTGGGTGCCACCTCCTCACTCTCCATCTCCCCACACTGAGGGGCTCAGAGCTGGCTTTATCCCAGGTTTCCTCATTACTTCCTACCAGGTGCTGTTGACCTGTAACAGGTCCTCCAGCCACTGCCTGATGCATCCCCTCCATGCCACAGCCGTGCGTTCATTCTTTTGCTGCCAGCACAGCTTCATCTGTGAGAGCAGCCCCTTGTGCGGTGTGGGAACCTGCCCCAAGCACAGTACCTGCCACCTGGACCCGCCACACGCACACACCCTTCTTCAAACACCTGTGGTTCCATACCTGTTACCTTGCCTTGCCTGGGGTCTGTATCTAAACAGTCTTTTTGAAGGTCCTAACAAGCACGATAGAGCTGATACATACCTGCCTTCCTTGTTACCAGCCTGGCTCATGCAGTGGTTTGCCAGTCCTTACCTCTTGGCAGTTTGGCTGAGACAGAAACACAAGACACTCACAAACAACAGGTTCTATTTTCCACTTAAATTCTCTCTTACACGTGTGCTCTTCCCATGAGTTCTTTGCCTCAATTAAAAGAAGTTTTAACTTTTTTTCAGTGGTCTCTCCATAGTTTGGCCTTTAACAGCATCAGTACTCACCCCTCTTTGTTACATTCTCTCACTTTCCTTCCCAGGTGCCCCACAGCCAGGAGGATTGTTCCTCCCTCGTCACAAGACCTCTGGCAAAGGTGATGTGGTCATTTTGCTTTGGCAGCTGAAAATTATTCAGCAGACAGAAGTGCTCAGTAAACCCAGGATCAAAGCCACAGTGGCTGTTCCCTGTCACGTGTGCCCTTTGGAGCTCCCATGTCTGGACAGTCCTTAAGGAGACTGAGGTACCTGTAACCCCTGCAGCACTGCCCTGACTGGACAAACCACTTGACATCTTTGCATGTCCCCAGGCTGAGGGTAGCACAGGTAACATGTCTGGGGCTGCTAATGAGTTACCAAGTTGGGTTGCTGGGCTGCTCTGAGCCATAAGGTGCTGTGTGTTGGGAGCTATTGTTTTGGTTGCCTTCTCCTGGGCAGGTATCAAAATATAAAGGCCAGCAGATCCTGAAGAAATTTCCACATCTTGCCAAAAGAAAAGGAGCAATAAAATTTGCATCAAACCTCTGGACCACTTGCTTGGCTCCCGCTCATGGGAAATTTGGGTCGACAGATGTTGAGTTTTGATGAATCATGATCAAAGTTTTTATTTAAGAATGACAGAACTGCCAGTTTCCAAGCAACAACAACCTATCCACTCCCTCCCCTTCTGCCCTAATGGAAAAGTTTTGGTGCTCAGAGGGTTCCCAGGAGACCTTGGATTTCCCTCAGCTCTGTCACCAGTGTGCTGTGCAATTCCCTGGACACCGTGTCCCTGTTCCTGCAGAAAGCTGATCCTGAACGTGTCAGGCCACTTGCAGAGCAACTGTTCCCATGGCCCACATTTGCAGCAGTTAATGCTGAGCCCAAAGATGACCCCCATTTGTTTACAGAGAGGAAGATCCCAAGGCCCATCGAGATGCAGACACATCGTGCTGGGCAGCACTGCAGACAATTTCAGAGTGCCATCCCTTTTCTCCATTCTGGCCCCATTTCTAACTGCTTTTGAGCTCCAGATGTTTGAGAGCAGAGGGGAGCAAGCATTGCCAGCAGGTCAGGGAGGTGATCCTGCCAGGCTGAGGGAGCTGGGTGTGTTCAGCCTGGAGAAGAGAAAGAGGGGATTTTACCAATATCCGTAAGTATCTGAAGGGAGCTGCCAGAGGATGGAGCAGTTTCTGCTCAGCTGCTGAGGAATAGGACAATGGGCAGAAACTGATGCACAGGAAGTTCCACCTTGAATATGAGGAAGAACTCTTGTGCTGCTGACAGAGCACAGGTTACCCAGAGGGGTTGCAGAGTCTCTTTCTCTTGTGATATTCAAAGGAGGAATGTGTCTGGGCTCTCTCTGGGTACTGATGGGGACCAGGGACCCAGCTGCAGAGCACATGTCAAGTGTTCCAGCCTCCCCCAAAATTAATTTTACAAGTTCTTCAATTGCCTGTCACAGGAAGATGCCATGAGATTTGAGTTCTCTGAAAAGAGGAGGAAAGGCACCGAGATCAAACAATGCTGACAAATGCAGCCCGTGACAGCAATTGCTGGATTAGTTTTTTTAAACCTTATGTTTCACATCTGGTTTGTCATGGTGTTGTAGGTGGGCTCAGTGCACAGTAAACTAGGATAACAAACCTACATTTTCTGTGATCCTTTCATCCCCTATGATCCCAAAGCACATCATTTAATTGCACTCAACCTGCACACAGATTTCATAAATAAAGGAATGATGAATTAGCATAGCTGCTGCAGCATTCACACAAGTTACTAAGACACAATCTCCTTGTGCAATCAATCCAGCCTCATGCTTCAGTGTTTGTCATAAATTGAGGTCAGGAAGAAATGTTCTCCCTACCTGGAGGAGTGCTGCTGAACTAACTGAGTACAGACAGACTCTTAAGGGTGTACTAATCTGTCTTCCCTGTGCAAATCTCAGAAACTGCTGCAGATATGCATTTGGTGAAGCTCCAGTGCAGTAGATGAACGCTGATCCTGCACAAGGGCAGGAGGAATCTGTGTCATGTGAGGCAAGAGGAAAACCTGGGTGATCCTTTTGACCCTAAAATTGGTGTCTCTCTCCTCCCTGTGTCCAGCAAGGGAGCCAGAGGAGAGAGGGGAGAATCCTGAAGCCTGGCCATGCCCACAGCACAGATGGGCCTGGTCAAGGAGCTGCTCCTTTGCCCATTCCAGCCCCTGTGGGTCCCTCCCTTCAGGCTCAGTCTGGGTTTCATATGCAGAGGGATTTACATGCTGCTTCTGCAAACTCATTGTGCTGGGAAGCTTCTCATGACCAAAGGGTCAGTGGATTCCCCTGGACCCCCTGACTGTCTCACAGCTCCAAATTTCCTGCTTATCTCCCACCAGATGCCTCAGGGACACCACCCAGGGAGCAAGCAGGTTCAGGCATCCTTGCCATGTGCTTCCTAATCACAGCTCAGCTGCAAAATCCTTTTCCTGCTTCCTGCAAGGAGTGTGAACTGTTCCTTGCACTTTGGCTGGTAAAAAGGATGATAATTACCCCTAATCAGTCTGCAGCAAAAACACAGGCCACAGCAGAAGGGAGGGGTGGGGGGCAGCCACCATGAGGAATGGAGCCCAATTATTCCAAGTCACTGATAAAACGGGATCAAAGAGGTAGGAATGTTTTACCAGCTGTAAAAAGCCTGCCTGGACCCAGGCTGTTCTTGGAGAAAGGCCCTTTCTGCCTACAGGCCATTCCTGGCTGGGACCTTACACACATCCAGGGACAGTTTCTCATTTTTCTTCTTGGTGTAGGCGAGGAATTTGGGCTGGTGTTCATTTTTGCCTCTGAAAGCAAGCAGCAAGACAGTTTCAGCAGGAAATGAGCATGGAACCATGGACATACAGTGCAGAGCAAGGGCTCTGTCTGCTGCCCACATGGGCACTGAGGTGCTGGGACTTGCTGTGTCCCATCAGGGGCACCTGGGTGTGCCAGGGGATGGAGCAGATGGGACTGGGTGGTGATGGGGGCGAGGGACAGCTCTGCTGGAGGCATCTGTGCCCTGCCAGTGACATGTTCATGGGGAGAAGAGCGCTGCCCTGCTGGATCCCTCAGCTCCCTGGGAGCCTGTGCAGCCCCACTGCTCATCCCAGCCTTTTGCTGCAGCAGGGAGACCTGCACAGCTCTTAACAGCAGCAGAGAGTTGGAGGTGGTGAAGGAGAGAAGAAAAACAGCCCCTTATGTGAAAGAGGGACTTGAAAGGCAGATTGTGTGTAAATCACTCCCGGGCCTGCCCAGCCCTTGCCTCGTGTCTGGCTGATTGTGTTATGCTATCTGGAGAAAGTTTAATATAAAAAGCCAATAATCCCTGTGATAAGAGGGGTGATAAGGGACAGTCTGGCCTGGATGTGGCAGGGGGCCAAGGTCCAGTGCCCGACCTCCCCCACCAGTCCTGGCCTCCCCATCCCACCCCAGGTGGCACAGAGCTGGCAGGGCTGCCAGTGTGCAGGGGCAGCAGGGCTGGGAAAAACAAAATCAAAGCAGGAACCAGCCCTGCTGCTGGCAAAGAGGGGCTGGGGAAGAGCAGGGAAGCAGGAAGGGGAAAACTCTCTGAGCCCCAGCTGCGTGGCTGGGGCTGGCTGGGGCTAATAGCCCACAAGCTGCCACCACTGGCCCCTAAAAAATACCTCACAGATGTCTGAATACAGGGTGGCAGTGAGGGATTGCAGCCTGGGGAGGGACTGGGGTTTCTCAGCAGGTGGAGTACCAAGGGCAGCTGAAGTTTAATGAGTTTGGTGGGTCTCAGGTCTGTTCCTGCTGGAAGGAGGCCACAGCATTCAAACCACAAGTGAAAAGCAAAGGAGCTGCTGGCTGAGCCACCCCACAGCCAGTGGGGTCCTGTCTGTGTCACTCTGAGCTGGGCAGTGCCCCACATCCCTGAGTCCATCCTGCAAAGCACCTGTGTGTGTGGTCAGCTTGAGGTGATGGAATCAAGAGAGATCCTGAGGCTGCAGAGAAAGAGGAAAAAACCTTCCTTGTCTCAGTGCCTGAATTACTGTTGTGCCTTTTTTATTTCTTCCTCTTTAATGCCAGGTGAAAGA
Source organism: Luscinia megarhynchos (assembly GCA_034336665.1). NCBI lineage: Eukaryota > Metazoa > Chordata > Aves > Passeriformes > Muscicapidae > Luscinia > Luscinia megarhynchos. The sequence goes on along the minus strand of CM067590.1, from coordinate 3,345,544 downwards.
GAGAGTATTCTCATGGTAAAAGCAGGATCTCAGAGCCTACATTTTCATAATAATGACAGCATGGCTTTCACCTTGTGTCCAGAGCTTCCAAGCAGAAAATGTCTGTACAACCTCTCTCCTTGAACCAGTGCTGGAGTGGGATATAATATCTGAATAATTTACAAAGGCTCTTCATTACACAGATTTATTTTTGGCAGCTTTGTTAGACTGCTCCTTTTAGGAACTAATAGGAAGTTTCTCTGGTTTCATTAGGACATCTCTGTATGAATTGTTCCAGAGGGGCCAGGGACTGGGACAGCTTCTTGCTCCATTAGAAATGCAAAATGTTTCTGCCCTCTCTGTCCCCCATGGCTTTCTGCAAACCCACCTGCATGCCCAACCCTGACCCAGCCCTGGTTGTAGCAAGAGTCCAGCATGACTTTATTCCTGGCTAAGATGCTGAGAGAATGGGGGGCTTCCCCACACTGCCTTCAAACAGCTTTGCAGCAGACAAATGTTGGTTCACTTGGAGAGCTCCTACACAGAACTCCCTTTCCTGTGCTGGAAAAACCTTCATTTCTCAAGCCAGGTCTGAGGTGGGCTGTGGGAACCCCCACTGTTCACAGGCTGTGTTTGGGGCCAGCTCCTCTGTGCCCAGGCCATATTCACTGACTCACACAGCCTGGGCCAGGCTAAAATCCCCCCTTCTTCAGATGCAGGTGCATTGCCCAGCTGGAAATGGGCCCATTAAAAAGTCATTTACCAGGCACAAACGAGTTTGTGTTCCCCTGAATTGGGATTTGCCAAGATTATACCATAAATTAGAGTGTTTCCTGGAAGAATGTAAGGAGAGAGGGAAAAAAAAAAAAGATAAAATGGAACATTTTGTAGCCAACTGAAATGCCAATAAAGGAGCATTTCATTTCCCACTTGGAAGGGAGTGACTGCAAGCTGTTGCAAGGGGAGGGCAGGGTGCCTGTGCTGCTCCAGGGCCGGGGAAGGGGACAACAGGGACCTGGTCTGGCTGCATGCACACACTGACTATAAATTGCATTTCTCTGCCCTTGAGCAGAGCCTAAGCTGGGGTGACTCAGTTTCTCTCCATGTAAAAAGGGGGACCGGGATGCCAACCCCACTGGGGGCAAGACTGTCTGCCCTGTTTTCCAACCCTTATTCTGCAGGGACACAAAGCCTGCCTGCACTATTAATAATCCTTGGCATGAAGCTGTCACAGTTTCCACTAATATGGAGATGTTGAAGTGAAAAAGCTACTGCACAATATGCAGGAGGTGTCACAATAACTCAGCTGCTATATTGTTCTTTTTAAAAATAAATACCACAACAGGCCAGCCCACATTGCTGGAGTCATGTAGGGTTTTATTTTTAATCAGAAAACGTAGCAATTTTTAAAGATAGACATGGAGCAACATCCAAAATTTATGAAAGCTCCCTGTGTGCTCACACGTACCAACCGTGCTCCTGCCTGTTATTCTCCAAATGGCTTCCGAGGACCTGATCCTGCCTCAGCATGGGCACATTTGTGTGTGTGGCTTTGCAAGAGACCCCATGGCAACTAAGTCCTTCCAGAAATAAAGTCTGTGGCTGAATTCCCCACCCCACTGCTCTCTGGGGGGATGCAATCGATCCTGCAGGACACGAGCTGCAGGATCTGCTCCTCAGGCAGCAGGTTTAGCACCAAAGTTTGCATCCTAGAGCAGAATATTTCATTGTTTGGAGATCAGAGGTTTTTCTGGGGGCCAGCTGTAGGTGAAGTACCTTTTTCCTTTGCCTTCCCTCACGCTCAGCCAAGGGCAGCACTGAAATAAAGCAAAATGAAACTCTGGTGGTGCCTGTCCTGCTTGGGAAGGGTGTGGAAATGAGCTGGGATGGGCAAGGAGCCTCACTGCCAGCAAGGGCCGGTGCGGGGCTTGGGCCTGCCTCAGGCCAGCCGGACCCTGGGCCTGCCCCGCGGGCCCTGCCGGGTTGGGCACGGGGCTGGGGCTCGGAGGGGCCCGGGCAGGGACACCCCCAGTGACACCCCATGGGCTGTGACACCACGGACAGAGACATCCCCCGGACAGTGTCACCCCCACGAGCACTGACACCCTATGAGCTGTGACACCCCACGAGCACTGACACTCCCCGGTGACACCCCACGGACAGTGACACCCCACGGGCAGGGACACCCCCCAGTGACACCCCACGAGCTGTAACACCCCCTGGGCAGTGACACCCCACGGGCAGTGACACCACATGGACAGTGACACCTTACAGTGACACCCCACGGGCAGGGACACCCCCCAGTGACACCCCACGAGCACAGACACCCCACGGGCTGTGACACCCCACGGGCCGTGGCACCGGGAGGCTCTGGGGAGGGCCGGGCAGCCCCGACCGGGACGCGGGGAGCAGAGACCGGCGGGGCAGGGCCCGTCCCCGCCAGGCCCCGCGGCAGGGACGGCACGGCGCGGAGTCAGCCCGGACGGAGCCCATCCCGGAGCCCATCCCGGAGCCCAGCCCGGCCCGGTGCCCGCGGCCGGCGGCGCCGCGCGGCGGGGGCGGGGACCGGCGGGGGCGGGCGCGGCCGTGGGCCCGCCCGGGCCGGGGAGGCGGCGGCGGCGGCAGGTGGTGCCGAGCAGCCGCAGGACGGAGCCGGAGCCGCAGCCGCCATTAGACAATAGGCGCCGGCGGCGGGAGCGGGAGCGGCGCGGGGCGAGCGGCGCGGCCGGGGCGGGGCGGCCGCGGGGCCGGGGCGGCCGGACCCGGCGCGGACAAAGGCGGCGGCGGCGCGGGGAGCCGCGGCGCGGGCGGGAGGCGGCACCGGGCCGCTCCGTGCGGGGACCGAGCCGCAACCTGACATGATGTTTCCACAAAGCCGGCACTCGGTACGGCGCGGCCCGGGGCCGGAGCGGCCGCGGGGCGGGGCCGGGCGCCGGCGGGGCCGCGGGGGCTGCGCGGGGGCTGCCCGGCCTCCCTCGGCCCCGCGGGGTCCGGGGCACCGAGCGCCTCCCGCCGCCCGCGGCACCGGGAAGGGGCCCCACGGGTGACCTTGGGCGCGTCCCGGGCGCGGGCCCCGGGGTGCCCCCGGTGTGGGCTGTGGGTGAGCGGGGCGGGCTCGGGGCGGGGGGGCCCGGCCGCCGCCGGCCCCGGCCCCAGCGCTGTCTCCTGTTGTTCAAGGGCTCCTCTCACCTGCCTCAGCAGCTGAAGTTCACGACCTCCGACTCCTGCGACCGCATCAAGGACGAGTTCCAGCTGCTGCAGGCCCAGTACCACAGGTATGTGCTCCCCCCGGGCCCGGGGCTGTCCCGCAGCCCATGCACGGGGATCGCTCCGATTCTTGTGCTCCTTGCTTCGCTCCGGGGACCGGATGAGAATATGGGGAAGGGGAGCCGGTGGTGTAGCTCGGGACGCCTTTGGCTGGGGAGGACCTCGGGCACGGCTTTGGTCGTGTCCACATGGGAGCCCAGCGAGGAGAACGCCCATTCCCTTCTCCAGCCAAGGTCTTTCCTCCAAGTGCTGCTCAGCCAGGACTGCACAGACACTTGCCAGGCCTCCTGCCTCTTGCTGGGAGTTTTCCTCAGTTTTTTTTGCTGGCTGCCATTCCTGGACTGCAAATGCTGCAGGGAGCACTTAAATCCAAAAGCTTCTACTTTTCTGTGTGTGTGTGTCAATAGTGCTGCTGACCCAAAAGCTGGCTTGAGACAATCTGTTGCTTTGCGTGTGTGTGTGTGACATAAACATGAAGCCCTTTGGTTGAAATGCTCTGGGTGATGCCCTCTGCCATGGCGTGGCACCGCTTTTGGTGTGTGCATTGGTGCCATGTGACTGCAGTGTCCCCCAGCCCAGGCTCTGCCTGCAGGCAGGTTGCACATTTGTGGTGGTGTCACTCTGGCAGGAGCAGGCAGAAAAACTGCTGGGAAGTGGCCATTTCCTGGTGTCTCTGTGCCTTGGCAGTGCCATCAGGGGAGTAGGGCAGCCTAAAGAACGTTCCTGCCGAAAGGGAAGCTTTCCCCCCACGCCGCTCCACCCCCTTGGACTTAATCTGCTCAAGAAGGAGCAGGTTTTGTGTAGGTGAAGCTGTTTCTTGTTTGAAACATAAAACCACAGCACATGCTGGCTGCAGTTGCTCGGCTGGTGAGTTGGAGTCTCATAAAACACTGGGAGCAGCAGCACTTTCTCTAAAGGGTGTGAAGAATCTAGGAGAAAGGAAAAATCCTTGCTTTTGGGAGGGATGTGCTGCACTTGGGCCTCTCCCCCGCCCCCATCCAGAAGTGGGTCTGGCTTTGGTTTTGATGTTGTATTGGAACATCTCTTGAGTGCTGCAGACAGGTTCTGTGCCAGAATCTGTCCCCAGCTGCCAGCGATCTGTTGAGGAAAGGCAAACCCCTCCCTGGGCAGCCAACCCTGCTTCTCCCCAGCATTCTGCTTCCTGTGGAATGGATTTGCCTGAGGGAGGTCAGTGCTCTGCTGGTGGATAGCCTTGTGTCCTTTTCCTGAGTGTGTGCTGGGGAGACTCCAGCTGAGAAAGTGGGAGCAGGCTCTGTGTGGTCACAACTGTGAGCACAGCACAGCCTGTCTGGGCTCTGGCCACCCCTTGAAGTCCAGATAGTGATGTCCAAGAATCCAGCCTGGCCGGGACGAGGCCGTGCAGGAAGCAGCTGCTCTGTGGCGATCAACTCTCTCACCTCCTGTTTGTGGTTTTCTTTACTGTTTTCTGGCTTTTCAGCTTGAAGTTGGAATGTGACAAACTAGCCAGCGAGAAATCGGAGATGCAGCGTCACTACGTCATGGTAAGGACCGGCCCAGAGCAGAGTGTGTGGGTGGCAACACCAGCAGGTGCCTGAGACTGGGCTCTGCCTGGCAGGGAGCCCACGCCCCACAGAGCTCCAGGGCTCTCAGCAGGGCTGGAATTGGCTTTTTTCTCAAAATGGGACTGTTTTGTGTTGGCTGCATGCAGGGGGTTGTTGAAATGCACGGTGGCAGGGAGTTTTTTGATGTAGAAAATGAGGCTCGGTGGGTGATTGCTTGATGGCCTGGCTGCCTGTGCCTAAAGGAAGTGACAGCTCTTACACACCTGAGAGGTGCTGCAAAGTGCTGGTGTGCAGGTGTTTGGGGACTCTGGGAAGGTCATGGCCAGTGAGAGAGTGCTCAGAGAGGTCATGAAACTGGGAAACTCCACCCGTTAGGTGTGAGTTAGAAGCAGAAATCAGCTTCTGAAACCCTGTGCACCTTCTGGTGACCTCACAGCCTTGCTGAGCCATGGTGCTGAGTGCTGGCACGTGTGTCCCAGCACAGGATGTGCAAGCCCCAGGCAGTGCCTGGTAAAGGCATGAGAAACGGTGCCATGTGTGGGCAGCAGGCTTAGCTGTGGCTTTCCAAGGAGAAATCTGCCAGGAAACAGCCATGTTCTGGTGAGCAGGGTGAGAGTTTGCCTGCCAGGTGATACCTCTGGAGCCCTTATAGCAGAGGGAGGGATGCCAGGCAGGGCTGTGGTCTCTTCATTTCCTATCATGGAGTTAACAGGAGGCTGCAGTACTGTCCATGAAGATGAGCTGGTTCCTGCTTGCCAGCTACTGCACCTACCCTGAAAAGAAGAGATAAGATGTAGAAATTAATAGAGCAGCTCTTCAGAGCAGAGTTAAGACTTAAAAAATCAGAAATAAGGGACCTAGCTGGCCTCTTCATCTTTCTCTACTGCCCTTGAGCCAGACTCTGAGGCTGTCGGGAGTGAGGTGCTGGGGACAAGGAGAAGAGGTCACAGCTTTCCTGGTGTATTAATGGAGAAGCCTGCCCCGTTCTCCCTGGTAAACAATTGCTTCCTGTGCCTCAGTCTGCACGGAAACCCTCATCTCCAGCCGAGGCCAAGATACATTTTTTTCCCCCTTAATGCTGGCAGTCACCAGGATTGATTCAGGTTGCTGTCAGCAGCAGAGGGAAGGGCTGTTGCTCGTGGCGCAGCGCTGGAGGCTCTGCAGGCGCAGCAGCTCCTGCCTTGTCTGCGTGGCTCAGCCCGAGCTGCCGCCGCTCCCCGCCACGGGCAGCCAAGAGGAGGCTTCCTGAGAATGTGCAAAGCTGCTACAGCTGCTCTGATTTTTGAATAAGTCACAACTGGCAGCTTGGGGGACGGGCTCCTGCTTCCTGCTCGGTCTTCAGAATGCAAAGAAGGCTGGAGAGCCCGCAGCAGGCTGAGATCATTCCCATCCCAAGCCGGGCGCTTCATCGCCTTGTGGCGTCCGTACCAGGATGCCAGTGATCCTCAATTAAACGAGCACAGATGTGGATTGTTCTTTTCCCTTTGGAAGAATCAGGATTGCAGCCTGCAGGAGGAGGTTTCTAAACTCTCAAAACATCAGCCTTATAACAGCTTCTTCCAGGGGTCAGGAATTAGCTGTCTCTGCCAATAGATTGTCTGTAGCTGCCTGTTGCTGCTGTGCAGGGGTTTTCTGGGTGGATTGTTTTTGTGTGTGGTGGGGGGAGGTTTCCATATAACTCCTTCCTAAACAGCTGGAGCTGTGTGCAGCTGGATGTGTTGCTTGCTAGATGGAATCCAGTTGTGATCTCTCCCATTTTCTGGTGAAGCAGTCATGTGGGCTTTAGGTTACTGGCCAGGCAAAGCTCACTGAGCCAGGCTTCCTCTCTCCTGGCTGTGCTCAGGGAAGTCTGGAGCCCTGAGCCTTTTTCCAGGTTTGACACAGCATCACTCACTCTCACCTCGGTGCAGACTGTGGAAAGGTGTCTGTGAGGGGAGTCCTGTGGGGCAGGTCTCCAGGTCTGGAGCAGGGTGGGCAGGCAGCACCTGGAGGGGATCTCTGTGCTTGCCTCCTTCTGTCTTTGTTTCTTGGGGTTTCCCTCTGCTCTCCTGCCTTGCCCGACCTTTGTAGAAAACCCTGCCAGGAATGTAGTGGTGGTTCCCAGCACTTACCTGGCAGAGACCTGACTTACAATTTGTTTTTTTCCTCTTCTCTCCTGCTCTACAGTACTATGAGATGTCCTACGGGCTGAATATTGAAATGCACAAACAGGTAGGGGGAAAAGCATCTCCAAGTGCTGCAATTCCTGGGGAAGGTGTGTTGTCAGCTCTGCTTTGCCCTCTTTCACATCAGTTGCATTTCAGGAGCAAGAAATGCCATCAGCCTCTAAAATGTCAGAGCTGCCTTTGAAATTCAGCCCCACCACCCCCAGGATCACAGTACTAGCCTGTGGGCCCCATCCTGGGCTCTGGGCACCCTGTGGTTCTCCCCAGGGCCTGAACAAGTATTTGAGCACCAGGAAGGGTCTGGAGCTGTGGCTTGGAGACTCTGTGGCCTGGATAAGTTTATTACCCTCACTGGTGGTTAAGTTGTTAATTATCCCCAGTGACTAATTACCTGTGGTGTTAACAACATGAGCCTCCTCTGAGCCTGTCTCTATCTGGCTCCAGCTCCAGTCACAAAGTCGACTGCATGTCGTGGCTCAGTTTTAAGCCTCTTAGCACGGTTCTGTTCCTCACAAAGGCACTTGGTGCTTCTGATCCCATTGCCCTTGTTGCTAAGCCCATGAGACTGGCTTCCCTGGGAAAACCTGGATCTTGTCGAAGAATCTGAGCCACAAATCCTCTGCTGTCCCACGAATGTCTCCCAGCCTCATCTACTTCCCTTTGGTGCTGTTGGGGTTCCCTCAGCTGGTTTTGGTGTGTGCCTGTACCCTTTGGCTCTGTATTTATTTTGACTCCTTTGGAAAGTGATTTGCAAAGGACTGGTAGCTTCACTATTTGCCAGGAGAAAAGCATTTAACACCTCAGAATTTGCCACTGCTGGTGTGAGGGCAGTGAAGAAGCTCCCCAGCCCCTCTGGCCTCCCCCAGTAGCCCCAGTCCAGCAGCTGAACTGGGGTGAGGGACCCTGAGAGGGCTGAGCAGCAATGTGTATGTCTGTGTCCACATAGGAGATGTAATCAGCACATCCCCACCTGGGTCTGCAGTAACTTTCCTCTCTAGTTGCTCCCAATTGCTTAAATGAATGTTGAGGACCTGGAGAGGAATAATGAAACTTTGCTCTCTGCAGTCAGCAGCATCCTTTCATTTAACCATGCAGAGAGGAGCCTCAGGGGGCGGGGGGATCCCCATGGGCACCAGGATGCTGCCAGGAGAGTGGATTGTCTCAGAGCCATTTGGGGACTCAGGCCTGGCCAGGGGAGGGGGAAGGTGGGGCAGCTCATGCTGTGGGTGCTGAGTTCTGAGCTTCCTGACTTTTCTCCCACCTTTTAGGCTGAAATTGTCAAGAGGCTAAATGGGATTTGTGCACAGGTTCTGCCCTACCTTTCACAAGAGGTGAGTCCCCCAGCTTGGGGATCTGTTGGCGTGGAGGCTCCTGTCCCTCTGCTGCAGGAGGTGCCTCAGCCCTCCAGCACAGGCAGCTCCCACCTCTGCATGGGAAACCCTTGCTTGCTCTCATCCCTGCATGGGGACCAGCCCTTCAAGGCAGTGTTGGCTCCTGGAGCTCTGTGTGGTGGGTCATGGGTGCCCCTCCATCCCTTCTGTGGCAGCTGGGGACAAAGCTGCTCCTGCTCTGTCCTGCCCGTGGCTCCTGAGCCACCAGCCACATCTGCAGTGGGAGCTTTGGGTGCTAATCTGGGGAGAAGGACACTTAAAAAAATACCTCCATATGGCTCCTCTTTGAGATCTGGTTCCTCTGCCTCATTAATTAATGCAGCTGATGGGCTCCTCCCACTCCCCTGAGAAATTAGTTGGGGGAGGGGGTGCTTGGGAGTTGCTGTCTGAGGCAAGGGGGAGATTAAGCACTTCTAGAGCCTTATTTTCTCCCCGTGGAGATTGAGCTCTCAGCAATTCTCCTGGCCTTTTGGGGGTTGGAGACTTCTCACTTTGGGGTCAGTGCTGGGCTTGGGGCACAGGTTCTGTTTTTCCCACCCACCTGTTCTTAGGACAGACAAAGTCTCTTGCTGATCAGATCAGAGCTGCCTAATAACTAAGCCCCAGCTAAATCTTTTGCATCTTAATGCAATCCTTAACCCTGTCCTGGTGCCAAAATGAAAAGAAAAATCCCCTTGCTGAAGTGCAATGGACAGCCTGGTGTTTCAAAGACTTTGTGCTCTGCAAGGAGCAAGTACAGTTCTCCTTTTTTTTTTAAAGTATATGATACATCCATTTTTTTCTGCCTGTGTTTGGAACACCCAGCTGCTGCTGCAGTTGGTATTCAGGATGTGTCCCAAGGAGCTTCCCAAGAGCTGCTGATTTTAGAGCTTTTTTTGTTTGTTAGAGGGTCTGTGTAGGTGAAGGGTGGCAGGATGAGAGATACCTTGGAGCCTTCTGGCCAAGGATCTGTGGGTGTGTGGAGAGCAGGACAAGGGTGGGGGTATGAGGGGACCTGCTTAACCCTGTGGTGAGGAAATGGATGAAACAGAGGTGCTTCCTTCCCTGCTCCTTGCTGCCCTAGGCCTGGGTGTGAGGCCCTTGTCTCGGGTGAAGTGTGTGCAGGTGTCTCCAGCTCTGGGGTAACCAGCCTGGTTGAGTGGGTGCTTCCCTGTGGCACTAGAAGTGACCCCAAATTCCTCTGTTTTCTCTATGCCAGCATCAGCAGCAAGTCCTGGGAGCCATTGAACGAGCCAAGCAGGTCACGGCGCCAGAACTGAACTCCATCATCCGTGTACGTGATGCACCTTTAGTTTGGGCTGGGAGGGGTGGGAATCCAGGCCCTTGGCCAGGACACAGAGCTGGGCTGTGGATTCTTGGCCTGGGGACATCAGGGGACCCCTGCAGTGGGATGAGGCTGGGCTGGCTGTGCTGGCACAGGGCTGGTTCCAGGCAGGCTTGCTGGGATCTTCGCAGGGATCCCTGCTCTGTGTCAGGGAGAGGAGCTTTGGTTTTGAGCAGGAGCTGCAGTAGGCACTGGGCATGAAAACACCAAGGGCTCTTGGTCAGAGTTGTGAGTGAGGGCTTTGACTGCAGCCTGGGGATGTGCCAAAGCCTGAGGCCAGGCCTGTGGGGTAGGGGCTGTGACACTCTTGAGTCTTTGGGGGTTGTCACAGCAGCAGGGCTCCAGAACCTCTTTTCCCACCCAACCCCGAGGCTGCAATGCTCTCGAGCTCCCTGAGCTCCCTGGCTTAAGCTTGGTTGCTGGCACACTCTGGCCAGTCCAGGCCCTCGGTGTGGGGTCCAAGTGCACTCAAAATGACAATACCCCCGTTGTGTCCCATGTCTGTCCATCATTCCCTACAGCAGCAGCTTCAAGCTCACCAGCTGTCGCAGCTCCAAGCGCTCGCTCTGCCTCTGACCCCGCTGCCCGTGGGGCTGCAGCCGCCGTCCCTCCCCGCCGTCAGCGCCGGCACCGGGCTCCTGTCGCTCTCGGCCCTGGGCTCGCAGGCTCACCTCTCCAAGGAGGACAAGAACGGCCACGATGGGGACGCCCACCAAGATGATGACGGGGAGAAATCGGATTAGAGCGACCGGGGGGCCGGGGGAAGGGGCTGTCTGGGGGAGGGAGGGAGGGGGCGGGTTAGTGCAAAATGCAGTATCTCTGTTTGCTGTGCAGCAGGGCCGTGGTGACCTGTGCTCGGTGGCAGCTCGCCAGGCCTGTCCCCACGGGCGGCTGGCAGGGCCTGGGGGGCGTCCCCAGCGCCGTCCCCGGCTGCTGCACAGCAATGCAAGCGCCATAGCATTACCCGTGTGGCCAATCGTGCTCTCCCTGTGCCCAGCCTGCCTCCCCTGTCCCTCCTCCCACTCACAGAGCCGAGCCTGACTCTGGCTTGGGCTGCTCTGGGGCCGCTTTGCCCCCTGGCTGTCCCAGCTCCTCGGTGCCCTGTGGCCCCTCCCTCCACCTGCTGCTCCCCCCTCGGTATTTAAAGATTTGCCCCTTGATCCTAACGGTTCTGCACAACCCCCTGCTAGGATCCCTGGCCCAGAACAATCTCCTCCCTTCCCCAGGCGCTCTTGGTCTCGTCGCACCGCCCTGGCCCCGTGTCCCCCACGCCCCTCCTGCACTAATACCAGGCTGTTCTGCATGTACCTGTTCTCAAGCAGCTCTGGCTGCCAGGGGCTTCACCCTGGGCTGGAGGGGGAGCCTGTGCCACCTGCTCCCCCTCAGCACAGCATCCAGCTCTGGGGGGCCCAGGTGGCTGGGCAGAGGGGGCAGGCAGACCAAGAGCCTTCCCCCTCCCTGTGCCCCTGCCCTGTGTAGAGGATACAGCAGCTTTCTCTGTTCTTATCTCCGTGCGCTAGCGTGTCTTCTTAAAAAACAAAAATGGAAAAAAAATAATAAATAATAATCTGGTGTTTGTATATAGTTCTTTAGAAAGATCTTGTTTTGCTTTTTGTGTTTAATCACTTGACCTATAATAAGAGGAACTGAAAATGCTGTATCAAGGACGTACAAGCTGTGCCTTTCAAATAAAGAAATAAGAAGGTTGGTTAAAACCGTGACTTGCTGCTGCTTTCTTGCTGCCTTTGGGATGACTTTAAAATACTTCTCTGTGTCTCCTGTATTCAATCAGCTGGGGAGAACAGGGACTTTTCCTGGTTCACCTGGGCTGTGGGAGGTGTCTGGAGGTGCAGCCCTCCTTTCTTCAGGTGGTAGCATATCACAGATTATTCTTTTCTTGTTGGATGTGCTGCTCTCCCTCTCTGGAGCTTTTTCTAGGAGCCAGGATGAGCAGGGTTAACATTCACACCTCTGGCTCTGGCTTCTCTCCCACTCTTGTAGGGGCTGGTGGAATGGGGCAGTCCCCGTGGCCTTTGTGGCTCTGGTAGGGGCTGTGGCACAGCTGAAATCTGCTGGAACCAGGGCCAAGAGGATGCCTGGGCAAAGCCAGAACAAACGAGCTCAAGGTGAAAGTGGTGGGTGGTGAAAAGGGAGCAGGAGACTCTGCAGAAGAAAAGCAAGGAGCGAAGTGCCCCCGAGGTCTATCAGCTCCGTGCTGGTTTGGTAACACATGTGGAGGTCCCTGCGGGCTGCCACAGGTCTGCTCTGTGTGTGCATAATTCATTTTTCCTGTGGGCACAGAGGATAAGCTACTTCTGTGGCTCTCAGGCCCCTCTGGAAAATCCGGCCTGCGTTGCCCTGGGGCTGAGATTGCTGTAATGGAATTGGCTCTCGATAATTAGAGCTGTCCTCTGGCTTCAGAGCCTGCTCCACCCTGATAACATCTTCCCCTCGGTATCTCTTAGGCCAGTTGGAGTGGGAAAATTTCCTTCCTCTGGGGAGGAAGCTGTGCTGGGGGAGCCCTGGTGCAGCCAGCACTGAGGTCTGGAGGGGCTGGTGGCTTGCAGAGCCCATGGGCAGCACCAGGGCTTGCCAATGCTCCTGTTACCTGCCTGGTCAGCCTAAGGCTGGGCATGGCTGGGACAGGGTGCAAAAGCCAGGGATCTGGGCAGGAGTGGTGGCCACTGAACTCTGGCTAGCAGCCTGGGCTCTGCAGGGGGGTCTCAACCCTGTCCCCCTCCCCACACCAAGCACTGGGGGCAGATCTGAGGGCAGAGCCCATGGGGAGAGCAGAGCAGCTGTGTGCCAGGAGCTTCCCCAGGGCACTCACAGCCCAGATTCATCCCCAGGGGTAACGGGATGTTACCCCTGAGGGATATGCAAGGGAGGAGGATTTAGGAGAAATCGTTCAGGGCTGCTTTCAGGAACAGAGGTCCCTCTTGTTGGAGCTCATCAGCGGCCTCGGTTCAGTGGGCAAGGGGGTTGGACAAACCACGAGGCCACTGGGGCCGGGGAGCTGCTCTGCCCTGGGCTCTGGGGATGCTCCTGTGGGAGACTAACCCCTTGCTAAAGTACAAAGAGAGAACTTCTGGGCTTTCCAAGTCCTCTGCACCTTCCAGCAGATGCTGAGCTGAGCCTTGCATTCGCTCCTGCTTCCCATGATGTTCCATTCCCAAAGCACTTCTCTGCAGGTTGGGGGGCACCCTGATATCCCATCCTACTGAGGATCAGTGTTCCCTGTGCTTCCAGCCTGCCTCTGTTTGCCACCCTCCAAAGGGAATAATTTCACAGGACGCCTTTCCAGATTTGGGCTCAAATCTTAACTGCATAACAAGATCTGCAAATCTAACCCACACTGGCAGCAAAGGAAAGGGTTAAAAATACCTCCCTTGTGACTCTCCCAGTAGCTGCAGACTTGAGGAAACAGCTTCTCTCCTTCCAAACAGGGCTTGTAACCTCTCAGAAGGCAGGAGCCCCTCTCAGGCCCTGCAGAACAGCTCAGCACTCACAAGGACACGGGGCCCCCAAAGATGCTCAGGGATGACTAGAGCCTGGCTCCTGGCAGAAAAACCCTTTCTCCTCATGTTCCAGAGGTCGTGGTGCCAGAGTGGGACAGGGATACAGGCTGATGGTCTGAGAACCAGCCTTGCTGCCCCAGGATCCTTGGGAAAACTCAGCAGAGCCGTGACTCATAAAGGGTGGGTAGGGAGAGATGCAGTGACAGCCACTGCCCTGCTGCCCACAGGGGCTGTGGTGGGCACAGGGGGCAGGGGCAGGACCCCATCTGGCAGTTCCCCATGTCCTGACCATCCAGCAGAGCAGCATCGACCCAGGCTTGACTTGGATTTCTGCTCACAGCTGCCAGGGGTTTGACACAACTCTGCTGTCACCCATCTCCTCCCTCCCGCCTGCCTGTCACTGGAGGGTCAAAACCCAGCCTCCTTCCTCCTCCACGCAGTGGCAGGTGGCAATTTTTCACTGGGTTTCACCTGTTTGGGTCCATCCTCTTCGAATCCTTCCCACAGGACAGAACCCCCAGGCTCTCATTCCCTGTGGGAGTCGCCTCTGCCACATCCCCCCACCGGCTCCCACCCTCCTCATTTTACAGCTCTGCCTGGAACAATGGCACAGCCTGAGCGCCAGCAGCGGTGCTGGAGCAGGGCTTCCTTCCCAACCCACCGCTAATGCACCAACGCCGAGCTCTTCCTGGCTGCAGCGAGCACCAGATAAAAGCTAAAGGAGGCATCAATAATTAAAAACCACTCAGAGCTGGTAAGTGCAAACAGGAGCCAGCACACGGATCGAAGGCAGAGATCAGAGTCTGTCAGCTGCTGGGCTGCTCTGAGGGCTCCCACTCCTCTTTTGCAGTCCCTGGAAACGGGGACACCTGAAGGGGACACCCAGAGGGGACACCTGTCCCCAAGGGCTCTGGGGATGTGTGGCTTTGGAGAGTGGACACCAGCACTGGGGCTTTGGGTATGGAAGTGTAGCTCAGGGAACTGGGGAACCTTGATTTCCAGTGCAGCTTTGGCTTAGATCTCACTGGTTTGCTGCCAGATCCTTTCCTCAGTTTCCCTTCCCATCTCATGTTCATTCCAGGACTGACTCCAGCCAGGATGAGGTCCCTGCTTGTGCCAGCTGCCCTGGGAAATTCGCATTGTCTGAGGGTGCCAGGAACTCCTCTATGCTGAGTTCATACCTCCCCATTCAAGTAGGCAAGAGAGCAGCTGAAAATAGGATGGTTTGGTGAGCCAGAGCCACCCTCAGTGTCTGTGCCCCTGACCATGCACTCTGGAGATGTGCTGGACACAGGAGGCTGTGTGGGAACAGCCAGCCCCATGGCGTGCAGCAGGACAGAGCCAGGGCTGCCCTTCCTGTCCTATGCTCCCTGTCCCAGGCTGGCATTCAGGGAGGCAGCTGAAAGATAAAAATCCCTGGGGTAATTCCTGCAGCAGCAACCTCTTTTGCTGGGATCCAGTTTCAAATGGAGCTCCTGGGTGTCCCAAAGCCTGGGTTGGTCCGATTTCTCTGCTGCTGATAAACAAAGGGATGTTCCTCTTGATCCCAGCATGGATTTCAAATGCCCTGATCCTTTGGGGCTCTTCCAGACTCTGCCACCACCAGGCACGAGCGTGTGGCTGCTACAGGGGGTGGCTGAGCCTCCTGCAGTGGTGACAGCCAGGTCCCCATCCCCAGGGCAGCAGCAGGACCATCTCCTCTTGCTGCTGAGGGTGCCAAGGGTTAACTGCCGTTGTTTTCTCCCATCCAAACACAAATTAATCTCTGGGTTACAGCCCGTGCTGCTCCAGGGCTTATGTCAATCACTGATGGAGGCTGATCAAGACACGTGTGACACCCATCACTCCAGAGCTGCCTGCTCCAGGTTTACCTGTGTCACTCTCCTGAGACAGGGGAGCACAGAAACTGCCTAAGGAAAAACTGGCAATTTTCAGAAAGGAGTTTTGAAAAATGCTGCAAAACATCTCCTCAGTCTATCCTTCCCTTGAAACACGATCTGAAATGTTTCCAGCCTTTGAAAATACACTTTCCTTGAAAAAAAAACAACCCAACTCTCTCAATAAGGCAACACACACACCCACACAAACACACAAAACCTTGAAAACTTTACATTTGGATTAAAATATGCAGATATATGATGTACACGCAGAGAACATCAATGTGCCTGCATACAAAGGAGGGTTTTGAAGGGTTTGAAGCTGATGTCCATCACTGCCTGCCCAGTGAACACCTGTGGCCAGGGAAAGGTAAAGGGCAAAGTGTTGGGGTTGGGTTGGCTCCTTGCTCGGGACTGACAGGGTCTGGGGCCAGTCCAGGAGGAGAGGCAGGCACACCAGGGGATGGATGGAATGGAGGCAAGCAGAGGGAGAGCCTCCAGCGCACAGCACCTTGTCCCTGCCCCGGCCACTGCCAGCACGCAGCACGTAAATAACGCAATGAATAAAAGATCAGGATGAAATGTGAGGCATTAAATATTTAACCTCGTGCCTGCCTGTGCAGTGCCCAGGTACAGCTGGGTCCTGCAATATTTAAAGGTTGTTCCTCACTCGCTTTTACCGCCCCCGAGTGCGGTGACTCCACAGCAGCCGCAGCCGGAGGGGTCGCGGGGGGCAGGGAAGGGACCCTCGGTGGGTTCCTCTCCACAGAACAGCCGAGCAGCCCCACAGAGCCCGAGCCCCGCGGCTCCGGGCCTCCCGCCTCAGCCGCCGCCGCTCCGCCGCCCCACGTTACTTTGAGTGGCAGCCGCCGGCAGCCGCAAGGCCTCGTGGGCCGCGCAGTCCGCATCCCCGAGCCGCCCGCGGCGGGAGCCCCGCTGGCTGCCGGCGCTGGGCCGGGCCTGGCGGCAGACCCAGGCCAGGCCGCTCCCCGGGCCCGCGGCGGCGGCAGGGACGGGACGGACCGGCCCCGAGCGCCACCGCCGTGAGGGCGTAGCCAAGGGCTGACTACAACTCCCAGTGTGCCCCGCGCCGCCGCCCTGGGGGCTGGGACCGCCCGCTCATTTCTTATTGGCCGTTCCGCTCTCTGGCGTCACGAGCCCATGTGGGAACCGCGCGGGGCGATTGGCCGGCGCTCCCGCAGCCGCAGCCAATGGCCGGTGCGAGCGCCGCCGCTGCGGGCTGTGGGGCCGGTTAAGGTGGAGCGGGCGGAGGGGACGGGATGGGGAAGCCCCATCGTGCCCCACCCCTCCCGGCGGGGCTGCCCCGGGCACACCGAGGGCTGGTCCCGACGGACCCCGGCCCGCCCGGTGCCCGGGCCCGATTGTGCTGCCCGTGGTGTCCCCGACCCGGAGGGCGCTTGTTAGTGATGTCCGCCCCCGCGCGCTGCCCCGCCGGGGGCCGGTGCCACGTCCGCCCGCTGCGCCGGGGGCGGTGGCAGCGCCCGGCATCGCTCCCCGGGGACCGGGCTGCCCTGGGGACGGGGGAAGTGCCGCGAGTGCCACCGCGCTGGAGGACGCGCGCGTGGCCGGGGAAGCGCCCGGTGAGCCCCGGGCCGGGGCAGCGCTGCGGGCAGGCGCCTCCCGAGCGGCTCCAGGGTCGATGCCTTCCCCGGGCTCCCCTCGGTCTCCGGCATCGCCGTGCGAGTGCGGGTCCGGCGCGGGAGCTCCGGTGCTGCGCCCGCCTTGTCCCGAGCCCCGCGGGGACGCGCCTCCTTAAGCGGGCGCGGGCGGCCGGGGCGCGCGGGGCCGGGCGGCCGCTCCCCCCCCGCACCGGGGCCGCCCCAGCCCCGCCCCGGCCCCGCCGGGGGCGAGCGGAGACCCCGGGAGCGCCGCCCGGAGCCGCTCGGAGACACCCCGGATCCCCGCCGAGACCGGGCACCGCCGTGCCCTGGCGGGGGCAGCGGGGCCGCGCCGCTCGCTCAGGATGTTCCCGCAGGGACGGCACCCGGTAAGTGCTGCGGCGGCGGCGGGGCCGGGCCGGGCCGGGCCGGGGCACCGAGCCGCAGCCTCCAGCCGGGCTGTCTCTCCGCAGCCCCCGCTCCAGCCCGGCCAGCCCTTCAAGTTCTCGGTGCTGGAAATCTGCGACCGCATCAAGGAGGAATTTCAGTTCCTGCAGGCGCAGTACCACAGGTGGGCCGGGGACGGTGTGATGGGGCAGGGGAGCGCTCGAGAAGGGGGAAAGGGGGGAAGGAGGAGGTGGAGAAGGCGGCTGGGGAAGGGAGCGGGGTTTGGGCTGGGGGGCAGCGTGAAACGCTCAGCTGGGGCGCCAGGTCTAGAGCGGGGGTCCCAAGGGAAGATGAGCCGCGTTTCCTCTGGCTGAGCGAGGTGCGGGGACAGGGAGGGGACCGAGCTCTGGGTGGGTGCCACAGGTGTGTGCATAGCACAGTGGGTGCCCCAGGGAGGGTGTGTGACACCCTTGCAGCCCCTTGAGCCCGCAGGGGCAGGCAGGAGATGTGCTGAGCTGGCTGAGGTCCCGGGGATGGGGACGGGCGGGATGGGGCAGGAGCTGAATGGAAGCCCTGGCTCCCCTTTGCAGCCTGAAGCTGGAATGCGAGAAGCTGGTGAGCGAGAAGACCGAGATGCAGAGACATTATGTCATGGTGAGCTGTCCCCAGCGTGTCCCCCTGGCTCCTGAGGGGCTCTCCCCCCGGGCTGCTGTCCTCTGACACATCTGGGTGCTGGGGCTCCTCTCAGCCCCTCGCCCGAGGGAACACTGCCCTGCCCTGTGCTGACCTTGGGGCTGGGGAGATGCGAGGGAGGAAGGAGTTAATCACCATTTCTAACAGCTCTAGCTGGCTCTTTTGCTGCTGTCTTGCTGCTCAGTGCTGCTTGAGCCCGGGAATCCTGCCATAGGTTTTGTCTCTTGTTTTTTGGTTTTTTTTTTACCTTTTTCTATCTGGCCTTGTAAGAGAGCTCCCCACTCCTCCCTCTCTCTCCCCCAAGGGGTGGGTATTTAAGAACTGATGCTCCAAGGCTCGTGGTTTGGGTAGAAGGGGAAGGAGCAGGGCAGGAGCCCTGTTGCCAGTGAGGGGTTAGCAGACCCCAAGACAGACTGACCTGAGCACCAGCCAGAGCCTGCCAGGAGCAGGGGAGCTGCTGAGAGGAAGGAAAGAGGATGGAGAGAGCAGAGCAGTTCCTTCTCCTTCAGCATCTGACCTTACCGGCCCCTCTGGGGAAGGGGGGAACCCAAATGACACCATTCAAGAGACAAAAAGATGAGAACTTGGGCAAACCCCATGCCTGGGGTGAATACAGCCCTGTCTGTGATACTGTGTGTGGATACTGCAGGGCATGTTCCTCTCACCTATCAGCTGGGATCCCTCCCCACATCCTGGAGACTCAGGGATTTCCAGAAGGGGATTGCTACCTGTGGAATTGGCTTTGCTGGAGGAAGGCAGGTCCCCTGGTCTCCTTTTCTCCCCAGGTGGGAGAGATTGGTGTCAGCCCCCCTGGCAGAGTTACTGGTGGCTGCTGGAGGTTGCAACCTGTTGTCATCTTTGCTCTGCATAGGCTGAGTGGGTGGGCAGCTGTGCCAGGGTGGGAAAACATGTTCCAAGTGGGGTGGGATGAGGCAGGACAGGATCTGGGGGGCAGCTTCCCCTGGCTTAAACAAGTGCAGAAACTGCAAGTGTTAACAGCCTGTGGCTGCTCCCTACCTTGTCCCAGGCTCCTGGCACAGCATCCCAGCCATTCCTCGTGGGCTGGAGCCAGCCAAACCCCAGGCTGGTCCTGGGCCAGTTGCTCTGGACAGCTCCTAACCAGGCTGTGTTGTGGTTTTCCTCTCAGTACTACGAGATGTCCTACGGCCTGAACATTGAAATGCACAAGCAGGTAAGTGCAGATGGGGCCAGGCCAGCAGCAGGGGAAGGTGGGGAAGGGGCCAAGGTTGGAGACTTTGTTGGAAAATTATCTCCCTTGAGCCCTAATGGCATGGGAGGTGTGACAGCTCTGTGCAAGGGACTGGCTTACAAAGGGATCCTGCAGTTGTCAGGATGTGTTATTGAGTTCCCCATCCCAAAGACGAACTGCTCAGAGCCCTGCTGTGAGCCCTGGTGCCTCCCTGCAGTGCTTCCCTGGGGCCCCACTTGAAGGAGGGATGTGGAGGAAACAGCAGGAGCTAGAGCCCAGAGGCAAATGGATTGTCTTTCTTTTCTTTTTTTCTTAATCCCCTTTTCCTTTCCCAAAGCCAGAGGAGTGTTTTCACCCTTCCCTGGTTCCCCTTTTGTTCCAGTGTTAATTTGCTTTCCCTCTTCAGATTTATCAATCTAGTCATCATGGGCTCTCTGCCAGGGAAATTAGTTTGGACCAATGCCTGACAAAGTGGCAAGTCAACTGCCATATCCCTCCAGCTGGCTCAGCCCCTCCGAGTTTGCTCCTTTTGTTAGCAGGGAGCGTGGTGGGGACCATGAGCACATTCCTGCCACCCTTACATGCTCCAAGATCCAGGGGGACTGGGAGCCAGGGGTAGCCCAAGCCAAGTGGGGCCGGGGACTCTGCCCACGAGGTGACAGAGGTGGTGGCCAAGTGGCTGAGAAGTGTGAGCCTGGGCAGGAGAGGGCTGGAGGAGGGGATCTCTGGCTCTGTGGGCACGGTGGCAGTGGCTGAGAGAGCAGCTGGGACCTGCAGGTGAGCACAGGGTGCTGGAGGGTGTGGGGCACAGCAGGTGAATGTTCCCTTTGTTCTCCCTTGGCTCCGAGCCTGGTTTGACCTCTGCAACACCGGCGGGGATTGTCAGAAACCTGAGCTGATAAAACCCTTCAGAGCAGCCAGTCCCAGGGTGGATTTACAGCGGGGGGGGGGAATCCAGTTTTCCCCAGGAGGTGTGGGTTTTCTCTTGGAGAGGCTGGGCTGAAGTCGCAGCCCCTTTCCTCGGAAGTGGGAACACAGCCCGGCTGTGGGTTTGTCTGCAACCACAGAGCCTCTCCTCAGAGGATGCACTGGGTTTTTCTGCTTTCTCTTGTGGGCAGGGGCAGGGCTGGAGGTGCTTTGTGCCTCTGAAGGAGCAGGGGGAGCTGTCCCAGGGCTTGCTGGGGATGGGAGTGGAGTCCCTGCTCCGGGTCAGGGCAGGTACAACCAGCAGAGCCTCGGGGAATTTGCTGGTGCGATGCCAAGAGGGCTGGATCTGTGCAGTTCTGCGTGCTGGTTGGTCTGCCCTGGCTTAGAGTTGGGTGTTTGGGAAGGGAAGGCACAGGCAGGGCTCGCTGCCAGCGCCTGTGGCTCGGCTCCCCTCCGTCCCTGCCCGCCGGCCAGGCAGCCCGCAGAGCCAGCATGGGTTTGGGCTGAGCAAAGCCAGCTGGGCTGCGAAAGGACTGACAGCTTGGAGCTCGCCTTGGCCCGGGGCCACGCAGGGATTTAGCCGTGGGTTCCCTCCCATGTGCCTGGCAGCCTGAGGGGGTCCAGCAGCCCCGGGCAGAGCCCTCCCTTGGCAGCAGCTCGGGAAATCCCAGCAGGGATGCAGAGGCAGCGGGAGAATTTCCGCCAAGAGGGCGTGGGTGGGAGAGCTTAACTCCTCCGCCAAGGCTGAGTGTTTGCAGGATGCATGCTGCTGCGGGGGGGCAGGATGGGGCTCAGAGCCCTCCATCTCTGGTGATACCTGCTGATACCTGCTTCCTCTTCCAGGCAGAGATTGTCAAGAGGCTGAGTGCCATTTGTGCCCAGATTATTCCCTTCCTGACGCAGGAGGTGAGGAGGAGGTGTGGGGGGAGTGCATCAGATTGCTCTGGCTTCTTGGGAAGGGGCGAATCAAAGTCCAGCCTGAACAGCAGGAGGTTTTGGGGAAGAAAACCTCCATGCCTGGGCTGGAGGGGTGGGAGAAGGGGCTGGGCAGGGGTGAGTGGGGCAGTGTGGAGCCAAGTGCTCCCTCCAGCCAGGAGCACAGTGTGACCAGCCCTGTGCTCTTCCTCCCCAGCACCAGCAGCAGGTCCTGCAGGCAGTGGAACGGGCCAAGCAGGTGACCATGGGGGAACTCAACAGCATCGTCGGGGTGAGTTGCACTGCCTGGCTGTGGGCAAAGACTCTTTCCTGCCTGGGGGTTCAGGCCCTGAGTGATGAGGGAAGTCAAGGTTTTTAATATTTTCCTACACTCATTATGGTGAAGGGATTTGCCACGGTGTCCTGGGGGTGTTCTGGGAGGGCAGAGCAGAGCCTTGGCTGGGGCTCTGCCGTGTGCTGGGGTCGTGTCTGCAGCAGGGAGGGTGGAAGGAGAAAAACAAAGTGCAGAGAGAGAATAAAAGAGAATAAAAGAGGCTGTGCTGTGCTGAGCCCTCGTAGCCCGGGGGAAGGGGCAGGGGCAGGGCTGTGACCCAGCCTGTGCAGCCCCCCCAGCCCCCTCCTCGTCCCTGTCTCATCCCATCGAGCTTTGCATCGCAGCCCGCGGGGAGGGCATGGCTGCGCTGCCTCCTCCACATCCAGGACCATTTGCTCTTTCTCTTTCAGCAGCAGCAGCTTCAGCACCTGTCCCACCACGCATCCCCCCTCCCGCTGGCACCCCACCCCTCCAGCATGCAGCCCTCTAGCCTGAGCGGGGCCAGCGGCACCTCGGGGCTCCTGGCCCTCTCGGGGGCACTGATGGCACAGGCTCAGCTGGCCACCAAGGAGGACAGAGTGGCCCAGGATGGGGAGAACAGAGGTAAGGGGGAGAAGCACAGCTGGGTTAACCCTTTAAAGGCTGGCTGAGTTAGTGTGCAGAGATCCTGCTGCCTGCTCTGCCTCTTTCCCGAGGCTCCAGGCTGCTGCATCCCCGGGGATGGCAAATCCAGCTCATGAAATGCCTGCAGCTCCAGGAGGCTGGCTCTGTTTCAGACCTGGGAGCTGCTGCTCTGCAGTGGTGCTGTGTGTGCAGCCCTGGCTCTGGGCAGGGGTTTGTGCAGCACACAGGTCTCCCTGCTCCCCTGGGTGTTTTCAGTGCATGAGGGTCCCCTGCTCCATTTGCTCCCACTGCAAAGAAATCCTCTCTTTTTACACCAAGTAAAGATCTGATGCTTAAAGATGAGACTTTTAGGGAAAATACTGTTGCAGAAACTGTGACAGCCACAGGCCTGGGGCAAGGAATTTAGAAAGCAGAGCCTCATTGCGTGTGTTGTGCCGTGTAAATTACACTAATTCCTAGTCCATATGGGTGCCTCCTCCTGTCAGGATCACCGAGTGCCTTACAAACATCATCAATATTTAATCATCATTAAATCAGTGCTCTGAATGCTACTGGCAGGCCTGGGCCAAATTAGTAACACTGCCCAGCTTTGCTCGTGGCCTGTTGCTGCTGATGGGCTGCACAAAGGAGAAGCTGCTCTGAGCTCAGGTCTCCTTTTCAGAGCACAGGCATCGAGTGGTTGTGCTGAGAGGAGGCAGGGACAAGGAGAGAGGCTCTGGGCAGCTCTGTGGGCTGGAAACAGGCAGCCAAATTTAGCAGGAATGATGTTTCCCTGCAGACTCCCCTGGGGAAGGTGCTGACTGAAATGCACTTGGGTCAGGACCCAAGAACAGCAACAGAGCCAGGCACTGGGTGGGGTTTGCTGCAGGTTCTCATGGTCTGGTTTGGGCTGTAAGATTTCAAGGTGGTGAAAAGAGCAGCAGGAAACTGTCGGTGGCAGCTCTGCCCCCCTGCACACAGCTGTCTGCAGTTCAAATCCTGTCCGTGTTTCTTTAAGGATGGCTTCCACAAAGGAGGAAAACAAAGTCCAGGGAGAGAATAAAAGCAGGCTGTGCTGTGCTGAGCCTGCTTAACCCTCAGAGCCCAGGCAGCCCGTGCCTCCAGCCAGAACTTCTCTCAGCCTGGGTGTTTGGCCGTGGTGAGGGCCATTGCTTATTTAAAAAAAAAAAAAAAAAGAGGTTGAAATGCTCCATCTGTCCGGGGTTAATCCTCAGTGTTCTGCCACAGTTAGCCAGAGCTGGTGTGAGTCAGGCTGAGCCAGGGGTGCAGGGCTGATGGCAGGCATCTGGTCCCACTCCAGACCACGGCCTTGGAGCTGTGCCTACAAGAATCCCTCAGCTTCCCATCCCTGCCTGCCTCTTTTTGCCAGCAGGCACCAGGACTTCAAATACTGGTGGATCTTTAGGAGCAAAAACGAGCCAGGGAAGGTTGCTGAACCCCAGCCCACAATCCTGTGCTTGGATTTGCAGTGAATGCCTGGCACTTCTTCCCTGGGCTCAGGGAAGTGGTCCTGCTTTGCTGTGCATGTACAAAAGCCTCAGAGTTCCCAAGCAGGGCTTTTAGGCATGGCTTCCTAAGGAAATAGGATGGGTGTGATTCAGGGGATCT
This sequence comes from Luscinia megarhynchos, assembly GCA_034336665.1. Lineage (NCBI taxonomy): Eukaryota > Metazoa > Chordata > Aves > Passeriformes > Muscicapidae > Luscinia > Luscinia megarhynchos. The sequence continues at coordinate 3,322,162 of CM067590.1, read as the reverse complement.
CGGCTGGCCGGCCAGCTCGTGCCCTCCTGGTGGCTTTGGACCTGTTGTCACGTCTAGGGAAGGGATTCCAAAGCTGGGATAATTTCTTGGAAGGAGGTGTGTAGATAGAGATTCCCTGCTTCCCTGAGGGACAGCAAAATGCTGGCCTCCCATTAGACAACAGAGAATCCACACTTCAGGTGGGCAAAGTGGGAAATCAGGTGTGATTTTTTTGTTTGTTTGTTTTCTAACCTGTGTCCTGCTGTTTCCTGCCTTGCCTTGCTGTGCCCCTCTCTCCTTCCTGCCTGGGTGTGTGAGGCACAGGCTGGGCATTAACAACCTCTTCCTCTCTCCCCTCTGCTCTGACATGGACCTGGGACACTCTCCCTGCTGCTGCCTGGTTCCAGAGCACACCCCAAGCCGGGTAAGTTGTCACAGGCAAGTGGCCTCAGCTGGCCCTGATGGCATCTCCAGTGTGCTCCCAGCTGGCCACTGGCTCCTGGGAAGGGATGGGGCTGCTGGGTGAGCTTTGCTGGCCTGGGTGGGCTGTGTTTGCATCAGGGTTTTGTAACTGAATGTTCTGGGCCACCTCAATTCAGTCTTTACTGATGCAAGGAGCTAAAGATCAAGGGCTGCTCCCAAAATAACCAGCTCTGTCCTTTTCAAGGAGTTTCCAGTTTAGGAATCATTCTGAACAGGTCTCAGAGCTCTCAGCCCCTCTGCAGTCCTTGGCTGCCCCCTCCCTTTTAGGATCCCCCCAGTCCCAGAGCTGTGACTCCCATCCCAGGCTCCACAGTAGCTCTGCAGAGTCCAGGGTACAAGCAGGGAAGGAAGGGTTAATGATCTCCATTGGGGAACTGTAGGCACTGATGCTGAGCTTGCAAGGTGGGAGAGGAGGAGGTGCTGTGATGCCATGACTGCCCATGATGGCCTGGGGGCCAGGGATGGCCCTTCCTGCTGTGCCAGAGCTGCTGATCTGACTGTGCTGGGAGCAGTCAGCTGCAGGGAGCCCCGGGATGGGAGATCTCCATCCCTTTCTGGCTGCGTTGTCACGAGTGTGGGGATGCCAGGGGATGTGTGACACCCCTGCAGCTGCCAGCAGCATCTGGGGGAGGGCTGTTCTTCCTGCTTGGCCCCATTCTGCTTCCCAACCCTCAAGGCAGGGTTGAGGTGAAGTAAACACAGCTCCAGTGGGGATTTTCTGCTCCACCCTGTCTCTGCACGGGTGGATCTCTCTGGTAGTGCTGTGGGTGTTCCTCACTTGGCTTTGGGGTTTTGGGGTCCTCCCCACCAGCCAGGGAGATGCTCATGGAGCAGGGCCTGGCCCCACTGAGAACTGGGGGATGGCTGTCTGCCCTCGGGGTGGCTCACACACCTGCTGTCCCTCTGCCTCAGAGTGTTTCTTCCTCCCCTGCCGAGAGCCTGCAGGACGAGGAGCGGACGGGGCTGAAGAGGAAGCGGGAGGAGAAGGAGCTGCCTGGGCATTCTGTGAGTGCACCAAGGGCTGGGGCCGGGGGGAGGTGGCTGGGGAGCCCTGTGCCTGCCCTGCTGCACGGGACTGGGGTGCTGGGAGCACGAGCAAACCAAGGGAGAAGCCTCAGAGAGGCTCCTCAGCCTGAGGCTGCTGCCAGCAGGACATGGTTGGTGTTGGTCCATGGGGGATGAACAGGAGAAAATGGGTCCCTCTGCTGCCTGGGGTCCTGGGGCAGAACACAGAGCCTGGTCCAGCATCTCCCTGTCCTGACTGAGCCCTTCTGGATTTGCAGGACAGCGATGGGGACAAGAGTGACTACAACCTGGTGGTGGATGAGGTAAGCCCTTGGAGCCTGGCAAGGTATCTTGCTCAAGCTGCAGTCATTAGGTTTAGGACTCTGGTTCCCCAGCTTTGGGGTTCTTTAGGCTCCAGCTCGTCGCTGCTGGGCAGCAATAGCCAGCCAGGACACGTGCCAGCCCTGCTCCAGTGCACTGTGCCAGCCAAGACTGATTCCACTCCCACTGCTCTGGGGAGGCTGTGCCAGCCAGGGCTCAGCTTTGCCAGCCACAGGCTTGGCTCTGCTTCACAATCCCCTTTCAGCCCCTCTGCTGCAGCATCCCGTGTGGGGAGGCTGATAAGCTGGGATGAGAGCTCCATGGAGCTGGGCTTGCTGCTGGCAGCTCCTGTGGCTGGAGGTGGCAGGAACCTCATGGCACATCCTGGCCCTGCCAGCCCCAGACCTCCAGCCCACGTCCTGCCCTGCCTGGCCCTCGAGCAGCCTCGACTTTAATACACCCCAGTGCAGGGAATTCACCGAATCTTTTGCAATGGTACTGCCACATGCAGCCTTTCCTGACTGAGGCACACGTGACAAAACTTGATCCCAGTCACCACTATTCTTGGTTAAGAGGATGCTTTTGGGGACATACTTGTTCCTTTCCTAGAAGACAGAGGGGAGAGAAAGACATAAAGTCTTTTTTACTTGTGCCACTTCTTAAGAAAACACAAGTCCCTGAAAGGAAGATCAACAGGGATTTGTGCAGAAAATGACGCTTATGAAAGCTACTCATTGTGGTGATAAAAAGTCACAGACCTGCTTGAATGGTTATAGGAGTGCAAGAGCTGAGGGCTGGCCTTGCCTCTGAAATGGCAGCCCTGTCTCAGCTCCTCATGTGTGCTGGTCTCCATCCCTCCTTGTGAAGGCATCCGTGGCCACCAGTGTCCTTTGAACCTGCTGTCACCTCTCATTTTGCTCAAAGAGAAAAATCGAGGCCGTTTCTCATCCGGGGGAGCAGAATGGACTCCTCTGTGCAGACGCTCCTCATTCGGGCTCAGGGGCTGGTGGTGATCCTGGGTGGCTCCCCGGGCTCCCCGCCATGCCTGCCGCCCTACACAGAGGGGTTGCTGTTTCCCGCAGAGCTGTTCTCCCCGCAGGACCCGCCCTCGGAGCCCGGCAGCCCTGGCCGCTCGCCCAGCCGCCGCCGGCAGCTGCCGCCGAGCCCCGCGTCCCTCGGCTCCAGCGGGAGCCCCGCGCAGCCCAAGGAGCAGAGCCCGGTGAGGAGCCCCTGGGCAGCCCGGGCTGGGGTGGGGTGTGGGCCAGCAGCACGGCCCCGAATTCCTCTGTCTGGACAGTCTGCTGCAAAACGGGCACAGAAATGCCCGTGGTTTGTAGCCACTGCCACCCCCCACCCTGGGGACAGAGGTCCATGCCCTCGGGTGGGGTAAGTGCTGCTGGGCAGAGGACAAGCTCTGCAGTATTCTCCACCCGCCTGCCGGCAGAATTCCCCAGAGCTGCTCATAGCAATTGATTTTTCCTTTTTTTTTTTTTTTCCAGTGTTTTTTTTCCTCCTCCTTCTTCCTTGCCAAGCACCAGTCCAATGCTCAGATTGAAACATCAGCATGTGGGAAGGGGGAGGAGGGATGTTTCCGCCACTCTTTGGCCTCCCAGCCACCGCAGGGACCAAGTGATAGGTTCCCCCCATCTGGGGTCAGGAGGCAGCTGGGGGCTGCGGGCAGCAGCGAGCAGCAGCTCCCCGGCACAATCGGATTAGAGCAGACAAAGCGCCCTGAGCAATCTGCCAGCACAGCACGTAGCTTTTCTCTGTTATTAATTTTTTTTTTCCCTTTGCTGGTGTCGACAAAATCCCCAGACAGAAAAAGCAGAAGAAATAGGAGAGACAAGAGGGGGAAAAAAAGCAAGGAATGAAATAGCTGTGGGGATTGGAGAGGCCAGTTCATGCCAGGCATCCGCTTGGTCCCAGGCTGGGGATGGGGGTGCCCCCCCGTGCAGGAGGAGTTTTGCTTGAGGGAGCAGCAGGTGTGTCCATGGGGTCTTGTGCTAGTGGGCACTGCAGGGTTGGAGCAGTTTGGGGTCACCCAAAGCTTGCATGGGACATTTACACCTGTGGGGAGAGTGGGGATGTGCGAGGGGCAGTGGAGAGGAGAGGGGATCAGGCCCTGGAAGGCCAGGCCTTGTCCAGCCCCATCCAGGAGCTCCTTCCACCCTGCGAGGTGTGGAGGCTGCTGGCCCAGCTGTGGGGCTGGGGAGGGCTGGCCTGGGCTGTGCTGCCACTGCTGAAGCTGCTCTTCTTTCCTCTGCTTCACAGACCGACTCTGTGGCCAGCGCTCCCACCTCCAAGCCCTCCTCCTCCTCTCCACCCCGTGACTCCCTCACGCCCGGCCCCGGGCCCAGCTCGGCCGCCCCGCTCCGGCCACCCCCGGCCAAGGCCCCCAGCACCGACACCGTCAGTGAGTGTCCAGGGACAGCACGGGCTCAGCTCTGCTGTGACAGCGCCCTGGGGCTGGGCTGGAGGGGTCAGGACCCTGTCTGCCACCAGCAGAGCTGGCAGGGCCGTTCTGCTCCACGAAATCAGACCAATGAACCATGGCCAGGAGGAGCACCTCTGCCATTGCCACACCCCTGGTGGGCTCAGACCTGCTGGGGATGGTGCTCAGGGTATAGAGCAGGGCTTTTCTCTGCTTTTCTCTGACCAGTTGAAGCTGGGTGTTTCGGGGCTCTGCAGTAGGGGGTTGGAGGGGGTGGCTGTGCAGTCACCAGCTCCCCTCTGCCCCGGGTGACGCTCGCTCGCCCCTGGGCCAGGGCCAAGCCACGGGTCTCTCCTCGTGCAGCTCTCCGCAGCCCCCTGAGCTCCTCCAGCCCCTACACGTCCTCCCTGGGGATGCTGCCCCACGCCACCCTCAGCGGGGAGCTCCCAGCCCCTGGTCTCTACATGGGCATCCACCTCTCACCCCAGGTCAGCAGCGCGGTGCTCTACGGCCGCTCCCCCATGGTAAGTCACCCAGGAAGGGCTGGGTGTGCCAGGGTATAGAGCCAGGCTGGCCTGGTCCCAGGGTGTGCAGGGAAAGGCCTGAGCCCAGCTTTGGTGTGCTCTGTTCTGCTCTGCTCCTCACGTGCCCTTTGCTCTGTGCAGGTGGCATTTGAGTCGCACCCTCACCTGAGAGCTGCCACCCTCTCCTCTTCACTCTCCACCATCCCTGGAGGGAAGCCGTAAGTGACTGCACACCTGGGGCTGCAGGGAGGGTGGGGGCAAGGGGTTGGGAGCATCTCACTCCCAAGAGCTCACCCAGGGCAGGGCAGGGCTGAGGAGGAGCTGCTCTCCAATCCCGAGTCCAGCACTGCCATTTCATTCCTGGCAGCTGGTGGTAACAAGGAGCTGGGTAATTAAAGCCCTCATTAGCAAGAGCACAATGGGCACCTTCCACCTTGGCTTGAGAGAGGTCAGCACCTGCCCTCAGGCATCACACAAGAGGTGTTGAGGCCTCTCTTCTGCTCCCTTCTGCTGAGTTCTCCTTCCATTCTCTGACTCCAAACCCTGCTGCCTGTCTCAGACCCGATGGGACCCGCAGGATTCTGTCCAGGCAGGATTCTGCTCTGCTCTCACTGCTCTGCTCCCCTCCAGTGCCTACTCCTTCCACGTCAGCGCCGACGGGCAGATGCAGCCGGTGCCTTTCCCCCCCGACGCCCTCATGGGCTCCGGCATCCCCCGGCACGCGCGGCAGCTGCACACCCTGACCCACGGCGAGGTGGTCTGCGCTGTCACCATCAGCAACTCCACGCGACACGTCTACACCGGGGGCAAGGGCTGCGTCAAGGTGTGGGACGTGGGGCAGCCGGGCACCAAGACGGCCGTGGCTCAGCTGGACTGCCTGGTGAGGGAGGAGGAGGAGGAGCAGAAAAGGCTTTGGGCTGGGGCTGCCAAGGGGGATGTGCCCCTGTTGCAGTGGAGGGGCCAGAGGGGCCTTTCTCACCTGCAGTGAGAGAAGGAGATGTGTCGCCTGCAAGCGCCATGTGCTCATCATCTCCTTCTTGCCTTGCCCTGTTGCTGTCCCCCCGTTCAGAACCGTGACAACTACATCCGTTCCTGCAAGCTGCTCCCCGACGGCCGCAGCCTGATCGTGGGGGGGGAGGCCAGCACCCTGTCCATCTGGGACCTGGCAGCCCCCACGCCCCGCATCAAAGCTGAGCTCACCTCCTCTGCCCCCGCCTGCTACGCCCTGGCCATCAGCCCTGATGCCAAAGTCTGCTTCTCCTGCTGCAGCGACGGCAACATCGTGGTGTGGGACCTGCAGAACCAGACGATGGTGAGGTCAGTCTGGGCAGGGGCTGTAGGGCAGGCACAGGGGGAGATGCTGGCTCGTGGGGAGCTGGCTGCCCTAACAGCTGTGCCCGTGCCCTCTCCATCCCCCTCTTTCCCAGGCAGTTTCAAGGCCACACAGACGGTGCCAGCTGCATTGACATCTCTAACTATGGCACCAAGCTGTGGACAGGAGGGCTGGACAACACCGTGCGCTGCTGGGACCTGCGGGAGGGGCGGCAGCTGCAGCAGCACGACTTCAGCTCCCAGGTAGGGCTGGAGCCCCCTGGCAGCACCACGGGGCCAGGTGACACCTGCTGGGCCACTGTGTGAGCCTGTCTGTCCCCTCAGATCTTCTCCCTGGGCTACTGCCCCATGGGAGAGTGGCTGGCAGTGGGGATGGAGAGCAGCAACGTGGAGATCCTGCACGTCACCAAACCCGACAAGTACCAGCTGCACCTCCACGAGAGCTGTGTCCTCTCTCTCAAATTCGCCTCCTGCGGTAGGCAAGGGACATTTTTTCTTCCTGGGCTGTGAATAGCCTCAGATTTATCCCTTTGGTTTATTCCCCCTTGCTCAGCTGCCCTGAATGGAGTCCCAAACATTGACACCCCCTTTGTCTCCTCTCCCAGGGAAGTGGTTTGTGAGCACAGGGAAGGACAACCTGCTCAACGCCTGGAGAGCACCCTATGGAGCCAGCATCTTCCAGGTGGGTGAGGCATTTGTGCAGGGGGATGATGGTGGCTCCAGCACCAGCCCTGCTCTCACCTCCTGCCTTCTCCCTCACAGTCTAAGGAGTCCTCATCAGTCCTGAGCTGTGACATCTCTGTCAACGACAAATTCATCGTTACGGGCTCTGGCGACAAGAAGGCCACGGTGTACGAGGTGGTTTACTGACTCCTGTCACCATCCCTGCCCCATCAGGAAAGGGGACACTCCTTGTCCAAAGCCACCACGGCTCACAGAGGCCTCCACTGCTGCACCTGCCCTCCTGCAGCTCTACTTTCCCTCCTCCTCCACTGCTTTCAGACACCAAACCAAGATTCCAGCCCCATTCTCCTGCCCCGGTTCCTGTGTGAGGATGGAGGTGAGGGCTGGGTCTAGTCTGGCATCCCCTGAGGCTGGGCAAGGGCTAAGCTGGACATCCTGGGCCCTGTCTGTCCCTCAGGCTGGCTGCACAGGGAGCTGAACAAAGCCTGAGAGCGTGTGTCTCCTGAATTACTGCTACTGATTTAATGGCACCAACTTTCTGCTGCAGAAACAGCTGTAAATTATCGGTAAAGAAATGTATTTAACTATGTTTTCAATCCCTTACTAATAAAAAGGAACAAAAGAAGGGCTGGGCTGGTTCTGGGCAGGGATCATTGCCAACCAGTGCTGCCAGCTGTGCCAAGGGCTGGGCTCTGAAGGGTGTCCTGGGGCGCTGCTTTTGGCCGGCAGCACAGGGGAGGACACTCCCAGCGTGGCAGAGGTGTGGCTGCTGGCCTGCCATGGCAGCCCCAGCTCCAGCAGCTCTGTGGTGCCTGTGGTGAGCTGTGGCTGGGGGCAGGAGCCCAGAGCAGCTGCCACACCGCAGCCACCGTCGCTCTTGGGAGTAGCCTTGCTTGCCCACGGCAGTGCTGGCGGGCAGCCAGACTGATAAGGCGAGTGCTGAGTGCTCACATCTCATTTCCTTCAAAAACCACTTCCTCCAGCACAGCCTGGGGAGCCCGAGGCCGCTCCAGTGGCGGCACCAAAGAGCCACCACCGCGCTCTGCTCTGTGCCCACAGCACCAGTCCTGGCTCCTGCTCCCCACAGCCAGGGCCAGCAATGGGTTCTGCACACAGAGGAGCTGCCTCAGCACAGGAAAGGAGTAGCAAGTTGTGACCAAAAGGGACAAGGCTCCTGTCATTGTCTCACCCCTTCTCACCTGGATCCATCCCAGCCCCACAGAGCATCAAGGCTACCACCCAGCTGCCGTTTTTTTGTTTGTTTTTATTATTAAATACACCCTGGGAGGCACAGAGGGAAGCAAGTCCAGAGCCCATCCACCCTGGCAGACCCAGAGCCTTAAACAAATAAAAACCCCACAACAAAAAGGTTAAAAATAAAAATAAAAAAAGCACCCAAACAAAACCCCTAACAATGCCAGACCTCCCCCCCACCCCCTCTCCAACTCCCACAGTCTAGATTTATAAAGAAACCCACAAAGAACAAAACAAGGAGAAAGTCCCCAGGAAATCCACCCCGAGCAGCAGCCTGCACGATGCCAGGGCCACCTCCACCTCTCTCCTCCAGCTGGGATGCCACAGCCACTGGCTGCATGTTCTTTGGGAAGTCAGCAGCAGGACAGGTAGAGTCCACCTGTCCATCCACGTGGACACCTGCCTGTCCCGCGGTTGGCACCTCTGGGGCTCAGTAAATGATCTCGTAAACTGTCGCTTTCTTGTCCCCTGAGCCGGTGACAATGAACTGATCGTCCGTGGAGATGTCGCAGCTGAGGACGGAGGAGGTTTCCTTCGACTGGAGAGAACAGGGGTAAGCACGAGAGGCAGCCCCAGAGCAAGGTCCCAGCCCCCACTCCTTGGGGAGGCTGCAGGGACGAGTTTACAGAGCTGACACACAATTACAGCTGTTGTAGTGGGCAGCTCCTGGCACCCTCACCCCCAGGAACCCCCAGCCCTGCTGGCTGCTCACCTGGAAGATGCTGGCTCCGTAGGGTGTCCTCCAGGCGTTGAGCAGGTTGTCCTTCCCCGTGCTCACGAACCACTTCCCTGTGGAGGGACAAAGCAGCCTCATGTCACCAAACCAGACCCAGCAGCTGGATCCCAGCAGCAGATCTGTGAAACGCAGAGAGGCAGCCACATCTCTGCCAACCATGAGCCAAGGGAACACAAAGGGGAGTTTGGCTCCAGCAGCCAGCACTGCTCCAAGAGGGATGGACACCCCTCCTCTGACTGTCATCCACCAGGGACAGGGCTGGCTACCAGAACAAATGCTTGCCCCCAGTGCAAGGAGCTCTGTGACACACGGACAGAAGTAGAGGTGGCATCCAAGAGGCTCCAGAGCAAGGGGAGCCAGGAGAGGTGTGCCTACCGCAGGAGGCGAATTTGAGAGAGAGGACACAGCTCTCGTGGAGGTGCAGCTGGTACTTGTCGGGTTTGGTGACGTGCAGGATCTCCACGTTGCTGCTCTCCATCCCCACTGCCAGCCACTCTCCCATGGGGCAGTAGCCCAGGGAGAAGATCTGAGGGGACAGACAGGCTCACACAGTGGCCCAGCAGGTGCCACCTGGCCCCGTGGTGCTGCCAGGGGGCTCCAGCCCTACCTGGGAGCTGAAGTCGTGCTGCTGCAGCTGCCGCCCCTCCCGCAGGTCCCAGCAGCGCACGGTGTTGTCCAGCCCTCCTGTCCACAGCTTGGTGCCATCGTTGGAGATGTCAATGCAGCTGGCACCGTCTGTGTGGCCTTGAAACTGCCTGGGAAAGAGGGGGATGGAGAGAGCACGGGCACAGCTGTTAGGGCAGCCAGCACCTGCAGCAGGGCAGCAGCCAGCAATGAGGAGCTGCAAGGACAGGCACTGTCCCATGGCCAGAGTTAGACAGAGGGAGGGGCAGGGACATGCTGCAGGGGACTGAGTGGTCCCTGGCCTGAGGAGCCCCCAGCAATCCTGCCATGCTCCCCCCTGCCCCAGACTCACCTGACCAGTGTCTGGTTCTGCAGGTCCCACACCACGATGTTGCCGTCGCTGCAGCAGGAGAAGCAGACTTTGGCATCAGGGCTGATGGCCAGGGCGTAGCAGGCGGGGGCAGAGGAGGTGAGCTCAGCCTTGATGCGGGGCGTGGGGGCTGCCAGGTCCCAGATGGACAGGGTGCTGGCCTCCCCCCCCACGATCAGGCTGCGGCCGTCGGGGAGCAGCTTGCAGGAACGGATGTAGTTGTCACGGTTCTGAACGGGGGGACAGCAACAGGGCAAGGCAAGAAGGAGATGATGAGCACATGGCGCTTGCAGGCGACACATCTCCTTCTCTCACTGCAGGTGAGAAAGGCCCCTCTGGCCCCTCCACTGCAACAGGGGCACATCCCCCTTGGCAGCCCCAGCCCAAAGCCTTTTCTGCTCCTCCTCCTCCTCCTCACCAGGCAGTCCAGCTGAGCCACGGCCGTCTTGGTGCCCGGCTGCCCCACGTCCCACACCTTGACGCAGCCCTTGCCCCCGGTGTAGACGTGTCGCGTGGAGTTGCTGATGGTGACAGCGCAGACCACCTCGCCGTGGGTCAGGGTGTGCAGCTGCCGCGCGTGCCGGGGGATGCCGGAGCCCATGAGGGCGTCGGGGGGGAAAGGCACCGGCTGCATCTGCCCGTCGGCGCTGACGTGGAAGGAGTAGGCACTGGAGGGGAGCAGAGCAGTGAGAGCAGAGCAGAATCCTGCCTGGACAGTGGCTGGTGCCACACGGGTCCCGGCAGGGTTTGGAGTCAGAGCCATGAGCAGAACACTCCCAGTGATGCCAGCTGGGCACACAACCCTGGTTTTCCCCAGCCTGTGCTCCCCATCCCTGCTGCCCCCAGCCTGTCCACACAGCCCAGCTCCAGCCCCACAAGCCACCCCATGCCCTGCCCAGCCCGGCCCCACTTACGGTTTTCCCGAGGTCCCCACTTGCATTCCGGCCACCAGCCCTGGGACGCGCATGTGGGGGTGCGGGTCGTAGCCCACCTGGAGGGGACAGTGTGTGAGAGCAGCTCACCCTCCGTGGCCCCACGGCCCCAGGGGAGCAGGTGACGCACCAGGGGCGAGCGCCCGTAGCCGCCGGCTCCCGCAGCCCCGTTGAGCTGCGGGGACATGAGGTGCAGGCCGGCGTAGGCGCCGGTCCCGGCCACGTCCCCGTTGACCGCAGGGTGCGCCAAGCCGAAGGCGGCCGAGTAGGGGCTCTGCACTCCCAGCGGATTCCTCAGGCCCAGGGCTGGTGGGGGAGAGGCAGAGTGAAGGGATGGGGCCCTGGAGACAGAGCTTGGGGACCCACCCAGGCCCCAGCGGGGCCAAGCTCACCCAAGGGGTCCACAGGGACCTTGGCAGCGGCGGGGCGGAACTGCTGGGCGCTGCTGGAGCCTGGCAGGGTGTCACCCTGGGATGTGGGGGTGCTGGACTTCAGGCTGGGCGTCCCTGCCTTCTCCACCTGCCAGGAACAGAATGGGGAGGTGGCAACTGCAGCACACTGCTGCCAGGGGGTCCCTGTTAGCTCCCTCTCAATGACAGCCCAGCCCAGACAGTGCTGAAGGGTCTGTGGGAGGAGGTTTGAGCTGAAATCTAACGGAGCAGGAGCCCCTGTCCCTCCAGCACTTTGTCCCATGGGTTTGGAGGTGGAGACCAATGTCTGGCTGCTCTGTCAGTCAAGTCTGGGCCACAAGGACACAAGCACAGGCCCCAGGTGAGTCACACCTACCGTGGGTGCATCCTTGCTCCGAGAGGGGGACGTGCTGCTGGAGGAGGCCATGGAGGTCGGACTGAGGGGCATGGCCTCCTTCCTGCCCAGTGGCACCTTCTCCACCCCATTCTCCCGGGATGAGTAGGAGTGGACGCTGTGAGGGGAAGAGGGGTCCTGGGGGGGGAAGTAAATCAGCAGGGAGAAGAGAAGGCAGGAGAGCAGGGATGTCCCAGGTTATGGGGAGCTGGCAGCTCAAGCAAGGGCCAGGCTGCCACCCTGGATCCTGGGGCTCATTGCTGCTGCTGGCGAGGGTCAGGGAGCACAACTCCCACTGATACCTCCCTGTGATGCCCACCTCTGCCTGGAGCAGCCTGTTAGCCCCACCCTCGAGGATGGACAGCACACACTGACCCCAGACCCCTCCCAGTGTCCAAGGTCACACCGACCCCAGACCTCTCCCAGTGTCCCAGCACACTGACCTCATCCACCACCAAGTTGTCTTCACTTTTGTCTGCATCGCTGCCCTGAAACAGGAGCACGGTTGGAGCCAGAGGGGCTGGAGCTGCCCTCACTCCTGCCTGGAGCTGTGCCAGAGGCACAGGCATCTCCATTCATCACCCCACAAGAGAGGATGGGGTCCCCCCAAGCCCCCCAGCCCTGGGCTCACATAGTCTGTAACAAAGTCCTTCTCCTCCACCTTCCTCTTCTTGCTGCTGCTCAGGTACTCGGCGATGGCTCGTGCGCGCTCCCCGTTTGACAGTGCCAGGGAGCTCTGCGATCAGGGACGCAGTGTCAGTGCTGGGGATGCTCTGCCCAGCTCCTGGGACAGGCAGCACCAAGGCAGGGCTGACTCCAGGAGCATGGAGGGCCCCAGCCCAGCCCTGTGTGCTGACCACAGAATGGTGCAAGAGAAGAAAAAGGCACTTACGGGGCCGGGGTCTCGGTCTGTTGCTGTGGCAACGCAGAGGAGCAGCAGGAGGAGGAGGGAAAGGGGAACACGCTGTGTCACCGCCAAGAGTACCCCAGGAAAGTCACCCAGTTCACCCACAGCTCACAGCAGGGCCAGAGCAGCACGACAGCAGCAGGGTGGTCCTAGCCCCCCCAGCCCACCTCACCACCCTCCCACAAGGGTGCTGGTCAGTGGAGGATGTCCCCTACCCAAACCCCTTGCAGCTGCAAGCCCCCTGCCCCTCCAGCCCAGTTGGCAACCCTGAGGATGGACAAGTGGCCCCCACCCAGCCCTGGTCCCCACCCCAGGGAAGTGTCCAGGTAAGAAGGGCATGGGGGGCAGAGGGAGCCCCAGGGCCCAGCACCACCTCTTCCCAGCTTCACCCAGATCCAGCCACCCCAAGCTCTGCTCCCCCTGCACTCACCCCTGGGCTCTGTGTCATGCACTCCTCGGTCATCCTTGGCGAGGAGCTGGGCCTGGGCCCCCAGTGCCCCCGAGAGTGCCAGCAGCCCTGAGGCACTGCTGATGCCAGCCAGGCCAGTGGGCTGCATCCCGGAGGGGTGGGGGGTCAGCGGGATGGGGGGAGCGTGGTGGGAGAGGTGCTGGGTCTGCAGCTGGTGCTGGAGAGGAAGGAGAGAGCAGAGTCGAAGGGCTGTGCCAGCACAGCTGCTGGGCAAGTGAGGGGCAAGAGCCCTGGGTCAGTCAGCAACAGGGCCTGGGTGTGGAGGGGCAGGGCATGCACCCAGGGTGCCCCCAGTAATGTTCTGTCCCTTACACTGACCCCTCCCACCTGGGCTGGATGGGGACCTGCTGCAGTCTCGAGGGAATAACTGAGGGGGGACGGTGGTGCCCCCCCTCCACCCACAGGGCATCAGGACACAGGGACACGTGCCAGCCACCACCCCCACCCACAGCTGCATCTCCTGCACCCCGAGTCCTGCTGGCAGCCCCCAACCCTGATTTGCCCCTCTCCTCCCCTCGATTCAGCCATGAGTGGGAGAAGGCATGAGGGGCAGGGGCTGGAGGGGGCTCAGCCCAGGGATGGCAGGAGCCTGGGAGGTGCCATCACGACAGAGCCCCTCAGCTCTGGCTCTGGAGCAGTGGGAAGTGCTGGGCAGAGGGTGGACGTACCCCGATGGCCGCGTTCAGGTCGGTCATAGTCACCTGCTTCGCTCGCTCCACAGCCTGGACCACCTGCTGCTGGTGCTGTGGGGAGAGAAGAGTGGGGCTGGGCAGGCTCCTTTCTTTCCCTGGAGGAGCTCTGCACAGCTGGCTGGGGCCCGAGGGCTCACCCACCTCCTGCGACAGGAACGGGATGAGCTGGGCACAGATCACGTTGAGGCGCTTGGCGATCTCCGTCTGGCAGGGGAGAGAGGCAGAGCCCATCAGGGCACGGGGCAGAGCAGAGGTCACAGATTCCATGCTGAGGGGCCCCAGTGCTGCCAGGAGAACCAGGAGAGCCCTCTCCTCATGGGTGCTTGGCCCGGGCAGTCTCAGACACTGACACTCAGCCCCAAGGGCTGCTGCTCAGCACTGCAGAGCAGAAACACCCTGGGGGGACAGTTCCTGCTCCTAACAACATCCCTTTCAAAACCCAGCATCCTCCATCCCCACCCTGAGAGCCCTGGGACTGCTTCCAGCTCCTCCCTGCCAGGGACATGAAGCCTCCCGGCCCATGCCATAGAGGCCACCCCTAGCCCAGCAGCCATGGCCCCTGCAGGCTCCCCCCTGCCCTCCTCGCAGCCTCCTGCCGGCACCACGCCCGCTACTTGCCGCCCTCCTAGCCACAGGAAGCCCGGGAGAGGTGCTCTCCTTCCAGCTGCTGTTTTTCTGCAACACTCGAGTGCCATTGGCAATCAAGAGTGCAGAGCGTGGGGAGGGAGAGCAGCATCGTGCTGTGCCGTGCCATGTTCCCGTGGCACCCCCCTGCCAGCTTCCAGAGCCCCATGTTCCTGTGGCACCTCCCTGCCAGCTTCCAGAGCCCCATGTTCCTGTGGCACCTCCCTGCCAGCTTCCAGAGCCCCCATGTTCCTGTGGCACCCCCTGCCAGCTTCCAGAGCCCCATGTTCCTGTGGCACCCCTGCCAGCTTCCAGAGCCCCATGTTCTGTGGCACCCTGCAAGCTTCCAGAGCCCCATGTTCCTGTGGCACCCTGCCAGCTTCCAGAGCCCCATGTTCTATGGCATCTCCTGCCAGCTTCCAGAGCCCCATGTTCTGTGCCTCCCTGCCAGCCCCAGAGCCCCATGTTCCTGTGGCACCCCCTGCCAGCTTCCAGAGCCCCATGTTCTGGCCCCTGCAGCTTCCAGGGCACCCTGGGGGACTGCAAGCTTCCAGAGCCCCCATGTTCCTGTGGCACCCCTGCCAGCTTCCAGAGCCCCATGTTCCTATGGCATCTCCCTGCCAGCTTCCAGAGCCCCATGTTCCTGTGGCACCCCCTGCCAGCTTCCAGAGCCCCCAAGTTCCTATGGCATCCCCCCTGCCAGCTTCCAGAGCCCCATGTTCCTGTGGCACACCCCTGCCAGCTTCCAGAGCCCCATGTTCCTGTGGCACCCCCCTGCCAGCTTCCAGAGCCCCATGTTTCTGTGGCATCCCCCTGCCAGCTTCCAGAGCCCCATGTTCCTGTGGCATCCCCCCTGCCAGCTTCCAGAGCCCCATGTTCCTGTGGCATCCCCCTGCCAGCTTCCAGAGCCCCATGTTCCTGTGGCACACCCCCTGCCAGCTTCCAGAGCCCCATGTTCCTGTGGCATCCCCCCTGCCAGCTTCCAGAGCCCCATGTTCCTGTGGCATCCCCCTGCCAGCTTCCAGAGCCCCCATGTTCCTGTGGCATCCCCCCTGCCAGCTTCCAGAGCCCCATGTTCCTATGGCACCCCCCTGCCAGCTTCCAGAGCCCCATGTTCCTGTGGCACCCCCCTGCCAGCTTCCAGAGCCCCCATGTTCCTGTGGCATCCCCCTGCCAGCTTCCAGAGCCCCATGTTCCTGTGGCATCCCCCCTGCCAGCTTCCAGAGCCCCATGTTCCTGTGGCATCCCCCTGCCAGCTTCCAGGGCCCCCGTGTTCCTATGGCATCCCCCTGCCAGCTTCCAGAGCCCCATGTTCCTGTGGCATCCCCCTGCCAGCTTCCAGAGCCCCATGTTCCTATGGCATCCCCCTGCCAGCTTCCAGAGCCCCATGTTCCTGTGGCACCCCCCTGCCAGCTTCCAGAGCCCCATGTTCCTGTGGCATCCCCCTGCCAGCTTCCAGAGCCCCATGTTCCTGTGGCATCCCCCTGCCAGCTTCCAGAGCCCCAAGTTCCTGTGGCATCCCCCTGCCAGCTTCCAGAGCCCCCATGTTCCTGTGGCATCCCCCTGCCAGCTTCCAGAGCCCCATGTTCCTGTGGCATCCCCCTGCCAGCTTCCAGAGCCCCATGTTCCTATGGCACCCCCTGCCAGCTTCCAGAGCCCCATGTTCCTGTGGCATCCCCCTGCCAGCTTCCAGGGCCCCGTGTTCCTATGGCATCCCCTGCCAGCTTCCAGAGCCCCAAGTTCCTGTGGCACACCCCTGCAAGCTTCCAGGGCCCCATGTTCCTGTGGCATCCCCCTGCCAGCTTCCAGAGCCCCAAGTTCCTGTGGCATCCCCCTGCCAGCTTCCAGGGCCCCTACCAGCCCCATCTCACACAGCTCGGGCAAGAGGAGGGCACAGACACTCAGCACAGACCTTCAGCACAGACATTCAGCCATCCCTGGCCTCACAGACACAACCCTGGCAAGAAGTGCCAAAGGCTGCAGGGACAGGCTCCAGCCCCTGATGATGGGACCTGTCCCCAGCACTGGGGAGGGGACAGAGATCAGCAGCTCTCCCTAAATCCAGGTGTGGAAGGGATCCCTCCACTCTTGGATGAGCAGGGGATGTCCTGGGCACAGGAGACCAGGTGAGACGCTATCGGGGAGGAGGAAAACACTGTGGAGCCAGCACAGGGCTGAGAGGAGGGAGTTGAAGCCAGACCCCCTTATCAGCCCCCAGAGGAGACCAAAGGCTGAAGGGCCCCAGGGACAGAACTGCCCCCTGGATGTCCCTGCCAGGACCTCGGGCACATCTCCCAGCCCAGCTGGTGCGGGTGCTGCAGTGCCAGGGTGAGGGGCCACAGCACTGCCCAGCTGCTGTGGGGACACAGACCCAGGGACACTCTATGCTGCCCTCCAGAGCAGCTGCCGACCTGCTCTTGCCAGCCCCAGAGCACAGAAACAATCTGGCACCTGCCCTCACTTCCCCTTCTGATGGAGGAAAAAAGAGAAAGAAAAGAAAGGAAGAGGGGGGAGCGAGGAGATTTGGCAGCCGGCAGTTCTGGGAAGGATTTAGCTGTCTCCCGGGGCCGGCAGTGATGGATTCTCTTCCCTAATGCACTGATGGGCAGCAGCTCCTTGGGGAGAGCTGCCTCCAATTCACTCGCACTCGTTAATGTGCAATTTACTGGCACTTTAACGCTCTCAGCATGAAAAATGATCACGCTGTTTGCAGCCCCCCCAGCCACCAGCACCATCGCCTCCCCTCTGGCTCGCTGTGAGCAAGTCCAAGGCCAGGCAGATTCGGGGAGGTGGTTTTACAGAAAGCTACAGGCCCTTTCCACGCCAAAAACAAAGCAACAATAAAAAAAATTAACGTCTCCTGCTCGTTCCTGTCTTGATCCTCTCCTGCCAAGCCTGTGGCTGCCTGGAGAGCTGCACCACCACAGCGAGCCCCCAGCCCATTTCCCTCCAAACAAACCCAGAGCACCACAGCGAACCCCCAGCCCCATTTCCCTCCAAACAAACCCAGAGCACCACAGCGAGCCCCACCCACCCCAAAACCACACCCCCCCCCCCACACCACACCCCCCACCCAAAACCCCACCCCACCCCACCCAAAACACCCCCCACCCACCCCACCACCCCACCCCAAACCACACCACCCCCCCACCAAACAACCCACACACCCCCCCCATCCAAACAAACCCAGAGCACCACAGCGAACCCCCAGCCCCATGTCCCTCCAAACAAACCCAGAGCAGAACCCCACGCCTTGGTCCTCGCTGCTGCCAGCACTGCTGAGCACCTGGGGACACAGGGCACAGCAAGGACAGAGGCCACACCACGCTGCCCTGCCCAGCCTCTGTCCACGGCCATCGGGGGCTCAGGGGCAGCCAGGAGCGCTGAGGACCCGCCTGTGGCCATGAGCAGAGCAGGATTTGGGGGAAGGGGAGGAGAGACAGCGACCCAATCCCCCAAGGGCAGCGATAACCCGCGGCTCCTGCGCCGGCAGTTCCCGTTCCTCGCACAATGGCCGCTGGCTGTCAGAGCAGACTTACGGGCCCTTGTTAAAAGTGCCGACAGCTCACTGGCCGGCGGCCAGCGGCACCTGGGGCTGGCAGAAAACACGAGCCCGAGAGGGCTGGGAGAGAATCAGCAGCCAGGCGAGAGGAGCTCGCAGCCCTCCAGGGCTCCCTTGGCATCGTCCCGAACAAGGGCAGCCTCACACCTCAGCCTCAGCAGGGACAAGGAGGGCACCTCAGAGGGGCAGAACACCCTCCCAGGGGGCACAAAGCTGGCAGCAGTGGCTGACCCCGCCCTGCGCTGGGGGCAGGGGCCAGGACCGGCTCGGTGCCCACCCGAGCAGCACCCACGCAACAGTTGGCGGCGGGCGCGGGGCGGGAGGGAGGCGGCAGCGCCCCGCCAGGCTCCTCCGCAGCCTCTTTAAAAATAGATGAGAAGAAACCTTCTGTCTCAGAGCAGCTGGTGACCCGGAGCTCGGCACAGGGGAGGAATGGAGGAAGGGAGGGAGTTGAGAAAGGGAGGGAGGGATGGGGAAGCAGCGAGGGAGGATGTGCAGCCAGGAGAGCCCACCCTGCACTCACACCTCAAAAACCCTCTTTCTCCTCAGAAAGGTCCTCAGCCCTGGCCCCTGGCCCCCAGTTGCAAAGGTATTGGGCCAGAGCCCATCAACCTGCTGCAGGTGACTCTGCAGCCCACCTTGCCCTGAGGAAGCAGCCAGTCCCCTTCACAACAGTCACCCCACGGCCACTCACAAACGGTGTGAGCAGCCATACAAGCAAAGTCCCCCACCACTGCTCTCTGCCTGACACAACAAGAGCATCACAGTCCAAGCAGGGCACCCTGAACCCGAAACCAGAGCACAGATATGTGTGTGGAGAGTAAGGAGGCAGCCAAGGCCATGGCACAGAGAAACACAAAGCACAGGGAAGGGGACACATCCTCCCACAAACACTGGGCTACAGCAGGGAGCAACTTCCCATGTTGTCTGTGGGGGCAGCCCTGAAGATCCCACATGACAAAGTGGGGCCAGGGAGCTGGGAGCAAGGAGGTGGACAGAGCTCCCAACCCACCCAGACTCACCTGTTTGTGCATCTCGATGTTCAGCCCATAGGACATCTCGTAGTACTGTGAGGGAGAGAAGGCAGCATCAGCTCTGGAGGCCAGAGGAACTCACAAGCAGAAAGTCCTCTGTGGTGCTGGCACACCAGGTCAGCCTGGCCACAAATAGTCATGGTGTGGCCAGCCCATGGGGGCAACACGGTCCCCAGCTCCTCTCCCAGGAGCAGAGGTTTTTCTGGCACATGGCTGCAGCCCACAGGATAGACAGCCCTCCCAGGACTCCTGCAGGAATGGGGACAACCCGCACAGGAGCAGATTTGCCACCACAAGCTGCAGCAGAAAGTCCTGCTCCAACACCACGACACTTTTTGAGAGAAAACCAGACAGTAACAGCCACAGGAAACAAATCTCAGGGCCTGGCCACACATCCCAAAAGCAAGGGGAAGGCAAAGCATCCCTGCATGTCCTTTGATGCTTCAGAGGAGATCCCACACCACCCTTCTCCTTTCAGGTGGAGCTCACTAACCATGACATAATGACGCTGGATTTCTGTTTTTTCTGTTGCCAGCTTTTCACATTCTAACTTCAAGCTGTAAAAATAAAGAGGAGAGAGAAGGAGAAGGAGCAACCTGACTTGGTCCTTCCAAGTGGCAGGAGGTCCCTGTCTGGACAGAGCACAAGCCCACCCTCCCAGGGTACCACACACTTCAGCCTCCTCTCAGCTTCAACCCCATCTCCCAGCACAAGCCAAGAAAACCACCTGAAAGAGTGTGGGAAGGGGCTGATAAAGAGGAGATGGACGGCAAAGGCATCTGGGCATCAGGGAGCAATTTGCACGGACTCTTAACCCCCTCCCCAGCATCTGCTTCCCAAATGGAGTGAGCTGCAAAGCTTAGCTGCATTTCAAACCTTGCTCTGCCCTGCACAGTGTGGGGAAGGGGAGGTGATCCTGGACAGCAGCCTCACAGATCACAGGGACTCCAGGTCTAAGTGATGGCTCTGGCTCAGCCCAGGAGCTGGGTGCTGGAAGCCAGCACCTCCTCCTGGAGTTTTTGGCAGGCAAAGGCTGAGTTTCCCCCTCAAACAGAATCATTTCAAGCTACCAGGGTGATGCCTGGCACAGCAATCCTCTGGAGGGACCAGTCTACCCGCCACACCTGACAGTGCTGCCCAAGAGGAGCCTGCTGCTGGCCAGCACAGTGGAGTGCCCAGTTCACACGCTGGCACGTGAAGTCTGGCAGCCTCTCACCTGTGGTATTGGTTCTGCAGGAACTGGAATTCCTCCTTGATGCGATCCAAGGTCTCTGGGTAAGTCAGCTTGAGGGACTGGGGGGTGCTGGGGATGGCACTGGCAGCAACAGCAGCTCCCGAGGCAGCAGAGGGTGCCTGGAGATGGGCCTAGGCAGAGATGGGAGCTCCAGGGTCACTGCTGCTGCCCAACAAGGCTGGCACATCCCCCAGGGGGTTCCTGCACCCAGGGAAGAGCTACAGGCACATCTGGGAGAGCAGCACATGCCGGAGGAGTTTTTGGAGAGGAAACTGGTCACAACCAGGCACCAAGTCACCGTTGTCAGCATCAGTTTGGCCACTGAGCCAGAGAGGATTCATGACCACGGGTGGCACTGGGCACGGCACAGACCAAGTGGCCTGTCCTCACCAAAGCACCACAGAGCTGAGCTCCTGCCTGCCCATCACCGTCCCACCATCGCACCCGGGCGAATCCCGCTCCCAGCACCTCACAGAGCCCAGACCCGCAGCGCTGGGGCTCAGCACCGCTTTGGGAAGAGCCACAGCATCACTCCCGAGCAGCACACGCAGAAACAGCAGCCAGCTGTTAGTCAGCGCCGAGCGGGGAGCTGGGGTTTGGGGGCGCAGGCCACACGAGGGTGGCACTGCTGCGAGGGGACAGGGCCATGCATAGGCTCACCGGGGGCCTGTTCTGCGGGAACATCCTTGTCACCGGACGGGCCCGGGACGCTCCGGCCGCGCGGGCCCCGCCGCAGGCTCGGGACGGGGCCTGGAAACTGCTCCCAGCTCCGGATCAGGCCCTGCAGAAGAACCCGGGGGTCACCGCCCGGCGCTCCCCGGGGGCTTCGGGAGCCGCAGCGGAGCCGCGGAGCCCCGGCCCCGCCCGCAGCGCCCCCGTTCCCGCGGGGACCGAGGCCCCGGGGCTCCCCCGGGCTCGGCGGACCCGCCCAGCCCCGGCCCCCCGCGCCGCGCAGACAATGGCCCCGCCGCCGCCCGCCGCAGGTACGGCCGCGGGGCGGCACCGGCCGCGCCGCCGACCCAGCCCCAAGCGGGGTTGGACCCCGGCCCGGCGGACACCGAGCCGAACGGAACCGAACCGGGACGGGACGGAACAAGACGGGACTCACCGCGCTGCGGGTCCCAGACCCGGCCCCGGCCCCAGGCGCGCGCCCCTGCGGCGGGGCGGGCCGGGCCGGGCCGAGCCGTGCCCGGTAGAACCGAGCCGAGCCGGGCCGGGCCGGGCCGGTCCGGGCCGAGCCGAGTGCAGCCGAGTGCAGCCGAGCCGGGCCGAGCCCCCGCCCCGCCCCGCCCCGCCCCGCCCGCGCGGCCGCCGCTCTGCGGAGCGCGATCAATGAACGAGCGCGAGCGCCAGCTCCACGTGGGGCCTGGCCCGTGCGGGCGATCGCCCCCGGCGCCAGCCAATGGCAGCGCGAAGAGCGCGGCCGCCCCCACGTGGGGAGCGCGGAGCTGCCTCCTCATTGGCCAGCGCGGGCCCTGCCGGCGCGCGGGGTGTCAATCAAGGGAGGCCGAGCGGCGAACGAGGGGGCGGTGCCGCGGTTTAACCCTTGCGGGGCTGGGGGCATGGAGGGGACCGGGACGGGACCGGGACGGGACCGGGGATCGGCCGCTCCCGCCCCCCCACGCGGGATCCCGGGGCACGGCCCGGCCCCTCCCAGCCCCGCGGCTTTCCCGCAAAACGGAGCCGGGAGGTTGTACCCCTGGCAGCAGCGGCTCGGCTTCGGGGCTTTTTGCTGGTAAACACAAGAAGTCGTCGTGTCCCGTTCCGTGTCCGCCCCCCTCTTTGTTGTGTTTTTGTTTTTTTTTTTTTTTAATTAAGAAAATAAACGAACCCGACACCACCCACACATCCCTTCCCGGGCTGCAGGTCCCGCCTCACCGGGAATTCCCTGCACCGTGTGATGGCGGGGAGCCGCAGCATCCCTCTGCCAGGCTGAGCTCCTGGGAAAGGCTCCAGGAAAGGGGTCTGACAGCCCCCAGCTCCCTACCGTCACCCCATGTCCCTTGGGATGGGCAGACATTTGAACTGGGAAAGCGACGCCCATTTCCCGGTCCCAGCAGCCCTACAACAGCCCCCGCATCCCCACCAGCGCTGTCACCGCCCTCCCAGAGCTCCCCGTCCTTCAAGCCCGAAGGCCGAGGGGCACACAACCCCTTTTGCGTTTCCTCGTGGATTTTCTGGTGGTTTTACTCCTTTCAGGGAGATCGGTGGTTGCTCGACATTTTCTGCTGCTGCAGGTCAATCCAGGCTTACACTGAGCAGGAAATAAAACATTTGAGGAGCAGCAGCTGTGAGAAGTCTGTCCGCCTCTCTCCCTCTTTAACCTTAATCCAGGAGCAGGCCAGCAGCCCTTTCCTCCTCTCCCCAGCTTCACCCTCGTGGTCCTGTCGCCGTCCAAAGGCAGGGATGTCTCGGCTCACGGGGCAGACCAGAGAGCTGGCAGGGTAAGGACTGGGAGAACAGAGATCCTCCTCAGCAATGGCAGCTTGCCTCCAGCCCCTGGAAGAAAAGAACAATAACAATCATAACCTCAACAAACCCAGTGAAATAGAGCAGGACCGTGCAAGGGCCGCCCTGCGCCTGCCCAAAGGACTCAGCAGTCCTGGGGGTGATGGGCTGTGCTGGCCCCTCGGGCTGGGAGCAGGATTTTCCAGCTTTGAGCCAGGTTCTGCTGCCTCTCCTGAGCGCCCTTAGTCCCACTGTGGGAAGCCCTGCTCGTTTAAACCCCATATTGCCCAGTCTGTTCCCCGGCAGCCCCGGGGTTTTCTGAAAGCAGCTGCGATTTCAGATGGGAGATCTTCTGTTACTCCAGCTCTGCTGAGGGCAGACAAGGAGAGACTCCCCCACTCTGGAGCTGGGGATGCCCCTGTTCTCACTGCACCACTCCTGGCCCCACACCTTCAACCAGTGGGGTTTGTGCTCTGTAGAGGGAGGGGGGCTGCTGAGGAGAACAGCACAAGAGCAGTCTCCCAATCCTTATTATATTTTAAAATGTAATAACAGCACGATGTCTATTTTCGTAGACAGAACAGATCATTTCTGGAAGAGGCCCATAAATCTCAAACAGAGGGGAAATAATTTGGCCAAGGTCATGTTAAGGCAAAATATTAAAATAGAAAAAAAGCAGTTTAGAGCTGGACTGAGGCACCATCTCTGTTCTAAACCTCTCTCCCTGGCCTGGGAACACCGTCCCCCCTGCCCTTCTGCTTCCCAGCATTACACCATGGGCTGAAGGGGCCAAGACATGTGTGAGGGCCTGGCTGAGTGGAGAAGAAGAGAACAGGGAGCCCAGCAAGGGCCCTGGCAGGATCCTGCTGATCCTTTCTGCCCCAGGGACAGCTCCCCTGCAGCAGCCCCCGCATACTGTGCTGAGCTGGAGGAGACCTCAGCCATTCAGGATTTGGGACTAGGGACAGGCTGGGCTGTCCCTGCTGGCTGCAGGATCACCAGGATGTTGGCAGGGGCAGGGAAACGCCATTCCAGCCCTGGAATGCGGCTGCCATCTCTCCTGTCCTCACCAGCAGTCCCTCTATCCCATCCCTGGTACCAGGGCTCTGGCAGCGCCATCCATCACCACGGCTGCTCACACTGCACATCCCGGCACGGGAGGAGCGAGCCGGGGAGAGGCGCAGGTCTGGCAGGCACGACCTGGCTCACACCGCGTTGGGTGCGCTCAGACAGCAGCTCCCAGCAGCAGAGTGATCCCTGCCGTGACCGGAGGGACCTGCAGCCACGGGGGCCTGGCAGCGCAGCTCTGCTTCGGTGGAAATGCCATGGCAGGAGCGCGGCAGGAAAGGACCCAGCCAGAACATCCCCTTCACCCGCAGCCACGGGTCAGAGCTGCCCCTGAGCAGAGCCAGGGCCGGTGGGGCAGCGCCAGGCACCCCGCAGGGCCCGGGGCTCCGCAGCCAAGCGCTTCCCGAGAGCACGTCCCTGGCAGCGCTGCAGCTCTGCGCGGGCCCTGGCAAGCGGCAGAAAACAAAACTGCTGCTCGTACCCTCTGGCTGCTTCCCCGGGCTCGGCTGCCAGCTCCCCGCACGGCTCCAGCGGTGCCACCCAGCGCCTGCTCTGCCCAGGGACATCCCCGGCCAAGCGCAGGTGACCCGGGACAGGCACCGGCGAGGACAGGTTCTGTCTTGCCTGGTGCTCTGGTGAGAAAGAGGAGACATTTAACAACCTCCCCCGAGAGTGCTTTCCCTCTCGCCTTTCCTCCTTCTGCGCCGATTTAATTTCTGCTATAGCTCCCTTCTTCCCTTAGCGAGATCAAAGAAATCCGTGGAACCGGGCACATTTCAGCGGAAACGTCGATTAAAGGGAGTGGGGGAGGCAGCGCTGGTGGGATCAGAGGAGGAGGAGAAGGAGAAGGAGAAGAGAGGCTGGAGGGATCCTCTGGATCCGGGCAGCGTCCGGGCAGGACGGGCCGGGCCGGGCAGCGCGGGCGACACCGGAGCTTGGGGCACCCCCGGCCGGGCCACCGGGGCTCTGCCGGGCTCCTGCTGCCCCCTGCCGCCCCGGCGGGACGGGACAGTGCCGCTCCCGGCCGATGCCCCCGGGGCAGCTCGGAGACCCGAGCCTGGACCCCGTCCCCGCGGTCCCCGCCGCTCCGGGCACCCCCAACTCCCCCGCGCCAGCGCCGCTACTCCTCGTGTCCCGGTCCGGCACCCACCGCCTCCCTGACCGCGCCACGCCGAGGGAGAAAGGCCCACGAGGAGTGGGCTGCTCTCGGGCTGGAGCTGCCCCCGTCCCACCCGAAGGTGCGATGGCATCGGCGTCCCCCAGCACGTCCCCGAGCCGGGGCCACCTCAGGCCCCAGGGCCTCTGGCGCATCTGGCCGCAGCATCTCCCGTGGCTGCGGTCCAGGGAAGGGGATGTTTAGGGGATGAGTAACATCCTTCCTGGCAGGGCCGCTGCCCGCTCCTGGAAGCTGCTGCAGGCACAGAGGAGCTCAGCCCCTTCGCCCGCCTCTTGCCCCTCTCAGCCGGGGAAAGAAGCCAAGAGCGAGGAGAAACTCGGCGATGGGACCGGGACAATCCAAGGCCGTGGAATCGGCAGGAGTCCCAGGTGCCAGGGAGAAGGGAGGGAGGATGCTGCGTGGCACGGTGGGAAGAAGCCAGGAGGCACAGGTTGGGGGAGGCAGCTCCGGGCCCCCTCTAGAGACGGGCTGGAAGCCAGATCCTGGCTGTGTGCTGCCAGAAGCAGCTTATTTTGGAAGGGAGGCGTGTTGGCAGAGTGCTTGGTGCGTGGAGCTGCTGACGCCGGGGAACAGGACGGCTCTCATCAGGTCCCAGCCATGCCTCGCAGGCCAACGCTGCTTGGCTTCAGCCCACAGCAAAATCTGCCCCAGCACAACCAGGACTGCATCCCCAGCTCCTGAGTCACCCACTTAGAAGGGTGGACACTCCAGCCACAAGTCATCACACTGCCCAGAGCCACAACTCACCCTGAACCCCAGAGGGGCTTCCTGGGACTCACTGAACAGGACGGACGGAGCTCTTACCAGCTCTGACCCATCCGGTGAGGTACAAGCTCAA
This sequence comes from Luscinia megarhynchos, assembly GCA_034336665.1. NCBI lineage: Eukaryota > Metazoa > Chordata > Aves > Passeriformes > Muscicapidae > Luscinia > Luscinia megarhynchos. The sequence goes on along the minus strand of CM067590.1, from coordinate 3,296,630 downwards.
GCCTTGAACCAAGAAACAGGCACACAGGATTCATCCCACCCCTGTACCCTGCTTCCCCTCTCCTCAGCTCACAGGAGCAGTACCAGCCTGTCAGGAGGCCAGCCCAGCCTCTCCAGGGGCTCAGACCCTCAAGGAAGCAGCGTCCAGCTGGAAGCTGCAGCAGCAGTCAGGGTGCTGTGTCATTCAGGTCTAGGATGAATCCCAAACTTCACAGCATACAAGGGACCTGCTTTGCCTTCCCCAGGTGCTCTGCTCTGCCCAGGCAGCTCCTTGCCAGCATCCCTGTCTCTGGGATATCCAGACCAGGGAGCACACCTGGAGCAGGCTGCTGTGCCTGGACATGGCTCAGGAGCTCCTGCAGCTTACATGTGGCTTGGCATGCCACGAGTTTGGTCAGGTCTCAGCCCATCCCGCACAGGGCACAGCTGTGAGCCGGGGGATGGAGCAGCCAAGCTCCCAACACGGAGCAGCCGGCCCTGCCCTTCAGAGCCGCACACTGCAGCATTGTGGCCCAGCTGGTTTTTCCAGAGACGCATCCAAGGGGCGCAATCAGATCTCAAGGGAAGGGAGCAGGCACGTTCCTGGCTACACAGAGGAGCTGTCGAGGCAGTGCCAGGAACTGGGGCAGTTGCTGGGCACTGCAGCAGGCCAAAGGAAAATCAAGCAGGCAGCTCCCAAACCTGGGCTGTGCCTCACTGCCCAACTCCAGGAGCTGCTGAGCCTTTGCAGATCTTTGTTTGCAAACCCTGCGGCAGAGCTGCCCTGCCCTGGCACTTCCTCCAGCTTTGTTTTACACCAACAGATATTAAACAACCAGCCTGGAGGGCTGGGATGGGGGAAGGACCCTGCTGGGGGAGCAGGGAAGTACTTGTGGGAAGAAGGCTCTCAGAAGAAAACAGAAAAGTAGCGTCAGGGAAAGGGAGTTCCCTCCACACAGGGAGGTTGTTTTTGATCAGGGCTTGTCTAGACTGGAGTCACCCACACTGCACAAGCACATCAACACCAGGCAGCCAGCCTGGGGCTTCCTGCTGTTCCCAGCAGGACAGAGGAGCTGCACTCCACCGAGTGTGGGCAAGAGCTGATCCTGGGACTGCCCATCCCACCCCAAAGGGACTGGGGGGACCCTCGGGCTTCCAGGGCGCTGCCTCCCAGCCCCCATCATTTCTTCCCAGCAGTCAGAAGGCCCTGTGCCCCCAGGCTCCCCAGCATGGTCATGTCACCTGTCCCCAGCACAGCCCTTGGGCAGCAGAGGGACACAGGTCACAGTTCCAAGGCTCTCAGCTCCCTCCCTGCCTTCCCTCCGCTCCGGCTGCCGCAGCAGCCAAGGGAGCTGCAGGCACAAAGCGTCACTTTTTCCAAGAGCCTCTCCCTGCTTTCCCTCCTCCCTCGCAGAGCAGGGCTGTGATGCTGGGGAGTGCAGGAGGCTCCTGGGTCAGGGCAAATTCAGGATGGACCTGGTTGGGATGGGTCTTGGAGCCCCACACCTTTTCTTCAGCTCAAAGTGCTGCCCAGCCAAAGCACAGCCCCCGTGAATGTGACACCTCACAGGCATCACATGCAAGGAGCACCTGGCTCGAGGGTGCTGCTGCTCCCAACAGCCATGGTCAATCCCACCTTGCAACTGGGAGAATGGCTTAGCAGCCCTGACAGCCCCCACCTACAGCTGAGGGGCTTCAGACACCTTTTCCTGGGAAAAGGAAACTCCAAACACTTAAGCCCATCCACTCCAAGGCCAGGAGCATCCATGAAAAAAGAGAACAGGCCTGACACAGACATTCTTTAAAGATGATCTAATTTAAAAACAACATCATAATGAAAATGCATGTATTTTAAAAAGAGACCCACAGCACTCCAGTGCTGGAGGTAGCCACGTGTCCGTGATGGGACTGCTCTGTACCCATTGCCCCCACATTCCCAGGACATTTGGACAGCTCCACATCCCCATTTATTTTCCTTTACCACAGAAAATATCTCCCTAGCCCCACCACACACCCTAAAGCATCAGCTGAAGCTGCAGGAGGGACAAAGGCTGGAGCATCCCTTTGCCCAAGCCAGGCGTGAAGCAGCCAGGGAGCAAAGAGCTCTGGCTCCCAGCACTGCAGAATTGGGCACAGCCAGAGAAGAGCCTGCCCAGGCACCCTTTGCTCACAGCAGCTGCTGGCGGGCAGGACTGCTCTTAAAGGTAATCAATGGAGCAGAGAAGAGCTCTGGATTGCTTTAATCCTTTCCAAAAAAGTATAGCTAGCCCAGCAGCTGTCCTCCTCCCTCTGTGCCTGTGAGGATTTGTACTTGTATGGCTGGATAATCTGACAGGGACAACACACACTCGGCCCAGGCAATCTCAGACTTCCCAAGGAGTTTGCTCTTCACTCAGTGCGCTTTGCCAGCCAAATAAATCCACCCCCACGTGCCACCCTCCCCTCCCTCCCTTCCTCCGCACAGAGGGCTGGGACAGCAGCCTTGGGGTGAGGACATCTCCTTCCCACAGCACTGGGCACCGGCAGCACCACGGGCACGGGGAGCCAGGCAGGGCTGTCCCACTTGTGTCAGCCAGAGGCACCAGAGCCGTGGAGCCAATGGTTCATACAGAGCCAGTGTCCCTGTCCCCAGAGCCAGGAGCACGGCCGGGGCAGCTGTGCAGTCTGGGGTCACGGGGCACCCCGGTAGCTGTAGTGATTGTGGTCGGGGTCGCTCAGGGTGAGGGGCAGGCTGGGCTTGCGCTCAGGGTCCTTCTCCTCACACTGCCGAGGGGGACGGTGCTTGAAGAAGTCAGAGACGTAGTGGACCTGGGAAAAGAACAACGGGAAAGATGGTTTGGGATGCCTGTGGCAGCCCAAGCAGGAGCTCAGCCGAGCAGCAGGCTGCACGGGGCACACTCACGATGAGGACGGCAATGAGAGCCCCCTGCAGCAGCCCCACCAGCACGTCGCTCCAGTGGTGCTTGTAGTCGGACACTCGGGTGTAGCCCACGTAGATGGCGAAGGCGATGAGGAAGAACTGGATGGTGGGACGCAGCAGCCGGGCCCACTTCCCCACCAGCCGGGCCTGCACGTAGAGCTGGGCAGCAAAGAAGGGAGGAATCACCCAGGGCAGGGGTCAGCAGCCAGCCCAGTGATGGGTGCTTAGGGCACAGGATCTGTGGGGGCTTCCTGTGGCATGGCACTTACCGCCAGGAACATCATGCAGTACATCCCAAAGGAAGAGTGTCCCGAGTAGAAGGACAGTCTGTGGGGCAAAAAGGATGGGTCAGGCCACGAGTGAGCCCCCAGCTGGTCCCCACAAAACCCCTACCCACTCCACAAGCTGTGCCCTGTAACAGGAGAACCCCAATACCCATCTGGGCCTGTCACTGTGAGCCCAGCACTGCTGGGCAGGTGGAAGACACACATCCTGTGGCACCATGGCCCACCTGGACTCGGTGATGTTCCTGCTCTCTCCCTGGCAGACATTCTCCAGCTGCACATAGATGGAGCAGTTCACCTTGGACCAGTCAGGGTTGCAGACAGCCAGGAAGTTTGGCCGGAGACGGCCGATCATGTATTTGGCCAGGTCGGTCAGGGACTGGCTGATGGCCCCCCCGAAGAGAAAGGTCCCAACCACCTTGTAGAGGGCAGCCAGGTAGTTGTTGAATTCTGACTTGGAGTACAGACGCTCAGTGTAGACCAGGTACGCCTCCCCTGATGAGATCTGCAGAGACCAGGGGGCAAGGGGTGAGGGCTGGGGGCTACTGAGCAGCTCCCAGGGGTGCAGGATGCTCTGTGGCAGAGGAACCCCTGGCACACACCTGCCACAGGAGCTCAGGGACCCTCTCCCCCTCCCTGCAGGGAACCAGTCCCACGGGATGCAGCTCTCGCCACTTCAGTGGGAGCTCCTGCCCCCAAGCAGAGCAGGGCTCAAGCTGAGGGTGTTGCTGCCCTTCCAGGGCTCTGGAGGTGGCTGTGCTACCAGATACCAGATACAATATGTCAGCACGGCCCCATCCTGGAGGAAAAGAGGTGGCAGTTCCTTACAATGATAACAGTGCAGCTGATGGTGACCCCGGCCATGAGGCCGTGCGTGATGGTGTCTGCCTTGTAGGGGTAGCGGATGGAGTCATCGTTGCAGTAGAAGCCTCGCTTGTATGGGGAGTTCACCAGAGTCAGGATGATGAAGGGCAGAGATGCTGCAAGGCAGAGAGAGATGAGGACTGGGGACAGCAGCCAGCAGGCTCCACACCAGCACATAGCAGCACCCATCTCTCGTCCCTAAGTCTCTGGTCCCCAATGCCAGGGAGGGACCCCCCCTATGAATGAAGTCCTGAGCCACCTGTACCCAGGGCAGAAGGACTGGAACCCACCAGTGCACTGCCCTGACAGCGATAGGGCCCTATCAGAGCTCACAGAGGCCTGCAGCACCCAGATACCACATGAGACAGCCACAAATGGGCACCCACAGAGCCTCTACAGCTGCCCCACTCCTCCCCAGGCACAACAGTGGCAAGGCCTGATCCTGTGCCCTCTCCTCACACTGCCCAGCCTTTCAGCTCAGGAAGACAGAGCTGATAAAGTTAATGAGCACAGGCATCTTGCAAACCTGTTTTACAACAGGGAAGGGCTCCCAGATGGTCCCAGCAGAGCCCTCACAGCAACTCCAGGAGAGGCAGTGCTGGGAGATGCTGGTCCATGACCCAGCCCAGGCACAGTGGGACTCCAGTACACTTGGCTTGCTCCTCTCATCCTCCCACAGCCCTCGTTTCTGTCAGTCTCTCCTCTTCCCCGGCTCCTCGGGACTCTGGAGAGAGGCTGCGCTGGCTGGGTCAGCCTGGGCAAGGAATCTTTTCCACCCAGCACGCTGGGGCCCCGGCCATGCCCAGCTGTGAGCTCACCCGGGACAGAACCGTCCCCGAGATCCAGAGGGGGTTTGGTGTCACTGCACCGCACAGCAGCCGTGCCAGCCCCTCGCTGGAATGTCCCCCCTGCCCCTGCTCCATCCCTGCTCAGGAACAGCCACGCACGGGTCCCAGGACGCTCCCCAGGGAAGCGGCCCCCCCTTCCCGGAGGCCACCTTAGGCCGGGATCCTCTCCCAGTTCCGCCTTTCCCGGCGGTTTCCGCCTCCCCTTGTTCCTCCATCTCCCGGGATCCCGCACCTTTGTCCCCGCCCGTCCCCGCCCGGGGGTCCCGCCGCCTCCTGCGCGCACCGAGCGAGCGCGGCGATGGAGAACCGGGAGCTGCCCCGCCGCCCCCGCCGCGCTGCCGGGGGCAGGGAACCGTCCCAGTCCCTCCGCCTCCTCCCCAGCACACCTCAGACGTCCATTTTCAGCTCAAATTAGACACCAATTTTCTTTCTGGATAATTTCATCCTCCAAAAAAAGCTCCACTAAAAATATAAAGCACCGGCCCACAGAAGGGAAACTCGCTCCGAGCGGCACCGGGACCCGGCCTCCCCCTCACCCCGCAGCCAGGGAAGCTCCAGCCGCGAACGCGATCGGGGCCTTTATTTTCAGTCCGTCTTAATTCGTTACTTCCTTGCGGCAATTTTGAGAAACATTTACCCGCACTGCAGGGGGCGAGGGGGTCCTAGAAGGGGTGCTCGGAACCCACCGGCCCCGCTCGGTCCGCCCGCGGAGCTCCGGGCTCGGCGGCGGGCAGGCGGCCAGGGCGGCGGCGGCGGAGAAAACGTCCCGGTACCGCCCGAGCCCCGGCACCCTCCCGCAGCGTCCCAGCCACGGACAGACCGGGCTCCCGACCCCCCGCGGGACCATTCCCGGAAAAGGGAACGGCCCCGAGAACCGGGACCCCCGACGGAACGCGGTGGGGCTGAGGCAGGGGCCGGCGCCCGCCCGCCCGCCCCCGGCTCTCAGTAGAAGCCCGCAGCCCCGCACATCGGCCGGGCAGGTGCCTCCCGCGCTGCCCCCGGCCCGGCGGCACCGGCCACGGTCCCTCCCTCGGACCTGGCCCCAGCCCAGGGCGCGGCCCCACCGAGGGCACCGGCGGGACGCGGAGACAGACTCCGGAGCCGCCCACGGCGGAGGCGCCGGTGCGGAGCCCTCACCGACCGCCAGGCAGAGCACGTCGAGTGCCACGAAGACCTTCCTGCGCTCCATCCCGCAGCCGGTGCGGCCCCGCGGCCCGGCCCCGCGGCTCACATGGCCCGGAACGGCGCGGGCCCGGCCGGGAGGTAAAGTCCGGGCGGGCGGGGCGGGGCGGAGCAGGAGCCGGTGCCCCCGCCCAGGGCCGGGCCGGGGCGGGAGCGGCTGGGACGGGGCAGGTGTGGGGTGCGGCGGGGCAGGGACCCCTCTGGACCCAGACCCCACTCGCCCCCCGCCGCTTCCTCGGGCCCCGCTCCGGCCTCCGCGGCTCCGGCCCTCCCGAGCCCCCCGGTGCCCGCCCCGCCTGGCCGCTCTCCCCGCCCCGGCTCGGCTCCCTCCCGTCGCTGCGCCAAGGGGAAGGGGGAGAATAAAGAGAGCGAGGCTACTTTGGGAGCCGCCCGAGTCCCATCTGCCTCGGGCCTGTGTCCCGAGGAACAAAAAAACCGGGGGACAAAAACGAAAATTCTGCCCCTGAAGCGTGCTGGCTGCATTGGTGGGGGCTTGTGCAGAGCAGATATGCTGCTGGCTCGGTGGTGAGATGGGTTCTTGAGGGGAAGTAGGGACGTCCAGGAGCCTGTGGATGCAGTAGACACCGGTGTGAGCACACAGGGTGAGACAGGAGCTGATTTATCCGCTGAGACATTGGGCTGTATTTCCTGAGCCTCAGATGTCTTGGGAGCAGAACAGGCTCCCGGTGCTTCCCGTTGGGTTTGGGGACATGCTGAAACCCAGAATGGGGACAGGAGCAAAGGCTGGTGCACAGGTCCCACAGCAATTCCCTGGTGGGAGCAGGGACAGCCGCATCCCGGCTGTTTGCTCCATGCCGGATGTCTGAGGAAGGAAATAAATAATAAAGAAACCACCCATGGCTGATAACTGCGAGTGATTGAAGTGCAGCAAGAGTGGCCTGTGGAGAATGTCAAGGCTGTTTGTGGGAAGCCGAGAGAGCTGGAAATGCTCTCGAGCTGCCCTGGAGTTTCAGGAGAGGGGACAGAATCAGGAGGAGAGGGCAGAATCGTGATGTGCCCCGGTGCAGCTTCCTCCTGCCCTCCAGTGCCATGGGGGCCCTGGCATACGGCTGGAGCAGGATTTGCCCCACACATGCTGCCTGCAGACCCCAGCCAAACAACCGAGAGCCTCGAGGCAGGAGAGCTGTGGGGATGCCCAGGCTGTGTCGTGGAGTAGATGTGAAGATTAAGACTCTGCCTCACCGCTGATAAATCCTCCCCTCCTCATCACAGCCTCCAGCAGTCCCGGGTGTGGGAGGGCTCCGGGCCGGGCCGCCCTGGGGACACAGATGTGACAGTGTGGGGCTCCGAGGACACGGCACAGACCTTCGGGGAAGCGCCGCAGGACTTTGCCCCACGGGGCCCGAGGCTGCGGGCGGTGCCGCCCGGGACCGGCCCGGCCCGGGGGTGTCGCGGGCGGAACGCGGAGATCCCGGGGCGGCTCCGGGGCCTCCGGGAGGGTCCCGGGGGGCGCGGGCGGGTCCCGGGAGCGGCGCGGTGTCGCCCTCTGCCGTCCGGGAGCTGCAGCTGCAGCCGGGGCGGGGGCGGCGGAATCGGGAACCCGGGGGGTGCAGAGCCCGAACCGGAGCCTCCCGGGAGCCCAGGGGGGTGCAGAGCCCGAACTGGAGCCTCCGCGGGAGCCCAGGGGGGTGCAGAGCCCGGCCTGGAGCCTCCCCGGGAGCCCAGGGGGGTGCAGAGCCCGGCTCTGGAGCCTCCCTGGGAGCCCAGGGGGGTGCAGAGCCCGGCTCGGAGCCTCCCCGGGAACCGGGGGGTGCAGAGCCCGAACCGGAGCCTCCCGGGAACCAGGGGGGTGCAGAGCCGGGCCCGGCCCGGCCCCTGCCCCGTAGCCCAGGGGGTGCGGAATCCAGCCTGGACCCCGCTCCCCCGGGGGGGTGCAGAGCCCGAACCGGAGCCTCCCGGGAACTGGGGGGTGCGGAATCCAGCCTGGACCCCGCTCCCCCGCGGGGGTGCAGAGCCCGGAGGATCCGCTCCTGCTGCTCTCACCGCCTCGGAAACAGCGCTCGGGTCACACAGGGCCGAAATCAGCGTTTCGTGTCAAAGGATGCAATGGAGGGGAGGGACGGCGGTCCCAGCTGAAGGCTTTAAGCACACCCACAGTCCCTGCTGTTCGTTAGGGCTGCGAGGAAAGGGGGAACTCACTCCCGTCCCTCCTGCCCCGGGCTGTGCCCACCCTCGTACCCAACTCTGCGGGGCAGAGCTGGGGGGCTGCACAGCTGGAGCTCTCAGGGCCCGGGACAGGCAGCCAGAGCCACAAGCAGAAGGGAATTTAAGGAGTCTGTGACGGAATAGAGGGACTGTGGTGGGGAAAAACAAGGCAGGTGCAGGAGGAGCACTGCTCTTGCCCCCAGGAGCTTTCTCTGGTTGAAGTTTGGATGCACCCCTGCCTCTCAACACCCCAGACTTGACACAGGCTGCCAGGCTGTGGACTTGGGGCACCTGTAAGAACAAACAGCTCCCTCCACCTGCAGCACTGGAAGGGAAAAACTCTGTGCCTCCTCCTAAGCTGGGATGGCATTCCTGGCACAGGGAATCCTGCCCTGCCTGGAAGAGAGCACGTGTGGAGGGCAGGAGAGGATTAGGGACCCCTATTCTTGCTTTGCCATCATTATGCACTGGACTGCTGCATCTTGGCCTTCAGAAAGAAGACAGACTTCTGGCTCACTTTCAAATTAGGTTTTTAATTAAATAAATAACGGCGAGGGGTCTTCAAGGCAGTGTCACTTCACAGTGTAGGGCTGGGGGGCAAGGGAGAAAAGAGTCCAGCATTGGGAGTGGCTCAAAGTGAATGTGCTTTGTAAGAAGGAAAAAAGAAAACCCCAACAAAAAAAATCAGAACCAAACCTTCTCTCCCAGTGACTCCCCCCGTCCCATCCCAGCCTTCACCCCTCTCCCTCAAAGTTATCTGGCAAAAGCGCTGCACTCATGTTGAAAGACCCCATGCAAATCTGTAAACAACACTGAAGGACATTAAGAGATTTCTGCCTCAGCCAGCTCCCCTCTCCATTTCACTAGGGCTTGAAATAAACCAAAAAGAAAAAATGATTTCAGGAAAACTAAGAATGTTCTCAGCCGATGGAGGAGATGCCAAGGCCTGGCCCTCCCTGGGAGGGCTGCCTGTGCTCTTACCCTGCCTCCTCTTCTCCCTTCAGCCAAGGAGCTTCCTCTCACCCCCAGAAAAGGGGAATCACAGCCTGGGCAGTTCCACTATGGAGCAGGCATTCGTGTTTGCTTTCTGTTCCCAGCAGCCAGGAGCAACTGGAGGGAGGCCTCTGCCCAGCACATCTGGCTGACAAAACCATGCCAGGTGAGGGCAGCTGCACGTGCTGGGGCTCAGCACCTCCCAGCATAGAGCTGGGGACCAAAGCAAATCCCTACTAAAGCACACAAACCAGATCTGGGGTTTAGGAGGTGAGACAAGGTCTAAATCTGACATCCCATGGGGCTGTTTGATGCAGCTGCAGGGCTGGGCACAACTTCCCAGCGCCAGGTAAAAGGAGGATGCAGGCTTGTGGGTTTAGGTACCTGCCAAATGCACTGGCAGCAGAGCCAAGTTCACAATCACAGCCCAAGGCCTCTACCAAAGCAAGCAAAAACCCTCAACCCAAGCCCCTTCCCAACTGCAGAACACAGCTGGAAGAAAGGACTGTCTGCACCAGAGCCTTGTCCAGCAGGTGAGTGGAGAGCATTCCCTGCATGGAAAAAGGGGAATGAGAACACATTGAGCCAATGGCCAATCCCAGACCTGGAACACACCTGGGAAGTGAAGCAGCTTTGGACTTCAGCACACCCAAGGACAGACTCCCATGGCTCTGCACACCTGGCACCTCTCCGAACATGGCAGAAAAGACACACTTTCCACTCAGAACAGCCTGTTTTGTGACACAGGGAGGGGCAGGGATGCCCAGGGAGGCTGTGCTCCCCTGCCTGGGACTGTGCTAGCACCCATATCCCAGGCTTTACACCCTGGGAGCTAAGCAACCTCCCCCCTCTGCTGACAAATCACTGGGACAAAAGTTACAGATGTTTTCACCCACATTTTATCCTCTTGCATTGCGGATCAGGTCATCTCCTGCCAGCAGCAGCACCACAGCTCTGGGCCAGCATCACTGTGAGTCCAGAAACTCCTGTTACTCCCCACACAAGTTCTCCCTGGCCCAGCACTGCACAGGAAGGCGAGGAGGACTCGAGTGCACACGATGCTGCTGCACACACAGAATCCCTTTCTAAAACCTGACACTTCTGCCCAAGGGCTGGGCTGGGCCAGACCACATCCCACCTGCAGATGGTGGAGAGTCAGGAACACGTGGCTGCTGGAGGGGGAAGCAGCTGTGTCATGAAGCCTGCCTGTCATGACCTGTGGCTGCTGGGAGAAGGACAGAGTGAGTGGCTCCTACTGCAACACACTGCCCATGGGAGAAGGGCCAAGACATGTCAGCTCCCTTGGCATTGCTGTGCCCACCTCTGCAGGAAACTGCCCTGCAGCCCTCCCAGGCTCTCAGACCCCCAGCCTGCACCCTCACCATGATGGTGACACGTCCCTCTTCTGAAAGCACCTCTGCCCTCAGACTGTCCCACTGGGGCCAAGGGACACGTCCCCTGTCCCGAGGCAGGGACTCTCTGAGCGGACTGGCATCACCTGGGGTGACACATGGTCAGTGTAGGAGGGGGGTGATGGACCTCCCCACTTAGGAAAGCCAGCCACCACTTTGCACGATTGTGTCAGGATACACTGGAGCAGAAAGGTGTTTGGTTTCACTGTAGCCTTGGATCAAGGAGGATGGAAAGACAGATTCCGACCAACAGCTCCAAACTGTCCCCACAGGACAGTGGAAGTTCCAGAATTTCACTCAGTCAGGTCAAAGTCCTTGCTGGGTCTGTGACAAATTTGTGACTGGAGACTCTCACTGTGACAGAGGCTCTGACCGAGCCACAGGTGCTGGGCAAGCCTGATGAGCAGTCAGGAAAGTATTTACATCTCCGATGCCAATGAGACCAAAATCTGTGACCGATAAGGACACTTGAGCAGGGGCCACCACTGCCTCAGGGTCTCTGTCCAAATCCACAGCGCCAGCAATTAAAGGCAACCCCTCATTAATGTCTGCAGGGAGAGTGAAGTCCATGGTTATTGTCTCACCAGAGTTCTGCAACGTCTCCTGCTTCTCTGCCAGTCCTGGTCCCGCGGGGGGCAAAGCAAAGAGCTCTGGCTCAGAGGGGGTGACAGTGTGGCGTGGGCAGGGCACAGGGACAGCGCCCGAGGACGTCTCCTCCGAGGGGTCGAAGGAGCAGTTTGTCTCCGAGGGGGTGCTGCACTCGTAGCCCTGCCCTGACTCGCTGATGCTGCCCAGGCTGCAGGCTGTGCTCTCCACACTCAGGGGCTCTGCTCAGGTGGGCACAGCCAGGGGGAAGAGAGAGGGGGACACAACAAGGGAAAGAAAGCCACAGTGAGTCCACAACGCCCAAACACCCAGGTCAGTCCCACCTAATCCCAGCAGTATCTGTTTGATGGCACAAGTGTTTCTTTATTACAGCAATCAAAATCCCCCACCAGGGCTACCGAGGGAAGGCAAGATGCCCACAGCAGATGGGAGGCCATCAGTGTTTCTATGGAAATTAAAGGAAACCTCACAGACACGCTGCAAGATAAGCCAAAGCCCAAATCCTATCCCCTCATGCCAACAACCCCTGGCAGCTGCCCACACAAAGCCTTCATCTGCAGCAGGACAGTGAGGGAATGAACCCATGTTGGGCTCCCTGCAGATCTTCTCACAGCCAGCTCTGTGTCAAAGCAGCTTGCACCTGACTTCCGGGGTCTTAACCCACCCTCTGGAGGAGATGCCTGTGTCAGTGCTTTGGAAGCACCTCACTCAGGTGCCCAGTGAATAATCCTTTTGTTTTGGGAGTGACCTAGACCACCCCTCCAAGCCCAACACAGGAACAACTGTTTTATTATGTATTTTTTAACCAGTCACCTCTGGTCAATGCAGACACTGACAAGACTCTTCTGCTGACACCAAAACACCATGGCAGACAGAAAAAAAAAAAATTACCTGTGCTCTCAATTGCTATCTGATCTTGACCAAAGTGAGCATCCAGGCAGCCAGCTGCAGAGGGAATTGGTGGGGAGCTCCGAGAACGACTCGTGTTTTCCACTTCAACCCCATCCAGGTCATTGTCAGTAAAATCCCTGTGGGGAAAGAGAGAGAGCCTTGCCACCACCTGCCAAGCAGAGAGATGCAGGCAGGAGAAAGGGTGGCTGGGATTAAGACTCATCAACAAATAAAGCAATGGGAATGTAGAGACATCACTAGAATGAAAGTCCATCCTTCCCTGCTCTGCAGAGCCTGGCTTAGACTCTGCCCTGAGGAGGTGATCTCAGGTAACACAGTGTGGCCAAGACCAGCCCATGATAAACCAACATGGGTTCTCAGCTTCCTAGAGAGCACTGCCCTCAGTTCTGTGAGCCTCAGCCTGTTCCAAAGGGAAATAAACACATGGTCAAACACCCAGGGAACACCCAGTTTAATGGAATGACTGTGGTGGGTCCTTAGTGTGCCAGCAAAGGGCAAATGATGAGAACATATTTTCTCACCCTGGGAAGATTTAAGATTTCAGGTATTTTCTTGTCTTGCATCAGAAATAGAAAAAAAATTAAAATCTAAGCCTTCGTCTGATGTTTTTAATTGATTCAGCTTCAATATTGCATTCTGACCTATTAAGAGATTTCCGTTTCAACCTTTTTGAAAAGGTGTATTTTGAAAAGTACCTTCTGTAATTAGCATACATTTCAAAGGGAAGAATTTGCCTCAAAGGGAAATTAATTCAGGTTCCAAACCACCAGAAATAAGTGCATTTCTGAATTTAAAAAGCTCCCTTCCCAAAACCTCATCAAACTGAGTCCTTTCACTGAAGTCAGCTCTGAATCCCTGTCCCCAGTCTTTTGTGGATGCATTTGTATGAAACAAAACTACTTTCAACACACAGAAAAGGACAAGGAAGTCCACATCCCAGCAAGCAGCTCTTTTATCTTCCCTCCCCACACCAACTTAGTGTCTGTGCTCTGAGAACACCCCGTGCATCCCTCCATCCTCCCACCCGAGAAACCTTCTGGAGAAGAAAGCGCAGTCTGTTAAGCGGAGGTGCTTTGCAGCAGGAATCTTCACTGGGAGGTTAATATTACTAATTTTAGTGTGAGAATATTCCACGCACGTGGCTCCAGGGTGGAGGACGTACTTCTTCCTTCCTAGACGAGTCTGCTGAGTGAAGTAGTCATAGCGCTCTGATTTTTTCCACATGTAGTAATACTCCACACACTCGCCCACCGACCGGGTGCGGACCTGAGGAGAAACACCCCAGTCAGGACACCCACCCCCATCCAGGTGCACCTCCTGGAGCAAGGAGCTACTTTCCCATTTAACCAGCACAGAAAATTCAAAGTGCATTACAGTGATTTACATTGCTATGGACACATTGCTGCAGAACAGAAGCACGTACTGAGGTTTCCGAGGTGGCCAGAGAAAGAACTCCCCACAGCGCACAGCTGTTGTCACAGACCCGTGTGGGCCACACACACTCGTGCAGGACTTTCCTGCATTTCCAGCAGCAGCACACTTAGCAGAGAGAGCAAACCTGCATCCATTGTCACTGGCCAGCGTCAACATGCCTACATTTAACCAGTGGTAGAACTGGACTCTCTGGTTCTGCCAACTCCCAGCACAGCAGCATGTCCCGGGGCCCAGCTCTCCCTACAACAGCATCTGCCATTCTAGAGGACCCCAGGGGACTTTACGAAACATCCACATGCTCAACTCACTCATTCACAGAAGTACTGCAAGGGCTGAGAGTTTGGAAAGAACTTTTGAGACTCCAGAAAGGGCTAATCAGTAATTAACTGACATCACTCATGCAGGTCAGTGGTGTTTGTGACTTCTCCCACCTGGAAAATAAGGCAGAGCAGGGCAGTGAACAGCCCATCACCTGCTGGCATGAGTCAACACAAAGCCTGGGATTGGAACTAGGCCATCCTGAACTCCCTGTGTCAGCTGAGGCCCAAAGCACACCTCTGGTGCCCGAGCACCTGCCTCCTTCCCCTGCTCCTAACCTGAGGGGAGCAGCCTTACCTTGTTTGCTTGGATAAGGTGAAAGTTTTTTCCATGGACCCTAAAGCCATGTTCAAAATTTCTACATTCTTCCTCGCTCCAGGCACAAAGCTCATCTGTAGCAGAAAAGAAAGAGTTGGAGGAGATGTGCAGAATCTAGAAAGAGCAGCATGTGTCATGATGAACCCAGATGAGGGGGGTCCTCACCTCTGATAACCTTCACGTTGAACCGTAACCTCCGCAGTGCCTCTTCTGCATTGAAGTTGCATTTCACCAGCTCATACAAAGCCTGGGAAACAGAAGGAAATCCCTCACAGCATGTACCTGAGCAACACACCACAAACCAGCCTGCTCATGACTCACATTTGTCTCATAAAACTTCTATTTCCCAGGAGCCACCTTGCTGCTAACCCCAGCTTGATCACCACCAGATTACCCCACTTTTTAAGTTTGGATTACAAACCCTGGGACTCAACAGATGCAGTTCCACCAGAATCTAACCCAGCCAGCTTGAAGTAAACACAGCTGCTGTGAAATGGTTGATCTGCTGACTTTTCCAGTCTTCCCAATGGGAGGGCAACCAACCTCCTGCAGACCGCAGCTGGGCACACACCCTCACTTATCCATGAGGATCACTGGAGTTTGACCTCATTCTGACCTCTGTAGGGAATGTGGCACTGCTGGGCCAGCACCACCTGGGCCTCTGTGGGCTGCAGGAAGCCCTGAGCTCACCTGCTCATTGTCCTTGACCACCTCTCCCTCTGGCAGGCTGCTGGCAGACAGCTCGTCCCACTGCCGCTTCACAGCGCGGTACAGGAACTCTTCCACCTCCCTCTCAGGGAGGATGTTTGGGTCCCAAAGCAGCTGATCTTCATTCTCATAGGCTAACAGAAAAAGCACTGAAATAAGATAATCAAACAGAGAATTCTGCTGCTTTTTGAGAAGTGGTCTGCATGGACATGCATGGGGGAAACAGGACGGAAACAGGAGCAAAGATTTCTTGGTATTCCAACTCAGCACGAGAGATGACAAACATCTCTCTCAAGGCATTGCATTTTCCCTCCTGATTTTTGAGGCAGATAAGCTCTTTATATCTCTTTTAGGGCCTTTGGCACGGGCTCAGCTTACTTCCATTGTTTCTGAAAGGTTGGCTGACAAAACTTGCCTTATCATATTCTCAAAGGATTGCTGTTTTGATTAATTAATCCTGGCAAATAAAGATCATTTCAGCTTTCTTGTCCAGAAGCTCAGCAAGCTGGCACTCATACTGCACTCATTATTGGACACAATCTGTGAATCAAGGCACCTCTGCCTACTCTGCAGACATCCCAAAATCAGAAACAGATCGCCTCCAGGGAGCACTGAATGACACTAACTCACTGCTTAAGGAAGATGTCAGAGAGACAAAATCAGAGCACCCCCAGATGGTTGTTCCATCTCTTTGGCTACAGCTGAGACCCCCTCCTGCAAACCTGTCACACCAACCCAGTTCTGTGAGCTTCACCAATTCTGTACCTGTGTTCCCAGCCCTATTAACATGGGCTCATTTCAGCCAGTAAATCTGAATGTCAGCACTGAAAGCTGCCAAGCCTGGAGATACAGAGCAGGACTGGTGATCCAGAGCCCATCAGATCCCCCTGCCAGCAGCTCTACACCCAAACTAGGCACAAAGAAGAGGCTCCCTTACCTTTTTGCCTGTGCCTGTTTAAGCGGAGGATGGGAACAGTGGCTTGGTACTGAGGTCCAACCATGATCTCCTGAAATCCCACAACAGAGAGGTGAGAAAACTGAAATGGGAAATGCTCCATGCAGGCTGTACTTCATGATTTAGGGACTAAACCACTACAAGGCTGATTTATTTACTAGTACCCCCTCTGTCACTATTATTTCTAGTGAACCCTGACTATTTTATAGGTTAACTAAGAAGATTTACTACCAACCAGATGATACTGTGGGCATCTTCAGCATTTCCATAGTTTTAATGTAGAAGATCTATGGCAAACAGCTAAGGTTGGGAATAAAGAATGCAGAGGTTCTCCTGCAACCTTCACAGCCAGGATGAATTTGGAAGCCTGCTCCTCTCTTTAGAAAGATGGTTCCCCCTCAGTAAATCCTGCTGGGAATACTGCACAGCATTTCACCTTTATAAGGCTATGGGCTGCAGATTTAATTTACCAAGGCACAACAGACATCCCTTATCTGAAGCAGAAGATAATTTTGAGCTTTTGTTAAAAACCCTTCTTGTAACGCACATTTGCCACTGCCATTCACAAAATGCAAGGCATCAAGATGCCATTTGGGGAAATAACACAGTGCTTTGGTGTCATGCATTTTTCAAACTCAGGAGCTCCCCTTTCCAAGGCACTTGGATCATTTACCTTCTTACACTCGTTGGATGGGATGGAATCCACCTCTGAGTCCTCAGCCATGGAGGAAGCACATGGAGATGAACATGGCTCTTTGTCTTCATCAGCAAGGAAAGTTGTTTGCTTTGTGGGAAAGGAAAAGATCTCTAGTTACAAATTTTTATTCTATTCCTGTACGTTCCCTCTCCTTCCCTTCACTTTCTGTCCTAAAGTCCCTTCCAGCATGGTCTACAGCAACAACTTACCTGTATTTTAATTTTCTCACTTTAAGTAAAAGAATTTGGACACTTGCCACATGGATGGCCAACCTGGGGAGCTCAGACACCTTAATATTACAAGACAGCAGAAGAATAACATCACTTCATGCTGAGTCCCTGTCACGTGCTTTGACTTCCCACATATTCCAATATTTAGGAACTGCCACAATACATCACTCTACTACTACTGAATTTATTCACTTCTAGAGATGTCAGATGAGGTACTGATCTTTCAGATTGCAATTACAGCAAGCAGCAAAACAATTCCCACTCTCTCAGTATTCGGAGTTACAGCTCAAGACAATTCTCCCTCATCCCACTGCCCATCAACGCTCTGTCCTGTCCTACCCAAATCCCTGTAACGCCTCTGCCATGCAGACAGTCCCCAGCAGGAAAAGTGGAAAATCTGATGTCAGGAGACTGACAAAATTAAGAGAACCATTCTCACCCACCCCTGCACATCATATGTAAAAGTGAACAGCAGCTACTTAGGAACTAGTGACACATACAGCCAGGCTGGTTTGGGAATAAGTCCGATGCATCGTGGGACGTGACGGATGGAGTCAGATCGTCAGCTGAAGATTGTGTCTCCTCCTCTTCTTCCCCTGAAAGCAAATCCTTCGCTATTTGCTCCTTTTAACAACAACAAGAAAGTGAAAAATATTTTTAAATTAAAAAAATACACGAGGAGGAGTGAGGCCTAGAGTAAAAGCATTTCTGGCCAACAGTGGCCGCATCCATAGATCTCCTCACCCTCCCACAGCTTGTCCAAAGACAGATTCTCTCTCACACTCCCACAACACCCAGACTATTTTCCCTAGAAGCACTTTAACAAGTGTCATGAGTGGCTTCCTATGGAAGCCAGAGAGTATTAGCAAGCAATCCTTCCTGTAGAGTTCCACTCACAACAAATATCTCAAAAGATCCTGAAAGACGAAGAAAGAAAAAAAAAACAATCCCAAAACAAACCCACTATCTACAGACTTTAGGTAGAACAGGAGGAGCCATGGCTTCAACTAGGAAGATACAAACTTTCCCTGGCTTTTTGCACACCCATATGGATGTACAAACACTTATAAAAACTCTGCATGGATCTTTGGTTACATTTTGAAACAGGTATCCTTCCTCCCTTCTTCTCTAAACACTTTACACATGGGACACCAGAGCCAGGCAGACCCCTTCCAAACCCCTCTGAAATGGGGGGAATCTCAACAACCTCTGCAGACACCCAGGCAAAGAGCTGCTCTCACCTTATCCAGAGTCATATCAGGGAGGTTGGGAGTGATGTCATTGCTCTCGCTGTCCTGCTCCGAGATGGGATCAGATGCCTCATAGCCATACAGTGCGAGCAGCTCCTCAAATGGCATTTCACTGCTCTGAGCAAGAGGAGGACAAAGCTGCATCAGGAAGAGAACCACAAGAGCACCACAACAGCTGGAACAGGGACACCCAGAGGCTGTCAGGGCAACTCTGCTCCTCTGGGAGCTCTGAGCTGCCTCAGGTGACACTGTTGGGACCCACTGTAACCTGTCCCTCTCAAAGGTATGGAAAAGCCAGGAACTTTCACCCCAAAGCAATATAGTCTAGGGCATTAGTAAAATACATTTATCTTCTATTCTAGATCTCAAACAGGTGAAAGATGCCAGACAGCACAACTGCATTTAAGCAGAGGAAGGGGAGGAGCAAATCCCTGTACCAGTCTTGTATCTGGCCTGAAGAGACATTCCCTGTCACCAAGAACAGTTTGTGTTCCACTGAGGTCTCTGTGGGACCACCCACAGCTGAAGTCAGGGCTTCACACAGCAACCAAGCAAATCCTCCAGGTAATTTCCCTTCCCCTCCCCTGCTGCCTTTACCTGAGAGGCACTGAAACTCTTCTCCAGCTCTTCTAAAGATTTCTGCTTCTCCTGAGTATCATCTTCCTCCCTTTCTTCCCTCACACCATAGTTCTGGGAAAGGATCTCTGCCAGGTTCAGTCGATGATCAGCTGAGCCCATTGACACAACTGCAGGGATCAGAGAAAGTTAAACACTAGCACCACCATGGACCAAATCTTGAGATGCAACAAAGCCAGGGATGATCCCTTCATGTGTGTGTGCAGACATTGTAAACCAGAAGAAGAGATTAGGCAGAACAGAGGGGAACAGAGATCACAACTGGCAGCAGCCACTGCATCAGCACAAAGCCTGGTTCTATGTACATTTGAGTCCCACAACTGACTGGAAGTTGAATCTGAAGGTTTTCTGAGTATTTGTATCTCACTCCTCACTGGATCACAATGTGTGTACACACTGCAGTCACCTGGGGACATTTTTAGGGTAATCACCCCTTGCTCAAGAATGTGCAAATCAACACCTGTCAGAGCTTCAGCATCTTTAAGCCTTTCCTCCTCTATCAAACAGCATGGGAACCAACCAACAGGCAGGGGAGATGTTTCAAGGAGAAGGGAAGTGATGACAGAAACTTTGTTTCCTCTGGAACCCAGAGCACACAGAGGGACGGAGGCCTGCAGTACCTGCTGCGCTCTGAAGGGCCGGCTCTCCAGGACACAGGCCACGGGCTGGGTACGCGACCACCCTCGGGCTCTGCCGCCCAACAGAGGCCTTCAGGAAAAGAGAAACACGGCTGAGACAGCTCTCCTTAAAAACACAACACCCCTTCCACCCAATTCACCCCACCAGCAAATGCAATTCGTTTAAGTTCAAAGCAAAAGTTACCCAAACCCCCAGAGGGCAGTGTTAGGAACTGTGCTGTTCAAAAGAGCTCATGGGGTGTACCGAACAGTTCTTCCTGGCCTCCTCACCTTCCCCTCAGTCCATGTGTTTCCACTCCATCTATTTTACCTCCAGCACTCCATTCACTACTTATCCCCCCACCAGTTTGAGACCTCAGACCTTCATGGTTTACATCTTCACTTAAAAGAAAGACCTGGATCTTCAGCTGTTATTCTAAACACACACACTGTGTCTGAGCACAGTAATTTTAGGGACTGATCCTTCAGAGAGCAGCTAGCCACAACACCCTGGCTTCTCCCTGATGCCTCCCTGCAGCCAGGAGCTCAGGGGCACGAGCAAAGGCACAGCTGAGCAGGCAGGGAAGGAGCCTGGCAGGACCAGGAGAGGCACAGGCAAGGTGGGAGAGGCTGAGCCAGGCAGAGCTCAAGAACAGGCACCTGCAGGGTGGCATTTGGTGCTCGGTCACAAGTTCAGGCAGCAGCATGGGCTGAGGAAAACAACCCAGACAGAACATCTGCTGCTCCTCAGGCTGATGTGCATGGAAGCACTGTTCATCAAGTTCAGCCTAGGCAGGGAGCAAGCAGGTAAACAACCAAAGCTTCTGGGTGACTGAGAGCACCTGACTGCAGAAGAAAAATCTCAGAGTCAGTCCCCCAGTCCGCAGTGACACCTCTGTAGGATACTCAGCCACCAACATCTCAGCTCTGCACCATCACTGCTCACTGGCTCAGTTGGAGCCAGGACATTTACAGCTTTCCATAGGAGCCTCTTACAATTTAATTAAGAAAACACAGTATAGCTTCATATTAAAATCTAACTTTAACAACAAAACAAAGTATTCACTAAAAAAAGCCACCACAGACTGTGGGTTCTGTGATAGCCTTCAGCTATCAACATACAGACTGGAAATTCTATAATAATGAATGAGATGCCTCCAGTCCACCATCTCCCAAGATAACCCCATCAGAGACCACCTTGGCTCCAGACAGAGCCCTGCAACCACGCACACAAAAAGAGAAGGGAGAAGTTATGGCATGATGAAAGGAGAAGGGCAATGACTCCATTTTGAGGATGGTAATACCAGGAAATGTCTCTGTAAGTTAGGAAAGTATCAATGTGCCTTTGTTGGGCTTTGCTGGAATGTGACCAAGCACAAAACCCTCTTGGATAAATCCTTCCAAGCAAACAGTGGCTTCATGGAAAGGGTGTGGTCCACCCTTACTCCCCCCCAGGTCCTGGACAATCTGCAGAACACACTTTGCTCAGGCAATGATCTGTAGATCAATGGCACCTCCTTGACTGCAGATCAATAAGGCCTCTGAAAACAAAGACCGAAGCTGTTGGCATGGATGGGCTGGCTTGAAAAGGTGTCAAGAATATTTCAGGAACAATGAGATCTCCTATTAATGTGCTGAAAGCAGGAGGATTGGCCACTACAACAGTGAGACAATTCCATAACTTATCAAGAGTTTAGTTCTCTGAAGCAGTAATGGAGCACCAGAGCAAATGGGGATGCTGGAGTCACCATGGAATAACCAGCACTTCTGGGGCTGAGGAAAGAAGAAACAAGTGATAGAAAAGCAAATGGCCCATTCCACGCCCAAATTTAAACACATGTGGAACGGAACAATCACTCAGATTATTCACAAATCCAGAAGACCCCAGAAACAAGAGTCAAAGGAATAGAAGAAAAAGGCAGGTCTAGCTTAAAAATGCAACTGATGACAGAATATTACTGATTGTCCTGATTACCAATGCCATAGGATGTGGAGTTACTTGGTCTGAAGGTAAGCTAGGTGCAGCCTGACACTTCAAATCCAAACATCACACAGGAGGCAGCAATGCAAGAGCATGGCACACACCAGAAACCCAGAGAACTGTTCTGGGCCAGGGTGTCACTGCTCTTGCTGCTGGTGAGAGATTCCATCACCACCAAAGGTCACAGCAGGGAACTCCAGTTATTCTCACAGTTCCAACGATGCTGGAAACTGGTTCCTATGCCCATGGGACATTTAATCTTGGGGGGCAAAAAGGGAGATTAAATTACTTTAATCTCACTTTACCATCCGCATCACTGCTTTTCTCCTGCCAGCTTCTGCGGCTCGGGCATAAGTGTAACTTTTCTCTCAGAAGTTGCACTGAGGTTGGTCAACTACTCACTCTCATGTTTGTATTCCTGGGTGACTCCTGCACTCCCTCCTTAGGTGTGGACTCAAGGTGTTGAGCACACGAAATGAAGCTCAGCCATCATTTAGGAAACACAGGCAGAGGCAGTCTGAGCTTTCTGCCCTGACAAAGTTGTTTTACAGTGTGAGGCCAATTGTGTCTATCCTGAGAAAACCTTCCACACCGAAACCACTCTTGCAAAAAATTAAGGGGAAAAAAAAGAAATTTCGCTTTCCAGTGTTATCCTTCAATAACTAACGTTGTTTCCTGGGCCAGTCTAACACACATTTCAGATTCAGCAAGAAGCATTCCTGCTTCCTCTGCCTTGTCCACACTCCTTGGCCATGGGGCCATTTTCCACAAACTCCAGCTGTAGCCAGAGGGAAGCAGCACGGATGGAAACAGATTTGTCCTGCAAGTTATGTCTCTGAAAGACTGAAGAATGAACAGATGACACAACACACAGACACCTTTGGCACTGCTCAGGAAGGTCAGGGCCCCATTACACCCATGCAGTGTCACAGCAGAGATGCTCGACAGCCAAACTTCATCCAAGAGACAATGATAATTCCTGGATGTCCCCTGGACAGACCTCTCTGAGCCACAGCCGTGCAGGGTGCCAAGACAGCACTCTGGCCCAACAATGTGCCCAAATAACACTTTGGCACGAGGGAATGCAACAGCCTTGGTGCTCCACCAAAGGCCAAAGCATGGTGGATGGGCAAACAGGCCAGGCAGCACCTTCCTTATGCAGAACTGAAATATCCTGGAAGAGAAGCCCTGCCTTTGGACAAGATGCTGTCACAGCCAAAAGAGATCTGAGATCCTGCCACAGAGTACCTCGAACTCTTCCCAGCACCTTTGTTCCATGTTGTGGTCACCATGAGGGTCACACCACAGAAATGAAGTGTGCATGTGTCACAACAACCATTACAACAGGTCAAGGATATTTTAGGGACATGGCAAGACTGGACGGGCAATGGCATCACCAGCTCAAAGTGTGAGGGAGCGATGGCAGAAACACTTCAGCACAAGACACCAAGGCAAACACGATACGGCAATCGGGGAGGCAGTGGGGAGTCCCACCTGGTTCCCCTTCCTTCTGGCCCCTAAACAAGGCAGTGAGAACCATCCTGGCCACCCAAACCAACCATTCCCGACACATTCCCCAGCCCTCTGCCATTCCCAGGATCCTGACCTCCGTGCTCTCTCACTACTCAGGCCGCCTCTCCTCTGCGAGCCCTTCCAACGGCTCCACATCCCCAACCCGGCTCCAGGACCCCGCAGCGCTGTCGGGTTCTGCTGGGCCATAGCCCCGGGGCTCCCAGCCCGTTCTTCCCCCGGGCCTTTCCGCCCGCCCCCTCCCTCGGCAGCCCCCGGCCCGCAGCCCCTTCCCGCCCCTCTCCGGGCCCCTCCGCCGCGGCTCAGGCCGCGGGGTCCCCGCGCCGGCGCCGCCCGCCCCGGCTCTCCCGCCCAGGAGCCCCTTCCCCTGCCCGCTCCTCCCGGCGCCCACCGCCCGGCCCCGGCGCCCCTCGGCCCCAGCCCGCCCCCGCCCCTCGGCCCGTTGCCGCCCAGGGCCTCGGCGTCCCTCGGCCCTTAGGCCCCCACCCTGGCGGCCCGCGCCGGCCCATCACCCCGCTGCCGCAGGACGCCGGCCCCGGGCAGCCGCGGCTCGGGAGTCCCGGTGTCCCAGCGCGGCCGGGAGCGGCCCCGGGCCCGGCACGACCCCGGCAGCGGCTCCGCGCTCACCTCCGCCATGGCCGAGCGCGAGCGGCAGGGGGCGCGGGCCCCGGATGCGGCGGCGGGCGCTGATTGGCTGCGGCGCGAGGGGGCGGGGCCGGCCCGGGGCCGTGTGGGGGGCTCCGGTTCGGGTCCCGGGGCCGGTACCGGTTCGGGGCTGGGGCTGGGCTGAGCTCCTGTCCCGCCCCGCCGGTACCACCCGGGGATGTCCCTGGGGAGCGGCACGGAGGGAGAGGAGTGGAGGCTACCGGTGCTCGCAGCAGCTCTCCCCGAGGACCGGCCGGGCCGTTTTTGGTCGCTACCGGAGCCGCCCCGGGGCCGCCACTGTGAGGCCGCGCGGCTCCAGCCCCACAAAGAAATGAATCCCTGAGGGCCGATCCCTTGGGCCGGGTCCCCAGCTCCTCCAGGCCACAAGGACACACCGGGGGCCACACAGGTCAGAGGAAAAGCCGTGCTGACAACCCCAGCCTTCTACACGTATCACGGAGCTTGAACCTCCAGAAAACAATTTCAGGGATCCTCACTGATCACTCCCTTGATAAAAAGTCACTGCGTGTCATTTAGAGTTCACAGATGAGGGAGGTAAAGATTGGAGCCCAGAGAGAAGGGTCTGTGCCTCGCAAGGACTGGGGTATAGACACTATCTCATCGTTCCTTGCTGTGGCTGTGCTTCAAGAACCGCAGAGATGCACTTGTAGAAGCTGCCTGGTGGGATTTTCCAGCTCAGTTTAACTGGTGATGACCACACGCTTTCAGAGAACAATCCTCCAGCACAAGGAAGGAACCCATCTGCAGGGATTCCTGCAGTGAATGGCCCTGCCAGGCTCCCCCCATCCCCACAGCCCCCCAGGGACCTCCTGATCCCTCAAGGACTCTTGGCTGAGCCAGCAAGGCAGCCCTTCCCTCGGGGTGTGCAGTGACACCGTGCACAGGGACATTTGTCCCCAGATCTCACCGTGTGATCAATCCTGTGGGTCATCATCCAGCTCACACCAGCGCCTGTGCCCGGATCTGCCTCTGGCTGTGCCCACGGGGGCCTGGTGCCCAGTCTCTGGGAGCAGCCTCTCCACCCTGGCTGTTGGCTCCATGCTGGGTTTTGCTCACGCTTCTGAGCTCAGGAAGCAAAGTGTTATCAAGTGCTTCTGAAGTGGTGGTGGCCCTCGAGCTGAGAACCAGAGCACTTCACCAGCTCTTTGTTCCCTTGCTAGGAGCTGTCTGGCTCTTCTCAAAGGACTAACAGTTTGCAGATGCTGTTTGTTCAATAAAAAGAGTAATCTCGTCTCCCGCTTCAGAAAACCGTCTGCAGAAACGGCTGCTTTCTGCCTTGCTCCCAGCAGTGCATCCCATCCGAGTGTTCTGTCGCCACAAAAAGCAGAAAGTGGGGGTTTGAGGTTTGGCTCAAGGTCTGGGATTTTGGGTTAAGGTCTGGGAAGAGCTCCACTCATTATTGAGGGTCTGTCCTGGAGCAGTGCCCCAGCCAACTTCTGCTTCTCCATTTAGTGCTTGCACTGACAGGTGCAGGCTGAGTCTCTTTGAGCAGCTGCACTTCCCTGAGGGAGCAGTGAAACACCTGTCAGGAGACACCTCCATTGCCTGGGACATTGATTTCTGTCCTCAGAATGACCAGGCAACACATCCTGCAGCCCTGCCAGGCTCTGAAGGCAGCACATCACCCATCCCTGTGACTGAAGCCATCATCCTAACTTGGAAAATTTAGTGCCTGACATTCAGTATTCTGAGATTTTTCAAAGGCATTTTCAAAAGCCTGAAGGGCAGTGGAATACTGGGTGGTTCAGACTCTCCAGGTTGGCAAGTGATTCGTCAGGACAGTCTGACAGTAGCTCTTGTACAATTGCTGCTCTGCGGACAGGGACAGCAAATCCCAGCTGGTTGAAGTGGCTTTGGCTGAATCTGGGGTTGATCTGCCTGCAAAACCAGGGTGGCCTGACATCGTGTCCTGCTTTCTCTCCTCCACCTGTGCCCTGCCTGGTAAGCACTTCTGCTTCTTGAAAAAGCTTTGCAGCCCTGAGACAAAGAGCAACTTCTTTTTCTTTGATGCAGCTCAGCCACGGGGTGTTTAGCCACAATGGATTGTAATTGGTAAGTTTACATGGGTGAAAAAAGCAGTGTTGATAGGGGAAAAAAAAGGTGTCGGTATTGGTAAAGGAATGACTGTGCCTGGGGAAGGGGAGGTTTTTGTGGGGCTGTGTCCTGCCGTGGGTGTGGGGTGGGCTCGATGCCGAGGAGGGCACGGACGAGCTCGGACTATAAAAAACTCTGGGTTTCCGGTCGTTTGAGGCTGATGACAGGCAGAACAGCTCCAAGGCTTAACAAAGCAGCTGTGAATTAGGCTTTAGAGAAGCATCAGCTCTCACCAATGCTAGATGGAGCTCTGCTACTCCAAACACTGCACCCGTGTAGGCTTTCAGACGAATGTTCATACTTCTGAACTGTGCCGTGGCTGTCAGCTGCTCAACACAGCTTCCAGGGGCTCCTTCCAGGTTTTCTGAGGCAGAGAGGACAGGTGATAGGATGGCTGGATCAGGGTGAGCATCATAGCTGTATAGTTCCCTTCTTGTCCTTTTCTCCTCCCAGCCTGCCTCCCTCTCTTCCTCCTTCCATTTCAAGTCGTCACAACCCACAAATGTAATTTATTTACAGTAAAACACTTATCATGTCATGGTCTCTGCAGGACTCACAAAAATGGGTGCAATATCTACAGATGTAAATTCAGTGCAGGTTTGGGCTTGTACACTCAGGATGAGTTTTGCAGGTCAGATAACGCCCAGGCTGCCATCCCATGTGCTGAAATCCCAGCTGGCACTGCAGGGCACAGGCAGGAAGATGTGGTTTGACAGCAGTTCAAGTAGGCACGCCGAGGGTTTGCAGTTTTCACAGCCTTTGCTCCTCACAGCTGCCAAATAAACCACCCCTGGGATGGCAAATCCTTTCAGGATGTCAGCATTCCAAAAAGGCCAGGGCCGAGAGGACGGGGATGTCTTTTTCCTCTCGTGCTCTGCTGTGTGGTGACAGCCAGAGGGACAGCCCAGGGGACAGCAAAGCCACACAAAGCCTCTGCTGCCGAGGGAACAACTGCTGCTTGCTGGCCTATGGTGCAGTGTCCCCCTGACCTGCTGCTTCCCCACAGCTCCTTGGCTTCTGTGTGGTCAATCCTGCAGCTGGTGAAGCTCCTGCATCTGAAATATGTGCTGAGGGCAAGTGCTTCTTGCTGGTGTCAGTAATTAATAGCAGATGCTTAATGAGGGATGTGTGGAGGCCAGCCATGCCCGGACTTGGGTCCCTATGCCCCTCTGCCAGGGCAGGGTCTCCATGTTCCCATGGCTCAGGGCATCCCAGGAACCCCTCATCCACCTGGCTGGGCAGCTTGTCCCCCTCCAGCCCTGGGCCAAGGGGTGGCACAGGTGTGTTTGTTTACCTGTGCACGTCCTGCACGCTCACCCCTGCAAACAACACCCCCCATTCCCTCCATGCTGTCTGGGGGCTGTGTAACCCCGAGGGAGGGAGCTAAATGAGGGAGCACTGATGAGGAACTCATTAATTCTGGTGCCTGTCAGCCTCACAGGATGATGATAAAATGCTGCATCCTTCTGGAGCAGCAGGAGGTGGCGGCAGGACCGGGAGGGAGCAGCCTGGCCATCCCACACCCCTCCTTGCAGCCAGGCCCCCCATCCTGCACCCCTGTGTCCTGACATGGAGCTTGCATCCAGTCCCCCTCCTCCCCTGGATCACTCAGGAGGGGTGGAAGCATTGTGAGGTGGATAAAGGTGAGATTGTGCAGGCACCATGTCCACCACAGCTGCAACCCTGTGGCAGCAGGGTTTGGAGGGGTGTGTGGGATTGGATGGCACCTGAAATGGGGATGATGCCCTCTTTTCCAGCCCCTGGAACAGGGACTGTGCCCTCCTTTCCAGCCCTGTGCACACACAGGTGCTTTGGCTTGTGACCACGTGCCTGTGTGTGCCACTGCACTGGTGGCACCTTCACAGGGCACCAACCTGAGTTGCTCTGCCTGCCTGGACACTGACAGAAGCTCTGGTGGTGCCTGGCAGCATTCCTAATGAATTCAGTGCTGCCCTTCGCATCAAACAGCCCCAGGAGAAGGCATTTCTCATCTCCATCTTTATTCAACGCACCAAACATGCCACTCCCGGGCCTCACACTCACAACATCTTGTTCACAGCTGCAGCTTCAAAAGGACCAGGGGAGATGGAGGGGGAGATTGTGTGGGAGGCATGGAGCGTGCTGGGGCTGCTTGTGGTCACCATGTCCCACCAGGGAGGAGCTGAGACCCCCTGAACACCAGTCCAGCTCTGCTCCCCCAGGCTGCTGGCACCTGGCTGTCCCCAGCCATCCTGCAAGGCTGTGTGAGATGCTTTGGACAAGGTCTGGGGCTGGTAGAGCAGAGGAGCAGGCGGTGGATGGAGGGCAAGGGGGGGTCTGTCCTACTCAGAGCTGCCTCTGCTCCACTCTCAGCCCAGCCCCATCCATCTTACAGGGCTGAAACCCAATTACCATCCCAGGGAGGGGGTGGTGCAGCGGCAGAGATGTCCATTAGCCTCGGGGATGGAGATGGAGCGATAGGAGCTCTAATGGCCTCACCAGGACTCTGATGACTGCCTGGCTGCCCTGCCCACACTGGGGTGACACCAGAGCGGTTCAGTCCTGGTTTGCAGCCCGTGACAGGGATCTCGATGCAGATTTGGGCCCTGTGCATGCACACGTGTGCCTTGTGTGTGCTTGCATGACTTAAAGCCGCTCCAACACCCACAGGAGCTGCCCCAGGGGCGGCCCAGCCATCTGACTGTAAAGCAGCCCAGAGCTGCTCCCTCCTCACCCTCACTTGTCCCACTGGAAGAAGGATATTTGGCGGTGGAGCCTGCTGTGCTCTGAAGTTTAATTAACCCCGTCTCCCCCCTGAACAGGCTTCCCTTCCTCTGCTCAAATGCCACAAATGATCCTTTGCAGATGCTAATCTGCAGAAGGAAAAAAAAAAGATTCCACATTTAATTGCAGAGCATAAAGATATTACAGGGTCATTAAAACACCATGAATATGGAAATGAAATCCACAGGCATCCATGCAGATAATGGCAGGGAAAAGGGAGGTGCAGGTGAAGCTAAAAGGTGGAAAGGTCAGCTCCATCTGGATATATCATTAACCCCGTTCCAGGCAGTCTCCAATGGCCTGGGGAGTGTCTTGGGGGTCTCGGTTGTGCTGGCTTCACCCCGTGGGACCCACAGCAGGGGGAGGGTGGTGCTGGCCCAGGCAGAGGCCAGGTGGTGAGGGTTGGCCCTTGCTGCAGGGATTTTGGGGATCAGCCTCTGCCTGCAGCTGCAGGGGCCTGCAAAGATGGCTCAAATCCCCACCAAACGTGGTCTGTGACTTGGACTATGGGAGCCGACAGCCCAGGGAGGGATACTGAGAGGTTTTGCTCCTCAGGGACTCCTTCTCATCCCGGGCCAGCTGTGGAGCCAGGCCCAGCCCCTGTGTGCCTCATTACTGGGTTGATCCCAACACCCCGGCTCCCCTCCGCCCCGGCTCCCTCCTGCTGCTCACACTGCCAGCTTGACACTGACGTGAGCTGCTAAGTGGAAAAAATTAATAGGGGCCTCGCTAATTGGAGCTGAGACACCAGGAAAGAGAGAGACAGGCCAGGGTGGCTCTGACACCCGGCTGCAGACGGGTGACGGGTGCAGTGGTGTGACAGGGGCCGCTGCCACCTGGACTTGGGGGCTGTTTGCCGGCCAGGGTGCTGCCGGGCCTCTGTCCTTGCAGCTTTGGGATGTCCTCAAGGAGCTCCAGCCCCTGGAATTCGGGTCCTGCCAGCTGCCGCTCCCTGATGGGAGGGCATGGGTGAGGAGGGCGTGGTGCTGCTGGGACACCACCGGACCCTCCAGATCCCCAGCACAGCGCTGCAGTGCGGTTGTGCCGAGCTGCCGGAGCCCCCCTGCTCTCCCAGCAGCAGCTTTTGCCTCCAGGGAGAGCATGAGGAGGAGAAAAGCAGATTAGAGTTATCACTGCATCTCCTCGCTGAGCTGAGAGCTAAATGTCAGATCACATCTGACACAGCTCCGAAGGGGAGGGCGAGGAGTCCTGGCACATCCCTCATCTCGGGGGGCTCCTATGGGGGCACAGGCAGTGGGGCTGGCAGCTGGACAGGGAGCAGAGGGGGGATGGCTGCCTCGGGGTCCCGCTGCCTCGCCTGGCTGGCAGAATCCCAACCACAGCCCCAGAAACTTTCCTCCTCCGGTTCCCATGGAAACGAGGAATTTTCTTCTCCCCAAAGTTGAGCTGCCTTCCTGCGCTCTCTGCCCAAGTCGAGCCCATTCACCAGAGCCCCGTGGGTCCATGGTTTGGTGGGAGCTGCTGGTGCCTCGGTGTCTGTGGAGCCAGAGCCTGGCTCTGGAGCTGGGGCAGCACAGAGTCCTGCCCTGCTCAGGCTGTTCCTGTGCCAGACCAGGGTGTCCTGATAGGGGAAGAGGGGCCGAGGAGGAGGATGGTCACCTGCTCAGCACTCCCTGTCATCTCCACAGCTCAAACAGAGAAAATGAGCAGCCTACTGGGAAAATAGCCTGGCAGAGTGACCAGAGAGCCCTCGCTCCAGCCCCAGCCATGGTGCAGTGTGAGCCCCTGGGGCTGATGGCCACACAGCAGGAGCCAGCCCCGCTATGGGCTCCAGCTGGGAAGGACACTTGGGACTGATTTGAGACCGTCCATCGGCAATCAGAGGGTTTCAGTGCTCTGCTCACCTCTGGCAGGAAGAGGACAGCCTGACGTCTGCTCTGATGAAGGGAAAAGCTTTCCCTATCCATCAGTCCTGTGGGCTGGCAGGAGCTGGCACCGGGCACCAGCCCTGGGGCCACTGAAATCCTGAGGGCTGAGCTGCAGGAGCTTTTCGTGGGATAAATGTGGAGGAGTCAGATTTAGACAACAATGACTAAAACTGAGCTTCAGTAAAAATTAACTCCAAAGAGGGGAATGTTCCAGGCACTGCCATTTGCTGTCAGTAAAAATAAACCTGCAGGTTAAACACAGCCTTTTCCTCTGAGGTGCTCACGTACCAGGTCAGGGAGCTTCCTCCTGCTGAAATGGTTAAAAGCATAAAATCACCAGGGTCCAGCTCTGCCCTGCCCTGTTGAGCATCATCCCTGGGGCTGAAATGGGGTCCCCAGGGCCCCTTGGTACTCAGGGGTGCATCAGGACTGGGGTCATCTTGTTAACACAGTGTTTAGGGTCAGCAAGCACCTACTCCACATCCAGGAGGGATGCTGGAAACATCAGGTGGTTTTTAAGGCTCACTGGACACCTGGCAGGGCAGAACCTCCCAGCCACACAACCCCCTCCCAGGGCTGGTTCCTTCCCCCCGCCTGCCATCCTCACTGGGGTTTTAATTAGTGCTCCTCTGTATATTCAGCAAGCAGGAGCCCGGAATGGAAATATACAGGTGTCCCCTTGATCCAGTTTCCATGGTTGCCGCATCGAGGTGGGGGCTACATATTTTTTTTTTATATTTAATAATTTTATTACAGTGGCTTCAATCCACTGGCGAAGAAGGGAAGGGGGGAGAATGTGGGGGAATAAAAAATGCTGGATGAAAAGGCCATGTTCCCGTGGCTGGGCTTATTTGCTGTCATTCTTTTTCTCTTATTAGCAAGCGCTGTTTTCCAAGATGCTCAGAGTCCAAGAGCTCACTAACGAGATCCCAGCTCTCACTGGTGTGGGGGAACAGCCCAGACAGCCATGCTGGAGCCACACAAATGTCTGTGGGGCCACCCCAGAAGCCAAGGGAGAGCAGCAGCATGGTGCTGAGCAGGGTGGGCATCAGGAGCACCACTGAGCCGTGCCTCCTGTCCCCATCCCCATGTCGCTCACACCCCTGCCCCATCCAGCTTGTCTGTGGGATTGTCCCCGGCATCCCCCACCATGACAGCAAAGCTTCCCTGGCCTCAGCCCATGAAGGGACCTCAGCCACCCCCAGGCAGCCCTTGGGGACACTGGTCAGTGCCTCACTGCCGGGCTCTGTGCACAAGGAAAGCTCAGGGAGTCGTGGGCAGTCCTACAGCCCTCCCAGGGAATTGGGCTCTTGTTCAGGGACTCCCAGCACCACAATCTCTCCACCCTGCCCCATCCTCACCCAGCGTGGTGGCACTCGGTGAAGGTGGTGGCTGCTCCGGGGCTCTGGGTGCCAGCACCAGAAACTCTCATCCTTTCCTCTCACCGGATCAGTCTCAATCTCCTCTGGTGCGACCAGTGCAGTGTGTGAACGTGCCCATCTGTCACCGGAGGATTATTTAGCCCCGATCCTGCCTGTGAAAGCAGGCAAAATCTTCTCTGTTTACCCGGAACTCAGGATGGGTTTCAGCTTTTGTGCAAAGGGCGTTAAAAATAACACAGAAACGGCATGGGCCCAGGAAAAATCCTCTCTCCTTGCACTGCACTGTGCGGCTCGGCTTGCCAAGTAGGAAGAAATCCCCTCTCCTCCTGGCAACATCCCGCACTGTGGCAGGCAAACACACACGCCGAGCCACGGACCTATTAGTCACCAGTAAATGTTCTTTTCTCTCCCGATTTGTTTCCCTTTAAGCTTGATGTTTTCCTCTCCTGCTGCCCGGGCCTCGTTAGGCTGCAATTAAAGCCAGGAATCAAAGCGGCATGGTGCAATTAAAACTCGGGGCGGGACGCGGGATGCCCCGGGGAAGCCGGCAGCCGGCGCTGGGCTCTGCTCACGCACAGCCTGTCCCCTGCGCGGCTCCGGGGAGCGGTGACACTGCGAGGAGGCACGACAGGCGCAGGCTGAGCCCAGCCGAGCTCCGCTCTAAGGATCTTCTGTCGTTTACAGCATCACCAGCTCTGGCACCTGGAGGACGAGCCGAGATGCAGCCACTCTCGAAACAAGATGAATTTTCCTGGCTGTGAGAGTCGTAAACAAACGGAGCAGCTCACAATGAGGAAAGGACACTGCTCACGGTGCCTCTACACTGAGATTAAATCTGCCAGGGGAGGGCTGTGCCCATCCCTGCACAGGATCCTCCCGTCCTCACGGCCGGGGGGCACACGCTGACCACTGCTCATTGCACCCACCCCCGTGGTTTTCCTTGAGGACAGTCCTGAGGATGCGGCTCCGCCGCCCAGAACCTGGAGATATCCTGCCGGCTCATGTCCCTGTGCCAGGGAGCAACTCGGGGACCTGTCAGGCCATTGGTGTCCTGCTGCTGGCCAGGGGCGAGTGGGCTGGATGGAGCCCAGGAGCAGGGCTCGGGGCTCCGCCCAAGCAGGAGCATTGTCCGTGCCCTCTGAGCCGTGACGGTGGCTGGTGAGCCAGCGGGCAGTGCCTGGACACAGCACGGCAGGGCTGGGTGCTGCTGTGGAAGGGTCACACCGGCAGCGAGCTGAGCCCCTTGGGCAGGGCAGGACAGCACCAGCCAGCTCCACCATCACCTAAACCACTGTCACAGCAGCTGGCCCAGCCGGCCACCAGAGCTGGTGCCCACATGGGAAATGCTGATGAGGGAGAATTGTTCAAAGAACAGAACTGAGACCACCAGAGAGAGATCTCCTGCACTCATCTGTGCCAGAAACACCAGCACCCCATCGTAGCTCGTCTCCCCACTGCTGGGGCCTGGCCCAACAGCCGCCCCACGCAGAGGCTGCCCCAGCTTTGAAAATAGATAGTAACAAGTGAGCGCGGGCAGCAGAAGTAGCAAAGCATATGGTAGGTGTTGGAGTTTATTCCTGTCGGTGAGTGTCAGCAGCGACAGACGGCTGGGGGTGGCGAAGCGAGAGGTTTTGGTAGGCGCCCGTGCAACACCACCCCACGGACTCCACAGCTGCGGCGAGGGTGGGGACCCTGCCACCCCCTGCCTGTGCCCCCGGCGGGGCAGCCTGTGCTGCGATGCTCTGCTGGCGCCCGGGAGCGCAGCTCGGGGCTGTCTGAGCCCCCTCCCTGCGCCTCAGCGATGTTTGGTACCCCTGAACTCCCCATAGAGCCACGGCGCGTTTGGCCACTTTCAGACAAGCCTGTGAGCCCCATCTGCCCCAGCTGAAGGTCACCCGCCTGTTTTGCAGGAACAGCTGAGAGTGAAGCGCTGCTCTCTGCTCCCAGCTGCCGCTCTGCAGCCATTGCTGATCCCGGGGTCTGCCGGCACTGCCCGTTCAGCCCAGCCTGGCCCTGAGGCACTTGGGGGCTTCTATGGAATTGCCCCGGTGGCCAGACCCGCTCTCGCCGCCCGACGCCTCTGCCGGCAGCTGGGGTGGGCAGGTAGCCAGCGGCAGTGGGAGGGAACAGATTGTCCGCAAAAAAGCGCGTCAGTTCCCAGCCGGCAG
Source organism: Luscinia megarhynchos (assembly GCA_034336665.1). Taxonomy (NCBI): domain Eukaryota; kingdom Metazoa; phylum Chordata; class Aves; order Passeriformes; family Muscicapidae; genus Luscinia; species Luscinia megarhynchos. The sequence continues at coordinate 3,262,829 of CM067590.1, read as the reverse complement.
CTCGGAGCTGGATCTCCTGCGGGTTTAAACCTTGTTTGTCTGAGCCCGCTCAGAGGGTCTGGGACCGCTTAAGGACTCCTTGCTAATGTCCTTGCAGCACGGTGATGTGGGGCTGGGAAAGGTGAGCCCCCACCCCGGCAGAGGGTGCAGAGGCTGCCAGCAGGACTGTGGAGCTACTGGGGCTCAGTGGCTTGGGCACAGCTGTGGCCTTGGGCACCTTGAGGATCCCATCCTGCTCAGACTGGGCAAGGAACAGCCCCGGCAAGCACTGGAGCCAGCACACATCCTCCCCTGGCACAGGTGAAACAAACACTCGCCAAGCAGCAGCTCACCTGTGGCTCCTGCCCCTGCTAATTGCAGTGTTCTCACTTCACACCGATGTGCTTGATAAGATTAGCAATTACAGAAACCTCATACGACAATTGGTCTGGGTCAGGAGCCATGTGAGGAAAATTGGACGGAAGTGCAAACGGGAATTGGACAGGTTGGAGGGTTTGAATCTTTATTTTTACGCATTTTTCAGTGCATCCTCAGGCTCTGCTGCAGGTGTGAAGAGTGCCAAGGGCATCACTACAGCAAAGATGTGCTCACTCCTGTCCAGCCCATCACAGAGCTCGGACAGGGCATGTCACAGGATGGGCTCTGGGCTGGGATCCCCTGGCACGGGCGAGTGTGGCCGCAGCATTGCTGGAGATCCCTGCCCTTCCTGCTCTCCGCCTGGCAGCTGCCGTTGTTATCTCCATTGCCATGGCAATGCCAGCCCGGCTCCCACGGCGTGGCCACCTGTGCCTCCACCAGCCCACCCAGCAGAACGGCCACAGCACGGGCAGGGGGGTTAACACAACCCCAAAGTGCTGTGGGGGTGGAGATGGATATGTCCCCTCACCCAAGAGGTGATGTCTGAGTGGGAATCAGGGGGAAAAGGAGAGTCTGCACCTGGAACATCTCCCAGCCCTGCCCTGCTGTGTCCAGCCAGGTGCCCTCCACCACAGCAGCACCTCTGTGCCACCCCAGCCACCCTGGGCTCAGCCACAGCCCTCCTGTGCTGGTACCAACCCGTGGCCCCAAAAGCCAGATCAAGCTGCACCCGGCTGCACCGATATTAAAGTGTTTGCCAGCAGCTGCTGGCTTTTCACAAATCCTCCTGTCTGCTTATTTATGTTATTTTCCCCCCTCCCACCTGGGCCTTCTTGATGCTTTGGGAATTCTGCAAACGTTTTAAAGGCAGCATTTCAAAGTCCACTAGGCAGCTAGTGAGGAGCAGGTCACTGGAAAGGGTGAGGAGAGGAAGGAAAGATCCTTCACCCTGCAAGGCAGCCACTTCTATCACCCTTATCCATCCTTGCACGCTCCCTGCACTCTCCCACTGCAGCTCCTCATGTTCTGTACACCCACCCTGGCCCCAGCCCCAAGTCAAGACTGGATCCAGGGGCTTAAATTAATGGTGAAAGGGAGTCCAAAGCAGTGCTTCCTATCCACTGGTTGTTTTTTCCTGGCTCTGGAGGCAAGATCTGGGCCCAGGTGTCTGTTGGATTGCCAGCCTCAAAGCAGGAGAGCAAAGTGCAAATGGAAAAGGAGAACAGAGGGAGTGTATGCTGGAGCTGAGAGTGCTGGGCAGCTCTGCCTGCCCCAGGTATACCCTGGCAGCTGCTGCAAGTGCCATCGGGCTGACAAGGAGCTGGAGGTCATCTCTGCTCTCAGCAGGATTTTGGAACCCCAGCCCGGAGGTTTTCCGTGTCCCCTGGAGGAGCACAGACTGCTGGGTGCCGGGGGGTAATACCAGGGTGTCACTCTCCACTGATGTGACTACAAGAGACTGTGGGATTCAATTAAGTTCTGTTTTCCTCCCAGTAACAGTGGGAGTCTCTCCTCTCCCCTTTAAGGCAGACACGCTGCCATGGAAGACAAATGCTGGCAATAAAGCGCTGGAGCGCGGTGCCGGGGGAGGCCGATGCTCCCTGCAGCCGGCGCTGCCCGGATCGCGCCCGCCGCTCCCCTCTGCGCTCCCGCTCCCGCACCACCCGCCCGGCCCAGGGGGCCGCAGGACCGTGCGGCGGAGTCGCCACGGGCACCGCGCTGCTCGGGCACAGGACCCACAGGGCCACCCCCTTCCCCCGCCACCGGCCGAGCGTTGCCAGGCAACGGGAAGATGCTTTTCTGACCGAAACGGGAAATCGGCAGCCGGAGTTGGGCGTGGGGGCAGGGAAATGGCTGGGCTGGGGCTGCCCAGCCTCAGCTGCACCCAGAAATCCGGAGGGGAGAAGCAGCCGTGTCAGATCTGCTCAGTCAAAATTGCCGAGGACCCCCGAGCCAAGGACAGCACTGGCACTGGGACCCCCAGCCTAGCTGGAGGATGGGGCAGGGTGTCCCCCAGCAGGGACAGTCCCGCTGGCCTCCTCACTGCAGAGCCCTCCCGGGAGCCTTGGCCCTGCCGAACATCCCAGGTGAGACTGAACCCCTCATTTGCCCTCTCTCTCTCTCGCCAACCATCGCGCCATGGATAAATTAGCTCCAGGCAATTTTCTCAGAAGTTGAGTCCTCCTGCTGCGGGAACACAGGGCTAAAAATAGCACAGCCCTGCGTGTCCCTCTGGCCCAGGTGAGCCTCACTCCCTCACTCCGGAGATCAGGGCTCCTCCACATCCAGCTGCCTCCCCTGCTCTGCCTCAGTTTCCTGCACAGATTGGGCCACCCAAATGTGCACCACAGCTGTGGCAGCCTCGGGACCCCCGGCCAGAGGAATGCCTGTGCAGGAGAAATCTCCCAGGGCTCAGACATCACTTGGTGTGCTCTGAGATGGGCAGAACCACCCTTGGGCTTGGAATTTTACCTGGTTGCGCTTTACCTGGGCATCCCCTGACCCGAAGGTGTGTGTTGTGGCGTGGGGATGTCTCATCCTCTCCCCCACCAGCAGCTCCCAGTTCAGGCACTCCTCTCAGCATCACCAAGCCCTCCCAGGTCCAGTGAGGCAGACGCATTTCCTTCCCACGGTGACTCAATTACAAATTCAGAGTTAAATCTTCCCCCACAAGATACCCCTCTCCACCTCTCTGGCTGCTTCCAGCACTTTGAATGTTGAACACTTTCCAGGGATTTTCGTGTATTCAGGCTGACCCCATCCACTCTGGTTCAGACTAACTTAATCAGCCTCATTTTGTTACTAACTACTGCAGCTTTGGACCTTTAGAAAAAGCACAACTTAAATTATTAGCACCTACCAAGCTGCTTTCACCACCCCTGTGGGGGCCAGAGGTGAGAGAACAGATCTGTTCCCACCCAGCCTCGATAGCTACCAAACATGACAAATTACCAGAATTGTGGAAATTAGAAAAATGGCATTTAGGTAACAGGCAAACACTCCTCTTTTCTTCAGCAGCATCTGGCTAGGGACAGATTTGGAAGTGGCAGGTGGGGAGAAAAGAAAGCAACCTGAATGCTGTCAACTGGGCGGGGTGGCCCTGGGAGTGTTGAGAACAAAAACAATAACACTTTCCTTCATCACCAGTGCTGCGAAGGACTGCAGGGGTCAGGCTGGGGGAGCAGGTGAGGAGGAGGAAGGACACCCACAGAGTGTGGGAAGGGGCTCTCCCTCACCACAGCCCTGGCTGTGAGCTGGCAATGCCATGGCTCAGCACAGCCCAGAGTCCCCCCTCAAGCAGGAACAGCCCTTTCCCCATGTACTCACCTCTGCCCAGGAGATTCACTGCCACCTCACCCCACGGCTGGACAGCAGCACCAGGGGAAGAGCTTCAGAAGCAGCTTGAGCCCCTGGAAGGCTGTTTGGAAAGGGGAGCAGCACCCAGAACAGCAGTGCTGCCCCGTGCCTGGACAGTGCTGAGGTTCCAGCTCCACTCCCCTACACGGGGAGCCATCAAGAATAATGGTAGGAAATACCTTGGGAAAGCAGGAGCCAAGGCCACACCTGCATCTGTTTTAGAAATGACTTTATTGCACTAAAAAGAGGATATAATCTGTAAACAAACATTCCATTCAGGTATTAATATATTTTTCACTCCAAAAATACATCATTAAATCCAGCCACAGAAATATCAAAGCAGGAACAATAGAAAATATCTCCAGCAGCAGAGAGACCCATCCAAGCAACATCCCTGGCTCCCACACCACCAGCCCAGCACAGAGCAGGTCTCACAGCAGCTCATCCCAGGGCTCACTGCATGGCCACACATCCAGCTCCAGCAAGACAGCCCTGGGACAGGCTGGGGTGGGGCAGAACGAGAGCCCCAGGCCCTTGGGTCTCCCTCTGGGCTCAGCCTCAACCCAAGGAGCAGCCCGGGCTCCTGCTCTCAGCATCCTCCTCCCCCAAACCCAAAGGGGCACGGCTCTTCTGCGGGGGATGTGTCACCCCTCAAACCTCTCAGAGCATCAGAATCTTCATCCAAGCTCCCATTCCCCCTCTTCTTGCAGCCTGTGTCCCCCACCCCAGCAGTGCCCAGGTCCCCCCAGCCCCTCACAGGCGCAGGGAGAACAGGGTACTGGTGGGGTGTGAGGGGCTGTCAGGCAGCAGCCAGCTGGGCAGGGTCTCCTTCCTGCCCCAGATCTCCTCAGGGGCAGGATGCTCACCTTATACCCCGGGATGTGACACCTGTCCCTATTCCCCCACTCCCCAGAGCCCTCATCTGCCCCCAGGATGAGCCTGGGCACTTGAGGGCTGGGGACCATCCTTTGTGCTGGCTCCTGGGGGAGCACAGGGAAACCTCAGGTGGGAAACTCCCTGTGAAGGATGGACGTGTCAGCTCCTTATGTCCTGCATGGTTTGTTTTCAACCACAAGCTCGGCAAACAGCCACGATCACCCTGAATCCCCCGACATGCAAACACGGCACAATCAGAACTATGCCTTGTGTACCTGGAACATATTTACAGACAGAAGTAAAACGCTGCGAAAGATCAGCCCCGGATATAAATAGCCAACACTGAGATCTGCCATCTGCTGCAAAAGGACAAGGGAGGAACATCGACTGCCAGCACAGAGGTTAACACAGAGGGGACACATGTGCGTCCAACAGGCAGGGACGGGAGCGCTGCAAATCCTGCTCCCTGCACAGAAACATGCAGAGCCCGACACAATGGGTGACACCACACCAAACAACAACGCAGCGTTTGTTTTATCCACCCGCAGAAACGCCCCGGCCGGCGCCCTCCCCGCTCCCACTGCCCCCAGGCAGTCAGCCGGGATGACAGGGTGGGATGGGAAGGGTTGGGAGCACCTCACTCCCTCCCCAAAGGAAAAGTGAAAGCCAGGTCAGTCACTTTGAAAAACAAGATCCTGCTGGGCACAGCAGCTCGGTGGCCCCACAGGACACATCTCTGCTGCCCAGTGGATGCAGCCACTTGAAAGATCCTCAGCCCTCATAGACAAAGGAGGGTGGAGGGTTGTGGAGCCTCAGCCTGCCCCCTTGCCCAGCCTCACCTGGGATGGTCCCAGCACTCAGGGAGTGACTCCTGTCACCTCAGCTTTTGTCTGCTGGAACACTGCCTGGGACCATCCATGTGCCCAGGGCAAGGGGTGCCAGCCCCCAGCATCTCCCTACCGTGGGCAGGGGAAAAGCACAGGAAGCTTCTTGGATTTGGGCAAAGTAAAGCCCCCAAAGCTCCATGAACAGTTTCCCATCGGGGGTCAGCAGTGGGGGACAGTGCTGGGATGGGAAGGGAGGCCAGTCCAGGAGGCTGCAGGTGTCAGACCAAGTTAACTCATGCACCTGTACAGCCCCAAAGAGCTGGGACAAAGGCTCAAAAGCCACAAACCTGACTCATACCCCAGGGTGACCACCCTTGGCTCACTCTCAGGTCACCTCTGCAGTATTTTCTTGCAGTTTCCAAGACGAGAAACTTGTCTTTTAAGTTAAAGCTGTTACCTGACTACAGGTGCTGGGGCTTCGAGAAGTGGCTGTAAGTGTGCTACAGAGATTTACCCACCTCCAACCTGCTTGGCAGCAGCTGGAGACCACAGGCACAGGGAGGAAAGAGTCCAACAAGTGCTTCCATCCTTCCTGGTGGGGAATGGCTGGAGGCTCCCCACTTTCTGGTGGGCTCCAGGAGATGCAGCCCCGGGGCAGGAGCAGGGAGGGAGCAGGGGCAGAGGCTGTGGCTGCCAGCTGGTGTTGGCAGAGCCCCAGAGCAGCACCATTCCTGGAAACCCCCACACTCTGCCACGACCCCGGCCCTCCTCAGGGGGCCCTTCCAAACCCTCCTCCAGTGGGGCCGGGGGACAGAGCCGGCCTCTCTGCCTCGCCCCGGCCCCACAGGTGGGAGGGCTCCCTCCGAGGCTGGTAGCAGGTACCTACAGGCAGGACAGGAGGGCGGTGAGTGGCAGCTCCTTCTCCCCCAGCAGCGTGTCCCGCTTAAGGCTGCTGCCCTTGTTGACCACCTTGAGCTTCAGGGACATCTTCCTGGCGTGGCCGGGGCCCAGCCCATCGAAGAAGAAGTCCTCGTTGAAGACAGGGGTTGCGGCTGTTCTTGACAATGGTGCTGCGCTGCTTCTGCAGCTTCCCAGGGTTGAGGCACAGCGAGACGCAGCAGTTGATGCTGCGCAGGTCGACGAGGGTATCGTAGACGTCCTCGGCGGACACGAGGCGCACACGCAGCCGGGCGTTGGAGGGGTCGTACTCGGCAGCCAGGCGCAGGCTCCCGCCCCGGCTCAGCCGCAGGCTGTGCTCCCGGTCGCGGCCCGCGGGCAGGTCCAGGGGCAGCAGCGCGGTCGGGGGCTGCGTCCCGGCCGGGGCGCTCCTGGCGCGGCGCTGGGCGCTGGGGCTGGTGTCGGCCGAGCTGTCGTCAGTGGACAGCGAGCTGTTGCGGGCCACCGAGTGCTTCAGCTTGATGACCTTGGACTGGCTCTCCTGGCTGAAGAGCTTCAGCAGGGAGACGGAGCGGGAGAGCAGCGGGGAGCCGAACGGGGAGGACTCTGCCGAGGAGCACGTGTCGCTCTCGCCGCCGCTGAAGTAGCGCCCGGGGTGCATGAGGGCTGCGCCGAGGTCGACGGGCGTCCGGCGGCCGCTCTCGCCGTTGAGCTTGGCTTTGCGCTGGGAGCTGGGCGAGGTGACGGGCGAGGGGCAGAGGCTGCTGTGCTCGCTGTGGAAGAGCGATTCTTTGCGCCGGGTGTGGGGGCTCTCCATCAGCGTGGCGAAGCCGTAGGAGGTCTGCGCCTTGGGCACGTAGGGCAGCGACATGGCCGTCTGTGCCTGCGGGTCCACGTTGGTGCCGCAGCTCCCCTCGGTCCAGTCCTCAGCGGTCTCGATCTGGATGATGTGCCGCCCGGTGGTCCGGGAGCGGGACCGGCTGGACGGGCGGGGGCTGCGGGGGGGCTTGCGCCTGGCTAGGTCCTGTTCTGACACTGAGGCACCCAGAGCAGCCGCCGCGGGGACCTCGGAGCCCTCAGCCTCAGCGGGTGCCGCGCTCAGCTTGGGCGGGATGAAAAAGTCGGGGATCTTGTCGGGGGTGAGGACGTTGCTGTAGCGGGACCCTCGCGAGGACTCGTCTGTCCCCGAGCCCCGGGACCCGCCGTTCTCCGCCACCCCGCGCAGCCGCTCCAGGAGCCACATGTTGCCGTCGGGAGTGGGGCTGGAAGAGACCCGAGGGGCAGCGCTATCACCGGGGGCCGGGTACCGGCAGAGGCGGGACGAAGCAGGAAGCCCCGGGAGCGACCAGCGGCGCCGAGAGACCCGGACCCGGGGTCCCCAAGGACGGGAGCGAACTGGCCGCGCCGCCGGACACGGGGACCCGCCAGCCCGGGGGCAGACGCGAATGAACCTGCCGTGAGGAGCGAGGATCGCGGACCCCGGGAACGGAGACCCGGCGGCGCTGAGGGATGCGATGGGACGGGGCAGACGCGACGCGACGCGACGCGACGCCGGGACCGACGGACCGACCGACCGGCGCCGCCGCGAGCGGGACGTTGCCGGGAGCCGCCGCACCTGGAGCGGAGCCGCCGCCGCCACCGCAGCCCGGGCGGGGCGGGCGCGGACGCGCTTTTATACGGCGGCGGCGGCGGCGGCGGCGGCGCGAACCAGGAGCGGAGCCGCCGCCGTAATCCTCCGAGTGCGGCGCCCCCACGTTTTTGCGCGCCGCGCTTGGCCGGACCGGGGCTGGAACCGAGACCGGGACCGGAACCGAGACCGGGACCAACACCGAGCGGGACAGGGACTGGGACCGTGAGGCTCCGGGGTGCTGGTGCTCGGGAGGTGCAGGAACCCGATCCCGAGACACTCGGCCGTGTTCCCACGGGAGTGTCGGGTTTGGGATGGGGCCGAGAGTGGAATCGGGTCAGCTACAGCCCCGTTCCGCCCCCGCCACCCAGTGCCCCCGGTTCGGAGCGCGGTCGTTCCCCTGTGGAAGCAGCTGCTCCCAACTCCCAGATCTTGATCTCAAAGCACTGGATGAATCCAGCAGCGTCTCGGGGCTGAGGATTTGCCTCATCGAATGGTTTAATATCGCTCTGGAGGAGCTGGGGGGGCAGAGCCACATGTCACACTTCCTCATGTCACACAGCCCATCACACCCTGGAGAGATGAGGTGGTAGATGGGGACACCAGGACAAAACCTCAGGAAGGTTCATGGAGCATCGCTGAAAGCCCCAGTGTTGAGGAGGGGGGTCGGGAGACAACCGAGTGATCGGACCCAGCCCCGGTCCCCCGGGGATTTACAGCCTCGGGGACAGGGAGGCACCGAGAGGGACAGTGGCACTAAAGGGTCAAGTGGCTGTTCTTTCCTAGCTGCTGCCCTGTGGATGCCGTCAGGCTGCCGGGAAGCACCATCATTCCGCAGCAGTGCAGGGCTCGGAATGACGGCCAGGAAGAGCAGCCTGGTGTGGTGAGCGCCTTCCGCGGGGGCTGCTGCGGGAGGCCTCGGCTCCCTCTGCATTCGCACTTGGAGCTGGTAAAAAGAGGCGTCCGGCCGTGCCGAGCTAGACCGAGGGGTGGAATGTCTCAGGGACACCAGTGGGGAGGGGACGGTGATATCCTGGCTGGACCATGGGCTCTGAGCCGGGATGCTGAGCCGGGTTCCGCAGGGAGGAGAGGGCAGATGGAGCCCGGGGGAGGAGGACGAGGCTCACGGAAGGGGAAACTGTTGAACAAAAGGCCGATGTTTGCTTTTCCTCCACCCTGCGAAACTGCGGGTAAACAAGGTGCAGAAATGGTTGAGTTCCCTTGAGATAACAAAGAGCGCTGGGGCCGGGCCAGCTCTGTCCGCGCAGCTCGGGGCCGGTGCCTGCAGGGCACGGAGGGGAGCAGCGTGCTGGGAGCTGCCTGGATGCGGACTGGCAGGGCTGGGGACGCTGGCAGGGGCTGGCAGGGCTGGGGACATAGCTGGTGGAGCCGGCAGTGTGCTACCACCTGCTGGAAGCTGGGAAGGAGGGAGACTTGCTGTGGGAAACGGTTTGTGCAAGGACGCCCTGAACAACCGAACTGGGCGTGTCTGCTGTCCGTACCTTTGAGACATGTGCAGGGATGGGTTGGTCAGCGAGATCCCCAAAACCCTGGGAGAGCAAAGAGGCCACATCCTCTGCAGCTGCTTTTCTGTGTCTTCCCAAAACACCTCGGCCTCCCTGTAACACCGCAGCCTCCCCATCACAGGGGCTGAAGAAGCAGCAGCCCTTCTACCCAAGTCTGGGTTGAGGCACAGAGCCCCTGCACCCATTGGCACCATGCCAGCCTCAACCAAAGTGGTTAAACCCCTAAAACAACGCCCCTGCCAGTGTTTCATCCTGGCAGGGCAGCATCCCCCGGGCTGCAGGGCCAGGCACTGCCAGTGGGTTCTCTGGCAGTGAAAGAAGAAAGTCAGGGCCCTCAGTGCCTTTCCCTGCCTCTCTATTGAGGGAACAGTGCAATTATCTTCACAGACGCATCACTCCATGACAAAAAATAGCAGCTGAGATGGAAGCACCATGTCCCCGCGGAATCCAGCTATCAATGGAAAATTACGCATTCATTACTGGGCTTTATTTAGGGGCTTATTTTATTCATTGGCTCAGCCGGCACTGGCCAGCCTGGACGCCTTGTCTGGCACAGGCCATCCCCAGCGAGGGGCTGAGGGTGCTGGGGTGGCCCTGCTCCCCGAGGTGGGTGCTGGCAGCAGCACTGGGCATGCTGAGCAGAGCCAGGACAGGCCACCAGCAGCCAGGACACTCCAGCTGGCTGCTGCCCACCTGTAGCACAGGAGACACAGCCAGACCCACCTGCAGCTCTGGCTCTACTGGCTGGCACATTCACTAGTGGGTCACAGCTTGGCTTGTGCCACTCAGAGCCACCCCAGGAGGCCCAGGGGTGAGTGTCCATGTGCTGCTCCAGGTGGAAGCAGGAGGGGAGCCAGCAGCAGCCAGCAGGGCAGGGAGCTGCCAGGTGTGAGGAGGAGAGGCTGTGCAGGACCAGCCCTGGGTGCCAGGAGGACACTGGGTGATCCATGGGAGACAAGGTGACCCAGAGGGGCAGACACAAGTGTGACTGGACAGGATGGGTTGGCCAAGGTGAGACCAAGCAGGAACTGGTGATGGTGGAGACCTCTCCCAGCACCATGCCCAGAGGTGGCATGAACCACCCGTGCTCCTTGCTCATTTCCAGGTTTAATTAGAAATGTATTCCAAACCACAAACCCGTGCCCAGCACTAGACACAGGGCAGGTAAAGGGGGCTGTGAGTGCCATAAAAACCTGCCAAAGCCCCAGTCTGGCCATGGATGCCCATGGGCCAAGGGACACCTCGTGGGGCAGTGCCAGCAGCTCAGGCCTGCCCTGCACCTTCCCAGTAGCTGCATCCTGGCCCTGGCCTGGGGAGGGCTGCAGGGGCTTGGGGCCACAGAGAGCATCATGTGGAAACCACTCCTGGGGAGAATCCAGCTGAAAAGGGATGTCCCCAACAGGAACATCCAGCAGCACCAGCATCCAAGAGATGATTGTGCCTGGCCCCATAGGCAGAGCCAAGCCAGGGGCTACAGCAATGTCTACCAGCCCTCATTCCAGTGCTGGGGCAAGTGGGGGGCAGCCCTGCCTGAGACGGCTTCAGGCTCAATCCCTCCTGCTGAGATCACCAAGCAGTTCTCACCCCAACAGCTTTTCACCTGGTATGTGTGGAATTAAACGTCTTTGTGTCCGGCTGGGCAGGGTGCCCTATGCAGATGATGGAGGCAGGCAGCAGCCAGGGAGGACCTGCAGGGCCAGGGACCACAAGATTCTCCCTGGGGAGGAAAGGGAGGGGAGCCTGACCCCAGACCTCAGAGGCCAGGCACAACTGGAGAAGGGGAGCACAAAGCGTTGTGCTCTAGAGTGAGTCCAGAGCCAGGGGAGCAGGTCAGGGACTCACGTACCCCCTTGGCATCACTGCTTCCTCTGTACAACCTGGCGGAGGTGCAGCTCGCTCTCTGCTGCCACGATGGGCTGCTCGTTCTGCCGGTGGTGGCTGATGAGGTGGCTGATGCTCTCAAATAGCACGTCCTTGGTCCTCACCTGGAGCCAGGGCACAGTGGTCCTCAACTCAGGAGAGCTGCCTCTCCTACAGCATCCAGTTGCAACACCCTGCCCATGGCTGTGTCCCCATCAAACCACCCCGTGCCCTGCCCCTCTCCTGGTCCCAATCGCCCACCCGTGCCCTGCCCTCACCCCATGCCCTGCCCTCACCACTCCCTCGGGATCCACCAGCAGCAGGTGCTTGGGCTGCCCGCTGTGCATGCCGGTCAGCACGTACTGCCCCGGGTTGGTGAGGCTGTCCCGCACCAGGAAGTCCCCGTCCATCTGCAGGAGCCTCTCAGCATCCCGCCGGCTCATCCTGCCGTGGTACCAGGGCTCCCTCCGGAGCTGCTCCTCCGTGGGGGCGATGGGGGCCTTTCGCGTGGGGGGGCTTGGCCACTGGTCCTCGATGGGGGGACTGCTGCCACCCCCTGCAATGCACTCGTGGAGCTTCAAGGCATCCTCAAACGGCCCTGTGGGATCCAGGGGTTGTGGGATGTTACACCTGGGGCATGAGGCAGGGCTGGGCTGTGGTGTGGACAGAACCCCAGCCCCCGGTGCACTGCAGGGCACTGCTGTCGACTAGGCCAGTGCCAGTACCTCCAGGGCTGTGGCAGGTGACCCAGACAGCTGCTGGCACAGCTTGGCCACTCCACAGCAGGTTCTGCACCATTTCCCCCAGTGCAGTGGCTTACTCATGTCAAAGAGATCCTTTTTGGGGCTCTCCTCTGCCGCCCCATGAGCCACCAGTTCTGGCTCCCAGGCCTCCAGGCTCTGCGTGTTCACGTACATGTGCTCCTCGTAGTCCCGTGGCCCCAGGGTGTGGCCATCAGCCTGCAGGTAGCCGTCGCAGGGCTGGCCTGTGGGGACGGCCATCACCGCTGGCCAGGACCGGGCAGGGTCACAGGGACCCCCCAGCTCATGGCTTCCCCCCCAGCAGTACCCACCCTGGCTCTCCAGCTCCCAGGGTGGCCCCAGGTGGCTGCTCGGGTCTCGTCTGATTGCTAACCCGCCCTGGGAAAGGAGACAGTAAGAGCATTGGGGGGGCCCTGCCTGGGACCCCCATAGCAAGGCCAGCAGTGGCTCTGGGGGGCTCACCTGGCTGGGGGGGACAGAGCTGCAGGGCTGAGTGCGGACGTGGCCCAGGGCTGAGCTGTGGCGGAGCCGGGAGTCAACCAGGCCCCCCGGGGGGGGCTCCTTCCCTGGGATGCTGTTGTAGTAGTCATGCTCAGCCGCCTCCTCATCCTCCCCCCAGGCTGAGTCCTCTGCAGCCAGCGCCCTGCAGCAGGGATGGCTGAGCTGGGGACACCTGCCTGGCCCAGACAATCCCCAGTGACGAGGGCTCCCAGAGCCACCCCCAGCCAGGGGACATGCCCGGGACAGGGGCGCACAGGGCCCCCCACCCCCCTACCTCTCTGGGGGTACCACCACCTTGGGGGGGCTGTGCAGGTACTGCTTGAAGCGCAGCTCAAAGGCCTGTCCCACCGTGCTGATGACGCTCTGCGCCAGCCCCTCGCAGCACTCCAGGATGTGGCAGGCTGTGGACAGACAGACAGACGGTTTGAGCATTTCCCCCACACCCCTTAGCTTCACCCTGAGCCACCCCTTGTGCTCCCCATGAGGGATCTCTGCCTCCAGCCTTCACCCCCCAGTGCATCCCGCCTCCGGTGTCACCTCTCTGGTTGATGGGGTCCTTGGCGACATAGGCGACATAGTCTGTGGTGTCCTGCAGACAGAGGGGGAGATCAGCACTCATGTCCTGCTACTGTGTGGGGAGCAGAACTGGAGGGCCAGGGCAAGGGGACAGCTCAGTGCCAGCCCCACATCCTGACCCAGGCCAGGCCACCCTGTGCTCGGCTCAGCCATAGGCAGTCCCTGTCCCCACCATGCTGGGGGACTGGGGTGTGCAGGACTCACCAAGTCCCCACCAGAGGCAAAGGAGATGGACTGCATGTGGTGGTTGGCAATGATCTGCGTGGGGAACATGGCCCAGGAGGGCATTAGCAAAGGGGCCACCAGCTTGCAGGCTGGCAGGTAGAAGGACTGTGTGCCCAGCAACACTTACCTGGCGTGTGGTGGGGATCATGAGGTTCAGCCCATCAACAGAGATGTTGACAGCGATGCTCATGCCAGCGAAGTGCAGGTTACTCTTGCCCAGGATGGAGAATAAGGCTTTGTTGGGAGCCTAACAGAAGAAAGGATGGTGGGGGCAAGGAAGACCACCAGGACCATGCATCCTGGAGTGAACAAGGAAAGAGGGGGTTCCCCAAGAGGCCCCAAGTACACAAACTGGGCAGGCACCCCTATTGCCCTGCCCCACAGCCTTGGCTTGTCCCAGGGACAGAATGAAATGGAAACAGCTGAATGGAAACTCACCTTCTTCTTCCAGATGCCCTTCACACCCGGCACTGCCTCATACAGTCTGTTGATGGCTTCCCTGCAATGGTCAGACCATGGCCTGGTCACTGCTCCAGACCTCCAGCCCTTCCCAGGTGCCTTCCCCCCGACACTGCTCCGTGGGGTCTGCTGGCACAAGCCCCCACAGCCCCGGGCGCCGCAGCCTCCCCGCAGCGCTGCCCCACGTCACGGCCCGTGGTACGTAATCCCAGCTGGGGCCACCTCCCTTCTCCTCTTTCCAGCCATTGATCTGCGGCAGTGCCCTTCGTCCATGTCCCTGCGTGCAGGGTGGGTCCTGCAGGGCACAGCTCCCCCTGAACCCTGTTCCCTGTTCCCCTCTCTGCACAGAGAGCACCCAGGGCCACCAGGGACTTGGGGTGGCACTGGTGTGAGGGAGAATGGGACTGCAGGGCCGTACCTGGTGACCTGGGTCCGGGTGTTGAAGTCGAGGGACCTCATGGAGCGCAGCACCTCAATGCACCCCATGTACTGCGGGGGAAAGCAGTCCGAGCCGGCAGCACAACAGGGCAGGCAACGGAGAGGAGAGGCCGGTGTCAGGGAGAAGGGCCTTCCACCCCAGCTCCAGGCACCACACAGCAGCTTTCGCCCCCCACCCCAAACCACCCCATCATATGCCCAGACCCCTGCTGAGGCCCCACAAACTCATCTGTGTACTACAGCTTGTGATGCCTTGTAGGGGCTGACAAGGCTGGAGTCCCAAGGTGGGCTCCACGGCCCAGCAAGCCCCTGGCCCCGGCCCCATCACGGAAGCTGCATGTAGCGGGGGCAGCTGCCGCGGTCCGGCCGTGCGGGGGGACTCGAGCGAGGGCTCTGCCCGCAGCCGTCGGGAGGAGCGGCCGGACCCGCGAGCCCCGCACACGCCTGGGGCCGGGGACTCCGCGCCCTCCCGAGTCTCCGGGCTCCGGCGGGACTTACCCGGACAATGTAGGAGACGCCGGGCCCCAGCACCCGCTCGTCGGGGTGCAGCCAGCCCTGCGCCGGTTTGCGGATGAAGCTGCCCTTGCGGCTCCACTCGTCCCCGCCGGGCCGGGTCCCCGCCGGCGCTGCCGCCCCCCGCGCCCGCCCCGCCGTCCCCCGCGCCCTCCCGCCGCCCGGCAGCGCGCAGGGCGCGGCGCAGAGGGGCTCGCAGGCGCCCAGGACGGCGGCCAGCCCCGAGGGGGACTCCGCCGCGGCGGGAGCATCCCGGGCGGCGCCGGCGGGGCCGCGGCCGAGGAAGCCGCTGGAGCCGGGGAACTTCCATTGCGGCATCCGCGGCAGCAGCGCGCAGAAGGTGGTGCCGTGCTCGGGCTCCTCGCCCGCCGCGGGGCACGGCGCGGGGGCCGGCGACGGCATGGGGGCGGTCAGCGGCTCGTCGCGAAAGCGGTCATACTTGGGCTCCGGGAGCATGCCCGGGGCCGCGCTCCGCTCCGCTCCGCTGCCGCCGCGCCGGCTCCCACCCCCCGCCCGCTCCCCCGGGGCCGCGCCGCGCTGATGTCATGGTGCGAGCGCTCCGCCGCCCGCCCGGCCCCGCATCCTCCGCCCCCGGCTCCCCCCCCGCCGCGCCGGACCCGCGGCCGCCAGAGCATCCCCGTCCCGCCCAGCATCCCCGCCCACCGGAGCATCCCCGCTCACAAACAGCGCCCACGCCACGCCTCGGCTGGGCGAGCACGGCCCGTGGGGGCCGGAGACACCCACGCTCTGCCCTCCGTCCTGCTCCAAAACCCCTGGCCACGGTCTGCGGCCGCGCCAAAGCCCGCGGGGCCGGCGAGTTTCCAGCTTTGCCGCAAGTGTCGGGAGCGAGGGGCTGGGGGTAGCAGGCAGGGGAGGGTGATGGCCCCTCCCAGAGCCGCAGGGCTGAGGCACGGGCTCCCGCCCGCTCGCTTTTTGTGTTAGCTGGAGCGAAAGCGGCCAGCAGCCTCAGGCACTGCCCTCGCCCACAGCAGGGACATTTTCTGCTCTTTCCACCTCTGCATTCCCGGAAAGGGCTTCACAAGCCCAGGGCTGGCCGGGGAGGCGGGGGAGGGCTTGGCCAGGCTTGGATGCACAAGCGGGCTGCCCTACTTCTGTGCCTCCCAGCCCACTGGTCTTTTTCGCTCTGATTTCATTTGCCTCTAAAGCCAGATCTGATTCCCGCTTTGTTTATATCTGTCTAGAGGCAGTAAAAAGGCACAAACATTTCCTTCTTTTTCTGCTTGTAACTGCAGCAAGCAGGGGGGAAAATAATCCCACAAAACGCTTAAAGCGACTTTCTGACCTCAATCGAGCAATTCGCCCTTGCTCCTGCCCCGGGGCTGCGGCGTTTTTCGAGCGGCTCAGAGAGCTCCGGGCTGGCTGGGCCCAGAAGGTCGAGGAAGCCAAAGCAGACCCACTGCAGCTCTGCTGTGCTGGAGCCCCGGGGACCCTCACCTTTCCCCAGCCCTGCATCCCCTCCATCGCCAAAGTGGGGCTCCATCCCCGCAGCATCACAGGCTCTTCACAGCTTCCCGAGGAGCTTCCCTGGGCCGCTCTTCGGTCCAACGTCCCCCAGCCCTCACGGCAACCGGCACAAACAAAACCGGAGCCTCCCCGGGGGCCGGCCATGCCCGGGACGCCGCAGCAGCCTTTGTCTTTCCTCCTCACTGTCTCCTGCTCTCTGGCAGGTGATGGGGTGAGAGCCAGTAATTGCTCTAAGTGCGATCAATAAATCAAGGTAATAGAATTACATCTGCTGTTGCCATGTTGGGAACCGCTTCCCTGCTCTCTGATCTCTCTCCTTGTTTTTTTTTTTAAGCCGCTGCAGAGCACTGGAACAAATCAGACTTCTCCATGCACTTATAAGCGGCTCCAGGAGGGTCCAAGGGGCTGAGGGTCAGTCGAGGGAAGGCACCGGGTCCCGGCAGAGGTTACGGGCAACGTGCAGAGTGCTCCGGGGACCACGAGCACCCCGGGGCCTGGGGACAGCAGAGCCGGGCACGGTGCAGCAGCCCTGGGGAGATGGAGCTGCCCTCCACTCCCACACAAGTCCCGGGAAATCGGGGGATTACTTTAATCTTTCAGGTGGAGTTACCTGAGGGGTTTTCCTTGGGTTTAATCATTACTTAAAGGAAAAGCTCCATGGACAAAGGCTGGATCGCAGCCTCTAGCGCTCCGCGGGGACGCAGGAGCCCTGACAGCCTCTGGCTGCCCCACGGTGAGACCCCTCCAGGCATCCCAGGGGCCTCCCGTGTGCACCGCTGCCCGGCACTGTCACCTCGAGCGGGCGGGGTCGAGCAGAGCGGCGCTGGCGAGCATAGAGCTTGTCTAACCTGTGCCAAATTAATGTCCTCTGGCCCCGTACCAATGTAATCGGCACTACGCGCTCTCTGTCTCGTGCAGGATTAATTAGGACGCGCTCCAAGCCCTGGCGGCACCGGGGCAGGAGCTGCTCCCCACCCGCAGTCCCGGACCCGGCTGCCCCTCCCCACCAGCACCGGGTTCGGGGGAAGGGATGGGATGGTCCTGGGGAGGCGCTTGGCTGTGACCACCCCGGGATGCCGGTGCTGAGGACGGAGTCACCAGTTCGGCACCGAGTGACCGCGATGGGGCAGGCACGGCTCTTCCCGAGCCGCCGGTGCCGCCGGCCCCGGGGAGGCCGCATGTCCTTGTTCAACCCGCCTGCCCCAGCCGGGAGCCGTGCCCGTGACAGAGCAGCAGCCGCTTCAAAGGCGACCGGGGCTCTGAGTCGCTGCCGGTGCCACCGCCCGCTCCCGGTGCCACCGCCGCTCCGTGACGCCACGGCCACGCCCCAGCCAGCGGAAACGCCCGCCCTCCTTCCCCGCTCAACCAATCACAGGCCAGCGCGGCCGACGAGGAAGAGGCGGAGCAGCCAATGAGGTGCGGCGGAAGTGCAGGATCCCGGTCCGGGGGCGGGGCCAGCGGGCGGGGTCGCCCCCTCCGCTCCGCACCCCCGCCCTCAGCCCCGGGCCCGGCGCTCCACGCCCGGTGCCGGTCCGGGTCCGGTGCCGGGTCCGGGCCCGGGCTCGGGCTCGGCTTCGGCTCAGCGCGGCCCGCTCCGGTTCGGCCCGGCCCGCCACAGGGAGGATGGGGCAGCCGCGGCGGCCGGCGATCGGCAGCGGCCCGGCGGCGCCATGACCGGCGAGAAGAAGAAGAAGAAGCGGCTCAACCGCAGCGTCCTGCTGGCCAAGAAGATCGTGATCCGGGACGGGGCCGGCGTGAGCGCGGGGCTGGGCTCTGTCGGGGGGATGGCGGGGCCCGGGCGGTGCCGGTGTCCGGTGCGAGTGAGGGCTCTCCCCGGTGGGCTGCACCCTCACACCGCCCCTGTGGGCGCTGCCGCTGCCGCCGCCGGCCCGGGGCGCGGACGGGACGGACCCGGCAGGTGCTGCAGCCCGAAGGATCCCAGGGATGGGCGCTGCACCTGCCGGCGTTGTGCCGCTTTCCCGGTGCGCTCTCGTTCCTGGGCAGCAAAACCAGCGCGGGCCCGGACAGGGAATCCTCCATCGTCCCGTTGGGGTTGGATTTAAGCGTCCTAGGCTGTCTGCAGCCTGTGAACAGAAAGAACAGAACAGCATCTCTCGCTGCCTTCATTCGTGTTTCGAATTCCACTCTGAAATGCAGGATGAGGCCGCTGAAAGGTTTTTGACTTTTCTCTGTTTTGCAGCGACAGGGGATCGGGGAGCCCAGCGTGTACCACGCCGTGGTTGTGATTTTCCTGGAGTTCTTTGCCTGGGGGCTGCTGACCACGCCGATGCTGACGGTGAGTGTATTTCCATGGGAGCTCTCTTGGTGCTCCTGAGAACTAAAGTCTTAGCCCAGCCTTTCCTTGGGGAACTGTGGAACAAGAGTCTTTGGTTATGCAAGAACATTTCAACGTATTAGCCTGGTAATATAACATGCAAATCAAACATACAGACAGCATAAAGGGACCTGCAGAGAAGTGATGTGGTGACATAAAGTAAAATGAGAGGGGGTTCAGATGATGGGGAAGGACATGTTTGAGGCTCTCTGAACCTCAATCTGAGCATGCTGGAACCATTTATAGACCTGCAAAATGTTAAGGACAGTGGTTTCCCATGCTGGAAAGGGCTAGAAGAGCTCCTCACGAGGAGGCATTGTTGGCTGAATATTTCCCCTTTTCCCTATTTTCCCTTTTCCTTGCCCTTCCAGGCCTCTGGCTGGCAGATGCTTAGGGAAATTTTGAAAAAAAGTTGTTAGCTCTGACTTTTGATTTTGGTTTGTCTTCCCTCCAGGTCTTACACCAGACATTTCCTCAGCACACGTTCCTGATGAATGGCCTGATTCATGGAGTCAAAGTAAGGAATATTCCTTCCAGGATTTCCTTTAAATCTGCTATCGGTGCAAGAAGGACAAGCCATTATTATCTATATAATTTGCTGATGTTAGCCAATATTTGTCCAGTTTGAGGGAGCTCTGGCAAACCTGATGCAAAAGGAAGGACACAGACATGGGGCAGCTTGTTCAGCTGATTTTACTGAGCAGGACAACATGCTGCTTGTCAGTGTGGGGCTGGAGTTACAACAGCTATGTGTTTCAGCTGGAAATATTCTCATCAGCGTGAGATCAGCCCTGTGCCCATCCTCTGGAGCATAACAGAATCAAAAATCTGTGATACCTAAACTTATTAGTGATAGAAATTGAAACCAGGTGGCCTCAGTGACCTCCATGCAGGAGGTGGGAATGTGCTGTGGCACAGGGAGTGGGACTGGGAAGCTTCTTGCACTAGACCAGCATTCCCAGAGCAGAATTGCAGGCAACAATTGTGAAAAAGCAAAAGTCCTGTATTCTGACTGGGGAATCAGGCAACACAGATGGTTCTTGGCTGTCTCCGGGAAGAGGATCTTGGAGAACAGCCCCAGATGGGTTTGCTGGGCACTCCTGTCAGCGCTGAAAGGCTCTGCCCTGCCTGACTTGGGCTTGGGAGACATGGAAAGGTCTTGAATAATTTTATTTGTGCTTAATGGGCCTGGCTTCTCATTGTGTCTGTCCTGTCTCCGCCTATAAGGGAAAGCTTTCCCCAGAACTGCAGCAGCTGTTGCCATGGTGGAGCTGTGCCAGCAGCTTTCCAGGTCCTGGCAGGGCTGCTTGGGTGCCCACAGCACTCTGCAGGGAGCAGGAGTGCTCAGTGGGGCCTTGCTGGTCGAGGATTTGTTTTTCCCTCCCTAAAAGGTGGTGGGCAGTTTAATAAACTGCTCTCTTGTAACAGAATAGCTGCTTGTAGCAATCAGTAAGGGTTGTCTCCTCCTGACGTTGTTGAAAGCTCTCACTGAGGGTTTTTCTTTGTCCCGGGGTCTGTCTGTCCATCCCAGGGTCTGCTCTCTTTCCTAAGTGCCCCGCTGATTGGTGCTCTCTCTGATGTCTGGGGCAGGAAATCCTTCCTCCTTCTCACCGTTTTCTTCACGTGTGCACCAATTCCCCTGATGAAGATCAGCCCGTGGTGAGTTCATTCAGTACAACCCCAGGGTTCTGAAGACGGGAAGGAGCACGAGGCTGAAGGAGGAGGGTTTGCAGGTGTTCATTTCAGGATGAGATGGAAAAGTCTCACCCATCTCAAGGATGGAGGAGGATGCTCAGCCTAGAGACTGACTTGTCTTGTTCTGCTGGAGGGCTCAGTTGGGAATAAAGGATTTGTCGTCCTCTGTGCTTGTTCCATCACTCAGTGCATTATTTCTATTAGGGAAAATGAGTGGTAAAACTTCAGGGGTCTCCAGACCAAGACTCCATGTTCTTGTTCTGCTGCACTGAAGGAAAAACAAGGGAGAGGCTCTGCTTCAGCAGCTATGGACCATGGTGTGGTTGCTCTCTAACTCTGCCTTGGGCTCTTGCAGGTGGTACTTTGCTGTCATTTCCATGTCTGGAGTGTTTGCTGTCACCTTTTCTGTGATTTTTGCCTATGTTGCTGATATCACACAGGAGCATGAGCGCAGCACGGCGTACGGCCTGGTAAGGAGCTGAGTCACTGTCCTGGCTCTTGAAAGGAATATCTGGGGCTTTGCAGGTAGGAGAGGTATAAAATTAGGGTGGGAGATTGATTGGCTAATCACAGTCTCCCTGTCCTTCTGTTTGGGATTTAGCTTTGGAGGGCAGGCTGATCTCTGCCCACTCTGAGTGCTGACTGTGTTGTATAAACCAGCCTGACCCTTGAGGTTTTCCACACCAGGGAATGGGGAGCCTGTGATGCTTGGTGTGATCTTGCCCTTCCTCTAGTTTTACTGACAGGACCATATGGGAATTGCTCGGACAGCTTTGATTTCCCTTTGCTAGAATTTAGCCCAGGTGCACCAAGAGAATCTGTCATCTGTCTCTGCACAGGAGTCCCTGTGAATCCTTGTTTACCTCTCCATCAAAGATGCCAGGAGGAGTTTCCCTGGGTCACTGGGGAGGAGGAGATGGGCTCTAGGAAGAAGAGGCTCTAGGGATGTTTTATGCTTCCAGGTGTCAGCCACGTTTGCTGCCAGTCTGGTCACCAGCCCGGCCATCGGCGCGTACCTCTCCCAAGCCTACGGTGATACCTTGGTGGTTGTGCTGGCTTCAGGGGTTGCTTTGCTGGATATTGGCTTCATCCTGCTGGCTGTGCCTGAGTCACTGCCTGAAGAGATGCGCCCAGTCTCCTGGGGAGCCCCAATCTCCTGGGAACAAGCTGACCCATTCGCTGTGAGTGAGCCTGCTGCTGTTTTCCTGTCTGCTGCTAATGCTTAATGTTTGCTTTAGTCCTGGGTTTTAAGGTGTTTAGGTGTTTTTAGTCCTTGTTTTTAAAGTGTTAAGCCCTTGGTTTGGCTGTCTTTGTACCTGGAGATTTTACAGTGATACTAAGTCAAATTTAAAAACGTTGTTTCTCGTTGCCCACCCCTCTCCCTGCAGTCCTTGCGGAAGGTGGGTCAGGACTCCACAGTGCTGCTCATCTGCATCACCGTCTTTCTCTCCTACCTTCCCGAGGCCGGCCAGTACTCCAGCTTCTTCCTCTACCTGCGACAGGTCAGTCTCTGTCAAAGCTCTGGGTGCAGGAAATCCTGGCCTAAAAATACCATCAGAGTTGTGTCACCTGTCCCAAGGTGGTTTTTCTGGCCAATAACTCAGTAAAGCTGAAGTTGTAAGGAATGGTGATTTGTTCCAGCTCTCCTGAAGAATGTGTGAACCTTGTGACTGCTCTGTAGGCATTGCCAGGGGCAAGGCCAGGCTTGGCTCCTTGCTGACGTCTGCCTGGCTGTCCTGGCTCTGCCACCTTCAGGCACTGGAAGGGGAGCTCAGTGATTTAAAACCAGCTCAGTGATTTCTTCAGTCAGAGGAAAATCTGATTCCTGTAGCACCTGAATTGCTGTTAACGTTCAGTCCCTGAGAAGCAAATTCAGTAAACATTGTTTCAGTAATAAGCAGATGGGACTCAGTTTCTTCATGCAGGAAAAGCCAATTCTTTATTCACAAAGGTCATATTTATAGAAAATATCAGAATGCACTGTGTTAGACCTAATTGGCTAACAATACACTGACAGATTATTGGTCAGTAAATGGCCAGGGTGTATGTCTGTCAAATCTCTGTTTTTGGTTAGATTACATATTTTGTTCACTGATTCCCATGGGACAGATATTCTGTTTATTACAGGTGCAAACTGTTTTTCTCTACAAGAATAGTTTGTTATGCTAACTACTTCTCATTCCTCTCATTCTTCCTTATGGCAACTTACAGGCCAGCTGGTAATTCAGCAGAGCAAGACCTGATTTTATAAGGCCTTTCTTTTATAATATATCTGCCTGTATGCAACAAACATGAATGACATTGATGGAAAGGCTCTTGTCACCTGGTGCAAATCTGCCTGACAAGTCCCTCTTTGATGTTTTCACAGGTCATTGGTTTTTCCTCAGAGACTGTAGCAGCCTTTATTGGTGTAGTTGGAATTCTCTCTATACTGGCTCAGGTGAGAAGCAATATCTGTGCTGGCTTGAGCTGTCTGCTGTAAGAATGTCCAAAATTTCTGATTTTGGGGCCACTGAGTTGTCAGAACTCCTGTGGCCACACAGACTTTTGAAACAGAGATCTTAAATTAGGAGGTCCCTCAGGTTCCTGTCCTCTTGTCTCCTGGTGTTGCCCTCTTTCTTTGCCCCTGCTTGAAAACACCTGTTTTTCTTTCCAGACAGTCGTGTTGGGAATTCTCATGCGTTCAATAGGAAATAAAAACACCATCCTCCTGGGACTAGGTTTCCAGATCCTGCAGCTTGCCTGGTACGGCTTTGGATCACAGCCTTGGTGAGGGTTTGCCCACGTTTCTCTCCCTCTGTGGCCACTCCCGCCCTGCAGCACAGGGCGAGGCTGTGGCTGTTCCTCACAGCTGCCTCCTTCCTCCCCAGGATGATGTGGGCAGCAGGAGCTGTGGCTGCCATGTCCAGCATCACCTTCCCAGCCATCAGTGCCATGGTGTCGAGGAACACGGATCCTGACCAGCAGGGTGAGTGCCTGGGGAGCCAGCTGATGGGGGAGGTTCATCCCAGAAGGTGCTGAGCTGGCACAAGGGCAGTGGAGGGGTGGGCAGGAACATCTGTGCCAGCTGTGAAATGTCACTGTACTCACAGCAGTATTGACACTCACTTTGACCGTGGCTGGTGCTTTACAAGGGAACTCCCAGGTCATGCAAGTGGGTGTTTGGTGTTGTCTGTCTGAGGCAGAGGAGGCTGCTGCATTTTGCCTGCCTCACAGTACATCTCTGAGTCCTCAATTAAATTCCAGTTCATTGTTGCTTTTTGTGCCCATGCTTATTTCAGTCTGCAAAGCAGCAAACCCAGCATTACTGATTTTCGTAGAACCTGGCACTGAGGGAAGCTGCTCATCTGCCAAGACCTCCCCCTGCACATTAGCCCAGATCCAAGTGCTTGATCCTCTCTCTTAATATCTCTAAATATGTATCCTCGAATAAAGCAAGTTTCTTTGGAAAGCTGGAGGCATTTTCCCCCTTCCTCACTGTGTCCCCAGGTGTGGTACAGGGGATGATCACTGGAATTCGGGGTCTGTGTAACGGCCTGGGGCCAGCACTCTATGGTTTTGTCTTCTATCTCTTCCACGTGGAGTTGAACGAAATGGCTGAGGTGGAAACTTTGGGCAAGGCCTCCAAACCCAACATGGCCAACCCTACGGATGAGGTACCTATTCAGCTTCTCACTCGGTTTGCTGGGCTGTGTTTGCCCTCATGCTTTGAATCATTCCTGTGTCTCTCTCTCTACAGAGCAGCATCATCCCTGGGCCCCCCTTTCTGTTTGGGGCATGCTCCGTGCTGCTGTCGCTGCTGGTGGCCCTGTTCATTCCAGAACACAACCTGGCACTGAGGTCAGGCAGCCACAAGAAGCACAGTGCGGGGGCCCAGGCCCACCCCCACAGCCCACCAGCTGGGGGGTCTGATGGCAAGGAGCCCCTGCTGGAGGACAGCAGTGTGTGAGGTGGGACAGGGGAGCTGCCCCGTGGCTCAACTCCACATCAAGGACGGACTCGGAGCTCGGGGAGGGGGAGAGAGGAACCCGAGGTAACAGACTGTGCCACTAACAGCTACTGAGGAGGGACGAGGTTTCCCTTCGAGCCAAATACACCCAGCTGGTGCAAAAATGGAATTGTATCACCTGGTGCTGATGGAAAGGGGAGATAAGGAACTGCTCCACTGGAGGGATAGTTCTGGAAAGCAAACCTGCCCTTGTGCGTGACCCCTGTGTGCCCTGCCAAACCCTCTGCTCGCCGGTCACCAGAGGTGGAGCCAGCGTGGGCTGTTTGGTGGGAGCTCACTGAGCTGCCCCTGGAATAAAAGATGGCATGTGCTCCATGCCCCATCCCTGATACAGCTGGTTCCTGCTGCTGGTCCCTGGCACCCCTGCAGGCTGTGTGCTGAGGGGATGGGGTGCGTGTGTGAAGCACAGGGAGTGGAGCTCTGAGCTTCCTCTCTGCTGGAGGGCCTGAGGAATTTGCCCATTCTGCCCCAAGTGAAACTTAGACCAAAAAAATATAAATCTACTGACTCAATGTTCTGATGAAGAGGGTAAAAATGAAGAAGTTGCAGCTGACACAAGGGAGAATGGGCAGGTGAGAGAAAGGCAACTACATGAATTACAAATGCTTGGATGGCCACAACGGCTGCAGTTCTGTTTGATTTTCTTGTCACTCTGAGGTGGCATTTGCCTGTTGCCTCCACGGGCAGTAGATAGAAGGATTTTTTCAGAAATCTTTTTCTGGAGCTGTGAGGGTTGTTTAAGAGATACAGTTCTCTGGCAGGTTGGAGAAACAACTTGGCTGTGCTGAGCACTTTGGACATGCGTGGTTTCCTGAGAGAAAGGTCAGAGAAATGACTGTTTACCTTGTATAAATCACATTGGTTTGCCCCTGGGCTCCTGCCATCTGATGCTAAACCCAAAGAGTGTCCAATAGATCCTGATGGTGAAGGTTGTGTTGATATGGACTTAAGGGTTTGGATTCCATGTGGTATTTCTGAGCCTGCTGTGGAGGTTTTTGTTTATGGAACAGTGGAACTGCAACCTCTGCTGCAGGCTCCGCTGTGCTCAGAAAGAGCAGGAGGTGCTTGGAGCATTGTGAAAGGAGCTGAGGCAAACAGGGAATGTGTGGTTGTTTATAGAAATGTGGCAGAGGGCAGGAAACAATTGTTCTCATTTGAGTAGATAAGAAGTGGTGGCATTGACCTGTTCTGGGAAGTAAGGACCAAACTGAGGACACTTCAGGAATCCTTTGTGGGTGCAGCAGCCAAACCAGTGTTGCCTTGGCTGTTCTCTGGCTGGGGTCCCCTCTCTGTGGGTTTGGGGAAGATTACCCAGGGGAAAACAGCCAAAAGGGAGGCAGTGCTGGCCCTTTACATCGTGGATCTTTGCAGACACACAGCAGCGACTGCAAATGCCATTTGGTTATCAGAGGTGGGTGTTTAAGTGAAAGAATTGACAGTTTGTTTTGCATTGATCTGGCCTGGTGGCAGCTCCTGTGCTCAGAACTAGGAACAGCTGGGACACAGAGGGATGCTGAGGTGGGTCTGGCTGCAGGTCTGGGGAGCAGAGCCAGCAGGGACTTCCCTGACCTGCTGTGACTCCATTTTTCCCCAAGCTTCTTGTGGTGACACTCCCAATTCCCAAACATTAGTGGGATGGTCAGTACTGTGTGTGCATGACAAGCTTTTATCCTGAAGGAAATCCTGTCACTTGCACTTCCAGGCAGCAGTTCCCCCACCTCTATGTTCCTCACAAAAATGCCTTTTTTAGATGGGACTTTCACCAAGTCCCAGCAATCTGTTGATTTACAATGGATCAAAGTGAGCTGAAGTAGGTTTTTCCCTCACACACAGATGAAGTAAAACATGGAATTGTTACCTCGCTCACACAGAGGCAGTCGGAGCTTCACGGGTACAATATAGCGACACGTTACAAAAGAATGAGCGTAATTTATATGATATAAAGTATATAGAGATATATTTTTAAAAGTCCTCTCCCTTATTGCATAGTTTATTGAAACCAATGTGTTTCTGGTCCCATTCCCTCTCACCACTGCTGCTGCCTGTGGCCTCTCAGCCTCTCTTTCCCCTCAGACCCCAGAACTGTCCAGTAATCTTCCCTCCCCAGTCATGTCCCTCACGATGTGACCCCTGAGCTTCTGGTCATGCTGATTTTGCACCGTGGGCCTGGAGTGTTTTGGTCTCTTTGTCAGCCCCCAAACTTGGGGCCAGCAGGTGACTGCCAGGTCAGGGGCTGTGGCCTGGTTGGTGGCCAGGTGTGCTGTCACTGATGATGGCACTGGGCACCAGTGGGGTACAGCACTGGGAAGCTAGGGGTGGGGATATGGCAGCGAGTGGATGGAGGGGGACACAGCACCAGGCAGCAGCAGGATATCTACAGGTGCCATTACCAACAGAAAGAGAAAGGTGGCTTGTGCTGGTGTGCAGAGCTGGGAGCAGGGGCTCTCTGAGGCTGGGCCAAGCAGAGATTCCTTCCCACCCAAGTGGGGTTCCTCTCACCTGGTTGGGTGGGGCCTTGGCCCGGTGCCTCCCCTTCCCTCGGTGCAGGGCTGTGACCCCTGCACTGCTCTGATGTGACAGAGCAGGAGCTGGGCCAGGCGGTGCTGGAGCCGCAGTTACCGGAGCCAAATGAAGAACGACTTGTTCTGAAGGGCCGGTGCTTCTGCAGCATCCCACGTGGAGGCTGGAAAGGCTGTGTGGAGCATTCAGCTAATTTTGCCAATTCTTGTTACTTTATATAAAAATGCAACTTTTTAGAAAGGAGTCTTTTCTTAAAATCCGCTTGATCTGCTGTGCAGTGCCTGAGCCTGGCTGCTTAACATTGGGATTCCCAGGAATTTGTCTGCAAGGACTTAAAATCTGGGATGGTAACAGCAATGCCCAAACACAAGGCAAAAATCATCTCAATTCGCCTGTCAGCATCCTGGCAGGTCAAGTGAGTTTCAACTGATCTTGTTGCATTAAAAACCTGAGTTACACCATTGCTTTATCTTCTGCCATTAATTTTGCAAAGTAGTAACTTTTTACTTCCCTGTTTTTATTCTTTTTCTGCACTCCAAAGGCTGTTGACAGCTGTGGTATCTTTAAGCGTGGGCACTGGGCCCCACCTCTGCTCTCTCACAGTTCACCATCACGTGCGTTTGTGTGTCTCTTTTTTAAGCTAATGATAAAATGTATTTATTTCAGTTCAAGTTGTGTTTGGAACTGGCTAATCTCTCCCTCTGATGGATTATTTATTAAACTGCTGCTTTCCTGTTGTGTTGAAGGTCTCTGTCCTTGTTCCTCTCCATCACCAGTGGTACCAGGCAGCTTCTGCCCAGAATTGAAATGCCCCTTGAGAATTATGTGAAAATGTGGGACAGGTTTGGGAGAGTTGGGTTGGGGCTGCCAGTCCCTGCCCCAGCCCAGGATGGGAAGCAGGTCCCTGACTCCTGCCTGCCCCACTGGAGCCTCCTCCTGGATTGGTTTTTAGTAGCCCCGACTCTATTGTCTTAATTTTCAACCAGGCCTAATTTAGATCTTATCTGACTCATTTAAACACTCTTTGTGGTGGCTGAGGAAGGTCCGGGGTGACTAATATAATCCCAGAAAATATAAACACATCCAAGTCAGCTCTGGGATGGGAACTGGTGCTTGATGGATGGTATCCTGGAAAATGAGCCATTACACAGCCTGTTGCTTCTGTATGCATTTCCTCTGGACTGGAGCTAGCTTTTGTTTTGATTCCATCTTTAATTGAGAGAAAACCTCCAACTTGTCTCGTGCGACATCGCTGGAGAACAAAGGGCAGGTGTTGCAGTGCAGGATGTTGTTGACCACCCTTCCCCCTGGTGTGGTGATTCCTGGGGCAGTGGCAAAGCCTTGTCCCTTCTGGTGGTGACAGCCTGGGGTTAGACCCCGACCCGAGGGGCTCTGGGGGTATCCTGAGCTGGAGCCAGCACTCGTCCCTTGGTGGTTTGTGTCTCCACACTGAACTGTTTTGTTTCCTGAGCAACATCTCTGGACAAAGTATTGCCCGGCACAAATCCCCGCGGCGTCCCTGCGGGAGGAAGCACAATCGGCTTCCAGGAAAGGTGTTCAGGCTCTGAGTCTGGAAAACCATCATTCCCTTCGTTCCTTCAAAGGCTTCCTGTGGGGTGGAAAACACTCCTGGTGCGTAAGCTTGCTCCTTCTGGCCTGTGCACGCAAGCTGGTGATGTCCCTGTGCTGTGCCCAGGGCAGCAGCAGCTCTGGTGCTCCTCTGGGGTGGGGGAAGGTCAGAATCCATGGAGGAGAAGTCCCAAGCAGGCGGTGGAATAGGGGTTGAGGTGAGTCCACTGCTCAGAGCTGTACTGGGGGCTCTACCACGTCACTCTGAGCTGGGGCAAGTCTCCTGACCTGCCCCTGGCTCAGTGGCTGAGCCATTGGAACTGCATGGTTATCAGGTTTCCATGACTTCAGTTTCCTCTGTCTTGCTCCCTCTGCGGGTGGCTGGGGCAGCTCTGGGCACTTCCAAGCTCCAAAACAGAGGAAGTCCAGCACAGGGTGCTGGGTTTTCTGGTAACTGCTAATTTCTTGAGGTCCAGGAAGGTCTAAGGAAACCTCTTTTTAAGATGAGGTGGTTCCATAAATGCTCAGCTCTTATTCAGACACTGATTATGGGGTTTTCTTATCGCATCGGTGCCACAATCAGGGTTATGGGAGAGGAAGGTGAAACCCTGTCACCACATTTCTGTCCTCAAGGTTCCCAGACTCAATTCTGGGAAAAGCCTGACAGTGTGGGAGCAGCCCTGGCCGTGGCTTGTCCCAGGGCTGGGCAGAGGGGCTCTGACGGCTGCTGGAAAATCCGGGAAGTGGCTCTGTTAACACAGGATGGAAGGAACAAAAACCCCAGCATCATTAATCACCTGCTTCGGCTGAGTGTGCACATTTGGTGGGGAGTGTTTACAGAGCACTTTTCTTGCTCAGAGGCCTCCAGCACCCTCAGAGAATTAATGGCATGACCTCCTAAAGGATGCGTGGCACACCCAGTGCACGGAGTTGCATCTCAGAACAGTTCCCACATGAGAAATGTCCAGGTCCTGTGATGTCACTGGGTGCAGAGGTGGGCACGTCCCTCCCTCAGCCCTTTTGGACCTTCCCTGGCCTTGGGTGCAGCCTGGAAGGAGGGCATGGGGCAGAACAGGACTCATCTCTCCACGGGGAGCTGGGCAGGAAGGAGGGAGTGATGCCAGACCCAGATGCTGAGGGCCTTGAGGTTGGATAATGCAGGGTGTTCAACACCTTCTCTGTGGTAACACTTTCTCCAACTTTACCACGAGACCAATCCTCACAGGAACAACTGTTTCCATCCCTGAAAAAGCCCTGTTTGAGGAATAAAGGCACCCAGCTCCAGGGCTGACCATGGGCCCTGGCTCTGCTTTGGGCCCTTTTCACAGCCATGTGTCCCCAGCAGCTGTTGGGGTCATGGAAAAGTTGGTTTGCCAGGGGCTCTGGGGGAGTGATGTAGCCTGAAAAAAAACAGGGATAGAGCTAGATCTAAGCCACATCCCGGGGTGCAGATGTCTGTGCAGGGCTCCCCAGTGGGGTGATGGGGGCCTCTGCAGCCACACGGGGACCCTTTGGGATAGGGGCTTTCCCGGGTTTGAGGGGGCAGCCGGCTTGGCCGTCGGCTGGGCATTGTGCAAGAGCCGAACTTGGAAGAAAATCAGAAACCTCCCTCTGGAAATACCCCTCGGGCTGGAAGTTGTGGAGGTCCTGGGGCCGGTGCTCGCAGGGGCGGTTCCTACAGGGCTTAAGAAGGGCTGAGGTTGGAGCCGGCGGCCAGAAGGACACAGCCCCGGCCAGAGGCACCCGCTCCTGGAAGGGGGGAAGGAAGGAAAGGAGGGAAAACCAGCCCTGCTGCTGCCCTGTGGGTGATGGAGCTGGCGTCTATCCTTCTCGTCCTCGGCTCTCTGTGGGGCTGCAGAGGTGAGTGCCACGGGCCCAAGAGCCACCCTAATTCCTCGACCTGCTGTGCTGCCCTGCTCTGCTCCTGCTGCTCCTCTCCTTGCTTCTCCCTACAGTTCCAGGACCTCCCTGTCACTGAGCTGTGATAGCCACCCTGTCCCCAGGCCGCTGCTGTGGCTCCCCGTCCCAGCGCTCGGAGCTGGGAGGTGCCGATGGCTGTTCCACTCCCCTGACCCTGCACTTTCCTCCTGCCCAGGGCTCGCTGCTGACAGGCTGGTGGTGACACCGCGGGAGCCGGTGGTGCCGTTTGGGGGCTCGACAGAGCTGAACTGCTCCTTGGCCTGCGCAGGGGGCAAGGTGGAGTGGAGGGGGCTGGACACCGCCCTGGGGACCATCTCCTCCTTCTCCACCCACAGCATCCTGCACATCAGACATGCCACCGTGGCCACGGAGGGCATGAAGATCTGCCAGGGCAGCTGCCAAGGGAAGCAGTACCAGAAAACTGCCACACTGAAGGTCTATGGTAAGTGCTCCCAAACCCTGGATGCCCAAGGTACCCCCTTTCCTCCTGAGCTATGCTGTGCTGGCAAAAATCATCTTTGACGCTGCCACTCCTTTCCAGCCCTCCCAGACACGCTGAGGCTGGAGGCAGCTCCCCACATCCTGCGCCCGGGACACCCGGCCAGACTGAACTGCTCAGCCACGCACCTGTACCCTATCGATGGGGTGGCCCTCACCTGGTACCGGGGGCACCAGGTGGTGAAAACAGACTTTGATTCTGACGAAGACAATGAGGAGCTGTATAAAATTGGTTCCATCCTCTCTGTGGATGGGACAGAGGTGGCAGAAGGGGTGGAGTTCAGGTGTGAGGTGACACTGCAGGTTGGGCAGAGGACCTTCACCAAGGTGGCATCTCTGGTGGCAAGTGCTGAGGGTGAGTGCCAGGACGGGCCGGGGACCCCAACCCTCATGTACCCCATTGCCTGGAGCCAACCCCCACTGGCTCCTTGGATTAGCTCTGCCAAGCAGGAGCAGCCCCCACTTCTGCACCACTCCTGAATCCCCCATCCCCATCCCTGTACCTGTCCCTCCTGGCAGTGCCCCTTTGCTCCTGCTCACTGTGCCCAGGGGGTGGAGGAGGTTGGGGCTGTAGTGAGGTCACCTGTGACCAAGGCTGCTTTTTTTTTGGTCACCTGTGACCAAGGCCGGTGTGTGTGTTTACAGCTGTGACGGAGCAGCTGGCGGCCGAGGTCACCTCCACGGGGAGTCCCAGCAGAGCCAGGCCTGTGGCCACCACAACACTTCCTCCAGGGCCGAGTGTCCCTAAAGGTGATCCCACCACAGCACGGGAGCCCAACACTGGGATCACCCTGGATCTGGCTGCTATCACCAACTCCCCCTCCAAGGAGCCCTCTGTGCCCCAGGACCTCATCGCAGGCAGCCCTACTACGGCACGTGTGGCCACCAGCACCCTCCCTGGCTCTGGCAGGGCGGGGACAGTGCCATCTGCGGGGACAATTCCTGCCTGCAGCCTGCAGATCTGGTCGCTGCCTCCCACCGGGACGCGGGGCAGGGCTCTGCGCATCGAGTGCCACGCTCAGTGCACCGGGAACGCCACGGTGGGCTGGCTCCGGACCCCCGCAGCCCTCTCGCAGTACCGGGAGGAGAATATGGGCAGCAGCTCCGCGCTGTGGCTGGACCGCGCCCAGCCCTGGCACCAAGGCCACTACCAGTGTGTCCTGCTCGGCCACCGCAGCCAGATGGTCACCCTGGAGGTGATGGTCGTGGATGGTGAGTGCTGGGGGTCTGCAGAGCCCTGCTCTCACCGCCTGGGTGGGGCTGCAGCTCCTCGTGTCGGTGCAGCAGTTGGTGTTGGGGGATTCGCTCATCCCTCGGCATTTGCTGCCCAGGCTGCAATAACAGCTCCTTGTGTTTGCAGATTCCTTCAGCTCGGGCCCTGCCATTGCTATGGGGACAGCGGGATCGCTCTTGGGGCTCATCGTGACCACTGCCGTGTCTCGACGCCTGTGGAAACGATTCAGATCTCGGTAGCAGCTGTCCTAGAAGTAGGAGCAGTCGGCTGGTGGCACCAGCCCTCCAGCCGTGTCCCTGCTGTCCCCCTGTCTGTCGCTGGCCTCGCTCGGCCCCTGGCCAGCAAGAAGGAGCAGGAGGGCGAGCAGCTGCCTGCGGCTGCCGCGGGAGGCAAATAAAGCCTGGCAGGGCAATGAGCACAGGCGACACAGGGACGCGTCCGGGGCTGGATCCCCGCGGGCTGGCACCGAACACTGGGCTGGGCCCGGCGCCTGGGGCTCCCGGCATCAGCGGGAGCACGAAGGCCGCTTGTCTGTCACAACAGAAGGTCCGAGGCAGCCCTAGGGGCAGCGTGGGCTCGGCGGGTGGGACTGGTGCTCCAATAAAGAGTTGTTTCCGTTCGAGCCCTGAGCAAGTGTCCTTTGAGCCCGGGCGGTCCCGGTCCCGCGGTCCTTCACCGGCCCAGGACACCGGCAGCATTCGCGGCGCCCGCCCGGTTGCCAAGGGAGGGGCATCTGCCCGCAGTAAACATGGTGCCCGCGGCGTTACCATTGATAATGCAGCTTCTTTGACCACACTCAAGATGGCGGCCGCAGCCTCGCCTAATGGCGGCGTTCTCGCATTTCCTTCCTGCCCACCGATTGGCTGCCAGCGTGCAAGATGGCGGCATGGAAACTTCCGGCCCGGGCGGAAGCGCGTTCCAAGATGGCGGCATACGAGAAGCGGCGAGCGGCCGCCGCCCCGGTGCCGGCGGGGGGCAGCGGACTGCCGGAGCCGGGGCGGGCAGCCCCGGGGGGCGGCGGGCTGGCGGAGGGCAGCGCGGCGGAGTTCCTGCTGCGAGCCGGCGTCACGGCCATGGTGCGGGAGGCGCTGCTCAAGGTGCTGGAGGCGCGGCCCGCCGAGCCCGTGTCCTTCCTGGCCGAGTACTTCGAGCGGCTGGTGCTGGCGGAGGCGGCGGCGGAGCCCCCGGGGCCGCCGCAGCGCCTGGCCCGGGCGCTGTGGTACGTGTGCCTGGCTCATCACTCGCACAGGTGCGGCGGGCGGCGGCGGGGGGCGGCGGGAGCGGGGGGCGAGGCCGCCTCTCTGTGTCTGTGCCCTGTCGCGACAGGACGGCCTTCGACAGCAACGCCGGCGCGGCCTACGAGGTGCTGGGCTGCGGCGGGCGGCGGCGGGCGGCGGGCGTGGACGGGCGGCTGTACAGCGAGCTGCTGCGGCGCATCTGCCAGCGCGGAGCGGCCCCGGCCGAGGCGGCGGCCGAGCTGCTGCGCCGCGTCCGCTGCCGCGACCACGAGGCCGTCCCGTTCGACGTGTTCCGCTACGGCGTGCTCACCTGCTGCGTGCTGCTGGAGTTCGCGGCCAAGGCCGACGCGCTGTTCGCCGTGCTGGGCGCTGGGGACTCGGCGGACACGCGGCTGTGCCAGGCTGTGCTGCGGGCGCTGGAGGACGCGCTGGGCGCCGGGCACGGCTCGCGGCCCGGCCGCTACCTGGAAGCCGGCTCCAGGCTGGGCCCCGACAGGCTGGCGCTGGCCATGGACCAGGCGCTGCAGGAGAGGAAGCTCAGCTCCTCCATGAGCAGGGAGGAGTTCCTGAGGAAAGCCACCGCCCTGTTCATAGCGAAGGTGAAGCCCGTGGAGTGATGCCGGGTGGGAGCAGCGCTGGCTGCGGCCACTGCCGGCCCTGCGGGGCCCCTCCAAGCTGATGAGCACGGAGCCTTGGTTGGTTGGGCACTGGCTGGAGAGCCTTGGTCTGCCCAGCAAGAGATTCCCAGTTTCCACGCTCCCTGCCCTGTTCTGATGGTGCCCAGCAGCTCCTTGTCCCTGCGTGCAGCCTTTCCCTGGCGTGGCTCCTCTGGCCCAGCTGTGTTGGGAGATTTTTAGGTGTTATCCAGGATTGACATGGAGGCTGTGACCGCAGAGCTGCTTTGGGCAGTGAAATAACCCAGAAGGAACAAAGTGTGGGGCTGGGCTGTGGCTGCACAGAGGCAGCTGGGGAGCACTGAGGTGATTTAGGATGTAGAGTGCAGGCTCTGGATGAGACACATCCCCTTCCCCCGGGACCAGCTGCGTGTTGGGCCGGGGTTATTTATTTAAACTTGTCTGATCATTATTTATACCGTTCAATTCCTGGTTTGCTGTAAGACATTAAAGCTTTTTTATTATTTTTTAGTGGCCAGTTTCTTAATGTCCCGTAGCATGAAGTTCTAGAATGAGCTGCAGCAGTGCCCATATCCCTGAGGCAAGCCCCGTGCTCAAGGGTTAGTGTTGGCAGCAGATGCAGGACTGTGGAGCACCTGAGTGGAAGAGTTGGTGGGAGGATCCCCGCGGGCTCGGGATGTTGTGTTGGGCGGATGTTCTGCTCCCTGCAGGCAGGACGTGGTGCTGGTGTGGGTGAGGCTGCGGGTGGCGGCTCCTGACGCAGGCACAGCTGACGGGATGTGACACAAAGGGAGGTGCGAGCCGGGGATGCCGAAGGCATCATTCCGCTGCGGCCGTGCCAGGAGCAGCCTCCGCTCCCGTTCCAGGTGCTGTGAATTGTCACACAGGTATGACACCTGCAGGCTGACCCGGGGCTGCGCTCCGGGCCGGGATTCTGTGTGCTGGGGAGCCCCGGGGCGGCTGCCGATCGTTGGATTCTCGGTGGGACGGCGCGACCAGGAGCGCTGCGGGCACCGGCGGGGCCGCCCCGCCCCTCGCCGCCCCCGCCCCGCGCTCTGATTGGCCAGCGGCGCCCGTGGGGGCGGGCCCGCGGTGGTCAGGCCCCTCACGGGACTCCAGCCCCCGCCGTGCCCCGCGTGGCCCCGGTCCCGCCGCCCCCCCGCGCCCCGCAGCGGCTCTGCGCCCCTCGAGAGCCCCGGTACCGGCATGGCGCGGCCCCCCGTGCCCAGCTCGCAGAAAGCGCTGCTGCTGGAGCTGAAGGGGCTGCAGGAGGAGCCCGTGGAAGGATTCCGGGTCAGGCTGGTGGACGAAGGGGACCTGTACACCTGGGACGTGGCCATCTTCGGCCCCCCGGACACCCACTACGAGGGCGGGTACTTCAAGGTGAGCGGTGGGGGCTGCGGGGAAGGCTCGGTGGCGGCGGGGGGCGAAGGCAGAGCAGGCGGTATCGGGGGATGTGCTGGGTGTTTTGGGAAAGGGTGAGACCCTGTTGGGGGACTATGGGTGAGGGAGGGTGTCCCGGGTGGGTGTGGGGGTCGTTACAGAGCTGCTCCCGGGCTCCGGGAGAGCTGGGTCTTTAAGTGGACACCTGGGGGACCCTGGGGCTTCAGAGTGCTTCTGGCAGCGAGCTGGAGCGCAGGTGGCTGCTACCAAACTACTGGGGTCCCCTTCGTTGTGAGGAGCATTCGGCCCCTTTGGCGCTCTGCCTCAACCACCCCCCTGCCCCCGGTCTGAGGGTGCAGGACAGCGGGCTCCAGGTCGCTGATGTTCCCTCTCCTGGAGGGGATCCGAGCATTGCCACCCGACCGGAGGGAAGAGACAAAGGTCCCTCGAGTGCAGACAGAGACAGCCCAGGGTGGGAGCAGGGTTTGGGAGTGAGTGCTGTGGCTTGGTTTGGGGTTTGAGGTGGAAGAAGGTGTTTGGAGGCCTGGCTGTTTGGAGGCCCCCCTCGGCAGGATGTGTGTGTGCTCTTCCCAGGTGTTGTGCAACCTGGGGTAGCTGTTTTCTTCCTCTTTCTCATCCTCCCTCCTCCACTGAGCTCTTGTGTTTTCATCCTGTTGCTGTCAGGGTGGGGATGCACAGGGTGAGTCACTCAGGGTTAGCTGTGTTTGTTTTCCGGGGCTGGCAAATCTGGTGCCTCAGAACCAGATTTCATCTCTCCACAGAAGTGGAGTTTTTTTTCCCCATAACATCTTGGCATGAGACCTCTGAACTCTCACCCTTTCGGCCACTTGTGCTCCTGTTGTGTGCTTGAGACCTTCCAACTTGGA
The DNA here is from genome assembly GCA_034336665.1 of Luscinia megarhynchos. Lineage (NCBI taxonomy): Eukaryota > Metazoa > Chordata > Aves > Passeriformes > Muscicapidae > Luscinia > Luscinia megarhynchos. Next base: position 3,226,621 of record CM067590.1, on the reverse strand, counting down.
ACTCAGGGTGCATAAGAGGAGAGCAGAGGGGCTGAGTCTTCCCCAGTCTGTGGGGACACGAACCTGTTTGTACACAGCAGGGTGGGGTTGTTGCTGCCCAAGCCCCCTTTGCCATCGCTTTGCCTTGGCTGGTTTTGTTCTGATCCCCTCTGACACAACAAAAGGGATTATTCTGTGATGTTCAGCTGTTTGGCCAGAGCCCAGCATGGGGCCGAGTGTCACTGCCCTGCACTCCACACACACAACACAGCCCCCACTGCACTTTTCCCTCTTTCCACCCCTTGTCCTGTGCCATGGATCCAGTGTCTGGATTCTCTTGTACATGAACAAAGGGAGCAAGAAATGTTCAGGGAGTTTTCGTGTTGAGTCTTGATCTGGAAGTTTGCTCCCAGGGCCTGGAAGCTGAATCAGTCACTGGGGAGTTGTGCAGCCACGCAGGGAAAAGCTGCCCCCGTCCTCTTGGATTCCTGGTGCTGGTGGGTTGGGGCAGCAGCCCTGAGGACTGTGGGGTGTTGCTGTAGGTCCCTATGCCCCCTGAGGCTTCACTCAGAGATGGGCAGTGACCCCTCTTTGCCCAGTCTCAGCCCTGTGGGCTTGGCTGCTGTGGGAGGAGCTGGTGGTGGCTGAGTGTCCCTGCTGGAGCCCTAGGCTACAGCCTGAGCTTCATGTGATTTTATTTTTAGCCCCCAAGCTGTGCGCTGCGGCCAGTTTGGACTGTGTCTGCTCTCAGAAGTGACAGGCTATTTTTAGATTCGGTGTGTTCATCAGAGCACCAAACACCTGATGCTTCCTTCCTGTGAGTTCTGAAGGGTAAACAGACTTTCCTCCAGTGGCGCAGCCATGGTCTGTTCCTGACAGCAGCTCTGGAGGGTGACCCAGACTCTCTGCCTGGCTCTGTGTGCTGATGTAGGGTTTGTGCTGGGTGCCAACACTGCAAGCTCCTGCTGGTTCCTCTGCATTGGAGAGCACTGGGTTAGTACCCATTGGCCCTGCTGGACAGGAGGGTATGGGCAGGATGGGGTCAAGGAGCTTCTGCTGGTCACAGCCCCTTTGCTCACCTCACTCTGTGTGGTGAGAAGGTGTCCCTGGGGCCAGCATCCATCCTGCCCCTGGAGCCAGTGTTCTGCCCACAGAGCTGGCTGGTGCAGAGGCTCTGTCCCAGCAGGCACCCAGCTGGGCTTGGCAGAGGTTCCTTTTTCCTGGAGTCGTCAGAAGCTCTGTGGGTTTTGTCCCTTCTTTCTCACAAGCTGATGTTCACATCTCCTTATGGTTCCCTTGCAGGCTCGTCTCCGGTTTCCCATCGACTACCCCTACTCTCCTCCTGCCTTCAGGTTCCTAACCAAAATGTGGCACCCCAATATCTATGAGGTAGGTCCCCTGGCACGGCCAGGAGGCTCTTGGACAGTCAGTGGACACGTGTGCCTCTATTGTGATGGCACTGGATGCACATGCCAGCCTTTGGCACTGGACACTCAGCGCCTTTGGTGATGAGTGCCTGGCACAGGGAACACCGCTAACGAGCTCACGACAGCCCTTTGCTGTCCTAGTTCCAGGTCAGCCAGGCTTTGCAGGCCTGATGGCTCCCACGCTTGGGGACATTGTGTCTATGCCAAGAGTGGCTGCAGGGCGGGTGACCTGCCTGGCCCTGGGGCCCATGCCAGGGGCACAGCGTGCTGGGCATTGTGCAGCCTGACCTGTACAGTGCTGGCAGCCATGGGGTGCTTGTCCACTTTTGTGTCCCTCCTATGGGACTGAAGGGACAGCTGGGGCTGCCTCATCTGGCTTCAGCCAAAGGGAAGAGTGAGTGAGGAGATCCTGGGGCAGCAGCTCCTGAGGATCCTATTTCTCCTGTACTTTCAGACAGGTGATGTCTGCATCTCCATCCTCCACCCGCCCGTGGATGACCCGCAGAGCGGGGAGCTGCCATCGGAGCGCTGGAACCCCACCCAGAACGTGCGGTGAGGGCTGGGGGGGACTGCAGGCAGGAGGCTCATCCAAGGGCAGGGGTGGGAAGGTGGGAGGATGGAGACAGGAGGTGCCAGCCATTAAGGTTCTTGAGCTGTCGAATTTTGCTGAAGAAAAGCCAGAGCTTGTGTGTGGATGAGTACAAGCCCAACAGCCCATGTGCTGCTGGCCCCTGCCTGGCCTGCTCCCCTTTGCTGGGACCTCTCTGCTGTGCAAAGCACAAGGCTTTCCCACAGACAGAGTGAGGCTGCTGGCACTGCTGGGGTGCTGCTGACCCGACTCAGCTCTTACCTGCTCATGTGTATCGATGCCAGAACCATTCTGCTGAGTGTGATCTCACTGCTGAATGAGCCCAACACGTTTTCCCCTGCCAACGTGGACGCCTCCGTGATGTACCGCAAATGGAAGGAGAGCAAAGGGAAGGACCGGGAGTACACGGACATCATCAGGTGTGTGCTGAGCCTGGGCCTGGCAGCACTGGCTCCACTGGGATCCTGTGGGACACGGGCTCTGGAGGGCTGTGGTGCAGAGCTCTGTTCTCACCCCCCACTTCTGTCCTCCAGGAAGCAAGTGCTGGGCACCAAGGTGGACGCTGAGCGGGACGGAGTGAAGGTCCCCACCACGCTGGCTGAGTACTGTGTGAAGACCAAGACTCCAGCCCCAGATGAGGGCTCAGACCTCTTTTATGATGACTATTATGAGGATGATGAGATGGAGGAAGAAGAAGAGAGCTGTTACGGTGATGAGGATGACTCCGGCAATGAGGAATCTTGATGGGCCTCTGGCATTGCAATACTTACTATAAACTGCTGAATTTTACCTCAACTAGAACAAACTGGTTTGAAGTTAGGATCTGTCAGCCCTGAAATTAACTCTACCTCGCAGGGAGACTGTTCTGCTGTTGCAAAGAAAATCCCATCGCTATCTTTGTAGGAAAAAATAAACCCCCATATTTTATAAACTTCCTGGGGGGTGGGTGAAGAGGGGGAGGCTGTGTTGGGGTGTTCACAAAGCCACAGAAACTGAGGTGCTGGTGGCTCTGCCTGGCTGAGGAGTGACAACCAGGCCTGGTGTTGCTGCCCCTCATTTGGGTATGTTCAGCTTCTTTTCAGCCTCATGGGGTAGGAGCTTGTGGGGGGTGGTGAGTGGTTGCTTTGGTGGGGGGGCAGCATGTGAATGCTGTCTTGGCTTTCAACACCTTTTGGGGTTCACCCTGCAGCCATCAGGACCCTTTTGCCTTCCCTGCCCATGGTGCTGGAGCTGTGTTCACAGGGAGAAGGGCACCAGGGAGGACTTGCCCAGCAGCCACCAGCACTGAGTGTGTGGGGATGGTCTGGTTGTGGTTTTTAACTACCTGGGGAGATGGGGTCATGCTGAGTAATTCTGCTTCTGGGGTTTTTTTTGGACACTATTTAATAAAGTTCTTCCAGGGAAGGGTTGTGATCCATGAGTGAGGTTCTGCCAGGTCTGTGCCCAGGCTACAAGGGATTTGTGTCTGGCATGGAGCTGTGGTTGGATGGGCTGACTGCTCTCCTAGGACTGTAGGGCAGCTGTGAGTTTCACAGTAACCCTCTTTCCACCTTGCAGAGTGGGCAGGAGGGACTGGGCAGGGTTGCCTCTGGTCTGGAGAGCATCTCTGCCCTTCCTGGGCAACATTCAGTGCCCCTGCCCTGGAGCTGCAGCCAACACTCAGTCGCTGCCTGGTCCAGACCCTCCAGTGCTGCACGGGGAAGGTGTTTGTCTTCTCCCTCCTCTGCAGGCAGCAGACCTGCCTGTGCTCAGTGGTAGCTGATGGTGCTCCAGGGATGCCCAGGGCTCTTGCAGCTGCTCTGATCCCAGCTGGGTGTGCCCATAGCCCACAGACCAGAGCTGGCTGGGACATGCGAGCTCCCGAGGCTGCGGGGAGCTCCCCAGACTGTGGTGAGCTCCCAGCCCGGGGCGCTGCCGGCGCCTTTTCCAGCTGGGATGGGGTGAGCAGCCTCGGTCGGAGCCAGGGCAGGGACGAGGCCCTGGCAAAGCGCCTGCCTGGGGCTCCTGCCCCTGCTGCACAAAGCTCGTCAGAGGGGTAATGAGCAAAACTTCCCTCGCTTGGAGTCGTGCAAATGGGATCAGGGCTTGAGTGACACCTGCGACTGCACGCGGCGCGGGCATGTGCTTTATTGCCTTAGGAAATGAGGCTAAAAGGTGAATAGGATTATTGTCGCTTTATTCAGGCCTGGCAAACGGCTTCCAAGGTCACCCGGCCGGCACGGAGCAGCAGCCCCGGCTGCTTGTTCACAGCCGCCCCCTCCTTCCTTTCCTGGGGGGCTGCTCTGTGCACCCCCAGCAGCCTCCCCCATCCCAGGGCATTGCCCATGTGCCCTCTGCCTTTGCTGGCTCTTTGTGGCCAGTTCCCTCCCCAGTGCTGGATGCTGGAGGCCACCCAGATCAGGACCAGCTCCTCAGCCTGCGGGTGCCACGGGCACCATACTCCACCGAATTTCTGCACCACAGGAGCCGTATTTGCAAATCCCCCCAGGGCAAGGGGAGCCCGGCTAGTGGATGAGGGTGGGCGGGACATGGGGAAGAAACGCTCGGGGAGGAGCTGGCAGATCCCCGTGGAGAGCGTGGTGGGGGCATGGCGCCTATGGCCCCATTGTTTTGGCTTTTCCTGCCCCCCTGCCCAGTACCCCCGGCCGTGAGTGCTCCATGGCTGACTCAGTCAGGAGTTCACTCCTGGGATGGAGAAGAGTTGGAGACAAATCTGCCGTCCTGCAGAGGCCTCTTTGCCGCAGCTGCCTTGTTGTTTGTTGTCTGCCCAGCTCCTTGGGGTTATCAGGCAGTTCCAGCTGGGATGGAGCGGGGACTTGGCCCCTGGCCCCGCGGACGGCACTGAGAGCCCGGGGCTGATTGCGTTCCCTGCACCTCGGGGCAGCCCTGACCGGGCTGTGGGGGCTGTGCTGAGGGCCGGAGGGGGCTGTGGGGGACAGGACCGACTGCTTTGTCCTGGCAGCGGCCCCGCGGTGTCCGCAGGAGCCATTGTCCGTCTGTGCCGGACTCCCTGCGCTGAGGAAGCGCTGCCCGGTTTCCTTCCCACACATCTCGCTGTGCCGGGGACCCGCAGGTGGCGCCGGGAATCACCGCGTGCCTCCGGCACAGCCGGGACCCGCCTGCCCGAGCACCCGCTGGCTCTCCCGTGACTTTGCCCACGCTGCGCCCCGAGGAGCCACACGGCCTGGGGGGCGCTTGGTTCCGGTGGTCCCCCCGGTGCGTGCGTGCCCCGGCTCGGCAGGGCCGGACACGTGCAGACCTGTTTGCCCCCCCACCCCCGCTCCTCCGCGGTCTCGGACCCGCCCGGGGCAGCGGCAGCACCGGGGCCACCCCCGGGATCCTCAGCCCCGCCCCCAGCGCGCGTCGCCATTGGCTGCCCCGGCCGGTGGGCGTGGCCGCGCCGGGACCGGCCCGAACCGGCTCTGCCCGCGGGGCCAGCAGAGATGAGAAGGCGCTCGGTGTCATCTTCCATCTGATTGGCCGCGCCGGGCTGGGTGGGCGGAGCCTGAGGGGCGCAGCGCAGCGCGATTGGCTGACCCGGGGGGCGAGGGGGCGGTGCCCCATGTGGCTCCGCCTCCCCCGGTGCCCCCGGTCGCGGTTATAGCGCGCGCGCGGCGCGGCGGGGGCGCGTGCGGAGATGGCGGCGGGCGCGGCGGGAACGCGCGCGGTCCTGGCGCTGCTCGTCTTGTGCTCGATGGCCGCCGGCGCCGCGGGGACAAGTACGGACCGGGCCGGGCGGGCCGGGGTGGCTCCGGTCTGCAGGGCTCCATTCGGGCTGCCCGGGGTCGCGGGGGATTCGCCCATTGGGGGGCTCAGTGCGGGGTTGGACGGAGGGGTGTCCTGCGGGGGCTCCGAGGGGCCTTGGCGGGATCCCAGCCCCGCGGGTGGGCTCCGGGAGCGGCGGGCGCAGGGGGAGGAGCGGCGGCGCGGGCGCCTGCGGCGGGGCACGTCCGCGGCGGGCGGGGCCGGGGCCGGGGGAACGGAGGCGCCCTGGGGCTATGGGAGCACGGCCGGGCCGGGCTGGGCTCGGCGCTGCCGTCGGGCAGTCCCGGGGCTCGGGCGGAGGATGCCCCGGCGCACCGCGTGCCCGCTGATCCCTTTAACCGGAGGGGCGGCGGGGTCCGCCGGTGCTTCCAGCCGCGCTGGCTTATTTTCTCCTTAGGAAAACCGAGGAGTTTATTCCCCGCAGCCGCTTCCCCGGTTTCCGCGGCTGAGGAGCAGCAACGGGTTTCCGAGCTTTAAACTAAAGATGTTGCGGATAATCCCGGGGCAGGAGCGGGTCCGGCGCGGGGCGGCGGCTCCGGCAGCCCCCGGTGGGCGCTTGAAGCTCTGCCCGCAGGGATGAGCGGGCTCTGCCCTGTGCCGGGCTCCGCGTCTCACCTCCTCAGATTTTGGAGGAGCTTATGGCAAACCCGGCTGTGTTCTCCCCGCAGCCTCCGGACCAGCCTCGTGCACGCGGTGCGAATGGAAGAGGCTCGGTTTGGTCGCCAGTGGCAAGCAGCTGGTCCTGGCTGTTTTAATACTTAAAGAATTTGTAGCCTGTTAACGCTTAATTCAGCATAGTAGAACCAAACCCTGAGAGTGAAGGCGAAAGAGTGGGAGGATCCTGGAAAACCCAAGCGTGTGCTCCAATAGTTTCTTGCTACAGAATTGCGTTTTAGTTCTGCAGGGCACATTCTCCTTCTAAACCCCACACTTATCACCTGGAGCCGCCCAGGTTGGCCGCATCCCGCTCCCTCTGTGGCTCCGAGGGTTTCCCCTCCTGCCTGTGGGACGTGGAGGAGCCAGTTCCTATCCTGGCTCTGAAAAGCCCAGCTGCCCCATCAGTTGTGTAATGCCCATGTCCTGCCTGGCCATGCCTGGGCTTGGTGTGGAGCCGTGCTGGTGCCTCGAGGGAGCAGAGTGGGGGCTGAAAAGTGGGGTTTGGCCTCTCTGTAATGTTTATGTTTGGCTTTGTGGGGCAGACTGTGTAGCAGCTCACTCCATGGAGTTTGGGTCGGTGTGTGTGCCTGGACTCTGTGCCCTCTGGGGGAGGGACCCTGACTTTGACCTGGCTGTGCGAAGCTTAATGGCAGATTTTATAGCTATTTTAAAATGCAAAAAGTGTTAGATCCTCAACTGTCCCCTTCCCAAACTGAGAAACAAAGGTCAGGCCGGGCAGGAACATGTGTCCTGTGGGACAGTGGGGCTCTGCCTGGGCTCAGCCGCTTCCCACTGCTGCAAACACCCCGGGGGCTCCTCCCTCTGCGGGGGGAGAGGTTGTTTTTAGTTTGAAGGTGACTCTGGAGAATGTTATCTGGTCTCTCTGCCTTCCCTGCTGTCCCTCTGGCTCAGATACCACGCTATGCCTGGGGAAGTATCTGGCTCAGCTCTTCGAGGAGCGTCTGGGCTTTGGGAGCTGAGGCTCACTTTCACCCTGTCACCCTCTGGGAAATGTGGCAGCAGTCCTCATCGATCCCAGTGGGTTGGTGCTGGCTGTGCTCCTGTGCCTTGGGCTCAGCAGGCGCCTTCCCCAGCACAGAGAGCTCACGGTGGGGATTTCCTGCTCTCAGCTTTCTGGTGGGGACAGGGAGAACGTTAATCCCATGGGAATGCAAATGGTACTCGCTGCTGCTGCTTGCTGGAGCCTTTTAACCTGTTTGAACTGCACGAGGCACCCTCTAACTCGGAGCAAATAACCTTGCACAGCTTATTTTGTCAGCGTACAGTAATCACCTTGTAGCTGTAAAACCCTTGATCTTTACCAGCTCCTGCTTTAATTCGTGCTGCAGTTGGAGCAGACGGGCTCATACAAGTGCTGTGGGCAGTTCCAGGGCTTGTCAGGATTGGGAGTGTTTGATCACAGGCCTGTGGTGTGGAAAACTCCCTTCTGGCACTCGGGTCAGTGGTTTTGGGATGGCACCAAGCTGATACCCTCATCCCATAATGTCTCTGGGTACCCCTGAACCTCCTGTTTGGTTAAAATTAGTGTCTGCCTCCTCCTAGGAGTGCCCTGGTTACCCCGCATGGGGGGTCTTTTCTCTTTCAGCCATGCTTATTCTTCAAGACTTTCAAAGCTTTAGTAGGAAAAGCTAGTTTTTCCTTTGAAAAATGTGGAATTAGTTGCTTTAGGAGTCAAGCTTAGCTTACAGGCTAACCCTTCCTTGAGTTTGAGCAAACTTGGGTTTGTGACACTGATTTGTTCCTATTCTCGCAAAAAACAGCCTTAGGATTCCTCATTAAAACAGCTTCAGGCTTTCAAAACCCCCAAAAAACTTCTCCTAAGCCCACTTCCTCTGTGCCTGTACATCATGGTGCATCCATGGAGGGTTGTGTATAATCACGTAGTGCTTTTAACCAAGCAAATTAATTCCTGGAAGGTTCTTGGGGTGCGAGCTGCCTGTTAGTACAGGAAGGATGTGTCTCAAACTCAACTCCTCCTGCAACCTGGCTGGGGGTGAGTCACATAGTGACCTCAACCTGTGCCTGATGGCTTTTCCCGAAGTGGAGCTGCTGAGCCTCCCTTCCTGCCTGCCCTGGGAAGGGCTCCTGGGGCTGTGGCTGCTGCCCCGTGCCTGCCCTGGAGGCTGAGGGCGTTTGGCAGCTCCATTCCCTGGCTCCCTGCCGCACAGGGACCGACCTTTGGACTGGCTGATTCCAACTGCACCCTCCAGCCTCTGGCTGCAAGGGCAGAGTGAAAAATATCCAAATTCCAGCCTGCAGCTGCTGCCTGTGCCCCTGGTCTGTTTTACCAATTCAGTTCTGCAGGCTGGTCTTGCCTGAGATGAAAAGTCGGATTTCACTGTATGACAACAGATTTACACATTTCCTCGCTTGGATTGTGACATCTTGCAGACTGCAAGACTTTTCCTCCTCTCCCAGAAAAGTTCTTACTTCGGGGTTGTGCTCAGGAGTTCCTTGTGGGGCTGAGGGATGGAACCAGGGTGTGGGCAGGCGAGGGGCCGGTGTGTGGCCGGTACGTGTGGCTGTGCCAGGCACAGCAAGGGGGGGCCTGGCCCCCAGCCAGCTCCGAATTATGGTCAGGCAGCCCCGGGCTGTGCAGCCAGGGGGAACGGACACGTTCCTGTTGGGGCCACAGGGGCACAGTGAAGCCCTTTTCCCATTGAGCCCTCTTCCCATTGCAGTTGCCTCAAACTGGGCTGGGAGGGGGCTTGGTCAGGGTTCTGCTTCCTCACTGTCCCCAGCCTTCCATGGTGATGCAGCACCTTGCCAGAGCACAGCCTGGGGGAATGTGGAGGCTGCATAAGCCCTTGAAATACAAATGCAGTGTTTTCATCCTCGGCTGCCCCTCACAGCAGGTGGGCGATGCCAGGGGTGTCCAGTTTGGATAGTGAGACAAACCACGCTGGGTGCTGGTTTGTCTATGCTGGTTTTGCAGCAGAGCTGCAGGAGATGCAACATGCAAGCAAGCAGCCCTGTCTGAGGCAGGCAGAGTGTGGAGGGGAGGGAGGGAAGAGTGTGCTGATCTGGAGACGGTGTACAGCCTCTTCTTAGTTGCCCAGAGTTACTTTTGCTTGTGGAAGGTGAATTCTTGCTTTGCACTAACACTTTGCACTAATACCTCTTCAACTCATAGCTGGTTTTATAAAGTCACCGCTGTCTCAAAAGAGACTGACTCAGGACAGCGTGGAGTTGTACTGCGAGGCGATTGGCAATCCCATCCCTGAGATCCAGTGGTGGTTTGAGGGCAACGACCCCAATGAGACCTATGCTCAGCTCTGGGATGGCGCACGGCAGGACCGTGTCAAAATCAACGCCACCTACAACCTGCACTCCACCAGCACCATCTCCATCGCAAACCTCACGGGCGACGACTCGGGCATGTATGAGTGCCGGGCCAGCAACGACCCCGACCGCAACCACTTGTCGAAGAGCCCCAAAGTCAAGTGGATCCGTTCCCAGGCGAACGTTTTTGTCATCGAACGTGAGTGGCCGCTCCGAGGCCTTGGCACTTGCTCGGACACTGGTGTCTTGAGTCTCCTGCCATGCTCACCCCTGCACCTGTGTCCTGTGGCTCCCGAAAGCTCCCCTCACCTTCCCACCCCAGCTGTAGAACTGAGAGACTCCCACCCTCTGTCAATCTCCCCACCACCTGTGACTTGACCCGGAATGGCCCTACTCAAAAAGGGTTGTGGCTTCCCAACCAATTCGCCCTCCGGCAAATCCTGCGCCTTTTCCGGAGCCAAAGAACCTGGAACCTGCCGCTTATTCCCGAGAGCCTGCGAGCCCTGGCTGCAGAATTGAGCCTCGATTCTGTGGTCGACTCTGCCCTAACCACCACTGACCAGCGGCCCTGCCCTGCGGCTCGTACAGCTCCCGCTCCTTCCAGCAGCCCTGCTTTCAGCTCGCTTCCATGCTGGTGGCCCAGACTGTTGGGGAAACAAATCTTGCTTTGAGGTCTGAGGTGCAACCATTTTTGAAATGGCCGTGTCTGCGTGACACTCAAGTGTGGTGTTGTTGCTTGTCCTGTGGACGTGGCCGGGTTCCCTCTCGCCAGAACCCAGGCTGCTGCCAGTGGTAGAAACCTGGGAGGGAGATTAAAGGCCTGCTAAGGTCTCCCTGTGAATCCTGGAGTTAGGAGAGCTGCCTTTTCAGCAGAAATGTGCTATGGAGTACAGAACTCCAGCAGAACCCTTCTTCCAGTGGAATTTGGATAGGAGGAAAAGCAAAATGCCTGTCAGCCCTGCCTGTCATCCCTTCTGAGGGATGGAGATGGGGTGGAAGGGTAGGGACTGCAGTGGCACTGGGGCTGTGCAGTGGTGCTGCTGATGGCAGCTGCCTTCTCGGACAGCCTCCTACAAGTAGAAATGCCTGAGTCATCTTAGGTTGCATAATTTACTGCTGCCTGGCACATCGAGGCCCAGGACCTCTCAGAGTCATGGCTCTGTGTTCTCCCTGGAGTTGTTCTAGCTAAACCCTTTGGGCTGCCTCAGGTGATGCACATATTGCTGCCACATCTTGTCTGCTCCCCCTCATCACAGAGGGTCCTGGCTGCCCTCTGTGCTACCTGGAGGTGCCTGAAGCTGCTCAGGTGCTGGGAGGTGTTGACATATCAGTGCTGTGGTGGCTGACAGCAGCAGAAAGCCGTGCTCTGCCCTTCAGAGTGACCTTTTCCATTGCTTATTGAGCACTGGGCTCTGCCCCCGTGGTAGGGACAGAGATTGGAGCTGATGCAGGACACAGATCCTGCTGGTGTGGGGAGCAGCTGCAGGACCAGTGTGGCCATCCCAGGTCCACTCACCTGGCCCTGGGGACTCTGGTTCTGGCACAGTCAGGTCTGGTAGGGAACTGTGTGAAGGTAAGTGGAAGCTGGGAATAGAGACAAGGAGCTGTGGGGTTTGCATTGCAGATTCATGGGCACCACCTCAGCTCTGCCATACCCCTGGTTAACTTAAATCCAATTCTTTATGAATGCAGGTCCTGAAATTACTACTCAAGTCAGTGAGAGTTCTGGCAAGCTGATCCTCAGCTGTAACATGTCTGCACCACACCTCACCATCACGGGCCACAAGTGGATTCACAGGGAGAAGATCCTGGAGCAGGATGAGAACCCGGGTGCTTTTACCAGCTACACGTGAGTGTCAGGGCAAGGTCACAACCTGAGCACCAGCAGGTTTTTTTCCCAGAAAGCAGCTGGTGTTTGCTGTCAGCTGGAACCAGGGCTGAGTTCTTGCAGCCCTGCTGATGGGGTGGGACTTGGGGACTGTGGAGCATAAGATGAGTTTAACAGAGTTTTGGTAAGGCCCAACACTCTCCTTTATGGGGAGGAGGAGAGAAAAAAAGGAGGAGGAAGGGACATTTTTGTGCCACAAATATCCTCTTAGAAAGAGATTTCCTGATTTTAAGCAGGTGTTCAGCTGGACTGTGGTTATTCAATGTCCAGAGCTTTGGAGGAGCTCTGCTCTGGGCAGGCCACCAGCTTCCCTCTCCCTATGTGTGGAGTGAGAGGCTCCAGTGCATGTTGTCCCTCTTTGGGGCTTTATGTCCCTTCCCAGAGTCCAGCTGTTCTCCCAGAAGGAGCAGGGGAGCTGTGGCAGCCCGTGCTCCGTGCTGGCTGTGGGAATACCAGCCTTATTGTGGCAGTGCAGTGAGCTTTCCTTTCTGATTACAGTCAGGCCTGGCTGGCACTGACCCAGCAGCTGTGGAGGCATCATGTCCCTTTGTATGGCAGTGCCGACGTGCCTGTCTCCCCATAGCAACAGGGAGCTGAACAAGGATTAAAGTATTTATAACCCAGCCTCCCTCGCGTGACCTCAATTCCTCAGCTGAGTGGTTTTTTGGAAGTGGGAAGCGCCGTGCAGGGCAGAACTAACAAACAGCCCCTTGTCCCAGTGCAGCCATGGGACAAACTCTGTGGGCCCCTTCCCTCGAGTGGGTATTACTGGGCAGCAGAATGGGATGTTTGTTGCAGGGCTGCATAATCCACTAAATCTCATTGCAGCAGCTTTACAGGAAGGAGAATGTGAGGGTTTTTCTCAATGCAGGGATCAATTCAGAGCAGCCTGGCCTGGGTGATCTTTGCCACTGCTTTGCCCTGTGTTCCACTGGGCTGGAACAGTGATCAGTGACTTGACAGACCCATGTCAGACATGGGGCACATGAAACTCTCTTCTGCCACCCTCAGTGTGTGAGGAGAGTGGAGAGCTGGCTTGCTGTGGAGCAGCATAAATATTCTGCTGGAATGGGGAAAATTCTGCTGATGCTTGTGGATGTCTGATTCCATGAGTCTGGAGGTCAGTATCTCTGGATAAGTTGTGCTGGATGCTTACCTGAATCCTGTTTTTTGTAGAATTGATGGCAAGAAGGAGGAGCACTCTGGTGTTTACGAGTGCGTCTTCGAAGCAAACCCGCAGATAAAAGGACAAGTGAACATTTCTGGTAATTTCATCGGTTTGCTCCTGGGGTCTGAGGAGGGGCATGGGGAAGCTGTGACCTCCTGAACACTCTGCTGTGGTGTCTTTTCAGCTGGTTGAATAGCTGCTCCCTGTGGCTGCAGGGCAGTGTTATCAGGCCATTCCAGTGGCTGCAGGGTCAGCCCTGAGATCCTGCATTAAGCCAGCCTTCCGTGGGCATGTTCCCACAGGAATAATGAATGGATAGAGGGATGATACCTGCTGGACAAATCTGTTTGAGTCTTTCCTGAAGCAGCTTGATGCACTTTCCTCTTTGAAAATGCCAAACTATGAGAAGAACAGCGTGGCTGAGGTTTAGAGTAGCTGATTGTGGTGAGGTGGGCTGAAGGAAGTACAGATCTATGTGATTTCTATAATGAGATGTCCGTGGGTTTTTTTTCTTCTTGTCTAGTTGCCCCCCAGGTGACAGCATACAAGAAGTCTGAGCATGGCAATGAGGGGGACATGGGTGTGCTGACCTGCAAGAATCCCTCTTTCCCTGCTGTCACCTCTTGGTCCTGGCACAAAAGTGGTCATGGGGTAAGTGCTGTGGCTTGCTCCTTCTCCCCTCCTGCCTGCCCTGCTGCCTCTCGTGCCACCAGAGTTGTTTCAAAGCTCAGCACTGCAGAAGGGGTTTCTGTGGTGGTCAGTCAGCACTGCCCTGAGATCCCTCTTCCTCCCCCTCCTCCCTGCAGCTCCTGGGGAACGCCTCTGGCCGATACATCATCAAGTCCAGTGGCAACAAGACAGAGCTGCGCATCCTTAAACTGGATATCGAGCAGGACACGGGTGACTATTTCTGCAATGGCACCAACTCGTACGGCAGCGGGGACGCCACGGTGAACCTGCGCGTCCGCAGCCGCCTGGCCGCGCTCTGGCCCTTCCTGGGCATCGTGGCAGAAGTCCTCGTTCTTGTCACCATCATCTTCATCTATGAGAAGAGGAGGAAGCCAGATGAGGTTCCTGACGGTAAGAGGCAGCTGGGTTTGAATCTGTCCGGGAGGATCAAGTGATTTGAGACTTGCAGGATGGGCTGGTAGGGAGTCCTGAGGTCTCTGTCTCAGAGGAGGGGTGGTTTGAGGGTGCTCAGGGCAGTTTAGAAACCAGTCTGTACCGTGCCACTTCAGCCATGAATCTGCCTGTAATTGCACTGTCTGTGACAGTCCTGCAGTGAGATCTGGGACAAGAAAGAATTCTGTGCAGGTCAGCCTGACCCTTTGTCTCACCAGTTCCTCTGCTCCTTGCTCAAGTGCTTCCCTTGAGTGTCTGCAGGGCTAGATTTGCTTTGGCAGCTCCCACTCTGGACAAGATGGTTTGTAAATACTTACTGGAGCTATTGTGGTGCTGCAGAACTGGGAGGAACTGTGTCAGTGGCTCTGTAAGACCGGGCTTAGCTTAATTTGTGTTCAGTTCAGGATGTTTTGGGTCATCAGATCCACACATCCTGGATCTCAAAGAGCCCTACTATCTTTAATCTGTTCTGGAAGCACCAGCTCCTCCCTTTCCTTATCGGTGAGGATCTGCATTGTGTCAGGCTCCTTTATCTGATGCAGTTAACAATGCAGTGTGAATGCTCTGTATCCTTCCTGCCTGGGATCCTGCAGGGCCCCTGGCCCCCTGCAGGAGCAGGCTCAGGAGAGGTGCAGCAGAGGGGCTAAAAGGTCAGATCCCTCCCCTGATTTCAGGGCTTGGAATTCCACTCCAGGCAGTTTCACAAGCAGGTGTTTTGCCCTCTGACACCTCTGGCTGGAAGGCAAGTGCTGTCTTAAAGGTGTTGTAGCTGCATCACCCAGCACAAACCCTCTGTGATCTGGTTTGTGATGGCATCAGCCCAGGTCTGTGGGGTGCTGACCTGTCAGAGCTGTAGCAGATGCTTCTGAATGTGCTGAAATGTCCTGATGCTCCTTGGCAAGAGGAGCTCAAGCTCCCAAATCCTCAGGGATGAGGATACAGCATCACACCCCTTTGGTAAACACATGACATTACACTTCCCTGGTATAAAGTGGTTCTTTCTACCCCAAAGTTTCTATAGCTTTGCCCCTCCCAAAAGGTGACAGTGAGGTCTGTCTGAGCCAGTTCCCCCACAGTACCTTCTGTGCACTGGATGCTCCTGTCCCCTGGGATGGGGTGGGGACAGTCTGGCCTGTCTTTGGGCTGATATCCTTGCTGGTGTTACCTATCCACTCTTCCTTTCTCTGCTGCTGGGTGCCACCTCACATGGTAAGTCCAAGGTAGTTCCAGCCGCGTGTCTGCCTCTGTCCTCTCACCAGCCCTGAGCAGATTCTGGTGCCCAGGGCAGCCCCAGTGGGGCTCAGGGGGAGCCAGGGCTGCAGAAGAGGTGATGAGGAGCAAAGGAGACAATTGGGAACCTCCTGTTGGGAGGTGGCAGGTCTCAGGGAGCTGGTGAAAGGCTGCAGGGCTTGGCACGTGTTGGCAGAGGTGTTTCCTTAGCTGTGCTGCTCAGAACGTGGTGTGCAGTGTTTGTTTTGATATCACGACGTGTGGGGAGGGAGTAGGGCTTCCTGCTGCTGCTGCTTAAGGCCTCGTTCCTGAAACATCCTGTTTGGCTTCCCCTTTACCTGCTGTGAGTGTGCTGGGATCTGGGAGCCATCCCAAGTCCTGGTGCCATGGGGGTGAGCACAGGGGATGGATCAGGGCAGGGCATCTCGCCAGAGGAGCTCTACCCTCCCCAGCTTAAAGTGGTGCTGGAATGGCTGCCTGGAATGCAGTTCCCACTGCTTTAAGGAGAGGCAGAGGTCACTTTAATGTCCTCTTCCCTGACTGTTTGTTTTTTGTTTTCTCTTCCTGTGATGTCTTGAATGTGAAGATGATGATGGAGGCTCTGCACCACTGTGAGTACCTTGCCTCTTCCTATTTAGCCAGATTTGTACTGGTAGATCTCATCCAGCCAGGGAATCTGCTCCAAAGATAAAAGGTGTATGCAAAGATAAAAGCTGGCTGGTGTGGGATAATACTCAGTGGGAGGAGATGCCACCCCATGGTTCATTTAATGTCCCCATGTATAAACCACACATACCTGGGGTGGCACTGGTGTTCTGTCCTACTTTGGGATCTGATCTCCTGCACCCTCTGCTTGGACCTGAGTTACATTGATGGAGGTGGGTGGTGGTGGGGGAACTTTCTGCTCTCCCTTTTCTCACACCCCTTCTCCCTTCCCAGGAAGAGCAATGCCACAAACCACAAGGACAAGAACGTCCGCCAGAGAAATGCAAACTAAGAGCAGGGCCAGGTGAGTGCCAGGGCAGAGCCTGGAGCAGGAGCTGCAGCTCTGAGGCTGCTGAGGGTCTCTGGCAGAAGCTAAAGGCTCTTCTGGCCCAGCATGGGCTCCACCAGCCCCTTCCAGCCCAGTGCTGCTGTACTGGTGCAACAGGATTTATCTAACTGGCTTTTCTTTCTCTCCTGCCAGGTGATGTGTAGATGAAGAACTCGTCTGGACAATTTTGTTTTCTTTTAATTTTTTGGTAAAATAGCACCATGGAATATTCTAGTGCATCCTTGCGATTCAGTTACTTCACTTTCTAAGGAAACTTAAGTTGTAGAATATAAAATACACTTTTTTTTTTTAAGAGCCATGGGAGGGTTTTTCTACCTGTAAATGTAAATCCTTTGTTCCTGGTAGTGTAGGTCTCTGGCTGTCTCTGTCCTAGGTTATTTCATGTTGGTACAGAGTGGGGAGGGGGGTGGGAGTGCAGCTGTGTCCCACCTGCTTTTGGGGGTGAGGGAGGAGCTGCTTTGGTGGCTGTAGGGGAATGACCTGATCTGACCAGAGGGTTCAAGAAGGGGTTCTGTGTCTTTCCCAGTGCATCACCAGGAGCAAGGCTGCACCTTTCCCTGACAAAGGGCTCGTTCCTGGCTTGTCCCTGTCGGGCAGATTCCCAGTCAGCTCCTGCTGAGCTGTTCTTAATTACTCTGAAGCAGGCAGCCGGAGCTGGATGCTGGATAATGATTGCTGTAACTTATTCCATGGGTTGTTCATGTCTCTGCAGTGGGGAGGGGCAGGGTGAGCTGGGGCTGGGGGCAGTTTTTAAGGTTTAACAGCGTGTGCTTGTACTTGAGCCAGTGCAGTGTGTGTGTGACGTGTGGGGGCCTGTGAGCAGACAAGTGCTCAGGGGAGTCTAACACCTTTACTGCTGGGTAGCATTGAACTGTTCCATCTGTTAACACTTCACAAATAAAGATGATTCCTCTCTCTTTTTTCCACCTCTGGACTCTGGTCTCTTCCCTCGGGGCCGCCTGACCCGCTGGCTGCAGCCCACGATGCTGTGTCTGGGTTTGGTGCCAGCTCTGGCTGCCCTCTAATTGCTGAGGTGATGCAGCTCGACGGGTGTAAAAGCCTCCATGGAGGGAGGGAGGGGTGTTCCCCACTCTGCAGAGCCTGGAGGAGCCTGGGCCATGCGTGCCTGTGAGGGACAGTCTCCCCTCGCCCTGCCCCACAGTTCCTCAGCTCTTGTGGCTGTGGGGTCAAGGATCAGCCCCAGCCTCGAGGAGCCCTCACAGGCTCTGCTGTTTGTGTGTCTCACACTTCTGTAAGCAGGTTTTCTAGGTTGGTTTGTTTGTTTTCCTGCCCTTTAGGTTGGAGAGAGCAAAGGTGTGATACCTTTGTGCACAGAGCAGGGCCCTGGGGCCAGGATAGGATTTGGGGGGGGAGTCCCTTCTCTGCTGGCAGCCCTGGGCTCATTCTGTCAGCATTCCTGGCCCTGGAGTGAGGCAGCAGAGCCCGTGGGCTGAAGAGAAACTACCCTGTGCTTCCCAGCTAGGCTAAGGTACCCCTGCCTGCTTCATTCTGGGCTCATGACTGAACCATGGCCTTGCTCTGTAGCCAGATGCTTGTCCCTGCCTGGGGTGGGACAAAGGGGAGCATGGCTGTGGTGGCCACCCTGTTCCCAGAGAGGTGGGTGGCAGGTCTGGTGGCTGTGCCATCACAGTGAGGGCAGCATGGCTCTGTGCTGAGTAAATGGGTTATGCAAGGCTTTCACAGCCCCAGCCTTGCACCATCCTGGTGAAAAATCAATGCATGGTTTAATTTCCTTTATGAGGATGATGGGTCCTGTCTGACCCTGCTCTGGGCTGCAGCACACAAAGTGGCACTTGAGCCTTTTGTTTGGCTGGGCAGGGAGAGGGGACAACTGCCCTGGGAACTGGGCAGGGGCTGGAGCTGGCATCGTGCTGCTCTGGGCTGTGGTGCAGCTGCCCTGGTGAGCTGTGGCACTGGGCTGCCACATCGAACCTCGGGCAGGGATGGCACAAACAGGCCCCTGGTGTGATGCCCCATCGTGTTCCAGAGGGAGAGCAGGTGCTCCAAGCTCCTCGGGGACCCTGCTCAGCCCCTGCTTCCCGATGCCTCGGGGTGAGCCCTGAGCTGCTGCGTCACTTTTTGGCTCCGACATCTCCAGCCTCCCGTTCAGGTTAAGCTGAATCAATGTCTCTAGGGGCTGGGGGCAGCTGAGGGGCAGCAGTGCTCTGCCCAGGAATGGTTTGGAGAAATGGGTTGCTCTTGGGAGCTGCCGTGCCAAGCAGTTCTGTGAAGTTACAGAACGAGGCCGCTGTGGTCTATGGGGCGAATTTTGGGGTGTCTCTTGGCCTGGGGCTGTTGGCGCTCGGCCCTGGCACGGCGCTGGCTCCGCTCCGGCTGCGCTTCTGTCCCGTGGCACCAGGTGGTGCCACCGCCGCGGCCGCGCTGCCCCCGCGGCTCCGTGACCGACGGGACTCGGCAGCTCCGGGCCGGTGTCCGGCTGCTCGGGGGTGCTCGGGGCGCACCCGGGCTGCGGCCTTCGGCGATCCCCGACACCTCGCAGCCCGAGGAGCCGCAGCCGTTCCCGCGGTAGGGAGCAAGAGGTGCCGGTCCCGGTGTCCCGTTCTTCCAGAGCATCAGCTCCCTTGGAGTCCGATATCCAGCTTCGGGTGCTGGCGCTGTCCTGGGGCGCCGGTCCGGGGTCTCCATCCCCGGGTACACCTCGGGGATTCCTCCTGACACCAGCTGGGTTCAGAGGGGGCTCAGCGCTGGAGCGATGGGTCCTTGGTGGTGGGAGGGCAAAGCTCCCGCAGCTGGAGCGGTGATGGGGTCCATCCCTGCCCAGGGGGCACGCAGTGCTCCGCTCCCTCCGCGGGGAGTCGGATGGGCCGGCGGCAGCGGAGCCCCGCGGGGAGAGCGGCCAGCCCCGCACCACACCGCACCGGGGACTGCCGGAGTCCTGGAACGTCGGGTCGGAAGGTGGGATGGCCGGTCCCGGTAGCCGGTCCCACCGGCAAAAGCTGTGCCGGCGGGGGGAGCTGCGGAGCCGCCCGGCCCCCGGCCCAGCCCCACCGCCCGCCCCCGGCCCGCCCCGGCCCGCCCCCGCCGCGGCGGCGGGCGCCACTCGGCCGCCGGTGGCCTCGGCGGCGGCAGCGGCGGCAGGATGCGGGCGGGCCGCGGCGCGGCGGGCGGGGAGGCAGCGGCCGAGGAGGAGGCGGCCGATGGGGCCAAGCGCGGCGGGGCGGCGGCCGCGGGGCGGGCGCGGGGCCGCGGCGGGAAGGGGTCTCCGAACGGCGAGTGCCGTCGCGGGGATCCCCCGCGCAGCCCCGGCCCGGAGCCGCCCCGCGAGCCCAAGGTCTCCTTCTCCTGCGGCGGCGGCGGCGCATCCCCCGGCGGGGCCAAGGCGGCCGAGGAGGGGGCGAGCGAAGATGCGGCCGAGGAGGTCCGCGGGAGCCAGGCCAGCTTCATGCAGCGGCAGTTCGGGGCGATGCTCCAGCCCGGCGTCAACAAGTTCTCGCTGCGGATGTTCGGCTCGCAGAAGGCGGTGGAGCGGGAGCAGGAGCGCGTCAAGTCGGCGGGGGCCTGGATCATCCATCCCTACAGCGACTTCAGGTGCGGGGGTACCCGCGGGGTTCGGCCGCATCCCGCATCCCGCGGGGCCGGGGAGCGGGGCCGCCGGTGCGGGCGGGCCGAGGGCACCTTGAGCCGCCGCCGGGTGCGGGAGGGGACGAGCCGGGCATCCCCCTCCCCAGCGCAGCAGCCGCCGCTCCCGAGATGCCGGGGGCCCTCGCGGTGCCTGGGCAAGGGCATCCCCTCGTCCCATTGTCCTTCCCGGGTTCGCGGCAGGTTCGGCCCGGATTTGCCCTCCTGAGCCCCGCCGGGCCTTGGCTCTGTCCCCGGAGCTCCCTGGGGTTCGGTGTCCCCCTCCCTGGGCAGGGCCGGGGCTGGGCAGGGGGCTGTGCTTTGCCGCTGCCTGGCAGAGCGTTGTGAAGGCTCCCCCCTCCCCCAAGGAGGCCTGATTCTGTCCCTGGGGTTCAGCCGGTTTGAGGGGGATTCTTCTCTCTCCTGAGAGGACTCGAGTCTCCAAGATCCAGCCTGTGTCTCTGTCAGGAATGACAAACGAGGGAGAAAAGCTCTGCAGCTCCATCTCCTTCCCATCCCCTGAGCCCTGGCGAGCTCCAGAGTGGCAAATGCTTCCCGAGTCGTGTGGAAGCTACCGGGAGGGATGGCTGCGCTGTCTGGGGCAGGCAGCATGGCATCTTGCAGGGATGGGGATGCCGAGACTCTGCTGGCATTGCTGGTGAGCCAGCACTGGGATGACTCTGGTCCAGAGACCTCAAAGGGGCTGGAAGAGCCTTTGACCAGAGCCTGGGGGAGCCGAGGGGCTCAGCCCCAAGTCATTGTGCTGCTGTGCTGGTGAGAGGTTTGGGGTGGCTCGAGGGAGGGTTTGCTGGGTGCCTGAGTGGGGGATCCCCTGGGACAGATCTCAGGTTCTGTTCACTGCTGATGCTGATGGGTCCCTGTGGGCTGGGGTTCCCTGGGGCAGGTGGAGATGGCCGTGGGCTCAGGGCAGGGACCAGCACTTTCACCTCCTGCTTTCACCCTCGTGTGCTGCTCCTGGGCTGCTCTGGCACCTTCCAGAGGAGCAATTGGAGGCCTTTGGCCTCCTCTCAGGGCCGACGTTCTGCACAGGCTTTTGAGCCTTTCCACCGTGGGAACCTGCCATGGGAACCCAGTGGAGCCCCCTCCTCATCTCACTGCCTGGGTTCTGCTGCAGATTTGGGGTGGGAAGTGGCCACACTGCCCAGCCACTGCTGGTCCTGTGGCAGAGGGAGCTCCACTGTCCCTGCCATGACAGAGCAGAGGTGGCAGTGCCAGGTGGATCCTGGGGCTGCTGAGCAGGAGGACTTGGCCCCTCCTCACTCCCTGTGCTCCTCCTCACCCTCAGCAGCTGTGGGATGTTGGAGGAGGCTGGGAGTGGGGTGACCAGGGGCAGAGCCTGCCTTGCTTCTCTGAGCTGGCAGAGCCATGGTGCTGGTGGCAGAGCCCACAGTGCTGCCAAGAGCAGGGATCTCCCTCTGGTGAGCCTGCAGTGGGCTTGAGGCCTTAGAGGATTCCCCAGAGTGCAGCAGCATCACTCCCTGGACTGGTGCTTGCAGCAGGCAGGTGGGTCTGGAGTGACCTTGGGGAGTCACCCTGGCTGTCCTGCCCTCCACGGGCTTCATCCTCCTGGAACCGCTGTTGAGACTTGAAACCCATTGGGGCAGAGTGGCTGCCTGTGTTTTGATGCTGGAAGTGGCGTAGGAGAGTTCCCTGCCCAGTGGGGAGGAGCTGCAGGCAGAGCCATGGCATCCTCCAGCTCCACAACTGTGCACAGGAACAGGATCGGCCCACGCCGGGCTGGGCTGAGGAACCCGCGCTGCCCGTGCACGCTGGGGACAGGAGTGCATCCCTCCCATGTTGTCCTGCCTTAAAATAATCAAAAAAGCATTTATCCAGTAATGATAATGGAGTGTGACCTGGTCGTGTTTGCCCTGCAAAACCCATTTCCTATCTTAAGAGAAAATCATTACCCATCTGCATCTGTGACATCATTTCATAATCGGCATCATTTAGCAATCCTGGCTTCTCACGACCATGGTGCTGCCATCGTTCACACACAATTCAGGGCAGATTTGCTCCAGGAACCAAAGTTGCTATTTACATAAATATTGAATGACGAGGAAGCAATCAGGGCGGCTGATGAGATCCTGAGCTGCAAAATTCTGATCAAAGAGACCTTGTAAGTGTGTGCTGGAGCAGGGCCACCTCCTTTTGGGTGCTGGGCAATGACTGCCACCGACTTTGCCATTTCTGGTTTCTGGAGGAACAGCCAAGCCTGCACCAACTCCTTCATTGCTTCTTTTGGGGTTTCTGCACCAGCCCTGGGGCATCACTGTGGGAGCTGCAGGAGCTGCAGTGGTGGTTTGGAGGTGGTAGCAGTGCCCATCACCCTGTGACCGCTGAGGGGCTGCCCAAGGGTTACTCCAGCCTTTTACAAGTCTGGGCTGGGACTGGGGTTGGAGCCCAGCAGGAGGTTCTCATGATGACGATTTTCTGTTGCAAGAACCATTCCTACATCTGAATCAGGGGCAAAAGTGCCTCCAGAGCATGTCCCTGGTGTTGCTTGGCTGGAGCCTTCCTCCCCCAGGTTTAAATGCTTTCAGGGTCCTTCCCTCTGCCTGGATGGTGCCACCATAGAGGCTCCTGAGCAGAGCTGGGCTCTCCAGCTGCTGATGCTCCCCTTGGTGCCGGTGTTCCCGTTCCCTGGGGGGAGGGTGTTGGGGAGCTGGGCCCCTCCCTCTGCAGCGTTAGTTGCTGAAAGCCACCGCTCAAGGGGAGGACAGGCTGTGACCGACTTGGGGGATGCTGAAGGTTTGGGTCCTTGAGCAGTTTGCAAAGCCTTTATTCCCCCTTCCCCAGGGACCCCTGGGGGTAAAAGGCTTTTACAGAGGAGACAGCACCAGTCATTCATCACAAGTGGCTATACTGGGATCTGGGGCTACAGAGAGTGTGTTGGCCACTGCTGCTCATCGGCTTGGGCAAACTTCTGCCATTGGCTCCCCAGCCCACTTCTCACAGCAATCTCATTTTTAGAATATGAGTATTTAGTGTGAGTTTGTAAAGTGTTGATCCTGCCCCAATGCTGCTCCAATCCCACACTGATCTGTAACTGATCCCTTGCTGCTCCTGCCCACCAGGCAGCCTGGTTTGCATCTGGGCCCCATCAGAGCCAAAGGGCTCAGAGCCCAGGAGCAGAGGGGGGTCTTAATGAGCTCTATCCAACCTGTCCCATGGGATCAGCACAGGTGGGAGTGGTTGGATCATCCCTGGCAATCCCTGGAGCTCTGAGTGCTGCCAGTGGAGTTAAGCAGGGACCACTCTGGCATATCGTGGCCATGCCCCCCTCTAAGGTTTGGACCCTACTCTTAATTTTGCCCAGAACCTCAGACCAGCACCACTGTGCCAGACGATGGAGCAGAAGGTGGCAGCTGCCTCTCGCGGGGGCTTTGGGCATCTCCTGTCATCATCACTGTCGTACAATTGGGTCAGAAGCGAGGGAGGGGTGTCGAGGATCCTGATTAATTTGTTTTCAGATATTTTTAGCAGCCTGGATTGGATCTTTTTTCTATGCACATGAACCTTGTGAGGAAGAAAGCACTGGCATCGCACACCGGTCCCCGGGGCGATCGCACAGGGTCAGTTGTGTGCAGTGGGGGATCAGGAGCAGTTTATCTTTCTCCACAGGCCGAATTCTGCCCTGGCTCAGCCAGATTGCAGAGGGATTGGAGCCAGAGGGGAGTTTTGCCCAGCTGGCGTGGTTATTTAATCTTTGTTCTTCACAGCTTTGCATGGCTAATGCCCCTGTGAGACCCACGCAGCACAGCAGGGTCAGTCTGAGCGGGAGCTGCCAGAGGGTTTAGGGATAGATCCAGCCCCACAGCAGCTCGGCTGATTTTGGCATCCCTGGGAGGTCATGCCATGCGTGGGAGCCCAGGGGTCCAGCTGGGCCTGTTTGGTGGCACAGTTAGAGCTCGGTGTAGGGGCGCAGGGGGAGCACAGCTCCTCTGCCGAGGGTACCCTGGGGACCGCCCTGGTGTGAAGTCATCGTTTTGCAGCAGTGACATCACTCACGGTTGCCACGGCAATGTCTCACATGAGGAAGGTGTCATTGGAGAAAGGTCAGGAGCTGGGATGCTCAGCTCCTTCTGGTCCTGCGCTAGTCTGCGCAGTGGGGGGGAGGTGGGGGGGGACACGGACGGACCTGGCCCGTCGCCCCTTCCTGTGTGCGTGCCTGGGGGTCTCCTCCTCGTCCCCCCATCCCCCAGGGCACAGCGTGGCCATGGCACCCCCAGCCCATCACCCCCATCTCCCAGGGTGGGCTGAGCAGGATACGTGGGCGAGGGTCCCGCGTGTCCGCGCACGTGGCACTGAGGAGGATCCCCCCCACTCCTGCCCCCGAGGTGGCCTCCGCGTCATCCTGCCGTGACAGAGCTGCCGTGACCTTGCAGATGCTCGGAAAGGTCATCGGTGGCCCGGGAGAGGGGGACAAGGAGAATAGGGGAGAAGGATGGAGTGAGGCAGGAGGGAGCAGCGCAGCCCAGGCAGGGCCGGGGGCGGAGGCGGCCGCACACCCCCCCACCGCCCTCGCGTCTGGCCGGGGCTGCGGGCGCTGCCGCCGCCAGCTGCAGCCGTACGTGCTCCGCTGCACCGGAGCCGCGGCCGCTCCTTCCCCCGCGCCCGCGCTGCGGGGCGGACGCGCAGACCCCACCCTGGCATCCCCAAACCGCCACCCAGCCTGGCCCGGGAGGCGCCGGGGTGAGGTGGCCCTGGCTGTCCTTGGGGACTGTCCCCTGTCGTTGGGTCCGCACTCTGGGGGCTGCTCCCGGGGCTCTCGGGTACTAACTCCACCCGCGACCTTGAGCATTGCCGGTGGTTTGGGGGTCCCCAGCCCGCGGGATGCCCCCGGGCAGCTCAGCTGGAGTGTGTCCCCCTCCGGTGCTTGGTGGCATCATTCTCCCCTCCTACAGGACCTGCTGCCACTGGCCAGATCAGAGCAGCAAAAGCTCTCACCCCCATCCTCTGCCTCAGTCAGGGGCTCTGCTGGCTGCAGGATCACCCTGGGGGCAGTTTGGAGAGCAGGGAGCAAGATGTGGTGTCTGGGGAGACAAAGGGGTTCTTGTGGCATTAGAGTGACAGTAGCCCAGTGGCACAGGTCCCTTAGGGCATGGGGGGACTCCCAGCCAGTTTGAGGGGGATTCTTCTCTCATGGTGGCTGGGTCCCCTTGGCATGGGGGGAACTCTGGGCCGTAGGTGACATCCCCCAATCTTCTCGCTCCCCAGATTTTACTGGGACTTCACGATGCTGCTCTTCATGGTCGGCAACCTGATCATCATTCCCGTGGGCATCACATTCTTCAAGGAGGAGACCACGGCCCCCTGGATCGTGTTCAACGTGGTCTCTGACACCTTCTTCCTGATGGACCTGGTGCTGAACTTCCGGACAGGGATTGTCATTGAGGACAACACAGAAATCATCCTGGACCCCGAGAAGATCAAGAAGAAGTACCTCAAGACCTGGTTTGTGGTGGACTTTGTCTCCTCCATCCCTGTGGACTACGTTTTCCTGATTGTGGAGAAGGGCATAGACTCGGAGGTCTATAAGACAGCCCGCGCCCTGCGCATCGTCCGGTTCACCAAGATCCTCAGCCTGCTGCGGCTCCTGCGCCTCTCCCGGCTCATCCGCTACATCCACCAGTGGGAGGAGGTGAGGACCTGCTGTGGGACCCTCTGGCAGCAGCTGGATGGCTGGAGAGAGTGGGAGCTGGAGGGGCCCTGCAAGCACAGTGGTTCCCTGACAAACTGGCGGGGTGGAGAGGATCTGTGGGGCTGTGTCGTGGCTCTGACCCACCCTGGAGGGTTTGGGGCATCCCTGAGCTGTGATACAGCACCCACCATGTGTGCCAGTAGGACTCTGTCCCCCTGCTCAGCTCAGTGCCTCCTGCCTCTCTCCCCTCTGGTTCCCTGCCCCATCAGAGCTCAAGGAACACTGGGGAGGACAGCAGGACCCCCAGCTCTTTGGGGTCCCCAGCTTTGAGGGGACATGCTCAGCTTTGCTGCATGGCTCTGTCCCAAAGCCTGCACTCAGTGCCCTGGGAGCTGCCCTGCTCCCTCCTCAGTGCCCAGAGTATTTGTATCTCCCTGATCCTCGTCAAGGCTCGCTGCCATTAGCTCTTCCCGGGCAGCACCCACCAGCTATAAATAGGCAGGTGGAGCACAGCCACCTTGGGGCCAGAGCCAGGCCAGCCATGGGAGCCTTTTCCAGCTAAAGCCATGCAGGTCAGTGCCCTGAGCAGGGCTGGACAGTCCCCAGGCTCATCTCCTGCCATCCCACCCACCCACAGATCTTCCACATGACCTACGACCTGGCCAGCGCAGTGATGAGGATCATCAACCTCATTGGGATGATGCTGCTGCTCTGCCACTGGGATGGCTGCCTCCAGTTCCTGGTGCCCATGCTGCAGGATTTCCCCCAGAACTGCTGGGTCTCCATCAATGGGATGGTGGTGAGTTCCATCTGCCCCACACCGTGCTCCTGCCTGCTCCCTGGGGCTCCCACCCTTCTCCATGTCATCCATCCTCCATCCTCCAGCCCCAGGAGATGCCATCTCCCGTGGGTCAGAGCCCCATGGTACATGGAGCAGCTGGCCCCGGGGATCCTGCCTCTGGTGAGGTCTCACAAGACCTGGAACAGTGGATTGATCTGGGTGGGAGGAATATGCTGACATGGGGCTCTTGGCCCCATCCCCTGCTGCCTTCTCCTTCATTAGCCACAAAGCTGCTATTAATAAATAATGGCCCCTGTTTCTAATTGCTCCCTCTCAGCCTTGCAGCCTCCTGCAAATGGCCCTTTCCTCCTGTCTGTCTCATCCTGTTTCATCAAATTTCCATCTCTGCTTTGTTCCGCCTGGCTTCCTCCTCTTCCTCCCCTGCCTGTCTCACCCTTCTCCTTCCCTGCCTACTTTGCCGGGGGAGTTTGGAAAGTTTGAAAAGTTTGCTTTCCAATAAATTCCTACTGCTGGGAGAGAACTGGGACTGTGGCCAGGTGTGAGCCAGGGCGCTGTGCCCTCAAGCGATGCTCACACACACACACAGAGACGTGCATGGCTGAGCTGTTGTCCCTGTCACTGCAGAACGACTCCTGGAGTGAGCTGTACTCCTTCGCCCTCTTCAAGTCCATGAGCCACATGCTGTGCATCGGCTACGGGAAGCAGGCGCCCGAGAGCATGACGGACATCTGGCTGACCATGCTGAGCATGATCGTGGGGGCCACCTGCTACGCCATGTTCATTGGCCACGCCACCGCCCTCATCCAGTCGCTGGACTCCTCCCGGCGCCAGTACCAGGAGAAGGTAGGGCTGTGCTGGATGGGGATTGTCCCCTCCTGGAGCTGCAGCCATGTGGGGTGAGGGTTGCTGGTGAGGAGCAGGAATGGGAAGATGGAGTGGGACCAGCCCCATGGAGTGGGGGTGGGGGTGGAGGTGGAGGGTCCCAGCTGACACCACCTCTCCCTCACAGTACAAGCAGGTGGAGCAGTACATGTCCTTCCACAAGCTGCCCGCTGACTTCCGCCAGAAGATCCACGACTACTACGAGCATCGCTACCAGGGCAAGATGTTCGATGAGGACAGCATCCTGGGGGAGCTCAACGAGCCCCTGCGTGAGGTGAGGCTGGAGAGCTGGGAGGAGGACACTGCTGTGAGCATGGGGATTGTCCCCCCTTGCCAAGGGAAGGGATTCCCTCCTTTCTGTGGGTCACACCAGCTGCTGCCATGCACATGCTTGGGGTCAAACACCTCTGGCTGCAGCTTTGTAGCTCCGTTGGGAGAGTGTCCATGCACAATCTGCATGCCAGGGTGTCCGTGAGACTGTCTGGGGTGGGGAGCATCCCTGGGGAAGCATGTCCCAGCTTCCTGGGCTCACCCACCTCCCCATAGGAAATCGTGAACTTCAACTGCCGCAAGCTGGTGGCCTCCATGCCGCTGTTTGCCAACGCCGACCCCAACTTTGTCACGGCCATGCTCACCAAGCTGAAGTTTGAGGTGTTCCAGCCGGGTGACTACATCATCCGAGAGGGCACCATCGGCAAGAAGATGTACTTCATCCAGCACGGGGTGGTCAGCATCCTCACCAAGGGCAACAAGGAGATGAAACTCTCCGACGGTTCCTACTTTGGGGGTGAGCACTGGCAGGACTGAGCCTCTCGGGGTTGCTGAGAGGCACTGGGACATCTGTGCTGTCCCAGGGCACCCACTGTGAGGTGCTTCTCACACCCTGCTCGTGGCCTGCCCTGTTTTGTCCTTGATGGTGGTGTTGTGACCTTGGCCCTGGCGTTTTTCCCCCAGAGATCTGCTTGCTGACCCGTGGCCGGCGCACGGCCAGCGTCCGTGCAGACACCTACTGCCGCCTCTACTCACTCTCGGTGGACAACTTCAACGAGGTGCTGGAGGAGTACCCCATGATGAGACGCGCCTTTGAGACTGTGGCCATCGACCGTCTCGACCGCATCGGTAGGACACAGAGGGGGGCCTGGAGGGCAGGAAGGGGGTGTCTTGGCAAAGAGGGCAGCTGTGGTTTCTGTGGAAGCCCAGCATAGCCCCAGTACAGGGTCTCATTGTCCTTCCTCTCCTGGCCTTCTCCCTGTAGGGAAGAAGAACTCAATCCTGCTCCACAAAGTGCAGCATGACCTCAACTCAGGTGTCTTCAACAACCAGGAGAACGAGATCATCCAGGAGATCGTCAAGTACGACCGGGAGATGGTGCAGCAGGCGGAGCTGCAGCAGCACACTGCCATGTACAGCCCCGTCCAGCCCCAGGTCACCTCTGCCATCGCCACCCTCCAGCAAGCCGTCGCCATGAGCTTCTGCCCGCAGATGGCCAGCCCGCTGGTGGGCTCCATGGCGCTGGGCTCGCCCCGCATGATGCGCCGCTTGCAGTACGCCCAGGCCGTGCCCAGCCCCTTCGCCGTGTCCCCCGTGCTGCTGCAGCAGAGCCCCCCGCCGCAGCCGCAGCCCCCGGTGCCCCACGCCAACCCCTCGCCCTCGCAGGACCCGGCGCAGCCCACGGCCCTGCCCGCCTCCACCAGCGCCTTCGCCGCGGCCGCGGCCAGCCCACCATCCCAAAGCCCGCTGGCCAGCCGGACGTTCGCCTACGCGGGTGCCCCCGGGCCGCTGGGCTCCCAGCTGTCCCTCAGCCAGCAGCCAGCGCCCAGCTCGCCCCAGCGCCTGGCCGCCCACAAGAGCACACAGGCGCTGCACACCAGCAGCCTCAGCCAGGATTCGCGGCCCCTCTCGGCCTCGCAGCCCTCGCTGCCCCACGGGCTGGCGGCCGGCAGCACCCAGAGCCCCCCGGCCTCCGCCCGCGAGTCCAGCACCTCCATCGCAGGGGGTCCGGCCGCCGCCTCGCCGGGTCCCGGCCCTCCGGCCGGGCTGCGGAGCCAGGCACCCTCTCGGGGGGCTCCAGCCCACCCGGCGCCCACGGGCTCGGGGCTGACACCGCCGCCCGCCCTGCCGCAGGACTCGGCGGCGCCCCGCAAGGATTCGGCGTCCAGCACGCCCGACACGGACCCGGCCAAGTCCAGGCTGTCTTCCAACTTGTGACCTCCGCGCCAGGCACGGGGAGGGCCGGCGGCAGGGAGTCCCACCTCACCCCGTGTCCGCCCTGCGCCGCCGGGTGAGGGCCACGGCCGCACCGCCGGCTGCCGCCCCCGCCACGGCGCCAGCCCCGCTCCCCGGCCCCTCCTGCCACCGCTGCACAGCGGGGCAGCTGCCGAGGGTGGGCGTGGGGCTGCTGTGCCCTCCCCTCACTGCAGGGTCACTGGGCTGAGCCCCCCGGGCGTATCGTCTCCGACCAAAGTCTGACCCTGTCGCCCGCTCCCCGCGGCAAAGCCCCGCTGCCCCCTTGGCCTCCCCGGCTGCCCATAGAAGCCACAGCTGCATCCTCGCCATGACCAACTCTGTGTATGATATCTATGACCTGAACACATCCCTGTGTGTGACCCGCAGGACACCTCCCGGGGCTGTCGGCGCAGCCCCGGCGCCGCGCGTGTCCCTGCGCCCCTCTCACAGACCCCAGGCGAGGGGCGATGGTCCAGGAGCGGAGGTAAGTTGGGAAGGGTCTGAGGGATGGTCGCCCTGAGGCTTGGAAGCACCCACAAACACACTGTCCCCCACTCCGGGGCTGGGGGTGAGCACGGCCCCACGTCCCCGTAGGCAGCGCTAGGACTGAGCAGGCGCTGGAGCCCGAGCCCTGGGGCTGGGGCAGGCACCTGCCCGGTGTACCAGGTGCCTGTGTGTGTGCCGTGCGTGCGCGTGTGGGTGTGCGTGCAGGTGTGTGTGGTGTCTGTGTGTGTGTGCACGTGTGCCTCGCTGCCTCGCACTCTGGAGCCTTCCACATTGAATGTACCGCGAGCGCGGGGCCCGCGCCAGCCCCGGCGCCCTGCGGCCGAGCAGCCGCAGGGACAGGGCCCCACTCCAAGCGTCCACCTCCCCATCCAGCCCATCCTGTGCAATAAACGTCAGCAGCTGACAGAGCTACGCACGACTCCGGCTCTGCTTCTTTGCCACCGTCCCTCCCTGCCGCGCCTCCTGCTCCTCGTGCCCGGCCCCGGGAGCTGGAACATTGGGCACGGCCCCAGCTCAGGCTGCGGGATGCAGCTTTGTCCTTTGAAGAGCTGCCTGCCTTGCCAGGGAAGCCACAAGGTGAAAAGCCTCTGCCAGCAGCTTTCCCCTCGCTCCAGCAGCAGCCGGGAAGAAGCTGGGTGCAGGCTGACTGTGAGCCTGTGGTTATAGGGCACAGCTGAGAACTGGGCCAAACACGGCTCCAGTTGCAAGGTGCTAACCATCTCCGGTGGAGAGGAGGTCTGTGAAGCCACAGTCCAGGGAGAATGGGAGGCTTCTGGTTGGAAAGTTGCAGTTGGCCCCTGGAGAGTCCAGTTCCCACTGTAGCCGCACTGGCACAATTCCATGTTTCTGCTACAAAAGCATTTTCAGAATGTGACACCCCTGTGAGGCACCAAAGCCTAACCAGTCAGCAGAACAGAGCCAGGCTGGGACACAGCAATCCCAGCTCCCTGTGCCCCTGACAAGGTAAGGCAAGAGCCCAGGCATCCCACAAGCTTCAGGCAAAGATCCCAAGGAAGATATAAGTCCGAGCCTGTATTTCAAAAAACATTTTATTTACAATATTATACATGTTGACCCCCAAGTTAGGGGTTTTCCCTGCTTGAGCCCCAGTGAGCAGCAGCAAAACCCATCCCTGGAAATAAGAGTTAAGAGTTGCAGAGGTTGCACTATGGAGAGTGAGGACAGTGTCCAGAGCTGGAAAAGAGCACAGAGCAGCACCTGTCCTGTGGCCAAGAGCAGAGCTGGGGCTCCTGCTGTGGCCAGGTCGGTTGCCTGTCCCTCCAAGTCTGAGCTCTACTGGCAGAGAGAGGGGGAGAGGACAGCACCCCAGGACAGGCAACAGCCAGGCAAAGGACAGTGCTCACAGCACTGGGGTGAAGGCTGAGGGGAGCCACCCTGTCTCCTGCCACCCCTTCACCCCCAG
This sequence comes from Luscinia megarhynchos, assembly GCA_034336665.1. Classification (NCBI taxonomy): domain Eukaryota; kingdom Metazoa; phylum Chordata; class Aves; order Passeriformes; family Muscicapidae; genus Luscinia; species Luscinia megarhynchos. The sequence continues at coordinate 3,195,334 of CM067590.1, read as the reverse complement.
CCCAAAGCTGCACCCTCTGCAGGGCTTGGTGCCCTCTCCCTGTGCTGTGACAGGCAGTGACAGCAAACAGTGCAGAGCCTCTGTCCCCCACCAGCTGCTCCAGCAAAATCTCAGTTTGCCCCAGCACCTCAGAGTGAGGCAGGGCTCTCACTGGGCTGGAAGCTACAACTCCTTCCCCATCAGATGTGGGATAGAAGAGCATTGCAGGCCAGTGCCCACCACGGCTGGAGGTCCAGAGGTATCCCAGGGCCCTGAGGGCTGCCAGGGCTCAGCTGAAGAAATATGTGGAATCCATCACTTGCTTCAGGTTGAATTCACCTGAGGGGAGTAAAGGAGAGGTCAGAGGAGAGCAAGGTGGGGATGGACAGGGGGAGAGAAGTGGCTTCACTGTATGAAGGATCCCTGCCCCTGGACTGTGCTGCCCATGGAGTGCTGGGCCACTCCACACAGGGGTCAGGCAGAGCCAGATGGCCTGGCAGACACAGGGCTGAGGGATTAGGAGGAGTTAAACTAATTGCCTTAATCCCATTGCATGTATATCATCTAGATCCTGGCAATTACAATGGCGAGTCCCTCACTCCCATCTCTGAGCAAATGCTCATGGTTGGAAACAGATGGGAGCGGAACAGGAGCAGGATGGGAAAAGCTGGGTCAGCCTGGGGGAAATCCCAGGGACTCAGCAAGGATGGCAGGGACCACTCACAGCAATGCTACAGGGGAATGTGGACATGCTGGACTGTTCTGCCTCATGGCTCTGCAGTCCAGCATAGCAGGGGAAAGCTGATCCTAGGAGACAGCTCTGGTTTTCCATATTTTGAGGACCACTCCATCTCATTTCCCTTGTCTCCAAAATGCTCCTGAGCACTGCATGTTCCTGTCCCATGCTCCTACCTGTCCTGGGAACATTTGAGAGCTGCTCCATCAGTCTCTTCTGCCAATGGGCTATAGGCTCTGTGCTGGAGCTGGATGAACTAGAAGGAAGCAAATAAACACGTGTTATTTGGCACCAGGCACAGCCCCCTCTGCTCCCTACTGCAGCCCCTGACAACAGGATTCAGCTCTTCCAAAACAGACCACACACCCCAGAGTGAGAGCAGGAGCCCAGCCCCAGCAGCCCAGGGCAGGCCCTAAGGCTGCCAAACCTTCCCTTGGTTCTGCAGCAAGAGGGTGCAGAGCCCTTGGTTTTCACTCAGCTGTTGAAGGTGTTTTGGGATGTTAGGCAATAAGGAAGGACAGTTTCGTGCCAGAGCAACCCCCAGGCAGATGACACAACCTGTGAGCACATAGACACAACCTCTGGGAGGTAGGGGGGAAAACCAACAGGTCAGGAATACCTGCAATACTTCTCCAGCATGAACTCAGACAGATCCTGCAGAATCTTCTCACTGTGCAGAGCCACGAACTGCTGCCGACAGACCTGACCCAGGGAGACAACAGCGAGGGGCGACAACAGTGAGGTGCAGCTTAGCAGGTGTGTCACTCCTTCCCCCAGTGACAGAGGTGAGGGGAAAGGGAGCTACCAGACAAGGGTCAAGGGAATCAGCCTGGGGAGGTATGAAGCAGAGGTTGACCCTCATTTGTACAAAAGCCCTTGAGAAGGACCCAGGGCAGGGGAGGGGCACCACCTCTGCCAGGGCTGTGTTTAGTGCCTGTTTCCACAGATTCTCCCCCACAAGCTCCCTGCAGAGCGGGAGGAGATGGGGCACCAGGAAATCAGCTGCGACCGCCAGCAAACATCCCAGGTTCACCTCAGCCGGGTGAATCAATCGGCCTATGGAGCAAAGCCCAGGGGAGGCGAGGCCTGGCATGGGCCCAGAGCACAGATCAGCAAGATCTTGCTCACAAGGGAGCCAGGAGGACACTTTTACCTGGTTCATGACATCCACGGTGAGCGCGTGAGTCCAGTAGCAATCGTGCACTGAGACGAAGGTCAGGCCCTTCCTGGGAGGAGGCAGAGGTGCTATGAAGCAGTGCTGAGACCCCTCTGTGTGATGGACCCACCCCACACAGAACCTCTGGCTGGGACAGGAACAGGGACTACACAAGAGGAGGACTCCCTGCACAGCAGCTTTTCAGAGGGAGGTGGCCAATCCCAGGATCTCCCTGTCCCTGTCCTGCTGCCTCCTCTCCTTCTCTGCCAGGAACCCCAAATGCCCAGCAGGGAGTCCTCAGTCCCATATGGTGCCTTGCCCCAGCAATGTTCTCCCCGAACAGTCCTGAGCCAGGGAAGAGCCGGTGAGAGCCCAGCTGCCCACTGCCTACCTGAGGCAGTGTAGTGCTGTGAGCATCATGTGTGTGGAGTCCAGAGAGTGGATGAAGTTGGGTGGAAAGGCATTCTTCTGCTTCACAGTGTCAGGTTTCCTGCAGGACAAAGCAGGGCACAGAGGAGCTGAGGCATTTCAGGACCAAAGATGACAGCACTGGCACAGAGGCAGTGCCACCCCAGCCTGGGGGTAAGGGAGCTGCCCTGGAGGGCTCCAAGGCCCTGCTGCTCTGTCCAGCTTTCTGCAGCTCAGGGGGAGTAACAGGAGGTCTAGCACTCCTTGACAGCTTCCCTGATAGGAAGGCCTGGTCCCCAGAGCACAGGCTGGGGTCAGGAGGGCTGCAGTGCAGGCCATGGTTTTGTACTTACTGGCTGCTGTTGGAGTTTTTCACACTCAAACGCTGCATGCCACAATTCAGCTGTGGGGAGAGAGGGGACCCACTGTCACCCTGCACTGCCTGGCAGCACAGGGGGCTGGGCACTGCCCCACTTTTCTGCAGAGGGGCCTGTGCCTTTCCAGGGTGTCTCAGTGACACCTTGCCCAGCAGCTCCCCTCCTGAGGGTGCTGGCAGGCATGTGAACCCCTTCACCCTCACAGGGTGAATTGGCCCGAGAAGGGCTGCTGGAGCCGGGCTGAGGGGCTGTGAGTCAGCACAGCAGCACGTGGGAGGCAACAGCAGTGAGACTGAGTCACAGGAGCCCTGAGGAGGCTCTCAGAGCGGGGAACGGCCCGTGCCCCAGCTGCCTGAGTGGGACGGAGCAGCAGAGCTTCCTCACCAGCCCACCCACACACTCCAGGCTCTGCAGGCAGCCATGAGGCTAGAGGATGTGCCTGTACACAGGGATCCTACCTGCTCTGCAGGCTCACCCACCAGTGATGCCAACCTGCCTTTTCCCTGCTCCCACCATGGCACAGGGAGGGCATGCCATGAGATCTCACACTGGACACTCACCACAGTGGACCTGGAGCGATAGTAGGGCTGGATGATGGGGAGCCCCAGCGGTGTCGACCCACTCCACCGTCCGGCCTGACTGGGCAATGAGCTTGGCACTCTCTGTCAACCAGTTCTGCAGAAGAGGTGAGAAAGCAGCTGGAGTTAGTGTGGAGCTGGGAGAACCCATTCCCTCCCAGGCGACCCTCACTCCCGCCACAGACTGTAACAGTCCAGTGCTTACTGGGGAATTTAGTACAATCCCACATCTCTGGGCTGGGGCAGGAGGATGCTCTTTGGGCTAGGATCCAGGAGAACCATCTCTCCCCAAGGATCATCCCACTGTCTACGTATGAATGGACCAGGGAAGAAGAAAAAGTGGAGATGAGGGGTAACAGGCTCCTTACCTGGATATCTCGAGTCGCTGAGAACATCTCCTTGATGCTATTGAACACCTGCTTCACCAGATAATGAGATGCTTCCCACAAGTACTCCTGGCACAGACCAGAGGCAGAGCCATGGGTCATGCAAAGGGACAGTCAAAGACAGAGGAAAGTGACAGGACCCAGGGAGGGGGGACACACAGGAATGCTACCTCAGGGAACTCGTCGATCTCCTTGAGGCGTTTCTCTATCTGCAGGCGGCCGCCGTAGCGAGTGACCCCGTACACCACCGTCATCACCGTCTGCTTCACCACCTTGCGGCTGATGAAGCCCTGCAGCACCTGGGCAATCTTCAACCCCCGCTCAGCATCCTTCTTCCGAAACTCCTCCACCTGAGCAGAGTGCCTCTGAGTCAGTGCTGCCATCAGCCATGCTGGCTTGAGCCCCCTCCGTGGCTGGTGGTCTGTGGGACCTGCCCAGCTGTGAACTGCCTGGCTCAAGCTCCCATCAGACCCCCTGCAGCCCCTTTTCACCACCATGGATAACAGCAGGTACCTGCTGAAGGGATCCAGCATGGATAACCATGCCTGCAGAGCCTTCCCTAGGGATCCAGCATGGATAACCATGCCTGCAGAGCCTTCCCTGATGCCTCAGCACTGTCCCTTGGCAACCAGGTGGTGCCAAGCTGGGAAAAGGACACAGCTTGACTATGGCTGAGAACTTGGGTTCTCTTGCCTCTGTCCCCCAGTGATAACTGAGCAAGCCCTGCACCTCCATGAACTCTTCCTGCTCTCTGGTGTGGTGCTGTCTGGAGAAAATCTGCTGAGACCCAGACAAGAGATCCAGGGTCCAATGCCAGCTGAATGAGCCTCTCTGCACTCACCCAGGGGAAAAATTCACATCGTGTCTTGCCAAAGAAACCAAAGACTTTGTAGCAGGACCAAGGCTGAATCTCTATCCACTCCCTCCAACTCAGCTCAAGGAAGAAAATCTCATAACCCATGGGCCAGCCAGTTGTGACCAAGGGATGAGGAACACACTCTGCTCTCTTCCACCTGTCCAGCCTAGTTCTCCCAGGCTTCATTCAGGACAAGTGAGGACAGCAGAAATCCCAGGGGATTTCCCACAGGCACCTCTGTGAGGACAGATCTCCAGTCAGATCCTACTTGGGGACACAGAGTCCCTGTTTCTGCCCAGCTCGTGCCTCCCCAGCTCTCTGCACACTCATGCCCACCTTGCTCCCTGGGAGTGGGAGTCACCCTGTGCACATCAAGGCAGGTCCTAAAGGACCCTGTGTGTCCCCACGGTGCCTCACCTGCTGGGCCACTGCACTGTAGACATCCTGAGGGAGCCCACAGGGCACCAGGTTGACGGAGGCAGCGCCGCTGAGGTCCCGGCCAAGCGCTGCATAGTGCTGCAGCCCATTGCAGGAGCCATCCTGCAGGAAGAGCATGGGGGAAACAAGGAGTTAGTGTGGAAGAGCATGGAGGAAACAAGGAGTTAGTGTGTGGACAGAGCCCTGCTCAACTGCCCCCTTCCCATGGACAGGTACCCTGGGCTCAGCTGGTCATTCTTTCCCTCCCCTCTTCAGAGCAGTGACCATCTCCCAGCAGTGACCATTTGCCTTCAGGCCAGGTTTCCTGCCTGGGTCTATTCCTAACTACTGTGACCTGTGAGGTTTAAAATCAGAAACCTCACATCACTACCTCTGTAGGTTTCCAGACATCAGAGCTCTGTGGAAACACTGAAAACCAGAAAACTGGGAATGCACCAAATACATCTGGGATGCTAAAAGCAGCCCCAAGAACCAGCAGTCAAAACAACTTCTGCAATGGGATCAGAGGCAGGAAAAGGCAGGCCAAGCCAAAGATCCCTCAGGAAGTCCCAGCTGGCTCTGCAGCTCCAGCCAGCTGCACTGCCAGCAGATGAAAACATCCCTCTGACAAAAACCAGCTCCCACCCAGACTTCCCAAAGCTGCATCAGAGGCACAGTGAGTGCCTGGCACAGCAGCTGCCCTTGCTGCCCTCCTAGGAACCAAGTGGAGACAGACAGGACCTGAATACTGGTGCATGAAGATCTTGGTTCTCCCCAGAGTGCACTGGCAGCAATGTTTCTCACAGATTTGCTGCCATTCCTGGCCCCCTGTGCTCAGGCTCTCCCTAGTCACAAGGAGCCATAGACACCCCAGGTCTGTCACGTTCCTCAAGCAGGGCCTCCCTTTCTCCTGCACGCTCTCCCCACTCCCTGCAGTGCAGAAAGGCAGCGCCAGGACCTGACAGCTCTATTAACTGAGCTCTGATGACTCAGGCTGAATGAGACTCTGGTACCCTCCAGAAGAAGTCCTTGCTGATATTTCATTAGTTGCACCCTCCACACACCCTCAGCTGCTCTCTTGATCTTTTGTTGTCATCAAAATATCAGTCCTGACTGTCTCATGCATATTCCAGTCCATCACTACTGGCAGAACAACTGCTGCCCTCCCCACTCAGTCATGGCCACTTGGTCTCCTCATAAGAGAAGAGAGCAGCCATTCCTCACCCATGACCACTATCAGCCTTGTCCCTGTGCAGCCAGGGAGGACAGGTGCCTTCAGGGAGCTGAGCAGGGACAGGGCACATGGTGACAGGCCACAGAAGGCGGAGGACAAACACCTCTGCCCCTGTGCCCTTCCTCAGCGTCCCAGAGCTCCCATATTGGCTCTTGCAGAGCTGCTTGGCTTCAGCCTGGGAGCAGGAATGGAGCAGAGGTCCCCAAAACACAGCTCTGAGCACTCCAGCCAGCCAGGTGTTGTCCTGCTGGGCCGACTTCCAGTCCTGATCCTGTGGCTGCAGGAGGTGACACTGGCCTGGCTCTCACCCTGTAGCAGCTGCCAGTGATCTCCCAGCTGGGCTCTGCTCGAGCCAAGGGAAGAGAGGCAGCCCTTGGTTGTGAGGGCTCACAGATGGCTGCAGGCAGCAGCAAATCACCAGAGCTCTCATGCCAAGATGCCCAACACTGCACTCCAACTCCTAAGAAAACCCAGGCACGTGGAACAGGGATTGCAGAGCTGGAGGCCTGGATTCTCCTTTCCTGCCCTGCTGAGCCTCACACAGGCTGTGAGGATCTGCCAGGCTCCTACCTGGTGAACTGGGAAGTGAGAGATATAGGCTGCTGGATCTGGAGACCTCGAGGCTTTGGCGATTTCCATACAGCATGCCAAGGCTTGCCAGGGCTCGTCAGTGTCCATCCACCACTTCCTGCCCTGGGAATGAGAAAGCACAGGCTGGTGGTCCAGGAGCAGGCAGTGCTCCTGTGCTCCTCAAATCACAGGCAGGAGCCTCTGAGCACCTGGGATGTGCTAGGCATAGCACCTCCTCACACCATGCCTCCACTTCCCTAGTTTTCCTGTTTTCAGACAGGAATGGGTTATTTAGGAATCTCTGCATTGCTTTTTCCCTTTTTATCTCTCAAAAGTGTATCTTTAAAAATATTTTTGTTTCAAAATCGATTCTGATTTCCATTTCATTTTGCTTCCCAGAAGCTCCCACGTACCGTGAGCGGGTGGTCAGCCGAGTCCAGGATGTCCTCCATGATTTCATTGGCATACTCCAGGCGCTCCTGCAAGGCGTTCTTCTTCTTCAGCCCCGTCAGGTTGATGAGGTGAATCTTCAGCCAGTCAAGTCCCTTGGGCCCCAGCGGCCTCCCCTCTGCAAACAGCAGGATGGCCCGGGTGACATCGTTGCCCAGGTGGTTGAAATAGGGCGGGCACGGGTAAGTCCTGCCTCGGAAATCCATGTTGTGGGGGAACCAGAACACTTTGTCCCTGACGTAGTTGGCGATGGAGAGCTTGTACAGAGCATCCATGCGCAGGCTGTGCATCTCTGCAGTCTTCTTCTTGCACAGGAACAGCTCGTGCTTGAGGGTCTTGCTCCAGGTGGAGGAATTGCCAGGAGCAATGGGAGGCTTGGGAGCCTCAGAGAGGGGTGGTGGGATGTCCAGCTTCTCATCCCCTTTGTCATTGAAAATGGAGATGATAATATCCAGCACTGGCTGGTTGATCTTCCAGGCACAGTTGCCCAGCTGGTTCAGGGCATCCAGCACGGGGTGGAGGTTCACCAGGGGACACTGGTCCAGGAGCAGCTGGTGGTGGGTGCTCTCATCCATGAAGCGCATCAGCTTGGTGTCACTGAGGACAAAGGCACCGAAACTGGGGGAGGTCCAGGGCACAGGGGGGCACAGCATGGGCATGGCAGAGGAGTTGAAGGTCAGTGTGGTCTCTGCAGCGTTTGACACAATCTGGGAGTAGATGGGATGGGGCTTTATCAGCCCGACCTGGAGAGGAGGATCAGCAGCAGAGAATTAGGGCTGGAGTGTGGAAGAGCCTGTGGTCAGTCAGCCACTCCATAGGGATCATGCCAAGTAAGGAGAGCACCCACACAGAATCAGGGTGCTCCTCAAAGCATCCCTGAGCAGGGATGGCAGCAAGGACAGCAAAGGGCCTTGCAAGGGTCTGATTTTGAGGAAGGGGTATCCTGCAGAGCCCCAGAGCCCCCAGGATGAGCCTCACCTGCCAGTTACTGTAGAAGGAATAGACATGGTAGAGGACAGGGATAGGCTTGGACTCCAGGCGATGATTGAGGATGTTCCTGGGCACCTTGACAGCCTTCACCAGGAGCTCCAGCATGTGCATGCCCAGGCGCATGAGGAGCACACAAGGCCAGCTGCAGCTCTTCAAGTTCAGGGAAGGCCCAAAGCCTGCTTCTGCCACCAGCTTCTCCCAGTATTCCCGTGGCAAGTACTGTTTGGGCTGGGAGGTGGAAGGAGAAAATGGAGTCAGCTGGAGGGGTTTTGCTGGATGGATCTATCCACCTGGGATGTGGCTCTGAGAAGGACTGCTATCCTTGTGCTCCCATAAGGTCCTCCCTGATAGAAGTGTTTGGAGAAGGAGGGCTGAGGAGGCTGGGGTGAGCCCAACAGCGAGAACAGGAACAGTGGCACTGCAAAATCCTTCCTCTTGCCACACCCCAGTGCTGACACCCTGTTCTCACAGCATCCTGCCCCTCCTGCCCAGACTGCATCCCTGCCTGCCCCCATGAGCACTCAGCTCTGAGAACAACCTGCTCACCTGGCCCTTGAGGTGCCCAGGGCAGTGGCCTTGGCCCCTTTCTCCCCTCTTGTCCTCTCCTGCCCTGCAAAACCCAGAGCTTTCCTGCATGGGACACCTGGCTCCAAGGGCACCTACCTGGCTGTCCTTTGCCAGCAGCTCGATGTAGTTCTCATAGATCTTCTGCACCTTCTCCAGCTGGCAGCTGCGTAGCTTCCTCTGGATGATGTACCTGTCATAGACTTTGGAGCCCAGCTCCCTGGCCAGGACTGCCAGGGACTCACCTTGTGGAGACAGATCATTGAGGATCTGGGAAAAGGGAAGATAAAGAGGGTCTTAGGAAGAAGGAACAGACAGACACAGCAGAGAGACAGAACAGGAGTTAAAGCAGGAAGCACAGGAAGATGCTGACTTCCATGATACTGAACAGATGGTGAGGAAACAAAAACAACCAGGTCAGAGCATGGATTTATCTGGCTGCTCTGCAGAGGGAGCAGACAGCCCGCACTAATAACCTGGTAAAACTCTCAGGAAATTCCAATTCTGCTGGCTCAAGAGGGACATCAGTGCTGTGTGATAGCCCCATGGCTAACAGTCCAGCCCCACTCCTGTGAGGGCAGGTCAGGCTCTTACCTGCAGCATGATGTCCACATACTCCTCATCTGGCAGCAGGCACAGGTAGGGGTAGAGGACACTGTACTTTGACAGCCTCTTGGGCCGGGCCATGCTGCGCTTGGAATTCTGCAGGGCCTGGAGGATGGCATCGTGCCACTGGGAGCGCAGGGTGCCCAGCAGCTCACGCTGCAAGGAAAAGGAAGGGAGAGAGCAGGTCGGCATCAGCTGCCCCCTCTTTAGCTCATGGAGCCTCAGCTCTCATACACAGGTCCTGAGGGCTGCCCCCACACCCTGAGCTTTACCGCTTTGGCAGCCTGTGGGGTCAGGGGCTTGGCTGCCTCCACTGACTCGATGGTTATGGTGTTCTTCAGCTCCATCTCCAGCTGCTGCTGGAAGCGCTCCTGCAACTCCTTCATGGAGAAATCCAGCTTGGGGTATGACACCATTGTCTCCTGCAATGGGAGAGAGGCAGTCAGGGCCAAAAGTGGGAGGAAGAGAAGCTGTGCTTGTTGTCCCAGCTTCCCTGCAAGAGGTTTGTGGTACAATTTGGGCTGAAAGCACCTTGCTGGGATCTCTGGGTCCAGAGGTCTCTGGCAGGCAAACCCCAGAGGCTGCTCTGCTCCTGTGTTATGGCCAAGCACCTCCCCAAGCACCCCCTCCTGTGCATGGAGGCCATCCCCAGGCCCCTGCTTTGCTGTTCCCCTGTAAGGCTGTTGGTAACATCATTCATTTGATGATTTGTGTGGGCTATTGAGTAGAGACCAGGTTAAAAGGTTCTTCCTTTTTAGCCCTCCCCTGGGCTGTACTTAAGGACACCTGTACAAACCACCTGGCCAGTTTCAACACCTCCCTGAGTGTTGTGGCTTACTCTGGAATAGAAGTTCTGGAGCAGAGAAGACTTGGAAATGTCGGGGCTGGGTGGAGGAGGCAGCTGGTAGTTGGGCTGGACAGCCCTGATGGCCCACAGCACCATCTCCTTCTCATCTCCCTCAAACAGGCACTTTTGGAAGAGCTCATCCACATGGAAGCCACTGCTGTTCAGCTGCTGCAGACATCTGAGGAGGGGCAGACAGGACAAGCTCGATCTTCCCCAAGGGCCTGAGCATGGTGTACAGAAGCTGCCAGGGCAGGAGCTGCCTCAGCACAGCCCGTCCCACAAGGTCACCCTCCTCAGGTTACAGGGATCAGGTGTCCATCCCTCAGCCCGCACACTGCAGAGCTTCCCGGGCAGGGAGGCTGAGCTGTGGCCACAGCAGGACCAGGCAGCCCCACAGCCTGTGCTGCACTGACACAGCTCCCACACATCCAGCACAGCCACTGTCAGCCCCCTCAGAGCCAGCTGACTGAAGACATTCCCCTGAAGGCATCAAGAGCTTGTCAGCAGCCAAAGGACAGAGAGGCCAGTGATACATCCCTGAGGTTTAGCACATCAGAAGCTTTCTCCATCCTCTGGAGAGGAGCTGGCTGTGCCTCCATCCCCAGGCACTGCCCCTAGGCCCAGCCCTGTGGGATCTTCCAGGGCTCTTTCAGCTGCCCATTTTAGTACTGACACTTTCCTGTCTGTTATGCTCCATGAAATCTACCTGACTCTCCTGACCAAGCTCCTCTGGAGAGCCCTGCAGGAACCAGCTATGTGACTGAGCCCACCAAAAAGGGCAAACTCCACACAAGAGCCATAAAAACACAGGAGCCAAGCCATTCCCACCAGGCAGCAATGGAGGGGCCAGAAGAAGCGAGATGCCTGGGATGGGTGTGGAACCAAGGAGTCCCTGACTGGAGAGGGCCTCCCCCAGCCCAGCTGTGGTGGGAACAGTGCCTGTTCTCATCTTCTACATCTCCTCCTTGTGCACAATCTCAAACTCCCCAGCAGCTGGGAGTGGCAAGGAGGGTGCTCCACCCACCCTGAAATCTGGCCATGAGAAATGTGTCAGAGCATCCAGGTGAGCAGGCAGAAGGGGCAGCTCTTTCTGACCTCAACCCACTGCATTTCCCAGTTCTCCAAGCACAGGATGTGGAGCTGCTGCTCCCAAACTCAGCAGCACCTGGGGCAGGTGTTACCTCAAGATGGCTTTGGGAGGAGATTGGCTCCGGCCCATGCACTCCAGGGCCACTGCAAAGGAGTCCAAATTGGGCTGGAGGCTGGTGGACTCCAGGATGGAAAACAAGCGGTCGATGCGATTCAAGTTGCCCTGCAGGCGAGAAGGGAGGGAGGCTGTGGACACTGAGGAGAGAAGGAGGCTGTGCACACTGAGGAGGGAGGGAGGCAGTGCACACTGAGGAGGGAGGGAGGCTGTGCACACTGAGGAGGGAGGGAGGGAGGCAGTGCACACTGAGGGAGGGAGGGAGGCAGTGCACACTGAGGAGAGAAGGGAGGCTGTGCACACTGAGGGAGAGAAGGGAGGCTGTGGACACTGAGGAGGGAGGGAGGCTGTGCACACTGAGGAGGGAGGGAGGCAGTGCACACTGAGGAGGGAGGGAGGCAGTGCACACTGAGGAGAGAAGGAGGCTGTGCACACTGAGGAGAGAAGGAGGCTGTGGACACTGAGGAGGGAGGGAGGCTGTGCACACTGAGGAGGGAGGGAGGCTGTGCACACTGAGGAGGGAGGGAGGCAGTGCACACTGAGGAGGGAGGGAGGCAGTGCACACTGAGGAGGGAGGGAGGCAGTGCACACTGAGGAGGGAGGGAGGCTGTGCACACTGAGGAGGGAGGGAGGCTGTGGACACTGAGGAGGGAGGGAGGCTGTGGACACTGAGGAGAGAAGGAGGCTGTGGACACTGACACCAATGGCCCCACAGTCCCAGCTCCACGCCCCTCTACTCCTGTTCGGATATAGTCACATCTACCCTACCCTTTCCCCACTCCCTCCTTCCTCTCAATGCTACCTCCCAGAGAGCAGTGGCCTCATGCCAGCTCAGTCCCCCTTGCCAGAAGCACTGCTAGAACACTTGCTGAAGTGACAACCACAGGTAAAACCAGCTGGAGGCTCCTCCCCACGAGCCAGCCCCTCTCCCAGCCAGAGCACCACGGCTCAGTACCTTCCTGGCCCAGCTGCGCATCACGATGTTGTAGGCACCAATGTCCAGCACCTTCCTCTTCACCGGAGAGCTCTGGCACAGCAGGAGGTAGCGCTCGGCCTCCTCGGGCTGCTGCAGGAACAGGAAGCACTCCAGGTTGCACTGGATTGTCTGCTGCAGGGCCTGCTGGTTACTCTTGTCCTTTGGCATCCTCTGAGGTTTCTTCATCCCTGCACTTTCCTTCGCTTCCACCACCCTGGGCTTGCTGTGGGGGCTGCCAGAGCTCTGGTTCCAGGATATCTTTGGGCTCTTCATGGTTTTTGCTTTGGCCTCTGCTTTGACATCTAGCTTGGCCTGGCCCTCCAGAGCTAGCTGGGAGGCAGCACTGGGTAACTGCTGCTTCATCTTCAGCTGCCGGATGTACATCTCCTTCTGCAACTTTTTGGCCCAGGTGCTGGACCGGGCCAGGCCATCACCCCGTGCCCTGGGCTGCTTCTCTTTGGGGCCAGGGTCCACAGCCTCTTGGTATTTGTCATTGTCCACTGCATCCAGTTCCACTTTGCTGACCGTCATCTGTGGGACGTTACTGCCTTGGAGCTGCTTTGCTCGAGCTTTGAGCACTAGTGGGAAACAGAGAGAGGTGAAGGGAGACAAGGCACAGCACAAGGCTCTGTCCTGTCCTCACTCTGCAAGTACCAGGATTACGCTCAGAAAAAAGGGTTCACACAAGAACTTCATCCTTCCTTGGCCAGCCCCATTCCCAGAGATACCAACCATTGTCCCTCTGAGATCTACCTGGAATCTGGGGTCCATCCCAGCATCCCAGGAATCCACCCCAGCATCCCAGGAACCCAGCAGTGTCACTGCCAGGGAAAAAGCAACAGCTCAGGCTGGTCTGACTGCTGTCTGCTTACTGCAGCTCTCCCAGCACTCACCTTCCAGCAGCTCTGTTCTCTCACAGATGCCATTTCTGTTCGCCTTCTCCTTGGTGCTGGCAGAGGAGTAGCTCCTGAAGATTCTCCACGCAATCCCTGCCATGAAAGAACGCAAAGGGGGTCAGAGGAAGCTTCATTCCCTCAAGCACTCCCTGTCCCCCACTCTAGCCCAGGGCCTCAGCAGTGTGGACAAAAGTGAGGGATGTTTCTCAGCTCAGCTGCTCCAGCAGCAGCACAGGAGGGCAGGAGGGACAGGGACACCCCTCACTGCCCGAAACCAGAGGCTCAGAAGGAATATGACACCACAAACCCCAGCGCTGTGAACGGGGTGCCAGCACCCCAAGACCCCCAGAGCAGGGACAGGACCCAGAGCCCCTGTATCAGTCCTTTGGAGAATAACAATATCCCAGCACTTCCACAGCCCCGACTCTATCCCTGGGGCGCTCACGACGCAAAAAGACCCTTCCATCTTTCAGGTGTATCCCAGAGAATGCTCAGGATCGTGGGACGTCCCGGCCCAGCTCTGCTCGCACATTCGGGCCCTTTCCCGGTCTCCTCGTATCCCCGCCAGTCCCTCCATGCCCCCTGGCGCCTCGGTGTCCCCCCGGTCCCGTTCCCGCTCACCGGGCCCCCTGAGCCCTCCCGGGCCCCTCAGCACGGCCCGCAGCCTCAGCAGCGACATCCCCGGGCCACGCGCGCCAAGCGCATGCGCTGTCCCGCCGCCCCAGCGCGGGGCACGCCGGGAGCGCGAGTCCCGCCGCGCTGGACTACAGCTCCCATGGTGCAGCGCGGCCGCGCCCTGCGCCCCCTGGCGGCCGTGGCGGCCCCGACGGGGTGGGTCGGGACGAGCGCGGCTCCCGGGACGCGGCGGAAGGTCCGGGAGGTGGCGGAGCCCGGGGAACACGATGGAGCCCGGCTGGCCCGCGCCTCTCTGGCCCGAGCTCGGCGCCTCTCGGGCCGCGGATCAGACGGACACCACCGTTCCTACGTCCTGGGCCACAGCAGCCCCGCGCCCTCCACCTCTCCCCACACTCTGTGCCCGCGGCGCTCGTCCCTTGCCCGTCCATCGCGGCTGACGGCAGATACCGGAGCGTGCGGTGCCCAACCGGACTACCCGCGGTCGTAGGTGAGTGACGGCGGCCGGTGACCCGGGACAGCCGTCGGGGCGCCGATTTATGAATGGGAGGCACCGCCCCAGCCCCCGCCCCGCCCATTCGCCGCCACTGCCCCGCCCCGGGCCGCCCATCCCTGGCCGCTCGCGCCGTCGGGGCCGGTCGCCGGTCGCCGCCGTGGCCATGGCCCATCGCCCGCCGCCCGCCGCCCGCCCGCCGCCCGCCGCCATGAGGCGCGGGGGCCCCGCCGCTATCGCCGCTTGTCTCGCCGGGGCACTCGCCGTGCTGGCGGGGCCGGGGCCAGGCAGTGCCACCGGGACCGGCCGGCGGCCCCCCCGCAGCTACGGGCATCTGGAGGGCGACGTGCGCTGGCGGCGGCTTTTCTCCGCCACCCGCTTCTTCCTGCGCATCGACGGCGGCGGCGGCGTGGAGGGGACGCGCTGGAGGGAGCGGCCGGGCAGTGAGTGGGGACGGGACCGGGACGGGGACGGGGCACAGCCGGGATCTAGGGCCGCCCCCTGCCCACGGCGGGGGAGAGCCCGATCCCGCCGGCTGCCGGGGCTGCGGCAGAGACGGGCGCTACCGGGGCTGGACCGGGGCGGGGGCTGGACGGAGGCGCCTCGGGTAGGCGGCAGGACCCCTCCATGCCCGGCCCGGAGAGAGCCGCGGAGCTCTTCCCTCTGGGGAAAATCTCAGCCAAAGTGCCAAGTCCTCCGAGGGCGCGAGAGCCTGTCCCCGCTGTCCCCGCCGGCCGGGGCACGCCGCTCCTGGAGCACAACCGGCTCCGGCTGCCCTCGCCACTGTCACTGCATGGTGGGAGCCGTGAGAGAGGCGCGGACACCGGCACTGCCCAGGGATCCGGCGTTGCTGTTCCAGCGGCTGGGGTGTCCTAGGGCGTCTCTCGGGGGTCCTTTGTCCCATCTCGTCCTGCCACTTCACGATGCCCCCTGCTCTGCCTTCCCCATGGACTGGGAGGATCTGATCGTTCCCCCACTAATACACTGGGGGGGGAGGAAAGGCTGCGGAGGAGAGGTGGTGTAGGAAGTTTTGCCGTGATGCTGGTCCCAGAATGGCGAATTTGTGAGATGTGGGACAGCAAAACATTCCCGTTGGAGGTGACCATGGAGCAGCCGCTGCCTGCAGAGCTGGTTGGGACTCAACACAGACAGCTGGGTGGGCAGAGGGACAGAGTCCCCAAGGACGTGGCAGTCACTGCATGACTTCAGTAAGAGTGCCCGGGCATCAGCTGCCCATCGGGGTGCAGTGCCCCAGACCCTGGGACAGAGATGGGGGCACCAAGCTGGCAGGACGGTAGCTGGACAAGGAGGGGGATATTGGGGGCCTTGGGAAAGGGAGTTGCCTGAGCATCCCCCAGGTGCCCTAACAGGGTGTTGGGTTTGGGGCAGGAGGTCTGCAGCACCTCCAGCCCACCTCCTGGTCCAGCACAGGATTCCTCCCAGCAGCCACAGGACATGGGAGCCAAGCCCAGCCCAGGGAACCCTCCTGTGGTGTTGGAGGCTGTCGGGAGTCCCGACCAGGCACACTGCCAACACAAAGCACCCCAACACGTTCCCTCGATGGTGTGGCCATAGGACCTGGCAGGCAGAGCAGCTCCGGGCTGTACATGAGGCTCACTCTGCTTATCTGTGTGCGCCTGGGCTGGGCGCGGGCTCTGCTCCACAGCCCTCGCAGAAGCTGCTGGACCAGCCCCACTGGCAGCTCTAGGGTGGCGGGGGCTCTTCCAGGGACTCCTCCACCTCACGCCCTGCATCTGCCCCAGCCTCCTCGAGACCCCTCTGGGGCTGAGTGTGAGAGTGGGAGCACTGGGAGCTTGCTCTGACCGGGTATTGGCCAGGCACCTGCAAACAAAGGGCGGCAGAGCCGGCCGGAGCGCTGGGAACAGAAGGGGGTTATTTTTAGAAAAGCGCAAGTCCTTATAAATAGCAGCAGCTTCAGACAGTGATCAAGTGGGATGGATTCACAGGCATTCGCTCAGCCCTTCCCTCCACAGCCCTCGTCAGTGGCTTCCCTGGGCCAAGCCCTGCGGGTCCCGGTAGCAGTACTGAAGTAGCCGGGCTGAAAATTCCCGAGGAGCCGAACGCTCGGGAGCCCTTTACGCTGCCCTAGTGCAGTATCCACCCTGTCCGCTCCCAGCCTCCCGCAGGCAGGTGATGCCCAGGGAATGCCAGCAGCTCCGGAGATTGATGAAAGTCCTTGCCCAGGCTGCAGCCCCCACGCTGTGTGTGCCGCCAGCAGCCAGAGCCTCTGCGTGTTCTCCCACCCCGTCCAGCCGGGACAGCCCCTGCAGTGGTGTCCATAGGCAGACCCTGCTGTGGCTCCAGCCCTCCCTGCTGCCTTTCCCACACTGCTCTCCTGGACATTCCTCCTCCCCTCCCCAGTGCGCCGTGTGCCTGGCGGGCGGCAGGGGCGGGCAGCGGCACTCCGGGCTGGCCGGCGTGAGGCAGTGCAGGAATCCAGGGGCCCTGATGATGCTCTGGGTGTTTCCCGTGCCAGAGCCGCTGGTCTGACCACATGCCTTTCCCATTAGCGGCCGAGCCGGAGCTCGGCGGTCGGGGCACACACACGCCAGCTCAGCTGTGGCTTCACAGCCTGGCTGCAGCCGCCCCCCGGGCTCATCCTCACGTCCTGCAGTTCTCCTCCACCCGCCAGCTCGCAGTGCCGGGCACGGAGCTGCTTGTCCTCGCTTGTGCCACCAGGCAATCGGGCATCCACGGACAGCACTGTCCTGGCCCATTCCTGCCCCCGCAGACCTCTGCCCGCGTGCCTTTGTCCACCGTAACACGATGTGTGCTGTCGCTGCCACCCCCACGCACACTTTGCCCCTCCAAGAGCCCATGCCAGCCTCTGTGCCCTGCGTGTGCCGGGGCCAGGCGCTGCGGGAGGCGGGTCAGGTCCCCGGGGCACTGCGGTCACGCTGTGGGATGGATGCACGGGCAAAGCTGCCAATGAAGGGAGGACACACATGAGGTTGTGCTTGGCAGCGCTCCTGCACAGCCCGGCTCCTGGGAAGTGGCTGAACCCTGGGGAGGAGAGGAGTAAAGATCAAACCTTCCTTGGATCAGAGGTTCCCCCTCCCACTCCCAGCTTGGGAAGCAGCCCTTTCTCTTCTGGCTGCTCTGGCTCTGGGTGAGGATCAGCAACTCCCTCCCTCTGGAGGGACACTGTGGCCACAGACCCAGGGCTCCTGGGGGGGGTTGCCTGTCCCTCCCTTGGCTCATGCCATGCTTCCCTGTCCCGCAGGCATCGTTGAGATCCGGTCGGTGCGTGTCGGCGTCGTGGCCATCCGGGCAGTGCACACCGGCTTCTACCTGGCCATGAACAAGCGGGGGAGGCTCTACGGGTCGGTAGGTTGGACGCTGCCTCCTGGGAGGGACTGCACCAGAGTCAGAGACTCAGGGCAGAGTTGGAACAGGGTCCTGGTTTCCCATGCCCAGCAGGGGATTGCACCCACCAAGCCCCTCTGCCCCCGCAGGGACCAGGGAGGAGCCAGGGTACTGCCCTGCCCCACTCTTGGGGTCCCAGCTGAGCACAGCCACCCCTCACCCCCTTCCCTTTCCTGCCAGAAGGAGTTCAGCCCCAACTGCAAGTTCACGGAGCGCATCGAAGAGAATGGCTACAACACCTACGCGTCGCTGCGCTGGCGGCACCGCGGCCGCCCCATGTTCCTCTCGCTCAACAGCAAGGGCAGGCCCCAGCGAGGGGGCAAGACACGCCGGCAGCACCTCTCCACACACTTCCTCCCCATGCTCGTCAGCTGAACACCGTGGGCAGCTCCGGATGGTTCTGTAGGAAAAAAAAACCCAAACGAAAAATGTTATTTTATTTATGTACATATCTATTTTTTTTTCTATTTATTGCTGTATTTTTAATGCATGGCAGAGGATGGATGTATAAGGCAGATGCTCCAGACTCAGCTGCAGGGGGCTGTGGCTCTCTCCCACTGTTCCCCTGGTGCAGACCTTGTGTGGTGCAGCTGGGGAGCACAACCAGAGCAGGGGCCAGGATCTGCTAATGGGATGTACCAGCAGGTTGTCTGTGTCCAAGCACCTGTGGCAATTAAAGCTGTGTTCGTGGTATGGAACAGGAGCAGGTCTTGGAGCTTTGATGGTGAACTTGGCTTGGGATGGGAGGGATTGGCTTCCGTGTGGCCACCAGTGTCATCCCTGCTGCCATTGGCAAGGAGCCCAGCTGGTCCTTTGCCACATCCAGCTTTTCATGGACCCCCACCCACCTGCAGAAAAACAGCAATGGTGGTTCAGTGGCACCAAAGAGGGAGCAGACACAGCCAGTACCAGTGAATTCTGCAGCCCAGCACCCTCATCCCCAGCAAAAACAGGGCTGGGACAGTGGACAGTGGTGAGGACCAGCCCCTCACCTGGAGGGCAGCATGGCCAGGAATAGCACCTGCACCTCAGCCTCCTGGCCAAGGTACATCCCTGTGCCACCTCATGCCTGCTGTGGCCAGGCCCGGCATCCTGGTCACTGTCACATCAGACAGAGCAATGGCCCCAGCAAAAACCACCAAACTCGTTTCATTTCTGACCCAACCAGCTCCAAACGAGTCTGAGAGGGAACAGCCACTGTATTAACCATGTGGTGACTGTGGTGAGCCCCTGCCAGATGGGCAGCAGCTGCCACGCACCCACTCAGGACTTTGTTCAGCCCACTTGAAACCCATCTGAGCACTGCTCACACGTGAGAAATCATCCCCAAGAGCCTGGGAGAACCAGGAACCCCCCACCACAGCTGAAACACAATGGGAGAGGGAAGGTTTTTCCAGGCCTCTTCTTTGGTGACTAAATAGCAAAGCCTTCCCTTCAGGTCAGCCGATGGACACGTGTGGATTCGGCCAGGACCTTCTTGCTGCCACCCACCTCACCAGCCCAGGCTTGTGGCTCAACCCCTAGCAGAGGATGAGCCATTAACCCTGACACACCAGTCCCGAGATAAACCTTCCTGGGAGATGAAAGGCGCCGCCTCGCTGCCCGGCCAAGCCAAGGAAGAAAAACAGTCCGGACAAGTCGCTCCCTGCCAGCCCCTGGCCCTGGCACAGCTGGTGACACTTTGTCCAACAAACCAGCTTCTTGTGTTCTGAAATGGCTCAAGAAAGGCCAAGCCATGCTTCTCCCTCCCTTCAGCTCTTTTCAGGAAGCTCGTGCAAGGGCCAGGTCCTGGGGTGATGCTGCTTTAGAAGAGACCCAAGCTCTGCTGGAGCCAGCACCTTCCCCCACAGCCCCAGCTCACTCCCAGGGCCCAAAAAGCCAGGGGAGAGGCAGGGAAGCCCCAGACTGCCCCAAAACCCCTCACCCACTTCCCTGGCAGGTTCTCCTTTATCTGCTCTGGCCTCTGCCACAGAGCAGTCTCAACATGTGGCACCATCATGAACCCCCTTTGGGGAAAGGGGGGGGTGTGACCCTTTGGGAGATCTCCTGACCACCCCCAGTCCCTGTGAGAGGAAGGGGCAGGGGCTCCCGGTGACTGGATGGTGAGAGCTCCTCCTCTCATGCCTCAGGGCCCAGGAAGCAGGGACATGGCAGGGAGTCACTGCCCGCTCGATCAGGTGACATTCTTGTCATTCTCTGAGCTCCAGCTCTGTCACAGAAACTGAGTCACAAACATACCTGGATATTTGTCTCTCTCTCCTGGTTTTAATCAGCTCTATTTTAAGAAGCTTTGCAATACATTTTTTTTCTCCAAAATGTTGTTTTCCTGGTAATTACTCGGTCACAATGAGATTTGCTGGTCCTTGTTCTGCTGCACACCCAGTCCTGTGTTGGCCCAGCAGAATAGCCTGCCCCAGCTGTGAGGGGGGGCAGGACTGTAAGGGGAAGAAGGTGTAAAAAATAGAAAACACCACGTGAGGATGCTTCCAGCTGCGATCCTTGGGTACCTGTGCAGTGATCCACAGGCTGGCAGTGGCTCCCACCAGAACTCCCAGCATGCAGGAGGGCTCAGAGAGGCCCAGCCTGCCTGGGGAAGGCAGGACAGCTTGGTGGCCTCAGAGCTTACCCTGTAGATTTCCTCAAATCATGCATAAGGGCTCGCAGAGCTGAAATGTCCATTTATTGACAACAGTAATAATTTAAGATTATAAAAACCCCTTTCAGTGTTGAGTATCAGCGGGCGAGGTTATAAAGAGAAATAAAAGGGACTCGAGATGGGACAGGGAAGGATCCTGGGGTCTACTTGAGAGTTCCTGTTTCAGTGACAGCTATTGATCCTCCCCAGATGGCGATCCTGGGGGGAGGCAGCATCCTTATGCTTCCATTTTAGCCTTCAATCTCCAAAGCAGTAAAGATAGTATCCAAGGGGAGGAGGAGCAAAAGAAATAAAAGAAAGGGATCTCAAATTCAAACCCATACAAACAACCTTTCCATTCGGGATTCAACCACTCGCTCAGCACCTCGGGGTTCCCAGCCGGGGAGCGTAGCAGCCTCGCACTGCAATGGGTAAAGTCCACGCAAAGAGGATGTTTTTATTGACAGACAGAGCTCTTTCCCCCCTTTTTCATCACAGAACTTGAGGCTTCTCATCTCTGAAGGACCCAGAGTCTCCGTGTCTTCAGAAATCAAAAGGAAATTCTGGGGGCATTGCTCCTGTCTTGTCCCCTCCCCTCGCTCTGCTCTGGAAGCCCCTTTGGCTGCTCGAGGTGGCCAGGGAGGGAGGGGGAACAGTGGAAGGGCCCCGGGGACAGAGGGTGCATTAAGATTCATGAGTTGTTCGATGAGTTTTCATTACTTGGTGAGCTGGAGGAAGAGGAGGAGGAGGAGGATGACGAGAAGTTCATCCCTGTGAGTCCTGGGGGGTTTGTGGCAGTGTTTTGTCCACTTAAACTTTTCCGGCAGACGGGACACGTGTCATGCTTTGGGGAGCAGACAAAAAACAAAACAAGAAATACGGGAAATGGGATTAGAAACACAATAGGGGAGCAGCACTGGAGGAATGGGCTGGGATGACACTCCATCCTCTGACCACAGGCTGCTCGTGCTCAGGCCTCATTGTGGAGGTAGGAAAATATTTACAGAGGAGAGCAGGACCAGACAAAGCCCCCAGTGCTGCACACCCAGCACTGTCCTGCACTCACCTGCTCCAGCCACGGGACGATGCAGCCGTCATGGAACAGGTGATTGCACGGTAACTGCCGCACGCTCTCCCCCACTGTGTAGTCTTCCTTACACACAGGGCACTCCAACCCGGAATCTGCATCGCACAGGGAAAGCCAAGCCCAGCTGAGCCAAGGAGGAGAGAACGACGAGCAAAGCCTCCAACCCAGGACTCATCATCCCTCTCCCCTTCCCCATCACTGCTCCATGCCTGTCAGGAGGAAAGCTTGGTGCTCTGCAGTCCACACCATCACCCCACCTCTCCCTGCACTGGGTATGCCTCATCCTTCCCTTCGCTTCTGCTTTTCCATCCCTATCCATACCAAACTTCTCACAACCTCCCCAGGGCAAATCCATCGAGCCTACACTGCTCTTTTTTTGTGTGAATGTAACAGAGCCCCTTCAGTTCTCTGCCCACTTTGAAATGTTTTATGCCTCAAAGGTCCAAGCAGAAAAAATTCAAGTCCCAAAAAAACATTACACAGAGCTTCCAGGGAGCACTCTGTGCATGACTCCACAGAGCAGACACATACCTACGTGTTCCTGTGTGATCTGTATGGTGGGGAGGGCCTGGATCTTCTCTTTGTCCGCTGGCGGTGGTCCAGTGTTTTCAAACTGATTCAGTAACTGGAAAAACAACCAGCCAGGCAGGCAGAAGAGAGAGGTGAGCTCAGCAGCACACAGAATCCAATCGTTTCCTGAACCAGGGCACTTGGACCGCGCACTGTGGACCCTTTCTCATTCCAGCCCCTGCACCACCACAGGTGCTGCCCCTCCTGCAGCACCACACAGGAGGAGGGACACTGCAGCGAATCCCAGTTTTACCTGTGTGATAATCGCATCCAGGCCGTTGGCACCCCAGGCATAGTCCATTGGATTTGAGTGCAGGACTCCCCTGAAGAGTAAGGACAGCAAGTGAGTTCATCCTGCAGCACCGAGACACTATCGGAGAGAGCAGCACATCCTCCAACTCACCAAGGGCCCAGGCCTAGGTTTGGAATTGTGGTCGGTGCAATAATTCCATTGACCAGCTGCTGGATAATTCTGAAAGACAAGAAAACCAGGATTGTGTAAGAATTAAAGTTTGCTGGCTCCCAGCCCAGCACACCAGCGTGGAGGGAGAGGCTGAATAAGCTGAATACTGTCACATTGTTGGGAGCAATTAAAAATACCCTACAGCAATTGCAATGGCAGCTTATGGAGTGATCTGACCCTGATAAAGATTTAGTATTTGATTCATAAGGGGACAATTAATGACATGAGAGGGAGTGGCTCCAGGATGCACTCACACAAACACTGGTGTTCTCTTCTGTTTCCCCTCACAGCAAGTACAACATTTTTGCAACATCTGGCAATGACCAGGGAATATTTTCTACAGGACAAACTCCCAGCCTCAGTCCATGTCACCGCTCAGCAGAAACAGCCCAAACAAACCCCAAGCAGGAGCTGCCAACAGGCTCAGGCGGGACACAGATGGCAGTGCTGGAGAGCTTTGGGATGCTCCTCCTGTCAGCCAGAAGAAAAGCTGAGGAACAATGGGGTTCCCTCCCCAGGTCACAGAGTGGTTCTCACCCTTCCAGCGTGGGGACGCCCTCGTGCCTGCCCGAGGCTCGGCGCGTGGCCAGGCGGGCGCGGGGCTGCCTGGCGCCGTAGCGGTGCCGCGACTGGTGCTCGCGCTCCCGCCGGTTCTCCGAGTCCCGGTTGTCTTCTGGCTGCACGTTGGACCCGAAGGGAAACTCAAAGCTGTCGTCAAAGAACCCGAAAGCAAACTGGCCATAGCCCTGGGGCAAGGTGAACAAGTGCTGATCCACGTTCTGGGAGGGAGGGAATGCAGAGAACAGGCTGTGAGGAGGAACAGCCCTTGGCTCCCACAGCGAACCCCAGGCCTGGGGTGACACCAGGACCAGCGCCCTCAGCAGCAGCTCAGTGAGGAACAGACACTGGAACTGCACACAAAGGCAGAAATAATCACAGCTCCCTGGTTTCTCTTTGGTGTGTCACTGCTGCTTCTGAGCTGAGGCTACTGCATAGCAACACACCCAAATCCTGCTCTCCAAATCCTGCTGAGCCCCCTCACGATGGGAATCAGCTACGAGTGCTGGTCCTACGTAACACACACAGCAAAAATACAGCATGTGGAGATTTCAGGAGCAGCATGTGGAGGATATTAATTCCTCCTTTTCAAATCCTGTCATGATTTGGGGAATGTTTAAACAATGCACTATTGGAAAAATCCTCAATCCAACAGCAAAGCAGAAGGTGCTGGAAGAGAGAAAGGACTGCTCACCTCAAAAGGATGCCTGCTCTGATCAGTGGCTGACGTAGAGGAGCTGGTCTCGTTGTCAGCATTCCTATGGGGAATGAAGAGCAGTGGTAATCTTCTCACAGCAGCTTCCATGGCTTTTCTGCCCCTCTCCCACCCCAGGGCAGAGGCAGCTCAACAGAACCTGGTCCTCCCCCAGCTGCTGATTTTCTGATTGCCCACATCAATTTTCCCTCCATGAACCTTTCATTTTCCCACACCTCACCCATTTCTCCCTACTCTGTCAGATCTCATGAGGCTGCAGGGAAGTGCCTGAACCATGATGTCAAGTGAGGATTTCCCCACAATCCATCTCAAACATACCAGCTAATCCTCCAGAGCACCAGGAAGACTTAAGGCACAAATGCTGATCGCTGTGACCCCAAGACACATAAGACTAATCTTGAATCAAAGAAACTTCTTTACTGCAGAAGCATGTAACCCAACGGCTCAGGATATTGGGAAAACTCTAGATGTTGTCAGACTTCTGCTTTCAGAGCTGCAGGAACATTTCCTCTCAGAACAAAGCTTTGTATTCACAGTACCAAAACCACTGAGATTCAGCAACTACGTGACTCTCCCAGGATCACAGGGAATCACCAAAACAGTCAGGATCAGCCAGGATGGATTTTCAGGCTTCAGGGTTGGTGTGGTCAAACCAAACATCACCTGCTCAGTGCAGAAGCCCCAGGCCATGCAGACCACCACAATCAGCAGGCAGCAACTCTCACTGCCCCTGGCCTGTCCTGGAGCCAGTCACAGCTGGGGCCTCACAAACATGACTGAAACATTTTAAGACATTCCTGCTGCTTCTGCCACCAGCGGCAGCAGAGCAGCACAGAAATGCAGACCTCACTGCCCCAGGGCAGAGTCCAAAGTCTCAGCCACAACACTTTGCTGTTCATCCCCAACACAGTCACTACTTAAACAGAGGTGTCCCTGTACTCACCATTCCCCGAGCCCTCTCTCTGGGGTTATCTCTGCCCTGATGACTCAGATCAGGTCAGAGCTACCACACAGCACAGGGAAAGTCTCCATACCAATTCTTCATGTTTGTTTGAAACCAAACCATTCCTGCCCCGCCCCTCAGCAGAGATGTCAGATGCTTAGCATTGCCATGGAAGATTTGCCTGTGGATGCTAATTTTGCCAACAAAGCACTGTATTCCAAAAGTGAGGAAAGATGAGCCAAAGCTGGGGCAGAAGCAATAGAAATGGTGCATTTTTTCATCAAACATTGCCTGTGAACTAGGAAGAGAGCAAAGCAACCTGGGTCTCACTGGAGCACCAGCCCCTGGAGCAGCACATTACCTCGGCTCCTCAGGAAGCTCTTCAATAAAACCAGACTCACACCGTGGGCAGATGTAGTCCTGCAGGAGAAGACACACCATGTGAGAGAAGACAGGTACCTCAGAGCTGCAGGGTGTGCCAGGGTGGAAGGGTCCTGCCATCCCCAGCACATGCCAAGAGCCAGAGACACCCCAAACCCCAACATTTGCCTTCCTGAGCCTGTGAGGCCAGAGCTCAGCCTGAGCCTGTGGGAG
The DNA here is from genome assembly GCA_034336665.1 of Luscinia megarhynchos. Lineage (NCBI taxonomy): Eukaryota > Metazoa > Chordata > Aves > Passeriformes > Muscicapidae > Luscinia > Luscinia megarhynchos. Next base: position 3,170,026 of record CM067590.1, on the reverse strand, counting down.
CTCAGCTTAAGAATGATGATTAATCCCCAGTACAGACACAACATTAGCTAGCAGCTGATACAGTTCTAGTGAAGTGAAAGTGAAACCCCCAATGCTCCCTGCGCAGCAGCCCTCAAACTTTGGCTCAGCTGGGTGTTTTGGGAAGCAGGAAACAACGTGGGAAAGGCAGCAGGGACTCAGCAAGGTTGTGGGGCTCAGAGAGGCTGAATGGTCCCTGCCACTAACACGGCCTGGGGTTCACAGCACACAGGGATACTCTGGGTCATTCTGCAGCCAGGACCTCACACTCCCACACCTAGAGCTCATTACAGGAGTGACCTGTCACCACCTCACTCCCCCAGGCACCGAGCATGCCAGGACAGACACGCTGAGTGTGCAGTGCCTGTGACAGCCACTTCCTCACGATTCCTGGGGTTAGTGAGGAATTCATCCTCTACAACCACCCTGTCCTGGGCATAGCAGCCCAGAACGCTGGAGACCCTAAAAGGGAACTGTTTCACTTTCCAGTGCTTGAGAAGCTGCACTGAGCCAACCCCATCCCCTGCCCCACAGCGGGCACACACCACCCCAAATCCCTGTGCTGGCAGAGCCAAGCTCAGCACAGAAGGCATTTAAGAGCTTCTAAAAATAATGTCACTTCCTTTTGCTGCTGCGTTGGAATTGGCACAGCCCTTAGCCAGACTGAGGGATTCCCCCAAGGAGTTGAGGCTGTTGACGAGGCCCTTGGGGTCACTCCTCTGGCCCCTGCAGCCAACCCCAATAAGGCCCCAGGGAAGGAGCACAGCTTGGAGCCACTGCATGTGCCCAGAAAAGATGGGAGCTCAGAGACTCAGGAACAGACTGGGAGAGGTGGCTGCTCCCTCTCCCACATAGGACTCCTCATCTGCTGCTGTGGAACAACTGGCTCTGCACCACTGACACCAAGTCTGAGCTTATGGGATCCTGTGTGAGCACAGGGAACCACAGCCCATGAAACCCCTTTTGTGTTGCCTCCCATCAGCACCAGCTGTTGGGGACACACGTGGCATGGGGGTGAATGACTGTGGCCTGAGCACACTGCTCCAGGGAGCTGCTGTGTGCTGTGTGTGTGTCCATGTGCTCACAGCCAGCTCCCAGCACAGGGATCAGCACATTCCTCTGCAGCTGGAACAGCACAAATGTCAAAGTTTGTTGTTTCTCGGGCTGTTTGAGTCCCTCCTTTGGCAGCTCTGGTTACTGTGCCTGCAGATGGTGAGTGAAACCCGAGTAAAGCCTGAGTGAACCCAGATCCCCAGAACAACTTCATGAACTCACAGAGCTGAGCCCCCAAACAGAGGACCTGCTCCCTGCCTGGCTCAGCCTGGCCAAGAGTGCCCAGCTGGCACAGCCAGGTGTGCCCAGCCATGTGCACACAACCAGATGAGAGCACGGCCCAGCACGGGGTGTTTGAACAGAAATAAAGAACAGATTTTCTGGGTTACCTCCTGGCTCCTGCCCACAGCCCATGTGTGCTCAGCAGGAGCACGGTCAGGAGTTTGTCCTCACTCTTACACACGAGCTGGGAGCCCCAGCATTGCCCACCCTGACCCAAACGAGAGGGCAAAAGGACAAATCACACATCACAAACCAACCACCCCCGGCAGGGACAGCTCTGCTTGTCCTCATAGGCTTTTCAAGTTGAGTGCCAGCAGCCAGCAATGACTTTTGGGACAAGGTGCTGTGAAAAGTGTCAGGATAAAGAGACCAGCAGGACTCTCCAGATCACATTTAACATCTCAGGAAGCCAAGCAGGAGAGCAAGTGATCCACCAGATCCTCCCCAACAGCTCACACTCCTTTTCTACCCACACCAAGGACAAGTTCCACACATGCCGGATTTCGGTGTGTGACTAAAGCACCTGCCCAGGTGCCTACACAGCACTTCTACCTACGTATTACCGTGCACCTCCCTGTGCCCTAGCAGCCACCACCGCGGGGCTTTTGTCGTGAAAGACGACAGAGAAGCCCCCAGCACCTCGCGGCGCTTCACCTGGCAGCGGATGGGGTCAGGCTGCTCGGGCTGGGGGTGGCAGAGCTGGACTCTGGGGCTGCAGCCGGCCGGACTCCCGCCCCAGCCCGGCTCCGCGGCGTTCCCCGCGGGCTGCTGGAGAGCTCGAACCGCCGCGGGCCACCCCGTCCGGGCCGAACAGGGCCGAGAGCCCCTCCCGCCGCGGCTCGCCCAGCTGCTGCCCGCGGCCAGGCTGGCCCGTTCCCTCCGCACCCCTCTCCCCTCGCCGCCGCAGCCCCGTTCCCTCGCTGCGGACACCATCCCCAGCCCCTCTCAACGCCCCCGAGCCGCGGTGCCCCGGGCGGAGCCGCCCAGGGCGCCCCCCCGCCTCCCCGCCGCTCAGGCCCCCTGGGCCCCTCAGGCCTCGCCCGCACGTGCCCGCCGCCTCGGGACCCCCGCCCGGCCCTGCGCGCACTCCCGGCCCTCCCCGGAGACCCTCCCCGATCCCCCGCTCACGGGCAGGCGCGGGGCGATCTCGGCCGAGCAGCAGTGGCAGAAGAACCGGCCCGGCTGCGGCGATGCCTCCGCCATCTTCCCTACCCGCCGGCCCCGCCCCCCGCGCGCGCCGCGGCGCCGACGGCGGCCGAAGGGGGACAAGGGACAGCGCGCGGTGCAAACGCGGAGGGGGAAAGGGGCTGAGGGGGCGGGGGTTTGCCGTGTAAGGTGAGTGGGCGGAGATTTGACCAAATGAGGCGATGGGGCGCGGCCAGCGAAGCGGCGGGATTGTGTCCCCGATTCCGGGAAGCCCCCCACATTCCGGGAACCCCCCATCTTTCCTTCTCCCCTCCACCCCCGGTTTCCTGACCCCTGTCTCAGCCCCGCCGGACCCCCGAGCTTTCAAAGGTCAAGAGCTGACTTATTTATTAATTTAATTCTTAAGATATGAAGAAAAGATGAGCTGGGGTGAGTTGAGTCCCGCGAAAGGAGGAAAAAGGGATATTCCCAGTGAATATCTCAGGAGTTGCTTCAAGTTCCAATAGCCCCAAAGCAACTGGAATGTTCCATTTCTGGCAGAACACTCTCAGGTTGGGTGTTTCCCCCAAACCTTGCCCCTTGAATGCCAAAGGGTTCTGGGGAGTTTTTTAGGGTTGGGAGGTGGAATCTCGATTTTTGGGACTTGAGAATCCCACCTGCGGCTCGGTTCAGGGCCAGCGTTCTGCCCCGGCTGCAGCTTTTGAGAGAGCAGAGGTTCTGCCTGGCCCTCACTGGGTCCCAAGCCTCAGGGGCTGCTGTGTGGCACTGCCGAGCAAGGATTTTGGGGTGGTGGGAGATTTCGGGGTGAGGTTGTGAGGTTTCGGGGGAGGAGGGTGAGGCTGCGGGGCAGGATTGGAATGGCAGGACGGTGAGATTTTAAGGGTTCTGCATAGTGGGACTGTGAGGTCTCGGGCTTCGAGCCCGCCACACCAGCCCTGCTCCCAGCAGGTGGCATCTTCAGCCCAGGGTTTGCTGCTCCAGCTTTGCCGGGTGATGGAGCCGGGGAGGGATTTGTGGAGCAGCTCAGGAGCCGTGGAAAGCTCGGCAGAGCTCCGCTCCCCGCGCTGCGGGGGGACAGGGACAGGGACAAGGACATCGTGAGCTGGACACCGGTGGCACACAGCGCTTGAGGGCTGGGTCACCGTCAGCAGCTGGGAGGCCGTGTGAGAATTGCAGCTGTGGGACAGACTGGCAGAGTTCAGTGGCTGATCGATGATCCCGGCCGCTGATAAGGCATGTTGGCATTTATTTATTTACAGGTGATGAGGAAACTGCTGCTCCCGTGACCCTTTTATTCAGGAGGTGGGCCCAGACAGTGCGTCGGTCCGGGAGCCAGACAGAGCCCGGAGCTCAGCGCAGAGCCCGCGGCTGCGGATGGGGCATTTCACACCCCAAGGGAAGCTCCTTCCCCGCGGTTCTCCAGTGCCCTGCTTCATGGTCGGAGGACAAGTTGCCACTTGATCAAATGGATGCCGGGTGCCTGTGGGATGGGGGGGAAGGATCCGGCTCCACTGACTTTGCCCTTCTGGAATTCCCTGACGCAGGAGCTGTGGAAGCTGAACGTGGCAACACTCGTTGGGATGCAAATGGCAGCGGATGTGGATGCACATGGAGATAAGAGCAGCAGAGCAGCTGCGGGCGCACAGCAGTGGGAAGGGTCCCCTAAAAGCCCCTCACTCATCTGTTGGGGTTTGCCTCCATGTCAGGACTGCAGCCTCTGCCCATGAGTCCCCTGCCCATCCCTCTTTGCTGGTGCTGAGCATGAGCCCCTTCTTTGGGGGCTGAGGCTCCCAGACAACCCCACACCCTGACTTTGGCTCCCAGCCACGATTCCTCCCCGCAGAGGGCATGAGCATCCCCTGGCGACCCCGTCTCTGATGCTGCTTGGGTGCCCCAAGTTTGGGGGTTCTGTGATTGGCTGTCCCCCTTCCTTCTGCAGCCTCCGAGGAAGCTGCGTCTGGTTGGGAGAAAATTTGAGTCACCCTGGGAAGGATTTTCCCACGGTGCTGCAGAAAGGAAAACTGCACCCTCACCAGAGAGGGCTGACGAGGAGGTGACACCTCCCCAGGTAATATCGAGTCATCATTAGACAGAGCCCGCTCCCAAATCGGCCACCCTGCTTGGGAAGGGCAACGGAAAATATCCCAGGGCTCCCACTGTCTGAGGGGATGGGACAGGGTGGGAGGCTCCTCCAGCAGCTCAGAGTCACCATCCCACCTGGGCTGAGCAGTGGAGGGGACACATGCCCCAGACAGGGGGTCAAGGGATTCCTCCTGGCCTCTGGACCCTGTGGTCCTAAAGAAAGTGGTGGCTGGAGCTGAAGCCCCCACACTGCCCAGGTGTTGGAAGCACAGGGGCAGCTCCAGGCATGGGCTCATCCCAGGCTCTGCCTTGAGCCCTGGGAAGCACAAGCACCTCCTGGAGCCAGAGCAGCTTCCAGAGCAATTCCTGCCAAGTGAGAATAACTGGTGCAGCTGGTCTCCCTGCTCCCCTCCACCCCACATCATATATAATTGCCTATTTTAATTAATAAATTGGAGGCCACTCAAAGGAAAGCGGCGAGATTCCTTACAGACACTGCAGGGATTGTCTACTCGCCTCGAGCCAGTCGTGTCACGGCGGATTTGAATCGGTTTCCTTTGAATTTGCTCAGACAGATCGGGAGATTTACATCCCCCACCTCATCTCCTGGAGCCTCACACCTCCAGGCTGTGGGTCTGGATCCCATCTGGCTGTGATCCGGCAGCTCATGGCAACCAGGAGCAGCGGTGCAGGCTGAGCCCCTTCCTCACCACCACCATGCTGAGAGGGCTGAGGGACACTGGTGGCCAGCCCCACACAGCTCTGATCCCTGGATCAGAAGGGCTGGTGGCGTCTTGGTGGTCCTTCCCTAGCCCAGCTGTGCTGTCACAGTGGCCCATCTTCCCCTGGGAGCAGCCAAGGCAGAGGGGCTCAGGGGAAGTTCATGGTCCCAGGAGGCTGCTTTTGGGCTCCACCAAAAATTTTCCTTTCTCCTTTTTTTTTCTTTTTGGATTCTTTCCTTTTTTATGCTTGGTTTAAACCATTGTTCTTCAAGGGAAATTTTAATGTGAAAAACATGCTTTTCTAACAACTGCCAGCCTGGGCCAAGCAATGAGGTTCTCTGGCTGACAGGGGCTGTGTGGCAGATGTGGGCTCCAGGGAGGATGTGACCTGTGGTGGCTCTGCTCTTGAGTGGCCCACAGGATGAGGATCCTCCAGGCTGGGATGCTGGGATTGTAGTGCCAATGGGGTCCATGTCCTCCCCGTGGCTGGTATGAGAGCAGGGCAGCCACCAGCCCATCTGTCCCACCCCAACAACCAGCACCTTGCACTGGGAGCGAAGATCAGCTGCTGCCCTTCCCGGTGCAGCCCTGCTTCCTTCGGCAGCGCCTCTCCCCAAGCAGCCAGGAGACTTTAATGACCCGGGAGGTTTTCCCGACTCCCAGCTCTGCTGGACCCAGTTCAGCTCCACACGGTTGCCCGGCGTTCCGCGGCGCTGCCAGCTCTTCCCTCGAGGCTCGCTTTGCTCCTGCCCCTCACCGCGGCGGCGGCAGCGATCGCGCTGGGAGCCCGCACGGCCGCCGGCGCTGACTCACGGCTTGTTTACACTCACACACACACACACAGACACACACAGAGCCTGTGTCACGCGTGGCCGAGCCCCGCCAGGCCAACCCCACCAGGCTCAGCCATGCGGGCAACGGGATTGTTCCGTAAGGAGCTCGTTAGGGAGGCTGGAAATTGGGGTGTGTGGACAGGAGAGATGTAACTAGAGCCATGAGACAGCTGCTGAGAGGGACACGTGTGGTCAGAGGTGTCTTCTCCAGGCTGGGCTGCAGGGTGGGGTGGGATGGGATGGGATGGGATGGGATGGGATGGGATGGGATGGGATGGGATGGGATGGGATGGGATGACATTGCTGGCTCTGGCCACTTCTTCCCCACATCTCAGGCTTCCCAGTCCCCACTCTATGTTGTTTGCACCTTGTGGCTCCAAGCAGTGGCATTTCCCCAGCACGGACAGAGCCCAAAGCATCTCCTATCAGTTCAGGGCAGAACTGGTGGCACTGTGACCAAAAACTCAAAAAAACAGAGGTGTTGGGCAAGTGCAGCTCTTGCTGGAGGCACTCAAAGCACTGGAAAGGAGGAGGACATTTCTGAGAAGGGGAGAGGGAGTGAATCCCTCCAAGGTGATGCTTCCTGTGGTGCTGGGGCCTGCAGGGTGCTGGGGGTGCTGGTGCCAGCAGCAGGTCTGGGTTTGGGCATCAGCAGGAGGGCATCAGAATTTGATCAGGAATCAAACAGAATGGATGATCAGATTTGGAGGGGCAGGTCTTGGGAATGTATGTCAGCCTCCCAGCCCTCCCTGCATGCTGGCGCTCCCGCCCTGCCTTCCCTCATCCACAGAAGTGGAAGTGTCCCAGGAACATGAAACGATTACTTGGCGAGGAGAATCCAGCTCAGCACTTCTTGGCATTTGTTCACGGCTTTTCATCTTCAAAGCTCCTTGCAAACATTAGCAAACTAATCCCTGCAACCTTCCTGGGAGATAGCGCAGGATCAAGCAGAGGAGCATTATCTCGCCTCAGCAGATGGGGAAACTGAGGCACGGAGCGGTGACGCTGCCGCCCCGGGGCGCGGGGCGAAGCTCCGTGTCAGCGCTGGGGGTGGAGTGCGCCCATCAAGGTGCCGTCCTGACACTCCACTCTCTCCCCAAACAAGCACTGAGTCAATTCACTGGGCTGGAGCTGTGGGGATACAGGAGAAAATCCTGCCCCAGGGTTAAGGCTGGCGGCAGCAGCCTCAGGGCCGTGCCCTTGGCTCATGCCTTGCTCTGGCCACTCACCACGTGCTCCAAGGGATGTGACCAAAGCTCCATCCCGTCCCCCTTTGCTGGGTGCACACTGAGCTCTACTGCTGGCCCTGCTGTGCTGAGCCTGTCCCTGAGGGCTCCTGGAGTCCCACGGATAAACCTGAGCTGGGGCTGTGGAGCCCCCACCAGCAGCCCCTCTCCCCACTGCGGCGTTTGGCAGCGTTCTGCTTGCATGAGAGAAACTGGGGCATCCCACTGCGGTGAGGAGAGGAATGGGGCCAGGATCACCTTGCTCTGACAGGGAAATGGCAACATCCAGGGCCCCGGCCAACACCTGCCCACAGATCCACGCCAGCGGTATGAAACCTCTGCCCTGACCCTGGGCTCTTCTTCTCAATAGAACCTCTTGCTGCAAATTGCAGCTCTAATTGGTTTAGCAGAGTTTAATTAGCCTGAACTGATGAGAGAGGCGAGATTCCCTCCTTAAAGGAGCCCAGCAGCAGCATGCAGCAGCTGGGGTTTGGGGGGAGAATGGTTGGGTCTGAACCTTGTCCCAAAATCCTGTTGCAGCCCTGACCCAGCGTGGCACCAGTGCCCAGAGGAAAGGTCAGATGTGAAGCTACTATTCACTGTGCTCCAAAGAGCTCCTTTGTCCTGGCTCCAGTGCCTGCCACCGCCCCCAGCCCTGGCCCAGAGGTTCTGCTCTCTTCCTTTGGGTGCTGCAGGGCTGCTTTCCTGCAGATTCCAGACCAGCTCCTCACCCCACTCACTCCGTGGGTGCTGCTGGGGCTCAGTCACGCCCTGGGGTGTCTGTGGGGTTCAGGGAGATAGCATCACCCTCTGCATAGGACTGGCCTGTGGAATTTTGCTCCCAGCTTTGCTTGAGAACCAGCCTTGGCCCCCACCTGTGGTAAAACCACAGGCAAGTTGCTTTAGCCACAGCCAGGAGAGTGGCAAGCAGAGCCCCCAGCATGGTTTTCCTGGGAGCTGGGCAGTCTCATTAGGACTCTGAGCACCCTCTGGCTCAAGGACTCACTTCCCTCCTGGCCACCAGACTCCTCCTGCCTTTACATCAGGAGCCTGGCTGCTCCCTTACAGATGCAGCAGCTCCTGCTGCTCCAAGCAAGGTCTGACCCCTTCCCTGCCAGAGACGGCAGTTGTGCAACCCCACTTGCAGCCAAGGAAAATCCCTTCCTGGCCTCTGCGAGCTCCTCTCGCATCCTGGAGCATGTGAGTGAGTGCATCACCACCCACTCGCTCACGGACATCCCGCTTGGAAGTTTGGCTCCCCAGCCCTCTGCCCTTACATGGGCAACCACTCCGAGGCGGCCGAGCGAGCCTGGGTCACGCCAGCCAGGACAGGGCCGGGAGCAGCGCCAGGGCCAGGGCCAGCAGCACTCTGGGAACCTGGTGGCCAGGGGCTGCTGGCTCTGTCCTTCCCCCCAGGGCCCTCCACTGTCCCATGGTCAGTGCTCCCTGTCCCCACCACACACTGTCTGGAGGTGCCGGGTGCTGTGGGTGGCACCAACGCCACCTGGCCCTTCCCTCTCCTGACCCCTCCCTAGAGCTGCAAAGGGCTATAAGTGAGGAAGGGAGGGAAGATCTGCCTGGGTGAGAGCCAGCCTGCTGGCTGGAGGGCTGAAGATGTGGCAGTGCCAGTGACACTGCTCTCTGTCCATGCTGGCACATGGCATTTCACTCGCTCCCCTTGTTATGGAACTCAGGCTGCTCCACATCCCACTGGAGCAAAGCTGTGTCCAGCCCCATCCCATGCCAAACCAAGCTGCTCGTGCTGTGCTGGCACCACTCAGAGCCAGGAGGCTGCTGCTGGGCTGGAGGGGTGGTGCAGGGTCCCGTGGGCCTTGCGGCCAGGGCCCCTCTCTGAAAGAGCCCGGCTCAGCCCTGCCGAAAACATGACCTCAGCTGGGGCCAGTGCACGGGGTGAAACGTTCCTCAGCTGCGTGGCCAGGAGCCGGACAAGGCGCTTGGGGCTGGAGAGGGCCCTGGGCTATGGCAGAGAGCCCTGTGTCCCCAGCGCTCTGCCTGCAGAGCAGGGTGACAGTCCCTGGTGCATCCTGACCCCCTTCAGCCCCTTCAGACAGATGGGTGATCTCTCTGTGGTGGCACCAAGCAAGGAGCAAGGCCAAATCTGACCTGCTTTGCCCTGGGTTCTCTGCTGCCCTCCCTTGTCCTGTAGGAGCCCCACAAAGCCTGGCAGCACTGGCCCAGCTGCAGGTCCCCAGCCCAGGGGAACTGTTCAGCCGCCAGATGAAGCAGTCCTCGTGGTGACAGGGACATCTGTGGAGGACAGGGACAGCACGGGCCACAGGGGTATGGCCCCACAGTTCTTCTCCTTCCTCTCCTTGCCTGGCAAGGCTCAGGGTGTGCCTCAGTTTCCCTCTGTGTGTTGGGGGTGATGTTGGGTACCAGCCGAGCTGTGGGAGTGTTTGGGGAGCAGAGGTGAAAGGAGCCATAGATGAGACAGCCCACACCGTACCCCTGCTGCCAGCCAGGGAGGAGGCAGATTCGGTGGGGAAGGCACAGCCGGGAGGGCAGCACAGGGTCGGGCAGGGGAGCGCTCTGGACTCCCCCACGCCTCGGGGTCTGCCCAGACACCGCTCTGCTCCTCTCCACCCCGATCACGGAGGGGCACCCCCAAACCTTCCCCGACCCACCTCAGTGCCGGGGTGCCGGTCCCCGCCCTCTCCTGGGGACGCACGGACACGACGCCCCCCGCCCACTCGGTGACGATCAGACCCTCATCGCCTCCCGCCGCCCCCCCGCGCTCATCCCCCTCGCTGCCCCCCGACTCTGCCCCCGCCCCGGCCCCCCCGCGCCGCCCCGCCCGGTGATTCACGCCGCCCCGCCGCTTTATAGCTCCGTCGGCCTCGCCGCCGCCTCACAGCAACAGGTCACCGGAGCGCCCCGGCCCGTCCCGGCCCGTCCCCGCCCGGCCCGGCCATGCCGCTGCGGCTGGCGCTCTGCCTGCTGGCGCTCTGCAGCCCCGCCGCCGCGCACGGTAAGAGCCACGGGGGTCCCGGTCCCGGCGGGGCTCCCGGCGCAGCCTGTCCGCCCGCTCCGCTCCGCCCCGGCCGCCGGTAACGCCGCTCCCGCCGGCAGGTGCTCGGGGCGGGGGCGGCCCGGCCCGGGGTCGCGTTGCCGCTATCGGGCGGCAGCCCCGAGCACCGCTGTCCCGTCCCACCGGGTGGATGCCGGGCTCTCGGCGGTGCAAACCCGCTTTACCGGGCGGAGCGGCGGCTGCCGGGTGCCCGGCGGGGTCGCTCGGGTGTCCCGGTCCCCGTTGTCCCTCCGTCGGGCGGGTCCCATGGCTCCGCGGCGGGAGCGACCCGCCCGGGTCCCGCCCGGTGCCGCTGCCCGGCCCCGGCATCCCGCAGCCGGTGTGTCCCGGGGGATCCCGGGCTGCGGGCGGCACAGTCAGTTCGGGACTGCGTGTCCCCGGTGGGACGGGCCGGGAGCGGGGCCGGTCCGTGACTGGAGTGTGGAGTTCGGAGCTTGGTTCCGCTACCGATGCTAGCGGCTTTCGCCGTGCCTGGGCGGTGTCGGGACAGTGGGAGAGGCTATCCCGAGACCCCGGACCGGGACTCTCTCAGCCCTTCTCAGCGCCTCGGAGCCGTGCGGTGTCGCCTCTCCGGGAGTTTCCACCTTCCCCTCGCACGATGCTGGATGTTCCGTGGGGAGTGGGGGCCGCGCGGTGTTGTAACGGGAAATTGAGCTTGGAAGAGCAATTGGACAAGTCCGTGGAGGATAAACCCCGATGGCAGCCGCGTGCTGGAGCGGCTGGCGCTGCTCGAGGTGTCCCGGCGCTGGCTCCTGCAGCCCGAGGGTTTTGCTCCATCCACGGCTGCCCCGCGGATGCAGCCGGGCTGGGAGCCTCATGTGTTTGTGACCGAACCAGAATCGTGTGCATGGGGAAGGAGAGGGACACAGAGGGTCTGGGGCGGGGGCGGGCTCCGCTTTGGAGCAGAGTGAATCCTGCTTAGGAGGGAAGCAACTCCCGCCTGGCAGCTCAAGACCCGTCCCTGCCCCCATCCCTCCCTTCCATCTTTCGCCGTTTAGCAAACCTCAAGCACAGCTAATGAGAGCACGAACCCAAATAAGCGTCACAAGAGGCTGGTTTGCAGAGGCGGAAATTGCAAAGAAATCACTCACAAAAAAAAATCATCTAACTGATTCGCTGGTGGGTCACGGAACAAACAGGCTTTTGAGTCAGAGGGATCGGGTGCCGCGGGTCTGGCCCGGACCCAAGGGCTGGGGCAAGTGCCCTGTGCTCCAGCAGCTGGCTCAGATGCTCCTTGCAGAGGCTGTGGGTGTCAGGCTCCCGTGTCAGGGAACAGTTCCATCCCTCTGTGGGGCCACTGGCACATGCCAGGAGATCCAGCACTCACAGCAGCCACCCACTGGCCCCACTCTGTCTGCTGCCCTGGGCTGGGACCCCTCTCTGTGGGGCCAGGCAGGAACTGGGCAGAGATGCAGGCAGGCAAGCTACAAGCTGAGATCCTGGCTGGCAAGCTGGGCATCTCCCAGAGCATCAGGGGAGTGCTGGGATAACTGGTCCATCCCTGTGGTCCAAGTGCTGGATTTGGAGCCTATTGGCACAAGAGGGCTGGCAGCAGTGTTGGGGTGGCCATGGGGACACTGAGTTGCCACGCCAGGGACCCTTGGGGATGCCTGCCCTGGGACAACTATTGTGCCACAGGAGCCAGCACAGAGCATCTCTGGGTTCCCCGACTTGTCCCAGCACTGGAGTGATCCCAGTGCCTCTGCCCCAAGGTGGTGCAGCCACAGCCAGGATCTCACTGCCCTTCACAGGGGTCCTGGCACAGCAGGGATCCCTCACCCTCTGCCCTCTCCACAGGTGGAATCTGCTGGCTGCAACAGGGGAAAGAGGCCAAGTGCACCATGATCCTGAAGACAGGCGTGACATGGGAGGAATGCTGTGCCAACGGCAACGTGGATGTGGCCTGGTCTAACTACACTTACCCAGGCAACAAGATCAGCCTGCTGGGCTTCCTGGGGCTGGTGACCTGCCACCCCTGCAAAGGTGAGGATGTTGGGGGTGAGAGGCTGCTGTGGGGCTGAGCTCTGCCCATGGGGAATGTGTGGAACTGTGGGGAAAATACTCAGTCTGTAGCTCTGGGTGATGTAGCAGCACAGAGCTGGGCTGCCCCTCACCGACAGGGCTGTCCTTGGTGGTCTGGGACAGCGCAGGGACCCCAGGGACTGCTGACCCCAAGCTCGTGCTGCTGCAGCTCCTGGACGGATGCTGCTGTGGATCAGGGCTGGCGGGACAGCCTGCGTCCCCCGGCTGCTCTCGTTTTGAGTGTATTTTAGTTGCTCTCCCAGTGGAGAGGGATGCATGACCCAGGTCTTGGCAGGGCAGCCAAATGCAGGGAGAGGATCTGGGGCTGGCTGTTCCCAAGTTAACCCCTCTGCGCTGGGGCCTCCCTCCCCTGCCCTCACCACGGCTGCTCAGAAGGAAACTTCGTCAGGTTTTTCTAAGGAAAGAAGATCTATTTCTTCCCCTCCGCTGCCCCTCGCTCCTCCCAGCGCGTGTGTGAAATGGCTTTATGTAACGGGCAGTTCCAGAAGTGGAAACTCTCCAGCTGTGAGTTCCAGCCCCGCCAGATGTTTTGGCGTGTGCCGGAGCTGCGGATCCTCCAGCACTTTCGTGGCTGTGTGAGAACACGCTCAAGGACCTGCTGCCCGCAGGAGGCAGGAGCAGGGCTTTGGAAGGTCATGTTGTTATTTGCTTAAAGGGGAAAAGGTTTTTAACAAAACCGCTTCCCCCAGCGCCCTGCACCCCTCAGCACGGTCACAATGGCAGCTCCTCAGGCCTGTCCTGCTGCAGCTTGGGGCTGCCAACTAAAAGCTGAGTGAGATCCTGGCCCTGGCCCCATCCCTACTTGGAGGGAGCTGAGAGCACTGGGACCCCCTCCAGGGGGTTCCTCTGTGCTGGAGGCAAAGTGTAGTGGGGCCGGGCAGCCATCAACCAGGCTCACCTCATTTATCTCTTTTGGGAGGCTGGGGGACCCGGGGAGGGCTGATAGTGGCCACAGACCATGGTAGGGGCTGTGGTTCCTGGCGTTTATTTATCGGTGTCTGGCAGCAGGATCTTTGAGGAAATCACTGGAGAGCCTGGCCAGCACGTGCACCACAACCCCCCACCCTCAGCCAGCCTCTGCCTGTCCCATCCAGATGGAGCTGGTGCTGCTCCTCACCAGGCTCCAGAGGCCTTGGAAGAGGGCGGATAAGAGGAGCTGTGCTCCCACTCCCCGGGCTTGTGAGGCTGGGAGAGGTTACTCCAGGATAAAGTGGGCTGCAGCCGGGGCGGCCAGGGATGGTGCTGGCCGGACCCTGGGGGCTCTGCAAATGGGTCTCTGGGGGGAGGTGAAATTCCTGCCTCCAGCTGCTGGGGACACGGTGTCCCCCCTAAGGACCCAGTGCAGGGGGAAGCCAGGCTGCAGGGTTGGGGTCACGGGCGGATTCTCCAACTGCTCCAACTGTTCCTTGCTGATGATGATTGGACTCTGCACTGCTGGCAACATCTCAGAGTGAAGGGTGATAAGGTCTTGTTTGCTCTGGCAGCCTTGGGATGTGGAGCTGTCCCCTTCTGTCCTGGGGTCCCCCAGTCTCAGCCTTCTCTCCCCTGGGACAGGCCCCAGCTATGGAAATAAGAGAGCAAGATGGGAAAGTGTTTCCCAGCAGGGAATTTCCCCCAGGGACAGCTGAGCCAAGCAGACAGGGAATTTTCCCTTCTTTCTTCTTCTTCTCCTCATCCTCCTCTTCCTCTTTCTCCCCCTCCTCCTCCTCCCTGTCTCCTAAGGTGGCCCATCGCCCACAGGGAAATCCCCCTCTGTGTCTCCCAGAGCTTGCAGCACACACCCTGTCTGCAAGGATCCTTCCTGCTGGGGGTGAATCCCCACCTCGGGAAGCCTTTTGGTCCTGCCCTGCCTTTCTCTCCATGGGTGCTGCTGGGTCCTGGCAGTGCCTGTGTCCTGGGAGCTATGGGGGTGTTTTTGGGGTGAGGGATGTGTGTGCTTTGGGAGGCAAAGTTGCCCCAGCCAGAGGCCCCCATCTCTGCTGCTGACCCTTTTGCCTGTCCTTGCAGAAGCACCAGTGTCTGAGATCCTGGACACTAGGATGGGTCCCTGCTTGGAGCTGGCAGCCCCTCTCCATCCCTGCCGGCGTGGGCACGGTCCTGGGGCACTGGCAGGACCCCCTGAACCTGGCCCCCATGCTGGCCGGGAGGTGACCCGGGGGGACAAAGCATCTGCCTGTCTGGGGAGCGGCGCTGGCTGCTGCCTCCCTCTCTTGTGTTCCAGTCACGGAGCGAGACAGGGCCGGGCATTGTCTGCTGGGAGCAGCATTCCCCATCGCCCGGACAACTCGTGAAGCCCAGCTCCTTCTGGAGGAACTGGGGCCTTGTAGAGATTTCACTGCACAAGAAAAAGAAACATCTCCTTCCAAAGAATAAATAGATGGGAAGGAGTGAGCTGGTGCTGAGCGGAGCCGGGGCTCCGGCTGGGGTGAGCACTGGAGGATTGTGTGGAGTCGCAGCCAACGACCTGCTCCTTGGAGGAGCTGAGCAGATCCAGATGCTGCTGGGACAGCCCGGCATCGGCACGCGTGCTGTGACCCGGGGGCGTTTGGGACCTCAAGGGCAATGCTGTCCCTGTCCCACTTGGTGTCACACTGCGGGGGATGGACCCTCCCCTGGCGGGGAGCAGCCAGTGCTGCGCCCTCATGTGCTGCTGCCCTCTGTCCCCAGAGAGCTGCGAGGGGGTGGTGTGCGGCCCCGACAAGGTCTGCAAGATGAAGCACGGGCGTCCCCAGTGTGCCTGTGCCCCCGACTGCTCCAGCCTGCCCCGCAAGCTGCAGGTCTGCGGCTCCGATGGCTACACCTACCGGGACGAGTGTGACCTGCTGACGGCCAAGTGCAGAGACCACCCCGACCTCGAAGTGATGTACCAGGGCAAATGCAAAAGTAGGTGCAGTCGTGCCCCTACCCCACTGCATCCCATCCCCATCCTGTCACGGTCCTGTCCCCATTCCCTGAGGTACAAGGAAGGAAGGTCTGTCCTGGTACAGGGTCCGCAGAACATGGGTCTCATTGTCCCTTGAGGGGACGTTGCAGCTTGTTGATGCAGTGGGGTTTGGTCTTGTCGCAGGCTGAGCAGTAACAGTCCCTAAAATGTCATCTACAAACGTCAAGCCCCTTTTTTTCCTCTTTTGTAAAGAGTGCAGCGATCCTCCCAGCCCTGCCAAGAGCTGTCAGAAGGATTATGGTTATTTTTCCAGCCCTCCTTTCTGGAAGGCTTTGCCTGTCGAGCTCTGGGCTGTGCAGGGAAAACGTGGGGCAAGAAATGGGAGTTGGGAGCTGCAGATGCCAAATCTTCCAATCCATCAGGGAAAGAGAGGAGGGTGGAGGGACGATGGGGGTGCACGAGCCTCCACCCACCCCAGCAGAGCCCTGTGCAGGGCCTGATCCTGCTGCGCAGGCTCCCTCCACCCCCGTGCGCCCTCGTTCCAGCCCTGGGTCCGGTCCAGGGTGACCCTGCCCTTCCCTCTCGCCGGGGCCAGCACGGCAGCTGCCAGCCTGGCCGCAGTGGCTGCTGCTTCCCTGCCAAGGCACCTGCGTGCGGCCGCTGGCCCAGCCAGGTCCCGCTGCGCCGAGCGGGCTCAGCCCCGCGCGCTGCTGCTGCAGCTGGACCTTGGCTCCTCCCGCGTGGCAAAGCTCTGGCCAGGGCCGAGACTGGGGACTCAAGGTCATGAGCTCCCTTGTGCTCAGGATGCCGGCCCCTGCCAGCCCCTGCCCTTGGGAACATCGCTGATCAGGACCCCCCCAGCCTCTGGCTCTGCTCTGTCCCCTGGTAGCAGAAGGAGGGAGGATTTCCCTGGGATGATGCCCGAAGCCTGCCTGGGGTGAAGCAGCTGTGGGCAGGGGGTAGCCATCCCTGGGGTCACTCCAACCCTGTGCTTCCCTGCAGAGTCCTGCTCCAGCGTGGTGTGTCCTGGCACCCACACCTGCGTGGTGGACCAGACAGGCAGCGCCCACTGCGTGATGTGCCGGACAGCCCCCTGCCCTGAGCCCACCAGCCTGGACCACGCCCTCTGCGGCAACAACAACGTCACCTACCCCTCGGCGTGCCACCTGCGGCGAGCCACCTGCCACCGCGGCCGCTCCATCGGCGTGCGCCACTACGGGAGCTGCTCAGGTGAGCAGGGCGGGGCAGGGGGCAGCGGGCACGGACCCCCAGCACCTGCTCACCCCTCACCCCTCTCTCACCACTCCCCTCTGTTTCCAGCTGCGGCCAAATTCTCCTCAGAGACGGACAGCGTGGAGGAGAACTACGTGTGAATCGTCCCTCGGCCGAGCCGGAGCTGGGAGACAGGGGCATTATGTGTATATTGTACAAACCATATACCTGATATTTATTAAGATAAAAAGATCCTTATTTATCCCTGTGTATGTTAAGCAGTCGCAGGGGGCTCGATTCCCATCCTGCCGGCCAGGGAGCAGGGGAGGGGGCTCGTGGGATGCTCTGGTGCCCACCTGGTGCCCGGCAGAGTGGCCGGTGCCCTTCCCCGCTGTCCGTGCGGTGTGGAGGGGTGTCCGTGGGCCCCCCCACACGTGTCCTTGGCCGGCAGCCCTGGGCCTATTTATTTTTGGATTAATTCTCGGTACTCTGCTGACGTTTCTGGCCAGGACCTCGAGGTCTAGAGGGAATCTGCGCTTTCGCCTTCCCTGAGGGGCTCGGCCCCAGCTGCCAGTGGCAGGAAAGGCAGTGCACGCTGCACCAGATTGGAGAGAGATAGATATATATTTTTCTATATATATATATATTAAAAAAATACATGTATGTTATTGTCTCCTAAAGTTTCAGCATGTGTGTGTTCAAACTGATTTCAGTTTAGGTTTTCCCAGGCCCATTCAGACCAGGCTCCCACCATCTTTGGAGGCAACGCCGGTGCCCGGAGGGCTGGTTCAGTGGCAGCCCTGGCTGGGAGGCACAGACTGTCCCCCTGCCCAGAGCCCATCGCCCAGGGCAGCTGCCCCCAGCCCTCCTGATCCCTGCCTGCCAGAACAGCTTTGGGCACAGCCCAGGCTGCAGGGGGAGCTGGCCCTGTCTACCCCCCAGGACCCCTCACCACGGCTGTGTGGCCCCTGCACCCCCTGCTCTGCCCACACCTGTATTTATTTTTACTCCTTCTCTCATTTCTTCCATTGTCACCTGTGTAAATACCAGCTCAGCTCTGACACCAAAAAGCTCTTGACTTTATATAAATATCATATATATATATTATATATAAAAATACCTTATTTTCTATTTTTGTATGATTGGGTTCTGACCCCCAAGGTAGAAGCTTTGGGAACATCCACATTCCCTATTCCATATTGTTGGGGCATTTTACGGCTGTGTTATGATTTGGATTACAATTAAAAACCAGAATAAACAGTGGTGCGTGTCAGGTTTTGTTGGTGGGTTCTGGGGTTGCAGGAAACGTTGTTCTCCTTGGGGCTGTGCATCCAATGTGGGATGTGGGGAGCCCCCCGCAGCCATGAGGAGCCTCATTCCCTCTGCTCCAGCTCCATGTTGGTGTTTTCCAGCCCAGCCGAGGCAGCTCTGTGCGGTGGGAGGGAAGGGGAGAGCGGGGAAGAGCAACCCGCGACGCAGATAAATCTGTTCCCAATCTCGGGCCGTGCCATGAGGGTTTGGTATTTCACAAAACAATTCCTGCCGGTAATTGGGTCCCGATGTGGGATGTTTCCCGGGCAGCAGCCTGCGGCTTGGCGTGCTGAGCTCCACGGGAACTGCTGCCGGATCCCCTTCAGCCGCATCCCCTGCGCCGGGGGCCGGCATGGCACAGCTCCTGACCCCTGCCCAATCCCCCCAGAGCCACGACCAGCCCGGGAACGCATCACAGAGAGCCATGGAAGCATTTAGGTTGGAAAAGACATCTCAGATAACCCGAAGCAGGCATGGGGGTTCTCCTACAGCCCCTCTCTGCTCGCCCAGCTCAGCCAGCACTGTCTCCCTGCTTTTGGGGTGCGTGTCCAGGAGTTCTCCAAACACTGCCCCTGCCTTTCTAAGTGCCACCACACGCTGTGGTGTGTGGCCTGGGTTCCTGCGCGCCGCCCGCAGCGCTCCCTGCGCGGCAGCTCCCGGCGCTGCCCGCCCCGCCGCGGGCTGTGGCCCCGGAGCGGCTGGCGGGTGGCTCCGTGCCGAGCCCGCGGGCACGGGCTGCGGCGGCAACGGCAGCTCCTGTGATGAGCGGGAGATTTCAGCTTCCAAAACACGGCTGTGAGTCAGGCGCTGCCTTCCCACCGGTTTTTGGGTGGTCTGGGACAAGCCGGGACAGGCGCCGGCTCTCCAGGCTCTCTGCCAGCGCGGATGCCCTCGGGCTGGCAGTGCTGTCCCGGCGTTCCAGGGGGTCTCTGCCCGGCGCTGTCGCTGCCAGCACCCCACTGGGGTTTGGGGCTTCTTTGGAGGCTGGCAGCCTGGCAGGGATCTGCTGGATGTCCCCAAGGCCACCGATGCCTGCGGCTTGCATCTCCTGACCCCGTGCAAGGCCCTGCAGCGGCCACGGCGTGCCAGCAATTTGCAGATAAAACAAACAGCCAGGAGCAGGGAATGTCTGGGTCTGTCCCCGGAGACACCGGGCAGAGCCACACGTGTCTCAGCTGAGACCCGGCAGCAGCTCGGCACACGTCTGCCGGCCACTGCGGGCACCGCGCTCCCGTCTAGCGCGGGGGAGGAGAGTGAGGCTCCCGACGGGATCCCGATTGCTGTGGGCTCCGCCAGCGCAGCTGGGAGCCCGCCTGCCCCCGGGGGGTGTCTGTGGTTCCCCTCTTTGGGGGGTCACGTCGCGCGGTGGGGAGGGTGCGGTGTGGGACGGGATGGAACAGGATGAGGCGGGATGGGATGAGACGGGGTGGGACGGGATGGGGCCGCACCCCGGCGGGAAGGCAGCTGGGGATGCTTCTGGGGTGGCAGCACCTGGATCTGCAGATCCTGGCTCCTCCTGCACCCCCTGCTCCATCCACACATGCCCAGGACAATTCAGGGGGGACCAAACACAGAGGAGGAGCAGTGGGATGGGGACTGAGGGTTTATTGAGGAAGGCAAATGTTGCGACTGCGAGAGGATGTACAAGGTGTAGCCTTGGGGGTACATAACACCCCTTGCCAATGGGCCGAGGGGGGGTCCTGCCCTGACCTGGATCAAGGAGCCCTGAGCCTCAGCTCCCAGCCCCACCCTCTTCTCCCTTCCCATGAGACATCTTGGTCCCTCTTCCCACAGCCCGCCGGCCCCAGGACTCTGAGCCACACTAGGGCTTCACCCGCCCCTTCCGATGGCGGAACCTTTTCACAACGTGATGGACCCAGTCAATGTAGCTGGAGATCTTGGTGTAGATGTCAGGGAACCGGCGATCCCCACATCTCTCCCCAGAGAAGGAGACGATGCCATAAACCTTGTCCTTGAAGACCAGGGGTCCCCCGGAGTCACCCTGCAAAATGAGGGGGTGGGAGGGAGATCTGAGGGTCTCTCGGGGTGCCAGTGTGGGGCAGGGGCTCAGGGGTGCACTCACAGCACAGACGCCCTGCAGCGTGGTGTTGCGGCTGGCCCCGCACAGCATGTTGGCCGTCACCTTGCCCCTCCACAGCGTCCGGCACAGGCTCCGCTTCACGATGGTGGTGTTGGTCTCCATCAGCTCGGTGGGCTGGTCTCCAAAGTTGGAGGTGTCCCCCCAGCCCGCCACGTAGCAGACAGTGCCGGGCTTCAGGTCGATGTGCGGCGAGGGCAGGCGGATCCGCTTCACGTACTCGTTCAGCGTGGCTGACCTGTTCAGCTGGGCGGGCAGTGAGGGCGTGGGTGGCTCTGCTGCTGGGGCAGAGCCCCTCAGCTGCCTCTGCCTGGTTCTCCCTCGCACCCCAGCTCACTGCTCCGCTGACCCGCCCAGCCCTGCCCTTCCCTCTTCAGAGGTTGGGCCCCTCCCTGGCAGCCCCTCCGCACTGGCCCCAGTCTGCTGTAGGGACTGGCTGCCCGGGAGCCGCTGACCCGCGCAGGGTCTGGTGTCCTCAGTGCCTCCATCACACCCCACTGCGCGGTCCTGCTTCTCCGGAGAAGCACTGACATCTAGTGTCGGCTCGGCCCCTCGTGGGGCACCCCACCTCCTCCCGGTGCCCTGGGGCCGTGGGGCACCCATCCTCCCTCCCGGTGCTCCGGGGCCGTGGACATCCCGGCTCCCTCCCAGTGTCCCGGGGCCATGGGGCACCCCATCTCCTCCTGCGCCCCAGGACCTTGGGGCTCCCCACCTCCCTCTCACACCGCGACGTGTGTGGGACACCCCACCTCCCTCCCTCTCGCACCCCAGGGCTGTGGGGCTCCCCACCTCCCTCCCTCTCGCACCCCAGGGCTGTGGGGCTCCCCACCTCCCTCTCGCACCCCAGGGCTCTGGGATACCCCACCTCCCTCTCGCACCCCAGGGCTGTGGGGCTCCCCACCTCCCTCTCGCACCCCAGGGCTCTGGGATACCCCACTGCCCGGCCGCTGGGTGCCCCGTGCAGACTCACCCGGAGCAGGCGGATGTCGTTGTCCACGGCACGGCGTTTGTACAGTGGGTGGGCGATGGACTCGTCCACGCTGAAGATCTGCTGGGATTCCTCGGGCTCCTGCAGCCGGTGGGCTCCCAGCACCACGCGCACCGAGGGGCTGCGCCTGTGGCCAAGGCGCGGCTGAGAGGGCGCTGCTGTGGCTGGTGGCCATCGGGGAGGGAGGGATGGCCAGGGGGGATTCAAGGGGGGCACAGGGGGGCAGCTTAACCCCTTGGGACGGGGTTATTGGTTAGAAGGGGACAGACCATGTCCAGAGGGCACATGTCCCGCGTGGCGACAAGGCTCACCTGGGAATGAGGCAGTGGGCAGCTGTCATCACCCACTTGGGCCACACCAAGAAACCCCCGCAGTGGTGCTGCCCGTCCATCTGGATGGAGGCGATGAAGGGCCGGGAATGGGGTACTGCTGCCTTTCCCCCGATGATCTGGCTCCCCTGGGTGCCTGGTGGGTGCAGGTGATCACTGGCCTCTCCTGTGCCATAGGGGAGTCCAGAGCTCCTATGTCCCACCCCGGGGATCTGCCCTGGTACCCCAGCTCTCTCATTACCTGCCCTGGCCAGAGGTGGGAGCAGGAGGCAGGCTTCCAAGCTGAGGATGAAGAGCCCAGCTGTGACCATGGTGGCACAGAGTGGGCCACTGCCACCACCGCTGGGGCTGTTCAGAGTGGGGGTGCTTAAATCCCTCCAGGGGTTGAGCCTTGGGATGGGGCCGGTTATTTCCCTCCCTCTTCCTCCTCTCTGGGTGTTGCTGCTTTGTGCAATCCAGGGGGTCAGGGGCCCTGGCAGCTCCTTGCAGCTTCCCCCAGAGTGGGAGATGGGGAGCAGAGCAGCTTCTCAGCCCTGACTCCTCTTGTGCCTTGAGCTAACGGGGATGAAACCCCTCTCGGCAGGGAGGTGGCAGCAGCGGGGCCCCAGGACATCTGTCAGACTTGACAGGGTCCCCGGGACTGCTGTGGGTGACAGGGACTGTGCTGCGCTCCCACCTGACGCCTCTTTCAGCCCCTCCGAGCCCAAGTGGCTCTGGGATGTTGCTGTGGGCAGAGGAGTGGTTTCCTCCCTCTGTTCTGCATCAACCTGGAATGCAAAAAGGGGTGCAGGGAGTGGGGAGCATGGAGTTGGGGGGATATGTTGACCCTCGCTGCACAGCCAGGCTCGTTTTGGGGCCAAGTGCAGAATTCTTGCCCAGCAGCAGGCAGATTTCCCAACGCAGGGTGGCTTAGGGCTTCCTGTGGCAGTTTGCCCATTATGGCAGTTGGGTTGGGAAATGGGGGAGTGGAAAGGGGGAGCAAAGAGTCGGCGGTTCCTGGACTGGGGCAGGACGGAGTGGCTGCATTCACAAGAGGGGGTTACACACTGACAGGGGCTGCGTTCATGGAGGGACTGTGAATGCAGCCCCTCCAACCCGCCCCGCACCGGGCACTGCACAACCAGGACCCGCTTAGGGGCCCCCAGCACCTGCCACAGCTCCGGGGACCCCCGAGGCCGGGTGATGGGTGGCAGCGGTGGCGGGCAGGGACCCACCTGGGACCCCCAGGAGCAGATGAAACCCTGGCGCGCCCCGGGGCCGGATGATGGGCGGCGGCAGTGGCGGGGCGCGCCCGGCAGACGGAGCTGTGCGGGAGGGAGGCGGGAGCACCGGCGCGGTCCCGACATCCCTGCGCATCCCGCAGCCCCGCCGGGGATGCCGCCGCCCGCCGGGCCCTGAGCGCCGGGACGCCGGCGGTCGCCGGCCCCGCTCCGCCGTCCCCCGCCCCCGCCGGAGCCGCCGCCAGGACCATGGAGTGAGTACCGGAGCCGCGCCGGGACCCCGGCACCGGGCCGCGGCCCCCCCGGGCCCCGCCGGCTGAGACCGCAGTACCGGGGAGGGGGGAGCGGGGAGCGGGGGCCGGGGCTCGGGACCCCCGCCGGGGCTGCGAAAAGCTCGCTCCGCCGGCTCCCGGAGCTCGTACTGGGGGCTCGTACACCCCCGATGCCGGGGCTGGCGAGTCCGAACCTGGGGTTTCATATCTCCCTGTTCCTGGGCACTCAGCACCCCAAAACCGGAGGCTCGCATCCCCCTGATTCTGGGGATTCGGGACTCTGATCCTAGAGGTTTGTATCCCCCTATGTTGAGCTTGGGACCCCAAAACCGGGAGTGGGGCTCGCATCCCCCCCGTTCCTGGGCTTGTGACCCCAAAACTGGGGGCTCACATCTCTCCAGATACGGAGCTCAAGACCCCAATACTGGGAGCTCCCATTCCCTCGGTTCTGGGGCTCGGGACCCGAATCCGGGGCCTCCTTCGCCCCGGTGCCGCTCAGCAGGTGCGGCCCCTCCCCGGTCCCTGCCCCGCCGTGGGGTGCTGGAGGGCGGCTCGGGGGGCAGCAGCAGAGCCCCCGGTGTGGGTGCGGGGGGTGCAGAGGGTGCGGGGGGTGCCGGGGCTGGCAGCGGTGCAGGAAGCGTGGGGGGTGGGGAGGGCGTTTATTTTTGTGTTTTGAACCTGTTGTTGCTGCTGCGTGTGGTGGGGTGAGTGGGTGGAAAGAGCTGCGGACCCCTCCCTGCACTGCACCCCCAGCCCCTGCCCAGAGAACCGGCTGTAGCCGGGGGATCCCCACGAACCGGGTCCCACCGGAGAAGTCTGGGCAGACGGACGCTCTCCGACCCCGGCCTCATCCTTTGTGTGCTGCGGTGGGGCCCTGGCCGGTCGCTGGGAGCTTGGCGCCGGGCGGGTGGGGGAGGACGGAACAGGCAGAGGCCACTAGGGGCTTGTGGCCATGGACTGTCCCACCCGTGTGCTGGTTTTGCCCCTTTAGGGACCAGCAGCTGGGGCCAGGAGGGTACAGGGCTGGGGGGCTGCTCAAAGCCAGTGCTGGCCCTGTCTCACCCAGGCCTTTCCTTCTCTCTCATGGCTCTGGTCCCACCATGGTGAGCACCCCAGCAGCTGCCTGGATTTGGCACTGGGCGTTCCTGGGGCACCCAGGCAGCTTGGGGTCAGCCAGCACCTCTGTGGGCACCTCACCTTGCACTGATCCACTTACCACCGGCTACTGAGACAACGGGTGCTCAACAGGTCCCTCTCAGCACTGCCTGTCTCCCACCTAGGAGCCCCAAGAGGCCGTGGGCCACTGGCGAGGGGTGGGGGTGTCCTGGGGCCAGGGTAGGCTAGGGCTGATTTGGAGCTGGAACTGAGCGGGGGGCACCAGCGAGGATGTGGGAATGTTTTGGAGACTGGGGTGCAGCAGCTGCAGGGCTGGGGAGGCAGAGTGGCTCCCCGTGCTGCTGGAGGGGCCAGAGGAAGGGCCAAGGATTTGGGCAGCTCCACGGCGCCACAGTCCCTGCAGGAAAGAGCCTCTTTGGGGAGGAAAACGTGCGAGATTTGCCAAAAGGCAGCAGCGAGGGGAAGGACAGAGCCGAGGGGTGTGCCGTGCCCTGGGGAGGGGGTGAGGAGCTGCTGGGCTGGACTGGGGCTCTCCTGGGGCAGAGGCGTCTGGGGCTGGGGCTGAGGTGGGGGATGGTGCTGGACAGGATGGTGGCTCCTGCCCCTGGGCTCCACATGCTGCCATTCACTGCTCTGGACCCTCCCAGCAAGGGCCAAAGAGCCCATGGAGGGGTGCAAAGGGTGCTCCATACACCGGACCTGCCAACGTGTTTTTCTTTGGAGTGAAACTCCATGAGTGACCACGGGTGGGGGGGCACCACCACAAAGCAAAACAACACGACCCTTCCAGCCACTCAGCTCCAGAGTGTGGCCATGGGGCTGGAGGATTAGGAGGGCCCCAGGGCAGCTGGGGACATGGCAAGATGCTGCCCTGCTGTTGGCCTGGCTCTGTGGCAGCCAACGGGTGTTGGGGCGGGCACTGCTGCCTTTGCCCTGGCTCCTGCTTTGCCTTGGCACGGGCAGGAGCTGGAGGAGGGTCCTGGCTGCCACAATCCACTGGTGCCCAGAGAGGTTAGGCAGGAACTTTCCAACTCTGGTAAAGGCTGTGCTGGTCCCAGTGGAGCTGCTCTTGTGCCCTCTGCTCCTGTTGCTATCGGTGCTCGTGAGCAGCTGGAGATCTGCATCTCACATCTGGCTGCTCTGGTGGTTTGTCTCAGTTGCTGCTCTCCCCTTGGCTTTGAGGGTCTCCTTGGAGCAAAGGCTTTCCTAGTCCTGCCTTCCCAACCCTGATCTGAAGCTGACAGTTGCACTCAGGGGAAGGAGGGGGATTTCTGCCTGAGAAATAACTCCTGAGTCCTTTGGGAAGGGACTCAAACCTTGCTCTCTGCTGGCATCCAGGGAGAAGTGAAACCCAATCCAGACCCTGCTGCCTCCTGGTCACATGCAGGGAACCAGAAGGGGTCAGGCCTGTCCTGTCCCTGTGTGCAGCTGGAGGAGCAGCACTGTCACCCTTCCCAGCTCTCCCAGAGAGGCCATAAAGCTCCAGCACAGAGGACCCCACAACAGCACCCAGCCCTGCTTGGGGCTGGCAGATCATGGGGTTCAGAGCTCAGCTGCATGACAGGGCCTCTCTGCCCTGCTGGTAGGAACTAGAGCAGGTTTCCTGGGAAGCTGCTGGTGTTGACATTCCTTCTTCCTGGCCAGAAACAGCCCCTTTCCCCAGGGGCTGGGGGTTCCTGTGGCTGTAGCTGTGCAGGGAGCTGTGCTGGGAGCCGAGCTGGGGCTCCAGCAGGAAAACTGAGGAGCTGCTGTGCCCTGGGACAGGGTTGAGCAGAGGCGCCAGGACTGGAGGCACAGCCCAGATTCCTGAGTCTCCACTCAAGCAGCCCCCAGGTCCCAGACAGGAGCCACTGTCAGGGGCAAGGATGAGCCTGGAGGAGGGAGAGGAGCCGGGTGGATCCTGCCCCAGACAGGTGTTTCCTGATGGAGCATGGCTGGACGTGGGTTGGGCCCAGCCTCTGGGCTTGGCACCGAGGACTGGGCTCCCTGTGGGTGTCAGGGCTCACAGGGCTGCCCCTGCCTGGATTCACATTCCTGCTGGCTCCTTGGAACATCCTGTGTGCCTGTGCTCATGGCATGGCTGTGGGAAAGCCACCCCACCACACAAGAACAGAAACCCAGGGATGGCTGGTGACAGGAGACAGGTGCCACATCCTGGCTGGTGACAGGACACAGGTGCCACAGCCTGGCCGGTGCCAGGATTGCCTGTCCTGGCCAGCCAGTGCTTCTGGGGGTGGGGAGCAGCCAGCTCCACTCTCATTCATGAATTGTGGGGGGAGTTTCCTGGTGGAGCCTTGCTCCTCTAACTGGAAGGGAGCTGGAAACCCAAGGGTTTGGAGGGCACTTGAACCATTGTTTGAAAGATCTGTAATTTTCCAATCAAACTCCCTCCCCAAGCCTCCGTTCATCAAATATTCATGGGATCCATTTTCTCCTGGCACTCCCAGCCCACGTCTCAGCCCGAAGAATCAATCAGGCAGCTCTGCTTGCTCTAATGCATCTGCGTTTTCGGGAGCCTGGGGCTGCCATCTCCTCCCCCCGCCTCCCTCTGTCCCTGTCCCCTCCCGGGCAGCGGCGATGGCTGTGGCTGCGCAGGCAGCGGGAGCGCGGGAAGCAGCTGGGAGGAGTGGGATGCGCTCTGGGGGGATGCAGCAGCAGCGGGGGGAGGCAGCCACACCGTGGGGCAGGGCAGGAGCAGCACCCCTGTACCAGGACCTGCGCAGGGCCCCGACCCCTCTGCTGGGCACGCGGATTTCTGCCCGTCGTTGCCCGAGCCGCTGCCGCTGATGCATTTGCCTTCATGGTCGATGCACGGCGGCCCCCGGGCGGCTGCAGCCCCCTCCCCTCCCCTCCCGCGCTGCCATCGGGGGCGTTCGATGCCGGCCTCGCTGTTAATGGCTTTGTGACAGAGCTTTGCAGCCTCCCCACGGCCGCATCACTCCGGCCAAGGGGCTCCAGGCATGGGAATGGTGCTGGAAATCAGTGCTGATCCCTCGATTGCTGCCTTTTCCACAGACCCTGGGCCCGTACAAGGGTGGTGCCCATGCAGGGCGCTCTCCTGCGTTCCCCCAGCTTGGAGCTGAGTGGGTGGGGAGGGAGGGGAGGTCAGGGGACCAGAGGAGCGGCTTGAAACGGCTCTTCACACATTTGGATGAGCTAATGGGAAAAAACAGAGGAAGGCAAATAAACATTATTGTTTCATGTCAGGCGGGAGGAGACAAAAGGTCACGGGCTTCCCTTGTGATGGTGGGAAACGGCAGCATCAGCAGGGCTGGAAAGAGCTGGAGAGCCAAGGGAGAGCACGGGCGTGCGTGTGCTCACACGTGTGTGGGGTCCAGCCTCGGGCTGGGGACTGCTGCTGGGAGCTCCCAGGGCATCATCCCCCATGTCCCTGCTCCTTCTCCCTGCTCCTTGTCTGAGCTGGTGGTTCCTGAGGAGCTTGGTGGCCCCAGGATCACCTTCCCACCCTTCCTGGCACCCAGGATGGATGGGGAGCACCAGATTCCCTAAGGAGGCCCCAGTGCTGCCATGGTTTTGGCTGCTGAGGTGCCAGGCCTAGGGAGGGTGTTCTGGCCCTGGGGTCTCTCTGTATCCCCCCACATCCCCTTGAGCATCCCCCCACATCCCCTTGGCACTCACCCGTTGCCATAGCGCCGTTGCCATGGCACTGTTGCCAGGGAACCATTGCCAGGGAACCGCCTTCATCAGTCACAAGGGCCGGCAGCAGCAGGGCCCCATCACACCGACCCCAGAGACATGGCAGCAGGGTGGGGCTTTTGGGGAGCGTGGGACCCCCTGCCTCCACCTCAGCACCTGGGACTGGGGGTGCCAGGGTGGTCCCTGCTCAGCCCCTCTGGATGGATCAGAGCCCCCAGGGCAGGGTCGAAGCAAGCTGAGAGAGATTGCAGTGAGGGGCATCCAGCCTGTTTTGCATCTCTCCCTGGGCCAGGAAGATTCCTGGCGTCTGACCTGGCAATGTGGAGAGTGTAGCAAATAATGGAAAATAAAAGAGGATGGAGGAGGGAGGAAAAGCAGAACAGAATGTTTCAGGAATGCTGTAAAAGTTTGGATCCATTGAACAGGGCAAGATCCAGGAGAGAAACAGGGCCCAGTTCAACGCCCTGTGAGTGTGGGGTGCCAAGGGCTGGACTGAGCCGACCTGTGGCCCCAGACCAGGAGGGAGTCCATGAAGATGGGCAGCCCTGGATGTGTGGGGCTGGTGGGGGGCACACAGGACACACAGGACACACGGGTGTGAGAGCAGTGCCGTGCGCCTGCGCCGGTGAAACAGCCACAGCGTCGCTGCAAACAGCACGAAAATAACCACCACAGAAGCGACACCTTCCCCGTTTGTTTTCCTGGCCTGGATTTTGCGCATCGCAGGGATCCCCAGGGTGTGGGGTGAGGGGAGGACGGCGGCTCTGAGCAGCTCCCAGTTAATTGCTGGCTTCGAGGAGGGAGCAGACGGGGGCAGGGGCTCCTCTCTCCCTGCAGAGTCGTGGGAAAGCCTGTGGGGAGCTGTGTGAGGGCACGTACATGGCTGGCATGTGAGAGCTCAGGGTGTCGTGTGTGGGACTCAGCACCCCGAGCCCACTCTGTGTATAAAACCACCTTCAGCAAACTCCCTTCCTGGGAGCACCGAGTCCAGCTCTCTGTCCCTCGCTCTAGGAAGCCAGTGAAGATGATCCATCGCCTGACAATACCTCAGTGCCTCCCACCCTAATTACTGCCACAGCTCAGCACTTCGTTAGCACCGTCTGGCCAGCAGCCAGCGGCTCCTGTGGCACTGGAGCATGCAGGTCCCAGCCGGCCCCACCAGCCACCCCAGCCCCACTGAACCTGCACCTGGTGCTCTGTGGCATGGGGGCTCTTGCCAGACCCTGGGGGCTGTGCTGCTGGTTGGACTGGCCTGGCTCACCACACCATGGGGACACAGGAAGGTGGATGGGTGGGCAGGTGGCTGTGGGGATGGGGGTAACCCCTCCTTGCAGCACTCCAGTGCACCTGGGAGAGCTGTGCCAGGCTGCCACCAACAGCATCCCCAGCACGGCTGTGGCAGCCTGTACCGCAGAGCCTGGAGCACAGATGTCATCAGGAGCAGAGCCTGCTGTCATGCGTGTGTCTGAGTGTGTCAGTGTGTCTGTCTGTGCGTCTGTGCACACGTGAGTGCGTGTGCCTGTGTGCGCAGCCCGGAAAGGTCACTGTCCGGGAAAGGTGTCAGCAGCCAAGAAACCGGCTTGGAATGGAAAGCCTGAGCCAGATTGGAACACGGGGGCAGCCAGAGCGTCCTGCTCCAGCCCCTCCACGGTCACGGTTTCCATCTGCGCCACGGCAG
This sequence comes from Luscinia megarhynchos, assembly GCA_034336665.1. Classification (NCBI taxonomy): domain Eukaryota; kingdom Metazoa; phylum Chordata; class Aves; order Passeriformes; family Muscicapidae; genus Luscinia; species Luscinia megarhynchos. Next base: position 3,140,807 of record CM067590.1, on the reverse strand, counting down.
GAGATGAGTCCTCCAGGTGCTGGGCAAACTGCCTCTCCTGGGGAATTTGGGCAGGACAGGGGCCAAGGGGTGCCTGACTCCAGGGTAGTGAGGAGGAAACAGCCGGTAGAAGCGAAGGGCTCAGCCTCTGTCCGTGTACCACAGTGTCTGGTTGCACACTGTCCCAGTCACCTGCCACTGGTGTCACTCCTCACAGCTGCTCTCTGCCCCTTGCAGGGTCGTGGAGGCCAGCACCCTTCAGCAGGAGAGGCTGCAGGCCATCGCGGTGAGTCCCTGCTCAGGCCAGTGTCCCCATGTCCCCAAGTCATCACCTGCAGCACACAGGGCAGACACCAGCGGGGAGGAGGGTGCAGGTGCTCAGCCACAAACTGGGGGTGTCCAGCAGCTGAACAACGACTCAGAATGGCCCTTGCCAGTGTGTCTCTGTGGGAGCTCTTCCCGGGGTGTCAGAGCCAGAATAGCTTGGCTGCATGGTTGAATCAGGGACAGAGCAAGCAACAGGCAGCTGGGAGGTTTAATTAACGAAGCAATGCCTTGACGAGCCCCAAGTGAGGGAAATGAGTGATGATTCTCTTCCCCCCCCTTCCCCAGGAAGGGCTGAGGATGGTGCTCTCCAGCCATGCCCATCATGGGCACTAGTAATTACATTAATTAGTGAGCGGCTGGGGGCCCCGCTGAACGACCCCTCCCAGCATAGAGCAGGGCACGGGCTGCTTGAACCCACTGCTGCCCCACGGCAGCCCCACTGCCCAGCCCAGCCGGCAACCAGCCGATCTGTGCCGCACAAAGGGCAAATTGTTCTGGACCAGAGGAGAAAGCGCCGGGTGACGCGTCCGGGCTGGGTCTGACTCTGCTGAAATGATCTGGAGCAGCCCCAGGACGGGTGGCGGGAAGGGGGGGACGAGGTAGAGGCCGCGGGGGCTGTTCCCCCCGCGCTGGCAGCTCGCTCAGTGGGGCCGGCCGAGGGGAAGGTGACATTTAGAGATGGTGAACAGAGCCCAGGCTCTGCCCCAATTTCGCTACACCCTCAATGCCTCAGTTTGTCCCGGAGGGTGGGGAGGCGATAGCAGCCTTGCCGTGGGGAGTTCCCAAGGCTGGTCCCACAAACCCCTGTCCCCTTGGCCCCGCTCCTCCCCGGCCGGCGATGCCCGGCTCCCACCCCCTCCCCACACCGACCCCGGCCCCGCCGCTCCCGTCCCGCCAGGAGAAGAGGAAGCGTCAGACGGAGATCGAGAACAAAAGGCGGCAGCTCGAGGATGACAGGCGGCAGCTGCAGCATCTCAAGGTGAGGATCCCCCGGGACCCCTGGGCTGCCTCTGCGCCGCAGAGCCCCCGGCTGGGGAGGGCAGGACCGTGACCCCCTTCTGCTCCCCAGTCCAAAGCTCTGCGGGAGAGATGGCTCCTGGAAGGGGCTCCAGCTTCTGCCTCCGAGGAGGAAGAGGCCATGAAGAAACAGATGCAGGAGGATGAGGTGAAGACCAAGGAGCTGGAGGAAACCATCCAGAGGTAACAGGGCCAGTGTGGGGCTAGATTTTGGGGTGCAGTTAGAGATCATTCACATCCCTCTAGAGACCCCTGGCCAGCCGGGTGCTGAGATTCATCTGGATCCCATGGCTGGGCACAGGGCAGGGTAGGCTGAGCTTGAAACTACTGGGAGAGGAGGTGCCCCCAGGGTGCTGCTGGGGCTCACCCTGGACCCTGGGTGGGTTTTTGCCAGCTTTGGTCCAGGAGCTGCAGCCAGACCCAGAGCCTGCCCAGCCTTCTGAGCATCCCCAGCTGTGCTCTGTCGGGTATCACTGGGAGCCACAGGGTGGGCTGGGACCCCCGAGGGCTTCTCGGGGCCCAGCACCCTTGATGGCAAGGTGCTAGCTCCCACAGATTACTGTTCTCATCGCGGTGGCTCAGCCCTTGGGAAGAGACGGGGGAGGTTGAGAAGGGAGATGGCTCAGCCCCTGTCACGGCCCCCTTGTCCCTGGGCAGCCGCAGGCGGGGGCTCGCAGCCCCGGCTCGGAGGTGTCCCGGCAGCGCAGCAGGAATGCAATCAGTCACGGTGGAGCCGCTAATTACCGAGCATCGGTGCAGAGAGGGGTCAGGCACGAAGGGGCCTTTGTGTCCGGCTAATGGCGCGGTGCATTCCTCGCCGGCGCCGTGTGAGGAGCCCGGGGGAGCTCTGCCGGGGGCAGCTGCCCCCGCAACAACCCGCGGGGACTCCTCGGACCACTGCTACATCCCAGCGGGGCCGTGCTGCCAGGCTGCTGGCTGAAAACAGGAGGTTGCCCTCGTGGAAAGCTCAACCGGGTTTCGAGGGACACCTGCAGGAGCAGAATGATGATGGAGCAGCCTCGCTGTGGCCACCAAGTGAGGGACCACAAGTGTGCAGGGGGTCAGTCCCAGTGCCCATGGCAGGGTCTCTGCCATCTGCTTGGTGCTGAACCCACTCAAAGTGGGTGCTGAACCCTGCAAAAAGTGACAGCCATGCCAGAGTCTCTCTGTCCCTGCACCTTGTGGGCCCAGGGGACGATTTGTGTCTCCCTTCTCCTCTGCACTGTGCTGCTGGCCTGTGTTCACAGCTCTGCTGTGGCTGCCTGCACCACAGTTACCTGTTCCACACTCCCCTTGGCCTCTCAGCCCTGACTCTCCCTGCAGGCTGGAGAAGGAGCTGGAGACGCTGGAGAACAGCAGCTCAGTGGCTTCGACCAAGGAGAACCTGGCAGAGGCAGCAGCCAAGGAGGAGAAGGCTGAGGCTGTCCCCAATGCACAGAAGGTGGGCACGGCTGCCATGCCATCAGAGGGGTCAGAGTCTCCAGCCCTGGTGGGGATGGGTGGGTGTGGGGGGGTGGGTGTGCAGTGGGTCTTTGGCAGGTCCTAGAAGCTCCTATAACCTCTCCTTTCTGTTTTGCAGAGTCCCCTGGGCCCAATTAAGGGTAGGTGAATCCTGATTCCCCTCAGTTGTGGTTCAGCGCCAGCCATCCCCTCCTGCTGCCCTGAGGCTGGGGCCAGATGGGTGGGGAGAGCCAGACAAGAGCCCTGTCCCCGTGTCCCCTCCTGGGCAGTGGTGCCCTGAGGCTGGGGGAGCCCGTCCCAGGTGCCAGCCATGGGGGGACACGCTGCCCTCCCTGGGGCCTGACCCACGGGCACTCCAGGCGATTGTTTGGGCTCAGGTGCTCATCTCTCCATCTCCAGCCGACAAGAGGGTCTCCAGCAGCCCCATGAAGGCAGTGGAAGGCAGTGACATGATGAAGGCGGGTAGGTGCCCACTGCCCTGGGAGGAGGGCTCCTTCCAGGCTGCTTCCCCCGCCCCTGCGCCCCGCCCTCGGCTCGCTGCCGCCGCAGCCGCTCCCCGCCGCGCCGCTCGATGCCTTTCCAAGCCCAGGGCAGAGAACATCCGTCATTGCAATCACAGGGTTTGGTTTTGCTTCCACCCCACGGCTGGTTCGTGGCTCAGGGTCCCTCCGCCTCAGCTCAGTTCCATGTCTCTGCTCCAGTTTCATCCTTCCTGCTCTGTTGCAGCTTCTCTGTGCAAGGGCGAGGCAGCAGAGTGCCAGCCACGGGGAGCTATGGCACACGGGGCCGGGCTGCTGAGCTGGGGGGGATGCAGCCAGCTATGCTGCTGGAGGGGCTTGCTCTGGTTTGAGGCAGTGGCTCAGACCAGACAATGGCACCGGCATGGGTCAGAGCCTGTCTTGGGATCCTCGGAGCTACGCACCATGCACAGGCCTGAAGGGACCCTACTGCTGGCCAGGAGTGGCAGGAGAGATGCCAAGAATCACCCACCCCATGGGGGCATAGGGGCTGTCCCAGCACCAGCACCCTCAGTGGGGGTTGTACCTCCTTGAGCATGAACCTGGCTCCCAGACCAGGCCCCACAGCCAGCACTGCTCCCTGGCTGGACAGATGGACATGGCTCAGTCCAAGAACCACAGCACCCGTGGAGGTAAGGTGATGCCAGCAGCACCAGGATGGGCACGGTCCCACGGGTCCTGGTTAGGAGGGATGTGCCAGGGATGTCACACCCGCCTCTGCCATTCACTGCTCCTCGCTGCTGCCTTGCTAACACCGCTGAGCCCTGCTGAGCACCACTGAGCCCTGCTGAGCACCACTGAATCCCTGCTGAGCCCTGCTGAGCACCACTGAATCCCGCTGAGCCCTGCTGAGCACCACTGAATCCCGCTGAGCACCGCAGGCTATCGCCACACGCCGTCCCGCCGCCAGCCGCAGAGCAAGGGACAGGGAGGGCCAGGGCCACCGTAACACGCGCTGTCCTCTTTGTGTCCCAGCCATGTACTCGGTGGAGATCACAGTGGAGAAGGACAGAGTCACTGGGGAGACCAAGGTCCTGTCGAGCACCACCATGCTCCCCCAGAACCACTGTCTGCAGGGGGTCAAGGTGTACGAGGATGAGCTGAAAGGTATGGGCCAGCCCACGCCGCTGGCCAGTGGCAGGAGCCGAGGGCAGGGGACGAGGGAGCGGCCACCCAAACATCCCAGCAGGCACCCAGCAGGGTGAGGAAGTGCGGGGCTGCTCCTGACAGCTTTACCAGCTCTGCGAGGGCAATCCCTCACCGACTCCAGTCCAGAGGATCACAGGATCGTCGTGGCAGCACAGTGTGGATAGTCCAGATGGGCCAGCCCTGGTTTGCACATCGTGACCCTGCACTGCTGGAGAGCAGAGAAGAGGATCTGTTGTGTCCAAGACTCAGGAGCCTGTCCCATAGGCAGGGAACGAGCACTAGTAGCACTGTCCCACAGGTTGGCAGTGGGGAGCATGGCTGATGGGTGTGGTAGAAATGCAGCACTGGGGACTGGTCCCTGTCTGCAGCTCCTGCTTTTGGGAACATCTGGGAGCCTGCTCCAGAGGGCCTTGTGAAACCCAAAGGACAAGCCGTGGAAGTGAGGTGTCATACTGGGAACTGTGGTGGCTGAGTGCACCGACCTCCTCTTCAAGGAAAACACAGTGCAGCGCTCCCATTCAACCCCCTCCGTGTGGCCGTGGCCGTGCTAGCCCTGCCAGGCTGGCCACTGTCCCTCCCTCTCTGGCTGCCCGCTGAGGCACTCACATTGACCATCACATGGTGCCCCAGGTCAGGTGGAAAACTCAACACCCTGTGGTCACTCTGGCCACGGCGCCATCTCTGCCTCCAGTGCCAGGAGCAGCTGGGGCGGGAGAGCCTCATCCCCGCCGGGCACGGGGCCACCAGGTGCAGCAGTCCTGGATGTGGCAGGAGGTGGTGGGAAAGCTACTGAGCGTCGCTGGGGTCCCAGAGGTGGCGGTGGTGACCTGCTGCATGGTGTCACGTCAGCCCCGGCCGAGCCGGGCGCCAGCAGACACTGTCCCGCCATGGGCAGCTTGGCCGGCTGTCGGTGGCCTGGCAAACGGCCACGGCTCCCGCAGGCTCGCTGAGCCTGAGGCTTCGGGAACACCTCCTTCCATTGGGCTTTTACTTCGGTCTCCCTGGCTGCTGTTGGGCAGGAGCCAGGTGATGAGAGAGGGTCTGGCAGCAGCTCCTCTGAGGGGAGGGTTGGGATGATGTGAGAGTTGCAGCCTCAGTGACCTTTGGAGAGGGGAAGGGGCTGCTCGCTGACCACACAGGAGCTGGGGCTGGGTGGGTCATGCCAGCAGGAGCTCTCCCGGATCATCTTGTGCCCCCTTCCCGAGCCCCCCTCACCCTCCCTCCTCTTGTCCCCACAGTGGTGCATGCGGTGAGTGCCGAGGACGGGGCCCTGCAGAACGGGGCTCACCCCCTCAGCTCCTCCGAGGTCGACGAGCTCCTGCACAAGGCAGACGAGGCCACCCTGAGCGAAGCTGCCGGGCGCCAGACCCCAGCCAAGGCTGGCAAAGGGGGTGGTGGCAGCGCCCCGGGCAGCCAGAAGCCAACGCCGCGGCGGGAGATCACAGGGCTGCAAGCCAAGGTGCCAGCGGGCGAGGGGACAGAGCCCAGCCAGGAGCAACCCGTCACCATGATCTTCATGGGTTACCAGAACGTGGAGGATGAGAACGAGACCAAGAAGGTGCTGGGGCTGGAGGGCACCATCAAGGCAGAGCTGGTGGTGATCGAGGATGCCGAGAGCAAGCCGGAGGCGGCACACAAGGACCACGCACCGCCCAACGGCACGGCGCTGGAGCCGGCGGCCGCCCAGCCGCTGGGCGAGGAGGGCGCGGGCGGGCAGCAGCCGGGCGCCAACGCCACAGATGCCAAGGAGGCCGAGCAGGAGGCAGATGTGAAGAAGCAGCGCTGCAAGTGCTGCACGGTGATGTGAGCCCCCCGCCGAGCCCCTCCGCCCCGGCCCCTGCTCGCCAGGCCTGGCTCACCCCCCACTGGACACACAGACCCTCTTTCTGCAGAACCGGGGAGATCCAACACGGTGCCAACGGGGCCGCAGCGGGCAGCAGCAGCTCGCCCCGTCTGCCCGATGCCAGCCCCCTGCCACCCCCCACCAGTGCTGCCTGTGGTATTTATTAGTGACCCCCCCTCGCCCCACAGCGCGCCCACCCCGCCACAGCCCGGCCTCATCCCCCCCTGCCACCGGCACCGGGGCCTTCCCTCTGTCACCCACATCGTCCCAGCCGCCGCCGGAGGATGGAGCTGCCGGGCAGGGGGTCGGAGGACGACGCTGTGTCCGTAGATGACTCCCCAGGAGCCGCCACCAGCGGGACCCACGGTGGGCACAGGACCCAGCCCTGTGCCAGCCCCTCCCTCTGTGCCTCCATCACCCACTTCTCCAGTGGGGAAAGGCCTGGGTCTGCTCCCTGCTGGCTGCCCATGGACATCTCTGCTCCATTTCGTGTCCTCATCCCTGCAGGCCCCAGGCCCTCACACAGAGCGTGTCCAGGCAAGGGAAGGGCACTGAGGGCAGCGTCCCCTCCCTGATACTCGGCTGTGGTAATGGCCAGGACCACCAGGGCTCCTGAGGGTCAACCCAGCCTTTCCCCAGGCCTGCTCTGTTCCTCCTGGGCTCAGCTCCACTTGTTGGAGCCCCCACTCTGGTGCTGGCAGTGACAGCCATTCCTCTGTCTCAGCTGCTGCTCAGTGCCCCTGGGCTGTGGGCAGCGCTTGTGTCCTCCTGGGGCAATGCCAGCAAGGGAAGGGGAACCTGGGGGGACCCAGCCTTGTGGGGCAGGAATGGGGTGGGGGTCCTGTGTTTCCTCGTGGCAGCAGGAGTGTGGCCCAGCATCCTGTCCCCTTCCTGCCTCTGCCACCCAGCAGTACCAGCTTTGCAGAGCCACGTTCTGGGGTCCCAGGCTGCAGCATTGGGTCCCCCAGGGGAGTGGGGCAGCCCAGTTTGTCCCAGTACTGGCACTGGGAGCTGCCAGGGGTCTGGTGTCCCAAAGAGGGCAGCCTCCCTGCTGCCCCACCTTGCACCCCAGCCCTTCAGTGGGGATTTCACCACCAGCACCAGCGTTTTCTCCCCACTGAGACCAGCTGGGGCAGGCGGGGGGGGGCGGTCCCTGGTTTTTGTTCTCCATTGCCCACATCAGCTGCCCCTGAGCTGCAGCACCCAGGCTGGCAGAGCTCAGATACTCCAAGAGCTTTGGGCAGGGTGCAGCCACTAGCAAGGGATCCTTGTATGAGTGTGAGAAGGTTTCTTCTGCTGTGAGGCTGGGCAAGTCCCCAGGGATCCCCCAAAGCATGTGTGGAGCAGCATCCATGCTGCCCAGCTCACCAGGACACAGGTGGTTGAGCAGCCAGCGATGGGGCTCAGCTTCCCCAAGGCTGAGCCTTCTTTCCCCCACATTCCCCTTGTGTGAGCAGTGACACCCTCCTGTCCCCATGACATCCCAGTTGTCTCCCAGTTACCACCCAGGCTGCAGTTTTCCCCCCAGTAGAATCCTTGCAGGGCTGAGGGGGGGAGGGCTCATGGTCCCACCCCTGTCCTGAGCCCCAGCCAGCACCCACAGCATCTGGGAGAGGCAGGGCTGGGGAAAGGGGGGCTTTGGGAGGGCACTGCCAGGGGAATCAGGGCCTCTCCTACCCCCTCCACTGCTGGCCATCACTGGAGCCCCATTGCTGCAAAGCAGGGCATGGGCTGGGTGCACAGGGCATCTGCCCCCATAGTCCGGGGGAATGTCACCTCTTGCCACCCGACATCAGGGGCCAGCACCACCCACCCCATCCCACCCTGGGCCCTGCAATCCCCCAGCCCAAGCTGGGGCTCCCTCCTGCCCTCAGCACCCCCTGCCCCTCGGTTGGCTTTGACCCTGAGCCCACCCCGGCCCCTGGGGCGGTGGGGAGCAGGACCAGACCCCCGGGCCGGGGCTGGGGTGTGAGAGGAGTGAGGGGTGGGCCCGGCATCGTCCCCACCCCGCCCCACAGCCCCCCTGTCCCCTGCCCGGCTCTGCTGAAGTGCACTTCCCGTACCCCTGAGCTTTTCACTTGTGCCGAAGCCGTTTGAATTCCTTTCCCTTCCCCTCCCCATCCCATCCCTCCCCACCCCGTTGTTTGTAAAACACCCAAACTGAGCAAATAAACTGTGTGAACAACCAGCCTGGAGCCACCGGTGGGTTGGGGATCCTGGGAGGATGGGGATGGAAGGTTTGGGATGGGGATGTTAGGGATGGTCTCTGCTGTTCCCTCATTGTATGGGCAGAGGATGGGGGGAGAAGGGGTATGTGACACCCAGGATGCTGGGAGGAAAGGGGTGATGCTGCCCAGGTAAAGGGAGACATGGCAACCTGGTTTCCTGGGTGCCCCAAGGTGCCATCACCACGTGGCCATGGGTCTCTGTCCATGCCCAGGCTGCTGCAGGTCCTGATTCTGCCCAGGGCCAGCATTCCAGGGCTCTCTCCTGGGGCAGTGGGGCCTCAACCCTTCCCGGTGCCAGCCCGAGTGCCAGCACACACCCTGGGGCGGGCGTGGAGTGCTCCTGGCTCCTTGGCATCACCTGTGGACTTTGGCTCAGCCCCACGGTAAAACAGGCTCCGCTCACCTGCCCGGAAACGCAGAACAGCCTGGCAGCCACAGCACAGCGGCGTCCCCAGCGCCACCCCGGGCGGGAACGGGGCACCAAGGGGCTCACAGGGGTAAGTGGCACCCCCAGCAGCCACAGCCGGGGTTTGTCTGCACCAGTGCCGTGCTGGGGCAGCAGAGAGGCTGGGAGGGGCATCCTGGGTGGAGTGGGCAGAGAGGATGAGGACAGGGATGTCCCACCCCAGCTCAGCACAGGGCTGAGCGTCCTGGCACAGCATTGCCAGCTTGGCTGTGCCACCCCGTGCCAGGAGGGAGGGCAGTTCTGGGCACTGGCAATGTCACCCACTGCACTGGGATCCAGCCAGATCCAGGCACCAAGGACACCGTGCCACAGTCCTGGCTTTATCCTGGCAGGTGCCAGAGGTCTCCAGGCCAGGTTCTGTGTGTGTCCCAGGGAAGGAGGGAGCTGGGAGCAGCAGTGCCAGGGCTGCTGTGGCACCCGCCTGGACAAACACGGGGTTATCAGCACGGAGGCCCCGTGGTGTGACAGGAGAGCCCTGGCTATCCCTGCGATGTTCCCTCAGGGCTCCTCTAGGGCTGACAGGGTGGGGGGACAGCAGGACATCCAGGTTCTCACTGAAGCTTCAGGGCTCTCAGTGCTGTAGCTGCGTTCATGGAGGGGCAGAAAGCGCCTGGAGTGAGGTCTGTGGCTGCATGGCCACACTGCTGTGCCAGTGTATTGAGACATGGGCACATGGTGTGTTGACACGTTGGTGCATGGGGTCGGGGTCAAGAGCAGCCACGGGACCGGCTGCAGCAGGGTGACGGCAGCACAGGAATGTGGGGACAAGGCACTGAGCCCAACGTGGTTCTTGGAATTCCTCACAACTCCCTGCTGCTGACCTTATCAGGGCCTCGCAGCCACCCCCCCACACCCCATCGCTGCCACCCCGGCCACACCCCGGCACTCACAGCGCAGCTGAGTGTCCCGTGTGGCCTCCCCGGAGCATGGGGACCCCTGCCCCGACAGAGCCCTGGACAGTAAGTGCAGCGTGGCCGGGGGTGAGGGCAGCACCGGGCACTGGGGGGACGCTGTGTCCCCCTGGCCCTGCAGGGAGCAGTGCCCACGAGGGGATGGTGGCACTGAGGGTGTGCAGTGAGGGTCTAGGGCGGGCACAGAGCGACACTGGACACGTGCTGGGATGTTTGTGTGCATCAGCCGGTCTGGGGGCAGCCCTTGGCTCAGGGTGGGCACAGGGTGGGTGCTCTGCAGCTCTGCAGCCCTATGCAGAACCCCCAGGATGGGGGGACCCTGGAAAGTGCCCCAGGTGTCTCCTTATGGTGGAGGTCTCAGGCCAGACTGGTGGCAATGTGCTGTGCCCAGCACCTCTCACGGTGCGTGGCTGGGCCGGGGGCAGCCCAGCATGGGGGAGGCAAGTCCAGGACCCCCGAGGCCCTGCAGTCCCGCAGCACCAGACGGAGCTGAGGGAGGTAAATGTTTTGGGTGCAGCTCTGGGAGGGGCCGTTCCGCTTGCGTGGAGCTGGCCGGGAGTGCTGATAACAGCTCAGCTGGTTTCTCTGTCCCTGCTCCCCTCCAGCGCTCCCGGGTGAGGGGGTCCCCTTTGAGCCGGCACTTCTTCCCCCCCAAGCATGGTAAGAGGCGTGGGCAGATGGTTTTCATTATCCAGGTCGGTGGGGGTAATAAAAGAGCAAGAGTGAATCACAGCAGGGGAATTAGCAGGTAAATTGAGCCGGGTACAGCTTCAGGCAGAGAGACTGAGCCACCAGGGCTGGGCACAGGGCTGGGCAGCAGTTCCAGCGGTGAGGCATCGCCTGGGGCTGGCCAGGATGTCCCAGCTAATGAGACCCGCGTGCTCCTGCCCCAGGAAAGGTTAAAAAGGCTCCTGGTTGGGGCCCAGCCCTGCTTGCTTTTGCTTTGTGGGAGGGTGGTGCATCCCAGGAGGGCTGGAGGTGAGCAGGGGAAGCTCGGTCACCAGAATCGCTGCAGGAAGAAAGCACGGGCAGAGTGCTGGGGATGAGCCAGGATGCTCCGGATGCAGGGAACACCGGGCACCTGGGCAAGCCTCATCCTGGGCTGTGCTTGCCAGTCCCGTGGCCCCCAGGCTCTGGGCTGCCCCTGCTATGATGGCCTTGCTCCGATTTTGCTGCATACTCCCAGGAGGCTGTGAGTGGCCGGGAGCCGTGCCCAGCGGTGACACACCCCGACCTGCTGGGGCTCACAGGAGCCAGCCAGGAGCAGTGACAGGTGACAGCGAAAGCCATGGCTAAGCCTCGGCAAATAGTGGCACAGGACGTGGTTCTGCTGGCTCCAGGCACACCCAGCTTGCCTGCAGGTGACATGTGTGTCACCAGTTCTGGAGCATCTGTGAAGGGGTGGCAGCTGCTGTCTCATAGGGGACCCACCTACTGTTCCAGCCAGCTCAGGAGGATTGACCCCGAGCTTGGGGCTGTTCACTCCTGCCCTGTGTGCCAGGGAGGTTAAAGTCCCCTCGTTTTATGAGCCATGAAACCATTTTTATGATCCCACGGTTTCTAGATCTGGGCTATTTGGAGGCTCCTTTCCGTAAATGGCACAGGAAGATATTCCAGGCAGGGGTGGCCCAGGTGCTGGCACCTCCTCTCCCTGCCAGTGCTGCCCAGGACTGCAGGGCCCTCCCTGCCCTGTGAACGTGGCTGTCCATGCCTGGAGTGGTGCCCAGCTGGATGTGGTGTCACCAGAAGCTTGTGGCAAGGTCTTGCTGCCTTTGGTGGTGCAGGCAGCACTGACTGCCTGTGGCAGGTTTGGCTGTGCTCACCCAGAACCTAGCCAGGCTGGGGATAGACGTGGGGTGAGTTTCTGGGCTCTGGGGCAGTTCCCACTGGGAATGGTGCTTTGTGCTCTGGCTGCTCCTGCCCCACACGGTGCAGGCTGGTGGGACTATTTCTGTCAGACACTAATGACAGAGGTACCACGCTGGGAGAGGGGCTGCATCTCAACCTCTGCTCCTTTTTAATGGCTGTTCTCCCCTCCTGCTTGCAGGGCCAGCCAGGTCCAGACCCTTGGCCTCTGCTGGACTGGGACTCTGAGGGTGACCTCGAAGCTGAGCAGCGGCTCCTGTCTGCACCAAGGCTGGCACAGGGGTGACTCTTTCCAGGAGATGGACAGAGTCACCAGGCACCTGGTGTTCCAGCTGCCCCAGGCCTCGCACAGGCACGACTCACTGGCAGACCTGAGGGCCAGCAGCGATGATGATGTGTTTGGCTCTGCTCAGCACAGCACCCAGAGGGTGGAAAATGGCTACAGCTGGAAGAGAAGGTCCCAGTCACCCTCGTATTTCCTGGAGGGTGGAAGAGATGTCTGGACCCCGTCCCCAGACAGGGAGTCCAAGCTGGAGGTGGTGAGATCAGGAAGCCTGTACGACCTCCGGGCTTACAAGGGCGAGAGGAAACCCTCGAAGCTCTACGATGATGAGGAGCAAGACCTGTACAGGGTCCCTCCACCCAACATCTCACCTGAGAAAGCCAGGGAGCTCGAAGATGAGAGGAAAGAGGTGATCCGGAGCCAGGTGATGAGGAAGAGCTCCACCATCGCAGAGAGGTGGAGCTCCGTGGACGAGCTGAGCTCCATCAGCACCGGTGTGAGCAGCCAAGGTGAAGGCAGGCACACGGGCAGTGTCCCCACCAGCTTTGCAATCTGCTTTGACAAACCGTCCCCAGGCAGGGCTGTGACACCTGTTGACCCTGAGAATATTGACACAGAGCAGATCAACTTCTCTGCGGCTCGGCAGCAGTTCCTGATGCTGGAGAAGACCAACCCCGGCTCCTTTTTCAGCCCAGGGCAGCAGGCCATGTCCCCAAGACCAGAGTCAGTGACAAAAGTGTCCAGGGAAGAGTGGTACAGCCCTGAGATGGCCACGAAGGCTACGAGAGGCTATGGCAGTGCTGGTGCATCAAGCCAGAGCAGGACAGACAAGAGTGTTTACGAGGTTTATGGTGTGTCCTCATACAAGACACCCGAGAAGGAGGAGGTTAATGCTCCCAGAAAGGCTCATGCAGAAAGGTCACGTCCCGTTGGGAAGACACCTGTCCTGACCAAAGCATGGTCCAGAGAAGACCTGGACTCTGGCTTGGGTGAGATGTATAACGAAGCCACTGCGGGCTATGCCAGCGATGGAAGCACCTCCAACGAGACCTTCAGCGGCAGCAGGGAGCTGGGCAAGGAGACAAAGGTCAGCAACGAGACACCCATTGAGCGGGAGATCCGCATGGCCATGGAAAGGGAGGAGAACCTCTGGAAGGAAAGGGGGATCCAGCGGCTGACCTCCAGCAGCGAGCTGGTGGAGATCCAGACCAAGCCTGTCCTCAACATTCACACGTCTCCCGGCCCAGGCAGGAAAGGGAAGGACAGAGGCCGCGCTTCCCTTTACGTCCAGAGGGAAATTGAACAGGAAACGAAGCGTGAGGAAGATCTGAAAAGGCAGGGGAGGCTGCTGGGGGCGTATGACAGGGGGACACAGCAGGAGCTGGAGGAGCGCAGGAGGGTGTTCGAGCAGGAGGAAACCCCCCCGCAGAAGCCCCCTCCCCTGAAGCGGGCAGAGGAGAGGAGGAGCTGGGTGAAAGAATTTGTGGTGGAGCAGCCCTCGAGCCCCAGCCCTGCAGAAGACACCGGGGCTGGGAGAAGCACTCCCAGCTACACAGCGAGCATCGCCCACTTCCAGCTGTCCCAGCCGCGCTTCGCCGCCAGCGAGAGGAGCCGGGAGCAGCCCTCGGTGTCCCCGCACGCTTCCGCCAGCGCCAGCAAATGGGGGAGCGAGGATTCCTGGGGAGGAAAGCTTCCCAGCTCCACCCAGAGCCCCACCAACCCTGCTGTCCTGCCCAGAGAGTACTTGTCCCTCTCCTTCTGGAAGCCCAAGGTGTCCTTCGTGGAGGACATGGGGACGCAGAGCCCGCTGCGGAGGGAGGACGGCCGGGAGGAGCAGTACCGCCTGCGGACGTGGAAGCCCCAGACATCGGCGCTGATCGAGGAGGAGATCCGGAGTGACTTGCAGAGGGAAGAGGAGCTCCAGCAGCAGCGGAGGCGGCTGATGGACACCTACAGCGATGGTGTTCACCAGGAGGGCTCCCGCTCTCGGCACAGCTCTGGTAAGGGACAGAGTGGCAGAGAAATGCTTTGGTGGGTGCCTGTAAGGACTCCTGTGTGCTGGTAGCAAGTTGTCCTGGAGAACTTGACACCGGCACACTGGAGTCAGCAGAACTGCTGCTGAGGAGGGAAAGGCTCTGCAGGATTCCAGAGCTGCTCAGGTCCCGCTGAGTTTGTGTCATGTTACAGCAGCAAACAGGGCTGCAAGGGCCCAGAAGGGCCCAGCTAATGCATTTTACTCCTTGTTCCTACAATCCCTGGCTGGGGCCCAGGCATGGGGTCCTGGCTATGACCAAACCTGCTGGACCTGCTATGGAGCAGGTTTGGGGCAGGGGCCTGACACTCCTGTGGATCTCCATCACCTGGGAGTGGAACTGAGGTCACTGACTCCCCAAATGTTCTTTCTCTCAAAGCTGCCTCAGGTGCCAGTGGCAGCTACTCAGTGTCCGGGTCTCCTGCCTCTTCTCCTGCCTCACACCAGACGGGGGTCCTGGGGCTGATCTCATCCTTCACCCCGCTGAGAGTGACCAGTTCCTCCCAGGGCAGTGCAGAGACCCTCACCCCTGACTCGTCGCATTCCAGCCCCTTCGAGGAGCGGAGGAGGAGGGTGAAGGAGGATGGAAAGGTGAACATGCTCACCCTGCTTGTGCCAAGTGGTTGAGGGGCTTGAGCCTGGGGGAGGACTGGTGGCTCTGGGGCTGGAGGTGGCTGTTCCTGACTCCCACCTGGAGCTGGAGATCCAGCTGCTCAGCTTGGTGGGAGACCAGGTGGTGGTTGCATCAAGGGGCCATGTGAGCCCCCCAGGCAGCGCCTCCTGTTCAGAGATGCCAGCACTGGGTGGGACTGGAGAGGAGCAGCAGCTTCCTCCTGTGGGGGATCTTGGCCTGGACTGTTCCCCCAACCCCAGGCAGGGCTTGGCTGCATGTGCTGATTTCTCTTGACTCTCCTGTGCCCCTGCTGGGAGCCAGATCTGGCCGCCTCCCCTGCCAGGCTGCCATTATCTAATCATGTTTTCCTCTTTCCACAGTACGCAGGCATTGAACCAGTTGACAAGGTCAACACAGAGGTAAAGCCCTTCATGAACACGGGGACTCTGCTCAAGCTGCCCTGACACCTCCCACATTCCCCAGCTCCCCTCACTCCTGCAGGCTTGTGGGGTGGACAGGGATGGTCACTTGGGTGGGCACTGAGTCAGGCAGAGAGGGTTGAGGAGCTGGCAGGGGGGGCAGCTCTGCCCCAGATCATTATGAAAGTCTCTTCTTTATAAAGATCCTGCACGTTCTGGTCTCTGCAGGTGGTGGAAAGCACCCGAGTGTTTCGCCACAAGAGCGTCATGGCCCAGCGCTGGGAGGCTGGAGAGTACGTCCGGGGTGAGGACTGAGGGAGCCCGGGCTGGGGGCTGGCCCTGTTCACCATCAGCTGATGTGTGACCTAAATACTCGATCAGTTCCACCCTTGGCCGTCGCAACAATCGGAGACGTGAACCCTGCAAATCAATCTGGTTTATTGTTAAACTGATAATCCTCCCATGCAATAGATCTGCTTCTTCCTCCTCCTCCCTGTGGGGTGGAGGAACACTTTTTTTTCTTAAGAGGGAAAAAATTGGATCCGTATCTTTTTAATCACTTGTGCCTGGAGCCAGCCAGGTGAAATCACCCAGTAATTCACTTTGCCCCTCGGGAGCTGTGTCTCAGGCTTACGAAAAAGCTGTTTTATTTCTCAGTGGTTTTAGGTTTTTAAGTACTGCAAGGCTGAGTGTTGCCTTGTGGGGACCTGAACTAAGGCCTCTGGATCAGTGTTACCGTGGGACTTGGGAATCAACATTGGTTTAACTCCTGTGATCCATGGAGATGCAGCAATGGAATATAAATATATATACATATATATACATATATATATATATATGCTGTTTATTTTGCTAATTTATTAAAGAGTTGTTGCTCTCTCTCGACTTTTCCTCGCCTGCTCCACTGGTTTTGCTCCGGTGTTTCAGAGGAGCCCTCGCGGTTGGGGTGCGGGGCTGGGGGAGCACCGGGGTCGCACCGGACGGGCCTGCGAGCACCGGGGCCGGTGGGAGGGGTCGCTGCGCGGGGTGGGGGCGGCACCGGGACGGATTTAAAATCCCGTTCGACCCCAACGGCGCTGCGGTCTGTGCCCGTTCGCCCGCCCCCGCCAGGGGGCTCCCGGGCAGCGCCCGCGCGGTCCGGTACCGACCCGCCGGGACCCCGGCACCGACCCCGTGCGCAAGTACTGGCTGCGGTCCCGGTAGGGATCCACTGAGACCCTGGTACGGGCCCACCGGGACCCCGGTACCGACCCCGTGCGCAGTACTGACGGGAGCCCGGTACGGATCCACTGACACCCCGATACCGGCCCGCCAGGACCCCGGTACCGACCCCGTGTGCTGACCGGGGTCCCGGTATGGATCCCCCGAGACTCCACTACCGAACCCCTCCGCAAGTACTAGCCGGGATCCGGTACGGATCCACTGAAACCCTGGTACCGATCCCGTCTGCAAGTGCTGACCGGGTCCCGGTACGGACCCACTGAGACCCCGATACGGGCACTCCGGGACCCCGGTACCGACCCCACTCTGCAAGTGCTGCCCGGGGGTCCCAGTACTGACCCCTCTGAGACCCGGGCCCTGCTCCGCCCGTGCCGAGGGGGTCCCGGTGCGGACACGGGGGTTCGTTCCCCCGGTGGAGCCCCAGGGAGCCGGGAGGTGCCCAGCGCTGTGACAGGTCAGAGCGGGCAGATGGTGCAACCCGTTCTTCCCGTCAGCAGCAGCTCGTTCCCAGCTGGAACCGACCAGCAATGGGAAGGAAAGAGCCCGACCCGGGGTGGTCTGGGGGCTGAGGGAAGCGGGGACCAGAGGTGTGACTGCAGCCGGGTCACCCGGGACCGGCGGGACCCTCGGGACAGCTGCTCAGTTGTGGTATCATGGTGATGCCACCGGTGCTCCAAAGCACAGGAGGAGGCCGGCAGACACCCTCCAACACCTCAGGAGTTTGTCTGGTTTTATGTCTCTTCAAACGTCCTTAAGTTACCTCTTGATGGTTGCATGGGACCAATTCTGGCAAAGAGCTTGATCCCCAAGGCATTGTTTGACACTGTGGGGATGGCTCACAGGGCTTCAAAGGGCCCTTCTGTGCCACTGGGCTGGGAGTAGGGGAGACTGAGCACAACAAGGAACACACTAGTGTTCCAGGAAAGCATCACCTGCTATTCAGACACAGACACAGGACTGAATTAAAGGTTACTTTATTTGGCTCTGTCAACAATGCAACCAAAACCTGACTGAGCTGTAACAGGCACTAAACACCACTGGGGCAGCTGAGCAGAGCTGAGCACAACTCCCAGTGCCTTTGTGAACTAGTGTTTTGCACTCCTGGGAAACCACTTACCATAAAACCTTTCAACATTGTCAGACACTTCAAGTAACTTCTTGAAAGAGCCGTAACTTCTTCAATCTATGAATCTTGCCCTAAGGGCAATGACCTAAAACTTTTCAGAAGTATTCCTACGAGGTTGGGATCGTGCTCTCCTCATGTTGTTCATCCTTCCCCGCAGGTCTGTGCCCCAGGATGAGCTGTGTAGGGTGTCATCCCCAAAATTTGGGTGCAGCTGATGCTCCTGGCCAGGCTCAGCGCCCCCCAGAGCCCCATCCGTATCAGCACTGGTGTTTTTAACAGCATTGACTGTGCAGTAGAACATTAACTTGTTTGGCAAATGTGAAACTGAAGATTCTCATTAACTCACTGAATTATCAATTCCAGTAACAGAAACAACAACAAAGGAATTTCACTGAAAGCCAAGGCACTGCAGATCTGTAGGTATCTTCAGTGCCAAGGTAAAGCCCAGCAGAAAAACCTTTGTTCTCAACCTACACCAAATATTGTGACAGGATTCTTTTTCAGAGCAGCCTTGGAGTGGGGCAAAGCTGAAGGACACTCCTATTTCCTGGTCTTCCTTATGGCTCCTCCGACTTCCTGCATAATAATTTTCAAGATTTTATCAGTTTTAGCTTTTGTCAGTGCCTTTTTGCTGTACCACACATTGTCCCAGATGGAGCACAGTGACTTGGGAGACAGGTAAAGAGGATGGTTGTCACTCAGCATGTCCAGAGGCCTCCTCCTGGCATACTCCTTGTAACTGGCCACTGGGCAGTTCTCTGGATCCTCAGGCTTGGCAAAGAGCCGTGGGTTCAGCTCCCCTTCGTTTCCCCCAGGGCTCAGATCATCCTTCCACTCCAAGTACTCCACCTCTCCTTTGGTCTTCCTCAGCACCACCTGTCCCCAGTACAGCTGGTGAGGCTGGTGATGGGTGCTTGCCCCAAACCCCCTAATGAGGTTGGTCAGCATGAGGTGCAGCAAGCCGTGAGGATGTGCCTTGCTTAAAATTCCCTTCTTATGAAGGTCTTCCACATCTTCATCTGTCAGGCTCTCCACAACACTCCACTTTTCCTCCTTCCCCTTTTGGCACAGGCTCCAATGCTTTAATTTATAGGCTTCCTGAGAGGCCCTGAACTCTGGCCCTCTCAATATGTTGTACTGGTAGTCGTGGAACCTGAGGTACTGGTCGATGTTGTGCTGGAAGAAGTTTAAGGAATTGGCAGAAAAATCCATGCCATTCTTTTTCTTGGCAGAGCTGAAGAACGAGACCAGGTAGTGGTCGAGGTCTGCAGGAGGCAGCATGTGGATCTTGCGTGTCTCAGAGGGGTGGTGCAAATTCAGCCAGTCTTTGAACACTTTTATGTCTTCAGTGGTGTAGCTTTTCTTTTTCTCCTGCTTCTTCAGCGCATCTAAAAGACAAGACACGGCTTTGTGAACAGCAAGAACCCACAAAGATCAGTAAAACACAAGAATGTACAGGCTAGTGTCCACCTGTCTTCTGGAAGCCATTCAGAAAGGACAGGACTCTCCCTTCCCCTACAACTATGGGTCATATCTGTGTTCTCCCCAAGCCAGCATAACCCAACAGGGAAAAGTTGGGCTCCTTCCTGCTCCCTTTCCTTGGCAGCTAGCCCTGCTCACTGCCATACAGGGAAATTTCCCTCTCACTATGAAATAACAGCATGAACCAAAGGTTGGGGTGGATGGTGAGGGAGAGCAAACAGGTGAGTAAAAGTGTACTACGATTTTGTTTAAAGGATTGCCAGGATTGCAGTTGGGATCTCTCCCAAGTTGCCATGGCAATACCACAGCTACCTAGTTCGATGTAGCATGAGAAATGAATTCTTTGGATTGCTGGAAAGCTCCATCTGCTCGCCTGTGACTCGTCCAGGGCCGAGGACAGGGTGATGGAAAAGGGCTTATGAGCCAACACCTAGAGATTCCCCTATTTGCACTAGGTTCTTTTTTCACAGGCTTAGTTGTCCTCCTGAAACTCTGACGGCTGTCCCTCTGGTTTGGGGTTCTGGCGTGCTTTGTACTGACTGCTCCAGGTGCAGAGAGGAACAGCTCATGAACCAATAATGCTGAAGCCTCCTCTGAGCCATGAGCCAGTTACCTTGGCAGAAACAGCTACTACACAGACATTCCCAGAAGAATTCCCAGTCCCTTCAGATCACACCTGATGTCAGTTATGAAAAAAGTAAAATTCTGCTCCCAAACCCCAACTGTGGCAGTTTGTGTTGTTATGGCTCCACAAGGAACAACAACCCCTAAGCCTTTTCAGGAGCAGCACTGGTGCTGTAAGAACATTCCTGGCAGACCCCAAATGCTGCCTGAGCAACCTCTGTCCTTCTCAAGGACATGCCCAGGCCCCTGTGCTGCAGGACAGCACATATGAAAACCTTTATTCTTGAAAGGACTAAAGCAATGTGTGGAGTCCTACATCTCCTGTGCAGGACTGATGCTCTGTTGCCACTGCCACTGCCAGTGCTGGGAGGTTTTGGCACTGCCTTTGGTGCAGCCAGAGCTTTGGCCACAATTTATCCATGTTACTTCCTCTTGTTTCTTTCTCTTGAGACCAGAGTTCCCTGCTCTGGCTTCAGTTTCCTACAGGGACTCTTTCAAGTATGGCAAACATACTGTGTGGTGGTACTGGGTAAAATGGAAAGCCAAAGTATTCAAACTGGGATGTTGGGGCTGCGGCACAGCCAAGAACACTTTTGGGTACCCCAGAGAAGGGCATTCCCTATAGAACTACGAATTCCTTTAGGCAGGGAGTTCGTAGTCCCCTTGAGCAGAAACAGGAGTGCTCCAAATCCAAGAGATTTATTTAGATGCTGCAGTACAGATCTTTGAAGTGATGTGAACTTCGCCCCTCTTGGATATTTTGGGAAAGTGATTAATGGAACACCCCCACACCCCTGCAGGCACAGAACTCCACACTGTCTTACCTCCACCTGAGGCTGCAGGTGGACATCTCTCTGGACTCTGGAAGCCTGAAGAACAAGGAGTCTGCCTGGATCCTGATGTCTCACTGTCCTCACCCACATTTTCAGCACTGTCCCCACTGGAGCCTGCTCTTGGAGTGCCATACTCTGGAGGGCTCAGCTGGAGATGTTGCTGAAAAGCAGCAGTGGCTTGGAGCTCAAAGAATATCACTGAGGGCTGTGATTCAAGCTGGGCCCTGGCTTCAGTGCTGGGGACAGGAAGGGATTTGAAACATACCTTTGGTGCTGCTGATCCCAGGAGGCTTCTTCCTCTAGAAATTTCAGCCTTGGACCCTGCAGCAGCAGCAGCAGGACCCAGCCTCAGGATGTTCCTGCTTGGGTCGTCCGAGTTGCTGGCAGGAGCCTGCAGAATGTAGGCACGGGCTAGGGGTGGCTCTGCCCTGGCGGCAAAGGCAGCTCTTTGTGAGGCTGTTGGCTGGTCCTTTGCTATCTTCTGGCAGTGGGGCATCTGCAGCTCCTCAGCAGATGGCTCTGACACATTATCCTGGCTGATTCTGTCTCCTTGGTTGTCTTCATCTGCCTCACACTGCTCCTCATCAGAGATGATCTGTAAGTCGTCGTCACTTTCGGACTTCATGTCCTCTTCTCCAGTTTGGACTCTTCTACCAGACACTGAGAAGTGCTGCTCTGCTGCAGAGAATGATGTTATGGGTTTCCTGATGTTTCCTGATGTTATGGTATTTTGACTCCCGCTGGGCTTGTTATTCCTTGTGTAGGCACTGTCAGCCTTGTCCTCAGCGACCCCCTGGGATCTGCCACACGACGCTGGGCTCCCAGAATCTGCCTGATCCATCTCAAGAGACGATGGGGTCAGCTTGGGCCTCTTTTCCTCAAAGCTGGATTCCCTTGCCAAAGACTCAGAAGACAGGAACCTCTTTCTCCTTCCTATAGCCTCAGTCTCTTCTTCATCTCTGTTGTGTGACTTCCCACAGTGCCAGTGATAGGCATGTCCAACTTTGCACATCCACAGCACAGCGTTGTCATTGTTCATGTGACCCATGTTCTGCATAAACTCCAGGGCTGGGATCTGGTTGCATATGGTCCCATGAGTGTGTGCCCAGATCACAAGGTTGGAGAGATCTGCTTGAAGGGAACTGTCACCGGCATTCTCGCCCTGTAAAGGTGTTGGAGAGAACATAAGTGATAGAAGTTGTGCAGACAAGAGCAGTCCTGGGGCTGTTTCTCCCTCCCCAACACTGCAATAATTGTAGATTGGCAATTTCATCTCAGGACTCCTTTTAAAACTCCATTTGTTCATTTTTTCTTGTCTATGCTATCATTTATGCCATAGCAGAACACTCACCATGTTGCTGCTTTCTGTCTCACTGAGCCTTCTCTCAGGTGGGGACCAGTAAATGATGGTTTGAATGGCCTTTCTCTCTCAGAACCTGAAATGATCATCACATGTGTGTGCTATATACATGGATATGTGTATATGTATATATATATATAAAACCCTGACCAGAAGATGCAACTGAATTTCTCCTTGCTCAGCCCACTGCAGGCCTGTGCCCTCCCTAGGCTGAGCTCCCACTGCACTCCCAGGAACTCTACACACAAAACCTGACTGGGGTAAATATTTGCAGGATCAGCCTCTGCAACACCAATGAAACGGAAACTACATATAAACACTGAAAATAGAATTTTACAAACTGAACTCTGCAAGCCATTCCTTCTGTGCTCTGGGGTTGGCAAGCTCTGTGTCTCCAAGCACTGAACTGCTGAGAGAAAACCAGGAACAGTGAGGCTGGTTCAGCCAGACATCCTCTGACTTTGCAAACAGTAATAAGAGACAGTTTCCCATCTGAAGTTGCATATGCAACTCGTATTTATATTAGTGACTAAATCTGAAGCTCTCCCATCTGTTTGGAAGGCTCCATGCAGCAGCCTGGAAGTCATCCCTGTTTCTGTGTCACAGGGAACATGTAACACGCCCTCAGCACCATGGCAGCCTGGGAACCTGTGCAGCCACAGCTGACACCACACACTCACACCTCAGTCTGTGATTAATTAAAAGATTTGCAATCAGTGGTGGTAAAAGAGGCAAGGATGGAAACACTGGACACAGGAAACTTGTCTAAAGTGGTTCTTTGAGCAGTTCTGGTCTACACAGAACACAACTCTTGGGAGAACACTGGTCAGTGAGAGTGAGAGCACACCTGAGCACACACAGGAGCTCCAGCCCCAGAGTTCCTGCTGTCCCAGAGAGCTGGGGAACAAAAGAATCCCTAGGGCAATGCTGTGCTGCTCCCTCAATGCCCAATTCCCTGGGTGTCCAGTGCCTTTGGTGCCCATCCAGCACCAGCTCTCCTGTCCAAAGAGAACAGGTCACACCTCTTGCAGGTGCCAGGTGGCCAGGAGGCACAGGAACTGCTCTCTTTGGGGTGAGCCTGCAGCACAGCAGCACAGCTCCCTTCTGCACTTAGGCTCCATTAATCCATATGTTCCCTCCTAATGATAGCACAGATAATTTTAGCCCAAATGCTTGGCTGTTGCATGTGCCAGTGTGTGGAATGTGCAAAGGCGGGATTTACTGAGAATTTTTTACTGAAATCTGCTGCTGCTTTAACAAAAAAATCAGACAATAAAAGCCCTTTTGGAAGCAGCAAATGCAATCTGAGCTCCTGATGTTAATCAAGGCCTTGTATGGGATCTACTGTTCCTGTGAGCTCATTCCTGATGAATCCCAGCAAACAGGGCAGGGAGTCACCTCCAGTGGCCATTTCAGCTGCCCTGACCCCTCACAGAAAACCGGCTCTGCCCAAGCTTCCCCCCAGAGGTGTCTGACCTGTTCCCACCTCCCCAGGCCAGGGAGCTCACAGCCTGTTCCCACCGAGCCCCTAAAACATAAACTTGGGGAAGAACCATTTTCCTTCCTGAAGTAAAATAGAGTTTTATCTTTTGAGTTCAGCCTATGCAATTCTCCAAAAGGGCTGAGCCACTCAGACAGACTCAAAGGAACTTCCATGCCAACAATGTGGTGCCTTCAGTCAGTGTGGGAAAAGGTAACAGGAACGGAAGCTCTGCATGGTCATATGGCCACAAAATCACTGATCCCTATCACAGGCCTCTGCAAATGGAATGCTTTTATCTTTCCTTATCTCCAGGCACATGTCTTCCTCTTCCTGATCTCTTGGAAAGAAAAGCCTTTTTTTTTGTCTTGCTATTTAGTTCCTAGCACAGGCTCTGGTGCACAGCTACAGACCCCTCAGGCTGCTGTGGCCCTCAGACTTCCAGCAGCTGAGATTCCCTCAAAGGAATGGCAAGTGGAATCAGTCTGGATTCACAGCTGAGTGAGAAAAATGACCACTGTCCTTCCCCCAGAAGCTGAACTGGCATAGGTGTTTTCCTTCTGAATAATAAAAATCCATCTTAATCATTGCCACAGTTTTTACCTTCTTCCAGCAACTCTGGGATCCCTGTGGGGAAGGGTCTGGGCTTAGAGTTTGGGGCTGAGGTTTGTTTTGGAGCCTTGTGCCTGATATAGTGTCTGTGTGGCTGGGAGTGATGTTGTGGGTTAATCCTCTTTCCAGGAGAGGCTCCCATCTGATAATGGACACTGTGTACAGGACCCACACCTTTCTGCAGGAAAACAGGACATTCCAGAGCTGTACAGTAAGGGATTTTCATTTTTTTTTAACTCGTAGGGAATTCAGTCTACTGCTAAAATCTACAGTTAGGTGAATTCAGGCTCATTTGTGGGGGAAAAAAAAAAGAGCTATGGCTTTGTAGGTTTTTGTTTTCTTGTTGTTTTTTTTTAATCTACAAGGTTTGGCTTTCTCAGGCCATGCTCCGCACAGCTTTCAAGGCCTCGGTGCTGTGGGTGCTGATTTTACCTCTGTATTCCAGAAAATGTGGCCAGGGAGCTTCACAGGAGTCTCCAGCACTTCAGGGGAGACTGAGCTTTGAGCT
Source organism: Luscinia megarhynchos (assembly GCA_034336665.1). NCBI lineage: Eukaryota > Metazoa > Chordata > Aves > Passeriformes > Muscicapidae > Luscinia > Luscinia megarhynchos. Next base: position 3,116,449 of record CM067590.1, on the reverse strand, counting down.
GACTGAAACATGGAAATGCTTTTTCGGTTTTAAGACTTCATGTGCATCCTTTTGAGTCCTTGGTGGGAGGGAAAGCAAAATCAGCACTTTCTGAGATTTATCCTCCTGTAAGGTCTGTGAGACACAGAGTCACCTCTGGGATTTTTCGCTCTCCCCCTCCCAGGTGTGCTGAGTAAAACAGGCCCAGCCTTGTGCAAACAGGAGCACTACGTAAAGACACTAATTTCGAGGCACTAAAAGCCCTTTGTCCCCTCTGTCCTTGTCCCACTGCCCTGTGACAGCCCTGGCTGGTTGCTCTCACAGGCCCCAACGCCTGTTTTGCAGATTAGAACCTGGGACACGCACAGAGCCAGAGAACTGGAGAGCTCTGCCTTCCCTGCTCCAGATAAGACAGTGCAGGAAACTGCAACAATCCTGCTAGGAAAACAACAGGATACAGAACAGCAGTGCTTAAACCTGACTCCTGCCCCCTTCCCTGCTCCCTTGGGAAACCCTCCCTGGGACAGCCCCCAAAGACACGTGTGGGGCACTGCCAGAGCATGGGGACACTGCCAGGACTGTGTCAGGGCAGGAAGGGCTGAAGCTGCACTCAAACACATCTGGCTGCAGGAAGGGAGCTGAGTGGAGCAGCTGCAGCTCATGGCTGCCAGAAATCATGGAGCTTGTCCCACCCTCCTTAGCAGGAGCCCGGGGGATGGATCCATCATTTCCCAGCACATTGGTTTTCCTGTTCTCTGCGTTGTTTCCCTCCTCATCTGCCTTGTACAAGAATCTTCTGAGCACCTCTTCAGCTCTCTTCCTGCTTCCCCACATCCTTCCACCAGCCCCTCCTGCCCTGCTTGCAGAAATACAATTCCCAGGATATATCCTGTACTTGCTACAGGGCACCATGCCTCCATTTTGAGAGATGGTCCCAGAAAATCCCACCTGGAGTGTCTGTGGAAGGCAGGATCTGACTGCAGGCACCGGCTCCAAGCAGGCACAGACCCTGCTGGCAAACACTGGCCTCCAGCACCACATTCCTTAAACAAGACCTTTTTTGTTCAGTCTCCATACCACTTTTTCCCCGAGTTCTAATTATTTCTGCTCCTGAGGGGCTGCATTCCGGAGCCACTGGCCTGGGATGCAACTGTGAGCACTAAATCAAGGCCTCTGAAAAGTGCTAATAAAAGCCACAGGCAGCTGGCACTGCACTGCCCGGGCCACCAAACAGGGATCAGCCACCAAACCAGCCTGAGTGAAAGAAAAAAATTCATTGGAAACCATGAACTTCTATTAATAGGAGCTCACGTTGCATTTCCCAGAAGGAAGTTGGAAAGCTGAAATCAGAGATGGCCCAATCCATGACCTGAGCAGGAAATGCTGCAGCGTCACCGACACAGAGTCAAGGTGGAGTCTGGGGACACCTCACACCTGTGCCGGTGCCCTGGGGACAAGGGCAAGCTGGGACAGAGCAGCACAGAGACGTTACCATGGGGACTGATCGCGTCCCCCACCGCTGTGACAGTGACCTGGCCCCTCACCCCGAGCTGCTGGGGGGTGCAGGAGCAGCACTGAGCACTCGCTGCTCTCAGGGTTTGTCACCGAACGCCGGCACCGGGTGGCTCCGGTACCTCCCGCTGCACGAGCACCCTTGGTTCTCCCGGTTCTGCCGCGTTTGACAGAGCCAGGCTCGTGAATCACCCGGGAACGACGTGGAACGGGGAAACCCTTTAGTTCCTGCTCCCCGCGGCTGGAGCCGCCGGTACCGGCAGGGGGCTCTCGGCCCCGGTACCGGCACGGGGAGCTCAAATCCGGCACCGGCAGGGGGTGCTCGGCCGCAGTACCGGCAGGGAGAGCTCGGCCCCTGTACCGGCAGGGGGCGCTTGGCCCCGGTACCGGCAGGGGGCGCTCGGCTCCGGTACCGGCAGGGGGAGCTCAGATCCGGTACCGGCAGGGGGCGCTCGGCCCCGGTACCGGCAGGGGGAGCTCAGATCCGGTACCGGCAGGAGGCGCTTGGCTTCGGTACTGGCACGGGGCCACAGGGCTCCGGTACCGGCAGGGGGCGCTTGGCCCCGGTACCAGCAGAGGGAGCTCAGATCCGGTACCGGCAGGGAGTGCTCGGCACCGGTACCAGCAGAGGGAGCTCAGATCCGGTACCGGCAGGAGGCGCTTGGCTTCGGTACTGGCACGGGGCCACAGGGCTCCGGTACCGGCAGGGGGTGCTCGGCCCCGGTACCGGCAGAGGGAGCTCAGATCCGGTACCGGCAGGGGGCGCTCGGCCCGGTACCAGCAGAGGGAGCTCAGATCCGGTACCGGCAGGGGCGCTCGGCCCCAGTACCGGCAGGGGGAGCTCAGATCCGGTACCGGCAGGGGCGCTCGGCCCCAGTACCGGCAGGGGGAGCTCAGATCCGGTACTGGCAGGGTGCTCGGCACCGGTACCGGCAGGGGGAGCTCAGATCCGGTACCGGCAGGAGGCGCTTGGCTTCGGTACTGGCACGGGGCCACAAGGCTCCGGTACCGACGGGGAACTCAGATCCGGTACCGGCAGGGGAAGCTCGGCCCCCGGTACCGGCAGGGGAAGCTCGGCCCCCGGTGCTCGGCCCGGTCCCGCCGGGTCCCGCAGCACTGCAGGCAGAGCCCGCACCTGAAGGGAGTCCCTGGGCTGGGCTCGGTACGTGCGGCTCCACCGGTACTGAACAGCCCAAACGAACAGCTGGGGCTGCCGAGGGGAGGGCGCAAATCCTGTTTTGTTTTATCTCATTATCAGGGCGTTTATTGCAGTTTTTTACGTTTCTGAGCAGCCTTTTAAAGTTTAACTAAAATCATCGTGTCAACCATCTGCTAAACTGAACCGAACCAACTCAACCCAACCCAAATGCACACACCACTGCTGGGAACAGGACGCAGCACCCAGCGTTTCACCCCAGTTTTGAGACCTCCAAAACCTCCTGCCTCTCCCTGAGCTGAGCCAGACTCTCTCCCTTCTTGTCCCACCCGTCCACAGACCAGAGCTCACGTGCTCCCCCCAGCACACTCTGGGTGGAGTGAGGCAGCAATTTGTTATTAAATAGTATTTGTGGTGAATCTGTGACTTGTAATTAGATGTAATTGTTCAAAATGGGACATGGTAACCTACTTCTTTAGCAATACAGATCATCTTTAGCGACTGACACCTCAGCTCCATCCTACCCCTGTCTAAAGCCCCTGAAACTGAGGTGACTCAGCCTGGGGGTGCAGGACTCAGCCTCACCAGCACCAGGCAAACGCTCACGTTCACTTCTGCACCCCACCTGTTTACAGAGGTTTGCTGGGAGTGATGGGAAATGGCTTCTGGAGGCAGGAAAAAACACTGTTAGTAACAAAGTACTTTGCAGAGGAGAGGAAGCTCCCCAGCTGTGGGATGGCTTGTTCCAGCCCCTGCTGGGTCTCTGGCATGGGGAGAACAAAAGGAGCCCCAAGTTCTTGTCTCTCACAAAACATCCCCCTGAGTAGCACCCTGGGATTTTGGCCACAGGCAAATGCATTGGTTTATGCTCCCTGGTGATGCCATCTGTGAGACTTGCAGGCTCCCACCTTTGCAGCCTTGGCTCCTGCTCAATTTTCTACTCTGTCCTTGTTTTGACATGCCACTGTCTCCCTTACCTGCTCCAAGGTCAGGCAGGCAGCCTCCCACAGAGCACAGCACTGCCCAAGGACAGGATCTCATCCAGGGCACAGGGCAGCCTAGAAGAGAGGGGAGACAGGTGTTTGTTAGGAAAGGGAACTCAGAGCAACTCACCAGTCCCTGGGGTGGGGTGGAAGCTAAGAGCAAAGCTCTCTGCCCTGAGAGCACCTGGCTTTGTTGGGCTCTGAGTGGCCACCTGGAGCAGCAGCCAGAACTGGCAGGATCTGGGGAGTGCCCCTCACTGCTGTCCCCCACTCCTGGAGAGCAGAGCTGAGAGCCTTAGGGATGAAAACCCCACAGCTGGATGACCTTTTGGATAACAAACACACACTTGGCCTTGGATCTGGGAAAGCTGCAGCCGTAACACCCTGCCCAGAGAGTGAGGAGGAGCAAACCAGGCAACTCTACTCAACAGATTCCAGAGAAACCAGAGCCAATGGGTGGTTTGGATAGGGAGTTCTCAGCTGAAAGTGTCCCTGGGGGAAGGATTCTGAGAACTGATTTCCACCTGCTGCAGAAGGAACTTGTCATCTTGCAGTATGGAACCAAGTATTTTCTCAATAAATAAAATATTGTCGTGTATTTTTTGAGCCCTGACCTTCAAGTAAGAAAATGTAGCTGAACTGCCCCTCTGGAAGGAACTTAGCTCAACAGGGAGAGTGAGTGAGCTCAGGGAAATGCTCCTCTGGCTGAAGGTGCAGGCAGTACCTGCACAGGAGGGAAGCCAGGAGTGAGGCACCCCCAACTTCCAGACCTGCTGCCAAGCAGTGGGGGTTTCTTGTGGGCCACGGTGATGCTGGTTTTACCCAAACCAGGAATTCAGTGCCGTGGTGCAGAGAAGGGAGCTGCACACAAGGATCCCCTGTGCCTGTGTTTTGGGGATGCTGGGGCCCCATGAGACACCCCTTGCAAAGGCTCCTGTCATTGACTGCCACCCTCACTGCCCTGGTTTCAGAGAGCTCACCAATTAAATATTAAAACTGCTAAAGCATATTGAGTTTCTTTTGTTCCTTTGGCATTGCCAGCATTCTCAGTTCTCCCTGACTTCACATGCTGCATGTTTCTGCCTTCATGTTCTTTTAATGCTTAATTTCATACTCCAGAGGGCTTCCTTCACCTCCTGTCTGCCACAGGGAGCATCTGCTGTACAATCCAGACCAGGAGACAGCATTTAGGGAGCAGGTTTCTCACCCAGACTACAGTCAACCGACCAACTCCATGGTTCTGCACACAGGCTGTTGTGTGTCTTCATACACTTCCACCCAGTTTGACCCAGAGTGCTCTGGCTTTGAGTCTGGAATCAGAATGTGATAATCCTGAACACTTTCATCATCTAGCACGAGCAAATCTCCACACCAGGAAAGCAAAAGCCCCTTAGCCATAGAGCAAGGCTTCCCCGAGCTGCTCCACTGCACAACATCCTTCAGGAACATACGGGCCAGCAACCACGAGGTGCCCACAGCATAACTACAGCACTGACAAACCAATTGAGCCTCAGCAGCTGCCTCTGGGAAGGTTCCATTCATCCCCAGCACTGCCTTTTAAACTTAAGTGCTACTGGAACAAGCACATCTTTGATCCAAGTAGGAAATAATTTGGAGCTTTGTGTTTAATAGAGCTGCAGCCCTGGGGAAATGATGTCGTTCTTGGCTGGGATGACAATGGGGCTCATGGTGGGCACAGAGCAGGGCTGTCCCTGTCCTCTCTGAGCCAGCTGTGCTTGGACATCTTTGTTCTTGACTCAGTGTGCAAACAAGCTGCACAGCTGAGGCTCCTGAGCTGCCATGTGTGGCACCAAAACACAGGATTTGGGGAGGGGGGAAGCAGGATTTGGGCAATCCCTCCTGTCCTCTTGCTCCTTCTGCCTTTGGAGTCTCTTGTGTCCCCCTCAGCTCCAGGGGAACAGCACGGATTAGGGGCTGCAGACACAAACGTGGAGGAACAGTTAGGGGCAGTACTGAGCTGCACACACCTGTGTGATCCATGTGCCTGAGGTGGGGGCACACACACCTGTGTGATCTGTGTGCCCTAGGGGGGTACACCCCTTACAGACCTCTGTGCTTCCATGATCCCTGGGGGAGGGCACACACACGTGTGTGATCTGCGTGCCCTGGGGACACACACACCTCCATTTTTACTGTGGACACCTCTTCAAATGTTGCTGCAATTTCTTTCTACCTGTAAAATCCTGTGTTCAGAGCAAGGAGCAAGCAGCAGGCAGGCTCCACACCCGAGGGAGCATCCCTAGATGCTCTGCAGCTGCCTGTCTCTCTGTCAGGGCCCTTTTTCATTTAAATGACCCGTGCTCAGACTGTGACATTCTCCTGTCTGGAATCATCTGGCATCCGTGCCATATCCATTCGAATGGCAGATGCAACAGGAGACACCTGTGGACGGAGGAGCAGAGCTAAGGTTTCAGGAACAATCACAGAGCCTGGCAGGTGAGCGATGGAGACGCTGCAGCAATAATGCATGAGCTGCACCTGCCTCCCCCTTGGCCCTGCTCGTCTGGGAGCTGCTGCTCCAGTTCCCTCTGAGCACCCACACTGCACAGCACAGCAGCTCAATAATGGACTGGGAACACCAGGTTATGGTGCTGGGACAGAAGCAGATTTGGGGGGATGAGTGCTCTCAAAGTCCTGCAGAGCCCCCAGGTTCCAGCTATGGAAATAGTTGCTGAGCCAGCAAGCCCCCTCGAGAGGCTGATCAGGAAATTGGCGTTATCCTTAAAAGGATCACAAAATCAAATCATTGTAAGGAAGTGAAGGAGCTTCCCAGGCCATTGATGGGCACAGGGAAGCAACAGAATGGCACTCAGCTCTCCCTGCAAAACAAGCCCCTGACTAAAGCAAGAAGGAAAGGCAGAGCTGGAGCTATGGACAGACAAGAAATGGCGTTTACTTCCCCGCCCTGGGATAGCAGGAGATGTGCTTGGAAGGAGGGTTGTTTGTATAAATAAATGTTCATTCTTGGCAGTGGAATGCAAACTATGCTGAGGGGCTGGAACCAGGCACTCGGGAAAGCTGAGGCCAGAGCAAGGGAGAGACTGAGTGAGGCTGCAGGGAGGAAATTCACATTCATTTTTAGCAACTTGGAGAGGCTCTCAAGCCTGTTTGACATTTTTAATTATGCTGATGCAGAGCCTATTTCAAGGACAAAAAAAGTCAGAATTGCAGATTAAACAATTAGGAAATTTCACACCAGCCAGTGAGGAGCAGTGCTGCCTGGGGGTCTGGAGACTCTCTGAAACACGGGATCATCTTTCAGCCTTTCTAGACAGACGGAATTTGAATGTCTTGCAGAATCCTCGCCCAGGTCAGGAACTCAGAGCATGGCCCTGTAAACCTCTCCTGATGGTATTTTCTGAGAGCACACAGGAGGCAGGAAAGATGAGCCTGAGCTGCTGCTCTCTTTGTCCAGGCTTTCCTGCAAGGTTTCTGGAAGGGCAGAAAAGCCTCCTGCAATGTGGCATTAACTGTGTCAGAATCTGTAACTTTACAGTGGGGAAACACTGCAATTTCTGGTGGAGAGTGAGCTCAGCTCGATGGTGTCACATCACCAAGCCAGGGCCTGTTTTCCATGCTCAGAAAGTGACCTTTTGTCATGCAACCATTGTGACCTCAGGGTCTCACTTTCCCTGTGTATCCGTGTAAAAGGGCTTTACCTGCTTGCTCACCCACTGTCCTCTCTGAAAAATGTGAAAGGATCTGTCCCTACATTTAGTTTGGGTGTCAGGGGCCATGGCTGAAGGGCAGGAGCTGCCTGTTTGTGCTGAGAACAGATGTCAGCCCCCTGCTCTGTGTCCAGCACAGGAGCTGGCACCGGGCTGGGGACATCGGAATGGAATTGGAACCCGCCTTCTCTTTGAGATAATGGAAAGTCACAGGGAGGTATCCAGCTTTGGGCATGAATAAATCATTACAGGTATGAATTATTCAGGCCTCAGCCCTCCACATGTGCTCCATCCAGACTCCAGTAGCAGCATCCCTACTGTGCAGGGGCTTCTTCCCCAATATTCCAGGTCTATGGCAGGCTGATGAGTCCCAAGTGTTCAAATAAGATTACAAGAATAATTCAAAATCCAGCAGTAAAAAGCTGCTCCAAAGTGCTGTGACATCTCAGGCTGGCATTCCAATGGCCAGGCAATGTCTGAGCTCCAAGAATTGTCCACAAATCATGGGATGGGAAGAAGAAGTGGCTCAGGAAATTGGGAGCACAGGCTGGAAGAACTGGAATGATGGGCTCAGAATCAATACCAGCCTTCTGATTTCTTCACAGGAATCATCTGGATTTCTCAAATGAGAATAAGCAACTCTGATCGCACTTAACTCAAAATTTCTGACTTTGAGCTGTGCTGTGAGATCAGTGGCTTTGCCCTGTGGTGCTTTTTAAAAATCTTGTTTATTATGAGCAGAAATGGGTTGAATGAAGAGAAGATCTGGTTTGCAGTGACGGGCACTGTTAGAGCTGGTTAGAGTGATCACTGTTAGAGTGATTAATTTAATATCAGAGTCCAAATCACAGACCCTGAAGCCCAAGAAAACCGGGGGCAGCCACGAACCCCAAGTGCTGCCAGGTGATTTCTGGGGAAGAACAGCAGCTCTGGGATGAGCTGCAGGGGGTATAATCAAACCATAGATTAATCAAGCCACATATTTGTCAAACCATAGCCTAATCTTCACCATTCCAACCCCAACTAGGAGGGAAAAAAGTCCTGTGTTGAAGAGCCAGGAAATGGCTGGTTTGTCCCGCACAGGAAATGAGTCACCCCAGAGCATCGGGAGGAGCCGTGGGGACAGGGAAGTGCTGAAATAACATGGACAGGGAACAGCAGAAACACAGAGAAGTCTCTTCTGTCGTGGATTAAAAAGAAGGAAAGATGTAAAGTGTGAGCTCTTGTGATTCTCTTCCAATCTGAAGCTCATGTAGGTGCTCACAGCATGAAATACCCACAGCTGTAAAAGGGGGACTCAGTGGGTGCAGTGGCAATACAAACCATGCCCAGTGCAGCTCTCCTGCCTTGCAGAGTGTTTCTCACCTGCTCAGCTCTGGCCTTGCACAGGAGGCCTCACGTTGCTGTGGTGGCAGAGCCCATACACAGGTTAGGAATCACAGAATTCTGGAGTCATTTCTCCTTGTCCAGGCTCTTGTAAAAAAATCAGTCTCCTAGAACATTTCTTTTTATTACTGACAGCACATTAAGGTCAATTCCAAACCCATTTATTTATCAACTACCAGTCAGAACACTCTTTGATAGTACTCCATACTGCCAAACTCTCGTGGATCAATGGAAGAAACACTCTCCTCATTCATGTTGTGTCCTGCTCAAAAAGCCACGTGTATGCAGATATGAGTGCACCTCTCCCAAACGCTGGAATTAACACAGCCAGCTCTCCCATCCCTCCTCCTCCAGCCACCCCAGCTGCAGAGGCACTTTGGGTCCCTCTCCTGGTCCCTTCTCTCAAGCAGGAGGAGGGGAGGCCGTGGGTCAGAGCCAGATGTGTCTGCTGGGCTGACAAACCCTGCAGGGACTCTGCTCCTGCTCCGCCTCTGCCCCGCACTAACCATTCCCAGAGCAGTGATGTGGCATCGTGAACGATGCTCAGAAGAATGTTCTGGCACCGTGAGATGCTGCTGAAGCTGCCAATATGCTTTGAAATAAAACCAACTTTGCTGAGATGGGTTGGAAATAAATAAAAGCCACAGAGAGAAGCAGAAGGATTGGAGACACCCCCTGTTCCCTGGTTTCTTTGGGATTCAGTGGCAGTACAGTTATCCATGAGAGTTCCCTGGTTTAGGGCCTTGCTGGGAATAATGGGCCAGGAGAGGAACTTCCAGGAAAACAATTGTCACAGGCAGCAGTATCCAGAATGCACCACTGTGCCCAGGGGTATGGGTTCATGAACTGGACCCCCATTTAGGAGGATTCTGGTTTTCAAACCGGTGGCAGAAACGTTGGGTAGAAGAGGAAAGGAGAAGAGTTTTGCCAGTTTGCAAAGGACACAGTTGTAAAGAGAAGTGTCCATGACCCCACACGGGCTGTGGAGCTCTGTAACAATACAAAAGGAACAGGCAGGAAAGGGTCCGTTTTGTTTCAGAGTTTTTCCTCCCTGCTGGTGAATTAAATGCCAAGAGATAACACATGCAGGAAGGGCTCAAAAATGGAATAAAATGGGTGTGCCCCAGAGCCCTTCCCGGCCAGAGGAACCAGAGCCAGAGCCAGGGTGGGACATGGGAGGCTGCTGTAGGATCATACAAAAGAAGCTGAATCGGTTTTTTTTCCCTTTGCCCTCCTCTTTTTTTTTTTTTTTTTTTTTTTTGCATAGGGTCATTTTCATCTGGGTTTGTTTTTCGAAACAAACACAAGGACACACAGGGGCTGGTCCGGCTCCCTGCTGTGTTTTCATATCAAGTGTAATCTTTTTCTTAAAAGCATTTTTCCCTTTGGCCCAGAGAAAACCACAAGAGCGTTGCTGGTCACTTGTAGTCCCACAGTACCTGAGCAGATGATGTCTAAAAAATTCTGTGCCAATTGCAGGAAAATGGCTGATAAAAAGTTGCACAATCATCATTTCTGCAAGAACTGTGGAAAATCAGGACGAGCTTGCACAAACCTTAAAGAGCCTTTCAAGTGAGACCACACCTGCTAAGGAAGGCCTTTGGAAATCAGGAATCCTGTGGTGGCATTTACCTGTTTGCTCTGCCAAAGATACCTGAAAAGTACCTGGAATACCTGCACATGCCACAAACTCATCTCAGCAGCTACTAGAAAATCAGACCCTGTCCTGGCCTGTGATCATCGGGTGTTAATGAATATTTTGAGTCCTTGTAGGGTGTTCAGGGTACTCTTTCTTAAGGTACAGAAATAGCCCATATTGATTAAAAAAAAAAAGATTCTGTCTCCACAGTATCCTCTATCATCAAGGGATTCCTTACTTGTGGAAGAAACACCTCCATGGGAAATACACCTCAAACCAGGCACAGTTCAGGGGAGAGCAGGGAGCTTGTGTTGGCAGCTAAATTCCTGCTCTCTTTGATCACATCTCTTTATCTCTCTGCTCTCAGCTACAGTGGATCCATAATCCCACCGTTTTCCCCATTCTTTGCCTCACCGGAGTTGTAAATCTCTTATCTGAGGCAGCAGCCGAGCCTTTCATATGCAGGTGCCAGCAGTGGTTTAGTTGCCTTCAGCAATATGTCGCTTTTCCTCGGTTTTAAACTCCACAGGGGCCAAAATGGAAGCCAAATTAACCCAAAGATTCGGGAATCAGAGTTCCCCGTTTCTGGAAAGATCCAAGGAGAAGGGAAGCTCCTGCATTTCACAGAGAGGGCGACACGAGTGAGGCAGGCAGGCCATGTCTGATCCCGGCCACTGAAACCCTTGAGCACATTTCAATGAGAAATGAGAGCTCCGGCCAGAAAACGTGGCACAGCAACACGGGTTTGGGAGAAAATAGACCACTTCACTTCTAACTCTTTTTCTCTTCCCTACTCACGTGTCAAGTGTGCGCTTGAGAAGAGACACAAGAACGCAAAATGCATGTCTGTACCTGCCAGAGTTACCTGACACAAAGCAGAAACACTGCCCAGGGTTAACACTCCCGATTTCATTTGCACCCTTATTTTTAAAATAATTTTCTCAGCCCTCACATACACAGCCATGTCACAGCCCAGGTGGTGCTTTACAGGTTATCAATGGCAGAGGTTCTTTGGCAGAACTGCCAGATGTATTCATATTCACAGAAAAGCCCTGGGTGGGATATCTGGCATGGCAGAGGAGCCTGGCTGAGGGTAGAACTAGAAATTAACTAGAAATCTAGAAATTAACTAAAAACGAAAGAATTAATCCCCATGGGGGGTGGCAAGTGAGGCTCAGAAAATGGACAACTGCCACTGGAATTCCCAGCGAGCACATACTGCATTTAAACAGTACTGCATTTAAACAGTGCTGCATCCACGGCAGCGGTGGCTCCATGGATCCAGCTGTGCCTGAGGGTCGGGGATGGGGACAGAGCCACACATTTGTCACCCTGCAGAAACCACAGAAGGATCTCACACGGTCGGCTGGAATTCACTAGAGGTGGCCCAGCACTTGCAAAGCATCAATCCCTTGCAGAAGTGGGGCCTACAGGCAATGACCGACTTAAGAGTGAGATAAGCTGATCTAATTCGGCACTGAAGTGCCTCTGATGGGCCACAAAGCTGTGCCGGGCAGCAGTGTCACAACGGTACCTGAGCCACAGACCGGCAGGTACGTTTAACGTCTTACCTCCCGAGATCTCTCTCTTTCTCTCTCACCCTCTGGTAATCTTTATCCTTAAGACATTAACTGCGATTACACTCACTCCGTCCTGTGCCTTAAGCGGGCCCCTCGCTGAGGGGCTCACCCGCACAGGTGAGCGCAGGCGGGCACCCCTCACCCGGGATGGCGGCGGCACGTGGCTCCCCTGCCCGCCCCCAACATGGCGGCGGGACCGAGCCGCCCCCGCGGCCCCGGCCCGCGCAACGTGCGCGCGGGAGACCCGCTTGCCCGTACCCAAGATGGCGCCCAACGCCGTGATTGCCATGCCCTGCCCCCAATCAAGATGGCGGCTCCGGGGTTCATTCCGGCCTCCTTCCCGCTCTGAAGATGGCTCCTCCCCGCCGCCTCCCTCCGCCTACCGAATGGCGCCGCGCACTGGCGGCTCGCCCCGCCCCTCGCCCTGCGCGCGGCCAATCGGCTTCGCGCTGGGAGCCAGGGCGCCAACCCCGAAAGGCGGGTGGTCCCCGCCCCCCCGTCAGCGTGACACCTTCGCCGGCCAATGGAGCGCCGGCGCGGGCGAGGCGGGCCGGGCGGCGCCGCCATTTTGTGAGTCTATAACACGGAGCGGTCTCGCTCGTCCCGCTATTGCGGCGCCTCCACTCCGCTCCCGACGGGTCGTCTCCGTGTGCAATGGACGGGTGAGTCCCGCCCGGCGCCGCGCTGGGGCCGCGAGCGGCGCTGCCGGGCCCCTCCCGTGGTGCGGCGGCGCCCCGGTCGAGGACCCGCGCCGGAGGCTGGGGCGATATCTGAGGGGGGCCCACGGGTGCGGCCAGGGCGGGCGGCCGGGGTCTCCTGTGGGGGCCGCCCCCTCCCCTTCACGTCCCCCTCCCCACGGGCGGCGGGGGAAGCGGGGGCGGGCTCTGTACGCTGCCTCGTGCGAACCGGCCCCGCGTGCGCTCCCACCGCACCACGGGTCCCGACCGCGGAGCGCTCGGGGGTCCCGCCCGGAGGGGCTCCGGGGGTGCCGGCCGTGCGGAGCCCTGGGGCTGCCCGCCTGGGGGGCTCACGGGGACGCGTCGGGGCCAGGCGGGGAGCGGCGGTCCGGGAGCGCCGCGGGGGCGGGTGGGGGGCTCGGGCGCGGCTCGGCGGGGGCGGGGCGGGCGCACCTGGCGGGGCGGCGGGCGGTGATTCACGCTCCCTCCCATTGTCTGGCTTCCGCGAGTGGGGGCGGGGGGTGCTCTCGCTGGGTTCCTTTTGTGACCGGTTTTCGCTCGCCCAAGTTTCGCAGGCGGGAGCGGGGGTGGGCAGGGCTCCATCGCCGCCTCACCTGAGCGCCGCAGGTACAGCCGCGGGCCCGGCCCCGCTCCCGTTGTCCCGCGCAACTCCGGGAAAGAAAACTTCCCTCCACGCGCTGGGACTCGGGGAGTTTCCAGAGCGCAACTTTTATCTTGGGCAGCGTCGATTCCTCTTTAACCACCGCCCGGCGGGGCCTCTCTGCGGCAGAGTTCACTCTAAAGCGGGTGTTTTTATCAGGCGATCTCTCTCGAAAACGAGCTCTCCGTGCTTCTTTTCTCCTGTCTGGCGTGGGGTTTTTTTTAGTGATGTGGTTTTTTTGTATCTTCTCGCGCGCAGTAGTTAAAATATTTCTAAAGGCCTCCGAATGAGAAGTTTGTTTTCTCAGAGCCATAAGTACGGGAAGCCCAAATTAGTGCCTTCTCACTTTCTGCCTCAGAACTCTGGACTGGGCGTAGTCACATGTCTGGGCTTTTTTGCACGCTGAAAAAGGTGGCGTCTCAGTGTTGTTTTCATCTTAAAACTCATAAAAATTCTGTATCTTACAATTTTTGCAGTCCAGGATCACTCTGCTGCTTTTAACCAGTTGCTCATCGTGTTGAATGATATTATTTAAAAAAAAAGACAAACCCAACAAATTCTCAGCACATGAGATCACGCATTCTAGTAGCAAAAAATCGGTTTGTTATCAGCTGTAGTTCCAGGGAAAGCGGATGTTCTGTGCATGTTGAAGTAGCTGCTGTTTGAATGTCGAAGTTGTAGTGTAACACATGAGACTCAGTTACCCCCCATATCTTGGAGATCCCAGTGCAGGATCTGTTTTCCCCGTGAAAGTGTCTCCTGTCTCCTGCTGAAACTTCCAAAGCTGCTTCGGAAAATGGTTTTAGGTTTAGGTTCTTGCCGAGTTGGCAGCGAGTGGCCCCTGGCTCAAGGCTGCTCCCATCTCCTTCTCCATAAAATGATCCTGAGCTGTGCCCGAATGATCCCCTTTGAATAACTTGCTTTGTTAAAACATGTGAGGAGTCCGTATGAGCAATCCTGCTTTGGAAAATGACCTGGAGGTTTTACTGGTACTGCTTAATTTTTCCTCTTATTGCATAGGAATTATCCCATTTTTCTATGGGAAAAATAATTTTTATCAAGGGCTTTATTGCCTCTTCTTTTGGAACTGGGAAAAGTTTTAATCTCGTGAAGGCTGATGTACAGGACAGGAGAAGGAAGCTTGGGATAATTTACTGAGAAGGTGTGTGAACTGGGAATATATTGCACGTTTCGTGAATAAAAATTGTGAAATACTGTTGAAGCTTGTTTCCTGTGAAATGTATTATCAACTGGGCTACAACAATATCCCAGGAATCGATAGTTCTTGGCAAATAAAAAGACTCTTCCTGTTGGATACTTCTAAATGCCATCCCCTGCTAAGGCACTTTATGTAAAACATTTCCTGTGTGAGAGGCCCACAGGAGGAACAGGAAGTGGGAGAAACTGCTCTGGGGTAAGTTGGAGAGTTTGGGAAACGTGGGGCATTCCTTGTTCTTATTGTGCTTTGTTGGCAGTAGGTTTTTTTTAAGGTTCTGGAAATGCCTGGATTAGTGTTTATGCGTTAGCTGTGGAATGTGCGCTGTGTTTAGGGATGCTGGTTCCTTGTGTTGCTCGGTGCAGATGGGTTTCATTAGTGTGTTAGTGACCCTCGAGTGCAGCCAGCCCATCTGCCCGGCGGGTGAGCAGCGCCGGGCCCACGGAGCGGTGTCAGACACGGCCTTCTCCCAGGACTTCCCTGGAAAATAGGGAACTCTCGCGTGGCTTCCGCAGCAGCCGTTGGACCGGGCTGTGGCTCCAGCTGCAGAGTGCTGGGTTATGATGACACGGCAGGTTGGGAGGAAGAGGAAGTGTGAGGAGCTGAGCTGGCTCGTGCTGGGGCTGCGGTTCGTTTGTGGAGCTGGGGACACTCGAGTGGCCTAAGGACACCAAACAGGACTTTGGTGCAACTTATGAATTGTTGCAGGAAGGGAGGCAAGCAAGAACCAATAAATGCTGATTTTTTCACGTTGAAATCACCATGTAGAGTTGTTCTTGGGTACTTCAGGTTTCTTATTGCTGGTTCAAGGACTGCCCTACCTGCTGTGTGTCCCCCTGCTCTGTGGAGCTGCTGCAGGTCAGTCAGCTGGCCACTGCTGCATCCTGTGCTCTGGAATTACAGGCATTTCTTTGAGAGGAGTTGAACCAGGCAGGGCTGTGTCCATGGCAGTCCAAAGGGGTTGTTTCTCCTCTCTTTTTTTGTGTTGCTGCTTTACAGGGGGTTGGAATTTATTACAAAACACAATCACCAGTGCAAGGGTATAACTGAATTCTTGGGCTGTCTGGAGCACTCCCATGAAACAGTAACATGAAGGTGATCTAAGGCTCTGGAAGATCACCTAGGTCCAGCATGCCAGGCTGTGGGTGAGCTGTTCTGACTGCATTGGTGGACATTGCTGTAAGGAGGTGTGTGTTGTGGTGTAGACAGTTCAGTGCTGATGGGCTCTGGTGTGGGTCACTTAAAGTACAACTGGTGCTGTTTTTCATCTTAGTAAATCAGAAAGTCTTCACTTTAGGAGGTTTAAGTGTTAAAGGTAGAGTAGTTTAAAAATTGCTTTTTTGTAGAACTGAGAGAGGAATATTATGTAGTGTGTATCCCAAGCTGGGATTGCTTGGACCTCTGGGCACTCTGCTGCTCTGGCAGTGCTGGTGTGGTTGTGAGGGCTGCCGTGAGCCCTGGCTGCTGCTCTGCTGGGACACAGCTGTGCTCTGTCCCTGGGACCCCCAGAGCTCTGCAGCCATGCTAGAGCCTGGCAGGGGCTCTGTGGCTGTCGGGGACAGGAACCTCAGAAGGGGATGTTGGTGACGGAGCTGACTCGTGATGCTTTTCCTCTCGGTGTGGTCAGAGCTGAGGTCACATCACTGGGCTCAGGGGGGTTCACCCCCACCCCGTGCCCTTCAGGAAGAGCAGGTGCTGCCATAGGGAGTGGGAGAGCTGCAGATTTCTGGCACTGCTGGGTCTTGGGTCTCCACCATCACCATCTAATAATTTTTCTTTGTATAAACTGTCCTTGGCTCACCTGCAAAGACAACTGTGCACTTTGACTTGCTTTTTTTCTTACTACTGTAAACTATGCTGGATTTTTGTGGCAAACCTATCTAACTTTTTTAATCCTTTTCTTTCTTTTTTCTACAGCATTGTCCAAGATATAACAGTTGGTACAAAGGTAGGCACTTCTCACTTTTTCTCTCTTTTTACACTGCTCAGCATCTCACCTAGTTTTAGCCTCACCAAATGTAGATCTTCAGCTGTAAAGGGTTATTTCTGGTACCGTGTAAATTGGCTTTCACCAGAAGGTAATTCAGTTTCATGTGCATTTAAAACTTATAATATGGCTCAGCATTTAGCTCTTGTCATTTAGGCATTGATGATCAACTTTATTGCATTTAGAAACAGCCCTTTTCCCCTGCTAAAATGTCAAGCTTGTTACTTGTGTGTTAGACAGTGCTTCTCCATGAAGAAACAGGTCCTTTTCCTTTGGAGAACTCCATTTCCTTTGTTTGTGTGAATTCCTGCTCAGCTGTATGTAAAAAAAAAAAAAAAAAAAAAAATCTTTGTGCCACAGAAGGGAGGGTTTAGCAGCTGATTTTTATCTCCTGTGAGTACAGTAAATATGACCTTTGCCCTCAGGTTTGGAAAGGGCAGCCTTAGCCCTAAACTCAAAGTGCTGACAGGAGGCTCCTTATCGGCCACGGGTGGCAACAGGCATCACGTTCACGGGATCAGCGCCGTGAAAACACCGAACTCGAATGTGCAGGACAGGGTGGGCTGAAGGGTTAGGGTTTGATTTGGTCAGTGTTGTAACTCTGGGGTCAGGACTGCAGTGAACTCAACCCTGTGTGTGTGTTGGCCACTGGTGATGTGGCTGAATGGCACGTGGGAAGCAGTGATCAAGAACTGCCAGAGACCAAGAGCCGCGAGTGGCCACTCGGAAGGGCCAGGGAAGTGATGCTGTGGGGTGGGAGTGATGTGGAGCAGAGCTGGTGCACTGAAAGCACCAGCAGCCCTACAGAGTGGGGTAGGAGCACCACACGAAGTGTGGTTGGCTAGCAGAGCTTTGTGTTGGAAGTACAGGATGAGCTGTGTTAAGCACAGACAGCCTGGCGATGTTTTAGGGGTCTGAAGGGGCTCTAACAGCTGTGGGGGAAAGGTCACTCCTACGTTTCCTCCTGTGGGAATCTCAAATTTGATTTAATAATAGTGTCTGGTTTGGGTAGAAATGCTGCCTGCTGCAAGGAGCTCAGTTTGCCATCGGATGCAAGGATGAGAGGCTTGAGCCTGGATGATAAGGTTGGTCAATAGTTCATAGCCATTATCAAAGGTGGACCCAGGCATCCCTAGAGCAGTTTGATGCAGCATCTGCTGGGAAGATAGTTAATGTAGGTTAAGGTCCCCTAGTTTTTAACAATGTGTAATTTGTAACTTTTAAAAGTGATTCTACATAACTAAACTTAACCAAGAAGCTTCTGAAACTGTAGTTACAGACCTGAGTGAAGCTTGGAGTTTTGGGGTGTGGTATTGCCAGCCTCATTGCCCCCATGTAGGGGAATTCCAGACCCTGGTCACAGTCAGATGAGGTCTGGGAGCAATCCCCTCTGAGTGCCTTCACCTCTGGCATGGGACAGCATCGTACCCATGGCTGTGCCAGTAGGACAGCCTGTAGGGAGTGGTGAGACTAAATTGTGCATGGAACATGAGGTTTCTTGTCAAGTCAGACAAGGCAGTTTTAAAGAAAGTTGATTCTAGATTTAAAGAGTGGCAGAAGCAAGCAGGAAAGCTGAATCATCTTGCTAAAGGTAAGCTTTCAACTGATTTTTTGCTGTAGCCATGTTATCTGATTGTGTTCAAGTCATTGAATGTGCAGGTGTAGCTTTTGTAATAGAATTCCCTTCAGTAGTGCTTGGGTGAAACGTGTCATGGATTTCTGTAGGTAAATTGGAGTCTGTGCATATCTGACAGCAAAGTGAAGCTTCTCCTGTGCGCCCCTCCTCTGCCTGGGTCAGCCACCTCAGACAGCTTCCCCTGGTCCTGGGATCCAGCACAGACTGAGGTGTCCATTCTGTCACCTGTGCTCGTGAGAGTTTCCTGCCTGAACTACCAAATCACACACGGAGATCTGAGCTGGCAAACTGTTTTTAATCTGAGGTGTAGATTTACTTATTCCTGATGTGTGTGTGCACAGAAGGTAGAATTTGTTAGGGTGTTGGAAGATGACAGTCCCCAAAATCTGTCAACTCTTGCTATGCTCAGTGACATGCTGCTGCTGAGCCCCCAATAACCTTGTCCATGATCTGATACTGTGGCTGGAATGTCCCAAAGCTGGCTCAGACAAGTAGGAAAAGTGCCTGTGACTCAAACCACTGCTGAGCAACGTGTCACAGCAAACTCCCAATGGCCTCTTGGTGTCTTTGTGCTGTGAGTGCTGAGCTTAAGTTGAAGTTGAAAACTCTATGAAAGTTTTTTTTAGTTTGCTAACATTATTGCTTTGAAAGGCAGGCTGCTGGCATATTTTTTTTTCACATCCTTAATTTATTATTTATACCCACTTACTAATTTTTCTGAGGTTTTAATTAAAGTTAGTGTCTTAAACTTAAGAAGCCCTCAGGTGTTCTAGTGGCTTACTCTTCTGATTACTGTACTGCCCAATGGTCTTGTTTTTAATCAAGTGTAATTGTAGTAGCCATCCCAGGCTCCTCAGTTTAACGTGTGTAAATTTGTTTAGGAAGCTCATTGCCGTTCTGGTGTGAAGGTTTCTGATGCACAGCCTTCTAGAATGTCCTGCAGATCAGAAACACATGATCTAAAACTTACTTCTTCCTACTTGCTGTCTGAAAAGGAAGAGAGTATGGCCCTAAGATGGAGGCATGGTGTTTGAGCTCTGAGGTGCTCTTTGACCCTGCAGTTGCCTCTTGCAAGTAGTCTTATCAATGTCTCACTCTGTTGTCTCCTTGCCCTTTGTTTAATTTCCCTGCATATCACTGTTCCTTCACACTCTGAGCAGGATTAGAGAGAGGATGAACTGTGACACGTCACTGTTCTTTAAGTGAAATTAAATTTTGGTGGTTGGAAAAGTCTCAGAATAGTTTAGGTGCTGAATAATCCCATAGTTTCTTGGCTAAGTCAAGCTCCGCTTGAAAAATTTCCCTTCCAGAAACCAAAAGTGCAGTTGTGTGGCATTTGAGAAGTTAATTTTTAAAACAGGCTTTGCTGGAGTGTGATACAGGCTGACTGCATAGAAGTGATTTGTGGTGAAGCCAGGATCTTTGCCATGGGAACAGTAATTATGGCTTCAGGCAGTGGGCCAAGAATGTTGTGAGGAAATTCCAGTCCCCTCCTATGGCTTTAGTTAGAGGCTGCAACAAGCTGGCTCTTGTGGCCTCCCCATCAGGCCTGAGCACACATGGGAACCACATGTTGGTGGCAGGGGACAGGGATGGCAGTGGCTCTTGGGCAGCATCAGATCACCTGGGTGTGCCAAACAGCTCCATCTCACCTGAGAGTGCTGCATGCTGCTTTAAGCACCTTGGTCTTGAAGTCATAGATCTGTTAATAAAATGGTTTTGGAAAAGACTGGATTTCAGGCCTGCTTTGACCTCAATCTGTGATGATTTTTAAAAAAGAAGGAGAGTATTTAATACATGTGAACTCACTCAGCTGCACATTTTTAAGTTGTAAGGATGGACTCTGCTCTCTGACATCTGCTTCAGGTACTATCAGGCTGGAAAACGCAGGTGTGCTGGTGCCACATTTGTTGTCCAGCAAGAAGAGGAAGTGTTATTTAATTACACATTCCCTGTGACTCTGGTACAGCTCTTTCAAGCTTCCTGTAAGAACATATTGAATTCAGTGCTCATCTGAGCAATGTTTGAGCCATCCCATTTGTGATGCTGCTTCTGCACAGCCACAGTTCAGGTGCAGTTGTGCTGCCTGGAGAGTTGCTGCTAAACCCGTGTGTTTCACTGGACCCCTGACATGTGGGGGCAGAAATGTCCTTCCATGAGTTCTGTGTTCCTGGAGTGACTCATCCAGTGCTATTTCTCCCTGATAGGATTTCTGTTGAGCTTTGCCAAGGCCTCTCTGCTCCATGGCAATGACTTGAAAACTCAAGGTTGACAGAGTAGTTAAGTTTCAGCTTGGGAGCGGTGGATCGTAAAGCCTGGGCGTGTGCTTCCCTACCCAGCCAGCATGACTGCATTGCTGCAGCACTTGGAGTTTAGGAATTTTGGGCTATTTAAACTGGCCACACCTTGTATTTGCTCAAAGGGCAGGTTTGTTTCGTGGAGTGTCTCCATAGTAGCAAAGACTGAGAAAGAAAGTTGGGGGGTGATGGATGGTTGGGTTGAGGATCTGGCTTTGCTGTGAGGCTGGCGTGTACTCAAGCTCTAATACAGTTCATTGCCAAAGCACACAGGGTGAGCAGGTGTAGCACTAGAGGGTCTGGTAGCTTTTAGGAACTCCAGGGCATGTCTGCAGCCCCTAGAAACAGTGCTTGCAGCAGTACTGTGGGAGGAAACTGCCGTGCTCTGACCGTCTCATCTGGCTTCAAAGGGGCCAGGAGTGTGGGTGTGCCCAGTGTGCCAGTGGGAATCCCAGTGGGGAGCTTGCCATTGGCTGGTTTTGTAGGGGTATCAGCCTCAGTCTTGTCCAGGCAAGAGGGAGGCTGTAACAGTTTTAAAAGTCTGAAGTGGCAGGTGACTGGTGTTGGCTGAGCAGAGGGTGGGTTGAAAATAAGTGTCCCCTGTGCTGCCAGATAGGCTGATGCCTCTGCCACAGATCCACTGTGTCCATGGAATTTGTTGACTGCTGGGTTGGACTTAATTTGATTAATGGTCTATGTGTTCCTGTGTTTGAATTGGTACATAAACCATGAGCAATTTGATGAACTAAATTGATCACAACTCCTTTGGTTCTGATCGAATGATAAATTGTGTGTCCAGTGCATGAGTGACACCAAAGTGTCACACTGTGGAATCTTGAAGTTGCTTTGTGTTGGCCTTAACTTCCCAGCTTCCTGGAGACTGTTGGGGATGCAGGTGTCTATGTATTCTTCAGAAGTATTTCACAAAAAAAAGTTGACTCATGGTTTGTTTGTGACCCAAAGTGGAATGTTTTTCACACTACTTTAAGTGACTAAAGACTGCTGGAGGCAGGAGAGGGGAATAGAGGGGAAACATAAGTGAGCTATGCTGGACATGAGTCTTTGGTGGAAGGCGAGGAAAACTGGCATCTTTCCTAGTAGTTTAAATTTAGTTCCATTCTTGAATCTCGAATCTCTCAGCAAAAAATGTTGGAATGTAACATGAGTGTGATGATGATGTCATCAGACTGGATTTCTCTTAATAGTTTCTTCACAGAGATTTGAGCTGTGAACTGAAGGATCAGAGCATTCCTGCGTCCCTCTGGGACTGACCTTGGACAGCCCCTGATGAGCCACTTGCTCCTCCTGTGCTCAGAGGCATTTTTTTGCCTCTTTGATCAGAGCAGAGGGTTTTTGTGAGCTCAGTGGTCTGAGTCTTTTTTTTTAATATTACAGTGGTCCTTCATTGGTTTTTGGTTTTACAGTATTTTTCCAAATGTAGGGAAAGTGAAGAGCAACGATGCCCGTGTGCTCTGGCTTCTTGCAGGACAGATTTCCTTTGCTTTCTTTTCAGAGGGGTTTTCCAGGTGCTGCTGTTCTCTTCTTTGCTTTCTGTAAGTGCCTGTTAGCTGTTAGCTGGTGGCCTACTTGCCTCCAAAATCCACATTTTCCCTCTCAAAGTACTTCTATCTCAAGTCTATCAAAGCATTGTTAGGTGCTCCATATCCACAGACAGTCCTGCTCTTCTGTAGGGTTTCCTCAGTGAGCTGTGGAGAGAAACAGCTTTTTGTACATCTTGAGCTTTACCAGCCTATGGCTTTTGGCCTTTTGGGTCATTCTCTCTTTCCTTTCCATCTGCTCTTTTTGCCTTTGCTTTAGTTGTGCTTTCTGCCTGAAGGATGATTAATATCATGTGTTTTACTTGAAATGAATATTTTTTTTTATGGTGGTTTAGTTCGTGTTTGTTTCTAGGCTTTTGCACAGGCAGGATGCAGTTGACTTACTGTAATCCATTTAAAGTAAGTGCTGGATCTTAAGTAGATAAAGGATTATATAGGGCAGCTGGGAATTTCTGTAGCACTTCTAGGTGTGCTGATAGAAGCTGAGACAATCTCTGGCCTCATTCCAAAGTATTGTAAGCCAGGTAAAATCCTGGCAGTGAGGCAGTATGTAATGCATGTGAATGAGCTGTTGCTTTTTAAGTTGTGAAAACCTGCACAGACTAAAAATTCTTGGCTTTACTTTTTAAAATTTTAAAGCAAAGGCAAGGCTTAGATTTTGGGGCGTGGTCAAAAATACAACTGGGGGAGATATGAAATGTTAAGCTGTACCTTGCAGCAACCTACCTCTCCGTGAATCTGAAAAGAGAATGAGGGAATTGTTGGCAGCAGGGCTGCCTGGAGCACGGTGTGTGATTAAATTAGTGCAGCTTGGGCAAGGGGCCTTCTGTAGCCAGGAACATCAGACCAGAGGAGGCTGCTGGCATGGAAACCCATCCCAGCGGGGTTTCCCTGGTGCCAGTGTGCTGCTGACTGGGGATTTGGGTGGTGGAAACAGCCCTACCCTGCTCTAGGTAAGATCTAACTCCAGAAGTGGTGGTTGTTTACAGTCATCAGGAAGAGGAGATTTGTTAGTTCAAATGAGGAATTTGATGTGCTGCGAGTGCACTGTGGCTTCTGTTAATCTCGTCGTAAAAATACCAGCTGTGAAAGAATGGCCGGGCAGAAATGTCAGTGTAATTAATGCCTCTGTGAGCAGGGATGGGAGCTGGGGGTTGGAGAATTATGTCTTGAAGTGCAGCTGGGCCTCCCTGAACTACTCGGAGTGCAACAGGGAGAGAAGCAGTGCTGTGGGTGGATATGGGTGAGCATTGAGCACCCCAACAGCCCTTGGCTGGGTTTGTTCATTTTAAACCTAAATTAAATTATATGAAACTTCAGAATCAGTAATTTTTCTACTGTCTTTCCCAGTATAATTCAAAATACCCAGTGGGTGCGCTGTTGGTGAGAAACTCTTCTAAGCCTGTTCAACCAACCAGGCTTGCTTTGGTTCCTCTGCCTCTACTGAATTGGCACCTGGTATGAAACATTTGAATTTATACCATGTTTCTAAAGAAACTCTTTAGTGTTTCTAACGTGTACAGAAAGAAAAGACATAAAAGAGTCTGGAAGGAGACTGGTGATCCCAGCAGTGTAAGGGCAGAGAGCTGATGGAGGCTGCTAAGTGCTCATTACTGTGGGCATGATTGTAGAGAACTGTGTTTCAGTTTGCCTCGAGTTTGGTCGTTCCAAAAAAGCAACTGTTTCCTGTGGTTATCTGATACCAGCTTTAACAAGAACGAAGGAAGAGCAGATTAAAAGTCATGGTTCATGCAGCTTCCTTGTGCTGGGGAATGGGCTGTGCAGCACGGGCATGGCAGCACAGGGTGACCACTGAAGAGCCTTGGGGTCTGCTCCTCTCACACTTCAGCAGCCACTCCTGCACTGGGTGATGTGGGGAATGACTTCAGTGTGACTGCACAGTACTGCGTGTACTGTCTGTAAACTTCCTTGTGTAGAGAAAAGACTTTGGAATAACTGCCCTTTTCCAACCATGGCAGCCTTCCCTCCTCGTTTGCATGTACTTCCAGCTGGGAGGCTTACAAATTGACTGCTGCTGCTTTTGATGTTGAACAATCATCCCCCCTCTGCCTCCCGGCTCTGGTCGCAGTGGGCAGCACAGGCTGTCTCCAAGATAAGAAGGGAGTGGATTGGAAATTGCTCTCCTTAAAGAGACATGGACATGTGGAGCCTGGCTGCAGTGACATCCCTGTCATCCCTGCCTGTGAGGAAGTTCTTAAATATGCAAGAAAAATGTTTATTTTAAACAAGCCATTAGGAAAGCTGAGTTCTTTCCATAATGGTATAAATGCTTGTTTTTCCCGTTTATAGTTTCCTAGTGTCGCCTGCATGAGAGCCAAATATGTGGCTCATTCTCCCAGCAGTTCCATGATGGGATTGCAGGAGCTGCCCACTATGTTTGCACAGACACACTGATTTGTACAGGCAGAGCTGGAGTTCAAGATGTGCAGAACTTTACAAGTTAGTATTTAAGAAGATGTTTTAAAACATTCATGTCCCATTAAGGCCTGATGCAATGGTTTTCATGAAGCCAGAAACACCTGATTATGTGTGTAGGGCTGTACTTCGGTGAGTGGTTCTTGTCAGTAGCTGCCAGGTGTATCCCAGGCCGTGGCACAGAAAACCATACCTGGAGTGGCAGCAGCAGTGGAGGCACAAGAGTGTTCTTACAGCAGACCAGAGGATTTTTTTCTAGCCTTGGAATTATGCCTTAATTTGAGTCATCAAAGGATGGGATCACAGTCTAATAGCCTCCCAGCCCAGCTTGCCTCTTGCTGCACTCAGGAATCGAAGTGCTAATTAGAACAGCTGTTAAAAGGCCCATTCCTAATGACTGCGCCATGTGAGGAGGAGGCCGAGGCCAGAGCCTTGGTGGGAGCTGGTCAGCGCTTGCAGGTGACCAGCAGCAGCTCATGAACCACAGTTTGGAACCTAGCCTAGTTCTCATCTTCGGGACATCAAAGTCCTTGAAGCCTCTTTGAAGAGCTGGCAGTGAGTAGTCAAACAAGAAATTCAAGATTTGAGGGGGAAAGAAAAAAAGCCGAACCGTGTGTCTGTAGCTGGGTATTCTGGGGCTCTCAGTGACCTACTTTCCCAGCCTGTCTGCTGGAGGAGTGCACAGAGCTTTTGTTGTTGCACAGCTCCTGTTTCTGCAGGTGCCACCAGATACAGGGCGTGTGGAAGATAAGGGTTTCTGGTGCAGTGGTGTGGAGCGGGGTACGTTTCCATTGAGGTGGGTGGGAGCTGCCAAGGCAAGGATGAGCTCTGAGCTTTTTTTCTGTTGATGAAAGCCTTTTAGTGTGTCTCCTCTGTGGAACAGTAGTGTAAAAAATGATGAGAAAGGGCTCTTGTGTGTTAGATCTGTGGTATCTTGTTTTTTTCACAGTTTACAATGGAATTTGAAGTCTTCCATGTAATTTACTTGAAATTAAGCCATGCTGATTGTAAGATGTGTATGAAAGTATAGATTGTGCTAAGAAGTCATTCATAGGCGTGTTTGCTCTTGTCTTAGTATTATTTTTTTTGTACCTACTACTTGGGTTAGAACAGTCCTGGTCAGTTAAGGTGATTTAGGTGACTTTACAGGGGAATGCTGTATCAGAAAATACCTTCTGCCAAATCAGGGTGCTCCAAGCCCTGTCCAGCCTGGGCACGAGCACTTCCAGGAATGGGGCACAAAATGCACAACTTTGATTCATAACTTCCAAGTCATTCCCAAACAGTTTTGACAGCTTCAGAATGAAAATTCTGTGGGATGGGAGTAGTCAGAAACCTGTTTTGCCACGTGTGACAGGAGAAGGTGCCTGTTGATGCACTGCATGTAGTGGCTTCACACAACTCAGCAACACTCCAGCCCTGAGATCCCAAATGCTGAGCTGAAAAGAGATACTGGATAGTGCTGCTCTATTACCAAACTGGATCTGACTGATATTTAATTCATGGAGGTGAGCTTCACTGCCCACTGGCAGTGTGTTTTCACTTACACTTATGTTCAACTCCTCTCCAGCTTTCTCAGTTGTTCTGCTTTAGGAGTGCCTGGATAGAATTGAGTAAAATGCTGTCCATTTACCTGTCATCTCTTCTCTTCCAGCGGGCAGCTGAGGAGCTTTTCTCTCCTTGTGTTACTACTAACGGACCCTTTATCATGAGCAGCAACTCTCCTTCTGCAGGTAATATTGCATGGAAACAAACACAGCAATTCATAAGTACTGTGAGGAGGCCTGGATTTTCCTTCTTAGTCATAATTTTAAAAATCTTTTCATTTTTAGTACTTACTAGGCCTTTTGTGGGACGGTGCTGAATAATAAAAATAAACTTCTCCCAACAACATTAGGCCAGGTGGAAAGGAGTAAAGCACCGATCTGGGGTTAGTGGCTCAGACCTGCACTAAAAATATGGGTGGGTCGGTGTGTGCTTTACACAAACTAGGAAATGGCCATTGGAGAATCAATTCATTGCAGTGGCATTTGGCTGTGTCACTGCCATCATGTCATTTGGGGAAAAAAAAAAAGAGTAAAAACCATGTGTCTTCAGACACAAGTTTACTTAGACTATGGAATTTCTCTGTAATAGTGGCTGGGGAGCAGAGTCTGTGTGTCAGCAGTGGGAAATGTGTGTTTCTTCTTCCAGAGCCTTCTCAGCAGCAGTAACTCTTGCTTCTTACAGCTAATGGAAACGACAGCAAAAAGTTCAAAGGTGATAACAGAAGTGCCGGCATCCCATCCCGAGTAATCCACATCCGCAAGCTCCCCAGTGACGTCACGGAGGCAGAGGTCATTTCTTTGGGCTTACCCTTTGGCAAGGTCACCAATCTTTTGATGTTGAAAGGAAAAAACCAGGTATTGTCTCCATTACTGAAAGCATGGGTTGTGTCAAAGACTTCGATAAGTTTGTCATCAGGAAACCAGCTCCAAGTTGTTTAAACAAGTGCTTTGTGTTACAAGTCAATAACTTCTGCATACTCTTATTTTACTTTTCTGTGATTATCCCATGAGCTGTAGAAAATACCATTTTCAGACTGCAGAAGCAGCTCAGTCCATAATTACAGGTTGTCACTTATAATTAGCATTAGGCCTGGTTTGGAAATTGCAGGCCAGGGATTATTTGAACAGCAGTGCCATGAGTTGGCCTTTTTCGTTCAGGCTTGCTTGACAGCTGAGTTACCATGGTGTAACATGGCATATTGAGGACACCTTTACAGATCTAGTAAATGAGCTGGGTATGGCTGAAATACTCTTGGGTAATGCTGGAGGTGTGCATTAATTTGGTAACTAAAATTGTCTTGCAAATTAAGGAGTAAAAAAGCAAGCCAACTTTAATCATTGCTTAAAATAATGTCTTTAATCTTAATTATGAAAAGGTGCCTCTGATATATTGCATGGTGTGATTATATGCAAGTGCTTACTGCAGTGACTTGCTACAGTCCTTTACATTTCTCTTCTGAGGGAGAGAAGCCCCTAAGGGTGTGGAGCACTGAGGGGGTTCCTGCCCTGGATAGAAGTGAAGAGTCTGGATTGTTTCTCTATTTTTGTGTTCTTGGAGACACTTAAATCTAAGTACACCCAGCATGGAGACCTTAGGGTGAGATTGAAGCATCGCATGAAATCAGTCTGATTTGTTCTACTTACAGTTGGATGTTTAAAGAGTTCTGTGTACGAAAACACGTTTATAAATGCAATTGTGCAAACCCAATCCCGTTATGGCTCAGCCGGAGGTTCGGGGTGAGCTGGTGCTGTCCTGGTGTGACGTGTCCATGTTGGCTTTCCCTTCCCAGGCTTTCATAGAGATGAACACGGAGGAGACAGCCAACACCATGGTGAACTACTACACCACAGTCACTCCGGTGCTCCGGAGCCAGCCCATCTACATCCAGTTCTCCAACCACAAGGAGCTGAAGACAGACAGCTCTCCAAACCAAGCGGTCAGTTTGTTCTCTGCATTGTCATCCCAGGGAGGGGGGACACAGCCAGATCTCTGCTGCTGGCTTGAGATCCATGGGCTTGTGTAACATCTGGTGCTTTAGGATGTTTGTTTCTAATGCTTAAAAGATTTGTATCAAGTGCAGCCCTGATGGGGCAGAGCTCAGCTTTGAGGTGGCAGCACCTGAATCCAGGAGGTCTCAAGGCTCTGAGCCCTCAAGGGTCACTGCACCACACGGTCTGCAGTGGGGAAGAAGTTCCTAGTTTCAGCTCAGCCCCTTTTGGCAACCTTTTAGGACAGGAGCACTGGAAAGAAGTTCAAATGTTGTGGTTCTTTGTCAGGGTTGGCTGCCAGTACATACCCTTTGTCTGCTCTCACTTCTCGAGCTGACTCTGATCAAGATAAGAGCACCCAGTGCTGTGCAGATGGGATGCTGCTGTTGGGTGCCTCTCAGAACTGGAACACGAGTGTTCTATGTGTTAGGGAGCTCTGCAAAACTCCCAGGCACTTCTCACTTCTGGATCTCTGTGGCAAATGTACATCAATCTTTCAGTCTTGTCAGCTTGTCTAGGATTCTGGAAATGGATTCACAAGAGCACTGTTTTTCCTTTTTTCTAAACAATGGGATAATTTTGCTGTGTGAGGTTATGCCAAGCAAGGTTTTGCCATAGCATAGGTACTGCATAGTTGATTTAATGTGTATTTTTGCCTTGCCCTTACTGCTTGGGGTGGTCTTTATTGGCCTTGTCTCAAACGTGCCCCAACCCTTGGAGCAGCATGTTCTGCTCACTGCTGAGTCCAGCAGACTGTTTTCAGAGAGGGAGCTCAAGAAGAGCTGAGTTTTTTGGAAGCAGGAGTGTGGGTCTAACAGCTTTTTTTGCTCCTGCAGCGTGCCCAAGCAGCTCTGCAAGCCGTGACCCAGGTGCAGGCCGGGGCTGTGGCGCTGGCCGCCACGGCTGCGGCCGTTGATGCGGGGATGGCGATGGCTGGCCAGAGCCCTGTCCTGAGGATCATTGTGGAGAATCTCTTCTACCCTGTCACTCTAGATGTTCTGCACCAGGTAAAACACTTTGCCACAACTGCTTGAAGATTGTCCTGGAGGAAGGGGCAGTAGCAGTTGGTGTGTTGCTGTAGTTGCAAAGTCTGTGGTTTGTGTTTGTACAGTGCAAGTTCTGAACAGAGCTGTCAGGCTGCTCTGGAGGAGATACTGCTGGTTTTGGTCTCCCACCCTTCATGATTTTAATTTCCAGAGATTTGAATCCTGGTCCACTTTATTTGATTGATTACAGTTCTTCAGGTTATCTTTAGGTTTTAGCAGAAGTAGCTGCTCCTTATCCGTGTGCTGGGGCCCGGGAATCACATGCAGTGTCCAGGAGCCACTTAAGCAGTGGCCATTTTGGAAAGTTCCCTCTGTCTGCTGTGATTGCTTAATATTATCTTCATGTTTAAAATGCAAGCTTGACTGCATTTAAGAATTACTGAAGTTCCTGGAAGAGGTTGAATTAATGAAGATGTTTGTGAATATTCCTGTTTAATAACCCAGAATAAGCAAACTGTGCTTGAGGAGCAGTTCAGTTACTCTGGTGTGTTCTAGGCTGATGCCATGATGCCAGTCAAGCAATGCCCACATTGTGATTTAAAACCTTCAAGTGCTGCAATTGAAAGCTGACAGTCTAAAGGGATTACTTTTGTTTTTGCTTATAGTAAGAGATCAATATGAAATTATCTTACTGGAAATGTGATATGCAAATGTTGTCTTTCAGATCTTTTCCAAATTTGGTGCAGTCTTGAAAATCATCACATTCACAAAGAACCACCAGTTTCAGGCCCTGTTGCAATATGGTGACCCCATGAGTGCTCAGCATGCCAAACTGGTGAGTGCTGCATACCTGAATTTACTCTCACTTGGGTTTGTCTTGTTTAATCCAAGCTGAGGGTGGGCTGACACCAGCATTACCCCAAGGACAGAGCATGAGTGGGAGGGAATTGCTCCCATATGCGACTTGGAGGCTGCCAGAGGGGTTGAATAAAGCAGAGCTGTCTCCACATCAGGTACCTGCTCATAGATGGAGCCATGGGCTGGCCTTACACCTTCCCTATCTAGACAGCAATTGCTGGGAGCTTGGTCTGAATGCATTTGGGTGAGGGCTGGTTTTGTTTCCTCAGTCTCTGGATGGACAGAATATCTACAACGCCTGCTGCACGCTGCGCATCGACTTCTCCAAACTCACCAGTCTCAATGTAAAGTACAACAATGACAAGAGCAGAGACTACACCCGCCCAGACCTGCCCTCTGGGGACAGCCAGCCCACCCTGGACCAGACCATGGCAGCTGCTTTTGGTGAGTGTTCAGGAAGTGGGAACAGGACAAAGCCAACTGATGTGTGTGTCATGGTGACCTGCACCTGCACCCCACTTCTTTTCATTCTGCACTGTGCTCTGAGAAAGTGCTTGTTAGGCTTGTCCTTGCAAACACCACCTGGGCTCAGCTCTTTTTGAGGGACATTTTTCTGTCTGTTTGTGTCTGTGTGCAGACCCTTGGCATATATATAGCAAATCTGGAAGGTAGGTCAAGTTATAATTTAGGCTAAATGCTCTTAAGTGTTATTTCTGTGTTAGATTGTTAAGGTTAAGCTCTAAATTTGGGTAGAAGTCAAGTTAAAGTACTGTTAAGTTTAAGAGTTGTTAAGCTTTAGGCCACATTCCTTTTCATTCTTGTTTACACTGGTTTTACATGCACACATACCTAGGTAAACTTCATTTCTGTTTGGATTGCCTGGATTTTGTTTGATTTTGTTATTACTTGCTAGCCTATGTTGTGCCTTAGTTATCCTTTGTAAGAAGTGTGAATCTTGCCAATTGTTGTGCTTGTAGTTTAATATTAAATTTGACTTTTGCTTATACCCTTGTTGGTGATGTTTTGAGCAATCTCAAGCACAGTTGTTGAGGACGGTGTCATAAGAAGGGAAGGGGATGTCCTCCTGTTGTGTTTGGCCAAAATTTTGGAATAGAGTGTAACTAAGGCTGAACATTTGATTGAGGATCAGATTAGTGCCAAATCCCGTGTCAGTCCCAGTGATCAGTGCCGATGGTGCCACCTGGTGTTTGCCCGGGAATTATTTTGGTGATCTCTGGAAGTCCATTGTTATGTGAGAGGCATTTTTTTAATTGCTGGTGGTTGTGCTTTAGGGTTTGGCTTCCAACTAAATGCTTCTGTTGAAGGAGAGATCAAGACATTTTAGCTAGGTTTAGGTTAGATATTAGGAAAAAGTTCTTTCACTCAGAGGGTGACTGGACATTGAACAGGCTTCCCAGGGCAGTGGTCACAACACCAAGCCTGACAGAGTTGGAGAAGCATTTGGACAGCACTTCAAAGCATGTGGTGGGATTGTTGGTTCTGTCCTATGTAGGGCCAGGAGCTGAACTTGATAATCTTTGTTGGTCTCTTCCAACTCAGAATATTACATAGTTCTGTGAAGTTTAGAGTTTTCCTGCTGTTGGGTATCTTTTTTTCAACGTGTATGTCTTTCCCAGGTGCCCCAGGAATAATCTCTCCTCCATATGCTGGTGCTGGCTTTCCTCCTACTTTTGCCATTCCTCAGGCTACAGGTACTGTATTTCGTAAGTTGAAATATTGTGCAGGTTTTCTTTTGCTGAAGCATTTTTATGTTTTAAAGCAAAGTAGTGATGTTTTTGTTTGGGTTAGCCATGTAAATTCTAAATGCTGGCATTTGGACATGAAAGGGACTGGTGATCCAAGACATCACCTCTGCTAGGAATGCTGTGTGCAGCTGCAGCACCTCTGGGCAATGTCCTGGTGATGGGAAGAAAATACATAGAGCAGGATGGGAGAGATAAAGAGTAAAGGCAGACTTTGAAATAATATGGGGAGATAGTGAGGAGATACAAGTTCTTGTGCTTTAAATTTCCTGATGTCATTACAGAGGTTGGGACCTCTATTTGACAGCTGTAAATGTGGTCAGAAGTAAGGAATGTGTTAATTTTTTTTCTTAAATAATTTGAGAAAGCTAGTATTTAATCATGGCACTGATTCCATGTGCTGGGACAGTTGCACTTTGAAGTTCACATTCACAGCTCATGCTGTAGGTAACAGATCATTGCTGCTTCCAGAAGTAGCCATGGGTCTGAAAAGTGGAGGTGCTGAACATGCTTGCAGGAGTATCAGCCTAAACAAACCTTGCTGGGGTTTTAAGCATTCCTAGCCATGTTGACTTTCTGGGAACATGAAGGAATTTCCTTGCATATGACAAACAAGCACAGAGTGGGCTGTTGAGGTGTTGCTGTTTTGGTAGCATCCAGCCCTCCTGAGGAAACAAGCAAGGCTGCTTTGGGGAGTAATCCATAGAATTGACCACTAGTAGTTGTTTCTTGAGCTCTTGCCCTTGAAGGGCTGGTACAGGAGGTGCCAGGTGGTACTGGCAGCTGTCTAGGAATGCCTGCAAATCCAGCTGCAGTGGTTCCCACTCAGGAGAGCTGGGTGATGGTGGCACAGGGTAACCTGGTGGTTGCATGAGTGGTGAGAACACGTTGTGCATGCCCTGGTTGGACCCTCCCCATGCCCTGTGTGTGATACCTGCCCTGCACAGCAGAGCTGAGGCTTTGTGCTCATCCGCTGCTTGTGAAACATGCACGAGAGTGCTGAGGCATCTGCTCAGCACCAGGCACTGCAAGAGCAAAATCCTGTTAGAAACCAGAACATTTCCTCTGCAGCACCAGAAGTGGAGGCTCCTGTTGCCCTTAGGATTACATGGGCACTGTTGGGAACGATGACATGCATGGTTCAGAGGGTGTGCTGTTCTCCCTTCTGGTGCAGCAAATACACTAGAGTACATGCTGTTAATTCTTTACTGGTTAATATTCTTTAATTTCCAGGCCTGACAGTTCCAAGTGTTCCTGGAGCACTAGCTCCTCTGGCTATTCCAGCAGCAGCTGCGGCGGCTGCAGCAGGACGGATTGCCATTCCCGGCCTGTCTGGGACAGGGCACTCCGTGCTGCTGGTTAGCAATCTGATCCCAGAGGTTAGTGCAGTCCTAACTTTACTTTTTTTTCTCCTCCTTCCTGTTATTTCTGCTTTCACTTTCTGAGCACAGATTGGGCTGAAATTCATTGAAAGTGAAATCCTGCTGTATCCACTAGAGCAGCCGCTGCCGTGCTCTGACAGCCCCAGGTGCAGGACAGAGCAGTACTCTAGTTGCTGAAGGGAAATGGGAAAGTCCATCTCAGATTGAAATTGCTTTTCCTTGGTTCAAAGTCAAGGATGCTTGCCTGCTCTTATCCCCCAGAGACTACAATGCCTGTCCCTTCCTCCCTCTTCTGTGTGGAGTCTCCCCACCATTCCCATGGAATAGTGTCATTTGGGTCACACAGAATAGCCATGTCCATTCCTTTTCCTTGGCATGTTGTAGTTTTTAATACATTAATTCAGAACTACAGAGAGGCTTCATGCTGACCTTTGCTCTTTCTATGTAGTGTCTGGACCCCTGCTAGCTTGACCTTGTACCTGTGCAGTATTTCCTCTGCCAAGTGCTTGCACATTTCCCCCTTCCAGGATTCCTGGAAGTTTTTCCTTAGCTAAACCCCTTAACAGCTCACAGTTTACATTTTCAATTCTACTTAACAGAGTGAGTTGAAATATTTGGGTTTTTCTAAAACTAAAGCAAGTAATATTTGAACAAAAGCCTTGTTTAATGAAAGCACCATAAGGGAATTGGATATGGGGGGCTTGGATTTTCCTTCAGTCAGCCCCTAGATCTGGTTGGATTGAAAGTGTAGAACCTCTGGTGTTCCACAGAGTGATGAGGCTCTGCTGAGGAGCTGTAACTGGTGGGACTGTGCACACATGTTAATAGCACTTCGCAAAGCTGTAAAACTTACCAGTGATGGCAGAGTCACCACAAAACCTCTTTGGATCAAAGGGGAAGCATGGATGTGATGAATGATCAAAATGTTTAACTCTTTAATAGGATGAACCAATTGGATCATGTTTCAGACTGCTCTTGCCTGTCATTGCTGTTCTCTCCAGGGCATGAAATAATAGCAGGGACTGTCGATCAGTTTTGGGATTTGCTGCTCATGCTGCCTGGAAACTGCTCTGCCATTCCAGGGACTCTAATCTCTGGCTTGTTCACCATAAATCCTGACAACTGCTGGCATCATTAATCCTGACCAGTGGGATGCTTCCAAGTGTGTGCTCCCAGGAAGCTGTTGGGTGCCTGGATGGCAGTGGCAGAACAAGGGGCTGTGCTGCACCTCTCAGATTTCTCACAGCTCTGTTTAGGCAGGAGCAAGCAGTTATTTCATGCCCTGTGGTTTTGTTTGGTTTTTTTTTGTTTTTTGAGGAGCTCTTCACTCTCCATCCAGCTTGTCTTTGGGCTAGAGAGACTTTGGGACTTGAACTGAAGCTGTGAACTAACAGACATGAAACTTTTTCCACTGCCTGTATAATCAGTGTTGTAGAAACTTACCTGTGCCACAACCAGTTAGTAAAGAGACAGTATTGCCTAAAGTGACTGCTCTGCCATGGGTTTTTCCTGAGTGGGATTCATGGAAGCTGAAATTACTCCCATTTTTTCTTCCACAAGAGTGGGAGCAGTCCACACATCTCAGCTTGTGGTGACCCAGTACTTTGGGTTTCTGCAAAGTCAGGTCAGGCCACAGAGCAGGAAGGGAACAATCCTCTACAAACAAGGTACCAGCTACTTTATCTGAGTGCTTCCAGTAGACCTTGGAGTGGGATTTGTGGCAGTACAGCTGCTCATCCACATGATCTCTTTGATTAAAGCAGTGGTTGGTATCCAAGGTGAACGTTGCTTGTTTCTTTCCAGCCAAGTATTATGGCATGGATTCCTTCCTGCAGTTTCTGACCCCAAAGCAGCAAATGAAGCTGAGACTTGGTCCATAAAGTCGTTAATTATAAACAGAGAAAATATTTTTAGTGAAATTTTAGGGAATGCCATTGCAGTTGAATTGGTTATTGCAGCCTGTGGAAGTCACTTTGGGGGGATACTGTCTCTTACTCCTTTGTATATCTGAAGTAAAAATGCCTTTTCTTTATCATTGTGTTCCACTAGGTAAAACCTATTAACTGTTTCTGTAAGCAAGTTATTGTATGTAGAATTCTATAAATCTGACTGATGGAACACTACATATTCCTTATGTATTTACTGACCTGTGTTTTTTGCTACTTTTTTCTTTTCTCCCCATCCCTGAATTTTTTTTCTTCCCCCGATCCGGAATTTCTTTGCCAACTGACTGCACGGTACTTCTGCTTCCTGTTGTTGCTTGAAACAAAAAAAATATAAACATTCCCCTTCCAAAAAAAAAAAAAAATAAAACAAACCCTGCTCTTCGGAAACCAACCTGCCCTTCAATATTAACCATCTTGAAAACTTCATCATCCATCAACCAATTTCGCCATTTCCTGCGGGGACTCTGCCCTTCCTCGTTGTGGACGATTTGTGCAACCTCGCTCTCCCCTTCGATTCCTTACCTCTTCCCTGTCCCTCCGCTGCCTTGCTCTGCTGTTCTCTAAAGAGAGTTACACCCCAATGCCTCTTTATTCTTTTCGGTATGTTATTATTCACACTTTTTATTACCTTGTTTTTTCATTTATTTGAGATTACTTTTTGATACTTCAGAAATGTACAGTTTGCAGTTTGCCTTTTTTAAATTTTTTTTTTTTGAATGCATAATTTTGGTTTTACATTGTTTACTTTAGTTTGCTGTTTAATTTAGTTTGCCTTTGGTTTTGGTTCAGTTCTGCATGGGTTATTGCTTTGCATGTCTTTAGTAAGAGTTTTAAATTGTGAGAGCATGCGAAATTGTCCAGTCTTCTGGCAGTAAGATTTTGGCTTTTTGCTGAAACCCAATGTCTTTTCTTTAATGTATTGTTCCATTGTTATTCTGCTATATAAGAATTCCCTTAATTAGAGCAGAATATGTAGCCATGGTTGGAATGAGATCAGTTCTGGTTGGGAATGGATGTTTTTTGCTGTTGGATTGATTAGCTGATGTTAAATTGAATTAGAATTTTTGTTTCCCTACCTAAGACTGTTCTTGTTTCCTCCCTCTTTGAAGGAGTCTATGGTGATGTGCAGAGGGTGAAGATTTTATTTAAAAAGAAAGATAATGCCCTGGTCCAGATGGCTGATGGGAATCAGGCCCAGCTTGGTAAGCTTGGCAGGGTCAGACTCTGAGCAGTTAGGGACAAAATGGGTGATTAAAACTTTATTATTGGCCTTTCTTCTTTTCCAGCTGAGGACCCACGTGTATCCATGCTGTGTGGGGTGTGGCTGTGGGGTGGCTCATGGGGGTGAGAGGGAAGCAGGCAAAGAGCGCAGTGAGGCAGAGGGACCCTGCAGGGTGTGGTGTCTGCAAGGGCAGTGAAATTCTGGCCTTGAATTCATGTCTGGATAAAACTGAAGTACCCTGCAGTCAGGTGTGTCCTCCCCTTGCAGCCATGAGCCACTTGAATGGGCAGAAGCTCCATGGGAAGCCGATCCGTATCACGCTGTCCAAGCACCAGACAGTGCAGCTGCCCCGGGAGAACCAGGAGGACCATGGCCTGACCAAGGACTATGGCACTTCTCCTCTACATCGTTTCAAGAAACCAGGCTCCAAAAATTTCCAAAACATCTTTCCCCCTTCTGCCACTCTTCATCTGTCCAATATTCCGTAAGTATCCACAGGGAGAGTTCCTGTTCGGCTGAGTATTGAAGTGTTTGCAGCCTTGGTGTGAGGGCAGCTCTGTGTTGCTCTCAGGCGAGCTCACCCAGCTCCCTGTTGCATTGTCTTCTCATGCCAAGAGGCTGCTGGTAGGGAATTTAGAAAAGTCTCTGAGAATTAGTTTTTTGAGATTACCTTGGTCTGTCAACATCTGTTTGACTGGGGAAGTTTTTTTGTTTCAGACCTTCAGTAACTGAAGAAGACCTTAAGTTGTTATTCTCAAGCAATGGTGGGATAGTCAAAGGATTCAAATTCTTCCAGTAAGTGTTTTATGTCCTCTCCTTACTCTGGGCTTTTCATATGGGAAGGGTGGAAGCATTGGTTCCAGTCAAAGTTGAGCAGAATCCTTACTAACAGTGTTTGACCCTGGAATAAAGAATTCCTGAGTAACCTTGGGTTGAGTACTGAGTGAGCTGTAGGGCTGCATGTGCTTGCCACAGAGATAATCCTCTAAAGAGTGAGTGTGCTGCAGGTACTTGGGGGGTTAATTCTCTGCTGGATGGGAGAGCTTGGATCAAGTTGGGGAAGCTCCTGCAATGGAACTGAACATGCCTGAACCTTGTGTCTTGTCAGGAAGGACCGTAAAATGGCTCTGATCCAGATGAGCTCTGTGGAAGAAGCCATTCAGTCCCTCATTGACCTCCACAATCATGACCTGGGGGAGAACCATCACCTGCGTGTTTCCTTTTCCAAGTCCACCATTTAGAGCTTGGGAAGGCCTGACTTAAAATGGACTTGACTTAAAACCTCTGGGGTTCAGCCTTGACCTTATAAGGCTGGACACCAGGGTTTCAACTTCCATCATTCCAGAAAAAAAAAGCCACTTTAAAAATGCAGCTGAAGTGACCTTAAAAGACCAGAGATTTTATTTTTTTAAAGAGAAATCAGTTTACCGGTTTTTAAAAAAAAAAAAGAAAATTAATTCCTCTTGCTAACCTTGCGGTGATGGGTAACAATCTTGACTGTTCCAATAAAAATCACAAGTTCAAGTTTACACTATGGAACCTGCTCTGGGAAATTCCCCTCCCCTCCTGCTCCTCCTTCCCCCAAAAAGCAGATCCTAACAAGTTTTATCAGGTTTCACATTGATGCCTTTTTTAATTTCCTTACCCATCCATGCCTTGAAAGACCTAAAACCACTGTGTGAATTCACTGTAGCGCCTTGGAGTCAGGATTGTGGTGACCAGGAGCTCCCAACCCGCCCAGCACAGCACTCGGTTGCATTGATCCCACCTTACCTGTGCACCTGCTATCCTGTGCCTTAAACCTTATACTTCTTTGGGGAAAACATCCGAGCTGCAGGGAGGGGATGGGCAGAGCTGAAGGGGGGAGTGGCTCTGGCTGACGATCAGCTGGGGGAGCTGGCAAAGTGGATAAAGGAAATTTTGGGCTGTGACTCAGGCCAGTCGTTTGAGTCTCGATCTCCACGTGTGCCCTGTGCCACTTCCCAGTCTGCTCGTGGGTCATTGCCACCTGCAAACTCAGGTGGGAGTTACCTGAGAGCCTTTGTGGCTGAGCAAAGCTCTGGGTGGGGGAGTGTTCCCAAGGCCAAATCACATTCCAGTGTCAGGAGCGAGCCCGCAGGCTCTGCCCTCGCAGAGCATTGGCGAGGGACAGAAGAGCTGCTGTGGGACACTTGTGAGATGAATCAGAGTTTGTTGAAATTGTGTGTGTATATACCTAAATGCTTGGCTAGGATTTGGAGAATCCTTGGATACCCCACAATTAGAAAGGTGCCTGCAAGAGGTACCTTTGTGCCCCTAATTGGAGATTAACGAGGCTGCTGTAGCTCCGCCGTCGTTCTTAGAGCATGTCTTCAGCATTTGAGCTTTTGTTTGAATCCTTGTATTATACTTTGATGCCGTTGCTGTCCTCTGTGCCTAGCAATATTTCCAGTTGACCAAATATTCTAATCTCTTTATATGCAAAAGGAATAGTTTAAGTACCTTTTATAGAATGATAAGATGGTATAAACGTAATCTAAATTTACTCCTTTGTGGTATTACCCGTGTATACTGTACTTTATTTTCTTTGTTTTGTAATTGAAGCTGTAGGGCAGGAGTAGTTTCCAGGCTGAGGTCGTGGCTGAGGATGAGCAGAGCCAAGGGTGTGAGAGAATGAGCACAAACAGCTCGGAAATGGAAGGAAAAGGACCCAGGCTAAAGATTTTTTTACCTTTTGAACCTATAAGCCCAGATGTTGTTCTAGGAAGGGAATTTATTAAAAGTAGAATGCAGCAGTTTTTCCCAATTATACAACCTTTTTTTTTTTTTTTTTTCTGGCTTACAACTCTTTCCCGGGCCATTCTGCCTTCTATTCCATGTGATCCGATGTTGCCTTACATTTCCCTCTAACCTGCAACCTGTTCGGATGCAAAATAACAAGAATCTTGTACTTTTTTTCAGGGTTTTTCTGCAAATTGTGGACCAAAGTTTGTTTTTTAATTGTCTTAGTGTTGCAAGTTCTGATTTCCTTGCTTGGTGTGGGAGCTCTTGACTTGCTTAGCACTGAGTGTTTGGAGAAGTCTTAACTTTCTGTAGTTCCTCCCTGGACTCTCAAGGATATGAATTATGCTGGAGAAGCATGTGAGGTCCGAGTGAGGGTCCAGCTGGGGCTGTGGCGTGCTGGGTACCCCTGAGGAGGGCGAGACCCCTGGTGACAGCATCACCCCAGCTGCTTTTGGGTACCTCTAAATCTGGGTGAGCTGTGCTGGAGCCAGGGATCTGCCCCTGCAAAGCTCCCCGAGGCCCTGCCAGCATCCTGCAGGAGGGCATAGCTGGGGGGGTCTAGTGAAACACCCAGCCCTCCCAGCACAGCAGCACTGGGGTAACTGGTCAGTGCCCCCCATCACCCTCCCCAGTACTGGGGAGGCTCCCGGGGCCGGGCCCCGCCCGGGACACTCTGGGTGTCCCGTGCAAATCAAGGATGGATTTGGGGTAACCAGACCCCCCAGCACAGCAGGTGCTCCCTTCGGATCCTGTGTTTGCATGTAAAGAATGTGAGTAACTAAGGGTGTACATATTTATAATTTTTTTATACCTGTTGTAAGACATGAGGGGCAGCAAAACCCAGTTTTTTATGGTGACCAGATGTATTGTATATTTTGATAACAGCAATTCCAGGTTCAGTATTGTGGAAGGTGGGTGGGGAGGGGAAGTGTACACACCATCAGAATTCCATTGCCTCTTTCAAAGAATGTTTGTAATGCAAAAAGAAATGAAATTAAAACTATTTTATAACAACCTTTGTACCTTTCTGTAGCTCCATTATTTCCTGTTGAGATTGTAGAAGCAGTTGGTGCCCAGTCTGTACTTGTGCTTTCAATAAATTCTTCTGTATCCTTCACTCCTGATCTTCCTCCTCTTTATTGTGCCTGTTTTGCTTCTGATTTTCCCTTCTCATGTAATTCCAGCTGCCTCATTTTATTTAACTTTGACTTTCCCCACACTCTGGGCTGGCAGTGCGTGTCCCTGTCTCCGTGGAGCCATGGGATGGGGTCTGGCCCTCCGGCCCCTAGGGTGCCAGGCTGGAACTGATGCCCTACCTGTGTCACACTCCAGCACTTTGTTACTTCATGTTCCTAAACTTTCCATATGTTCTGGCTAATATCCATGAAAAATAACCCACTTTGAGTCAAACCCTCCTCTCTGTAGTCCTGTGCTGTAGCTGTGAGGCTGGATGTGGCATTGTCCATCCCGTGGGAGGAGGTGCAATCCCCATCTCTCCAAGACCTCCCTCAGGAGCCAAGTGCTTCCTTAGGGATTGGTTCTTACCTGTATGCTCAGCTCTGCTCAAACTCCTGTCCAAGAGTCACCCTGGCCTGAGGGAAGGCACAATCCCCACTTGGAGCTGCTGTTGTGGCTGTGCTGGCCCCATTCCTCTGGGCTGAGCTGGTATTAGGCTCCAGCGTATTCCACAGGCGTCTGCAGAGCCCTCTGGCTCCAGGGTTACCGAGGGGGTCCTGCCGAAGCCGGGGGCTGCTGAAAAGGACCACTGTTGTTCCTTGAAAGGCTAACGGGATTTGTAACAGCTGCCTCTGCCTGTGAAAGCTGCGCCGAGGGCGATGTGTTGCTGCCCCGCAGGAGAGAGCAGGGTCATCGTTCCGAGGTTGTTCCCTGAGTTCTCTGGGGCCCAACCCATCCCTGTGCCCTTCCCCGGCCCCTCGGGCATTGAAAGATCCGACCGGGGTGGCAGCGATGGACGGGATCCCCATGGGAACAGCGGGGGCTTAGCGGGGCTCGCGTCCTTCCCCAGCTCCGCTCTCCCATCCCACCCCTTCCCTCGGCAGAACCCCCAGCCTGGCCCCGGGCGGGGCCGTGCCCCAGATACAGCACAGCCCATGCCGGGGCTGCCCGGGCCACGGAGAAAACTGCCCTGAAACTGCGTTTAACGGGAAAACGCAGACGCGGAGAAGGTGGGGCCTCCACACCAAAGGGTTCTTCCCGCTCTGGAAGATGCAGCCTGTGGAGCGAGCACCCTAAAACCTGGCCTTCTGCACGCACTTCACCACCACCGGTGCAGAAAGGGAATTAGCTGCCAGCGGGAATCCCAAAGCAGGAACCCCAAATGGCAAAGCGAGCCCCGGGAGCGGGGCTGTGTCACAAAGCCGGGCCCTGCCCCTGGGGCTCACCGGGGGGACACGGGGACGTGCCGGGATTCCTGGCAGAGGGTGTCCCCAGCGGAAAAGGTGGGGACACAGGACAGGTGGCGAGGCTGGAGCTGATGAGGTGGGGGCTGACAGCCCCTCCTGCTGCAGCCCTGTGTGGGGCCGGGGGGAGGATGAGGATGAGGGCGGTTCTGCTCCCTCCCGCCCCCGCGGGTCCCCAAGCGATGCAGCAGCGGCTGGAGGGGCTGGGGGCTACCCGAGGCTGCGGGAGCGGGTGCGGGGCTGGGGGTTCCCGAGCCTGCGAGAGCGATGCGGGGCTGGCAGTTGCCATGGAAACCGCTGGGTCAGAGGCGGCGGGAAGCGGCGTGTGACGCCATCGGCACCGCAATGAGCCGTGAGCGCGGGGGACGACGCGGGGCTGCTGGGCTGGAAGCCCCCACATAGCCCCGACCCCCGCCAGGGACCGCCGGAGCTCGGCGTCGATGGCGGTGACCTTCGCCAGCGGCTCCGGGTCACCTCCCCAGGTCCATCCAATGGAGCAGCCCCACGGCGCTTGTGATGGTTGGGGTTGGACCCCCTCGTCTCCCGCCCCCCAGGGCTCCCCCACAGCCCCTCCACTCCACGGGCTGCTGCCACAATCCTCCCGCTAATCCCGGGTGGCTTTTCCAGCACCGAGTCAGGGTTATGTGGATAATCCATATGTTTGCAAGGCAAAGGCTTTGGGATATCCACTGTTAATCCAATTGGCAGTGGCAGTTTGGTGCCATCGGCACAGTGTCCTGTACGGAGGGGGCCGCGGCTGCCCCAGCCACTGCTCCCCAGGCTTGGGAACTCCCGCGGAGCCCTGGTCCAAACCCGCCCAGCCGTGGGACTCAGCTGCCCCCCACCCTGCCAAAATAATCTAGCCAGGAAACATCCGCGTGTTTATTTGCTTTCCAAACCACAGCTGCTCCAGCTGTTGCCCGACATATTCGCAGCCTGGAGATCCCCTCCCTGCTCCCCCCAAACCTCAGCTGCAGCCCAGGGCTGCTCCTCCTGGGGCAGAGCTCAGCTCCCACTGCACCCCCACCCCAAAACCCCCTCTCCTCCAGTCCCTGCAGTATTTACAGCCTCTGCACCCCCAGAGCCACAGCACTGGGCAGACCCCCCTCCCTGTCCTGCCCACCCTCCGTCTCCCTCACACAGATCATGCAGGATGGGGGAGTGTCACAGGACCCCCAGCACCCACAAACCCCATGAGCTAAGGCTGCTGCCCCACAGCAGCCTCTTTCCCCTGTTAAACCCCTTAATCTAGTCCCCCCCAAAGCCCTTCAACACCATTTGTCCCTCCTGCCCCCCTACAGACATCCACTTCCAGAGCCGGAATAAAATAACCCCTTGGAAATGTCAGCACCAGTGTTAGAGAGAAAAAGAAAGTCCAAAGTGCTTGGAGCTGCCCAGCCCCACATCCTGTGGGGGAGCAGAGCCCCATCAGCTGCCAGAGCAGAGTCCCATACTGGGGGCTCCACAGACATCTCAGCTGGCTCAGGACCACAGTGGCCATGCTGCAAAGCCAGCCCTGTCCTGCCATCCCCTGCAGAGGGGCCCTGGCATCACAGAGCCCCCCCAAAGCAGGGCAGGGGCATGGGGCCCCAGCAAGGCACCGGGGCTCAGTCCTTAAACCTGCGGCCCACCTGCATCTTCTTGTAGTACAGATCCACCTCGCTGTCCGCCGCCCCGTCCCTCTCGGCCGGCTTCCTCCGCAGCGTGGAGTCACGGCTGGCTGTGGCCAGCAGCCCCTCGGGGGGGGCCTCCACCCGCTCCCCACCACCCCCTGCTGCCCCCGGGATGGTGGCCAGGCTGCCGTAGCGTGGCTCATCCTGCTCCATGTCGCTGACAGAGGAGCCAGGGGAGACACCGGCACTCTTGGCTGGGCGGAAGCCGTGGAAATCCTTCCCCACCTCACCCAGCTCGTAGGTGTCTGGCCCATCTGGCCCCTTGGGCCCCGACTTCCACTCCCAGGGCCCGTTGCCAGCAGAGAGGTGGACAACAGGGTGGTGAGGGGCGTGAGCGTCGATGGTGATGATGCTGGAGCTGTCCCGCTCGGAGGGCGAGCGGTACTGCGAGGAGTCAGAGCTGGTGGATGATGAGGACGTCTCTGAGTGCTTGGGGGTGACAGAGACGAGGCTCTGCTGCTTGGACATGGCGATGACCTGCATCAGGCGCGGGGGGTTGGCCACCCGCTGCGCTCCCCCCTTCTCGGCCACCATCACCCACTTGGCTCTCACGGCCGCCCCGCCGCCGGCCGCGGCCCCAGCGCCCGCCTGGCTCTCCTCGGGGATGTGCACCAGCTGCGAGGCGCCCGGCCGGGGCTGGATGAGCACACGGGGCCCCATGGCCGCCCGCTCGGCCGAGCGCGCCTGCACCGTGGGGTACAGCGAGGGGGGCACCTCCTCACCGGGCTCCCCCACACCCCGGCCCTGAGCCGCCTCCTCCGCCAGCGTCATGCTCCGGCCCTCCAGAGACTTCTGCTTCCACTCCGTGATGAGCTGCTTCGAGCGGGAGGCGTCCACGGGGACGTGGATGGTCATGTGGCGCCGCGCAGGGTCATCCATGGACGGGGTGTTGACGCGGGGCAGGGTGTTGCTGAAGGTCACCATGTTCTCCTTGCCCATAGGGCTGCGGGGGGCCAGCAGGTCCACGTCCACACTGGCCCGCTTCAGGCTGCCCAGCGAGTTCTTCTCCCGCGGCACCGGCCGTGCAGCCTCCTCCAGCCGCGCCTGGGGGTTCAGCTCATCGGTGCTCACTGACTTGTTCTGGTGGTACACAGAGTCGTGGCCCCGCTGTGTCAGCGCCCGCAGCGC
Source organism: Luscinia megarhynchos (assembly GCA_034336665.1). Taxonomy (NCBI): domain Eukaryota; kingdom Metazoa; phylum Chordata; class Aves; order Passeriformes; family Muscicapidae; genus Luscinia; species Luscinia megarhynchos. The sequence continues at coordinate 3,072,379 of CM067590.1, read as the reverse complement.
GTCCTTGGCCGGTGCCTGTGTTGGGACCCGCTCCGTTGGGGCACGGAAGTTGCCAACAGCATGGAAAGCCTGTGGGAAGGGGAAGCAGAGAATTCTGGAATGGTTTGTGTTGGAAAGGACTTTTAAAGGTCATCTAGTCCAATGACCCTGCCACAGGCAGGGACAACTTCCATTACACTAGGGTGCTCCAAGCACTGTCCAGCCTGGCCTTGAACACCTCCAGGGATGTGGTAGCCACAGCTGCCATGGAGAGTGTGGAGTCAAAGGGCCCCACCAGCATCCCCTAGCCCCCTCCCTGGGCCAAGGGCAGCACCTGCACCCACCAGGTAGGCGGCAATGCCAGCGCCGATCAGGAAGCCCACGTAAACATCGGCAGGGTGGCTGCGGTACTGGGTGATCTGGGTCAGGCCACAGATGCCGGCGGCGATGGCGAAGGCAAAGACCAGGATGGGCTTGAGGAGTTTGGTGCTGTCCGAGATGATGGAGTTGAAATACATCTGGGGCAGGAACAGGCTGTTAGTCATGGCCTGGCCATGAGCTGTTGGGTGCATGTGGGACTGCAGGTGCCTGCACACACACCCAGCACAGGCACAGGAATATTGGGCAGAGCTTGTCTGTGCCAACAGGAGAGGGACAGAGCTGCCCATGGCATGGGATTCATGCTGCCCCAAGCTGGCACGTGCCAGGCAGTGCTGGGAACTCACCGACACATAGACAGCAGCGAAAGCTGAGAGTGTCGCATGCTGGGATGGGAAGGTCTTCCTGCAGGGAGACAGGACATGGTTGGGACAGGGCAGGAGGGCTGGCAGTGCAGCACAGGGCTCCCCTGGCACGTACCTGGCAGAGAGGATGGCGTGCTTGTCGGTGCCTGAGCAGATGTCCTGGGTGATGTAGGGGTTGGCGTCGCAGGGGGTGCCCAAAAGTGTGTAGTTGGGCTTGCAGACAGTCAGGAAGAAGGGAGCGTGGTAGCCAGTGGCCAGCTGGATGACATCTGTCACCAGGGCTGTGGCACAGAGCCCGAACACGTGGACACCTGGGGATGGCAGGAATGGGACAGTAGGTCACCCCCATCCCATGTGGGGCAACCAGGACTCATCCAGCCCTGGAGAACCCACTGGAATGGGTCCAGTGCTGTGTCCAGGGTCTGGATAGGGGTCATGCTCCAGCTATCACAGCCAGGGTGGCCCCATGTCCCCTCCAGCCCCCAGGTCCTTGCTCAGGCTGTGGCACAACGTACCCACAAACCTGACGGTGCGGCGCAGGAAGGAGTTGAAGTTGCAGCCACCGGCGTTGATGCTGCCCTCGGCACCAGCGCGGCCCTTCAGCCGGGACTGCAGGCAGTACACCATGCCCTCCCCGACCATGATCTGGGAAGGAACCACTGGCTCAGGTGGGTTATTGGCAGAGCCCCTGATGGTTGCTGGACTCTGCCAGGCACCAGGACCCCAATCCCCGGCTCTGTCCCGACCCCCATGGCAGGACAAGCCTGGACGCACCGAGGCAGCAGGTGCAGCAAAGGCCAGGCTGAGCAGCATCAGCAGCGGGATGAGCTCCTCGTTGGTCTCCACGTAGGGCATGGAGAGAGCCCGGTCATGGCACTGGAAGCCCACCTTGGCTGGCTTGAAGAGGTCTGTCAGCTCCAGGAAATAGAGCGTCACAACGGAGGAAGCCACGATGGGCAGCTGTGGGGACCAACGAGGCCCTGGAGTGATGGCACCACACAGCCCCACCAGAACCGGGCACAGAACTGAGCCGCTGTGCCAGGGCCTGGGACAGAGCCCCCTGCCAGCCCCCACCCTGTGCCAACCCACCCCACACCCACCTCCACGAAGTAGAAGCAGGGCAGGAGTGTCATGCTGTCCTTGGGGGCGCGGGCTTTCTCCTTGGGGGGGATCATGGTCCTGGGCAGGCACAGGGGTCCTACCGGGCTGTGCCTCCACCCTGTGGGGGCACGAGTGTCACCACATGGCAGGGGATGGATAGCCCTGGTCACCCTTGGTCACCCCTCCAGTTTCTGGGCCTGGAAGAGGACGAGCACCCCACGCCACTCCCGGTCACCCCCAGGTCACCCCACTGCCCCCGCTCACCAGAGAGACACAGCCGGAACGGGGGGTGCCCAGCCGAGCCAGGGGCTGTGACAACAGGTGGGGCGGAGGCTCGTCTGTCGCGACAGGCGGTCACTATCGCGACAGGCGGCGAGGCTGCTGCGGAGGGCGTGCAGGGGGGGTGTGCCGCCCGCAGAGCTGGGCCGGGGATGGGGTTCCCCGAGCCCCCCGGCCCAGCCCCACGAGATTGCACCGAGCCCAGGCTGCGAAATGGGGTGGGGAGGAGGAAAACGGGGATGGAGCAACGAGGGGCAAGGGCGAGGGGCAATGAAAGGGAGGAAATAACGGGGGATTAACCGGGGGTATAACCGGGAGGGCGGGGGGTGCAGCGGGGGAACCTCCCCTTGGCAGGGACCGTGCCGCAGCCGCGGGCGGGGGTCGGGCCGAGGGATGGGGAGGGGGTTTCGGGGGAGGGAGGAGCGGCCCTTTGTGCCGGTCCGTGCGCCCCACTCACCTCAGCGGCGTCCCCGGGGCGCAGCGGGGCGGGGGGCGGCGGGAGCGGCGGCGAGGGGGGGATGTCCCCGGGATCCGGGATGCTCCTGCCTCAGCGGAGCGCGGGGAGCGGCGGCTTCCTCCGCCCCCGCTGCCTCCTCCTCCTCCTCCTCCTCCTCCTCCTCCCTCGCCCGCCGCCCCCCCGCTCCGCCCCGCCGCCCCCGGCCCCTCCCGGGGCGCCGAGCCCCTGCCGAGCCCCCATCGAGCCCCCGCCGGTCCGGGAATGGGGATCTGGGGGTTCGGGGGGGTCGGGAGGTCGGGGCGGGGAAGAAAGGCGAGACAAAGGGCCGGGCGGGGCCGAGGACAGCCGTGGGACTGACCTCCCTCCGCTCCGCTCCGCACCCTGGACCGTTCCCAGGCACCGAGAGGGTCCCGGGGCCGCCCCCAACCCGGACTCTCTCCACCGCCGGCCCCCCGATCCAAACTCGTGTTGCGGGGGTGCCCCCCTCCCCAGAGCCCCTCCTGCCCTGCAGAGCCCCCTCCCTTGCCCTGGGCCTGTGGGGACCCGAGGGGTGCCCAAACGGGGGTGCCACATCACGGGGGTGCGTGACCCCCGAACTCACCGCCCCAGAACTCTGCCAGCCCCTCCTGGGCTCAGCCCTGCCCGTGGCATCCCAGTGCTTCGGGGAGGGGCTCGGGGGGAGTCCTGGACCACTCACGAGTAGCCCCAAACACAGGACCACCCTCAGCAGGAGCCTCGTGCCAAGAGCTCCTCAAGCAGGTGCCTTGTGTCTCCCAAATTTGGGGCTGGGGAGGTGGGTGCAGCTCCCTTTTGCTTTCTAGAGTCTCCCAGCGCCTCCTGGCAGAGGCAGCAGAACCCCAGCCCCATCTGCCCCTGCCCTGGCTCTGCAGAGGATCTCCACTGTGCCCTACCCAAAATCTCACCCTGTACCCCATTCCCTGAACCCCACACTCACTCACTTGTTCCCCCCAGCCACCCACTGCCCACCCTCTCACGGTCCTGTCCGGGCTCTGAGCTGCTCGGGCTCCACATGGTGTCCTTGTTCCATTTTTGGCCCTAAGTGGGCAGAAATCTCCGGGCGTATTTAACATCTAAATCCCGAATCCCTGGAAGCTGCGATTAAGCTTCTCCCCCTGCGCAAAATCCCTGGTTTGAGCCCAGACTCGGCCGCCTCCCCTAACCCCGGCACCCTGCGTGCTCCGACCCCTGCCCACCATGTGCCACCAGCACGTGGGGACAGGGGGGAGGCGAAGCCACGGCTGCAGAGGGGAGCCGAGCCCCCGGGGACCCCCAGCGCCCGGCCCCCTCCCCACCCGTGTGTCCGGGACCCGCTGACCGCGGGCCCATTGGCTTGGGGGGGCCGGAGGGTCAGAGCCCGGGGCGCAGCCGGACAAAGGGAATGCGGCAGCTCGGAGCTGTAAAAGCTCGTGCAGCAGGGAAAGAAGGAGAGGGTGGGCTCCTGCACCTTGCGGGGTGTCCCCCGGAGCCCTGCTCGGTCCCGGCTGCGCTGTCGGGAGCGCGCCCGGACCCAGCTGTGGGTACCCACGGTGGCCATCCCGGCAAGGGGCGCGGGAGAGGCTCCGGGGACGAGCCCGGGAGGGGCTCCGGGCGGCTCCGCGACCGGGAGGGAGCCGAGGCGGTGGCTCCGCTTAGTGGCACCGGGGAGAAAGGCAGAGGGGACCGGGCTGCCACCGCCACCGGCATCCCGGACACCGTCCCTGTCGCTGCCATGACCGCTCCCATCACCGCTGCCCCCAGCCCTGCAGAAACCCCCCGGTGCCGGGACGGGTTTGTGTCCCGGGGCACCCCCGAGCTGGCACCCAGCACCCACCCTGGCCCCTGCCCCTGCCCCTTCTCCTGGGGGGGCGGGGATAGAATTTGCCGGAGCTTTCTTCTGCCAAGAGCCTGAACTTTTTCGGCCTTAAAAACCCCGGCGCAGAAATCCCCGGCGGCGGGTGCCAGGGCCGGCAGCTGGGCCGGGCTGTTTCCTCCTCCCGCACTGTTTGTGCTGGGAACTCTTGACCCCTTTTATAAGCTGAATATTTCAAAACATTCAGCCCACGCTGCGGAAACCCCCCCAACTCCCCCCGCCCCCCTCCTTTCCTGCCCCCCCCGCTGCCCCCAAACTGGACATAAAAGCGAGTCCCAGTCCAGCTCCGGGTGAGCAGCGTCAGCCCCCAGCCCCTGCGCACCCCAAAACCCCCGCACACCCCCCAGCCGGGCCGAGGATCGCCGGGCTCTGCAGCCATGGGGCCAAGTCCTGCTCCCCTCCTTGTCCTCGCTCTGCTGCTGCTGCTCTGGGCCCCAGTGAATGGTGAGTGCACCCCGCGCACCCCAGGGCACTGACAGGGCACGGGGTGCCTGCCCAGCTCCCCAGTTCCTGCCTCCACCCGCAGCCCACAAGGAGGGGTCCAGGGATCCCGGGAAGAGGCCAGGGGAGTGACACTGCCCCGTGCCCCTCAGCTGATCCGGCCCCTCTCCCGCAGGGCAGCCCCGGGGACGGATCCTGAGGGGCTCCGAAGCCAGGCCCCACCTGAAGCCCTACATGGCCTCGCTGCAGCTGGACGGGCAGCACGTCTGTGGGGGATTCCTCATCGCCGAGCAGTGGGTGCTGAGCGCTGCCCACTGCACTGAGGAGACGTGAGTGTGTCGGGGGGGTCCGTGCATGGCTGGGGGAGCTGCTGGAGTCTGGCCAAATCCCACTCTGGAGCCTCAGTCAGAGCGTGGGACTCGGCTCCCACCTGCAGAGAGGACTGGGCAGTGCCTGTAGGATCCCCCGGAGCTCCCTGGTGGGCTCTCCAACCCCCCACAGCACCCCATTTCCATGGCTGGGTGTGGTGACACCCCCGGCTATTTGTCACACAGTCTGACTCTCTTCCAGGGATGGCAAACTCTTCCAGGTGCTGCTGGGTGCCCACTCGCTGACAGAACAGGAGCCCCACAAACGCCTGTACCAAGTGCGCGCCCAGTTCCCCCACCCTGGCAGCAACATCCACAACAACAAGGATGACCTTCTCCTCCTCCAGGTGGGCTGATGGGACCCTCCTCCCCACCAGGCACAGCCTCGTTCCTGCAAATCCCGCTGTCCTTTGGGACCCTGCATGGTCACTGACTGGCCAGAGGAAATCCCCATGGTCAGACTGGGCCTGGCTCCCCTGTCCATCCCTCCCTGTTCCATGGGAACATCCTTTCTTCCCCCACCAAAGACCTTTGAGCTGCGTCCAAGTGCCTCCATCTTCCTCATAGCTCCAGCTCTGGGATCTGGCTGCACCCTGGGGTTCCAATCAGGAGGCAAAGCTCTGAGTGTGGCTGAGGCCAGGGTAGTCTCAGTGTCAGGGCTGGGAGTCCCTGAATCCCTGCTGAGTCCACTGCTGCCCCTGTAACCCGGGTCCCCTCTGGCTTTTTTTGTGGCAGCTGGAGGAGAAAGCGGAGCTGAACTCGGACGTGCGGGTGCTGCCCTTCCAGCGGGAGGACAAGGACGTGGCTGCCGACACGGTGTGTGAAGTGGCGGGGTGGGGCACCATCGACCACAGCGGGCGGCGGCCGGACAAGCTGCAGCAGGTGCAGCGGCCGGTGATCAGTCGCGACGTCTGCAACCACCGCACGCGCCACGACGGCACCATCACCCACAACATGATGTGCACCGACTCCCGCAGGAAGGACACCTGCAAGGTACCTCACACCCACCACGGATCCACGGAGGGCTGGGTGGGGGCAAGAGGGAGCAATGCCCAGAGCCTGGGAGAGGCGAGGGGCTGGGACAATGTCCCCAGGGTGAGTGTCTCCTGTGCTGGCCGCTGCAGAGCAGCTCACAGGAGCCTGGAGGCAGGAATGAGGGGTGGGAGATGGGCTGGCAAACCCTTGGCCATACTGATGAGGTCTGCTCCTGCAGGGAGACTCCGGTGGCCCCCTGGTCTGCGACGGGGTGGCCGAGGGGGTGGTCACAGCCGGCTCCCGTGTCTGTGGCAACTACAAGAAACCGGCGATCTACACGCGCATCGCCCCGTACGCCGCCTGGATCGACAGCGTCATGGCCTCTGCCGATGGGGAGGGGGACACTCGCTGAGGGCACCCCAGGGACCTGCTCCATGCCATGGCTTGCTGCTGCCAGCATGGCCACAGTGCCCACAGTGCTGCCCCACTGCATGCCACGGGCTCCCACTGCTGCCCACCCCCCTGCCAAAGCGTCCCCGCAAGCCAGGAGGAGGGCTGGGCCAGGAGACTGGCGAGGAACCAAGGAAGGGGGGTCCCTGGTCCCCCACTCACAAAGCACAGGGCCCAGGTGGGGGAGAATTGGGGGTCACAGCCCTCAACAGGCTTTGCTGAAGGTGCCCAGAATGCTGCCTGCGACCGCTGCAATAAAGTGATGATGATTCCTGCAGAGCTGCTGGGCTGGAGGAGTGGGTGAAGGAGGGAGCTGGGGGGGTTCTGCACAGGAGCCCCTGCCCAGGGAGGAGCTGGGTATGGGGTGGGAGGTGCTCAGGTTGCATCCTTGGGGACAGCGTGGCCTCGGGTGGGAGCAGGGGACACATCCTGCAGTGTGGCCACAATATGATTGAAATCTGGGACCTCCCACAGGGTCATTGTGTGAATATTTGGGAAAGCAGAACGTGCCTGTTGCTGATATGGCCGTGGCAGCTCTGGCTCCCACGGTGGGATCCGTGCTGGAGCCCAGCAGGATTCTCATGGGACCCTCTTGTCCCAGGAGCCAAGGGGTAGGGCAGGGTAGAGCCCCCACCACAACCGTGGTCACCTCCAGACCCCTGCTCTCCCTCTGCCCTGTCTTTGGAGGGAACAAGAGATGAGAGCAGGGCAGCAGCACAGCCCAGGGCACTGCCAGACCCTTCCAGTCTCATCCCAGGAGCTCTGTGGTCAGCAGGGGGCTGAGAGAGACAAAAATATGTTTCCATCCCCTTGCTATTCCCTGTTCCCAATCAAACATTAAATAACCCCAAACCTGTTCTATAAGGAGCTCACAGAGGGCTCCAGTGAGTTTTACTTACAGGGGAAAAGAGCCTTAATAAGATACAGTTTCCTAATTAGCTATTTGATTGTCCCTAATTACCAGCACAGCAGAGAGGGGGAAAGGTCTGTACAGCTCTGTGCAGCAAAACATTTGCTGGAGTTGAGGGATGAACTCCATCTCCAGCTCTCAAGAATAATGAAATCATGGTTCCAGAGGGAAAGGAATGTACTAAGAGTGGCTCACTCCCTCTCTTAAACGGTCTGTGGGGACCTGGAATTGCTGGCTGGGATGCAGCAGCAGCAGGCTCCAGGCTGTTGTCCCTAAGAGCTGAAGGAGCTGTGGGAGGGGATCAGGCCCAGATCACCCCAAAGGGCTGGGGCTCCACAGGCACAGCCACACTGGCTCCGGGAGGTGGTGATTTCCTGCCCGGGGCAGCAGCAGCTGAGGGTAAGGGAGGGCAAAAGTCTGAAAGTTCAGATTTTTGGCTGCACCAGGAATGCTCCTCCTCTGGCATGCTCAAGTGTCCAGCCTTGCTGAAGCTGCAGGCTTGCACAACCCCAAGGATCTGATGCTTTTTCCTCGAGTCCGTAGGGCGAACCTTGAAAACATAAATTTTCCCTTTTTCCAACTATGGTGGTTCCTTTCCTGACAGATGCTCTGGCAGCCCTCCCGTGGCTCTGCTGCCCTGGCCCCATGCTGGGCAGCCACGTCACACCACAGAAACAAAACACATGGTTCTGTACAAAATCAGGAGAATTTTTATTTACAACAGCAAGAGGCAAAGGGAGGGTTTACTCCAGGCAGCAGCACTCATATTCCTGCTCCCATTCCAACACTGATGGGCACAAAGGAACCAACTCGTGTCTCAGGCACAAGCCCATGTGGCACTTCCCAAGCAGCCAGAGGCACAGGATGGATGTGAGGTACCAGCTGTGCTCCTCTCAGACTTTGCTCCTCACCAGCTGCCCCATCACCATTCTCTGCCCAGGCCAGGGCAGCTGCCAGGACATTGCTGCTCTGCTGGCACAGCCCTAAAACACAGCCAGGCTCCCCCCTCCTGGGCCCCAAATGATGGGGAGGGAAACCTCTGGCATTCCTTTCCAGCTCTTCCCTGGTAAAAGAGGCAGAGCTCCCTCAGCTCTGTTTTCCAGCACAGCTACGAGCAGCAGCAGCTTTTCCAGCATGAGGGAGAGGAGCTGCCACTCCCTTGTCCCAAAGCCTCCATGAAGGGAACCCTGTGCAGCTCTTGGCCCCCATTGCACCCCAGGAAGGGCTCAGGAGTAGCTGAGGGGCATCTTCCTCCACAGCCCCCCACACAGGCAGTTCTTGATCCAGCGCTGCTCCCACTGCTTCACTGCTGTCACCTTGTTGGGTGACTTCAGCATGGTGACACAGCCACACCTGGGGGGACATGGAGGGTGCAGCCAGCCCAGAGAGCAGTGCAGAGCTGCACTGCTGGGGTGCTGCATGGATCACACAGGGATCTGGGTATCCGTGGGGGAAACCAGCTCCTGTCATCTGCAGGTGACACTCACAGCACCAAAACCAGCTGAAACCAGCGAGCAACAATCCCGCTGAGGGCTCTGCTGGAGCTGGAGCCTGGCAAGGAACAGCCCCAGCTGCTGTTTATACATGAAACAACTGACAGTAATCTCACAAAAATGAACTGCAACAGAGGCTTTCTATTAAAATCAGTAATTAAAGCTAATTCAATCACATGACTTAGATGGATGTTTGTTCCCTGAGCCATTATCCTGAAATCCAGGCTCTCCCATGAGGGTGGATGAGCAGCAGGAAATGCAAGCCTGGTGGAAAGATGACCCCAAAATCAGGGAGCAGGGGCAGTGGGATGATTCCTCCCTCCAGCCCTGTTATGACCACATGGGTGCTTTAATGACCAGACCCACAGAACTGTCCCATGGGTCAGTGGGTCCTTTATGTCCCAACATAAAGGAGTTGGCTGTAGGGTCTCCTCCAGGCCAGATTACTATAGGAGCTTTATCTGATCTGTTTGATTTTTAACCCAAGGGCCAGGCTGCAACAGTGCCACTCTCTGACAATGACATGGGCATCTCAGGTTGGGGACAACTGAACCACAGCCCTAACCAGCCTCACGAGAGGTCCTGAAGGATACAGGACAGTCCAAGTCCTGCCCAAGCTCCACTGCAGGTGTCACTTACCTGGTACAGGACTTGCATTCCTCTGTTGGGTATGCACCCAGGTGCAGCCGCCTCAGGTGGTCAATTTTGGGCTGTCCAGGGAGCCCTGGGGAAGCAGAACAGGATTTTCATAGAGGGTCACTTTCCATGAGCTGCTCCCAGGACAGGGAGCTGCATCTCACTGGCCAACATGGCAGAGGCTCTGCACACTTGCCCACTCAGTGCCACGAGGTAAGTTGTCACAATGACACAATCACATTAATTAATGGGTTTTTCCCCCCCATTTGCTATCACTTTTCAGCACTTAAAATTCTCAGCCCATCACAAGCTGAGAAAGGGATTTGAGCAGAGAGGACAAACTGCTCTTGGGTCACAGCAGCAAGGAGACAAGCCAAACCTCAGAGCTGCCAAGATTCCTTCTCACCAGGGCACTGACTTGTTCCAGGGGTTTGTACCTGACAAAGGCATCGAACTGGGAAGAGACAGTGTGACCAACAAGCACAGGAGCCTTCCCAAACTGCAGCCGGACCAGCTGCTTGTTCTGCAGCTTGCTGATGATGCCATCGTTGATGGGCAGCCAGTCAATGTTGGGAATGAGCAGCTGGCTGGGCAAGAGGCAGCACTCGTCGATCAGGGCATCATCGGGCTCTGTGATGTGATTTTCCTCACGACCTGCATGGAAAATGAAGGAAAAGAACTCTGTGACCTTTACATTTCTCCCTGAGAACTCCAGAGAGCTGCGTGCAGCCTCCTCCTCCACTGCCAACTCGGCCTGGAAAACAATAATCTTGGCAGCTGCACTTGCCCTTTCTCAACGTGCCAGACCCCCTCGGAGTCACATCCCACCCCACTGCTGCAGGAATTACTGCTCAGGGAGGCAGCCACACTCACAGCACAGCCAGAGCTTGGTCAGGAGCCGGAAGAGCAGGGACATGCTGTCCTGGGTGTCTGAGGTTGCTGTGTACACGGGCAGGCAGCTGGGCTTCAGCAGCCCCCAGATGCGGATGACCACCATGAGCTCGCGGAACATGCCAAGGGATGCGCCGTCACGCAGGAAGCTGTGGCCAGGGCGAACTGGGGAGCCCTGTGGGGGGACAGGGGGGTGGGTGGGAGCTCACACCACCCCCAGCCACCACACTGCATCCAGACAGCTCCTGCTTCCACCAGCACACACCCTATGGAACCCGCTGAAGGTGACCCCTCTGCAGAGCTGCAAGAGGAGTGTCCCCAAATCCCCCAGGTACCACACTGGTCACCAGACTCAGACAGGCATGGGAAGGGCCATTCTCTTAATTCTGCTGTTCCTTACTCCTCCCCAGTGCCTGTGATGACAGGGCCCTCTGTGCCCTGGCTAAAGCTCCCCAGCACTGCTCACGGGTGTTTGTGTCCCCTCAGCGTGTTCCTGGCACTCAGGTCTCACCTGGTTGGGAAGGCTGGCCAGCAGGTAGAGCACAAAATCCCCCACCCACTGGATGAGCTGCTGCAGAGACTGCAACGTTGTCATCTCCAGGACAAACTCTTCTGTCTTCAGGTTAATCATCACCTTGTCAATGTCTGGAAGAGAAGGAACACATTGCCTGGCTCAGGAAGATGGATCCAAACCCTCCCTGTGGAGGCCACCCTTATCCTCCTCCTCAAACCCAGGAGTTTGTGACACCATAGGGAGCAGTCCAACCCCAAACCCAGGATGCTGTGAGCAGTCAGTACCTACATCCGTGATCTTGGAGCAGATCTCGGTGAGCCGGTCCCCAGGGCTCTTGTCAGGGGTGTTGAGGAAGTGTGGACGCAGCAGCGACTTCAGCGTGCAGCTGATGGCAATGAGGAAGAGCTTGGCGTGGTAGTCACACACTCGGGCAATGGTGCTGGAGGAGAGCTTGCACAGTGACGCCTTCATGGCAACAATGCGTGTGGAGAGCACCTGAGCCACGGGTAACACAGCAAAAGGCACAAGGAGAGGCAGGAATTAGCATAAGCTCATTAAAGCTCTGCTGCTGCTTTATTCTCTGCTCTCCCTTTCTGCTGCAGGAGTGACAGGAAAAGCGAACGCTGCGCACGTGAGTGCTGTGCTGGGCACGTGCTGCTGTTCCCAGAATCTGCTAAAAATAGACTTCACCATCTCACCTCAAGCTTCCAACAGGTAGAGACCCTGCTGGTATCAGTGAAAGTGAATGCTGTTGGCACTGCAGCTCTTCCCAGCTCCACCACTGCCCAAGCTGGGCACTCAGAGAGTGCCACTGTCCTCACTGGCACTGGCTGCTCCCCACTCCAAGTCCCTGAGTGTCCCCAAGCCTATCTGGGAATGAGCCCAGAGCTCCCACCTGCTGCAGGGCTGCATTCTGACGCATGTACTCCTCATGCAGCTTCTCCACCAGGTTCTGCACCATGCTGGGCTGGACGTGGAGCAGGATGTCCCACCAGTCGTAGCCTGTCACCATGCAGTACTCCAACAGGAACAGCAAGTGCCGCAGGGACATGTTCATGTCCAGCACATGGCCCATGGAGGGGGAGATGCGCAGCATGCTCAACTTGAAGGGAGGAACCAAAGTGAAACTGGCTTCAGGGGTGGGCTTGAAATTGTCCCACAAAGCTACAACACAACATGGGGCTCAAGGAAGCTCAGTCTTGACCTAGTGATAATTTCTGCACTGACGGGATACATCCCTTTCCAATACGGATCTCACAGCTGAAATTCCCAGTGTTTTCTGAGCAACCCACCACCCCTCAGATAACCTGGCTGAGAAATCACAGAAGAGAGCACCAACCTTGCCGTGACTGTCCACGCCAGCCAGAGCCAGTGACGTCCAGGAGAGCTGCATGGCCTTGAAGTGCACCAGGGGCCCGGCGGTGCGCGGGCGCTTCAGGGCCGGCTCGTCCACGGGGCGCTGCGAGGAGGAGCCGTAGAACACGGCCATCATCTGCAGGGACAGCCTGTGCACGATGTGCACGCTGCCGTCGTGGAAAGCCAAGGCCAGGCCTGGGGACAGCAGGCGAGTGAGCAAAGAGACGTAAGCACGATGGCAGATTCAACTCCACTTTCACAGATCTTGTATGTAAAGCTGAAGGTGTTCATCTTCTGCATTGTTGTTAAAAAGATTTATTTGTATGTCATAACGCAACTGAATACTCTAGGCCATAATCTCTATCAAATGCACCAGCCAAACTGTATTTAACTGGTTTTCTGCATATTTTGCTGTTTTTCTACATGCCTAGCTGCTAGTTTAGACCAATGTTTATAACAGGTGCATTAAATGAGCCATTTTTAAGTGTTTTTCTGCAGCCTATCTAACTTGTTAAAACTCTTCAAAACTACTGAAGCACAAATCGTGCTAAATCAAAAGAAAAAATACTAAAAAACAAAATACCAGGATCAAAAAAACCCAAAGTAAAAGTAAGCAGTAAAGTTCTGGACAACAATAAATCATTGCACGTGGAAAGTTCGTGTAAAACACGTGAGCAACATAAAGGCACCAATCAAAAAATACATAATTGTGCAAACAGTAGTCTTAAAATGTATAACTAAGACTAAAAGTAAACAATAAATCGACTTCTACATAATCATATTAATCTGTAATCCAAAAGTCCTTTGTTCCTGCAATTTTATGCTGTAATTCTTAAAATAATGAAGGTACAAAGCGTTTTATATCTGACTTGAATAGATACAACTTATATTTAGCAATTTGTTGTAACTGAAATATCAGTAGACACTTATTCAAATACCAAGTTTTAATTTTCCTATAGTTAATTGTTTTAAAAACAGCTTCTAAGTCTTTGCAATGCCCTCATTATGATTTAATAAGTTTTGAATCAGCTCCTCCCAGTGTGACAGAGCCTTTGCCCAAAGCAGTGGCCACCACTGAAGCCCATGGAGAAGCCAAAGGGCTGGGAGCTCACAGCCCTGCCATCAGCATTTCACAGCCTTTTCCCACAATGAGAAACTGGCTGGGAAGAGAACACACCCCGTTTGAAAGTTTTCCTTCAGCACTCCACATGCTTTACTCCAGCTACAGCTCAGGAGGTGAAATTTCAGGCAAAAGCCACATGTTTAGGACCAAGACAACAGGAATTCCTTACCCAGCCCAGGGAAGAACTTGGTGTCATTTGCCACCTTCAGATCAGTGTTGGTCAGGGAGACTGGCAGCTTTGGCAGGGCCACAGCTGACACCCGGTCCAGGTCGTTGGTGGCAGACAGGATCCTCCACTTCAGGATCATGGGCTGCTTGTCTCCCACTTGGGAAAATAAGGAAACAAGTGAGAATTTTGTCCTAGAGCGATCAGAAAATCCACCCCTCATTTCTGCCCACACTGCCCCAAATAGGAGCACAGATCACTGGTATATTTCCCATATATTCCCATATGTTTTCCTATATGTTTCTTATGTATTTCCCATATATTTCCAGTATGTTTCCTTCATATTTCCCTATTTTTCTCCTGAATTATACAAACAACATGTTTTGCTAAATCTCTTTTGATGGGAAGCTCTGCTGTGGGTGATTAAGATCCTTATATACAATAATCCTTTATATTTCACTAAACAAACTGCCCTGATTATTTCTGTTCTATCTGAGATCAGGTGCAGCCCAGGCAGCCAGGACAGGGGATTAACCCAGCTCTGCTGCTCAGTCCTGGTCCTTTGGGAATCTTTGCTCCACCAGCAGCAGGAAGGGCGGCTGTGCAGCAACACACAGAAAATGTCTTTTATGAAATGAAAGCAACAACCAAACCCCTTCCTGGAAACAGCAAATTGCTGCCTATGAAAACAAACAGACAGAATGGACTGAGAACACCTGAAAATAAACATGTGATTCTGAATAATCCCATATATGGGATAATGAATGTGAAAAGCTGTGCTGCTTTTTATCTCAGATCAAGCTCCTGCTCTTCAGAGTCCCCAGTGCAGACACTTACCCACAGGAGAGATCTGCTGGAAGATGTTGTTGACAGGCAGGCCCTCCTTCCTGAGGGACCAGCACTCCACGATGCTGTTGTTTTGGTTGGAAGCACAAAGCAGCACCTGCAGAACAGAGCCCCCCATCACAACCGGGAGGACGCTGCCCTGGTCATCCCCACCCTCCATTTCCAGGGTCCTGCTCCCATTCAGGTCGTGCTCCACCACCAAAAAAGCAGAGGATCAAATCAGTGGGAGGTGATGGTGAGGTCCCTAATTCCCCCCAGAAGTGCAATTGGGAATGCCAAGAGTATTGCAGGAGATGCTGGACACCTCCAGACCCTCAGAGGAACGCCAGGTGGAGCAAAGAGCAGCTGCCCACCTGCTCTGACATGTCCCGAGCCAGGAACTTCAGGTGGGTGATGGCCGGGTACTTGTCCTTGCGCGCGGGGTCGGTGGTGCAGCGCATGAAGAGCGACGGCAGGATCTCGGTGTCGATCTTGCACTTCTCGTTCACCACGCTGACACAGACCTTGTAGAACTGCACGGGGGACGTGCTGCTGCCATCAGACGTGGCCACCACAATGTTGCCCCCGCCTGTGAAGGCGACGTCGGCCAAGGCCACGCGGCAGCGGAGGCGGCACAGGCTCTCGGTGGCCGTCAGCACCTGCCCGTTGGGCTTGAGCAGGGACACGGTGACCAGCCCACTGATGGTGACAGCAATCCAGCCCTCCATGGGCTTCCCACCGAACAGCGTCAGCGACGGAGAGAATTTCACCCGGGAAAACTTCTCGCCAAAGTTCGATGCTCCAGACTGGAACAAAGGTCAACAAAACTTAGGTGTTTGCACCCAAAATTTGTGCCTGCGGAGCTCTTCTCACGGGAGAGGGGTAGGATTTATGTTTATTTTAAAAACACAAGCAGGGAACTTGTGCTTGGCAGCTTTGGGCTTTCAGAGTCTGCAGAATCACACACGTTTCCAAACAAGGAGCTCATCTCTGTGTCCAAATCCCTACATCAAACCTCAGAACCACAAATGCATTTCCTCTGAATTCCCACTGATAAAGAAAGAACTGCTCTATCTCCATGTTCCTACCTAGAACTGAGGTACTGGACTAAGACTGAAACACCAAGAGAAACAAGGCTCCAACCCCACTTGGAATTCAGCAGGAATCAGGAATCTGACCTCTCATTGACTGGAAAAACTTCCCATGGCCACAAAAGAGCCCAGAGAACACAGAACACAGAGAACACAGGCAGGATCTTGAGTTCTTTGCCAAGACCTGAGCCAGAGTTGCAGCCCAGATCCCTGACAAAGATGAGACAAACCTTCTCCACGTGCAGTGCCAGCTTGACACCATTGTGCAGCCAGGACAGGGCCACCACCGGGTCCCCCTCCACCACGCTGCCCACCGTGTTCTCCCAGCTGTTGGCCAGGTGATCTGTCATGCTCCAGCATTTGATGTGGCCATCAGCATCTGCCGAGAGCAGCCTGGAGCCTGTGACAATGACACTGCATGAGAACACGGGGAACAGCTAAATCCCCACAAGGAATTGCATCCCATTGCTTTGGGACACGCCCAGCATGGGTGGGACACAGCGACAATGAGGGATCCGAGCCCACCTGACTGATCCCACTCCAAACACGTGATGACCTCAGTGTGGCCCGAGTTGACAGAGTAGACATCCCAGGGGTGCTCGGTGTCGATGATATGGACCATGTGGGTGAGATCTGCATGGACAGAGAAGTGACTCCCTGCCCCCTGCCACTGTTTCTGAGCCTCAGTGCCTCAGCTAACACAGAGAAAACATAAAATATTTTATAGAAATTATCTGGGGTAGTGTAGCAACCGTGCTGGGAACTCAGTGATGGGCCAGACACCGACGTGGACCTGGTGCTGGCTTAGGGGAACAAAACCCACTCCCCAGGAACAAACTTGTGTTAGACACTGCCAAAGGTTGAGGGAAAGAAGGAAAAGGAGGAGCAGGAGCCGGGAGCTGTCAGGGGCAGGGCAGAGCTACGGCCCAGCAGATCCCAGCTTTCCCAAGAGCACCGGGAGCTTGCAGGAGAGATTTGCCAAGGGGCACGCGGTACCTTTCTCCTCCTCATTGCGGAGGTCGGTGGTGAAGGCGATGAGGTTGCGGCAGGACCAGGCGCACACCAGGGGGATGGAAGGGCAGTGGTTGCTCTTGGGCTTCTTCTCCCACTCGCACACGTACGCCAGGTCCATCCCGCCGGCCCGGCCCCGGAGGGGACACGGGACAGCCTCGCTCCTGCCTGGGGGCGACACAAGGCCGGTCACACCGGGAAAAAACCCGGGCGGTCCCGGGGGGAGGCGGAGGGAGCCGGCCGAGGGTACCAACCCTACGGCGGGCGGGGAGTGTGGGGCGGGGCGGACACGGGGACGTGCCGGAGGTTGCCGGGGCTGGCGGGAAGGTCGCGGGAGGGGCTCAGCGCTGCCACAGGAGGCTCCCCGGGGCTCGGGGCTGCCCCACAGGAGGCTCCCGGGGATCCCGGCCCGGCCGCACTCACCGGCACCCGCCGCCTCCCGCCGCTCCCCAGGACCCCAGCGCCTCCGCGGGCTGCCCGTCCCGCGCCTGCGCCTGTGCTCAGGCATCGCCGCGGACACCCTCAGAGAGCCAGCCAGTGGCTCTAATTAGCATAACAAACTACCCAGAACCCACTGGGCAGACATAGCAAGCATATCGGCATATTTTGACATTTTGGGAGAAATCTAAGAAGAATAAGGGGCTGAAAAACGGACAAAAGCTTGGGGAGATATTTATAGAGTTATTGTCGAGCCACACTATAGTCACCCTATCGTTTATAATTTGTCTTCCCAAGCCTTTAAATAGCGTTCTGGGGGCAGGGTGATTCGTGCTCGCTTCGGCAGCACATATACTAAAATTGGAACGATACAGAGAAGATTAGCATGGCCCCTGCGCAAGGATGACACGCAAATTCGTGAAGCGTTCCATATTTTTCGCATCTCCCCACACCCAATTTTTGCAGCCCGCGCCGAACCGGCCGCCCCCCGACCCCCTCCCAAGCCTCCTCCCCACGGAGAGACAGAGAGACAAAGCCGGAGCAGGGGAGCACCGTCTTTATTGTTCCTGAACGCGCCCGTACCCGAGTCACACCAGTAAAGGAGGCGCGAGGGGCCCTTGGATCTGGGGGTCCCCACGGTTAATGGCAGTCGGTGTCGTCATGGGATAGAGCAACCAGAAAAAGATTCCTCCAGGACACACCCTGCGAGCAACCCTTGGCACATGCCAGGGACACGGAAGGGGCACACGGAGGTACCAACAAAATGCCCCATCTGCCCCCATGGCAGCTGCGGACAAAGCAGAGAGACCCCCGAAAGGGGCTGCACCCCTCCAGCAGCACGCGCACACACACACACACACTCATGTAAATATACACACACGTGATAAAAAAACCACAAGCTATATTACACTTAAAAACAGCCCCGTCGTGCGGGCAGGGCACAGGGTGTGGGGGCGCAAAAGTACCCGGAGCTCCCCACACCGGGCCCCCCGGACACCCCGCGGGCGCGGGGCTGCGGGTGCGGGAACGCGGCAGCCCCCGGGCTCTTCCGCCGGCTCAGCGATTGCTCAGCAGCCGCCAGGAGCTGTTTCACCGCAGAAAAATCTGGACCGAAATCACCCCACGAGCGTCACCGCCAGAGGGGGGGTTTGGCCCCGCCTGATTATTTTTAAAAAACACCTGGGTTATATAAATAGACACACAAAGAGTTCCAGGAGGGCTGTAAACACCCGGCTCTGCCCCCGGAGCAGGGGAAGGGCCGAGGGTCCAAGGGATGCACAAGGGCCGGACACAGGAGGGGCTGGGCAGCTCGGGGGGCATCAGCTCATCTGCCCCAGGTAGTCTGAGAGCAGCAGCTCGGGGGGCAGGAACACGCGGTGTTTGTTGCTCACTTTCATCTGACGTTTCCCTTCGATGTCCGAACCTACGGGTGGGACGGGGCGGTCAGCACATCCCTGTTCCTCCCATACCACCTCGGGGGTCTCCAACAGGGCGCTCCTAGCCCAGCCACCGCCCTCCCCTTCTCCCTGGAGCTCCCCTGTGCTCTGTCCCCTCTGTCCCCAGCCGAGTCCCTGCTGGCACCACGGGCTCGCTCCCCATCATTATCGCTCTCTTGTTTGCCACAAGCGGCTCCTAATGAAACGCTCGGCAGCGCAGCCTCCTCTGGAGGGATGGAGCCTTCCCTGACGTGGCAACAAAATCTTCTGGGGACGCCCAGGGCAGTGCGAGAGCACAGCTGCTCCTTGGGAGGAGGAAGCAGCCGCAGGAGAGGGAACCTCGGGAGCATATTCTTGCTTTGGACCAGCCAAATTTCCCACCAGAGCTGCGTCCGGCCGAGCCCCGGGTGTGTGGCTGCATTGGTGACCACGGCCGGGGCTGCCGAGGGAGCTGCGGTGGGGAGGAAGCAGGCAGGGGTGGGACCGCGGGGTTATCTGTGAGCCCCAGGGCAAGGTGGGGCCGAGAGGAGGAAGGGAGGAAAAGGCTGAGCTGGAGAGGAGAGATAGTGATGGAGGGAAGGGGAAAAAAACAAAAACAAAATCAAAATCAAAACTAAAAACAAGCAGACTCTTACTGGCAGAGACGAGATCCATGTACTGGCAGAGTGCGTGGAGCAGGAGCCGCTCAAAGCTGGGGGAGAGGGGACAGGGTTAGAGCCCAGGTGTCTCTGACCAGAGTGTCCCACAGGCTGCTCTGCCCTCCATCCTCCCACACCCACAGAGCAGATGGGGGGCACAAAGGGATCCCCAGGTGCATCACTCCCGTAGGGGCACCACGGGGACCAGGCCAGGTGGGTGTCCCCAGATGGAGACCCAGGCCCAGCCCTCGGGCACAGGGAACCCCAGCCCATCTCCCCCGAGATGGGGAAATACCTGTTGTCCATCAGTGCTGTGTAGACAGAGTGGGGGGTGACAGAGAAGAAGGCCAGCAGCTCCTCCTCCAGCCCCTCCAGCGTTCCCTGTGAGGAGAGGCAGAGGCTCAGCGAGGAAGGGGCAGTTTTGGGCACAGCCCTGGCACAACTGACTCCCCAGGACTCCTGCCAGCAGCTCCTGGGCAAGTTTATCTGGATGGGAGACAGCAGGGAGAGGAGACATCTCCCATCCCCAGCCCCTGAGGTGGGGAAGGACCCAGCTCCTGCCAACTCCATGCTGCATGTGCCAAGGGCTGGCACCATCCCTCGTGCTCACAGCAAGCCAGGGGAGCCTCGTGCCTCCTCGACAGCCAAAGCTCAATGCTCTCCTGGTCTCCAGAGCACTGTGACCCCAGAGACGAGCAGCACACGCGTCTCATTTGAAGACAAACAAGCCAGTGGGCAGGAGGAGCCCAGGCTGCATTTAAAGGCTCTAATTAGCACCAGGAAAACAAACAGAGCCCCACAGAGCAGAGGGAGCAGGGAGCCAGCATCCCCAGGGCTGGTAGAGCAACTGTCTGGGCAGGCAGTGCAGAACTGCACTCACCTCTCTCCTTCCTGCCCAGCACTTGGTGCACTTTTATCCCCTTCCAAAATATATTGGAATTTCCCCAAATAGCCTGTGAACGTGGCCCAAATGCTCCACTCTGTCCCCATACACAAAACCGCCTGGTTTCACCTGTCACCTGCTGCTCACTGCACAGAGACTGGAAACAACCACTAAAAAAAAATCGCCCTCTAACTGCCAGAAAAATCTGAACTGAGCCAGGAAAACCCATCTGCTAGGAGCTGGTGTGCAACCAGCCACCACTGCGGGGTCACACACGGGCCCCAGAGCACGCTCCCAGGAGCTCCTGTGAAATTTGGCACTGCCCTGCACAGGGTCAGGGCACAGGTGGCTGTGGAGTGACCCCTGCCAGCCCCAGCCCTGCTGACCCAGACCCCCAGCTCACCATGGGGATCCGGCCCCGCTTCAGGGTGGCACGCAGGCGGCGGCTGATGCGCTGGAAGCACTCCTGGGGTGTGTAGGCTGGGAGCTCTGCAGAAGGGGGATATGTAATGATATTATATCATGATATTATATCATTATATATCACTTATATATCATTATATATCATTTATATATCATATTTTGATTATTATAATGATATATTTAAGATGAGCTGAGTGTTTAGGTAGATCGATAGACATAGTGGGAAATATATTTAAAGAAGACAAATAAGAATATGGAATTTATAATGACATATTTAAAGTAAGTTAAGTGTTGTAGTGAGTCTATAGAAATGGGGAGAAGTATATTTGAGGAGCAGAAATATATGTATGATTATTTAGAATCTTTATTAAGGAGCATAGTTTTAGTGTTCCATATAGAAAGTTAAAAAATTGTTAATATATGTTAGAAAGAATTTTCCAAATTTAGATCCCGATTCTGTTTTAAGTGAAACTTTCTGGGATCCTTTCTGGGAAAAGGGAGAAGGGATTCAGGCACAGCTCACAGCTCCAGAGGCTGCAGTGTCACCTTTCAGGAGGACACAGTGTCCCCTCAGCTGCCCTGCAGGGCACCTTGGCCACCCCTTTCACAATAACACCCTCCCCAGCACAAGAGGGGGCGTGACATTGGGGGATGGATGTGTGCAGTCACTCCTGGTTCCCACAAACCCTCCCTGGTCCATGGTGGAGGCATAATCCCCCCACTGACACACCCATGGGATGCTCAGGCATCCCCTGGCCCCACCATCAACAGGGAGTGGGTGCAACCCTCAAGGAAGGTCACCCTTCCCAGAATGTACACAAGGAAGGAAAGGGAGAGGCTGTCCCCACCCTGCGTCCCCTCCCAGCACCTTTCCACTTGTCTTCATTCTTGACAGGCAGCTTCCTCCTGTGCTTCTTCCTGGCCTCCTCCTCCAGGTAGAGCAGCACCCGCTCCTGCTCTTCTCCCGACCGGTTCATGAAGTCGTTCCAGATCTGCACAGAAGCCACCAAGCCCCACTACAGAGGTCTGTGGGGAGCACCTGGCAGTGCACAGCACTCCCCACACCCCATGAGCCCCCTCCTCACCCATCTGTCCCCAGGGATGGCCCCAAGCACCACAGCAGGGAGAGGCCACATTTCAAAACACCCAGTTACAGGGCCAGCATGAGGAAACAGGGGTTTGGCAAGGGGCTTGTGCCAGAGGAAGTGCTCAGCTCACCAGGCACCCGCTGCTCTGCAGGCACAGCTCTCCATGAGAGGATCTGCCTAGAGATTCCCCACCCCAGGACCCATCACCCCCCAGCACACAGCAGATCCCACAGTTCCCAGCCTGACACCAGACCAGGCAGTACCTCAGGCAGCTCAGGCCAGGGAGGCAGAAGGATGGAGAATGAAGCACAAGCATGTCACGCCATGCCAGGACCCCCCAGAGCCCCAAGCCTGGCTGTACCCACCTCCACATAGGTCTCATTGTTACAGGCCTCGGTGAAGATGCTGGGGGGAGCTGAGTGGGTGAGCTCTCCCTCGTCACTCCCACAGTCATCCTGCTCCAGAAGGGTCATCAGGTAGCGAGCTGAGGGGAAGAGCAAAGTCTGAGAAGGGAGGAAGCACCTCCAGAGAGGCCTCTTGCCTCTTGGAGGAAACAAGGCACCATGATTAGCACCACTATTATGATAACTAAAATGTACAAACCCATTTTTAAAAGCCTCTTCACCCATGATGTTAAATTCAGTCCATCAAACAGATCATCTAACCAAGTTATATCATCAATTCTAACCTTTGCTACACCTTCCTTGAGTGTTGCATGCTTTTGTGGATGGATTCTGCATGATCAGATAAATTCATACAACACATTCCTTCAAAATCTTCACATCCACGTCCATGTGCTAATAAAAGGGAATCAATTGCAGCCCTGCTCTCCAAAGTTGCATGCCTATTACTGTTAGCATGTCACTCAATGCAAAGCAAGCAGAACTGGTCTCCTTACAGGTTCCCTTGCCCAGTACATCCCCACTTGCCAAGGGGAAGAGACCCTGGCCAGGTCCTTACTGTTCTCCAGCCTCTGGAGGCTCTTGCGGCCCTTGGCCCTGGGGATGAGGTCGGAGTTGCGGATGGCCTTGTTGATGTAATACTGCTTCCTCTTGGACGGGGAGAACCGCTTGGACGGGGAGTCCTCCAGCAGGGGCAGGCAGTCCTCGATCCTCCTGCAGGGACACAGAGGGAGGGATGAGCCCACCTGAGGAGCCTGGGGCAGCTACAGCAGCGTGAGGACGAGGGGGAGACGGGGCATCAGAGCAGCAGTGCCATTGTTGGCACCGCATCCTCCCATGGGGACTGTCCCCGTCGGGTCACCGCCACCTCCGAGGGCTGGCTCGGCTCAAAGCAGCTGTGTGTCAGCACTGGAAGGGCCAGGTAATTAACCTGGGTAATTAATGATGCAGAACAATGGATCCATTCCTGCTGGGCCCCTGCTGCACCTCACACTCATGATCATCCTGAGCAGACTGGCAGCAGCCCTGCCATTCCTTATTCCACTGCCAGCTCCTGGGAGAACCCAAGCCTCTGTTCACAACATGGACAGGGTGTTGCTTAACCAGTTTACAACTTAAGAATGACCATAAAACTGAGGAATTTTATGGGAAAATGAAGCCACACTACGAGCGAGCAGCTTGCTAGATGCTGAACACAACTGCTTTGGTTTCGAAGTTTACTAAACACCAGAGACAGGAAGTTTCACTGCCTTCACTTGTGAAGGAGCTTCCCCTCAGGGCTGTGTTGATTTCCTTTAGCGCAGCAGAAGGTGGGGGAGAAAATCAGCACCCCCAAAACAACCCCCAGGACTGTCCATCCAGGATGAGGAGCTGCAGGACGCCTGCCCAGAGTGACCACTGTTTCCAGAGCAGCACCACAGCCTTGCTCCATCCACAGGGCCGTGTCCCCACACTGTCCCCTTCTTTCCAGCATTCTGGGGCTCGTGGGAGCCCAGTCCTGCAATCAGGTCCTGACAGAGCTCATCTGGGCACATGGCAGAGCAGGCTGTGCTGTCCGATTGCAGCCTGGGAAAACAGCCAGCTCCTTGCCCTCACCAAAACCTTGATTTTTTTCCCTTTGCCTGCATGGGGGCAGTGATACACTCTTGGCTTCTGGGAGGGGGTAAATAAACAACCACCCCCTTCCAGGCTGGAGAGAAAACCGTGACAAAGGTGGGCTTGGAAAGAATTAAAAGACACTCAGGTATCAAGGCAATGCCCAGAGGATGGGTGGGGAGCAGTAACCCAACCTGCCACAGCCAGCAACCAGGGCTGGTGGATCAAGTTGTGATACAAAGATGGCTACAAAAACCTGAATAAACAGAAGGAGTCACCTTACGCTGGCCCCAGCTCGGGGGTTTGAGTACACAGCTGTGAGCCCGGCACTCCCTGGAGCCAGCACGGCCCCAGAAAGGGATGTCAAAAACCAGTGTCAGCAGGGTGGGGAGCACACCTGGGACCCCACGGGACACCCCCAAGACCCATGGCTGGGAGGAGAACAGGCTGAGCCACACTCAACTCTCTTCCTGAAGCCTCCAGGGCTGTTTGTGGCTGCCCTGGCACCCAGCACTGCCACGTCTGCCCTGGCATTGCCACCTCCACCCAGTGCCAACCTGGAGGTTCACAGGGGACAGTGATCTCGGGCCACTGCCCCCAGAGGGAGCGACCTGTATCGGACAAACATCGCCAGCCTCTGAGTCAGGGTCCTCTGACCAGCTGGGTCAGGCTGAGAAGGGACCCCAGGAAAGGTCATTCCTGGGGAACCACAGCAAACCATAACCCCAGGGCAATGGGCCCGGCAGCTCCGGGGACACCGGAGCACGGACAGATTCGTGGCTTCTCCTCCACATCCCATTTCCCAGGCAGAGAAAACGCCTGGAAGAGGAACTGGTTCCCTGCCGGGGGATTTCTGACCTATTCCTGTCATTTGCCCTTTGGCAGCAGGACAGCAAGGACCTGCAGAACAAAGTCAGGGACAGCTGAGCCCCCGGTACACCCGTGCAGGAGCGGGGGGCTCCAGCCCAGCCCCGCCACCACGAGTAACCCCGACGCGGGTCGGCAGCCCCGGTGACCGGGAGCACCGTGACCTCGAGGGGGTAAACACTAATTGTAAGGCTCATTATCGCGGTGCCGGGCTCCGCTCTGACACCGCCGCGGGGCCGGGGAGCTGGGGCCGGGCTGTCCCGGGAGGCGCCGCCGCTCCCCGCCCGCACTGACAGCCCGGGGGGCTCCGGCCCGGCCCCACCGCCCCACGGCCCGCCCGACACTCACGGGAACGGCTCCTCCGGGCCCGCGCCGCCCCGCAGCACCACCATGGCCCGATGCGACTGGGATGGGGACCGGGACCAGAACCAGAACCGGGACCCGCACCAGCACCTCCTCCCGCCTCCTCCACCCCCGGCCCGCACCGGCGGCACCGGGCCCGGCACCGCCCGCAGGAAGTGACGTCACGGGGGCGGGAGCACGGGAGCCCCACCTCGGGCGTCGCGGGAGGTGGGGCACCGGGGGTGCTTCGGGGAGCCCCTGCAATCGGGGTTCGGCGGCTGCCGGACCCCATTAACCCCGCGTGAATCCCCGTTGTCCCGCGTTACCTCCCCCGTTAATCCTCGTGAACCTCCAGTTAACCCCCGTTAAAGCCCCATTAACCTCCGTTAACCCCGTTAAACCCCCCGTTGCCCCCCGTTAACCGCCCCCCCTGCGCAGCGCTACCGGGGCACGCGCCCCGCACGGCGCCGTTCCCCCGCCCGTCCGCGAGGCGGCGCTGCGGCCACGCCCCCGCCCGGCCCCGCGGCCCCGCGGCGCGCAGCATTTGCATGCGGACCAATGGCGGCGGGGGGCGGGGCGCTCCGGGAGCGGCGGGCCAATGGCAGAGCGGGGCGGAGAGGGGCGTGGCGCCCCGGGCGCGGCGGGCCAATGGCGGGGCGGGGCGGGGCGGCGAGGGGCGGGGCCAGGTCCCACCGCCCGCCCGCCGCCCGCCCGCCCGCGGGGAGAGCAGCGCCGCGGGCCCCGCGCGCACCGGCCCCGCCGAGCCCGGCCCCGCCGAGCCCGACCCCGGGCGGCCGCGGCTGCTATGCGGCTTCGCGGCGCACGGCCTGCACCGGGTAAGGGGGACGCGCCGCCGCACCGGTTCCACGGATGGGATCGGCACCGAGAACGGGACCTCAGCCGCCGCCGTGGCCGGGACCGGGAGTCGGGGGCTGGGTGGGACCGGGGCTGGGGACCGGAGACCAGGACCGGTCGCCTCTCTGAGGTGGGCTGGGCCCTCCGCTGCCGGTGCTGGGCAGGAGCGCTGCGCCCCCTGCCCCCAGCGGCCGGTTACCGGCCGCCTCCCCCACGCGGGGCTGGGGTTCCTCCCCCGCGGCCGTTCACGGCCTTGACTCTCCGTTCTCCCCGGGCGCTGCTGTCCGGGCCGGGCAGAGCTCCGTGGCCCCGCCCTGTGCCTCCCCCCAGGCCCGCGGTCTCCCGGGGTCCGGACGGCGGAGGGGCCAGGCCGGACCGACCCAGGCTCGCCTCTCCATGTCGGGGGCGGCCGTTCCCCCCCGTTCAGCGGGACTTGGGCCCATTTGGGCCCCGCCGCCTCCGTGCCCGGTCTTTCTGAGGGCCGCCGGTGCCACGTGCCGCCAGGAGCGGGGCCGGGCTCAGTTTCGGGGACGGGACTCCTGTCCGCCTGGGGGTCCCCAGCCCCGTCCGTCCCCGAGGACAGCACCCACCGGACCCGTCCTCCCTGTCCTTCCCCTCTTCTTCCTCACTCAGCCTCCACGCCACCCCCGGAGCCCTTCCCGGCAGTGCCGGCAGCCAGCCTGGGGGTGTCCGGCGCGGCCAGCCCAGCCCCGGTGTCGGTGGCACAAAGGCCCGTCCGTCACACCCCCGCTGCCTATTTTTAGCCGCTGTCGCTCCCGAGCACCTGCCCCGGGTGACGCCGCCCCGAATCCCTCGCGGGACCCCGGTCACCGCCCCACGACGGGGACGCACCGGGCCCCGTGGCCCCGAGCAGCCGGAGGGACAAAGGGGCACGGCTCAAGGTCACAGTGGCCGCCGGACCGGGGTGTTACGGGGCCCTGGCTGTGGCCTCAGCGCTCCGGCTTCTCCGTGGAGAAGCGGCAGCGTGGCTCCGGCGCGGCCACGGCCCGCTGTGCTGGAGGAGGCAGCTCCACACCTGGTGCTGGCACCGACTCACTCGGGGAGTCGTGGCCCGGCAGAGCCACAGCGGCGGCGAGGAGCACGTGCCCGGGCCGGTCTCGCTCCGGTTCGCTCGTGGATGGCGCCGGGGACGGGGTTCAGGTGCGGTGCGGGGCAGGAGCGCGGTGAGCGGCTGCTCCGGGGCGGGGAATGTCCCCGCCGCGACCTCTCGTCCGTGGGGGCGAGACGGCGATGATCAGAGGAGAGAGAGGAAACTGAGGCACGAGCAGTGCTGGCCCGCTTGTGCCGCGCCTCTGCTGGCTCCCGGTGGAGGCGGTGGCGACGTGTCTGTCCGTAGCGTGAGCCGAGCCCAGCCGGGCCGGGAGCGGATGCAGCCGCTGCCGCGGTGAGGCGTGGGGGAAGCGGCTCCCGCCCGATCGTCCGCGGCCCCGGCCCGCACTGGCAGCAGGTTCCTCTTTCCAGAATGCGCGGGATCGTGGCGTAGCTGCCGGTAGCTGTCCCGGCTCCGCAGCCCCTGGGTCCGGCCCCATGGTCAGTCCCCGGGAGGGTCCGGCCGTGTGTGCAGCTCAAACGGGGCTCGCCCGTACACGGCACCGCGGTGCTGTGGTGAATGCCCTCCCTGCCCTCAGCGCAGGCCGGGTCACAACTGGGAACTGGGGCTGCTGGCCACACCAGGGCTTGGGAGCTCAGTGCTAGAAGGGGTTCTGATCAGGCTGCTGAGCTGTGGGGGTTCTGCAAGGCCCAGCTGTAATGTGCTGATCCCCTCAGTGTTTTCCAGGGGGCAAAGCAGAGATGAGCTGCTTGCAGCTGTTTCCTCGGAGGGCCCCCAGCCCCCAGGGAAGGGAGGGAAAGGGGCTCTGGGGGCGGTTGGCAGAGCCTGTTTGCCGGGGTTTCAAGGCTCTGCCTGTCCATCCCTCTGGGATCTGCCCCGGGGTGTTTTGGGGCCCCTTCACTGTGCAGTGCAGACCCCAGTGCTGCCCATTCCCCCAGTGCCATCACGATGAGCCCAGTGCTCCCCATGCTGTGTGTCTCTGGTGGGGATGTGCCTTGTCCCCTGTGGGGGACCCAGCGGACATCTCTCCCGGTGCCTGTTATCTGCGGGCGTGGGTCCCCTGGTATCCGCTGCCTGCAGGGTCGGGCAGGGCTATCGGGTCCGGCAGGCCCCTTCCCCCTCCAGCAGCAGGCCCAGCCGCCCTATCTCATTAGCTCGAGATTAATGAGGCTCCTTCGCTGTCTTTAACTCCTTCCTGCTCGCCAGCTCCTGCCCACAGCTCCACTGACCTTCTGCTCTACTTTTCCCACAGGTTTGCGCTGACGCCTGCCAGACACCGACCTGGCTGAGGATTAGGGATACCAGCCGTGTGCAGGGGACCCTGAGGCACCAGAAAAGTGCCAGGTCTGCAAGGGAAGGGGTGATGCACCGTGCTGCAGCTGCTGCCTGCTGAGCCTGAGGAGGAGTTTTGGAGCCTGCCTGGGACAACAGCAGCACCCCAGTCCCAACGAGCAGCACTGAGCCTGCGAAGACGGCGTAGCCCTCAAGCCAAGGAGATATTGGGCCAAGCCTGAGAGGGGTCACAGGGCACGTCCTCCTTTGCTGACCCGGTGTCAATTCCTGCCCTGACACCCCAACGGCACTGCCCTCACCCCCCGGCAGCCCCCTCCAGGGCTGCCCCCCACCCCGGCGCTGCCCAGCCTCGGCCCCCAGCCCCGCTGGAGCGCGGCAGCCTGCCGGGCGCTGCCCCCCGGGCACTGCCCCCCGGGTGCATCGCCCCCCGCCCCCCCGGGGACCCCCCGCCTGCCGGCAGAGCCATGAAGCTGCAGGCGGTGATGGAGAACCTGCAGCGGCAGCAGCGCGCGCGGCTGCAGCAGGCGCTGGAAGCGCGGCAGCAGGAGCAGCAGCCGCCGCCGCGCTCCACGTCCCCCCTGGCGCAGCCCCCCGGGCAGCCCCCTGCCAGCACCCCAGCCCGGGGCCGCGGGCAGATCCAGCCCCGGCGCCCTCGGAGGAGGGAGCGGAGCCTGAGAGCGCGCACATCCAGCGGGCGCAGATGGCCGCCCTGGCTGCCATGCGGGCGGCTGCTGCCGGCCTCAGCCACTCGCCCAGCCCGGGGCTGTCGGACGAAAGCCAGGCCTCTGAGGAGGAGGAAGAGGAGGAGCGCGGCGAGGAGGAGGAAGATGGCAGCGGGTACCAGCAGGAGATGGGCTCTGAGGAGGAAGAGGAGCTGTGAGTGCAGTTCTTGTGGGTTTGGGGAAGGGGCAGGGAAGTGGCACAAACACTGGTGGGTTTGGGCACAGCATGCTGGGGAGGCTGTGGGGATCCTGTGGCTTGGGGCAGGTGATGGATTAGAGCTGTTGGGATATTTCAGAGCAGGAGGCGCTGAGAGCAGCAGCTCAGCTTTGTGGCCATGATTCTTCATGCTGAGTTGGCATGACATCCCATCTCTAGACCCCAGGCTGGCGTTAAATTATGCAGGACCCTCGGCTGCCTCCAGCGTGCATCCTCTTGGGGCAGGGCCAGGACAGGAGCCATCTGGCAGAGCTCCGTGACAGAGCTGCTCCTGGGATGCCGAGGGCTGGTTGTGCCCCGCAGAGCTGCCCTTGCCAATGGGCTGTACTGGGCTCTACTGTGTGCTGGGTGGGTGGTCCAAGCCCCACAGCTAGGGAGGGCCTGTGGGGCGGGCAGGAGAGAGGGACAGACCTTGGGAACCAGTGTGGGACCAAACCTTTCCTCTCCCCCCGTTCCAGAAAGGGCAAATGGGATGAAGATGACTTTGAAGAGGACCTGGGTGAGGAGGAAGAGGAAGAAGAGGAGGAGGAGGAAGAGGAAGACTATGAGGAAGAAGAAGACATGGGAGAGGAAGGGCTCAGCTCAGCAGAGGCGGTGCGGGCGGGCGCGGGATCCCTGCTGCTCCGCAAGCCCCCGGCACCCCAGCACTACCGAGGAGAGCCACCACGGCTGCCAGGGGGACAGGAGCGGCTGCCCCCCGGCCTGGGCCACGCTCAGCCCCCGCCACCAGCACCTGACCATGGCGACTGGACCTATGAGGAGCAGTTCAAGCAGGTATGTGCCCGCCGAGACGCGCATGTCCCTGCCGTGCCATCCCTCTCCCTGCTCCTGCGTGCCCCTGTGTCTTTGCGAGCGTGGGGATATGCCTCCAGCAGTGCCGCCTCCAGCAGTGTTCTCCTCAGATCCAGCTGCTGTTGTCGTTAGGAATGCGTGGGATTTCTCCAGGGTTTTAGTGCTGGGCTCAGTCTCTTCCCCTCCCTGGTTGGGTGACTCCAAGTGGATCCTGTGTCCATGTTGTTCTGGCACAGGCAGAGTGTGATTTGGTTTGCTGCAGGGATCTGGGAGGATTCTTGCTGAAAATTACGAAAAAATCACCCCAGACTTGCAAATCTGGCGGGTCTCTTGGATTTCCTCTTCTCCACTCTCCCCAAGCCATTTTCCATGGGGACCTGTAATTCTCCCATCACCATCACTACTGAGGTGAATGCCTGGCAGGGCAACTCAGACCCCATGGATTCTTGCTGGGGGGCAGAGCTGCGCCCCTGCCACTGCCAAAATGCCATGAAAGAGTGAAACCAGTGAGAAATCACCTGGCTGCCTGCTTCATTGCCTTCCCCTGGCAACGAGGCCAGCATGTTCCCACTCTTCCAGCGCCAGAGCTGCCTGCACTCCACTCTCGCTGATGGAAGAAAACGTGCTGCAGCCAGGGCTCCCCGGGGACCGCCCGGCACCTTTGATGTGTGTTTAAATACATCGGGGTTTGGGGCTGGGGGAAGGGGCAGGACCAGCAGCAGCAGATGGGACCCAGATGGAGCAGCCAGGGCAGGGTGGCCTTTCAGGAGGGATGCGACCACCTCTGCCCCTTCGCCTTCAGGAGGCTGTCGCATCCCTTCCAAAATGGGGGAAGGGGCTTGCCAGGATCTGCCGGCACATCTGGATGTGGGCAGGCTCAGAACAGGGCTGGCGGAGGGAGCACCAGCAAGCAGGGGGCATGTGGCCATCCTCCTGGCACTGCCCAGCTGTGGGGATGGAGGGGTGCTCCTGTCCAGCTGTGGTGATGGAGGGATGCTCCTGTCCAGCTGTGGTGATGGAGGGATGCTCCTGCCCTGCGCATCCCTCGTGCCGCTGCACCCAAGCCACCCTCTCTTCTTGTGGTTTCTCTCTCTTGTGCTTCCTGCTGCCGGGGAGCGAGGGGCCAGGGCCGTGAACTCGTAGCTGTGAAAAGGCTTTTCAATACCGCAGCTCTGATCTTCCTGTTTGTCAGCGTGTCGGTGCCTTGGTCCAGACCGTAGGCTCTGCCAGGTCCCCTCTCACAGCCACAGCACTTGGGAGCACCAGCCCCATTCCCAGCGCTTCCCCTGCCCCCCAAGCTGCGCCCCTCTCCCTGAGCACCCCTTCTTTCCTGGGGTCACTGGGAAGAGCCTGGCTCCGTGGTGAATCGTGGAAGCAGACAGAGGGGGTTGGAAAGCCTCCGTGGGCGGGCGGAGGAGCGGAGGCGACGCGCAGGGCTCGGAGAGGCTTTCCCCGGGCACGTCAGCCCGCGCCACCGCGCTTGGATCGCGGCCCCTGGACCGGGGCCAGGGGCTTGCTGGCGCAGCCGGTGCTGGCCGGGAGCTCCTGCTGGCTGGCCTCCAGCGCGTGCCGCCGGGCTCCATCCCAGCCCAGCTGGCGCGGCCTGGGAAGGAGCAGCAGGAATGTAAACAGCGAGGGCAGCGCGGGGCAGGGGATGCCGTACCCCATCACCGCTCCTCGCTGGGGAGGAGGCGCCTTAGGGGGAACCCCGGCAGCTCTGGGATGCTGGACAACAGCAGAGTCCCTGCACGGATGGTGCTGTGCGTGGCTGTGCCAGCGTTCTGCCTGCCTGCTCTGTGAGGGATGGGCTCTTTCGGGATTCCTTTTTATTTTTACCGAAGGGCTCCTCAGCACCCCTGTTCTTCCACGAGCCTTGATGCTTCCCCAGCTGTCCAGCTCTCCCTGCTGGGGGTTCAGATCCAGTTTGGATTCAGCTCTGGTTGTGCTGGTGCCGCTGGTATCCTTGGCCCGTGGATCTCTGTGCTTGAGAACACCATCCTCACCAGGCAGTGCCATCCAAGCCCCCGTGCCTGTCCCCACACCCAAACCCTGGCAGCCAGGGGCTTGCCCCCATCCTCCACTGCCAGGTTTTATTGACCCATCTGGGACAGATTCCTGTGAACTGGTGCTCAGCTGAGCCGTGGGGGGCCGGAGGGAGGAGGAGGGGGCCCAGTTCAAGGGAGGAGGAAGGGGAGGGCGTGAGGAAGAGTTATGGAGGTGAGGGAGGTTAGGGAGCCGGCGCGTGGCACCTCCCCATCCCCAGGGACGGCTACTGCACAGGCAGAGGTCAGCTCGGCCTGACCCGGGCGCTGCCGGCGCGGGCAGCAGAACAAAGGAGCCCCCAGCAGAACGGGGAATTCGGGGGCAGCGGTTGCCGAGGGCATCGGCGGGGTGGGGGGGAAAGGGGACATTTTCTGGGTGGGAAGAGTCTCGCCCTGGGAAATGGCTAAAATATCCAGCAGGCTTCTGCCAGCAAGGGGCTGCTCGGGTAAAACTGCTCTGAGTTCTGTTCCCCAGCACTGTGGGGGCTCTGCTGCTGCTGCCCCCTAAGATCCCTCCTCTGATGTTGCTGTTTCATTATTGCTATTACTGCTCTCCACTAATTCTGGGAGTGGGAGTCCCTGGTGCAGTGGCAGCCCCTGGAGCTGGAGTTTCCAGCCTCTGCCTCTTTTGGAGTTTCCTGTGCTGCTGGTGCTCCCTCTGGCATGGGCACCCTGCACGCCAGTACACCATCTGACATTGCAGGGACTCGAGGAATCCGTCCCCCTGTGTTCATCTGGCTGCAGCAGCCACCGCTCTCCCTATGGGCTTCTCCATTTTGGGTGCTCCCTTTTGGGGTGTCCTGCAATGGATCCCTCAGGCTGATGCTTAACCCCTCGCCCCGTTTCTGCTTCAGGAAGGATTTTAAAAGTCACCACAGTGCCAATGGGATGCTTTGCCAGTGGGGTTTTGGGGGGGTATTAGTGCTTTAGTGGGGCAAGAGGTTTCTTGTGCTGGGGACATCTGAGCCGTGCCGGTGGCACACGGGTGCAAAAACCTCAGCCCTTATCTCTCGCGGTGCAGCGCACCCCGAGATACGACGTTTCAAAGTGCAGTGGTGGGGAAAAAATAAACCGAAAGCAACTCAGCGACCTCGGCAGGGCTGCGGGAGTGGGTGAAACCGGACCCCCTCCGCCCAGACCAGCCCCGCGCACATGGCTGCTGGAGCTGGGATTTTCCAGGAGGGTCTGGAAGAGCAGAGAGCCCATACCTCCTCTGAATTCCCACGTTAAGACGTGGGGGGAATCCCCTCTGAACCCCTTTCTCCCGTGGATTATTCTCCTTTTCAAAGCCCAAAGCCAGCTGGGGGCGTGGGGCCTGAGCAGGGGGCCCCGTGGCCTCTTAACAAGGGCGGGAGGGTCCATTTACTTTCTTTAAAATATTGATTAGAGCTTTATTGCATTAGCCAGCCGAGCGGATGAGCCGCCCCCAGGGAGGGCGAGGGGCCCCCTGCGCGGGGAAGGGGGACCCGAGTGTCATCACACAGCCAGGGGCCACTGACCCCCACCCAGAGGCAATTTGGCTCCCAGATAAGGGGGAGTGCCCTGGGGCCCCCAGTTGGGCGCTGCTGTGCCGGGGAGGTGATTGTGGTGCCTGGCCAGGCCAGCAGCAGATAACGCAGGCAAGCAGGGACCTGAGCAAGACATGACTTTGGGAGGCAGTGGGGGAGTCACCAGTGAAAAGGGCTGCATCCTCCCCCCTCACCCCACACTTAGCCATCGCCCCTCTCACCCTGCACCACTGCCCAGCCTGCCAAGGGGTGCTCCCAGCCAGGGATCCGGCGCAGTAATTGGCTCATAGTGCTCAGGGAGCATTCCCGGGGCTGTAATCCCACCAGATCCCTGGCCAGAGGTCAGGGACTTCTCGGCGAGAGCGGCTTAGCCGCCGAGTGCCTTCCCCAGCCAGACGCCTGGGTGCTCACAGGTGCTGCTCCCGGCATCTGGGCACCCCTGAAGCCATTTCTCCAAACCAGACCCAGGATGATTAACGACCTTGAGGAACAGGGGACACATCCTTCCTGCTCCAGGTGCCCAGTGCCTTCACCCAGCTGGACTGTGTCCCCCAACACCCCTTGTCTCAGGAGCTGGGCTTGCTCCCCAGGTCTGGGCATCACCTGCTTGTGTCCCCCCAGAGCCCCATTTCCCCCGTGCCTCCACCTTCCCAGAACCTCATTTCCCCCCACTCCTGGCCCCCCCAGAGCCCTGTTCCCTCCACGCCCCAGCCCCCTGGGCTGACTCAAGGGCTGCGGAGGTGGCGGCCGCCTCCCCTCTCGGCACAGCTGAACTAACAGGGTTTATTTAAAAGAGAAAAAAAAAGGAAAGAGCGGCGCAGGGAGCAGGGCCTTTGTCAGCAGAGCCCCCCACCCCCACCCTAGCGTTGGGCAAGGACAGCATTGCTCCATCACCCTATTTCTGGCCCAAACCGCAGGAGAAATGGCAGCTGGTCCCAGGGCCCAGCCGGACGTGCTGCAATCGGGGGCCAGGGCAGGGGGTGGTTTGGGGATAGGGGGCCCCCTGCTCTGAGCCCCTGGGGCAGCCAGACTGAGGGCTCAGGGTGCAGCTCCTGACCTGTTCCCTGACCCTTCCCACCGGTCACTTAATCTGCCTGTGTCTGGATTCCCATTCTGGCCGGAGCTCGGGATAATCCACCCCGTGCTGGGGCTGCTGGAGGCTGGGGCTCACCCCTGAGGAGAGTCCCCTGCTCCCCATGTGTCCCACGGGGAGGGTGTGGCCGTGTCACTTCTGTTCCAGCAGTCCTTTGGGAAAGGGCTTCCCTGTCCCCCCACAGCAGCTGGTGGCTCAGGGTCTCACCCTGCTACAAGTGGCAGAGGGAGCACCCAGGCAGGTACCAGCCCTAAACCCCTTCAGCAAAGGACTTCACCTCCTGCCTCCGCCTCCCCACCTGCCCACAACCACTGTGGAGCCTCCAACTTGGGCACCAGTGCCTGATTTTGGAGACTCCAGCACCTGGGACACTGCCACCTGCTCTGGGTGCCCCAGTGGGAGGGGGTCTGTCACTCTGGTGCCATCACAGTGCCCACCACCACCCCCTCCTCTCCGTGCGAGGAAGCCATGAGGTTTCAGCGGTGCTGGAGCAGCTCAGTGGTGATAGTTCCCAGGGTTGACAGCCCACAGCTGGCTCCTGTCAACCCCATCTGCGGCTGCTGGACCCCTTCCAGCTCCTCCAGCAGCTCCACGCTGGGGTTCCCAGGCGTTCTGTGCACCCTGGCCCGGCTCACGGGACCCCCGGGACCCCCACCGCGGTGCTGACGGAGGGCAGAGGTGCAGGACCTCGCATTTCAGGAACAGATTTGCAATTAGCCAAATCCCAGCGGGCGGTGGAAGCCCCGGTGACTCATCTGCCGGGGCTTACCGCGATCCCCTTCTAAGACGATCATTTACATATGGTGGAATTTAAACCCCTGTCTTGGCTTCCCGGCCTCGCTGCTGCCGCTGCTGCTGCCACCACCGCACCCGGGTCAGGTCCTGAGTGAGGGTCTTGGCCCTCCCGCCCTCAGGGGCATCACCCCGGGAGGCTCGGGAGTCACACAGGACGGACAGCCCAATTTGGGGGCTCACCAGGTGCCCCAAGAGTTTGAGTTGGCTGCTCTGCCCACCTTTCCCCAGCTCAGTGTTGCATAGCTCGTTCTCCCTGGGATTTGCCTGGTGGCAGGAGCTAGCCTGGTGTCCTTCCTCGGACAAGCTTTCTCAACAGCGCCTGACTCCGCTGGTTTAATATTTGTACAAGGTCCGGTGTGATAGCAAGCATGTGTCAAGGGCATGCACCAGCACGCACACGGCAAGGGCCGGCAGAGCTGCCGCTGCCGGGCTGGCTCCCATCCAGCCAGCGGCTTGGCCCAGCCGGGGAAACACCCCCAGCACCCCAGTTCCCCCTCGGTGACCCTTCACCAGCCTGTGCCACACGTCCGCACTCAGACACGGAACCGCTTTTGATTCCAGCCAGCCAGAGTCTGGCACGCTGCCGCCCAGCATTGGAAACGCCACGGCAGCAGGAATCGCTTCCTCCTCTGCGGGAAGGGAGCAAGCAGCAGTCCCGGGAGCCGGTGTCGGTCCGGAGTGCCGGGATCCTGGGAGCTGCCGGCTGGTCTGTGCCGTGGCGGGGAGGGCGGCCGACAGCGCACGGACAATGGGGGGGTCAGGGAGGTTAAACGGTGACTAATTCGCTCATTCAGCGTCCCCTCCGCCGCTCGGGGACACCCGCCGTGCCCTGACACCACCCGCGTACCCCCAGGGTCACCCACATGACGCCTGTACGGGGAGGAGGTGGGCACCGGGCACCCGGGTGGTCTCAGGGACCCCCAGACTCGCGTGCCGATGGCGGGACTGGCTTGTCGCTGAGCCAGGGGAGCACCGATGGATCCTTTGCCCAGCGGGTCCCCCTGGCCCGAGGAGGAGGAGGAGGCAGGCACTGGTGCAAAGAGGCACCTGTGGTCGGGCCGTGTCCCCCCGCGGAGGGGACAATGCTGGGAACCGGTGTGAACAATGGTGCTGACGGGAAGCTCCCGGGCCCCCTCCCCAGCTGCCCGCCGCGGAAGCGGCCCCCCAGCCCAGCCATGCTCCGGCGGCAGGAATCCCGCCGGGCCGGTCAGTGGAGTCACCACCAGCCCTGGCCATGCGGGCGAGGCTCCCAGCAGCACATCCCCCACCAGCAAGGTGTTGGGAGATTTTGGGGAGGGGGCACACCACCTCCCTGCCCCCAGCAGCCCCTTCCCACGGAGGGGAGGGGGGCTGTGCCCTGGGGGCTCACAGGGGATTAGGCATGGGGACAGCCAGGGGTGAGCTGTACCTAAGCCGAGCGCTTTATCTGCGTAGGAATCTGCTCCGGGGCTGGACGCTCCCTTTGCCCTTCACCGGGAGGGATTGGCCCCAGCAAACCCTTCACCCCACGGCAGGGGGGGCCGTGCCTAGAGACCTCGGGCACCCCCAGCCCTGAGTCAGCCGTGGCCTTACAGGAAATCACGTCCCCAGCGCCTCGGAAATGCCGCGGCCCGGGGCCCTCGCCAGTCCTTGGCTCTGGTTTTTACAAATGACTTTTCTTTTTCTGAATAAGTGCCCTCTCCGACCCCACTGCGGGTCCCAGCGTGCCAGAGGCCGGGGGCTGTGTATGGGCTGGGAGTGGGACGGGAAACGTGCCATAAATGTGTTTATTCTTGGTTAAAGAACTCGTTAATGTGCGCGAGTGCTTCCCCAGCCCAGCGTGGCCCCTCGGCTGTCCACGGGACAAAGGGATGCATCCCCGGGGGCTGCCAGAGGAAGGAAGGGAAGAAAAGGAGAGAGGTAGCCCCTCAGCCTGTCACTGCTGGTCCTGCTACCTGCCGAGACAGGGTGGGCTCTCCCCGCCGCTGCCTGCCGCGTGTTTTTTCCTTAAATACAGGAATTTGGGAGAGTTTAGCCTGTGGAAGGTGGAGGCTGCCACCAGCCCCCATCCCTGCTGCAGTGGCGCTTGGGTCTGTCCCCAGTCCCGGCTCACATCACGGTGTGCACGTCCCAAACCGGTTTTGGAGAGAAGGAGGAAAACCGAGAGTGTTGCCACTTCCTGGCGATGGAAAAGAAAATTAATCCCCGAGGTCTGAAAACCCGGAACCGAGCGGGGCGGGGGGAAGGGGAGGTGTTTTTAACTCCGACACGGACTCATGGGGCTGACAAGGGACTCCTGGCGAAGAGGGGATTTGCTTGGCACCAGCACGACCCCCGGCATTCCCAGAGCCTTGTGAAATGGCGCTTCCCCTCCTGCTTGTAATTGCCCCCCTTGCCCCAGCTCAGGGGGGAGGTCGGACCCCCGGCACGAACCACGCCCGTGCCGAGGGCTCTCCCGCATTCCTGGCATTGCCAAGGGGCCGCCTCCCGCCCGCCCTTTGAAAGCCAGCGGGTTGGGATTTTCCTGTAATCTGGTTTAAAACATTAATCCGGTCATCCACACCAAACGCCGGGCCGGCATCCTGCCGGGGCGCTGGGGCTGGGGTCAGGGCCACCCGCCCACCGCCTGCCTAATTCCTCCTCCACTTAATTATAGATCTGCTGGCAACAGCCATCTGGCTCCGTGTCCTCAGCCGGCCGGGGGCCAGGGCCGAGGGGGCTGCGCTGTGGCCAGGTGGGCTGGACACTGTGGCCAGAGCCAGCCATGCTGCTGGCATCAAGCATTCACCCTGGGGTGGGTCAGCACCGGGAGCACTGGGTAAATGGAGTCAGATCCCTCAGCCTGGGGGACTCTCATGGGTGTGGGGCATCTCCTGCTCGCCCCAGCCAGGCTGGAGTGGCTGTGCTGCAGCATCCCCTGGCACCAAACCCTGCCGTGGGGACCCCACGGTAAGAGGATATTCCTGGGGCAGCTGTGTTATGGATTAAGTCGTTTCCACCTCCCTAATTACGAAACATAAAAGTATTGACTCAGCGGCACAGCGCGGCCTTGCCTGCAGCTCCTGCCCTCCAGTACCTTTGCACCGAGCACTGAGTCTCTGGCTTTGAGCTGAGCAGAAACCAGGGCTGAGAGCAGGAGGCAGGGCACGGGCACGGGGCAGGGATCAGCACCAAGCAGGCACACGACTCAACACCTGCTGATTTCGGTGCAGCAGTGCCAGCAGCCGCCAGCCTGTGCCAAGCTCAGCTGCGCACTGGGTTTCGCACGCTGCCGAAACCAGAGCGTTTCTGTTCCTCAATTTGCATTCTGAGCCGTGCTGTCCCAGCTGTCCTGCGCTGCCGTTGGGGCTCACGGGGCGCTGGCTGCTTTGCCGTTGGCTGCGGATGGCGTCAAAGCAAGGAAATCCTGTGAGGGGCTGCCGGGAGTCGCTCATCCCTGTCCCCTTCCGTGTCCTGCCTGTGCGAGGGCGAACAGGGATGGTAAGGGAGAAGAAAAAGAGCAGCTTCGCAAATGCCACTGTGTCACACACTACAGTGCACACTGGGCACGTCCTGGCCAGGGCTGGGCACGTCCTCGCACCAGTGTGCTGCCGGATGAGCACCTTGGGCAGGTGCCCATCACTGGCAGTTGGTTCTGCTGGCAGTGGCAGAGCTAAACCGGGGTTGGGGGGGGTCCCAAGGGGAGCCTGTTTCTCTGCTTGGCACCACAGTGGTCAGTGAGCAGCTGCCAAGTGCAGCGAAGCTGTCGAAGTCTCATCGCTAACTGTCAGAAGCAGCTTGTGCAACACCCTTTGCCCAGCAGCCGTGGCGGGTGTGCTGGCAGGGCTCTGAGGTCACCGGGCAAGAACAGGGATCCCTCTGCCCGCCATCCCTGGAGACCCCCATGGCTTCATCCCACTTGGGAGGGGTGAGAGTGGCTACAGGCAGCTGAGCTTGGCATGGGACCACCGGGGCGGGTGGAGGGCCAGCACACGGGGCAGCCGCCTGCCGCAGCCACTAATCCCCCTGTCCTGGCCGGCCATGCTCTCCTCAGCTGACGGTTAATTTTCTTTCATCCTCTTAAACGCGTCCATTCCCCTTGGGGCTGAGGCCGGGGGGGGATGGGGATCATGACCCCAAGGGTCTTGGCAGTGGATGAAGCAGCGTGTTTGGCACTTCCCCAGGATGGCTCTGCACCCTGCAGGATCAGGCACTGGGGAAGCCCTTTCTTTGTGTGTGGCTTTTGGAGCTGCTCGAGGAAACAGGGGAGGCTGGATTGGCACCAGCCCAACTTCCCTCAGCCGGCACAAGTAGCCTGGTGCAGCTCAGCCCCGAAAATCACAGCGGTGCTGCTGTGCCGTGGCTCATTCTCCCCACACCACTCCCACTTGCTGGGGTTCTGGGATGGGAAAGGGCCTTTGAGGGTCTCTGCCAGTTGTGCTGATGGCTCCTGGCCTTGCCCTGGGGGTGTGCAAGGAGCTGCTCGAGCCTGCCGAGTTTCCCAGGGGAGCTAGGGGGGGTTTATGGCCCCTCTTATCATGCAGCCCCATTGATCCCTTTGATCGGTGCCGGCAGTCGAGTCCGGCCCTGCGGGATCCGGATCCTCCCTCGGGGCTGCACAAGGAGGGGGCTCAAGCCCCTCGCTTACAGTCAGGATGATACCCACCCATCCACCTGCCCATGGTCCTGGTGCCACAGGGCATAGCCACGGAGGGAGTGTGGCCCAGTGACCCGCAGCGGTGGCCCCGCAGTGCGTGCCTGGCGTGTTCTGGGGGGGTATTTATAGGCCCCTCCTGGCCCCACTGGCAGTTGTTCAGAATTGTCATTGAGAAAAACAGAGCTGTGGCAGCCACCCCTATTGGTGTCTGCCCCTACAGCCTCTGCTCCAGCACCCTTCCTGGGATGGGGGGGGGATTATCCACCAGCCTCCAGGCAGAATTGGTGCTGGGCTTCAGAAGAGGTTGTGTGGTGTGGCGTGGTGTGTGCCTCCGGCATGCTGGGCGCTCCAACCGGCCGGTCCTGCGCCGTAAATCAGGCAGGAATGTGCCGGGCTGGCGGGGTGGGGGGTCCCGGCTGAAGATGCCCCAAGCAGAGCTGGTGATTGAGGTGCAGCGTGTCAGAGCCTGGCCTAGCTCTGCCTTCCCCAGTGCAGGACACGTCCCTGCAGGGCCATGGCATGCAAGCTCGTGTCAAGGCACAAGTGGCTCCCACCACGGCTCCTGGCCGTGGCTCTCTGTGGCACCCCAAGCGTGGAGGGACCATGCTGAAGCATTGCTGTGCTGAGCAGGCAATGGATGCTAAAAATAACTGGGATCAGCGTTCCTCCCGGGAGGAGCCAGGGCTGAGCACAGTGTTGGCAGCCTGGGAGCCACTCCGTGATCCCAGCACCAGCATCCCAGAGCTGAGCTGCGAGCGGAGTGGGCAGGGAATGGCACAGTGAGACGCAGGCAAAGGTCAGCCCAAGCTGCAGGACCCCCCTGGACCCATTCAGGGACCTCTGAGCCATTTGGTGTCCTTTGAGCCACATGGCTGCTGCAGTGGAAGCTGGGGGTCTCAGGTGAGGGGACACATGGGGTAAGGGGGTTTCTGAGCATCTTTCTTTTTTTACACAGCTGTACGAGCTGGATGGTGACCCCAGGAGGAAAGAGTTCCTGGACGACCTCTTCAGCTTCATGCAGAAGCGAGGTGAGTCCCCCAACTGCACGCCCCCCCTGTGCCCCCGT
The DNA here is from genome assembly GCA_034336665.1 of Luscinia megarhynchos. Classification (NCBI taxonomy): domain Eukaryota; kingdom Metazoa; phylum Chordata; class Aves; order Passeriformes; family Muscicapidae; genus Luscinia; species Luscinia megarhynchos. The sequence goes on along the minus strand of CM067590.1, from coordinate 3,031,518 downwards.
GCCCACTCGGTGCCCACCCTGCTCCACCACACCCACCTTGCTCCCCCCACATCCCCCCCCGGCCGGGGGCTCATTTCCTTGCCTCTCATTAGTGCCCCGAGGTCACGGCTCCGGCTGAGCTGCTGGTTAATCTTTAACCCCTCAGCACAGTAGGGTCAAACCTGCTGGACTGGATCCAGTGCCTGCGGCCCCCCCTCCCTTCACCCATCACACCCAGACCTGCAGCCCCTCCCCACACATCACCCCTGGCTGTGCGCCCCCTCTGCCCATTTCCTGGGGTATTGTAGGGGGCAAAGCCCTTCACTGTGCCCTCTCTCTGCCTGGGGAGAGGCCACGGGGTGGAACCAGGGGTAGGAAGGGCTGAAATCCAAGCTCGAGGGTCCGGTTCCTGCATGGAAAACAGTGCTGGAAGTGCTGACACAGGGCTGGCTCCAGCCCTTTGTCAGACAGCACTGGGAAGGCACGATGCCTGCACAAGGGGGCTGGAGCTGCTGGCTGGGTCCCTCAGGGTTCCCCTGGATGTGTCCTCTGGGGTCTCACCCTGCCTGTGTCCCCTGGGTCCCTCCACCTGCATTCCCAGGGCTCCCTCACCACAGGGCTGGGAGGGGAGGGACCCAAATGAGGGAGCAGGTGCTGCCAGCCCACTCCTCATGCTGGAGGGATGAGCCCCCCCAGCTCACAGGAGACCCTCACAGCTAGATTGTGCCACCTCCGTTATAAATAACTTGCATTGCTGCGTGCTGCCTCAGCCCGAGGAACCGGCTCGGCCACGGCAGGGCTGTGGCTGGAAACTGCGAGTTTCTGTTTCCTTTGTTGGGGCTGATCTCAGCAAGAGGGCCCAGGGGGAAGGGGAGGGAGGAGCAGGAGCCCCCCAGCCCCTCCACTGCCCCCAGGGGTCTCAGCAGCTGCACCCCAACTTGGGGTGAGAAAGCAGCACTCCAGACCTGCTCTCTCCTCCCGCCGCTCCCCAGGCACCCCCGTGAACCGGATCCCCATCATGGCCAAGCAGGTGCTGGACCTGTACATGCTGTACACGCTGGTGACCGAGAAGGGGGGTCTGGTGGAGGTCATCAACAAGAAGCTGTGGCGGGAGATCACCAAGGGGCTGAGCCTGCCCACCTCCATCACCAGCGCGGCCTTCACCCTGCGCACCCAGTGAGCTCAGAGGGGAGGGGAGAGGGGCGAGTCCTTGGGGGTCCCTCTGCCCTGTGCAGGGGACAGGGGCTCAGCAGTGGGGAGGGAGAAATGGGGTGGCACAAGGGAAGGGGTGACCAGCCACTGTGTCACCCTCACCATCCCCGCCCGTGTCCTGTCCGGCCGCAGGTACATGAAGTACCTGTACCCCTACGAGTGTGAGAAGCGTGGGCTGAGCAACCCCAACGAGCTGCAGGCGGCCATCGACAGCAACCGGCGGGAGGGCCGGCGGCAGGGCTTTGGTGGCTCCCTCTTTGCCTACTCGCCCAGCGGCACGCACGGCCTCCTCTCCTCGCCCAAGCTGCCAGTGCCGGCGCTGGGGCTGGCATCTGCCACCAACGGCGGAGCCATCACACCCGGCCAGAAGATCAAGAAAGGTAATGGTTGGTTGGGGGTCTGCCTGCTCCAGGGTTTGGCTGCTATGGGGTCTGGTTGCAAGCTGAGCCCTCTCCTGGCCCCGGGAATAATGGGGAGAACTGCGTGAAGTGTGCAGGGGGGTGATGGTCCTCTCCCTTCCTTGGGCTCCAGGGCTCAGCCCTGGGACCCTGATTCCAATCAGCTAAAGTGTTGTGCCAGGACTGGGGACACCCTGGGGTGGTGGCACCCACCTATCCCTGTGCCCCCATCCCTGACACCTGCTCCCCCGGCAGAGGAGGACTCTCCCATCCCCATCTCCATGCCCAGCCGGCTCCCGGTCTCCCTGGCTGGGCACCCCGTGGTGGCTGCGCAGGCGGCTGCGGTGCAGGTGGCAGCGGCTGCCCAGGCCGCAGCGCTGGAGCAGCTGCGGGAGAAGCTGGAGTCAGGAGAGCCCCCGGAGAAGAAGCTGGCGCTGGTGACAGACGAGCAGCAGCGGCTGATGCAGCGGGCACTGCAGCAGAACCTCCTGGCCATGACGGCCCAGCTGCCCATGAGCATCCGCATCAACAGCCAGGGCACGCGCTCGCCAGGTCAGTGCCGGCCCCGGCCGCCCGCCCCGGCCGAGCCCCTGGCCCTGGCGGGCTCCGTAACGCGGCTCTCCCCGGCAGAGAACCGCCCGGACGCCGCTGCCGCCAGCAGCAACGGCACCAACAGCATCAGCATGTCCGTGGAGATCAACGGCATCGTCTACACAGGTGAGGGGCTCCCCGGGGCACCCCGCTGCTGTTGGTGGGGGCTGTGCTGAGCCACGCTCCCACCGCCCTCCACCCCGTTCCATGTGTCCTGGTTTGAAGGACAGGTGTCTGCCAATAAAGGCAGAAGCTTCTCTTTGAAATGGAGAATGTAAACCCCCTTCCTCCAAATTATTATTATAATTTTGAAATTAAGGGGCTCGCAGGCAAAGATAGGGGAATGAGGAATAACAGTTCTTTACTAGGAAAATTAAAATAGAAATACAGTATTACAAAGAACAATCCCAACCCTGACAGAGTCAGAATACAACCTGACACCCTGTCAGTCAGTCAGGGTGTTGGTAGCAGTCCCATTAAATGGTGGCTGCATCCTCCTGCAGTTGCAGATGTGGTTCAGCTGGAGCAGTGCTCCTGGAGAAGGTGCAGTTTTCCTCTGAAGGTCCAGGGATGATGTGGAAAGGTCTGATGTTCCTCTGGAATCCAGTGGAAAGATGGATAACTTGCTGTTCAAAATCTCAGTTTTTATCTAGGTAGGAGTGACTTGGCTCCTCCCCCTGGCTGGAGCATCTTCCAATGGGATGATGTAATTTTATCAGTCCTGCACTGGGACTCAATGGCCATTAACAGGAGATATCAACAGGGGGGAGGATGAGCTGTGAAAAAGATCAAGATGATTGCCTCACCCTGTCCCAAAGATGGCCCATTAGCAGAGAATATGTGCAATGGAGATAAGGAAATCACTACCCCAACAGATGGTCGTAGAATACACACTTCTGGCCACATCAGCCCAACACACCATGGCACGGTCATGCTGCAGCTCAGCTTTGCTCTCTCCCCAGGTGTGCTGTTCGCCCAGACGCCTGGCCCTTCCTCCTCCTCCTCCTCCTCCTCCTCCTCTGCCTACAGCAAAGGCAACAGCGGCAGCAGCCGGAGCAGCGGCAGCAGCGGGGTGGGGAGCGGCAGTGGTGGCACTGGGAACGTGCCCCCCGCCCCAGCCAGCCTGGCCGTGCCCCCCAGCTCTACCTCCAACAGCGCTTCGCCTTAATGCCCCAGAGCCTTGGGCCGCTGGTGGCACCAGTGGCCACGGGGGGACGGGGTGGCACCGGGGCTCACCAGGGTCTCAACAGGATTTCACCGGGATCTCACCAGGGTTTCACTGAGATCTCGCCTGGGTCTCACTGGGGTCTCATCTCGCCCGAGTTTCTCCGGGGTCTCATCCGGGTCTCGACGGACTCTGCCCTTTGTTCTCGTGTTGTTGGGTTTTCCTTTTCCAGGCAGAAAAGCTTTAGCCCGGGGGGTTTTGCCGGAGCCGCCGGTTGTCCGGCTGCGCCGCTCCGGGACCGTTTACCTCACTCACATCACACTTTGCACTGTACATTTATTATTATTATTATTATAATTATTATTATTTTTTAACTCGTGTTACCTCCAGACAGACGCACGGACGCCTGCTGACGCGAGCTCTAGCGAAACCCCCCCGGAATTCTAAAGGAAAAAAAAAACAAAAATCCGAAAAGAATCAGAAATAGGGAGATATTATTCATTTCCATCCTATTCCCTCCTTTGTTTTGGGAACTCCACTCTCTGCAGGATTTTAAGAGGTTGTTTTTGATTGTTTTGTTGTAAATAGCTTCTATTTTATTCTCAAAAAAAAAAAGAATCAAACTTTTAACATGCAAATGATATATATTAGTCTTCATCAGGGAAAATGGGAGCTTGGAAAAAAGTTGGAATCTCCTTTCTCCTCTCCTTATCGGTGGTTGGGTCCAGCTCTGCTCCTTCCCCCACCGACAAATCCTAATTTTTATTCCTCCCCCCTGCATAAAACTACTGTTTAAAGCCAATTTGGGCTTATTTCCTCCAAAAAACAAGCAGGATCCAGAGGATGGGGATGCTCGGAGCTGCAGGACGCTCCAGAGCTCACGGAGAAGCCGAAGGACCTGAGGATTTATTTTAAGCCTCACAATCTCAATTTTATTTTTTTTTACTATTTCCCCTCCTCCTCCCACCCCCAAAAAATAAATTCACCCACATCTGCGTGAGACACAATCCAACCTGATACCGAAACCCCCTCACCCCCCTCGGTATCTCCGTTCTCAGGTTCCCACCTGGAGCACAGGGTTTTTCCCCCTTCCCCAGGTGCCCCCCGGGGTGGGGGTTGGTCCAGGCTGGTGGGACCTCCCCCCCTCAATACCTTTATTTTTAATTTCACTCGGGGAAGTGGTGATCTCAGGGGATTTGGGGTTTTTTCCAGCTGTTTTTTTGTTGTTTTCAGCAGGTTTTTGGGTTTTTTTCATGCTGGAATCCCCTTGGTGGCTCCGTGGGGAGGGGTCTTGGTGGCTCCGTGGACCCTTTTTTGGGGGGGCCTGGGAGGGTCCGTCCAGCTCCTGCTGCTGTTGGGGTCCAGCCCAGCTCTCCTTAAGGAAAAATTCCAAGGGGGAATTTTCATGCCCAGGGCAGGCTTAGATTTTCTTAGTGATTTTTTTTGCATTGTACAGTCACTATTTTGGGTTGTTTTGGGTTTTTTTCAATTCTTTTTCCTCCCATCCTTTCCCTGCCCTCTCCTCCCCTTTTATTTTTGTTTTTGAGAGCGGGTGACTTTCCACTTTATTTTTCTTTTTTGCATATCGATTTAAAAATAATAAAAAAGAGCCTAAATCAGTTTTTTTTGGGGGGGGAGGTTTGGAAAGAAAACTAAACTAAAGGAGCGGCCCCAGCTGCAGCCGCCCCCCTCCCCCCAGCGTTGCATATCTTAACTCAGGTAAAAAAGGAAAATGAGAAAAGAAAAAAACCACAAAAGACAAAAAAAAAGAAAAAAAAGGAATAAAAAAATAAACCACATTCTACCTCTGAGCGCGGTGGCCTCGGGCGCACCCGGGGCCCCGGTGAAAGATTTCAGTTTTGCAAAACATTCAGGTATTGAGACTTTTTGATTATTATTAAAAAAAAAATTTAAAAATTAAAAAAAAAAAAGATAAAATAAACTTAAAAAACACTGAAAGTTTACATTTTATAATAACATTATTATACAGATTGTATTTAAACGTCAGAATATTTAAGACAATTGTAACCCTGTAAAGTGAAGAAGTATTAAAAAAAAAAAAAAATTGTTTTGTTTGGGGTTTCTGGTCTGGGGAGACCCAGGGGTGCCCACAGGGCTGTGGAGTGTCCATAGGATTTCTTTGTGGATTTGGGGTATCCCTTTGGGACTGTGGGGTGTCAATGGATTTATGGGGTGATGACAGGATTATGGGATGTGCATGGGATCCCGATAGGATTGTGGGGTGTTGGTGGGGTCCCTATTGGGCTGTGGGATGCCCATAGGATTGGGAGGTATCAAAGTTTTGTAGGGTGCTCATGGGGTTCTCACAAAGCTGTGGGGTACCTATAGGATTATGGGGTACCCACAGGGCTGTGGGGGAGTCCATAGGGTTATGGGGTACCCACAGGGTCCCTATAAGAATGTGGGGTTTCCACAGGGTTATGGGGTACCCACAGGGTCCTTTATAAGGATGTGGGGTTTCCATAGGGTTATGGGGTACCCACAGGGTCCTTTATAAGGATGTGGGGTGTCCATAGGGTCCCCATGTGCACACACGGCGTCCCGGGTCACCCATCCAGCGGCGACCGGGGCGGGCCCTGCTGAGCTTCCTGCCGCGTGCGCAACCCCCTCCCCTCGCGGGCGCGGCGGCGCCGCTGCTGATTGGCCGGCGCCGGGCGGAGAGGCGGCGCTCTGGGCCGTGGCCGCGCTCTCTGTGGCCCTGGCGGACCGCGAAGATGGCGGCGCCCATGGAGGTGGCGCTGGTGTCGGACGCGGCGGGGCCGCTCTGTAACTGCTCGGTCTGGGAGCTGCACTCGGGCTCTGCCCTGCCCGGCTACCGCGGCGGCAACAGCGGCCCGCGCGGGCTGGCGCTGCTGGGCGGCGAGCACCTGCTGGGGGCCCAGCTCGGCAAGAGCTACATCAACGTCTGGGAGCTCCAGAGGAAGGTACCGGCGCGGCGGGCGGGCCCGGGCGGCCTCGGCTCGGGGGGCGCCCCCGTGTCTCGCGGGGGGACTCTGGGCCCCGTGGGGGTTGTGATGGGGCCACTCTCCCTGCAGATCTCCCGGCCCTATGAGGAGGGGCCACTCCGCCCAGAGAACCCCCCAGATCCATGGTCAGACCCCTCCCTCAAGGGCCTCTCCACAAAGACCCCCCATGGCCCCTCCCTTCATGGAGATTCCCTCTGTTCTCAGACACCCTATTCTCTGCGGAAACCCCCATGGCCCCTCTCTGCACAGAGAACCCCCTGTCCCCGGTTAGACCCTCAGCTGCTCCTCCCTCCATTCCAACCCCCATCACCAGGGCAGGTGCTCCCCATCCCTGTCTTGCAGAGACCCCCACAAAGCTCCCCCTGAGCCCCCATGTCGGGGGGCCCTGCATGCAGCCCCTTCCCCTCTCTGAGCCCTCTCTCTGCCCCAGGACCAGCTGCAGCAGAAGATCATCTGTCCCGGGCCGGTGACCTGCCTGACAGCCTCTCCCAACGGGCTCTACATCCTGGCGGGGGTCGCCGAGAGCATCTACCTGTGGGAGGTACGGAGGGGCTGGGGAGCTCAGGGCCACACAGACTCACACCCTGGACGGTCAGGGAGTGTCCCCATCCCTCACGTGTCTGTAAATCCTGATCCTGGGATGCCACAGCAGGTGAAGGCTGTGCTGCCTGCAGTCCATGCGGCAGCTCACCCAAGTAGCGAGTGGGAGGAATTCTGAGAGAGGCTTAACTCTGCCTCCTTCTCCTCTTCCAAGCATCTCCAATGCTTTAGGGATCAGACATTGCTCCCATGAGGCAGCAGCAGCACAGGACTTGTTGTTCCTTCAGCACTTCTCCTACGTTTCAGCTGCGTGTGTGCCCAGGGTGCCAGCAGCCCCTGCTGTGCTCTGGTCATTGTCCTGCTGGTTAATTACTGCTGGATTACTTGGGATTACGCTGCATTCCCAGCACAGCACTGAGCATATAAAAGCAGTAGCTTGTCCTGAGCCTGGGATTAAACCCCAGGATGCCTCACCTGGAGAGCTCCCCATGCCTGGGGAGGTTTGAGCCTCATGGTGTGGGTGACTCTACCTGAACCCATCAGGGTTTGTTTGTACCACTGTACTTGTAGCATCTGGAATTAAATTCCTGCAGTGGGAGCTGCTGCCTGTGATGCTCCAAGCTGGGCCCTGCTCCAACTCCTGAAACCCACAGATGTGTTCGAGAGTATGGCATTGTCCCTCTGGCTCATTGCAGAGGCTCCATGGAAACCATCATGGAGCTGGAACCAGCCCCTAGAGCCCTGGTTTTGTGCTGTCTATGAAACCCCTTGAATTGAGGTTTGGTTTGATTTTTTGGTGTAATTCAGACCACTAATGGGAAGAAGTAGACTCTTATTTTATTTGAGGCTTTTTCTCTTCTTGGTTCCCTCCCCATCTGCAGTGTTGCCTTTTAATAAGAAATGCTCCAGGTTTGGTGGATTCCTTGTCCACCCTAAAGCCTCTGCTGGCCCAGGACCACAAGCCACCCCTGGGGTGTCCTGCAGCTCTTATAACCCCACTGAGACGTGTGGGAGGAGGGAAGAAGCCACCAAAGTAATATGAATATTAAGAGTGAACAAGAAATCTTTATTGCACACTTGTGACTTGACCAGAGGAACAGCTCTGGCATCACTGGGTCACTGGGTTCCAGAGTTGATGTGCCAGGACCTCTCCCGCTGCTGTGTGCTGAATTTCCCTGTGGTCCTGAAGCAGGCTGTTGTTCCAGCTTTACCTCAGTGGTGCCAGTCACTGTCCTGAGGTGCCAACAAGCTCATGTGGGTAACAGAACCCACCCTTCTCCCCTCACTGCACCAAGGGCAGGGCACCACGTTATCCCATCACATCCTTGACACCCTCCTGCCTTTCTCCTCACTGCAGGTGTCCAACGGGAACCTTCTCGCCATCCTGAACCGACACTACCAGGACCTCACGTGCCTCTGCTTCACTGATGACAGCAGCCACTTCCTCTCAGGGGCCAAGGACTGCCTGGCCCTGGTGTGGAACCTCTACAAGTAAGGGGGGCTGGGGGGCACAGGGATTTTGGAGCAGGAGATCCCTCTAAGCCCCCAGCTGGCTCTGTGCCTGCCATGTGGGCAGAGAGCCTTTCCTTGGGGTCTCACCTGGGCTTCTTGGGAACAGGCATATGGCTCTGACTTCTTTCTCTGGGTGACAGAGAGGGGATTGTGCCCTTTACTGAGGGTCTTTGTCCCTTTGGGATAGGGATCTCAGCCTCAGTATCCGTGTGCCATGGCTACCAGCATCTCCTATGTCCCACTTGGTCCCTGCAGCCAAGAGAGGCATTCCCAGTGGGGGCAAAGCCTGGCCCAGCTCCCCATGGGGCTCTGTCCTGGCTGACCCACCTGTCTCTGCTCTCCTCACAGCGTGTTGCAGGCAGAGCCCTCCCAGATCCCTGACCCCCGGCACGTCTGGTCCCGGCACAGCCTCCCCATCACCGACCTGTGCTGCGGCTTCGGAGGGCCCCTGGCACGGGCTGCCACCGCCTCCCTCGACCAGACAGCCAAGGTAAGGCTCATTTCAGAGGTGCCAGACCCTGCAGGGTCAAAGCCAGGCTCCTGCCAGGTGGCAGGAAACTGTCCCTGTCCCCAAGCTGTCCTGAAGCTTTGTCGGGTTGCAGTGGCTTTAATTTCTTGGCTGTCTCTGCAATGACTCAGAGCTGCCAGACCTGAGCTCTGCCTCTCCAACAACAGCAGTTTCTCTGCACCTGCCCCCAGGCTGGACTGCTGCAGTCCCTGTTGTCCTGGGAATAGGGTCAGCTCCTGTGTTTGCCATTGCTAATGTCCATAGGGAGAGGAGCAGGCTGGAGCCTGTGGGGCAGGGGATGCCCTGGGGGCAGAATGGCCACAGACAGGGTTCAAAGCTGTTTTGAAGCTGCCTGGGAAACTTCTCTTCTGCTCACAGAGAGGCTGTTCCTGGGTTCTGCCTTGGTTCTGCCTTGGACTCAGTTTCCCAGCCACAGGCAGTGTGGGATGCTAGGATGTCAGTGTTTCTCCAATCCTGCCATTAACATTCTCACCCCTGATTCTCCTGTCCCCTCTCACTCCAGCTCTGGGAAATCTCATCTGGGGAGCTCCTGCTTTCTGTTCTCTTCGATGTGGGGATCATGGCTGTGACTCTGGACCTCTCTGAGTACCACATGTTCTGCGGGGGCATGGATGGGTCCATCTTCCAGGTCGACCTCTGCGCCTGGGTGAGTGTATGGAGTTCCAGGTGTGCCCTGTCACGCCGAGTCACTATCACCTCCCCACTGCAACTGCTGTGACCTGCCAGAGCACAGGAGGATCTGGTTCCCCTGTGTCTCCTCTGCCCCCTCCAGACATGGTGATGAACCTGCTGGATTCAGCCTTCCTGAATGTTAACCCCTCTCCCTTCCTTTTTCCTTCCTTCATTTCTGCAGCCGGTACAGAGAGACCGGACCTTCCAGACAGAGCGGGAGAACGGGAAGGTCTTTAAAGGGCACAGGTGAGGAACCAGACATACCTGCCAGCCACCATCTGCCCACCTCACCAGCTTCTGGCAGTCCTGGGGTCATCCTGAGTTTAAACATCCTCTTCCCCATTCCAGGAACCAGGTGACATGTCTGTCAGTCTCCACAGACGGCAGCCTCCTGCTCTCGGGCTCTCACGACGAAACCGTCCGGCTGTGGGACATCCAGAGCAAGCAGTGCCTCAAGACAATGAATCACAAAGGTAGGAATGTCCTTATCTCCAGGATCCTCACTGCCAGAGGCTGCTGCTGTCTCACCTGTGTTGCCCTGAGCATTGCAGGTGTGTTTCTGCCCCTTGGTTCACACCCTGGGAAGGGCAGAGGCGTTGGAGGGAGCCTCGGCTGTCTGGACTGGTACTGTGACCTTGCCATCACGTGTTAACAACCCCCTGTGCACTGTCAGGAGTGAGTCACGAATTTCACCCTGTCGCTGAGGCCACACAGGATCCTCCTCCTTGTTTTCCCAAGGCAACAGTCACCCCACATGCACCCCAGCTGTGTCTGGAGGGGAGAGAGCTCTGTGACCCCGGCAGTAAGTGCCTGTGAGCTCATGGGGCCTGAAGTGAATCCCATATGAGCAGCCGTCTGGGATTTCGGTTTGATGGCTCCAGTAAATTGCAGGAGCAGCAATTGGGTGCCTCAGCTACCTCAGAGCAATGGGGGACTTTACCCCTCCTGTTGCTAACTGTGTTCCTCCCCCAGCTGTGGTGATTTCTGGCCCCTGGTGCTGCAGTGACCAGTGGGGCTGCCTTGGGCATGGCCGAAACCCCTCCCAAAGGTGGTGGGGAAAGCCAAACTCTGTTCCTCTGTGGTGGTTGAGCTGCTGCCTTAGGGCAGTCTCTGGAAGCCAGGCTGCCTGCAGACCCTTTTCCTCTTCCCTTTGGCTGCCAAGGACCATCCCTAATTGGGACCCACTGCAGCGTCCATCCAGCCTGGCGCCACTGGCACTAGAGGGTGAAAACAGACCAAATGGAGCTGTGAGTCATCCAAGGAGGGGGGGCCAGGCTTTGGCTGAGAGCCGGGCATTAGAGTCCTCCTGAGGCTGCAGGGAGGAATGGATGCACCAGGCTTTTCCCAGGAGGAGCAGGACCAGGCTGACCCCAAGCTGTGGGTGCTCTGCAGCCTCTGCTGGGGCAGGGATTTGGTTTCCCTGGCAGCCTTGGCACTGGCATGACTGCACTGTGCTGTGTGTGCTCAGGAGCGGGCTGGGAGCCCAGCACCCCCAAGCTGTGCCCTGGGTCTGGAGTCTCCACGAGGCCCTGCAGCCTCCCAGGGTGGGGAAATCTGCTGCCCCAGCCCAGCCCCCTCTTCTGAGCAATGACGTGAGCCCCCCAGCAAGGTCTGTCCCTGCTGCCCCTGCAGTGTGTCCTGCTCCCTCCCCAAGGCAGAGGTGACAGGGCTCTGACATGGTGATGTGACAGCAGCCCCTGGCCCAGTGTCCTCAGGACAGCATGGTCCCTCCGCTTGCTGGGGGCACACAGGACCCGCTGCCCTCCCCTCAACACTGCTGCAAATAAATCCAAGGAGCTGGAGTGTGGCTCAGGGCCAGGCAGGCAGGCCAGGCACAGGGGGCTGTGCCACCAAGGGTGGTTTATCCTTGGTGGGGGCAGAGCGGGTGGACTTTGAGAAGTCAGGCTGCTGCTCCTGGGTAATGAGCTGTGGCAGTGCTGGCGAGGCAGGGCTGCTCCCGGTCACTCTGTGTGGCTGGCACCACTCAGCGGGAAGCAGGAGACCTGTGGGATGAGGCTGGGAGCCAGCACAGCCCCCAAATCCCTCCAGGCCTCAATTCCCATCCTGTCACACGAGCTCTGTCCTTGTTTCTGCAAACACAGCGTGGCACAGAGCATCCCCGAGGGCTCGGTCCTGCAAGGCTTTCCCGGGATGCTCTGGCTGATGTGTGCTGCTGGCAGCTCTGCTTTGGAAGCTGGGTTATTTGTTTACCCCCAGCTAAGCCTAGTCCCCATGCCCAGGCTGGCCCAGGGTCACAAACTGCCTGCTGCCTTGGGGCAAGGTGATCTGGTACAGGATTTCCATCTGCACTGGGGCCCCAGAGTGAGTATGGCCGGGTGGTAACCAGGTTTAGGGAACTCTGGGTTCTTTCCCAAGATTTTCTCCTCTCCACCTTTCCTCTTGAACTGCTCCATGAGCTGCCAGTGCAGTGGGAATCTCACTGGTGGGCACTTGCCTCAGGAGCACAAACGTCTGATCTTTAAGGAGGGAGTGAAGCCATCAGAACTGGCAGGAACAGCTCTGGGGCCAGGCACTCAGCAGAGCTGCTGCTCTGCTGGTGGGACCCAGCCTTGGATCCTGGGAGAAACAGATTTAGGAGCAGGCTCTGGAGGAGTAAATGGTGGTGACAAAGCCCTCGTCCATGTCAGAGCTGCTTGTGCCTGTCTGCTCTGCAGAGACCAAAATCCTCCAGCAGCTCCAGGCCTCCCTAGGCCCCACCATGTCCCCTCCCTCACCCCACACCCTTCTCCACAGTACTGGCAGCCCCCTCTCAGGTGCATGTGGACCATCTTCACCTTTGCCTTTAGCCAGGGGAAATGGATGGCCAGGCTGTGGTAGCAGGGGGCAAGCTGGAGCGGGGCTGGGAGCTGCTGTGCCTGGCAGGGCATGGGGGACAGCCGTGGGAGCTCCCAGCGAGCAGGAGCTGGGAGGGGGCGGCAGCAGCCGCGGGTGAATGCAGTAATTAACGTGCTAATCAGCTCTGCCATTGAGAGCATGTGATGGATCGTGGCAGCACCGAGCTGCTGATGGATGGCAGCTCAGGGTGAGGGGAGCTCCCCAGGGCCAGGAGAGCTGCAGCCCCAGGCAGGGAGAGCTGCTGGGGAGGGTGGAGAATCCTGTCCACTGCCTGTGCCAGGGTCATGCTCGCTGTTCTCAGGGCCCTGACTCTCAAACCCACCAGGGTGCAGCCTGACCTGTCCCCTCTGTCCCACCACAGGTCCAGTGACAAACGCCTTCATCGTGCTGGCGCCTGCCAACATGTTCAACCCCGACGGGAAGCCCAGCGTGCCCCTGCCCAAGTTCAGCAGGCACCTGCACGGCACCGAGAGCAGCGATGAGCCGGGCACTGAGGGGCTGACGCTGCGCCTGGGGCTGCACCAGCAGGTACTGGGGGCCACTGGGCCCTGGGGAGGGGGGACAGACATCCAGGAGGGGTTGTGCCAGAGCAAAGCTTCTCCTCCAGCTGGTGAAAGCCGTTCCTCCCCATCCTGGCTGCTGCAGTCATTTGTCCTCCCAGCCCCGTGCTGCAGCGTGGGCTGGCTCTGCTGTCCCACCATTTCCTTGGTTGTCCCCAGGCAGGGAGGGTCACAGTGTCCTGCCCATCCCAGCCTCTCTGCCAGTGGTCCCAGAGCTGCTCCTCTCTGCCAGTGTCTGCCTGTGGGCAAGTGACAGTGACAGTCCTGCCAGAGCTGATGGATAAGCTCCCTGCTGGCTTGGTGGCAGCAGGCCAGGGGACTGTTTGCGTGGCAGAGGGGACAGCAGGATCTCCCAGGGTCCCTTCCATGGGGAACCCAGTCCAGGGGCATGGGAGAGGGTCTGTGTCTGCTCTGCCAACCCTTCCATTCTGGTCTCTGCAGGAGCCTGGGCAGAGCTACCTGGGGAAGGCAGAGAAGATGTACTCGCAGATGTACTCCACGAGGGAAAAGGTGAGAGCTGCTCCCAGGCTGGGAATTAGGTACAGACCCATTGAGGGGGATCCTTGTCAGCTGATCTGACTCATGAGGCCCTGAGTAACTTGGGAACGGGGAAAAGAGCCCTGAAATCTGCTGGGGACATGGGGAGGAGGGGCTGCACTTTGAGGAGGAGGAGGGAGGGGACCGAAGGATTTGGGGTTTACTACTAGGGACTAAGCAGCAGCCTGTTCCTGTCAGAGCTGAGGCCCTGACACTTGTCTATTGTGTTTTCCTGTCATAGAACCTGGTGGGAGACCAGGAGCACCTGACAATCCAGGTGAGCGAGCTGGAGGAGGAGGTGAGCAACCTCCGGAAAATCAACAAGGACCTCTTTGACTTCTCCACTCGCATCATCACCAAGCCAGCCAAGTGAAGAGGCTGCCCCCGCCCTCGCACCCCTCCGCCTCTCCCTGTCCGGCTCCTGGGGAAGAACCCGCCCGCCCTCGGGCACCGCCCAGCCGGCTGCGAGCACCCGGCTCACCTTCCCCTGACCCGGCACACGCCGCCTCCGCCTGCTCCTGACACGGGACTGAGACCGGCGAGGGGGCAGCACAGGGACCGTGTTCACCCCGATTCGGGGCCGGGGGGCTCTCGGGCGGCCGCTGCAGGAGGAGCTCAGGCTCCTGGGAGGGCTCAGGATGCAGCTCCTGCTCATTCCCCGTCTCTTCTCCCCCTGCCTCCTTTTTTGTTTCTTTTCGTTACTTGACCCTGCAGTGCAGACAGAAGTGTTTTCCTCTCAATACCCGTTTGAGATTGGATTTTGGAGACCCCCTTCTGCCCACCCTCTCCTGGGGATTGCTGCTCAGTGCCACTGGACCCTGTGCTCTGCAGCAGGGGCTGAGCAGCTCAGGTGCAACCTGAGGGGGGCTGCTGCGACAGATGGGGGGTCCCAGGCTACCAGGGCTTAGAATTGGCTCCTGCTCCATCTGGCAGGCAGGGCCTGGGGTTTCTCTGGGCTTAGAGCACAGGTGGTGGTTTTGGGGCGCAGGGGGGGCCAGCAAGGTGCTATTTCCAATCTCATCAGTCAACAATTTATATATATTTGGATCTACCGACTCTGTTTTCACGGTGTTTGGGGACTTGGCCTTTTGTATTGTCACAGCATGGCAGCGGGGGTTGTGGGTTTTGTTTAGGTTTATTTTTTACATAAAAGATTTGTTTTTTATAGTGAAAGATGCCCACGTTGGTTTCTTTAACAACCCTTGCATGGCCACAGACATTGACCACCTATCACTGCATCCCTGGGGCTGCCCACTGGGAGTGGGAAAGTGCTTCCTTATCCCCAAAGTGCCCAGTTGCCTTCACCCCAGGGGTCCCTCCCTGTCCCTACGGGTTGTCCCCTGTCCATCCCTCTGTTTCATCCCCCACCCCATTCAATACACCAAGTGCAGATGATTTAAAGTGCATTTTAAAACCGGAGCATCCGAGCATCCCCAGCTCCCGCCAGTTCCCGAGAAGATGCTTTTAGCTTAATCACTGGAGTCTGTTCCTTTCCCTTCCTCTCCTGCTCCTCCTCTTCCTCCCATCGTTTTGGATCAACAGTCATCGGCTGCAGCAGGGACTGTTGCCTGGAGCCAGGGGCTGCGGTGAGGCAAGAGGTGGGAGCACATCCCTACTGCAGGGGAGCAGGATGCCCTCTGAGACCCCCAGGGGATGTAGCCCCCAGCCAAGCCCTGACCCCAGCACTCCCTCCCAGTCATCCCACACTTTCCCAGTCCTCCCAGTGGGGTTCCTGTTGGGGTATTGCACTTAGAGCAGAAGGGAGAATGGGGCTTCCCAGAGAGCCCCCCCTGTGCTGTACCTGGTGTTTGGGGGGGGCTTTTTCATTCCAAGATCCTACCCCTTCTGCATGGACAGTGGGGGCTGTCCTGTGTTTATCCCTGTGAGAAGGAGCTGCCAGGAGCCCTGTGGTCAGGGGGAGAGCAGCAACCCATGACCCTCTATGCTCTGGCAGGATTTGTGCTGCCCTCCCTGCAGGTCCGGCTCAGCAGGGGAATTCATTAGCTGTGACTCATTACATTTATCGATATTACATGAATCAATACTTTTTGCCAGATGGATTTTGGCTCCATCCTTCGTTTTTCCTTATTAATTTAGCGTGGCTCCAGCTCTGGTTGCTGGTGTTTGTGTGCCGGTGGCAGGGACCCTTGGGATGGGTTGAGCCTCAGTTTCCCTGGTGTGGATGAGGAGGGTGACCCCACATCCCCTCCCTCAGCAGAGGAAGCCTGTGCCGCTGCTTCCCTTCATCCCTTCCCCATGCAGCAGGAGGAATTGCTCAGCCCTGGCATCACCCCGATATTGAAGATGCGACTCAGATTGTGGAGGGACAGAGATCGGGGTGGGGGCCTTTACCGGGATGGAGGCGGCAGTTCCCGGCTCGGGGACCGACCCGAGGGGGCTTTCGTTGGGGGCCGGAGGAGGAGGAGGAAGAGGAGGAACATCTCAGTGGTCCAGAGGTAGCCGGGACGACCCCGGGGTCAGCAGACACCTCTGTGCCGGGGGACCCGCGGGTCGCAGCCCTCGGACGGCAGCACCGCGCGGGTGGGGTGGGGGCCCCGCTGCTGCGGGGTGCAGGGAGGGGGAACCCGCGCCGTGCGTGGGCGTGGACGGGGCGGCTGCGGGCGGGTCCGGCGCTGCGTGGGCCGGGTCCGGCGTGACCCACCGCGCACCGGGGGCTGCGGGGCCTCGGCGCTACCCGGGGAGGGGGGACTCCGGCGGGACCCGGCCGGTGGTGCCTGCCCGTAGCCTGCGGAGCGCAGAGCGGCGGGGCCGGTGCGGGGTGCATGGCGGGGCTGCTGGCGCTCTGTCTGCTGGCGGCGGCGCTGGGGGCGGCGGGGGGACACCCGCATCCCTGCCGCGTCCCGGCCCCCCCCGGCCCCGGCCCCGGCCCCGGCTCCGGACCCACCGTGCGCCTCGGGGCGCTGCTGCCGCCCGCGCCCGCCCGCGCCCGGCTCCGCGCCGCGCTGGCCCGAGCCGCCGGTGGCGGCCCCGGAGGGAGCCCCAGGGAGGTGACGCTGCCCCACAACCTCAGCCTGGAGGTGGTGGGGGGCGGCCCGGCGGCGCGGGACCCCGGCTCACTGGCGCGGTGGCTGTGCGGGGCGCTGGCGGGGCGCGGAGTGGCCGCCGTCCTGGCGCTGCCCCGCTCCCGCCGGGAGCTGCTCCAGCTCGACTTCCTCGCCGCCGCCCTCCAGGTCCCCTTCGTCAGCATCCTGGACACCCGCTGGCCGCTGCCTTTCCGAGCGCAGGTGAGACCCGCAGCGCTGGCGCTGCACGGGGACGCGGCTCCCGTCCCCCGTTCCCGTCCCGGCTCCGTCAGTGCTCCTGCCCTGATCCCCGCCTCGGATCCCTACCAGCTCCATCCCGATCCCCCTCTCGACTCCATACCGGCTCTGTTCCGCGGGTCCTCCTCCCGGCTCGGACCTGCCTCCGATCCCGATTCCGATCCCAGCTCCGATTTCAGCTCAAATACCGAATCCCAACCACTCATCCTTGCTGCATCTCGACTTCCTTCGGGCTCCATCCAGGCTCTGTTCTCCTTCTGTCTTCTCTCCCACCCCGGCCCCATCCCATCCTCACTCCCACCTCCATCCTGCCTCTAGCCCAGCCTCATCTTGGGCCCCATCCTGGCTGTCTGACTCCCATCACAGCTCTATTCCAGCCCCCTCTTGGCCCTTATTCCAGCCCTATCCTGGCTCTATCCCAGCTCCCATCTCAGCTCTCTCCTGGCCCCTTGCCCAGCTCTATCCCAGACCCAATTCCAGCTTTCACTCCAACGTAAGTTCCCTGGTTCCTCTGGAAATTCTGCAGCCCTCAGCCCCAGTCCCCACTCCATTCTGTCTCCAGAAGGGCCCCGGGATGTGTCCTGGCAGTGGATCCCAGACAGGAACTGGGCAGGGGATAGGCTGGGAGTGTGGGATGACCTCAGGACAGGTGGGCCCATGTCTGGTGCTGCCTCTGGGTTCTTCCCACGGGCAGAGGCACAGCCACAACCCTTGTGTGTTGGCAGAGCCCCTTTCACTTCCACATGGACTGGCAGAGCTCACCAGAGACACTGGTGGATGTGCTGGTGAGCGTCCTGCAGGCCAACGACTGGCAGGAGACCAGCCTGGTGCTCTGCCACCCCTGGGACATCGACGGCTTCCTCGACCTCTGGGCCCAACGTTCCCAGCTCTTCCTCCGCACTGTGCTGGACCTGGGCTACCTGGATGAGCCCAGGGCCACCCGCTACCTGCGGCAGCACGGAGACCGTGTCAGGAGCCTCTCCAGCCCGGTGCTGATGCTGGGCTGTGACCTGCACCGTGCTCGACTCGTCTTCCAGGCAGCCGAGGAGCTGGGGCTGCTACCACAGGAATTCCACTGGATGCTGGGCTTCCCCCTCAGTGCCAGCGAGCTGCAGACCGAGGGCCTGCCCCCAGGGCTGCTGGCCTTTGGGGAGGTCAGCCGGCCACCGCTGGAGCTCTTTGTGCAGGACATGGTGGGACTGGTGTCCCAGGCCATTGCCCACGCTGCCCATGGCCGCCCCGACCCCGCACAGCTGCAGACCACGGACAACTGTAACGAGAGGCACCGGGCAGGCAGTGAATCCCCAGGGCTCTTCCTTGCCCGGTAAGGGGGTGCTGGGGGCTCCTCTTTTCCCCCATCCTGGCTCTGTGGTATTGGGGTGCATGGGAGGGTTCTGCCCCAGACCTGGGATGGGGTAAGGGCAGAGTCAGGGGAGCCCTGGGCTCAGTGCAGTGCTGTCCCCAGCGTCTGTAGCCACCACCATGGGGCTCAGGCCCCAGGACACAGTTAGCACTGCACAGGGGGGACGTGTCACTTCAGATCTCCTTAACACTGCCCGAGCACGGTCTCTCTATAAATATTAATAACATTTGGCCCTGGCAGCACAGCGAGCTGCAGGGCAGTGCAGCGAGTCGGGATCCTGCTGCTCCTCTGTGACCTTGTCCTTGCTCAGGTTGGGCATGTCCCACTCCCAGCTCCCAGCCTCATCCCTTGGTCCCAGCTGACACAGAACACTGCAGCAGTGAAACCCTTTCCTTGGCAGGTTCCTGGCCAACACGTCCTTCTACGGCCAGACGGGGCTGGTGCGCGTGGAGAACACAGCCCTGGTGAGGCCGGAGCAGCAGTTCCGCATCTGGAGTCTGCGTAGAGACTCCCAGGGGGTCCCCACCTGGATGACAGTGGGCACCTGGAGCCATGGCAAGCTGGAGCTGGAGGAGGGCCTGTGGCAGAGCCAGCAGCAGCACAGGAGCCCTGGCGAGGTGGCCGAGGGGGCCCGTACTCGGCTGCGAGTGGTGACCTTGGTGGAGCATCCCTTTGTCTTCACCAGGGAGGTGGACGAGGAGGGGAACTGCCCGGCCGGGCAGCTCTGCCTGGACCCCGGCACAAACGACTCGGCCGTGCTGGATGCCCTCTTTGAGCAGATTGGCAATGGCAACGGCTCAGTGCCACGGGAGTACAAGAAATGCTGCTATGGGTACTGCATTGATCTGCTGGAGAAGCTGGCTGAGGACATGGCCTTTGATTTTGAGCTCTACATCGTGGGCGATGGGAAATACGGGGCGTGGAAGAACGGGCGCTGGACAGGACTGGTGGGGGACCTGCTCAGTGGCACGGCCCACATGGCTGTCACCTCCTTCAGCATCAACTCGGCACGGAGCAAAGTCATCGACTTCACCAGCCCCTTCTTCTCCACTAGCCTGGGCATCCTGGTGAGGACCAAGGACACGGCATCGCCCATCGGGGCCTTCATGTGGCCCCTGCACTGGACCATGTGGGTGGGAATCTTCGTGGCACTGCACATGACCGCGCTCTTCCTCACCCTCTACGAGTGGAAGAGCCCCTATGGAATGACTCCCCACGGCCGCAACCGCATGAAGATCTTCTCCTACTCCTCAGCCCTCAACCTGTGCTATGCCATCCTCTTTGGGCGCACTGTCTCCAGCAAGACACCCAAGTGCTGCACCGGCCGCTTCCTCATGAACCTCTGGGCCATCTTCTGCCTCCTGGTGCTCTCCAGCTACACAGCCAACCTGGCAGCTGTCATGGTGGGGGACAAGACCTTCGAGGAGCTCTCGGGCATTCACGACCCAAAGGTGGGCGAGTGTCCAGCTGCTTCAGATGGACTGGGAGTGGGCTGAAGGGGCTGAGGGAGGGTCCTGTCCTTCCTTCTGCACCTTTCTGCTTCTCTCCAGCCCCAGTTCTGCATTTCTAAGAGTGGGGGTGTCTTTGAGGCCCACAGAAAGCTTTGTATGTTTAAATCCAGCCTCAGCTGCAGGGCAGGGGGAAATGGGCTGAGCTCCTGCTGAGTTCCCACTGAGGCTGCTCTTGGGGAAGCTCTTTCTCAGACACCCCAAGAGCTGCTGCACCTCTGGGGCTGCCCAGACACTCTGCCTGGGGCTCAGGGCTGGGGACACATTCCCAGGGAGTGGGGACAAATTTCTGGGGCCACGGGTGCTGATGCTGTGGTGCCTCCTTCCAGCTCCATCACCCCTCACAGGGCTTCCGCTTCGGCACAGTATGGGAGAGCAGTGCGGAGGAGTACATCAAGAAGAGCTTCCCCGAGATGCACGAGTACATGCGGCGCTACAACGTCCCCACCACCCCCGACGGCGTCACCATGCTCAAGTGAGGGGCAGGGACAGCATGAGGGGGTCCCCCCCACCTTTTACCCCTCCTAAGGCGTCTTTTGTCCCAGCCTTGGAGCCTTGCACCCTCCACTCCACAAACACGAGCCCCCAACTCTGGGAGGGGTGTCAGGCTGAGGGGGACGCTTGGCAAGGGGGGAGCAGCCCCTCCCTGAGCATCCCCCCGTGCTGGTGCAGGACAGAGCCCGCCAAGCTCAACGCCTTCATCATGGACAAGTCGCTGCTGGATTATGAGGTGTCCATCGACTCCGACTGCAAGCTGCTCACTGTGGGCAAACCCTTCGCCATCGAAGGTTTGAGGGGGCAGCGGTGGGAAGGGGGCTCTGCTATGTGTGCGTGATCGGGCTGGGGTCGTGCCTACGCAGGGTGGGGAGGTGCCCCCTCCATGGTGGGCACTGGGGGCTGTACCCCCCGTCCCAGCACTGCCCCTCTCTCCTCCCCCCACACCGGGGCCAGGCTACGGCATCGGCCTCCCGCAGAACTCGCCGCTGACCTCCAACGTCTCCGAGTTCATCAGCCGCTACAAGTCCTCGGGGTTCATCGACCTCCTGCACGACAAGTGGTACAAGATGGTGCCCTGCGGCAAACGCGTCTTCGCCGTCACTGAGGTGCGGCGGCTCCTCGGCCGGGGGGGCTCTGGGGTCCGGCACCCCCAGCAGCCCAGCCCACACCCCCTGCTGCCCGCAGACCCTGCAGATGGGCATCTACCACTTCTCGGGGCTGTTCGTGCTGCTGTGCATCGGGCTGAGCGGCTCCCTGCTCACCTCTCTGGGCGAGCACGTCTTCTACCGCCTCGTCCTGCCCCGCATCCGGCGAAAGAAGAAATTCAATTACTGGCTGCACACGAGCCAGGTGGGGCCAGGAGAAGGGGCTCACGCAGAGCCCCAAAGACCCCTAACCCCATGTCGCTGCTCCCTCATAAATTGCATCACCCCTGCCCTTCTCCAGCCCCAGACCACCAACCCCTGTTTAACCCCTGAACCATCACCCTCCAATTAATGCCTGGCCTGTTAACCTCCAGACCATCACTCCCCAACTCACTCTTGCTTTGTTCCCCACAGAAGATCCATCGGGCTCTGAATATGGGCACGGAGGAGCGGAAGAGCCAGCAGCTGAAGCTGGAGCAGAGGTACAGCTGGGACTGCTGAGCCTGCCCTGCCCTCCTCCTCCTCCCTGTGAACTCACAGAGTTCGGGGGGGGGTTCAGAGAGACCCCACACCCCAATTCCGCTCTCCCCACGCAGGTGTGAACCCCAGCCGGGGTCGGCACCGGCGGCACAGCCCTGGAGCGCCCTGCGGAAGGAGGCACGGCGGGTCCGCTTCCAGCTGGACAGAGCCCCCCCCGAGGCCGAGGGCTCCCCGCGGCACCCCGGGAACGGGCGGCCCCCGCAGCCCCTGGACAGAGCGGCCGGTGAGAACGAGCTCCGGGAGCTGGAGGAGAAGATCCAGGAGATGCGGGACCAGCTGCGAGCGGCGCTGCTGAGGAAGAGCGAGCTGGTGTCTGTGCTGGGCCCCACCAAGGGCGGCCGGACACTGCCAGCCCTGCTGACGACCGAGGAAAAGCGGGAGGAGAGGTGAGCTGGGGGGGGCAGGGACCCCCCCCAAAACGTGCCAGGACAGGCTGCTCTGCTGGGGTGGGGCAGGGCAGGCCAGGCCACCCGCTCCTCCGGCTCAGAGAGGGAGTGAAAGGAAAAGGGAGGGGGCAGGTCCTGGGCTGCCCCAGCTCTGGGGCCTTTGTCTCTTCCCCCCTCCCTCTTCTGCTGGCAGTGGGGGTTTGAAGGGCCGGGAGGTTTTTTTTGGGGGGTTGAGTTGGGGTGAGAGGTCCCCGCAGTGCCTGGACAAAGCTCAGCCTCGTGCCCCCGCTCTGTTTTTACACCACATAAACAAAGATGACGAAGGAAGACGAAGTCTGCTTTTCCTCTTCCCCAAATGCAGCCAGGGCTGGCTGAGAGCGACACTAACCCTTCCCCTCCTTCCTCCGCAGGCCCAGCTCAGTCCCGCCGCAGGACGGCCGCGATTAGGAGGAGGAAGAGGAGGCAGAGGAAGGTCCCGCATGGACGGGGCAGGAGGACAGACCAAGACCGGACCCTCCCTCTGGAGAAGCAGCTCCAGGGCGGTAAAACCGGGCTGGTCCCAGAGCCACCGCAAAGCAGAACCGGAGCCTTCGCTCCTCGGGCAGAGGGTGAGGGATGGAGACGCTGCACGGGGAGCGGGACAGGCTGCGCCCCTGAGGATAAGGAACAGCTCCCCATCCCACTGCAGCCCGCTGTGGAAGCGGCCAGAGCCCTGCAGCCCCTCCCCTGGCACGGAGGCTGCCCAGGGACAGGGTCGGTGCTCGGCTCTCTGCCCTGCCACTGCCCCTGCACACTGCAAGGGGACAGACGGTGACACTCCAGGACAGCAGGAGGAGGCACCCCCAGGACTGAGCCTTCACCTCGCTGCACCCTCCTGCCCCCAGGACTCCCACACATCAGCCCAGCACAGCCGTGGGCAGGACATGGGGCAGCACTGCAGGAGCTGTTAAGAGATAATATTTATTATTATATACAAACACATTTTGTACATTAATTAAATAGAATGAACTCTACTTTTCATTCATCAAATCATTTGGTTTGGTGTCCCCCCTTCCCCTCCCACCCACTCCTCTGAAAAGCCTATGGTCATTCCTGGCGCTCCAGAGGCTGGGAGCCAGTTGGCCACAAGGCCCCTTTCTCAGGAGTGCTGGCAGCAGCAAGATTTCACCTGCTGGTCACAGCAGGATCCCCCCCTGCCCTGGAGCAGCACCACAGCTGCTCCAGGTAAAAAGGTGAAACAAAAAGGGGGCACCCAGGTGGGAAAGGCAGAGGGGTGAGGAGGGGGCTCTGAGCCCCCCCGTGTTGACAAGGTAACACTGAAATGCACGGAGCCCTCGAGGGAGATGGACTCCAAACACTGCTCAGCCTTAGGGGGACAACAGTGAACTTGGGGACACCTGTGCAGGGATCCAGCCAACCCCAAGAGCTAATGTCACCTCCTGTCCCTGCTCTGTCCCACCATGGTTATCCCAGAGCTTCATCCCACCTCACTCTGCTCCACCCCCCTGCACAAACCCTCCTTCCACCACATCCTGGCATGGATCTGGTCCCTCTGCAGGG
Organism: Luscinia megarhynchos; assembly: GCA_034336665.1. Taxonomy (NCBI): domain Eukaryota; kingdom Metazoa; phylum Chordata; class Aves; order Passeriformes; family Muscicapidae; genus Luscinia; species Luscinia megarhynchos. The sequence continues at coordinate 3,008,200 of CM067590.1, read as the reverse complement.
CTCCACAGGCAGCCTCCCAGCTCAGCCTCTTGGTAGAGGGGTCAGGCTCTGCAACCTCCCCTCCACTGCCAGGGAAATATGGGAAAACCAGCTGAAATGTCTTGGCTTTTAGTGTTTTGGTTTTTTTGCTAAACCAGCTCATGCAAACAATTCAGGCACGAGGAGCCACTCTCCTCTGGGATGGGGCTGATCCTAAACACAGACGTGTCCCACAGGAGGGACAAGGCACTGGAAAGCAGCTGCCTCACCCAGAGCAGAGCTGTGCAGGACAGAGCCTCTCCAGACACCCACTGCAGCACGGCTCCCTCCAAGCATTGCTCCTGGCTCCTGGGATGGCAGCTCCCACCTGGACACAGCACCTTCCACCTCCCAACCCACCCACCACGGGAAGCTTAAGGACAGAAAAAAGGGGGCTGAAGAACTGCAGCTTTCTGCTTTGGTTGTGCCTGGCCTGGGCAAACTGTGCCTGGGGAAGATAAATGCTCCTCCTCCCCTCAGGAGCAGGAAAGGTGACCAGGAATTACCTCTGTGGCTCTCCCACAGGGGCTGGACACTCTGCCTGTTCTATCTGCTCCTACTATAACCACAGAGCTGCCAAGCCTGTGGCCTGTCCCAGGTCAGCTCCCACCTGGGATCAGCACCTGAACTGCAACCACAGCTGCAGGGGCAAAGCTGGGGACTGGGGACAAGGAAAAGCCAGGGCACAAGCGGAGCAGGGTGGGAACAGGTGGCTGGCTCACCTGTGGCCTCAGAGGAGCCCTGGAGCCGTGTGGGCCAGGGGATCAAACCCCCCCATCCTTCCCACAGCCCCCCGTGCCTTTCCTAGGGGAGGGAGGTCACAGCAGCCCTGCTCTGTCCCAGCTGCTCTGGCTCTGCTCAGAGGGATCCATGGGTTAAGGATGATGGTGAAGTGAGAAATAGTAACAAACAAAATCCAAATGCCTTCCTGGCAGTCCAGAGTGACAGCAACAAGGGTTCAGGACAGGTTCCTGGAGCTTGGCTCTGAGCTGGGCGTTCTCTCTGCTGGTGCTGGGCAGGGGCTGCTCTCCCCCCGGTCCTCCAAACCTCTGTCCTGGTCACTGTCCCCTCCCGAGGCTGGCAGGGGCTCTGCCACGCTGCTGCTGCCCGTGCAGTTTTTGCCACTGGGTTTTGCTCGGCTGTCTGAGCCCTCGAGAGCCTCAGTCTGCTTGGGAAGGGAGGGGCTGGGGACCACCCCCTCCTGCATTGGGGCAGGGGGTGCAGCGCCAGCAGCGGGGGGAGCATCTGCTGCTGCCACCACGGACGTTGAGGTGACCTCGATGGTGATGGAGCCCACGGCCGTCTCCGGGTGCTCGCTGCTGACCCTGATGCGGGCGACCAACCCCGAAGCCGCAGCTGCCTCCTGCGGGGTCCCGCTGGCCACGGCCTCATGCACCATGGTGGGCTCCAGGAGGGAGGTGCTCAGGTCAGACAGAAACGAGGCCTCTGTCACGATGGCGGCCGTCTCGGCCACCCAGTTGAGGTCAGTGGCCACGGAGGCGGCGGCGATGACGCTGGAGGCCTCGCCGGGGCTCAGGGCGGCCGGAGCGCTGCCCTCCCCGGGGGGGCCGCTGGCCAGAGGGGCTCGGCGGGCCCCAGCCTCCACTGGGGCAGCCGTGGTGTTGTTGTTGAGGTTGTCCTGCAGTGTGGTCTGCGTGCCCTGCCCAACCTGCTGGTTCTGCAGCAGCATCTCCTGGATCCGGATCTGCTGCAGGATGGCTGGCAGTTCGTAGTGGTGGAAGAAGTAAATCATTGAGTGCTGGTGGAGGAAAGGGAAAGATGTCACCCTGGGCCTCAGTCACAGGTCAACACATCCCAAGAAAACCAAACTACTCCTGAAAATCTAGCTGCTCTGACACCCACATCAGCAGCGAGTTTGCAAAGATTTATCCCTTCCACTGTGACTACTGCAAGCTGCTTTATAGTTTCTCTCTGAAGACAAGCAACAAAACCCTCTTGGATTTCAAAGGCTGCGAGAAGAAGGATGACAGTATTCCTCCAGCCCATCCTCTATTCCCTCTCCCCACCCCGAAGCAGTTCAACAACCAAAGACACCCAACAGATCTGCTTGATCCAGGATATCAGACATCAGCTTGGAGATGTCCTGCCAGCATCCTCATTGCACAGACCTGAACAGCTACTCTGCAAGGCACACCCTCCCCAGGATTTATTCCAGAAGGACAGGACAGAAATGCTTCCCAATACCCATGTGGCATCAGGTTATTGTCAGCCCCACGGCTGGACTGGAGGCAGCAACCCAAACATCCCCTCTTCCACAGCCTCATTCTGATGCTCCATTTCCAAACCAGGCTTAATCCCATCTCTTACAGAAACAAGGATCCCTCCTCCAACTCAGTTTGAGAAGTTTGACACAGCCCCCCTGAAGCAGCCCTGCAGGAACTCACCTGGATGAAGAGCCAGGAGGTGACAAGTGCCAGGCTGCTGTACTGCCCATTGAAGCGGTAATGGTAGGCGTAGAAGGCAAAGTGGTACAAGTAGAAGAATCTGGACAAGAAGGCAAGAAAAATCAGAAAAAATGTGAGCTCCCTTCTCCTTCCAACACCAGCCTGAGAAGGGCACTTTGCACGGGGTGACACAGACTCGTTAACAGATAATTAGAGTTGCCTGTCTATGAACAGGACAAAACAAGAGAAGATCAAGGCGATTCCAAGATCCAGGCCCAAACCCAAAATGGACTCTGTGATGTGTGGGGCAGCTCCCAAGCAGCCACAGAGAGATAACACCCTTAGGAATGGAGGCTGCTGTGCCTGGGGGTGCTGGGAAGGACCCAGAGGCAGAGGTAATGTGGCCACAGCCAGCCCTTACCTGAGCCAGTGCCTCTTGCTGGTGTTGGTGTGGCAGCAGATGGCGTCATACTGGTCCGCCAGCCACACGATGAGGATGATGTAGAATGCAGTTGTGGTGTCATTGAAGAACTCAGACATTATGGCCTCCATACCTGGGGGACAGAGGGGACATCAGCACCTGGCAGGGCATGGGAAGGGGCTGTCTGTCACCTCAGAGCAGGGCTGGGACTGCATCTGCCCAGGGCCCTGCTTATGACAGCAGCTACAGCCAAGAATGTTCTGCCTGCCATGTCCCACGGGTCAGCTGCATCCTGCAGTGCACATTTCCGGAGGTTTTGTTGCTTTTTAAATTAAATTGTACAAATGCAACGTGGCCACAGAGTGTGAGTCTGCAACGAGCTCCAGGGACAGACAAAGCTTTGGGTTCTGGGATTTCCCAACAAACTGCTGCTTTTCCAGGGGACACCCAGAAGGACAATGGAGCTCACTGTGCCATCAAATTCCAGAGCCTTCTGCCTTGTGATGAGCAGCCACAGAAACCACCTGCCGTGGCCAGCTTGGAACAGGGAATTAGACTTCCCACAGATCCCAGAGGGACGTGCTGCAGACACGAGCAGTGAGGCAAGTCCTTACCGACCAGAGCCAGGATGACAGTGAGGAGTGGAGCAGCAGGGAACGCAATGGTCATGTTCATCTCCAGCATCTGCAACAGGTCAACTGCAAAAGGGAAAACACACTGAGGCATGGGGAGGATGGAGGGCCACAGAATCCCTCTATCTTTACAGTACTGCCTGCTCAGTACTGTATTGCCCCAGCCAATAATTCTCAGGACAGAAAACAGCTCTGGCAACTGCAGTGACTGGGAGCAGGAGCACAGCAGGAATACCCTTTGCAGCTACAGAGCCCGGTGCAGGACCCTTCTAAACTGCAACTAATGATCCTCAAAGATCCAAACCAAACTTGCTGTGACTCTACAACACCCTGTGCTGGAGCAGGGACAATGCCCAGCACAACCCAAGCCCCTCAGGCAGTCTTACCAATGAAGACAAAGATCTGATGGTGTGAGTAGCGCAGCAGCATCGAGACAGAGAGAGTCTGGACGAGGAGAGAGAAGGGGAGGCAGATTAGAGCCCCATGGCTGCAGGGAGTCATTTGGAATCACAGTGCGGCAGAGGCACGGGCGAGCCTGGACTTGCACATCCCACATTCATTAGCTAGAGCTGTGCAGAGCCATTTCCCAAAGAGTAATTAGAGCTTCACAAACAGCAATTAATCTCTGTGCTGCTGCAGGGGAACAGACAGTAAGGGATTTGTTTGTAAAGGGACCAATCCTGAATGTTTGTACTGGGGCCACACCAACTCACAGGGCTAGGAACAGGGATACTCCTGTCCTCCAGCCTGCTCCTCCTGCAGCTCTCAGCACCTCCCTGCACTCAGTTCCTCCTCAGTGCCCACAGTGTGACTGTGCACAGACCTGTCCCATGGGTGGGACTGCCACACACAAAGAGACAGTTACCCACAGCCACCCAAAACAACAAACACGGGGTGGTTACAGCTTGGGATCTTGTCTGATGTGTATCTGAGAACACCTCACCTCACACATCATCACTTGGTTTATCTTGATCACTCCTGGCAAATCAGTCTGGGCTGTTCTTAAAAGTCTCAGAGGACAAATGTCTGCACCCTGTACTGACAGCTGGAGTGTTTTAAGGACGCTTAGAAATTAACAGAGCTCCCTTTTGACAAAAAACACAACACTGCATTTTAGGTCAGCTCTTCTGTTCATTTCACCAGTGGACTTCAGGAACTTTAAAAAAAACCCCAAACTAACAAAAACATGCCCCATAGTAGGACCTCATCCTCCACCAACTGCACTTTAAAAGCAGAGGAGAGCTCTGCTGTAGCACCAACCACTCCCTGCCCAGCACCAGGCTGAATCCAGGCACTGCCCAGCTCACAGGGACTTACGAAGATGACCATAATGACGAAGGCTGCCAGGTAGGACGTCCTGGCCATCCACATGCTGACAAAGCGATAATGCTCCCCAGACACCACGTTGCGAAGGAAACCTGGAGAAAAAGTGCAAACACCAGCTCTGTGTGATTAAGCCACAGACTAAGAACCAAGCTCCAGTGCCTGCTAAAGAAACAGGATTTGGAGCAAATCCTCAGGGCAGCACTCATTGTCATGCAGGGCAGTGAGGCAGGAGGAAATCACGTTTCCAGACACCTCTCCCCTCCTGCCTCTCTCATTTCGTCCTTGACAATAACACAGAGAGCTGTTCCCTGCATTACAGATTAATCAATAGTCAGAAGATGATAGTCAGGCATCCACAGAACAAACACCCACTGCTCCAAGCAGCCACTGCTGAGACTCCTCCAGGCCTTACCTTTGTTTTCCTCATTTTCAGCTAAAGCTTTGACACTCGACATCAGGATGTCATCGTAGCCCAGGAACTCGTCCAGCAGCAGGCGGCTGAACCTGTCCCCAAAGCACTGATCCCTGGTAGGATCTAGAGAGAACACAAAATCCCTTTCACACTGTTAACACCTGGAGCCACAAAGGCACAAGGTGAAGGATACTTGTGCCAGCAAAGCTGCATCTGCATGTGGACCTGGGGCAGTAGAACCAAACTTGGGAGGACTGGCAGGGAAAATCTCACCCCCTGACAGATCCAGCCATACTAAAGGGCAAATGGCAGTCGGGCCTTAAGGATTGTCAGGGATGTTGCACTCTGTCCTGGCACAGATACAACGGGAATTTGCCCTCTAGGCTTGGCCTATCTCCAGGGCTCACTCTGACTATCCATTACTGCACAGAAAAGCTGCCATCCAGCTCTGCTTCAGATTGAGTGGGAGGAAGTGACGAGCTCCTCTCTGATTGCTACAGTAACAGATACAGAGGTTCACAGGCACCAGAAGGTCTGAGGCTGTATTCCTGACTTGGACAGCTTTTAATGGAGCAAATGCCAGGAGAAAAGACTGTTCAGGGAAATGACCAGCTGGTGCTCACAGGGGCACGGCACCACACAGTGTGACAGATCTGTGAGCACCATCCCTAGCATCTACACAACTAACCCTGCTGCTCCACACTGAGCCCAGAGCTTCAGTGCCTCCAGCCAGGGAGAGAGCTCTTCCCTGCTCTGGGAAAACTCTGCCGGGCATGACATCCGGGCTCACTGAAACAGGCTGCACCATTTCAGACAGCTCCTCCTGAAAAGCAGTGACCTACTAAAGACACACAGGCTGCACACAGCAGCTCTCCTGTGTGGGAAGTGAGCACTGCCAGCTTCAGCAGAGTTCCCAGAGATGGTGTGGAGGTCTCTGCACTGCAGATACCCACCCCTGAGCCCCCTGCCCTGCCCCCCACTCACCCAGGGTCACCACCATGACGGGGATGCTGAGGCGCTGCCGGGTGCTCTGGGACAGGCGCAGGAAGCCGTACTCCAGAGAGTATTCCACAATGTACTCCTCCTGTGGCCACACTGGGAGAGAGACACAGGGGCACAGGGACACTCAACACCACAGCTGCAAACAGGCAGCACAAAGAAACAGCCCCTTTGGGTTCCCTTCCCTCCCTCCTTCCCTCCCTCCCATCATGTTCTTGAAAAGGGGCTCCAAGCTTCCCTCAACCTATTAAACATAAATCAATACAAACTCTTTGGAATTACAGCTCATTCCCATGACATTAGTACTTAACGTGAGACTTCTGGGAAAGCTTCAAGGCAGCAGTTCCAAGCTCTGCCCAGTACCTGCCCACATCTTTGCCTGGCAAGCCCAGAGCCACTTGTTCTTGCCCTGTTCGATTTCTGCTTCCCATGTTGTTTGAGAACCAGCAGGAAAATCCACTTTACACCTGCTGAACACCAAGTAAATGCTCCAGAGGCAAGAGCCCTGCACTTCCCAGAGGACTGAGGTCACTGCTGCAATTACATGTCAGAACTGAAGGCAGCAGCAATTACAGCTTTCCCAAAAACTGGTGGTGCCTGAAGTTCCCCTGGTTTGGCTTTTTTTTTTGTCCAAGAAAGGTTCTAAAGAGATGCTTTTTTGCTACATCATCTCTGAAAGGACAAAACCTCCCGCTAAGCCAGAGCCAAGCAATTTAATCCCTGCTCTTTCAGACTGCCAGGGTGTATCTCCAGGAGGGGGGAGGCAGCTGTCAGGCAGCTCCTGGCACCACAGTGACAGTTAAAGGGACACAAGAACTGAACAGAGACACACCTGACCCAGTACTGACAGAGATCCCCTGATACCCTTATTGGGCAGCAAACACAAGCTGGGCTGTTTGGTTTGTCTTTTGTTTCCATTATAAACAGTTTTAAGCTCAAAAGGAAATCAAGAGTTTAAATATCAACAAACAATTACTTCCTTTGTATAATAAAGTATATTTTTGTGATAAAATATTTTGACTAAATATAAAATTTGGTGCACTGAGAAGACAGAAAACCCGGAAAAAAACCCCAATAAAGTCGAGTATTTGGGACTGAATTAAATATGTGAATTTTATAACTAATCTGGGAAACAGTCTGTTCTCTTCCTCTCCTTTTCTGGATTGTTTCCAACCAGGCATTCAGCAAAACAAGGGACTTCCCACCAGTGCCCCAGCCCAGCACAACGTGACTCTTCTCAGAACCCGGGCACCAGCAATAAAGGTCCTGCACCAAAAACATTTACTGCTCTCTGGTCTTAATGACCTTTAATTCAGGACTAATGAGCTCTGGATGAGCATCAAGCAAATCCACTGCAAGACCAAGGAACAGCACAGTGTCCAGTCCCATCCTGCTCCACAGCCACAACCGCACTGTGTCTGCAGAGCAAAGAATTCCAGTCTTCACAGGGACAACAGTGTAGTGAAAGAGGCCAACTTCTCGCAAATTTTGTGGGAAAAAACCAAAGAATCCAAGTCCACATCTTTATTTCAAAATAAATATTCCTTAGAAAATTTCCTACCTTAACCACTAGAAACAGAAGTTTTTCCACACTGGATTTCCATTTTAAATAATACAAAGCTACTAAATCTCCCTCTGGAGTTTCCAAGGCCTGAGCAGCTTAGGTCAGGCAGGAAAAGGGTAGGATAAGGCCAGGGAACATCCGAGAGGAACAGCAGTGCTGTATTGCAATCCACCAAAACCCGCTGGGTGGCTTTTGGGATTAATTAATTGTAGCAAATTGGCTGCTCCAAGTGCTGGTGTTGGCTCAGCACCCAGAACACAGCCCAAACTCTGCTCATGTTAGAAGGAACGTCGCTGTCAGGAGATCCCTGTGGATTGCAGAGGATACTGAATGGACCAGAACAGGGGGTTCAGGCTCTTCTGAGATACCTGACACTGATCATCACAGGAACCTGCCAGGCCAAGAGCCTTCATTCACCTGTGGTTGATCTGAAGCCTCTTGGCCTGGCAAATTTTCAAACCCAGCCTCCCCCCAGCCTCAGGGCAGAGCTTGCTGCGGGTCTGCTGTTAGCACTGACAGGATTATCCCCAGGTAAACACATCAGGAAGACATTTAAGGTCACCGTGCAGCTGCCCCAAGGAGCCAGGATGGGATGTGTGGGGAGGATGATGATGGGAGGAAGGAGGAGCACAGGTAGCAGTGAAGGTGTGATTACCTGCTCGGGCTAGCATCTCAAACTCGGACACAGTCTCCCGCAGAGGCTGCATACCTTTAGTGGCTGAGTCACTAAACGAGAACTCCTGGCTGTCGTTGTGGGGCAGCTCAGTGCTCACCCGGGATGGCTTGAGGAACACTTTGGGCTCGATATCCAGCTCAAACTGTTGGAAAACGAGAGAAGGGAAAGCTTCATCAGCAGCTTCTTCACCTCTCACCTGCCATGCTCTCTCTATCCACACAAAGGCCTCCCCCCACCTCCAAAAGGACATTTTCTCTGGCTTTCCTTTCTGTGTTAAACCATCAGAGGCCAATGTAAGGACTCAGGAGCAGCCAAGGAACAGGTTTTGTTTCCAGGAGACCAAGGGACCACACAGGGACTTCACTTCCAATCAAGACTTCTTCCCAGCCCATCACCCAGGCTCCCCTCCCCAATGTACACAGGGAGCACATCCTTACCTTGATGGAGCTGTTTTCAAACATATCCACAGTCATTTCCTCCTCTTCCTCCTCCTCTTCCTCAGTCGTGGACTCAACCACCATTCCTGGGAACTTCTCGACCCCACAGAACTGCAGGAAGATGGGGGCCCGGCTGGAGTTGCGCTGGATTTCCACCCTCAAGATGCCATCCCGGGGCCACTTATCCCGCACGTGCTCCAGGCAGTTGATGGGAGAGCGGGAGAAGGCGATGTGGATGTAGGCCAGGATGAAGAGCACAAAGAGAGCCTAAAGGGCAGGAAACAAAGCAGACACTGTGAGATCCCCCTAGTTACCACCAGCTCTTCTCTGCCTGTGAAACACCAGAACAATTTGGGCGAGTGGACTGGCAAGTGGACAAGAGTTTTGATGCTTCCCTCCATCAACAACGCAGCAGCCAGACCTTGGCAGTTCCAGCAGGGAACACACCAAAGGCATCAGGAACCAACTGCTCCTGCTCAGGAGAGCTGGCAGTGACAGCCTTCTGACAGAACAGGTCCTGCATCAAACAGCGTCCCCAAAACTGATCACACACAGCACCAGTGCGGGATGAGGCCACAAGGCACACTGAAGGACATGGAAACACGTCAGTGCCTTCCAGCCCTTCCCTCCTCAGCAAAAAGTGCTCCTGCTGAAACTTAGAGAAGCTTTGTAAAGGCAGAATAAAACAAACTCTAAGCAAAGCAAACCCACCCCTGGGCAGGATGATCCAAACCCACGTCAGATCCGCTGTCCCAAAGAACAGGTCCTGCCTCGGGGGAGATTGAACTGGCCCCTGAGCACCACAGCTCCCTGCCCCGCCTTCATCCCAGGAACAGCCATAAACCACAGCAAAGCAGGGTGGACTAAAAAAACCTTGTTCCCTGGAGTGAAGAGAGACGTCCAAAGTTCAGAGCTCTGAGCAGAGCTGGCACAGAGAGTGGCACTGCTGAGCTCAGATCTCCCTTCCCAGCCACCCCGCGCTGCTCTGTCCTCGTCAGCCCCGCCGCCCTGACCTATTTGTGACGAACAAACAGCACGGTAAACATCACTCTGCAGAGCAGCTGCACAGAGAGATGTGAGGGAAGGAAAGGCAGAGCCACCTCCCTAGCTGAAGGAGCCACAGGAGAGCCAGGGGCAATTCCAGGGCTCAGGATGGGAATGTGGGCTCCCACTTTCCTCCTGCCAGCAGCTGGAAAAGAGCTGGGAGCAGGCTGCTCTGACCCCTGACCCTGCAGGCTGCTCTCCACAGAGCCCTGAGGAAGTCTTTTCTTCTCTGGGAGGAGCTGTGATCAGAGGCAGAAGCAACACAAACAGCTCCCAACCAACCTGCCCGACCACTGAACCGTTATCACCGTCCCAGCTGGTTTGCTGGGATGCAGGTGTACAACTGGGAGAGGGAAGAGGGATGTGAAAAACCCAATAGTTTTCAGTTTTCAACCCTGAGAAGGTAGAAAACGTGTCTGTGCAGCATGAGACAAGCTGTGCTGAATGTTTTCTTGCTGAATTGTAGAAACCTAGAAAAGTGTGCTGCTGTTGCCTGGTAAGCTGCTCTCCTCTTCTCCCTTCTCTAATTTCCCATCCTGGGTTTTACCTAAGGGCAGTGACCTCTGGACACTGACAGGCCATTCTGGGAGGGTCCCCATCACCCAGCAGGAAGGTGAGGTCACACAGTGACACATTCCTGGTACTGCTGAAATAAACTGGGTTAGAAAGGGGCTGTGCCTTAACTGCTTCCAGAAAAGACAAGATTCCAACAGAACTCCAACAATCCTGTAGGTCATGTGGGAAATGTATCCAAAAAGTGTGATTGCTAGGAAACAGAAACTGAAACCTCTCCTGCCTCGCACCAGCCAGGCTGCCCAGAAAGCTGGCTCAGCAACTGCTTTTTGATTTACAGATCTGGAAGCGCTCCAAAGTACGAGAACACCGGGACCACCACGGTCTCCTTCACAGCAGGGGCCCACAGGAGCTCCGGGCACAGCTCGGAGTGCGTGGTCCAAACACAGGCTGGAGGCACGGCTTTTTGTGTTTGTAATGAAATTCCTGCCCTCAGCCCGGCCGCGGGCTGGCAGGAGGAGCTGCCCCTCACCTTGAGAAGAACGAAGAACTCGAAGATGCGGCGGAAGGAGGGAGGGAAGAGGCGCGCGTAGGTCACTGCCATCTTGAAGAACAGCGCATGGAAGAGGCGGTCGCGCACGTTGATCAGGGGGTTCTGGTTGAGGTTGGGGTTGCGGACGCCCCGGTTGTTGCCGCCGGCGGCCCCGGCGTTGTTGGCCGGGTGGTGGTTGTTGGCGTTGGGCTGGTTCTCGGACATCCTGGCGGCGGGGCTGCTGCGGGCTGGGCCCGAGAACGCTGCTGCTCCTACGCGGGCCGGGCTGGGGCCGGGCGGGCGCTGCCTCCGTCCCCCTCCCCGGCCCCTGCCCGGCGCAGACGCCTCGGGACGGCGGCGGGTCGGGCCCAACGGGTCAGGCCTGGGCGCTCCGCGGGGCCGGGCAGCTACGCGGCCGGAGCAGGCGCATCAGGGACGCGGCTGCCGAGATGTCCCCGTGGCCATGGGGGTCTCTCGGCGGGGCGGTGCGGCGCAGCGCGGCCCGGGCGCGACGAGCGGCTCAGCTGTCCCGGCACGGTTCCGTCCCGTCCCTCAGCGCTCCGCCGCCATTTTCCTCCGCCGGCCACGGCGGCTCACGCGCGTGCGCGCGCACGCGCGCCCGGGGCACGACGGGACGGTGGAGGACACGCTCCGGGCCCCGCCCCGCCTCCATGCAAATGAGATGATATCCCGCCATGCATCGCGCGCAACAGGCACTTTAGGGCTGACTTAAGGCAAAAAATTCCACAAAGCGGAAAATTTAGAATGCAAAAATCAGGATGCATCAACTGAGAGAGGGTTCATATGAAGAAAGGCGCGGGAGCCCGGAAACGCGTACTAGCACTGACTTGAAAATAATCAACTAGAGGAGGTTTAAATACTCCTGCGGGGGAAGGGGGATTCGTGCTCGCTTCGGCAGCACATATACTAAAATTGGAACGATACAGAGAAGATTAGCATGGCCCCTGCGCAAGGATGACACGCAAATTCGTGAAGCGTTCCATATTTTTTCAGGGCAAGGTCTCAAAGCCCGACCCCGAGAGGATCCTTTTGTTTCCCCCGAGAAGCTGCGCGGGGTGTTCCAGCCCCCCGCGAGGTCCAGGGAGCCCCGGGCGCGGCCCTGGCAGTTGGTGGTCGCCTGTGTCACTGCAACTCTGCTGCCCTTGTCCCGCTGTGCCCCCGCGGTCGTGTTGTGGCGAGGGCAATCCAGCCCCCCGGCAGTACCGCGGGTTTTTATTGAATTGCTCTGTTACAGCAAGCTCGGCTCCTGTGGGGAGCAGCGCGGGGAGCAGCGGGGTCCCAAGGCCAGCCCCAGACCCCCCATCCAGCTCAGCTCCCTGCAGGGCATCAGCCCCAGCACAGGGAGCCGGGCCCAGCCCTGTCCTGGCACTCTGACCCTCCCCAGAACCCACTGTCCCATGGGATGGTGACACCATCTGTGACCTCTTCTCTGCAGTACCCCAAAGCCCTGCGACCCTGGCTCGTGCTGCGGTGACAACTGGGGAGGGGTCTTTGGGGGTCCATGGGACACCATGGCTGGCTCAGACAGCGCTCTCCTGGTAACTGTCGTCCTCTAGGAACGTGCTCAGCCTCCTCCCCGGGCTGGGGGTCGCATCCTGCCCTGGGGCTGTGACATCCCCATCGCTCTGCTCCTGGGCAAAGTGCATGAAAACCTGCAGGAACGGCATAATGAGAGACAGCACCATGGGACAGGGCCGCGCTGCCCTCACCCCTGCCTCCCCTGTCACCTGGTCCAGTGTGGTCTGGGACACAGAGTAGTCCTCTATGTGGCAGGGGCCACGGTGGGTGGCCAGAAGGCTGAAGACGGTGGCCAGGGAGGTGGCACGGGCAGGCAGGTGGTACTGCAGCAGCCCCCCATGCTGCTCCCGCAGCACAATGCCAGGGAAGTGCTGCTGCAGCAGGGTCTGCACCGCTGCTGGGCCAGGACCCCCCACCCGCACCACCACCGTGTACCCGTCCCCAAACCTGCGGGGAGAGGGGACACTGCTGTGAGGAATGGCCATGGCCACCACCCTCAGGACACGCCCTTAGCCCCCCAGTCCCTCACCTGTTCTTGAGGTGCTGGACGCTGCCCAGGCAGCGGAACCGGCCGTTGACCATGATGGCCATCCTGGTGCAGAGCGCCTCGCACTCCTCCATGCTGGGAGGACGCATGTGAGCACCCAGAGCAGAGGGACACTCCGCTCTGGGGGGCTCCCACAGGCAGGGAGGTGCTTCCCTTTGTGGGGTTTCACCTGTGGGAGGTGAGCACCACGGACCGGCCGTCCCGGATCACGCCAAGGATGCGCTCCCACAGGAACCGCCGGGCTTGTGGATCCATCCCCGTTGTGGGCTCATCCTGCAATGGTCCCAGGGTCAGCCTGGGCAGGACCCTGGTGCTGCCGTGGGGCCTCCCAATGCCCCCCTCACCAGGAAGACGACAGGGGGGCAGCCGAGGAGGGCGATGGCAGTGGAGAGCTTGCGCTTGTTGCCCCCGCTGTACTTGCCCGCCGGCCGGTCCGCGTGCGGGCCCAGCCCCAGAGCTGTGATGCCCCACTGAGCCACCTGTGAGAGACAGAGGGGATGAGTATGGGGGCTCCCCAAGGGCTGGGGAGGACAGGGTACCCCCTTTACCCTGGAGGTCTCCCCCTCTGGGATCCCTCGCAGGCGGCTGTAGAACTCCAGGTGCTCCCGCCCCGTCAGCAGGTCCGTGATGGCGTCAAACTGGGGGCAGTAGCCCATGTGCTGGTGGACAGACTGGAGGTCGGTGAGCACACTGCAGGATGGGGACAGGTGAGCATGGGACAGAGAGAGGTGAGCACGCTGTGGGATGGGGATATGTGCCAGGGATACTGTGAGAATAGCAACAAGAAGCTGCAGGCGTAAGGATGAGGCTGCGGGGCAAAAGGCCAGGAAGAGCACAGTGGGGACAGAGATGGTGCCAGGAGTGCTGTGGACACATGGAGAGGGATCCAAGCCGTGGAGTCCTGGCATTCACCCACCTGTGCCCCTTCAACCAGGCCTCTCCCAGCGTCACCTCTGTGTCCCCCGTCAGCATCTTGAAGGTGGAGGTTTTCCCAGCACCGTTCACCCCCAGGAGGCCGAAGCACTGTGGGAGAAGAGCAGGGTCACTGGCAGCTCTGCCCTCAGAGCTGTCTGTCTGTCCATCTGCCCCTCAGAGCTGTCTGTCTGTCCATCTGTCCCTCACCTCTCCAGGGGGAATGGCCACGCAGAGCCGGTCCACGGCCGGAGCCTTCCTGCGCCGGTACACCTGCATGGAGGAGAGGTGGCACTGGGGGCTCCTCCTGTCCCTGCCAGCGGGGCCAGGGGTTCTGGGTGGGCTGGAGCTCACAGCAGGGTCCAGCTGCACACACCCACCTTGGTCAGGTCCTTCAGCAGCAGGAGGTGGCCGTGCAGGGGGACGCTGCCCACCCTCGCCCGCTCCCTGGCCACGTCCTGGTCCTCATCCCCCAGCGAGGGCAGCTCCAGAGCCCGTGGCCTGTGGAAACAGTGGCAAGGGCACATCCAGGGCTGCCTACCCCCTTGAGCATCCCCAGCATACTTGTCCAGTTCTGGGCCCCTCAGTTTAGGTAGGACGTTGAGATGCTTGAGCACATCCAGAGGAAGGGCTTGGAATACAAGCCCTGTGAGGAACAACTGAGAGAGTTGTGGTTGCTTAGCCTGGAGAAAAGGAGACTCAGAGGTGACCCTATCACTCTCTACAACTTCCTGAAAGGTGATTGTAGTCAGGTGAGGGTTGGTCTCTTTTTCCAGCCAACAACTGACAGAACCAGAGGACACAGTCTCAAGCTGCGCCAAGGGAAATTTAGGCTGGATATTAGGAAAAAGTTTTGTACTGGAAGAGTGATAAAGTACTGGAATCATCTGCCTGGGGAAGTGGTGGAGTCACCATCCCTGGATGTGTTTAAAAAAATACTGGATGTGGCACTCAGTGCCATGATTTAGTTGAGATGTTAGGGCATGAGTTGGACTCAGTGATCTTAAAAGTCTCTTCCAACCTGGTGATTCTGTGACTCTGTACCCCCGGCCAGTGCTCACCCCAGGCGCAGGAAGACGCGGTGGTACTGCAGCAGGAGAGTGAAGAGGAAGAAGACGATGCCCTCGATGGCCATGGCGAACATGTTCTTCCCTGCCAGGTCCCAGGAGAGGGGGGACACAAAGCGCTTGTCCCCTGCAAGCGGTGAGAGAGGTTGTAGGAATAGGGGACCCCTGGGCTGGGCAGCTCTGACACCCCCAGACTCACCAAACCTCTCAAAGGCATCGGCCATTGCCTGGTTCTTCACCATGTCAATGAGGCCTCGGCCCAAGCAGAAGTGGGGGAAGATGAGGAAAACCTTCTTCAGGACACGGTTGATGTCATTGAGGTTCTGATGGGGCAGCAAGGAGAGGGGTGGGAGAGCTGGCACTGGCCCTGCAGGGAAGGGATGGGGGGTTCAGGGCGTCCCAAGGCTCACCTGGTCCACAAAGAGCTCCAGCACAAAGGTGGCCACGCTGCCATTGATGCCGATGAAGAGGTTGATGCAGGTCAGGGCCACGTAGGCAGTGCTGGGGATGCTGAAGAGGAAGGAGGCTGGGTACATCAGAGGGGTGATGGACCATCTGCAGGGGGGAGAGGCAGGAGCTGGCTGAGGTTCACCTGCCAACTTAGGCACCCTCCCCAGCCCCCAGCCCCCTCGCCCCTGCTGGGCTCTGCTGCCCCGTCACCCGTAGAGCAGCAGCAGCAGCACCAGGGAGGGCAGGTTGGCCGAGGACACGTAGGATTCCTGCTGGAAGCAGAGGAAGATGAGGATGACCAGCAGCGCGGGGACCAGGTAGTTGCACTGTGGGGATGGAAAAGCCAGGAAAGGGGTCAGGGGTGGGACCACAGCCCGGGGAACTAGCCACTGTCCCCATCCCCATCCCCATTCCCACCATGTCCCAGGCGAAGTTGCCCAGCCAGTAGGTGATGGGCTTCATCCCACTGACAAACTGAAGGTGCTTGGCCTTGCTGACCCTCTCCTCAATGAGGAAGACGACAAAGCTGGCCGGGACAAAGGACATGGCGAAGATCACGCAGATGGAGACCAGCACGTCCACAGAGGTGGCCATCCTGCCCAGGAAGGGAGAGCTCAGCAGGGGCCAGAGGGGGCTGCAGCACCCCCATCCCCAGCACTCACAGGGCGGCCTCAGAGAGCTGCTCCTTGGTGAGGTTCAGGGGGTGGTTGGTGGCCGTGATGCCGAAATGCGTGGGGTCGGTGCCGGGGGGCAGGCGGGCTCGCAGCAGCCCATTGCTGGCCACGTTGAGGAAGGAGACCATGGCGTGCCAGCCCTTGTTATTGAACCAGACCTGCAGCATGGGGAGGGCCAGGCAGCTCAGAGCCCCCCACCCAACCTGGCACTGCCCTTGGCATGCTCCACCAGGAGCATTCCCCACTCCCCATCCAGCTCCTGCTCCCCTCCAGCCCCAGCCACTCTCAGTCCTTCTTGGGCTGCTCCACCCCTTGAGGGGACCCCACTGTCACATCCCTGCTGCCCCCCAGCTCTCATCCCTGAGGGACCCCCAGATCTGGGCACACCTTGATATTCCTGCGGGCATCCAAACCCTCGATGAAGTGGCTGAGGTTGGCCAGGAGCCGATCCGAGGGGCTGCCCTGGAGGAAGACAGGGTGAGGAGGGGTCTCCCAGCACTGGGACACCAGAGCTGAGCCAGGGGTTGTGTCCAGCTATACCGGGGTGATGTTGAGCAGCACCCGGAGCTCCAGCACAGCCTGATCCACCTCTGCTGCTGATGGCAGGGCCTGGGAGCTGCCGGCGCCCAGGGAGAAGCCACCGTACCTGCAGGAGAAATGTGGCTCCCAAACTTGCTGGAGAGACTCCCACTGCCAGCATGCCAAGATCTGGGCTTGAGGATCCACGTGGGTCCCTTCCACCCCAGGAGATTGTACAATTCCACAATCCTGTGAAACCTGACACCCATTCCCCACTGCCACCTTTGTGCAAACTCAACCCTCCACTCGTCCAGATGCCAGAGTAAGGGACACACAGCAGAAGGGTGAAAGCACCTGGATGATGGCTCTGCCCAGGAACCACTCAGACTCTCCCCAAACCCACCAGGGATTTCCTGTTTCCCTCCATCCCTGGCTGTGCCAGGCCCCAGCCCCTGCCCAGCTCACCTCTGCTCATTCACCCACTTCTTGTTCCTCAACCTGAAAGAAATGAGGTAGGGGGAGAGAGGAGAGAGAAACCCCCCAAGGGGATATTAGGGCAGCAGCTGGCCACCCAGCCTCATGTCCCCAACAGTGCCCCCTTCCCCTAGATGTCCCTGGGGTGTTCCTTTGGTGTCCGCACCGTGCCTCTGCAGTGTCCCCAGTGTTCCCAGCCCCCGCACTCACTCCTGACGGATGATCTGGGGATAGGTCTTCACCAGGTAGTCAGAGATGTTCCTGCCTGTCAGGTTCTGAAGGATGTCCCCTGTGCCCCTCTGCACCTGTGGGATGGACAGACAGGCTGGATGGACAGCCAGCCCTGTGGCAGCACCAGAGCATCACCTGCCCCCACAGCCAGCAGTGATGAAGCCCTGGGGCTGCCCCTGCTAGGCTGGAGTTACCTGGGGTGGTGGGAGCCCCCCAGCCCCCTCAGGACACTGAGGCAGCATCCTCTGTGCCCCTGGCCCACTGCACTGACACGGGGGGGACGGCTCAGCCTGTGTCCAGTTCCCATGCTGCAGCACTTCCAGCAGGGATGGGGGGGCTGGGGGGGCCGAGAAGCCGTCAGGATGGGAAGCTGGTGGGCACAGCCCTGTCCTGGACACCCGGGGGGAGAGAGAGAGAATCCTGTTACCAGCCTGGTGTGAGCCAGGGGCACCACAGGGATGTGGTGTTTGGGTGGTTGGGGTCCCACAGCACCACAGCGGGTGGCAGAGCTGCTCCGTGGGCAGGTGGGCACTGAGCTGCCCCCTCCAGCCCCCGTTCCGCGGACACTCACGCCTTCCCCGTCCTCCTTCATGCACTTGGTGCCGAAGCCGGGCTCGGCCAGGAGCGCGTCCAACAGCCGCGCTGTGTCCGGGTCCCCGGGGGCATCATTGCTGCCGGGAGACACAGGAGTGAGCTGGTGGCAGTGAGGGACGAGGGACACGGCGGGCAGAGGGCTGGGGACACACCTGAAAAAGGTGAACTGCTGCCCGTACATCCAGGGCTGGAGCTGCAGGGGCGGGTACTTCCCAAAGGGCGGCACGATGAGGCTGAAGAGCAGCGCGATGCAGACGAAGACGGCAGGGAGGACGATCTGAGGAGGCGGGGGGGGATCAGGGGTGGCTCTGCCCCATACCCCATGCCCTGCCCCATCCCCTCCCCGCGGCCCCACCTGCGCCAGGAAGCCGCGGGTGCTGCGCCGGGCGTGGAGCATCCTCTTGGTGAAGAGAGCGCGGAGCTGGCGGCAGGTGAGCGCCCAGCCCCGCACCCTGCCGCAGCCCCGCCCCGCCGGCCCCCGCAGCAGATCCGTCTCTCGGGGCTCCTCCGCTGCCGGGACAGAGAGGGTCTGGCAAGGGGCAGGTGCCAGGCGGGATGCGGGGGGATAGGGGATCCCCCCACCCCAGCAGGGATGGGATGCTGCATGCAGGAGCCCCCAGCCCCCCGCAAAACAGCCCCAGCTCCTACCTCGCCGGGCTCCTTTGGCTCAATGTAAAGGAGAGGAGAGAGGGGTTACAGCTGTGCGGGGGTCAGCACCCACCCAGGGCAGAGCTGGTGACCCAAACCATCACAGCCACTCCCCAGACTCCCCACGCCAGTTCTCCCTCCAGGATAAGGGGGCTTGATATGCCCCCTGGGATTTCATACCCCATCCCAGCCCCTGCACAGAGCTGGGCCCCCGCAAACCTATCCTCATCCCAGATCTTTGCTCTGGGGACACCCCAAAACTGGCAGGAGGTAGCTATGCTGCACATGGGTCCCTGAGTGAGCCCTGCTTGAAGGGACACAGGCCTGAAGGGGATGCCTGCTCAGATGGACAGCTGCCCAAAGGGACATGAGGCATCACCCCAGCTCAGGGGGTGGCGGTGGGGAGCACTCAGCAGTCCCACCTCCCCCATCCTTACCCATCTCTCCATCGGCCACATCCCCATCCCCCATCTCGCCAGAGACTGCTCCTTTCATGGGGCCTGACAAAATGAGAACAAGGTGTCCGGGCAGGACCAAGGCCATAGGCTGTGACACCTCTCTGCACCCACAGGTGCTCCCAGCAGGGCCCCCAGCGCTGTCAGGGACACATAGGGTGCTGGGGACACCCCATCCCTCTGCTCTGGGCTGCTGAGCACCTCCCCAGCCCCACTGTACCCCAGAGCCCAGCTCCAGCCAGGACTGAGGGTTTTACCTGTGGTGTCAGTGTCCAGCACTGAGTCCTCGGCCACCTTCAGGAAGATCTGGGGGTGTGGGAGGGCTGGTGTTAAACAGCCCAGTGAGGGAAACCCCCTGGCTCCCCCAGCAGCCCCTTGACTACAGCTCCTCTGGGTACCTCTTCCAGGGTGGTGTCAGAGATGCCATAGCTGGAGACCCCCAATTCCCCCAGGTGTGCATCCAGCTCACGGAACAGCTCCCCAAAGGCCCCATCCCTGGCCCCACTGTAGGGCAGGACAAAGAGCACCTCGTGCCCGATGTCCTCCACCAGCCGGGAGCCAGGGACCAGCTTCTGGATCAGGGCCGACAGCTGGGCCACATCTGGAAGGATGGGAAGGGCTGGAAACCTGGCACAGGAGCTGCTGGCTGGCACAGCTGGCCACAGCTCCATGTGCCCAGCATCCCAGCCTGAGGGTCCCCAGGGGAGATGGAGGGGACAGAGATCCCCTTCTGCACCTCCAGTGAAAGGAGAGGGGCCAGATGCAGGTTGTGCACCCGCAGTGTCCCTGGGTGATGGGGGATGTGCGGGCAGCAGTTGGGGGTGACACTGTGAGGGGACAAAAGGCTCACCCACAGCGCTGGCGTCACTGCCCCGCTCGCTGCCCAGGCCAGTGTCACTGCTGTGCTCTGAGTCACTGCCGTCCTGCAGGAAAGAGTGACTGGAGCCTGGCGCCCCACAGCAGGACCCAGTGCCCCCCAGCACCTGGGATGGAGACACTGGCTGCCCTGGGAGGGATGATCATCAGGGACTCACCTTTTTGGTGACACCGGGGACAGTGCCAGTGCTGCCGCCTGTCCCGCTCCTCTCCCGCTTCACCAGGGTGAGGTGGTACCCGGTGCCAAGCCTGGCCTTGAGGAAGAGGGGGGACCCACAGCAGCAGAGCCGGCCCTGAGAGATGATGGCAGTGCGGTCCCCCAGCAGCTCCGCCTCGTCCATGTAGTGGGTGGACAGGATGATGGTGCGGCCTGGGGACCAGGAACGGGCTGGACCCCAGACCCTCCCATTGCAGGCTCTCCCCATCAGCTGGGGGGCTCAGAGGGTGAAGTGGGGACCCCCAGCCCTGACCTTTGCGGTACTTGAGCAGCAGCTCCCAGATGCTGCGGCGGGAGAAGGGGTCGACGCCAGCCGTGGGCTCATCCAGGATAACCACCCGGGAGCCACCCACGAAGGCGATGGCCACCGAGAGCTTCCTCTGCATCCCACCTGCACAGGGACAGCGTTGGGGGGCTCAGAGCACTGATAGCCACTAAGACACTCAGCCTGAGCACCCCCACACACACACCTGAGAGGTTCCTGGTCTGCTCCCGGCGCTTGTGGGGCAGCCCCGTGTCCTGGAGCAGCTGCTCCATCTCCTCCTGCACCTGCCGCTCCGAGAGTCCCTTCAGCCTCCCGTAGAACCAAACGTGCTCCTCCACTGTCAGGCTGTGGGGACAGGGGGAAAGGCAGGGTGAGGGGCACAGGGATGGAGTGGGACAGCCCTGCACCACTCCCACGTCCCCAGCCCTGCCTACATGTCGAAGAGCACGTTGTGCTGGGGACACATCCCCATGGATTTGCGGATGCTGTCGATATCGGAGCGGATGTCCCAGCCCAGGATATAGGCAGTGCCCGAGGTGGGGGGCAGGAGGCCAGTCAGGATGGACCTGGAAGTGATGAGGGAAGCGGGTCACGGAGCACAGGAGCAGCAGGGCTTGGGGCCAGGGTACCCTGTCCTGTGTGGGGACAGGGTCAGGCTCAGCTCCTGTCCCCAGCCATGGCCACGCAGCCCCTCTGTGGCTCACATGGTGGTGGTCTTTCCAGCGCCGTTGTGGCCCAGGAAGGATGTGATCTGCCCCTCGTAGAAGTCCAGGCTCAGCCCATTGACAGCTGCACGGCCACTGCTGCCATAGACCTTCACCAGGTCGCGGATGGAGACGCCCGGCTGGAGTTCCACAGGCGGCTCCTCCACCAGCACTAGGGGCCACCAAGGGGTCACATCCCGGGCCAGGACCCCTTGCTGGGGGCAGGACTCCTCACCCATGGGGTGCAGGGCCCGGGCTGGAGGGCTCCAGCCCTGCTCCACGGCCACTGTCCTCAGCCACACAGCTCCAGGGTGGGCAGGGACTCACCTTGGGGTGCAGTGTGGGGGCTGGTGTGGTACAGGGAGTGCCTAGATGAGGATGACTCTCCAAACCAGTAGCTCTTGAGGAAGGGGAAATTCCAGGGCTTGGGGATCCCGTACTGACCTGCAGCAGAAGGGGCTGAGTGGGGCCGGGGTTGAGTGGCAGCTGGGGGTCAGGGGAGCTGCACTCACCTGGGAAGACACCCTCGAGGTACCAGGTGGCCAGGCCATAGAGGAGAGCATCCAGCAGCAGCAGCCCCATGGCCACAGCGAAGCTGTACGGGTCTCCCGGCACGGGGCTGGCAGCCAGGTTGTGCCACTGGATACCCACCCCCTGCTCCTCGTAGAGGGAGAAATAATCACAGCCAAAGCCGAAGGCCACGGGGGACAGCAGGCTCTGAGGATGGTGAGAACAGCAGGCTAAGATTGGCTTGGGGGGTGCAGCTCAAAGCCCCCCACCCAGTGCACCAGGGGCATTGCAGAGGGGCAGCTCCAGGTGCTCACCACAAGGACACGGATTGGGAAGGTGATGTAGTCGCGCCAGGCGACGCACAGCACGTAGGGCAGGTACAGTGAGAAGTAAATGATGCCACCGCACGCCGAGGCCAGGTTGGCACGGGGGAAGAAGGTGCTGATGAGGAAGCACTGGCTGATGGTGGCCACAGAGAAGGTGCCAAGGAAGAGGAAGATGACTGCTGGGTCGCTGTAGGGCAGGATGTTTCCCAGCTGTGGACAGAGGCAGGTTGGAGCCTGGCTCCCTGATGTTCCCTATGTCACCCACACTGTCCCCTAAGACCTGCAACCTGCCTTGAGGATGAGGACAAGCAGGGCAGAGCTGAGGAGGAAGGGGATGAAGCTGCTGAGGAACCAGCTGAGCCAGAGGATCCCGCTGCTCAGCCCCATGGTCTTCATGGTCTCCTTGAGACGCGTCTCCTTCTCATGCACCACCCCCTTGATGATCATGGCCACAGAGTAGATCCATGCCAGCGTCATGAAGAGGGGCAGCGAGCGGTTCAAGACTCTCAAGAACCTGGGGAGATACCACCAGACATTCCACCCTTAGATCATCACTCCTGGAGCACTGTAGGGACAGGGACACCAGGGCACAACCAGCCCTGTGTCACCTCCCCGGGGCAGGGATACTGCAGGATGCTTGGATGTATCCCCCATGGCAGCAGAGGGGTCACTCAGCAGTCCCAGGGTCCAGGGCTGCCCCTGCCCACTCACACATCATCCACATAGCAGGGGTAGGGCATCTGCTGGACGTAGACCCCTGTGCGTGGGGCAGCCCCAGTCTGCACCCGCACCACTGCCTGCTCCACCAGGTCCTGAATGTAGATGAAGCCCCCCCAGACGTAGCGCAGGTCACTGAAGGGGTCAGCTGCAGGGCCTGGGTCCCAAAACCTGGGGGCAGAGCATAGTGCTGGGACCAGGGATCCCCTGGCAACCAGCACAGGCTGCTTGGCTGGCCATGGAGACAGACAGCGTGGGCAACCTGTCCTTGATCTTGTTGGTCCTCGTGACGTCGTCAATGTCCATGCGGATCTTGTAGCGGACGTGGGGTGGCAGCCTGGGGGCCGTGGCATTGATGGGGGGCTGGAACACCACTGCTGCCCAAAACTGCTGCTCCTCCAGCAGCTCCAGGGCCCGGGCTACCACCGCTGCTCCTCGGTGGCCACTGCCTCGATCTTGTCCAGGCAGACACACTGTGGGAGGCAGGTAGGGCTCAGAGGGCACGGGTAGTGCAAGGGGGCAGCTCGCCCACAGTGGGGTGACACACACCTCCATGAACTGTGACAGCGTGCTCAGGACTGCATCAACATCAGCGTACACCTGGTGCCAGGTGAGGTTTGGTCCCCCTGCTGGCCCCACCAGGAATGTGGCCAGCTCCGGCAGCTTCCAGGAGGTGCCATTGAGGAACCCGTCCAGGAGCTGGGCTGTGCTCGGGGCCAGCAGCAGGTCCTGCAAAGCACCAGGATATGGGAGTTCATGCAGCCCACCCCACTCCTGGCCAGTTGCACCCAGCACACCCCATCTTGCACCCCACAGCAACCCTGTTCCCAATGGGCAAAGCCTGGGGGTCACACACCTGGAGCACCTGCACCTCCAGACTGCTGTTGAGGAGGGTGTAGATTCGGGGTCCCAGCTCCTGCCAGGCACCCCCCAGCTCCCCCAGCACCGCCAGCTCCCGGAAGGTCCGATTCACCTGTGTGAGGGAGGTGAGGCAGGTCCAGGATGAGACCCCCCCAAACCCCCCACAACCCCCACTCACCTCAGCCATGACACTGTCGGGGCCGGGCCCAGGTGGTGTGTACAGGATCTTTCCCACAAAGAGGGGCTTGATCCCCCGCCAGAAGATCTGGGAGAGGGGGCTGGACTCCAGGCTGTGGAGCAGCTCCCGGCAGAAGGGACCTGGGGGTGCAGAGCTGAGCCCTCACCACCAGCCCCCACTGCCCCCCCGCAGCCCCTGGCTGAGCCTCCCCCAGCCCCCGACTCACTGGTGCTGCCTGAGGCCACGGGTCTCTGCTCCGAGTTGTTACGGTCCAGGAAGGCTTTGACATCATTGTCCTCGTACCAGTTGAGGGAGGGGATCCTGAGCCCCCCGCCCTCGGGGTGCCCACAGGCGATGCGTGACAGGGCTGTGAAGGCACCCCTGCTGGTGTTGAGGGCCCTCAGCCCCACAAGCTCCTGACGTAGCTTGGCCAGGCTGGTCATGGAGGAGACCTGGGGAGAGCAGGATGAGAGTGGAAAGGGGCACTGGGGGACAGGGGGACCCAGGGACACGGTGGGGTGGGTAGGGGCCAGGGGAGTGAGGGGTGTACCTCCTCCATCAGGGATGCTGCATCCCGCAGGAAGCTGCCCAAAGTTTCCACGGTGCCGGTGATCCCGCCCAAGTCTGAGCTCAGCTGTTCCTACAAGGGGGCATGAGAAGGGAGTCACAGCCCTGCTGGAGACGCCAGAGGTCTCTGCCTCGGGGCCTTCCAGCACCCGACTGCGCTGGGGGCTCACCGTCAGGAGTCGTGGGAAATCCATCTGGGAGAGGAAGGAGCCCTCCAGGGCACGGAGCTGGGAGCTGGGCAATGCGCACAGTTCTTGCTGCAGGCTCTGGGTGGAGTCGGCGTCACCGCCCACCAGGAAGCCCCCCAAGGACCGAGGCGTTGCAGACCAGGGCCTTCAGCGGGAGGCGAATGCTCTCCAGGGAGAACTGGAAGGAGAGGGCAGTCATGATGCAGTCACCGGGAGTGGGCGCCGGGAGCGGGCACCGCGCCGACACTCACGATGCGGGGGCTGAGCCGAGCCCCCATAAGCTCATCCACCAGCGCCAGGGGCAGAGATGTGTTGGTCCGCAGGAACCGCGAGAAGGTCTCGTCCTCTCTCAAGTACTCCCTCACCGGCAGAGCTGTGGGAGCAGGGGTCAGACAAGGGGTCTCGCTCCCCCGGCACCCCCCGCCCCCGGTGCTCACCCCTCCGCTGGTTCCCGCTGTTCCGCAGCCGGCGCAGGGCGGGCAGGAGCCGGGCGAAGCTGCGCAGGAGCCGCTGCCCGTGGCCGCGGAGCAGGACCTGCCGGGCTTCGCTCAGGAGGCGGGAGAGGCTGTGACACGGGACATGGGGTGGGCAATGAGACTCCGGCCCTGCCCCGCTCTGCCCCGCAGCTCCCCAGCCCCGCCGCTCACATGGAGCCGTCAAAGTTGCCCACCACGCCCGGGGCCTCTCCCGCCGTGGGGTGCCGGAAGCAGGGGTTGTTCAAGTTGCAGATGATGCCCTGGAGCCAGGGCAGGGTCCCCGCAGAGGGCAGCGCCTTGTTGGGAAAGTGGCCTGAGGGAGAGGGAGGCAAGTTCAGGGGGGCAGTGCAGGACCCCCGGGACCCCCCACATACCCGAGCAGGGAGAAGCCAGCGAGCCCCCACCCTGTGACCACATCCTGTGTTTGTCCCCCCGGTGTCATCCCGAAGGACTCCCGTACAGGGACACATAGAGGAGTCTTAGCTGGCTCAGGGGGTCCTGCGGGGGACACTCACACTCATGCTGCTTGAAGGGCGGGTGGGATCGCCGCACTGAGATCAAGATAAGGAAGAGGAAGAGGGGCCACAAGATCTCGATAGCTAGCTGGATCTGGGGGAGATGCAAGGTTGGTGATGGTTCCGGTCCCCATCAGTGTCCACAGCCCTGTGCCAGGAAGCAGCGGCTCTGGGTAACCCCACCCCAATCGCCCACTCACCCGCTGCCGACGGCGGTAGGTGAAGTTCTTCCAGAGCAGCAGCCCCAGCTGGGTGCCCACGGCCATCGCGGGGATCGCGGGCCCCGCTCGGCTTCAGCTACGGGTGAGAGCAGGGGGGAAGCCCCAAGCTGAGGGCGACGGCTGGGCTCTCACTTCCTTCTGCTTCAGGGGCTTATCACACCCCGGGTACAGTGCCGGGCACAGGGCTGAGCTCCGGGGCCGGCAGGAGCCGGTCGGCATTCCTGCAGCAAAGCTCCTTTCCGGAGCTAAAGGCTCAAATCACATTCTTTCCTAAAGCAAAAGCACCAGAATTGGGCAAGAGCTCTGTCCAGGGGCAGGATCACGATTCACTGCCCACGCCAGGCTCGGGGAGCAGTCCGGCAGCCCGGGAGTAGCTCCAGGCGAGCTGGGCAGCCCGGGGGAGGCTGAGACCTGCCCGTGCCTCAGTTTCCCCTTGAGAGGGATGTGGGTGGGGCGCTCATCAGCCCAAGAGCCGAATTGTTCCGGTGCGGTGGACTCGAGGAGCGAATTCCGACACCCAGATCCCGCGGGTAGCAGCCGAGTTCTGGGAACTCACCCACCCCCGGAGCAGGGCCAGCAGCTCCGGGGCCCGGCAGAAAAGCTCTGCCAAGGCGGCTCAGTCAGTGATGAGCCCGGCGGCAGCGGCGGCAAGACCCAACCCGCAGCGTTCCGCCCGGTGCACTCACCCCGCGCCCCGGGAGAGCCGAGCTCCGGGGCGGCTCCCCGGTCACCGTGAGCCTGGGACACCACCGCGATTTGCCCTTCGTTTTTCCCCGGAGCTGATACTCACCGCCGCCCCGCGCTCGCCGCCACCCGCCCGCGCCCGGGGCTAAGCCGGGTCCTGGGCGCAGGCGGGATAAACGGGCACGGGGCGGCGGGATTAGGATCCCAGCTGGGAAATCCGCCTAATCGGCCTGCGGGGCCGGACACGAGTGGGTCCGGGGGCAGGATTTCTCCGGGGATGCACCGGGGTCAGATGGGGTGACACGGAGAGAAAGAAGCAGCTGCCGGGGTTGGGGGTGACACAGGGAGACAGAGGTGTCTGAGTGTCCCCATCCGCTGGAACCGGAGGGTGCTACGGAATTGCCGGTCCAGGGGAGCCCCAGCCCCACGGGGGCGGCGGCTCTTTTCGGGACAAAACAACCACAGATCCTCCCGTGGGACTCGCGTGGGAATCTGCACTCTCATCTCACGAGGACAAACACGCTGCATCACTGCAGCCGGGAGCTCGATGGACCCCACGACCCCGGCAACCATCGGACCGGCAGCTCCCGGCCCCGGTGCCCTCCGAGCCGGTTCGGCCTCACGGAGCCCCGCTCTGAGCAGTGTGCGGAGTCACCGGGAGGCGGACGGGCCGGGAAGACGTGGCGACAGCCCAGGGGGACATGGGGACATCTCGAAGGGACGATGATGACAATCCAGAGGGGACATGGGGACAGTTTGGGGCTGCGATGGGGACACGGGATAACCCCGGGTGGGGGCGGGGAGGCACTAAGAGCCTCGGGGAGATGCTGGGCGCCCGCACCCGAGAGCAGGCGCCGGGACACAGCCCCCCCCTCCCCGCTCGCAGCCCCCGGCCCGGGACCCCCGTTACCTGGTGCCGCTGTCTCTTTAACAGACCCCGCCCTCCCCGCGCTACAAAGTAGCCGTGGGCGTGACGTCATGGGAACCGGCTCTTAAAGGGGCCGGTGTAGGAGTAGGAGCCCCACCCCCGCCCCGCCCCACCCCACCCCACCCTTGGAAGCCCACGCCTCGCCCACCCCACCCTTCGGTGCCCCACGGAGCAACGCGGCTCTTGGAAACGCAGCATTTCGCCCAAAAAAGGTGGATCCCTTCCTGGACAGGCACGTCGCGCCCTGTCCCGTTGGCACTGTTAATCACTCATCTATCAACCGCGCATCTATTAATTAACCCCGCAGCTCGTTCCCGACTCCCGCTCCTCCCCCTGGGACACGCAGCATCCCGCCCCACCAGCCTGGGACTCCGGGAGTCCCACCCAGGTCTGCAGCAGCTCGCAGCCCCCCAGGCACAGAGGGACCCGCCTGAGCCTTGACAAGGCGCCTGCAGCAGAGACCAGCTGCTGTTTATGTTGAAAGGGTTTGGTTTTTTTTAATAAAAGGTTTCAGTCTGAGAGTATCTGCATTAAAAACCACACGGGAGGGGAGATGTCGATGGGCACTGGCTGCACTCTGCCACTTGGACACGCCCTGGTGCGTGCAGGATGCGTCTTCTGGAGTCAGCCTTGGCTCCAGCCTTGGCTCCAGCCTTGGCTCCAGCCTGCTGCAGTGCTGGGTGTGCCGGGTGTGCCGGCTGTGCCAGGTGTGCCAGCTCCTGGCTCAGCCGTGCAGCCGTCACCATGGCCTTGGTCCCTATGAGTTCTGCAGAAAGGGCATTTCCAGCATTTAGAGATCACAGCAGAGTGCAAACTGTGTGCACACACATTCACTCACACAAATACACACTCGCAATCTCGAGGCCATGCAGTCTCTCCCAGATGTTTCCCTGTGTCCCAGTGACTCCAGTCCCTCTCCACCACAGGGCTGAGGATGGTTCTGCCAGCACAGGGATAAGCAGCAGCACCAAGGGCAGCCACTCCTGCTCCTTGCTGAGGGATCCAGGGGCATCACAGGGGTGTGTGGTGGGCGCTGGGTGCGTGAGAAGTGACACTGTCCACTCCCAGGTGTTGGAACATCTCCCACCTTCCTGCTGCCCCAGGGTCCTGGGGCTCCTGGAGGAACCAGCTGGGCTCCTCTCTAGAAACACGGTCTTTATTTCCTTGCTCAGAAAAATAGATTAATTTCCAAAGTTAAAAAAGAGTTTTAAAAGAGGGAATGATGGAAGTGCAGGCTGGAATGTGGGGCTGTACATGAGATGGTGCGGGTGGGCTGAGCCATCCCGCTCAGTAGCTCTCCTCCTCCTCACGGTAGTAATGGTACCCGGGGGGGTCCCCACTCTGGTCCCCAGCAGCATTGGCCACCTCGCCCTGGCTGCCCTGTGGGCAGTACTTGGGGTCATAGATCTGGCGGCCGAGGCCAAAGACCTGCCCGCTCTGGTTGGCGCCCTGGTTGGAGCCCATCTGCAGCGACATGGAGGAGTTGTCACACTTCTCTGTCCCCGTCTTGGCATCATAGATGTGTCTCCTGGTGCCAGGAGCCGTCATGCCCACCTGGAAGGAAAGACAGCATGGAGTAGGGCTCAGCTGTGGTCCCCCCATCCCTCCCCAGCTCGGTGTGGGGGCTCACCTGACTGGCACACTTGTTGGTGCCCATCTGGAGGCTGATGGTGGAGTGGTCCATGGGAGGCAGGATCTGGTTTTTGGGGTCGTAGAGGTGCCTCCGGGTGCCGTAGGCTGTCATGCCGGACTGGCTGGCACACTTGTTTGTGCCCATCTGACAAAGAGGTCTGGTGAGCAGCATTGTGCTGCCCCACATGTGCCCCTTCTCCCCCTGACCTTGTCCCTCCCCAGCCTGGGAAGCACAGCCAGCACTCCCTAACCCATCTCAGGCTCCCAGCCATCAAGAGCCAAAATAGTCCCAGATCCCAAGGACACTTGAGGCACCTCACGCCTCAAGTCCCTCCAGCTATGCTTGGAGCTGTGACAGTGCCAAGAATTTGACAGAACTGGGCACCCTTTGCCCAGTCCCACCCATGGGATCCTGTGGGGCAGCCCACCTGCAGCCCGATCACACACTGCCCAGCCTTCATCTTGGCCTCATCAAAATTCCTCTGCTGCTTCTCCGAGTACTTCACGCCGATGTCCACCCCGCTCTGCAGCCCCTTTGTCTTGGCCTGCCAGAAATAACTGTGAGGAAGGACTGGAATCCCAAACCCCCACCTGCTCCTTGTGCAGAGGGAGCTGTGGTATCCCACAGGCACCACCCCTAACTGGAGGTCCCCATGGGGCTGCAGCTCCTCCCAAGCTGCTCTCACCCCCATGCTCACCATTCCCGCCAGTGCCAGCAGTGACACCTGCACTTGCGTCAGGTTCCCGCTCTCAAAAAGGTCATTGGCTTCAAACAGGTCCACGGGGTTCATGCCATAGCTGGCCATGGCCTTGATGAAGTTGGAGAGGTTCTCAAGCTGTGGAGAGGTAGAGGAGTGAGTCCTGGTGGATGAGGAACACCAGGTGGTGTTCCTCAGAGGATCAGCAGGTGGGTGGCAGAAGAGCTGCACCTACCTGGTGCCAGTTCTGAGCTGAGCGGTTGATCTTCCTCACTGAGTTGGGCTGCAGCTTGTTCATGAGCCTACAGGGAGGCAGGGGGATGTGAGGCTGTGGCAGGGAAACCTCAAGGGGCTGCAGGGCACAGGCTTCTTTTGGGAAGGTCCAGCCCAGGCCTCCCCCATGTGAGGAAAATTTCCCCCCAGGTCCCTGTTTGTCCTCAGGGCTCTCCCCAGACAGAAGCCTTGGGGGTGACTCTGGCAGGTCCCACTGGCACGGATCCAGCCCACCCTTCCCACCACAAGGTCTGGTGAGGGTCTCTTGGAGGTTTGGTGTCCCCCATCTCCACCCAGCTGGAGTAGGAGTTGGAGGTCATGCTCAGGACTGCCCCAGGACTCACTCGCAGAGGATCACCCCATCCTTCAGCCCCTTCTGGAAGTCAGGTCCGATCTGTTTTCCTGTGACGCTCTCGATCCACGTCCGCAGCTCGGCCTCCTTCTGTGGGTCATACTTCTGGGCAAGCTGGGGAGGAGTGGGGGACAGCTCAGCCAGGGCCCCAGCGTGCACCCCAAACCCCTCATGGGGACAATTCCCCCCTCCCTGCAATGGGAACAGCGACAGGAGCACGGGAATGATGCTGCCAGCAGACGCAGCAGCTTCTGAACGATTCCAAAAGTATGAGAAGGAACTCAGAGGGGAAGTGCCCCCCTGGATCTGTCCCTCCCTGTCCCCTGCAGCCCGTGGGAGCTCAGCTCTGAGCCCCGGGGGTCCTGGCCACGAGATGCTCTCCTTTCCCTTCCGGCGAGGCCCAACCTCCGCCACAGATTCCTCGGTCACCGCGGCTATGCCAGGAATGTGGACGCCTCCTCCCAAATGGAGACCAGCTGCCAGGGCCGCCAGCATCTCCAGCAGCGTGTCTCAGCCCCGGCCCACAAGGGAAGGGAAAGTTCTCCTGGCCTGGCGAGGGAAGGGCCTGGAAACCCCAAGTGCTGTTCTGCCCCGGCACTCCTGATGCTCAGCTGGCACCTGGGGGTGGCCCCAGGGCAGCCACCAACCACTCGCCCATCCTGTCCCTTCCTGGCCCCGTTATGTGCTGAGGCCATGAGTCCCTCAGGATCCTGGACACAGGGAGACACTGGGATGGGCACAGTCCAGCCCTGCTAAGTGGTAGGGACACACTCCAGTCCCAAATGGAAACTCAACCAATGCAGGACACAGATCACCCTCATGACACCACACATGTCCTGGCTGGGGACAGGACACACAGACCCACCCGCTGATTTTCTGGAGCACAAGCAGCTGAAGCCAGTTCCTCTTCCCTCTCCATGGCCTGCTTGAGGATTTCCCAGCCATGGGGGGTGCACAGTGGACCAGCTCCAGAAAGATCCCACCACAGACCAGTCCACAAGGGTTTGCAGACTGGGAGCGGGTCACTGGTTTAACTGGTTCCCAGTCGGTGATGTCACCTCCATCAGACACACCTGGGCTGCCAGACTGGCTCGTGTCTTGCTGAATCAACACGAAGCACCAAGAGTGCGCGGCGGCTCGTGTCACCCGCTCAGCTGGGGCAGCCCAGCCCCAGGCAGGCCGGGGCCCGTCCGCGCCCCGTTACGAAATGCAAATCCCCAGGTAAGGAGCGCCCTGCCACGGCCACCACATCCCACCGCCACGTGCCTGTCACCTCTTGTCCCTTCTGCCTGCCCTGGTCCCGTCCACGTGTCCCCGGGCAGAGCACACTCAAACCACTGCCACCTGCCCCGGGGTGACCACGGCTCAATCTCTGCTCGCCTGGGGCCGGGCACAGCCCCGACCTGGGGCTGCTGTGTCCCCTGCGCCCCCCGGCCCGGCAGGACCCCCGTGCGCTGTCGAGGGGGCAGAAGGGTGATGCTAGCGGCACCCGGATCCCTCCTAGGGGTGCAAACAGCTCAGCTGGAGGCTCCTAGCCCCTCTTTCCCTTTCCGGTCCCGCGGCACTCAGGCGGGAGAGTCACCAGGGCCAAAAGCCGCATCCCCAGAGACGGCCGCGGGGACGCTACCAGGCCGGAGCATCCCGCAGAGCGAGGTGGAGCTAAGGGGAAGCAGAAAGTGGAGAAGCTTCGTAGAGCTTCTCCGGAGCCGCGGAGGACCGAGGCGACCGCCCCCAGCCCCGGGTGGGACGGGAAGGGTGCCCCGCGGTTTGCCAGGGGCAGCGGAGCCACAGCGGGGAAACAGCCAGCCCCGGCCCCCCAGGACACCTCCCCGGGACCGTCTAGGCAGGCTCAGGGCACCCCGAGACTGGGACCCCAGCTTCGGTATCCCCAGCCCTCGGAGAACCCGGTACACTGGGTCCTTCAGTTCCGCATCCTCCCGGGAAGCCCCGGATTTCCATCTTCCCGGAATCCCCCAACTTCAGTCTTGGCCGGCTCTGCATTCCTGGGGCATACCGGAAAAACCCTCGGCTCTCCAGAACCCGGGATGCAACCGGGACGCCCGAGCAGCACCAGGATGCTCGGCTCTCCCGAGCTTCCAGGAGCACCGGCAGCCAGAGCGCCCGGTGGCTCTGGTATCCCCAGCCCCCGCTTCACCCCCGTCCGGTGGTCCCGGTACCGCCCGGCCCCCGCCGCGGCTCACCCGGTTCTTGACTTCGGCGGACAGGCCGTAGGACGGGCCCTTGTTGAATTGGGAGCTGCTCATGGTGGGGAGCAGAGCCGGTACCGGAGCGGGGAGCGGACAACGGGGCCGGTACCGGAGCGGGCTCGGGCGGGGCGGGGGCGGGGTCGGGCCCGGCCCCCCCGCCTTGATTGGACGGGCAGAAATTCCCAAATAAGGGCAGGAGCGGCCCGATCGAGGGGAGGGTCCCGAACCCCGACATTGGGACTCGGGGAGCACCGGGAGGCGCTGGGAGTCGGGGGAGCCCGGGGACGGGACTGGAGCCGTCACGGGCACACGGGCACACCCGTGTACATCCCTGTTCATGGATGTGGACACAAACACACACCCAAAAACACACACCACACACATAACACACACAACATACACACAAACATACACACCACACACACCACACACACCCACACACAACATACACACCACAAACATAACACACACAACATACACACCACACACCACAAACACACCACACACAACATACACACCACACACACACGCACCCCCCGACCCACGGGCGCACACGCATTCACACATCCACCCACGCACTCTCAGGCATTCACACTCACCTGCCTGCGCTCACCCACGGTCACGCACACACGCAGGGCACGCGTGCACTTTCCCTCGTCCTCGCACCTCACCCATCCCCGACCCCGTTCCGCAGCGGCTGAGCCCGTGTGCCCACGGGGCCGGCATGAGTTCCACGCCAGACGGCCCGACCCGACCCGGCCCGGCCCCGCGGGGAGGTCCCGGGACGAAGCGGGGGTGACACCATCGCCCCCCGACCGCCCGCGGGGCTGGCAGCGGGCCCGAGCAGCCCCTGGGCAGCACCCGGAGGGTCCGGCCCGGCCCGGCCCCCAGCAGGGGTTTATCCGACGTCCCCCCGCGATACTCCGGCTGTGAGGTCGCAATGCCCCCGTGGGTGGGCGAATCACGGGTGGGACTGTGGGTGCACAGAGGCCAGTGGGGACAGGGGGCAGGGCTGTGATCCCAGAGGGTTGGTTCCGCTACCGACACTGAACCCAAGGAAGGGCAGAGGCGGGGGCATCCCTCGAGTGGGAGCATCCCACGAGTGGGAGCGCAGAGCCCCCCATCCCACTCACCCCCACACATGGGGCTCCAGAGGGATGGAGCTTGTCCTCCCTGGACCCCAAACAGGGTGAACTCCCCCGAGGGCGGGAGTCCCACGGGGGCCAACACCGATCCCACAGAGCGGGGTTCAGTCCCCCAGCCCTCTGTAAGCCCTGGTCTGCAGCACTGAAACCCTCTCAAACATCCCAGAAGTGCCGGGGTCCCACTGCCCCCTGTGACCCCGCAGGGCAGCCAGGGTGCCCCTGGCCCCGGCCTCGCTCCTTGGTGCGAGTTCGGCTTTTCCTGTTTCAGGTCGGGCTGCGAAGCTGATGAGGAAACGAGGCGGCGTCACACGCGCCCTCCTGACACTGCGCCCCGCGAATGTGACCGGCGCCGTGAGGAACCGGCACGGGCCGAGCGAGGGGCTGAGGGCAGCGGCTCGGCCCCCCGGCAACGATGTTCTCCCGGAAGAAACGGGAGCTGATAAAAACCCCCTCCATCTCCAAGAAGAGCCGGGCGGGAAGCCCCGTCCCACAGACCCTGCCGGTGAGTGTCCCCCCGCAGCCCTGGCACGGTGAGGACTGTAGAGGCAGCAGCACCCACGGAACTGGTAGAGCCACAGGTTGGAAATGAGACCCTGGATACGTCCAGGAGGTCTGTGAAGAGGACGGAAACGAGAAAGAATTCTACTCACGGGGCTGGGGTGGGGGGAATTTTGCCCCAGATGAAGGGGACGGAGCAGCCGCCGAAGGAGGCGGGAGGGCAGGAAGGGACAGGGAGGAAACGGGGGGGCTGTGGCCGAGGGTTTGGCAAGGGCAGAGAGACTCACAAATATCCGTAGAGACCGGGATGGGAGCGGGGCGACCGCAGGCTCGGCCAGCCCCGCTGCCTCGGTTCTGCCAGATATTTATTTATTGACGTGTGGACCCCCTCGGTGCTGGAGGGGCCGGGAGGAAACGCTACCGGGCCGGGGCTCCCCGCGCCCCGCACTGCCCGCCCCGCGCCTGCGCCCCACTCCCGGTGCGTGGGGCGACACCGGGCTGGCACGATGTGCCCGACGGCGACCCGGAGCCCACTCGCGGCTCCTTAGCACGGGACACCCGCCCCCATCCCCGTCCCGACTCCCCGGGAGAGGGGCCTATGGGTGGCGGCCAGCGGGATGCTCGGCCGGGCTGCGGGCAAGAAAAGCTACAGCCCCTCGGCGGCGGCGGGCAGAGCCCACCCGCCCCAGCGCTCCCTGGACTCGCTGCCCCGCACGCCCGCCGTGAGGCTGACGGTACGGCCGGGGGCACCCCGGGGCGCCGGAGGGAGGGACGGGGGGTGCCGGGGCCGCTGCGACCCGGGAGGACCGGGACAGGGCTGGGGTGGCCCCAAGCGTTTTGGAGCTGCCTCCTTGCAGCCCCATGGTGGTCTGGCCCTCCTGGGGATGGGCTCCCCCGTTCGCCCTCGCCCGCGGAAGCCTCGTGGTCTCGGAGCTCCGTGTCTGCCCCGCGGGTGCCAAAAACACTTCCGGCAGTGCCCGGCCGGGGATGCTCAGACCCCGCACGTCCGTGTCACACCGGGTGCCGGGGGTCACTGGTGGGAGCTGCTGCGGGGGCTGAGGGGCTGCAGGGTCCCCTCCCCATGCCCAAGGACTCTCGCTGGATGTGTGGCTCTCAAGCCATGCACGGCTCTGAACAGTGCCGGTACCAACTTTTCCCTCAGTCCAATTTTACCCCTAGAAATTTGGGGCTTCCTCCATCTGTAAAATACCTGCAAAGCGCCCAACAATAGCCTGGGAGGTGTCCCTGTTTCTGCCTCCTCCCCTAGCATGGGAGCAACTGAAAAAGAGGAAGAGATTTGCGGGCCGGATCCTGCTGCCATTTTGCTGTGGACAAGCAGTGTCACCCACACCATCATGTGCCCCTCATGATAAACACGGACCCCGAGGAGCTGGCAGGGATTGGTGGGGGCAGCCAGGCAAATGCCCAGACCCTCCCCACTCTCCCAAGTTGGTTCTCGAAGGGGATCCCTAGCAGGGGAAACTGAGGCACGAAACAGCTGCAGGGTCTGCAGGGTCTGGCACCAGCCCCTCAAAGGCAACAACTTCTTCCCCAGGATGGTGGCGTGGGGGGTCCTGGGGTGTTTCTCTCCCTGGGGTCCCCCCCATGCTGGCTGTGCCCTCACACTCGCCCTTGCTCCCCAGGACCTCTCCCGCAAGGATTGCCTGGAGGCTCCGGGCTGCGGCGTGGGGGAGCTGCCCCCAGGCAGTGCCAAGCTCAGCAGCAGCCCCAGCGCCGTGGGCACCCTGAAGCGCCCCACCAGCCTGAGCCGCCATGCCAGCGCCGCTGGCTTCTCCCTGCCCTCTGCCCCCCGTAATGTGCCCAAGGGCCACAAAACCCCCACGTCCTACAGCCCCATGGAGGGCGGGGACGGTCCCTTCATCGACCCCGAGGACATCTCCCAGCTGCTGGCGGACGTCGCCCGCTTCGCCGATGCCCTGGAGAAGCTGCGGGATGTGGTGCTGCGCGATGGTGAGTGCCAAACACCTGCGTCAACACCCTGGGACAGACCCACCCGTGGGTGGGGGTCTCAGCCTGGGCCAGAGGGCACCGGGACCCCGCAGTGAGAGGTGGTGGGTGAGTGGAGCTCGGAGCCAGGATAACGCGGCTTCCTGCCGCGAGCTATTTTCATCCGCCCGTTTTCCTGTTTACAGCGCTGCGGTGCCAGCCGCCTGCCAGGGCCCCCCGACCCCCATGGGGTGCCGGGCACGGCCCCCCAGCCCACCAGGGAGGCCAGCAGGAGGGGCTGGGTGGTCTGCAGGTTCCTCCTTGCCTGAGGGGACAGAGGAAATGCATCGATCCCGTGGTCTGGGGGCTTATGACAGACACCATGTTGTCAGTGCTGGTTTTGCAGAAACCCCTTCCCAGCCCTGAGCTGGGAGTGGGCTTTGTCTGGCTGGGCAGTGGGTGCTGATCCCCCATCCCAGTGCTTCTGTGAGAGAGGTTCCTCACTTCCTAACCAGGATTTCAGCCCCCAGCCCTAGCCCTGCACTGGGGGGTCCTGGCTAGACCCCTGGGCTGGCAACTGGAGCCCACAGAAGAGGAGGATCCTGGGGGGGAATTGTGGGATGCAGCAAGCCTGGCTGGACCAGGCCCGTCCCTCTCGGCTGGGAGCGTCCATCCGGCAGGAGGGAGGGAAGGAAATGGAGGAAATTCCCAAACTGCTTTCAAGGGAAAAAGTTACTATGGAGGAAAAAATGCCTCAAAGGTCAGACTGCCCCCCGGGCAACATCAGGCTGGGCAGGAGAGACACGGCCACGGCTGTGGGGAGGTGCTGGACAAGCAGGATGTGGCAATAGCAGTCCTGGGAAGCCCTGAGGACAGAGGGATTACTGCAGGGTCCCTGCCTGGGACGTGGCTGGGAGGTAAACGGCAGGGGGACACAGGACGGGGGATGCAGAGCAGAGACACAGGGCAGGGGCGTGGGACAAGGGTGCAGCATCTCAGTCCCCCTGTCTTGCAGACCCCAAGGAGCCCCAGCGGCCGCTGGCCCACGAGTGCCTGGGTGAAACCCTGCGCATCCTGCGGCAGGTCATCAACAAGTACCCCCTGCTCAACACCCTGGAGATCCTGACGGCTGCTGGGACCCTCATCTCCAAAGTCAAGGGTGAGACAGTGGGGCTGGGAGCTCTGTTCTGCTCCCCTGCTGCCCCACAGTGGGATGGGGGGAGCTGGGGAGCCCGTGAAGGAGCTGCTGGGTGCCCCATGGGCTGGTGGAGAGGGTGAAAACATCGTCTGCCTCTGTGTGCTTCAGCTTTAAGGATGATGTAGTATCAGAAATGACAGATCCTGCCTGGGGGTTTCCAGGCACAGCCGCAGGAAAAACACTGAAATACTCGGATCCTGCTTCCTGGCAGCCTCTTGTGTTTGTGGAGCGGGGTCTGGGAGGTCAGATCCCAGCTGGGCAGCACCTCCTGCCACTGTCACCCGCGGGGAGGGGGTGGCTGCACCTACCACAGGCACAGCACAACCTTCTGAGTCACCGTGGCTTCCTGGACACCCCACAGCAAACACGGGACAGGATGGCAGGGGGGCTGGTCCCACACAGGGATGGGAGGGAGCAGACCCCTCCCCACCTCAAGGGGCTGACCCAGGGTCTGCCCAGGAGCTGCTGGTGTGCCATGGTGTGGGAGCCTGCCAAGTGCTTTTGGCTCCAGTTCCTGCTGCTGGTGGTGGTTCCTCATTTGACTGCAAGCAGGAGCCCTCCTGGAGGAGTTCATCCTGCTTGGAGAGGGATCTGGAGGAGCCATGAGGCAGGGCAGGCAGTGGAACAGGTCCAGTAGCACTTTTCCGGCAGCCCTGAGTAACGGGAATAAACAGAAACATGAGCCAAGGGATGCTCTCAGGGATGTCAATCCTGGGAAGAAGGAGGGGGAAACTGCACTGGAAAAATCCATCATCCATAGGGATGATCCTTCCCACTGCTCCCTTGATTCACCCCAGCCCCAAAGCCCCCCATGATACCAGCATGAACTGGCAGGTCTCTCTGCTGAGACAAGGACAGCTGCTTGTGGCAGCAGGGCTCCCACATTTCCCCATCTCCAGGTTTCCACTACGAATCCAACAATGAGGCAGACAAGTGGGAGTTCGAGAAGGCCGTGGAGACCATCGCCGTGTCCTTCAGCAGCACGTAAGGGAGGCTGGGCAGCCATCTGCTGGAGACAGCCCCTGTCACTGGCCCTGTGCTGACCCCTGCCATGCTCCTCTCCCCACAGGGTGTCTGAGTTCCTCATGGGGGAGGTGGACAGCAGCACCATCCTCTCCATCCCACCCAGTGACCAGAACCAGGTGAGTGATGCCTGGATACCTGGATGTTCCCAACCTCGTGGGGCTCAGGATCACACAGGGCTCTGGCTGCTCCCCTCAGCTCTGGTGTGAGCCCAGAGCAGGGTGTTGCTGCAGTGACAGTTCCATTAGCTCCTGGGCACAGCTGACTTCCAGCAGTGGCCAAAAGGCTCCAGCTGCTCCAGCTTCCATCCATTGCCAGCCCCTCCAGCTGCTCTCCATCCTCTTGGCTGACCAATCCCTCTTCTTTCCCAATTCCCAAAGACCATGGAGAGCCTCTATGGGGGAATTCCTGGGCCTAGAGGAGATGGAGTGCCCTCAGGAATGGACAGCTATGACACAGGTAAGCAGGATGAGTTTGGTGCAGGGTTTGGGGTCTGTGCAGGAACTGGCACCTTCCCCATCATTGCTGCATCCCTGAGCCACACGTGACTCCTCAGCTGGGTGAAGGCAGCAGAGCTGGTGGCACTGAGGCTGGCACAGAGCTGGAGGGTTGCACTGGAAGCTCACAGAGTGTCTGTCCCTCCACAGCCCGTCCTCCAGCCGAGGAGGTGGACGTGATGCTGCAGCGCTGTGAGGGGGGCGTGGACGCTGCCCTGCAGTACACCAAAACCATCTCCAAGTACTTGAAGGACCTGATTGGGTACATAGAGAAAAGGACCATACTGGGTGAGTGGGAGGACAGCAGGTGGGTCCCTTATGGAGCAGAGCTGAGCCACGGGACAGGTTGAGGTCCCTCCTGGAGGAGGTTGATGCTGCCAGGGAAGTGGCAATCTCACTCCTCAAGTTCCTCATTAATTTTGCAAAAGGAGATTGGGTTCCACCAGGGAAATCCCGGTGTCTCGTGTGTCTTTTCACTTTCAACCTTTTCCTTCCAGAGATGGAGTTTGCCAAAGGGCTCCAGAAGATGGCAAACAGCTGCAAGCAAACCATCAGCCAAGAGGTAAGTCCCCAAGTGCCTGAAGCCCCCAGCACCAGGCTGGACTGGGAGCCAGCAGCCCTGGAGAGCCCATTCCATGTGCCCCAGCTCAGGAGGACATGGGGGCAGCTCTCCAGAGCTCTGCCTGGAGAAATTCAGGATGGAGCTTTTACCAGCAGTCACCATCCTTACCTTGCCTCTGGCTCTTCCTCCCTGAAGGATGCATCTCCTTGGGCTCATGCTGGGTGCTGAGACTCAAGGAGATGTGTTTTCCCTCTCCCCAGACCAACATGCCTTTCCTGTCCATCTATCTGCTGGCCCTGGAGCAGGACATGGAGCATGGGACCTCAGTTCTGCAGGCAGCCAACACCCTGCAGCAGCAAACCTTCCTCATGGTGAGGGGACAGAAGGTCCTTCCTGGGGCTGGAGCCCCAGGTGTTGCAGAGGTGGTTCTTCCTTAACCCAGTCCAGAGGGAACCTGCATCCAGCACTTCCCAGGCTGTGGATTTTCATCCCTGGCACAAACCAGTGCCTGTGCCCTGTCCTGGGAGTGATAGTGACCACCACAGGGCACTTCTCCATGCAGAGGGTGGAGCAGGAGTGCTCAGTTCAGATCATCCCTCCCTCCCCTTGCAGCCACTGATGGTGAGACGCCTGGAGCATGAGAAGCGCAGGAAGGACATCAAGGAGCAGTGGCACCGGGCACAGAGGAAACTGGTGAGTGACTGGGTTTGTGTTCCCAAAAACTCAGTGACTCTGAGGGCCCTGGGCACCCTCCCCCTCTCCAGCAGTGGCTCTGCTGTGCTGGGAGCTCCCAGCAGGAGCTGCTCAGCCCCTTGCTGGGCTCCATCCTCACCCTGGCTCTCCCTGGCAGCAAGAGGCGGAGGGGAACCTGCGCAAGGCCAAGCAGACGTACATGCAGCGCAGCGAGGAGCACGACAAGGCCAAGTACATGGCGGTGAAAGCAGAGGAGGAGCAGCAAAACACCACCAGCAGCATCACCACCAAAACTCTGGACAAGAAGAGGCGGCTGGAAGAGGAAGCCAAGAACAAGGTGGGGGGGGTGACAGCTCTAGAGGGGCCTCCCTGCTCCTGCTGTCCCCTGAGCCAGGTGGGGTGAACTGATCCTCAGGAATGCCTGGGTGAACAGGGTCCAAGGAAGGGACTGCTTTTATTCTCCTCACCTCTGAGCTGTTCCCATCCCTTGCTGTCCCAACTCCCAGGCAGAAGAGGCCATGGCCACGTATCGCACCTGTGTGGCCGATGCAAACACGCAGAAGCAGGAGCTGGAGGACACCAAGGTGAACTCCCTGCGGCAGATCCATGAAGTGATCAAACAGACTGACCAGGTCATCAAGTCGGTGAGTGGGGCCGGGCTGGGGTGTCCCCAGGGCAGGAGGAGGCTGTGCCCTGCTCTGGAGAGCTCAGAGCTGCCCCTATTCCAGAGGGCATTTGGGTGGATGCAGAGCTCCCCTCTCCCTCATGCTCAGAAAAGTGCCGCTTTATGCTCCGGAACTCCTCACAAACCAACCCACCAAGCTCACATCCATCCCTCTCCACGTCACTTTTAGGCCACCATCTCCTTCTACCAGACCATGCACATGCAGACAGCACCACTGCCCGTGAATTTCCAGACGCTGTGTGAGAGCAGCAAGCTGTACGACCCGGGCCAGCAGTACGCCTCCCACGTGCGGCAGCTGCAGCGCGGCGACGAGCCCGACGTCCAGTACGACTTCGAGCCCTACGTGTCCCACAACGCCTGGTGAGGGAGGAGAGGGTTCATTCCTGGGTAATGCTCTCGTTATCTTCTGCCACCCATGCTCTCCTGCAGGAGGCAATTTTCAGCATTCCTGAAGGCAGCTCCTGTTAGGAATGCTGGGGCTGGACCAGCTGGGAATTGCCCTCGTATCCTTCAATGGATGACGCAGGCTGTTGAGTATTTAAGAGGCTGTGATTCCTGAGACTGGTGGATGGCAGCCATGGATAAAGTTTCCAAGGGTCCTTCTTTCCCATCCACATTCCCTTTTCCCCTCCAGGTCTCCCTTTACTCGGCCACGGAAGGGCAGCTTCAATGCCAGCGAGTTCTCCACGAGTGCAGAGGGGGCTGGGGCTGGCTCAGAGGGAGCAGCAGGAGCCAAGGAGGCACCAAGTGGGGCTGGAGCAGCTGAGCGAAGAGGTGAGTCTGGAGCCCCAGAGTTGTGCATCACCTGCCCCATGTCCCCCCAGGCAGGAGCAGAGTGGGACCCCCAGGGTACAAGGGGCTTTGCTTGCAGCAGGATGGGCTGGGAGTCTCCCAAACTGGATTTCCTGAAGGACAATAAATCAGATCTATGGCATTTTGCTCCCTAACAAACCATTGCCCATCTCCCCTTTCCTTGCTGGGTGTCACTGGAGGCACTAAACCCCACCAGCAGCTTCCCCCAGTCATCCCAGTTTCTCCCAGCATCCAGGCTGCTCTCCAGCCATTCTATCCCAAACACAGACAGCAATCCCAATGGACTGTGTGTTCTCTCTGCAGGTGGGAGGGGACACCAGGTCCATAAATCCTGGCCAACCTCTGTTGCTGATGCTGACAGCAGCCTGGATTCCAGTGCAGGTAGATATGGGATCAGCCTAGCACAGCCAGTCTAAACCCAGAGCTTCCCAGTTAGGCAGGACCATCCCCTGTTTCACCTGCCTTGTGAGAACAGTGTTGTAAATGACCGTGCTGATCCCAGTCTCCAGTGGGATAGGGTGGGATTTGATGGCATGGGGTGAGCTCTCAGAAGAGAAGCAGCTTTGCAGGTGATTCATTGCTCTGTGGGTTTTCCTTGGACAGGTGAATTCAGCCACAAGCTCCAGCGGCTGTCATCCAATGGCACTGCATCCTCCAGTGAGGAGCTGGAGGAGAAGGACGGGACCACCACTCCCTTTGAGCAGAGTAGGTGACAGGGTGGGAGGTGACAGGGTGCTGCCACACCCCCCACCACAGCGGAGCTCCCTGAGGGCTTCTTTTCCCAAATTCAGAATTTCTGCAGGTTTTTTTGCTGCATTTTTCCCAAATTCAGTATTTGCTGCAGATTCCTGATGGTGTCTCCAGCAGCCCTGCCTTTCCTGGCTGGTGATTTTGACAGTCCTGCTGTGCCTGACCTCACATTTCCCTTTCCCTAGGCATCAATGGGATCACCCCAGAGCTGGCAGCTCCCACAGGGCCCTTCAGGAATGTTGGCCTGTCCAAAGCTGCCCAAACCCATCGGCTGAGGAAGCTCCGTGCCCCTTCCAAATGTCGGGAGTGCAACAGCTACGTCTACTTCCAGGGAGCTGAGTGTGAGGAGGTGAGCTGGGAGAGCTGGGGGTGGAACCCAGCTCTCACCATGGTCAGGAGGACATTTCTGCTGTGTGGAAGGTTCCAGGTGGAACATGGTGCTTTCCTTTGGTGCTGCAGCATCCCCAAGGCATTGTTCCTGCTCTGAGCAGTGCCTGGTGTCTCTGTGGCTGCCCACACCTCCAAGTGTTCTCTTCTCTCTTCCAGTGCTACTTGGCCTGCCACAAGAAGTGCCTGGAGACCTTGGCCATCCAGTGTGGGCACAAAAAGCTCCAAGGGAAGCTGCAGCTCTTTGGCCAGGACTTCACAAAGGCGTCTCAGGGCAGCCCAGATGGGATCCCCTTCATTGTCAAGAAATGCATTTCAGAGATCGAGAAGAGGGCCCTGAAAACAAAGGTGAGTGACATTCCTCTCTCCTCCTCCTCAGCTGGCTGAGCCACAGGCCCTTGGAAGGATCCTCTGGAAAATCAACAGGCTTGATTTCAGATTTCCGCTTGGCCCACATACCCCAAACTCTGCCTTTGGAAAATCACCCCTCCTGCCTCCTGCTTTCCTATGGAGCAGGAATGACTGAGCTGGAAGGAGATATCCCAAAATGACTTCCCAAAGGAATTCCCCACTCCAAAAGGAGAGGCTGGGAGCACACAGCTCACTGTCCCATGCAAACATGAAGAGGAACCTCTCCTCTCACTTCACTCCACTTTTCTCTCTTTCACAGGGCATCTACCGAGTTAACGGTGTCAAGACCCGCGTGGAGAAGCTCTGCCAGGCCTTTGAGAATGGGAAGGAGCTGGTGGAGCTGTCCCAGGCCTCCCCCCATGACATCAGCAACGTCCTGAAGCTCTACCTGAGACAGGTGAGGTGCTGCTGCTGCAGGGGAAGGAGGGGAATTGGCCAGAGGAACCAACGTGGCAGGAGGAATTCTACACAAATTTGGCTCAGTTTGGGGGGGTGGGGAGGGATGGGTTTTCCCTGAGGGGGGAGGGTGGGCTGGCCTTGGAGATGGGGCCACGGTGACCCCCGCTGTGATCCCGCATGGCGTCACTGCGGTCACAGCCGCAGAGCAGCGACGTGCCCCAGCGCCCAGCGAGGAGCGCTCCGCCCCTTCCAATTGGGGAACTGGCTACCCAAAAAGGGAAGGGGCCAGCAAAGATCACCCTGCAGGGGCTGAGTCACGTCCCCATGGGCTGGACTCTGCTCCTGGAGTCATGTTGGGGTGGGCTCAGGGGGGCTCTCTGCCCTTGAGGTCACCTTGAGGGGGGCTCAGCACGGTCACTGCCCCTGGGATCACCTTGGAGTGGGCCCAGTGGGGTCTCTGCCCCTAGGATTACCCTGGGGTGGGTTTAGCAGGGTCTCTGCCCCTGGGGTCACCCTGAGGTGAGCTCAGCAGGATCTCTGCCCCTCGAGCCCCCCCAGGGAGTGCTCATCCCCAGCACCCTCCACCCCGTAGCCAAACTGTCACTGCAAACAGTGTCACCCACATCCTCCAACAGCCACCACCACAAGGCAGGAGTGCAGCAGCACAGCGGAAGCTGCTTCTCCCCCGCAGGCAGCCCTGGGTTAACCCTTTGTGCTGCCTTTTTCTGACACCCCTGGAAGGGCAGCTCCTTGTTACCTCACAGGGAAAGCTTGCACATCAGGAGCCAAGGACTCTGAGTGGCCTCCATGGTTTCTCCAAAGAGAAGCAGAGTGGAAATAAAAGGGGATATCAGTGCTGAGTTCCTACCTGACCCCTTGCTGCAGAGAAATGGGTTAAAGTCCTTCTACAAAGGGGTGGATGGAGGGAACCCACTCTGCTGTGAGACAGCCTGTCCCCAAAACATCCGTTGAGGCTGCTCTGAAAACATCCCCAGCCATGTGGAACACCCTGCAGTCAACACCAGCTTCACACAAACTTCAAAGCAGAGCTTACCCTGCTGCAGCCCTACCTCTGCTGCAGGTTGTGCCCTTCACATCCTGTGCCCTTCACATCCTGCCTCCCCCACCCAGAACAACCCATCCCTCTCCTCTTCCCAGCCACCCCT
Source organism: Luscinia megarhynchos (assembly GCA_034336665.1). Classification (NCBI taxonomy): domain Eukaryota; kingdom Metazoa; phylum Chordata; class Aves; order Passeriformes; family Muscicapidae; genus Luscinia; species Luscinia megarhynchos. Next base: position 2,963,542 of record CM067590.1, on the reverse strand, counting down.
TGTCCGCTGGGGAACCTGCAGCTAGGCCCACCCCAGACAGGGATTTCCCGGGAAAAAAAGGGAATCCCTGCACCTCAACCTGGCAGGAAGCACCCACGGGTGGATCAAACACTGCTTGTGGCTTGAACTTCACAAAGAGCCGAGAGCTAATGAGGCTGGATTGACATGCTCCAGGAGATGGATAAATAACTATCACCTCTGGGGAGAGGTTTGCAGCACTGCAGGTCACAAACTCATGGAATTCTGAAATGGATGTTAAAAGTGCTCCAAGCCCTCTTCAAGCATGCCTCGAGCACTTCCAGGGATGTTTCCTCACTGTAGAAATGCCCCAGATGTCACCAGCTCAGCACAGGTGCAGGTCTGATGGAGGTGGGAGCTGCTCCCAGGACTGGGATCATTCTCTTCTCTCTTCTCTCTTCTCTCTTCTCTCTTCTCTCTTCTCTCCCTTCTCTCTTCTCTCTTCTCCCTTCTCCCTTCTTCTCCTCTCTCCTCTCTTCTCTCTTCTCTCTCCTCTCCTCTCCTCTCCCCTCCCGCAGCTGCCGGAGCCCCTGATGCCATTCAGGCTGTACAACGAGCTGATGGGGCTGGCCAAGGAGAGCCTGCAGGGCGGGGAGGCCAAGAGCCGCAGCGGGAAGGGCGGCCCCGAGCTGGTGGACAGAGGAGCTGACACCGACCAGGTGGTGCTGAGCCTGGTGCTGAAGCTGAGGGAGCTGCTGAAAGAACTCCCCTGTGAGAACTTGGCCACGCTGCAGTACCTCCTGCAGCACCTGAGGAGGTGAGAGGGGCACGGCCAGAGCCTGTGTGGCTGCTGGGCACCTTCCCTTTCTGTCCTGGGGTGGGGAGGTGAGTGCAGCCTCCTCACTGGAGTCAGGAGCTGCTTCTCTCCCCGCCCTGAGGCTCAATTGCTCCAGCCCAGCATCTCCCCAGCCCTGCCCATCCACCCCTCTACCTCCTTGCTCTCACAAGCTGTTCCTCCCCCTCCCACCCAGGATCATGGAAGTGGAACAGGACAACAAGATGACTTCAGGCAACCTGGGCATTGTCTTTGGGCCAACGCTGATGCGCCCCAGGCCCACGGACGCCACCATTTCCTTGTCCTCTCTGGTGGATTATCCACACCAAGCTCGGATCATTGAGGCACTCATCATCTTCTACCCCACCATCTTCGAGCACAAGGACTTGGCACCGGCCAGCAGACGTGGCTCAGGCGCCACAGAGGAGGTGGCCAGTGGTGCTGAGCAGGTAAGAGTCCCCAGGGAGGGGGGATGTTCCATAAACCTTCTCTGGAGTCAGCTCCCAGGGAGTTAGCACTCTCCTCCATGCCCTCACTCCGTCCCTGTTCCCTCCCAGGCCCACACAGGCTCCCAGCCTGTGGCTCCTCTTGGCACCAGCCCCTACCTGGAGCTGCCTTCGGACAAGGGCGATTTGGCTTTCAGCGCTGACTCGCTCGCAGGTCAGTGAGGGGCACTGGGGGCTCCTGGCGAGCACGGGTCCCTTGGGAGGCACAGAGGGCACACAGACCCATCCCCTGCCCCAGGGACACTGGGTTTGCTGCAAGAAGCTCCTGCTGGTGCCACGGTGCTGGGCTGGAGGGTGGCACAGAACTCCTCTGTCCCTCAGAGTCTGGTGACCGCTCTGTGGACTCTGACTCGGAGCTGGAGGACAGCGGGGAGCCACGGACACACCTGAGCAAGCAGGGCAGCGAGACCAGCACGGAGGAAGTTCATTTCTGTGATGAGGGGAGCGAGGGGCTGCGGAGCCGCAGCTGCAGCGTGGGCCAGTCCGATGCAGAGGGCTCAGCTCCCCGCTGCTGCAGCCCTGGGGACGAGCAAAGTGATGGGGAGGAACAGCCTGAGAGCCGCAGCCCTGCCACGCCCAGGGATGCCACAAACCAGCCCGGCACCCCTCGGGGCCATGGCAGCCACGAGCTGCAGCCCCGGTTCACCTAAGGCACTGGGATGGACAAAGGGGCAAATCCCAGAGGCTGCCCAGACAATGGACATTGGAATGTGGAGGGGTGGGAGGGACGTGTGGCAGCCCGGGGGGGTTTGGTGTGTCAGCTGCAGGTGAGTCCTGGCTGATTCCTGGCTGCAGCTTTCACACAAAACCCCTGAGCCCCTCGGTGCCTGGCTGGGGAATGGGGTCACAGCATGCTGGGACCCCTGGCTCAGCCAAGGCCATGAAGGACTTTGCCTGGGAGGGAGCTGAGTCTTGTTCAGGATTGGGAAGGAACCCAGGGCTGTGCCTGTGCCAGGTGTTTTATTTTTGCTGTGCTCCTGAATCCCTGAATCCCACACCTGTGCTGCAAGATCAAGGTTGGATGAGTCAAAGAACCTGGTCATCCCTGATGGCTGAGGCTGGAAGGGAGCCAAGGCTGCCAAGGGTGACATGGGGACAACAATCACTCAAGATGGGCAGGAGAGTGGCATTACAGGGACAGATGGAACTGGAGGCAGCTCACTGGGACAGGGACACAGCTGGAGCAGCAGTGGGGTGAAGCCCCTGCACCATCTCACCCTGAGCCAGGCTTAGCTTTGGGGCTGTGCCATCTGCCAGGGTCTCAGGATGTCTCTCACTAACACCTGACTGGAGTTCAGGGTGGATTTCCTGCCCCAAAACCTCAGCACTGTGTGGTCCTGGCCCAGCTGATGGCATCTGCATTGCTGCTTGGATTGACAGGCATTTCCCTCCTTGGCAGGAGCCGTGTGGACAGCCTCAGGGCAGATTTGCCTGGCTGCAGGGCCCTGAGCCCTGCTGAGCTCTCAGGATTTGGTTGTACAGTAATTTCATCTCCAAAAAGCTGCACTGCAAGTCCAGGACTAACTCCCTCTGCTCTTGGAACTGGGCAGGGGGCAGGTCCCCACGGGGAAGTGCCTCTTCCTCCTCCTCAGGGCCACCAGAGCCCAGATCCAGCCCTAGCCCCAGCCAGTATAATCTTGAGCTTCCTTTTCTGTAAAAACATCACTCAACCCTTCAACGTGATGCCACTACCTCTGCTGGCAAAGGGACTAAAGCCAAAGTGGTTGGTTTGTTTTTTTTTTAAGCTATGAGACTTTCCTGCACTGAGGCACAGAGAAACAAGTAGAGTTTTAGCTTGGAATGAGCTGAGAGCCTTTTCCTTCATTCTCCTGCTTGTGGGAGCCAGACCAGGTGGTGTTGGGGGAGTCTCAGACACCTTGGTACTGCAGAACCAGGCACTGGACGGGAGGTTTGAGCTCTCTGAAGTCGAAGGAGAACCCATCTCAGCAAAGGTACATAAACCCAGGTTAACTCACAGGTTTGGAACTGAGCCAGGGAACAGCTGGAGATCCCCCAGGATTTGTTGTGCTCTCCAGTTCTTCCACAGGATAGTTGGATTTTTCCAGGGCAGCAGGAGGATGTGGGAGTGCTGCTGCCACGGCGGTACCGTGTGTGTGGGAGGGTGGGTGAGGATGATGAGGGTGAGTGTGAGTGAGAGAAGGGGCTAAAGCTGCACTTGAGCTTCCCACAGCAGCAGCTCCCTCCTGGTTGTGTCAATTCTGTGTTTGTCCTGACAGGCTGTGCTGCTGCACAATGCTGCCTTGCTGTGTTCTCATTGACAAGCTTCCCAAAAAAACAATAAACCAGTGTGTTCTGACCCGTGTTTGTCCTGGTAATCAGGGGTCTTCCAGGCTCCCCCAGCTGCAGGAGGCCAAACCCAAGTGTTTCTGGCACAAAAAGTGAAGTTTAAAGCCCCCCAGAGTCCTGGGATGGATTGGAATAAGTGTAGCTGAGGGTGATGAGCAGTTCTCCATTGCAGTGTCTGAACACCAGGGTCCAAAACCAGGGGACAGGGCAGGAGATTAGAGAAGGAATGAGGTAAGTCTGAACTGCAGCTTCCAAACTGCCCAGAGCAGCTGGTAAAGGCTCTGCAGGGCTCAGCCATGATGCAGTGTCCCAGCAGAAAAAGATTCCAAATGTAATGCAAAATTAGGAACTTGCAGTCTTGAGGCTTTGCCACAGGGAGAGGCTGAGCAACAGCACAGCACCGAGGGTACAAACCTTTATTTCAAACAAGAGTCCATAAAACAGGGAAGAAAAACCTTTGCCACTCATTTCCTCCCATTGCTTCAGGCTGAGTCCTGGATGGGACTGAGGGATCAGCACAAAGTCCAAGCTGGAAGACAGGGAATGAGGCATAGGGACAGGGCTGCAGAGAGGCAACGTGGGAAGAGGATTTCCTTGGCCATCTCTGAAGTGCAGGAATCTCTGAGTGCCTGTGAACTGAGCCACCCAGCTCCTCATGCCTGGAAGAGAAAGAGGGATGGGAATCACATCCTGCCCCTGACCTGCTGCTGCTCCAGATCCCTCTGAACACCCCAAATCCCAATGGGCACAGCCTGAGCAGGGGCACAGGTGATAGAGGAGCCTCACCTTGCTCTCCCCAACAGCTCCCTCCATGAGCCATTTAAAACTCTGAGACACTTTCTCTGCAAGCAGCTGCTTCACACTGACCTTGGAACATCCCCTGGCACTGCCCAGAGCCCCCCCAAGCAGGGGGCCCCCTCATCCTTACCCACTGTGTCACTGCACCAGTCTGTAGGTGATGTACCTGCCCGCTGTCTCACTGGGCCTGATGATCTTCACTACCTGCAAGGCAGACACAGAGCTCAGCAGCAGGAGAAGGAGACACTTTTCCTGCTCCAAAATGCCCTCAAGGATCATCCCCTCCCTGCCCTGCCACAGGGAGCTGCTGCTTCTCTCACCTGGCCACGCTTTATCCCAAAGTACCGAGCCACAGGGTCCCCAGCCTGGATCCTGGGGAGCTGGTTCTCCCTCAGTTTGCTGTGTTGGGAATCAAGGAGAAGCTCTAGACATGCCATGGGCTGTTGGCAGCTCGTGAAAAAGAGAAATGAATCATGGTAGGAGAAAGGGTTTTCAGCCCAAATTTCATTGCACCCAGGCAGGAGGGAGGGACACTCAAAGGGACACACAAAGGGAAACAAAGGGGCACTCAAAGGGAACCAAAGGGACACTCAAAGGATACTATCGGGCCAGCAGCTCTGTTACTTCCTCCTTTGTCATCACCACGTGCTCTGGCACCAGCTGCAAACACAAGAGAGGCTGAGATGAGGCAGCAACTGGAGACAACGTGTTTCAGAGAGGAAAAGGACAACTGTGTTCCTCAGCCCAGCCAGAAGCCAGGAGAAGGACTCTGGGAGCAGCAGGAACATAGCCAGTAAGGGATGGACCATCCTGCCCCTGCTCACCTCATGCTCTGTGATGTTAATGAGAAGCTCCTGCTGCAGGAACTGCTCCAGGATGTATTTGGGAGCCATGTCAACCAGGGACTGGAAGGAAAAGACCCATCAGAGATGGTTGGGGCAGCCCTAGCAGTGCTCAGAGCTGCTCCTCAGTAAGGCCCTGAGCTCACACAGCCACAGGCAGGCTGGGAACGAGCACAAGGATCTCATGGAATAGGAAAACATCTCTTTTTCCCTCCCCCATCTCCTGACTGCTCATGGGCCCTCAGCTGTGCTACTGCCACCAGGACCAGCTGCTCTGGTTAAACACATTTGAGTGCTAAAAAAGAGCCTGTGTTAAGGCACAACAGGCTCCAGCAAAAGCTTTTACCTGGAGGGAAATTCGGGGCTTTTATTTACCCATTTCTTATTTACAGCAACGCTAAGAAACAGACAGGGAAAATCTCATGGTCCCTCCAAGAGCCCCAGAGTGGGACACAGCCCTGTTCCCGCAGACCTGCTTGGCCGAGGGGGTCATTCCCTGCTGCACCACGATCAGTGCCCGGGTGATGTTCTCCTCCTGCATGCGCTGGCAGTACATCTTGATCGTCTTGATCCCCACCTTGGGCTCCTCTGAGGAAGGAACCAAACCCGGGGTCACCGAGAGTCCCGCGAGGGCTCAGTTGAAAGTCCCGTGTGCTCCGAATCCCCCCAGAGCCTCCCCAGGCTCTGCAGCCCGCCCGGGCGGCGCTGCTCACCGGGGAAGAACACGAACATCTGGTCGGTGGGATCGTCGTTGTGAGCCACCAGCACGGTCAGGTCGGTGCGACGGGGGCGGCCCTCACTGGGCTTGTCCCCAAACTGCGCCTTGAACTCCTCCAGCGTCTGGTCCAGCTCGTCCTGGGTCACCAGGTACCCGCGGTCGTGGCACAGCTGAGGGAGCAGCACCGGACTCAGGAACGCGCCCGCACCGGGAACGGACGGACCGGCCTCCACGTCCCCCCACCTCCACCCTGCGGCCCCGCGAACTCCCCGCACAGCAGGCCCGGCCCTCCCGGTCCCTCCGCTCCCCCGGACCTGCATGATGGTCTTGCGGATCTTCCACAGCCGGTACGTCTCCTCCTCGTCGTCCATCTTTCCCGCTGAGGCCCTCGCGGGCTGCCCACGCTGCCGCCTGCCCCGCGTACACACACAGGCGGCGCCATGGCGCACACGGGGTCCTCAGCCGCGGTGCCTCCCGGGAGATGTAGTCAGCCGTGAGCTGCCCCCTACCGCTGGCTCTGGAGGGAACGGGCGTCTCTCTGCTGCTGCCGGGGTGAGTCACTAGGTGGCTGCGGCTCTGTTCGGAAGCCGCGGCCGGTCGGGAGGGAATCGCCGCCCGGGGGCTCCCGTCCGCGGCACCTGACTCACACCCCGCCCTTTGGTCTGTCCCTGCCCCCCGCCCTCGTGGTCTCTCCCGATAAACACTCCTGCGGCCATCCCGCCCATCCTGCCATTCTATTGGTCAGACTCCCATCAATCATTCCGTCGAGGCCACCTCTCTGTACGCCGATTGGCTGATCGGCCCGAAGGGGCGGGGTTAGTGCGCGATGGGCTGGGCCGGCGCGCTGCGGGGCGCGCTGCGGTGCCGGTGGGCGGCGGCGCGGGCAGCGCGGTCGGGACCAGGGCGGAGCGCGGCGCGGAGCATGGTGAGTGCAGGGCCGCTCACAGAGCACGGCTCGGCCCGCTCCGCGCCGGGACCGCTCCGCGCGGGGGGGGCGGGCCTGGGGCCGGCCCCGCGTGTCTCCCGTGGGGTGCTCAGGGCGGGCGGGGGAGCGGAGAGGCTCCGCAGGGTCCCACATGGGAGCGGAGGGGGCGCGGGGCTCCCCGGTGACACTCCCGCCCCTCAGTGTGCCCAGGCGGACGACTGGCGCTCGGCTAAGGCCATCTACGACTTTCACGCCCTCGACATCGATGGCAACGACGTGTCCCTGGAGAAATACCGGTAGGACGGAGGGGACGGGCGAGGTTGAGCCACAGCGGCTCTTGCGTAACCCTCACGCCTCGGCCGGGAAGGGTGAGGGACCACTGCGGGGAATGGAGCTCACCCACCCCCTCCGCAGGGGCGACGTCTGTATCATCACCAACGTGGCCTCCAAGTGAGGGAAAACCGCGGTAAACTACACTCAGCTTGTCGACATGCACGCCCGATACGCTGAGAGGGGTTTACGCATCCTGGGCTTTCCCTGCAATCAGTTTGGGAAGCAGGTAGGTGGAGTGGGGGGCTGGGGTTCCCCGGGAGTGTCAGGATGGTCCCTCACGGTCCCGGTGTGGTCCTTCAGGAGCCCGGGGACAACGCTCAAATCAAGGCATTTGCTGAGAACTACGGGGTGAAGTTCGACATGTACAGCAAGATCGATGTCAACGGGGATGATGCTCACCCCCTCTGGAAGTGGATGAAGGAGCAGCCCAAAGGGAGAGGGACCCTGGGCAAGTGAGTGTGGGAGCCCTAGGGACCCCCAGCCCTGCAGCCAGCGGGGAGTGCTTGGCTCAGGTCCTGGCTGGGGGTGAGGAAGGGCTTTTCTGCTCTAAACTCACTCCTGTTTTTTCTCTCCTAGTGCAATAAAATGGAACTTCACCAAGGTAGGACACAGGTGCCTCCTCTGGGCTGCACCTCCCTCTGGGGAGCTGGGGGGTCCCTGAGGCAGAAAGGAGTCTCACGCTGGGCTCTGCTCTGTGCTGTTACCCACGTGTCAGGGCAGGAGTGTCCCAAGGGGTTCCTGTGTCTAGAGACCCTTGGGAACCCCTGCCCTGCCCAAGCACAGCTGTGGGGGCTCCAGCTGCCACACCCCAGTGGCTCCCTGGGAGCCCTGGACTCGCTCACCAGGGATTGCTTCACTCCCGCAGTTCCTCATTAACCGGGAAGGTCAAGTGGTAAAGAGGTACAGCCCGATGGAAGATCCCTATGTGAGTGCTGCTGCTGGGGAGGAAGGGAAAGGCAGGGGATGTTCTCGGGGTACAACGCTCCCCTCTTGCCCACAGGTGATCGAGAAGGACCTGCCTGCCTACCTGTAGCTCTGCTCTGCTGTCCCCCTGCCTGTCCCAACCCTGCTGCCCCTGGAGCCTCCTCCAGCCCCATGAAGGGCTGCCTCCAATCCAGCTGCTGGTGGGGCAGCCCTGACCCCTGGCGTGCACCTGCTGGATGGAGACTCTGGGAGCTGTGGCCGCTGCAGGCAGGAGCAGCCAGAGCCCCCTCACAGTAACCAGTCCCCTTGCAATAAAGGAATAAAGGTGTTAGGAATGAGCTGCTGTGTTCGGTGTGGGATGGAGTAGGGATGGGGCTGCTGTGCTGTTCCTGCTGAGAACCTGGAGTTTGCTGGGAAGCCAAGACCTTATGCAACTCTTGAGCCAAGCAGGGATAATCCTGTGCTTAGGAGGAAATGCAAATCCGGCATGATCCGTGCTCTCCAGGGGCTCCCTGGGCAAAGGCAGAGCTGGGGAAGGTTTGTCCCCTCTGGGATCCCTCCTGTCCCCTCTGGGATCCCTCCTGTCCCCTTCTTTCTCCAGGAATCCTCCTGGCAGGGCAGGGCAGCAGAGGGGATGGGTCCAGCAGTGGTGCAAGCCCCTGCCAGGAGAAATTCCTGCAAAACAGAAGCCAGGCATGTTGGGACACGGCAGAATATCCCCTGCAGCCAGGGATGTGTCTGACCACAGCAAGCAGGATCACCCTCCTCCTCCTCGGGGCAGCGTCTGGGCGATTATGAAGGCACAGCCGTGCCCAGCCAAGCCCATGGGGGCTGGTGTCCCATCCTGGGCAGGGACAGCTCAGGTTCTGCCATGCAGGAATGCTGCTGGCACCTCTTCCCAGGGCCTGGGAAGGTCTGGGTCTCCCTCTCACACCTACAGACCCCTGTGAGACTGTCCCCAGGAAAAATCCCCCAGGTCTGAATCCCCTGCAGAGCTTCCAGAGCATAACAGAGATGCTGGGAGGATCCTGCTCACATGTAGGGATCACTCACTGGGGAGGGATCACCCCATTCCTCCTGTCACAGGATAACAGCCAGCAGCAGTGCCTGGATGAGACATCCTGGAGCTGTGGCAGCTCCTGCTGGGGGAACACACTGGGACAGAGGCTCCTTTATCTGTGTTTTTCCAGCCAAGCCACGAGGGAGCTGCCTCAGCCCAAGGCCAGTGCCCAGGCTGGATCCAGCCAGGATCCTCCTCTGCACCAGCAGTGGCTTCTCCCAGGGAGAGGGGGAGGCTTGGGACAACAATGCTAAATGCCACAGAGTTGGTGACACAGGAGATACAAAGTCCAGCTGCTAGCAGGATGCTGACCCAGGGACTCCTGATCCAAGCTGGGCTCCTGGGGCAGGTTGGACAGACTGATAGACAGAGACAGAGCTGGGAGTTACAGAAATCTCACATGTGACTTCTGTTGCATTTTTACTGAGCAGAATGAAAAATTATATTTTTCAAGGCAAGTAGAAAATCCAGAAATTATTAGTCCAAGGCACATATTCTAAAAAAATCTCTTTACATATGTACAACTTAATTATAAATATACATAGAAACAAAAAGTTAAACGACAAGCAGATTAAAAAGTGCTAACACAAAGGTGTCAGGGAAGAAAACAGGGACTCATTAAAAATACAATCAGTAGGACAACTGCAGAATAATTTAGTTAAAAGATAACATTACATATTATTAACCCTGACAAAACACAGAATCGGGGCTGGGAAGGGATTCCCTGGAGGTGCTCTGTTTTTGCAGAGACCAGGGAGGAAGGATTGCATATATTTTAAAGTTAAGGTCAAAGCCACCAGGTAAGGCTCTGGTGACAGCAGAGGGTGCCCAGCAGGGAGTTCCCCCTCACTATTCCTGAGTTTAAACCTCTTTGAGCTGGGTTTTCCCGGCGTTCTTTTCCCTCATTGCTGAGAATTCAGCCCCAAGCGAGCAGTGCTTTAAATAGGGGAGGTTGTGGAGAGGGGGAGCCTGGCTCTGCCTGGGCCTGGGGGAGGCTGCTGGGGTTGAGAAGAGCAGAGCTGGGGGACAGCAGCAGGGCTTTGGGGGGCACAGGGGGCTCCCCCATCTTTGGTGATCACTTTGAGGTAAGGAGGTGAAATGTGGCCCCAGTTTCAGGGATTGAGCCTGGCCTGGTGCTGAGAGGCCAAGTGCCAGCTGGGGAGGGGGGATAAGGACAGGCCCCCCAAACGAAATTCAGGGACCAGTGTAGCCTCAAACCGGGCCAACTTGTGTGGCACCAGGGCAGGTGTGACCTGAGGTGCCAGGGGTCAGCTCCTGCCACAGCCAGTGCACAAAGCTCCAGACACGGATCCAGAGCAATTCCCAACACCAAACAGGGCACTGGGCCAGTCCCTGAGCCCTGGTGGACACGGGGGGGGACAGTATCTGCCCATGGGAGGTGACACCACCAGGCACTGTGAAGCTCCAGCCCCCTCAAGACTGCCCTGTTAGGGCACAGAGGGGCTCTCTGAGGAAGGGCCACGTCAGCCAGGGATGGTCCCTGCCATTTTTAGGGAACGGCTGGATGCCCTCTGTCCTGGGGAGGAGGCAGCAGGGGGTGGGGCAGTGCTTTGCAAAGCAGCCTTTGTTCTTTGGTATCCGAGGGGGAGATTGCAGCAGGAACAGCCAAGCTGCAAATCCTAGATGGTGACAGTGACGCTGCACACCCTAAACAGTGACACTGCACACCCTAAACAGTGACAATGATACTTCCACACTCTGGGCAGTGACAATGACACTGCACAGCCTGGCTGGGCTGCCCTGATCCAGACCCCTGGACTGGGGTCCATGGCCTGGCCAAGGACAGTGGCAGGACCAGTGGGATGTCCAGGTGAAGGGACAACATGTGACAGCAGGAAACTGGCCAAAGCACGTCTGGTCACGGCGACCTGGTGAGGTTAAAGTGCAGGACAGGGGACAGGTGTCCCTTCTGCTCTGGGGAATCCTGCTGGTCCTGGGTGGCTGAGCTCTGACAGACTCCAGCTCTGTCACCGTGGGGGTGCAGCCAGCTCTCACCCCTGCCATGGAGCTCAGGCAGCCCAAGGTCCCTTCCTGGGAAGGGCAGCACAGACAGTTTTGGATCTCTCACTACACCTGCTCAGACCTGCCAGAGGACACCTGAGCTCAGCATCTCCCAGCTCCTCTGGGACAATATTCCCTTCCCTTTCATCCCAGCCTGCCAGCACAGCCTCAGGGTCTGCAGCAGTGCTGGGGCAGCCCAAGCTGGGGGCTGGGCTCCCACCCTTCCCTAACTGACCGGCATGTGGTCAGTGGGTCATTCCAGAGCCTGGCCGTGGCCCTGCTGGGCTGGAGGGCCAGGGAAGGCTTGGACACTCAGTAGTCTGCAGGGGGTGGGCAGAGGAGGGATCTCCCTTCAATCCCACTTGGGCACTGACCTGTGAGCAGGACTCGACCCAGCAGAGCCCCTCAGCCCAGCGGGATCCGCTCAGCTCCCCCTGGGCACATTCCATACAAACCTGTACATGCCTGACTGAATATTATATATAAATAAAATTCCCTTTAAGGAACTGCAGGCTTTTTCTTCCCTCAAAACCAGGGTGGGGTCAGTTGAAACCAGTAGAAAAGTCAGGGCTCCTTAACTCTCACCTCTGCACCAGAGGACATGGATCCACAGCAGCATTCCCAGCTGGCACTCAGAAGTCTGGGAAAGGCCCACTGAACTGGATCACACTCTGGCGTTCTGGAGGGAGCAGGTTCTCCTGGGAGGGCCCATTGAACGTCCTCAGCATGTCCTCCAGAATCTCTCTAAAATTGATATTCCCGTCTTGCTGGAGAAAATCCTCCTGTGGCTGCTGCAGGGGGGCCGGGGGGGGCAGGGGGGTCTCATGCAGCGAGGGGCCAGGGGCTGTGCTGCCCTCCAGGCCAGGAGCGAGGCCAAAGCCACAGGGCAGCCTGTGCTGGGGCTGGGGCTGCAGGGAGGGCTCTGAGGAGAAGCAGAGTGCTCTGGTCTCAGGGTTCAACACCACATCAGGAATGCTGTTGCTGGGAGGGCTGTAGGTCAAGTCCAGGATCTCGTCCTGGCACAGGGAGGGCAGGGGCAGCCCAGGCCCTGGCAGGATGTGCAGTGGCAGGGAGAAGGGTGAGCTCTGCTCCTGGGCCTGCTGCAGCCGGCTGTGCTTCCTCTTCACATCCTCATCCATCTGCTTCAGCTCCTCCCTCACCCTGTGTACGCAGCTCTCTGGGATCTTTATCCCTGGGGGAGGAACAGACATCAGTGAAAGGCAGGACCTTTCACCCCGATACACCACCACCTCATCTCCCCATTACATGTACCTAAGTCAGACCAGAACTGTCATGTGATTAATTACCTCTGTCTTATTTATTAATTATTCTATCTCTGCCTTAGTTACTAATTATTGTTGGCTAAAGAGCAGAAAACCTCCTTAGCCAACAATAAGCATTCTATCTTGGTGTGAGAAAGGAAAATCAGTGACTGCCGAACACACGCATTTTTACAACTATAAAAGAACACTATGACTTTCATGAAATCAGAAACCTCTTATACACTCTCTGAGTGTGTGGAGAGTTCTCCTCAAGCTCTTCCTCAAGTTACTTCCCCTAGGGATTGAGAGAAATTAAGGAGATTCTCTGCACAATGCTGTAATTTGTTGGTAAGTGACATTGAGTCCTAATTTATATTATTTCCTTGCCAGCTGTAACATAGGTACCTTTATCTACTAGTAGTGTTTCTTTTGTTTATCCTGTGTAGTAAGTAAAACTCTTTATGTCTGTTTTCCTTGGCCTATTCAAATAAATAAATCACAGCCTGATCAGTCATTATTAAGAATTTGCAAGTGAGAGTTTTGGGGTGCTGTCTACTGCCAGAAACCTGTCAAAGGCAGGGACTGGTCTAAGCTCTCCCCTCTCCATTCACAACATCCCCACAGCTCTCTGGGAAGGGATGGGGCACTGTGGGGACAGAGGGAAAGGCCAGCAGCACTGGGAGGATGATGGGTCTGGCTCATCCAACTCTTCCTCTTCACACCAGCAGTGCTGAACTCTGCGCTGAACACACCACTTTTAGGAAGGGAATCTTGGTGCTGGGCAGCTGGAAACCTCCCCTCTGTTCCCTTCACCCTGCTCCCCTTCCCAGTACTTCACCCACCAACTTGTTTCTTCTTCTCCTTGGTCTTGAGGCGCACAATCTGCAGGTAGCTGCTGCTGGTGATGTCTGCCATGACTCCAGCAATCCTGCTCCACACGCGCAGCAGGGCCCCACACAGCATGTAATAGTGCCTCAGGCGCATGCCCTGGAAGCATTCCTTCCCCTCCTGGATCAGCTTGCAGCTCTTGTTCCTTCAGGCACCATGGGAGAAAACCACTGGAATTAGCACAGGTTCCCCACAGCCTCCCCCACTGCCACAGTGCCTTAATGGCTTTAAGTTGAAAGTGAGGAGATTTAAATTGGATATTTGGAAGGAATTCCTCCCTGTGAAGGTGGTGAGGGCCTGGCACAGGCTGCCCAGAGAAGGTGTGGCTGCCCCATCCCCATTCCTTGGAAGTGTTCAAGGCCAGGCTGGATGAAGCAAACTTCAGGTGTCCCTGCCCATCCCTGCTGTGGAACTGGATGGGCTTCATTTAAAGTTCCTTCCAACCCAAACCATCCCGAGATTCTGTGGCAGGCTGTGGCTGCAGCTGCCTTACCACACAGCATGGTTACAGTTCTTCAAGGAGAAGTGGTAGCTGCTCTCCCAGTGCTCCTTGGCTTCCTCAGGCAGCACCTGCAGCAGAACACTCAGCATTAGGAATTTTCCACTGTCCAGGATGAAGAGATGTGAAATTCAGGGCGGGGAGTCAGGAACACCTAGTGCTACCACCATCCACGACAGAGCCACAAGGAGCTGTGACAGGGTTACAGTGTCCCTTCCAACCTCCCCCAGCTCCCACACTGCAGGCTGCAGGTGCCACCTACCCGCCGGTATTTCTTCTGCAGGCTGTCCAGGCTCTCAGGCTGGCTTTGCTTCCCAATATTTGGCTTGTAGAGGATGAAGTTCTTCCCACGGCACTGCTCTGCCAGCAGACAGGTGTATTTGCTGCCTCGCACCTGTGGGGTACAGCTGATGGGCACAGGCACAGCCTCCCTCCCCAGATTTCTCTAAACTAACCCCTTCCTGCCAGGGTGGAGGTCCTTGGAGGCATTTCCCAGCCCTAGTAAAACCCTGGCAAATTTCCTGCTGGAATCACCCCTGGCAAAGCCCAGGGACGTACCTTGTAGGAGAGGTAGAACCCATCGAGGGTTCCTGTCAGTTTGAGTGACTTCTCATAGGCTTCCTCCCACTTTAAGCCTCTGTCGACGCTGATCTGAACAGGGACACACAGAGGGATTTGTAACTCTAGGGGCAGGACAAGTGCCTCGGTGTCTGCCTCACAAATCACCGCTCAGCACAGCCTAGAACCAGGCAGAGACAGGTGCTCACCTTGTAGAACACAACCTGCCCATCCTGTGGGTGCCCTGGGGTCAGGAAAACCTCCTTGCTCTCCTCGTAAATCTCATCTACTCCTGGGGCCAAATCTGTGGAAGGAGAACAGGCTGTTGTAAAAAAATGTCCTCCCAAAAGCACCTCCTTGGGTCTCAGGATCTCTGCTGGGTGGGACAGTGCGCTGGGAGGAACTGGAGCCCCAGGGGGGCAGGAGGCAGAGCTGTGGCCACCCCTCCTTCTCCATACCAAGGATGCCCATGTCGTATTTTCCCTCCTTCTTGTCCTTCTCAATCAGGTAGTCAAAGGTGTCGGAGAAATACTGGAAGAGCATGTTCTGCTTGTCCACCTCCAGGCCCAGGATGCGGTTCAGGAATTTGGTGATGGAGCAGTCTGCAAGAGCACAGTAGGTCAGGGAATGTGGTGTAGCTGGGCGTAGAACCCACCACCCCCTCCCAAAGAGCCCTCCCAGCAGCCCCACCATGCTCCCTCTGACAGCAGCCCAGTCCAAGGAAGTTTCTGTGAGGAAGCTGAGGGGTCACAGGATCTCCAGGGCAATGGGATCTTCCCACAGGACCTTCCCCTCAAGGCAAACATCCTGCCCAGGTGCCCAGCAAACCCCACAGGGTCAGATGGGCCATGACACCCCCATCTTTTCCATCTGCCCCTGCCCTGGGCAGGAGCTCCCCACATACCCTTCTCCACGGAGACAGTGCCATACTTCATCTGGCTGCAGCAGATCCCCACGGAGATGAGCCCTTGCTTCATTTCTGGAATGGCAGAAGACACCTTTCACATTTTGGGGTTAAGCCTCTCATCAGCATTCCTGCAGGACTGCTTCCCCTCCAGGAACTCAGCGCCCCCCCACGCCTGGCAGGGTGACACGTAAGCCAGTAACACTTTCCCCTCTGTTTCCTCCCTCCGACCTCCTGCTCAGTTCTTGCAGCATCCCAAACCCGAGACCAACCCCCAGCAGGAACCCTGGTAACATTCTTACCACGGAAGAAGGCGTCCTCCCCTCTCTCGTAGCTCCTGGGCACAGGAACCCTGTTCTCCGTGTGGCTGAGGATGGTGGACAGGACCCTGTCCAGGGCTTTGGCCCCGTACTGTGGGAGGAGAGCGGGGTCACACACGGGGGGAATGGACACGGGCACGGAGCTGGGACTGGGGACACACACTGCTGGGGGGACATACACTGCTGAGGGTGTCACACACTGCCGGGGGGACATACACTGCTGGGGGGACACACACTGCTGAGGGTGTCACACACTGCTGAGGGGACACTGCTGAGGGGACACTGCTGAGGGTGACACACACTGCTGGGGGGACATACACTGCTGAGGGTGTCACACACTGCTGGGGGGACACACATTGCTGGGGGTGTCACACACTGCTGGGGGGACATACACTGCTGAGGGTGTCATACACTGCTGAGGGTGACACACACTGCTGGGGGGACATACACTGCTGAGGGTGTCACACACACTGCTGGGGGGACACACATTGCTGGGGGGTGTCACACACTGCTGGGGGGACATACACTGCTGAGGGTGTCATACACTGCTGAGGGTGTCACACACTGCTGGGGGGACATACACTGCTGAGGGGTGTCACACACTGCTGGGGGGACACACATTGCTGGGGGTGTCACACACTGCTGGGGGGACATACACTGCTGAGGGTGTCACACACTGCTGGGGGGACATACACTGCTGAGGGTGTCACACACTGCTGGGGGGACACTGCTGAGGGTGACACACACTGCTGGGGGGACATACACGGCTGAGGGTGTCACACTGCTGAGGGGGACACTGCTGAGGGTGACACACACTGCTGAGGGGACACTGCTGAGGGTGTCACACACTGCTGGGGGGACATACACTGCTGAGGGTGTCACACACTGCTGAGGGGGACACTGCTGAGGATGACACTGCTGAGGGTGACATTGCTGAGGGTGACACTGCCCCTCAGGCCCCTCCCTGGGGACAGAGGACCGGGTGCCCTTCCAAGCCTCCCTCCCCACCTCCTCAGTGTGACCATGGCTCTGAGCTCGCAGCAGCTGGGAGCCAGGAGCTGGGGGCCAGGCTGGGCCCTGCCTGCAGATGCTAGCAATGATCCTGCTGGCTCTGCCTCTGCCTCTGGCTCCCTCTCCCACTCCTCCCACCCCCTCTCACCACGCTGCCCCAGCCCAGCCCTGTCACCTTGTTCTCGAAGTTGTACTTGCTGAGGTCCCGGGACTCGGTGGCCCGTCGGTCCCCGTGAGTTAAGGCACCCTGGAAGGCAGAGGGAGCAAAAGGTTCCTACTCTGAGCTGCTGCAAAACAGCAGGGAAGGATAGCCAAAGGCATGTCCAGGAATGTGCCATGGGGAGGCAGTGTTCCACCAGAATACTGAGACTTCACCAAAGGATTTGGGGATTTATCAAAAGTGAAGAAAATGAAACAGAGGCAAACTAACTATTCTGTTGATTATTTCATCAGCTTTTTGGGAGTAACATGGGTGTATGCTCCAGTAATAGTGGGAAAATTTCAGCATCTGGAAGCGGGTTCTTGCTTCCCTGAAATTCCTCCCAATGCCTTGGTTACATATTCTTGCTCACTTCCTTTCCCAGATCCCAGGATGCTAAAATGCAGTCATTCCATGACAGCCAGGGGTTACACAATCCCCCAGTGCCAGTGGGAGCTCTGACCCAGAATATCCCCAGAGGGAGTCAGAGCTGTGTTGGGATCACAGCTGATCTCTGCTGTGGGCACTCACCAGGCTCTCCAGGCGTTTTGCCACGATGGATGCAAACCTCCTCTCCCCTGCCAGCTCTGAGATGAGGAACACGTACTCGGGGGCAGAGACCTGGTTGGATCGGTGTGTTCGGCCTGCAGGGACAGGGATGGAAGGGGAGGTTGGAATGGCCTGTCTGGAATGGGAATGTAACCAGAAAAGCCACATAATGCCCACCTTTCTTACCCTGGGGAGCCCATCCTCTGGTCCAGAGCTCAGGGCTGTAAACCCAGCTCTGCCAAGTCTCAGCAGACTCTGCTCTTTTCCCCACAGAGACATCTCCTAAATGTACCTTGGGTCGCCACCACACCTGACCCTCCCATGGCTCATCCCACAGCCAGACCCATGCTCAGGGCAGGTGACAGTGCCCAGGGACACCCAGCCCTCACCAAACTGCTGGATGGCCCTGTCTGCACTCCAGGGCAGCTCCAGGGTCATGTGCACCCGGCGCTTCTGGTTCTTCACCCGTCTGTCAGCTTGGAGAGAGATCCCTGAGCTGGAGGCCTCTGAGATTATCGCTACGAGCTATGGGAGAGACAAGTGAGAAGAGAGTGAGGCTCCCAGACACGTGCTAAACAGCTTCAAGAAACAGCCCCAGGCACTACGGTAGCCCACAAAGGGATCTGGGAGGCTTTGTCACCTTCCAGCAGGTGGAACCCAGAGAGCTGCTGGCCTGGCAGGGCACAGGGAGGCACAGACACCCTCCCTGCCCTCCCCTCTCAGCACACTCAGTCCCAGCCCCAGCTCACCTTTTCCCCCTGCATGAAACGCTCCTTCTCCTTCAGGTTGACGTGGTCAATGGAGAGCCCCTGCTCGGCGCGGGACTCGAACTGGACGGAGCCGTCGCGCCGGCGCACCACGCGTCCCTTCCTGCCCGTCATCTGCACACACGACAGGGCTGCTGCAGCCTGGGCACCCACACGGCCCAGCAAGGCCATCCAGGCATTCCCAACAGCTTTTTCACATTGCCAGAGAGGAAACCCACTGCCAGCAAGAACTTGCTTTTTTTTAATCAAACAGATTTTTCTCTATATAGGCACAGGGTGCCCAGAGCAGCTGTGGCTGCCCTATCTCTGGAAGTGTCCAAGGCCAGGCTGGATGCAGCTTGGAGCGACCTGGGACAGTGGAAGGTGTCCCTGCCCAGGGAGAGGGGTGGAATGAGATGATCTTTAAGGTCCCTTCTGACCCAAACCATTCCATGATTCTTTGCTGGCCCCTTTCCCTGACACCCAGTGCCAACAAAATACTCTGACATTGGGAAGTACCTCAGCCACCTTCTCCGGGCCCCCAAAATAATCAATCAGTTCATCCAAGGTGTTGAGAGGTAGCTCTTTGCCCAGTGCTTTCACTTTTGCTAGGAGGTCCTGTTTCATCTTTTCAACCTTCAGCTCTCTCAGGCCGTGCAGCTCTTTCTGGGAAGGCAGCATGTGGAAACTACCTGGAATGTGAAAGGCAGACGTTTAGAGTTCCCTGGTAACTGGACATCAGAGAAAGGGGGAAAAAGTTGTCCTAGAGGGTTTCTGGGGGCACTGTTGCTCGACAAAGACACTATGACCTGCAATAAATGCTGAGCACGGAGTGAATTCCCTTTGAGTTTCCCCTTTCTGCTGGGGGAAGGGGCACACAGGGCAGATCCCTCCTGCTCCCTGATCACAGCAGGTGAATGCGGATTCACCTCACAAGCCCAGGTGTGACCCCAAGGATAAAACCCAGCCAGGATCACAAGGTTGTCCCAAGCCTGGAGGGGCTCCTGCAGGACCCAGTGCCCCCCTCCCCTGTGTCACTGTGTCACTGCCCTGCTCACCCCTGTCCTCGCCAGTGCAGCCACCAAAGGTGTGATCCACGAAGATGACATCATCTGTCTCTAGCAGGGACTCTGGGGAGGAGGTGAGGTCGCTGTCCAGCCCCATGTCCGAGTCAGTGCTGCTGTCATCGCTGATCTTGATGACGACCCCCGGGTCACAGGGGCCCCGCAGAGCCTTGGGGCAGCGTCCCCTCGGCCTCCCTGAGCCAGAGAGACAGCCTGTCACAGCCCCAGCCCCAGCAGGGACCAGTGCAGGACACACAGAAACTGCTCAGAGAGGAGGAATCCCAAAAGAGATGAGCCTGCCCCAAATGACAGTCTGACCTCAGAGACACACCCCTCTGGGGTAGGGGTGGCAGTTAGGGAAGGAGAGCAGGAAAGAGAAAGGAAGAGAGAGAAAGGAGGATGAAGAATGCCAAAACAGCTGAGCCAGCCCCAAATTACAGTCTGACCTCAGAAACACAGAGCCTCTGGGGTGGGGGTGGCAGCTAGGGAGGGAGGGAGAGCAGGAAAGAGAAAGGAAGAGAGAGAAAGGAAGAACAAGGCACTCCTGAGCAGGGCTGAAGTTGGCTGCACACGTCAGGATGGGCACATGGCTGGCTCTAAGCAGTGCCAGCTCCTCAGGGAAGGAATCTCAGGGGATTGCCCCCAGAGGAGTGTGCAGGACACAGGGAAGCACTAGTGTTTTGAGACACTGCTTCCAAGCACAGCCCAATGTGACCATGCCCCCTGTGCACAAGAGGGTTCATGGATCAGCTCTCATAGGCTGCTGCACAATCTGCCAGTGCTGCTGCCCCCTCTTCCCCTTGTTCCACATCCCATTGGAGAAGAAACTCCAATACTCTTCTTACCTGCAGCCACAACAAATAATTCAGTAAGAAAATTATTTTTTTCCTCAGGACACCTGGTATGCTCTAAGTAAGGGGTTGTGGAGGACCCCCCTTGCTGCAGGAGGGGTTCAGTCACCAACCAGGCCCTGTGCCATCTGCTCCCAGTGTGGGTCGAGGGGAAGGGTCAGGCAGGGGCAGTGGGGCAGAGGGAGGAAAAGAGGGGATGACCCAGAGCTGCTGTCCTCTGGATGAGGGAGCAATGGGAGATGTGCAGGTGTGCAAACAAAACCAGGGAGAGCAGCAAAAAGCATGAAGTGGAGAGAAGGGCAAAAGGCAGAGAAGCTGAGTGGCTGTGGGGGAGCAGCAGGGCAAGAGGCAGGGGCTGGGCTGGGAGTGAGGGAGCTCTTACGTTTTCTTTTAATGCCAGTTCCTTTTTCTCTCTTTCTTTTGGTTGAAGGAAAGTGCTTCTGAATTAGTGATAGAAAGACGCCTCTGAAAGTAAGATGTAAAATTTATTCCAGCTACCAGCAACAAGTGCTGGTTATCACATCCCAATGTGTGTTTGGGATAACCCCACATTCCATGGAAGAGAGGTCAATCCACCCCATCCATGGCCACCACCTTGGGCTCACTAGCCCTCGGTACAAGGTGGCTCTTGGACCTGCAGGTCCTTTATATAGCAACCAAAAAGGAGTTTTAAATGGGAATCACTACACTGGGAAGCTGTTCCACAAAAAATCCAGTCAGTCCCAGTGTCCCAGCCCCACTCCATGCCCTGAGAGCACAGACCACTGTCAGGTCATCCAAAAAATGTGCTCCACCAAAGTCCTCCCACTCCCTGGCTGTGGGCCTGCTTCCCACAAAACCAATGGACAGAACATGGATCTGTAGTGGTTCCAAGTGAATGGAAGGGAAAAAAAATGTCAGAAAAGGTGAAAATCAAAGGTTCCTGTGGACTGTTCTGCAAATCAAAGAGCAAATGTTTAAATGCTGACTGTGTGGATGAACCCCTTAGGGCAATGGGGTGGTGCTGATGGAGCTCTGCTTGGAAAAAAAATGACAAGAAACTCCAAAACCAGTTGCAAGCAACAGGTGAGAGGATGGACATGACAACTCCCTCGGGTGAGAAAAGGGAGATTTGGGAACTGGGGAGGGAGCTCCAGGACCCTTGGTGAGAGGGGCTGAAGGGGACAGTGACCACACTGCTCCCCAGAGGGACAGAGCTCTGTGAGTGCAGTTATGTGACAGCAGGAATGACCCCCTGTCCTTGGGTGTGCTGGGGTGACCCAATGACCACTCACCCTGGAGCCTCCCAGCTGTGAAATTCCACTCATTTCCCGTACTCACCCTCCCCATCTCCCTGAAAACAGAGCCCTGGCCTGGAATCCACTCACAGGACCATGTTTATTTTTAACCCCATTTCTCGGCATCTTTAAGCTGCTCCTTCCCAGCACACTCCCCTCCAGAAATCCCCCGAAGTGCTGGAACATCAGGACACACATTTGGCAGCTGAGCAGATGCCAGGAGACACTCAGTGATCTGGCCAGGGCTGTGGAACACAGCTCCTGCCCCTGGGAGTGGGGATAATTCACACAGACTGGGACCCCTGACAGACCCCTCCTCCTGAACACTCAGCCAGGGACCACGCTGTCCCCTAGACTGGAGCTCTGTGACATGGAAACCAATCCAAGGGGCCAAATCATCCAAGGAGCTGCCAGACCTGCCCAGTCCACTGTCACCAAACTGCATTTGGTTTTCAGAAATGGGCTGAGGAGGACGCAGATCAACCCAAACCCCCACCAACAAGGGAGGAAAGAAAGCTCAGCCTAACCCAGCTTCACGCTGCCTTGGGCATTCCTCACTTGCTCCCACATGCAGAGAAGTCACTTGGAAGAAAACAGCTCTGTAGAACAGAGGAAACCCAACCCACATCCCAGGTTTCTGTCCCCTGTCATGCAGGAACAGCCACATTCAGGGATGGGCTGGGGTTTGGAAGCTGCAGGAAGGAGGGAGAGCAGGAGCCTCCCTCTGCTGAATGGGTAGCACAAGTCCTGCTGCTGGCTCACTCCTGGCTCTCCTGTTAGCTGGGAATAATGTCCACACAGCCAGGACACTCTATATATGTGAGTTAAAACCCAACACTGGTGGATCTAAACTCTTCAGACCACTCCTCTCTCCCCCTGCTCCACCTCACAGCATCATCCCAGCATCTGCCATCACAGTAAATTCTCTTGCTCACTTCTGGCTCTCTTTCTGCCAATTCTTTTATGTGTGTATAGAGTGGGATCAAGCTTTTCCTTAAAGTCCGTCGGAGATTTCAAAATCCAGGATGTAGCTCACAGAGCGCCAATGAGGATACAGTGCCTCAAGAACCCACCTGAGTGTCCCCTCTATGCTGACATCAAACTGCATTTGAAGACCTGCCAGCGCTCCATGCCCCAGGGCAGAGCT
Organism: Luscinia megarhynchos; assembly: GCA_034336665.1. Taxonomy (NCBI): domain Eukaryota; kingdom Metazoa; phylum Chordata; class Aves; order Passeriformes; family Muscicapidae; genus Luscinia; species Luscinia megarhynchos. The sequence goes on along the minus strand of CM067590.1, from coordinate 2,941,039 downwards.
TTCCTCCCACCCCTCCAGCCTCCCATGCACCCCACAAAAGAAAACAGGGATTTTTAACTCACTCTGCAGCAGAGACAAAGCAGTTGAGGTGCCCATCGTTCTCGTCCAGAACCTCCCTGGTGCGAGCCTCCCCCGTGGACTGCAGGCCGATGACAATGCACTGTGGGGACACCAGGGATGGGGGACATGAGGGATGGCACAGGGAGGTGCCAGGGCAGCTGCTCGAGGCATTTCCCAGGCTCAGGTACCTCCCCTTGGCCCCTGTTCCAGGCAAATCCATGCTAGGCCCAGAGCAAGGCTCCTGAGGAAGAATCATCTCTCAAATCTTTCACCATCAACTGTGCTGACCCCACAGAGGGGGACACTGAGCACAGAACCTCTCTGACTGTGCTAGGAAGTTTCTGCCTAAAATCTTCAAGGTACACCCAGACAGAAGAAAGGACAGAGCTGTACTTGAGGTGAAAGGTTTGGTTCCTCTTCTAGAATTGTAGAATTACAGATTGGTTTTGGTTGGAAGGACCTTAAAGATCATCTCATTCCAACCCAGGGACAACTTCACTAAACCAGATTGATCCAAGCCCCATCCAACCAGGCCTTGAACACTTCCAGCTTGAACATGACCCAGAATCCTATCCCAGCCCAGCCACAAAAACAGCAGGCAACACCTCAGGAGACCAGACCACCTTAACTCCCCAGCATCATTCATTGGGAATATTCTCAGAAATATTCTCAGAAACCCAGACACTGTCCTTCACTCTGGAGAGAAATCCAGCCTTAAAGAGGTTTGGACTGGCTGCCAAGCCGAGCAATGATTAACTCCCTTTGGTTGCAGAGTGCACAAAAGCCCAGGTGGGGCTGGTGGGTGCTGCTCCATACCTTGTCCCTGTCCAGCTCCTCCTGGGCCAGCTGCACGAGGCGCCGCACCTTGGCAGCGATGCAGAGGTACTTGAAGAAGCGCTGGTGAGCCGACCAGAACTGACCCCACAGCGACTTCCGAGACTCCAGCCCGATGCAGTCAGCTGCCTGCTGGAACACCATCAGGGCCTCTGCCCACTGCAGGGAATGCCAAGAAGAATGAGTTAATGTAATTCCTACTGTCATTCCTGCCATGCAGGAGGTGATCAGAACAGTCTGAGGGCTGATAATCTGATTTAGAATCAGTGTGCACTGGGCTGAATGAATACTGGTTGTCCTCTCCAACAGCACAATGCAGCTTTGGTTTGCAAATGTGAAAGTTCCAAATAGAAGCAAAAAAGTTTTAAGTTCTTTTACTACATCAGCTGAGCATTGTGTACCTCTTTTCCTTCCTACATTTGAGGTCATGGCCACATTTAGGGGCCTCACACCCTCCCACACACCAGTGGCTGTGCCCAAAGCATGGTCAGACCTCAGCCACCCAACTACAAGGGGCCCAGCTCACCAGCTTGGCTGCCTTGTCGTAGACAGCCTTGTACTTCTCGTCCAGAGGGATCTCCTCAATCCTGAAGGTCACCCCAGTGAAGCTGAGCTGCCGAGCAATGTACATCCCACTGACCTTCATGTCCATGGCCACGATCTCCATGGCGCCGACTCCCCTGGCAGAGGACGACAGTTGTGGGATCCACGTCAGAACCCCAGCTGTGAACCCCAGTCATGAACCCCAGCTCTGAGCCCCAGCTGTGGAACCCCAGTTTTGAATCCCAACTGTGGAACCCAGTTTTGAACCCCAGCTTTGGAGTCCCAGCTCTGAGCCCCAGCTGTGGAACCCTAGTTTTGAATCCCAACTGTGGAACCCCAGTTTTGAACCCCAGCTCTGAGCCCCACCTGTGAAATCCCAGCTTTGGAACCCCAATTGTGAACCTCAGCTCTGAAACCCAGCTGTGGGTCCAGCTTTGGAACCCAGGTTTTGAATCGTAGCTCTGAACCCCAGCTCTGACCTCCAGCTTTGGAACCCCAGTTTTGAATCCCAGCTGTGGAATCCCAGCTCTGAGTCCCAGTTCTGACCTCCAGCTGTGAAATCCCAGCTGTGGAACCCCAGTTGTGAACCTCAGCTCTGAACCCCAGATGTGGAACCCCAGCTATGAGCCTCAGCTCTGACCCCCAGCTTTGAACACCAGCTGTGGAACCTCAGTTTTGAATGCCAGCTCTGAGCCCCAGCTGTGAAATCCCAGCTGTAGAACCCCAGTTGTGAACCTCAGTTTTGAGCCCCAGCTGTGAAATCCCAGCTGTGGAACACCAGTTGTGAACCTCAGCTCTGAGCCCCAGCTGTGGGACCCTCCCTCTACCCTGGAGCAGCACAGGGCAGGTGCCTCTGCAGAAGCAGCCCCACCCCAGCTCCTGCTGCCCACCCCATCCTCAGGCACTGCAGCACTTCCCACACAAGGCCCCCAGCTGCACAGGGCTGCCCAGGACTCACCTCTTCTCAATCGCGTGCAGGAACTCATCGAAGGCTCGGAATGGGGTTCCCTCCCCCCAGATCCCCAGGCGGCTCATGTAAATCATGTTTTTTGGCTCTGAGGCACCTGTTGGGACAGAAATCACTGTCAGCAAACCCCCAGCAGTTGGGAATAGTTGTGACTCAAGTGAAGAGAACTCTGAAGAGGGTGTCATTTGCCATTGTGCCTTTGGAGACTTATCCAAACATTGCCCTCCCCACATTCACCAAACAGCTGGAACAGCTGGCCAGGAACAAGTTAAACTGGAGAGAAATTAATCTGACCTGCCAAAAAGTCACAAGTAACATCAGTGATGGGGCTTGGGGCAGATCTCAGCACCCTGAGCTCCTCTCCAGCCCTGCAGCAGCACTGGCCTTTCCTTACAGGATCTCACACACACTCACACCCCAGGGTGCCCCTTTGGGTCAGAGGGAAGCTGTGCCACTCTCAAACCCACACTGTGGGCAGAGCAGCTCACCTGTGGCACTGGCATAGACAACCCTGGCTCGAGGCAGCTTGTTCTGCAGGTCCAGCACTGCTTTGCCCATTTTGGTAGAGCTGGCGTTTTTGGCTTTGTGGCATTCATCAAACACAATCTGGAGGGGAGTGTCAGTTAAGGAAAAAGAATCTATTTTCAACCTGAGGATGGGAACAGACAGAAAATAGAGCCCAGTCTCCTCCAAGCAACTGAACAATCTGTCCCAGTATCCACAGGATTGACTCATGGTCACACATGGAATCTGCTGGGTTTGCCCAGCCCTGTGCTCTTCAGACCCAAAGTCATCCACCCCTCCCTCTCCCTTCACCTCCAAGGTGTGTCCTGTAATACTGAGGGAGAGGAATGCTGAAAAGGTTAATCCCAGCTGTTTCTTCCACTCCTCCTCTTAACTGCATCCTGGGAGGAGGAGATATGAGTGTGGGGGATTCCTGTCTCCTGCAGGCACTGGGCTGCTCCCTGTGACTTCACATGGCCTCAAGCTCTTTGTTCCCTGCTGAAGCACAGTCACAAGCAGCAGTTCCTCCCTCTCTCTGTTTTTTGTCTCTTGCTTTTTTTAAGGATACAACTCCCTCAAAGTTTTCCCTGCACCACTCCAAAATCTGTTTTAAGCGTGTCCTGTGCTGTCCCCCGGCCTGGCTTTCACCGATCAGCGCTGAGTAGGTGGCAAAGAGGACTCCTTCTGAGGTAGCTGTGTCACCGTATTTAATCTGCAGGAAGAAGAGCAGGAGCACACACACACACTGGGATTGCTCTCCCAGCAGGTCACACCCATCCCTGCCCACATTCCATGTGCAGCAGCCGTGAGGGACACACATTCCCGCTCTGAGAACAAATCCCAGCCCGAGCTCAGAACAAGCAAAAAGCTGTTGGTAGCTGATGTGTTCAGCATTTGTGTTCGACACTGAAATGTGGTGATGACAGGGACTGTAAATGCCTGGAGAAGTGCCCCAGCCAATGTGTCAGCACATCTGGAAGCCTGCAGTGAACTGTGAGGACATAGATTTTCTGGCAAAAAAAGTGCTTCCTTTTTGTAAGCAACAGTTTAGAGTCTTAAATTGCTTTGACCCTTCCTGTCTGTTTTAATTCGTTCTAAAAAATAATTTTCTCTTTGACCAGGTGAGATTGTTGCCTGTCTCTCTGCCATGGGTCTCACACGTAAGGAAATACAAGGTAGGGGGAAAAACCCTGGTCCCAAGCTGAAGAAAGTTCAATTTGAAGTCTTTTGGGGCTGAAAACAAATTTCATTTCAATCTTTTAGTGGAGCACATTCAGAGGTGTCAAACACCTGTGGTTTCTATGGACTTTGTAAGAGTTGGTTGTTCAACATCATTAAAACCAGAGGAGAGGATTTAAGTGAACTGGGAGACACTGGACAGAGCCTCAACCACAGGCCACAACAGACACAAATCTGGGCATCTCTGAGAAGTGATTCCATGAACCAGCACTGGGAAAGGCTGGCCCAGGACAGGAGAACATATCTCACAGAGCTGTTCTCTCCACAGGATTCCTTAATAATGGTGAAGGTTCCAGCTCTGCTGTATTTGCTCTTGCCTGCTGACACTTCCCACTCCCTGCAGGGAACAGCTCTGTGCTCCCTGTGCAGCTCCACAATAAAAATAGCTGGAGCCCCGAGTGGAAGAGAGCTGGCTGGGAGGAGGGAACAGAGGCTCTACTGCTGCCTGAGCCTTGTCCTGCTCCACGTGCTCAGCCGGAGCCCCCAGCTGCTCCCTGAGTCCCAGATCAGCAGTGCAGCTCCTCTCCTACCTTGTTCAGAGCATGCACAGGAATGTGGGAGGCCTCGATGTCCTTCAGGTCTCTCTCAGCATCGTACTTGAGATCGTTGGAGACGCTGAACCTGTGAGGGAGATGTGCAGGGGTTATCTCCCCTGGGGCTGGTTATCTCCCCCTGCAGCTGGGGCTGGCTATGACCCCGGGGAGTCAGGGCACACGGTGATTAACAGCTCTGGTGATTAACAGCTCTGAATAAAGCAGGAGGAGCTGTGCAAAGTTCTAACATCTCCCACTGCACACACACCCCAGTGTGAGATCTGACAGCCTGTCTGTCCCTTGGCACAGGCTGTGATCTGCAGCAATGCCCCATATTTCTGCCTCTGCACCCGGGAAGCCCAGGAACAACTCCAGGGACTCCTCCACGACTGCAGGGAGAGCAGGGCCAGGCTTGGCATCTCACCCCAAGGAGCACAAAACCTGCTATTTCATAGTGACTCACTCTCCATCCCTGCTGCAGGGGGAATATTCCCATTTCACAGGCAGCAGTCAGGCACTAAGAGGTGGAAACGACTTACCCAAGGCCACAGCATGACTCAACTCTAAAGCCAACATCAGCACTAAAGAATTCCTTACTTCCAGATCCAAACTAACTCAAAGGTCTTACGGGAAATGAGGAAAAAAAACAAAAAAAACCAACAGCTTACCACAGAGCTTTTTTCCTCCCTTTAAGATAATTTTCAAAGATGATGCCTGCAACGGTCCTGCCCTTCCCGACTCCAGCACCATCCCCGATCAGGAACCCAGCTCGCTGCCCACTGGGCAGTAAAACTTCATGTTGCTGCAAAATCAAGAAAATCAAGAACAGAACTGAAGATTAAACAAGATTTGCCTTTGCTAAGGGCTTTGCTGTGAGCATCACTTAACCCTTTCATACATCCCAAGGATGCATGTGCACAGCTGAGCCAAAACACGGCAGGAAAGGTCAGGGGTCATGATCAAGCTCACAAGTTCATGGAAAAGCCCCCCCAAATGTAAAACTCTGCAAGAAAAGTCCAGGGTTCTTGAATCTTTGGGAAACAGACCCCAGCTTCAAATAATCCTTCAAAAGGCATTTAAAATGTCAAAGGAGTTTCATCACCCAAGTTACAGATATTTTAACACATGTGGACACCTGTTTCTGCAGGAGGCATTTTCCTCCAGGTGTGGAACACCTGAGGTGCAGGAGGTACCTGGCAGGCGTAGATGATGGCTTCCAGCTGCAGGGCAGACAGGGAGCCTTTGTCAGCCACGGAGTGGGGCAGGGAAAGCTCGTAGGTGATGTCAGGTGGGGGGACACTGGACAGGGTGCTTGTCTCAACCACCAGGTCAGGATGGTGCTTCCCAATCTTGGCTAAACGACAACAGAACACAGGTCAGTCAAGGTCTTTACTCCCAGGGGCACCTCAGAGCTCATCATGCAGCTGGAGCTCAGGGCACTGCAGAGCTCTCCTAGAAAACCACAAGCCTGGGAGGTGCCACAGCAAACACACAATTAAATTAGGTTGGTCCACAATGGAGTGAACAGCAATTCCCAAGGCAACACTCACACTTTGAAGGGATATATTCTGCATAGGTCTCTGTCTGCCCCAACTCTTCTGTTTCTTCCTCTTCACCTTCATCTTCCTCCTCTGCAGGAGCCTGAGACTGAAGAAAATAGGATTGATCCAACATTAATGTTCTTGCTGAGCTACAACTGCCATTGAAACCATCCCCCAAAGCCACAACCCCCCTAAACATAATCCATGTCTTTAAGGAAAGCCATCAGTGCAAGCCCACCCCAGGGGCTGTAAGAGCTGCCCAGTGCCTGGTTTCCACCAAACTGGGGAAAGATGTTTGCACCACTTTTGGCATGGGCTGTGGGGTCATGTGAACCCTGCCCAACCTGCCCTGAGCAGGAACCTGGCCCAGCTTTACAGCCAGCACTGTGCCCACAGCAGAGAGCAAAGTCCTGAAAGCCCAAAGTGTCCCCGAGGTTTCCCTCTGGGAAATGCAACACACTTCTGGGAAAGGGCAGGGACCTGTGCCTGTCTGAGCTACTTGTCTCACTCCCTCTGAAGGGAAAAGGTCAGAACTGCTTTCCCCAGCTCTGGGATGTCACCAGGAGCATCCCACTGAGACCAGCATGGCTCTCACCTGGTAGCTGATGAGGAGAGGGGTGTTGGGGACAGCAGGAACGTGATCACTGGAGCTGTTCAGGCCAGGGAACGGTGTGCTGGGTGAGAACAGCTGCAACACAGAGGGTGCAGGTGAGGAAAGGCAAACAGGGAGATGCACCAACAAAGATCCCTGGACACTGTGATCCCTGGACCATGCAGTTTGCCAGGAGAGAGTTCTCAAGACACTCCACAAGGAGAGAGAGCTCCCAAAATACTCCAGGCTTAGGAGATCCTTCATCTGCTCCCACACAACAAATTCACCCTGGAATTTCCCGACAGAGAGCAAGGTCAGGCCAGCAGCTCGTGGCATCCAAGGCAATCAGCAGCTCCAGGAGCAGCACTACTCCAAGTTTACTGTGCAGTGTGCCAGGCTCAATGACAGACCCATGCTCCACCAGCAGCAGAGATGGGAAGTTCTTAGGCATAAACACTCCTATTTTTAAATAAAATTTAAGAAAAATAAAAAGAAGAAGAAAGAAAAAACCCACCCTCCATTCCTGGAAGCCTGAGTCAGAATTACCAGAAGGAAGCTGGACAGAAGAACTGTTTTCAGTGCCAGCAAATCTGGAGAGCAGGTGAAACATTCCCACCTACAAATCCAAGCTCAGTTTGGTCTTGGACAGGAGAAAGGCCAGGAGCTGCTGGAAGGGCAGGATGTGTTCTTGCAGCTCCAGCAGCAGGAAGGGAATGCAAGTTGAGTTTGCATCACAAAAATCCCCAAAGTACAAACCTCTGCTACCCTGACCCAGCTTTGGCACTCAGCATTCCACCTTGGGAACTGCAGAGGAAACAACAGGAGCCTTGGCTGTTCAGAGCATTTGAAAACCACCCACACAGGTGAGAATGTGCTGTGAGGGCCAGAGCAGGTGGGAGCAGGAGCTGCAGTGGGAGATGGATCATTCACTGCACAATTCCTGCCTTTCCCTAACCTCCCTCAGCTCCTGGTTTGATTTTCTCCTCCCTCTGTGCTAAGGACATCCAAAGAAGAGGAACTCAGATCCGTGAGAGCACAGGGCTGAAAGCAGGAGAGAGACTGACAATTGCACAATCACAGCCTTGCTCTCATTCCACTTTTTTCCTCTCTGCATTATCCTCCATTTTGTCCCACCTTGCTGTGACTTCCCTGGGAAGGGAATCAGTCCCAGGTGGTTGCCAAGCCAACCTCCCTCTGTGTAAATCCCTTCCCTGGGGTCTGAGCTGGGAGAAGGCTGCTTCACATACTGTGAATGAGCAACCAAAAAACTGCATCAGCAGCTCACAAATTCCAGTCACAGCCTTCCAAGGCTGGGCTGTTCTTCCCAGCCTTAAAAACACTGGGAATGTGTGAGATGGATGACAGAAAACACAATGTATGACAGGGACTATTTTTAAAAGGTTATTTCACAACTCCATTACAATCAAAGCTGTTTTGTCTGCTGCTCCTGCAAATATTTCACAGAGTGGCAGCTCTTCCCTCTCTGCCCATTCCTGAGTGATAAACAAAGCCAGCAGATTGGATACAGCTCCTTTCTTTGGGATAGCAGCTCTCTCCACAGGCACATGGAGGCAGTTCTGTGTCCAGCCCTTTCCACTCTGACCCCAAACCACCTCCAGCTTCAGCACTGGGCATCTCAATCCAGGGATTCTCAGCGAAAATGTTTATTTTTAAAGAGCACAAAGCACAAGGCTGTTTCTGTACCTGGGATCTTTCCCCCAGCTTGGCTCCTGGGATGTCCCATGCATCAGAACTGTGAGAGACTGATGCTCCTGCTCTGTCTGGGTCTCTGAGACAGAAGTTCTGGAAAAACTGCACTCCTGATAACCCAGCAGCAGGCTGTGGGTCAGAGCTGGCTGCACAGCCACAGCTGAGGGATGTCCTGGATCACAGGAATCAGGATGTAATGTGACTGATGTTCTGCCACTGTTGCTTAGTGACTGCTCTGGCTGCTCAAAAGCCAAAATTCCTGCAATTCTATGGAAAACTACGGTGATTTGGTGATGTGGGGAGGGACAAGATAAATCTAAGCTGCTGGTACCCCACACCAGTGTGCAGAAGCCAGTGGTGAGTCAATCTGACAGTTCTTTCACACAGTGCCCCAGTACACAGTTCCACTTCCACGCAAAAATGAAACCAAAATGTCCTGTCCAGGATGCACTTCACCAACACCACCTCAGCAAATGTTACAAATGTTTGCTAAAAAATAGCCCAAAAAAGCAGCAACCCCTCCTCAAACTGCCTCAGCAAACACAAACAAGACGTTTAAAATTAGCTGGAGATTCCTTTCCAAAGGAAGTCGTTTATAAATGAAATTCCAAGAAGTCAATTTGGCTTATCTGAGCCCAAGAGCTCAGCAGGACACAAGGGCCGAGGGGGGATTGAGGAGCAGCATGGGACACAAGGGACAGGGACAAGGAACTGCACAGGGCCAAGGATTCTCCTGGAGATCCTGCTGTGCTCACACGAGTCAGTCTCACACACAACAATTATTTCTCCCTTGTTTCCTTCATGTTGGATTTAAAACAGCATTTGCCAGTAAGTTTTTGTTATGCACTCCACAGACACAACTCCAGGATTTTCTAGGCATTGAATGTCTCAACCAGAGTTCCCATGTTTGGAAAGAGGCCACCACAGAACCATTTCTGCAGGGATTTGGGCTTCTACATAAAAACCCAACAGTAATGTGAGAACAGGAGCAACGTGGCACGTGGCTCCTCTCTCCTGGGGGATGCATCTGCTCTCCAGCATTTTTAACCATCCAATCTGCAAGCCTGGGATGTCTGCAGCCATTTCTTGCCTTCCAATAGCTCAGCTCTCTTCCTGCTGCCTCAAACTGCAAGTTCCAACTGGTCCGAGGCTTGCAGACTGCTCAGTGAAGCACAGTCAGAGACACTGAGCACAGCAGAGCCTCAAAATGTAAGAGTGACTCCCCCAGTTGCCTCCTGGGGTAGCCTCTTGGGGTGTTTTTTCCTCATTCTTCCTAAGAGAGTGACCCCCAGTGGAAATGTGAGGCACAAACGGACAGCATTTGTGCTGCCAATTGTGCCACAAATGGCACTGCAAGAGCTGAGACCCAGATCCAGTGGATGTGGATGATGTGGCTCCAGCAGCCTCCAGAGCCAGCTGGTGCCTGTGGTGCCCATGTCAGTCCCCCAGCAGAGGAAGAGCAGAGAGCAGAAGGCTGGTGAAAATGCCCAAAAATGCCACAATCAGCTGATGGGGAAGGACTGCAGGGAGCTGCCGCACCCCAGAAAATTCTGGGATGTAAAAGCTTGCAGGGACTTGGACTCACAAAGTAAACACAAATGGTGAGCCTGAAGTTGAGACAGTTATTTAGTCATTGTTACTGAACTATTTGCCCTGGTGAGCAAACAAAAGGTGCTGCTGCAGGGGGGGAGTTAATGATCCATGTCAGGATGGTTTTCCTGGAGTCCATCCCTTCAGCACTCCTGAGCAGCCTGGACCTGCTGAATGTTTTAGGGATAGATCCTCCTCACCTGCCAGGAGAAAGAACTACTGCCTGCTCTGCACTCTGGAAGAATCCCTCTCAGAGAGGATTCCTCCTGCTTCCAGGAGACTGAACACCACTCCATCCCTTCCCTTCTCCAGTGAAGTAACAGCAGAATAACATCACCACACCTCAAACTCCATTGAAGGAATTGGGTTGGTTTCTTAATTCCTTGGTAAAACCCCCACGGGATGGAGCCTGAGGTACCTCCAGCCTGCTGGGAGGATGGGAAAGGAGCAGCCCCTACCTCGATCTGGTTCTGCTGCGGCGTGTTGACATCCCACAGTGTTGGCACGTGGCTCAGGCTGTCGGCGGGCAGGAAATCCTTGGGGTCCGCGATGTCCGAGAGCGAATCCGCGGGGGACGAGAAGAGGGAGTTGTTGTTGGAGAGCTCATCGAGGTATGAAGAATCCTGGAACAGAGGCACAGCCATGGTTGGAGGAGGCGGATGAGACCAGAGAGCTCCTTCCTCACCCAGCCAGCAGGTTCTGATTTCTTGCTGCTCAATGAGCAGCTCGGCTACTCTGTGCTCCACAGATCCCAGAAATTAAGCTGGAACTGAGGACATGCTCTGTGGTGCTGTTTGAAAATGTTTCTTGAAAAAGCAGGAAAAGCCCTGGCCAGGAGTGTGGGTACACAGTCAAGGCTGACTCGGGCTGTGCACATCCCTGCACCACAGACTGGGAGAGAGGAGCATTCAACGAGGCATCGCTGATTAAAAAAGGCTGCTGAGGCTTCAGCTTGACCCCAAAGGACTCAAGGATTTCATTCATGTGCAGGGGCCCCCAGAGACACAGCTACATCCAATCATAGCGTGGCTATTTCACTGCAATTTCCTACCTGGAGCCTGTGGGAAACATCCCTCTTCTCCTGGCAGGTTCTGCACACATGAGGCTGCCAGGAGCAGGGCAAGGAGTGTTGGTGTCACCTGGATTCAAATCTAGGTAAATCCAGGCAGATCTACCAATCCTCTTCCCAAGGGCCAGCCCCAGCATGGACAAGGAACATGCTTCAGCAACAAGGACCAAGCTCTGCCCTTGCTCTTTTTCTGGTGACTGGGCTGGACAGTTTAGAACTGTTTCTTTTGGTGCCACCCCAGTGATGCTGTTGGTTTGAGCCACACAGACTTTGGCTCAGAAAGAGCCATCAATCCCCTCCCTAACATCAAACCCCAGTCTGGTTTCCTATCTCAGCTAGTAAGAACCAAGAGCTGATAAGAACCTCTTGCTCTGGCACAGACCCTGCCCCTTCTCTGGCTCCATCCCATCACCTCAGCCCTCCTCCAACACCAATCAGCTTTTCAAATTTTGTCAAAGCAGAAAAATTTGCTGTTATTAAGAGCAATGTACTTCCAGCAGAAAACTCCAGCTTTTAGATCTGGCCAGAAATGAGCCTCTGTCCCTGAGGGAAGAGCAAACAGACCAACAGGTCTGTCTTGGTGGCCCCACAGATGCTGCCAGCATGGGTAGGTCTGTGGTTCCTCACAGCTGTGTCAGCACAGCCCAGCCTGAGCACCAGGGTAACCCACCAGAGCCAGGGGCTGCTACAGGAGGAATCGCTGCTCACTTCCAGTAAAGGGCAAATTTCCCACCACAGGCAGAAAGGCAGCCAAAGACTCTTAAAAGTCACTTAGCCCTGCCTGACATAAACCCACGAGCAGTTGAGCCTGGCACTGCTGTTCCCAAGGGCTTCAGGCCAAGAGCTGGGTCAGACCCTCCTCGACTGCTATCAAAAGTTATGGGCTTGTGGTGCCTAAACCTCTGGGACACATTCCCTTCCCCTTCCTCCCAGGGGTGTCTTGTTTGGCCAGCATGTGCCCTGAAGCCATCAGTGCAGGTGCTGGAAGCACTCCAGCAATGGCAGGTGTGATGTGGGGAGTTTGGACTCCTCAATTACCAACTGGTGAACGTAAAGACTCAGGGAGCGAGGGCAGCACTTCCTGAGCAGCTCCTCTCTTGATATTTCCATGGCTATTTTAGGATTACCCAGAAATCAAGGCATTCAGAGACTTAACAGGCACCCAAACTTATCACCTTGGAATTAAGGATCTCTGGTCTCCCCTTCACACTCAAGAAAGCAGAAGAACATTGTGGGGGGTCTGGCCATGGCCAGTGCAGGAAGCAGATGGTCCCAGATCCCACCCAGTCCCATTGCTGAGAACACTTCCAAGCAGGGTTTGTTCACCTGCAAAGGGCACTGACAGAGCCTGGGGAAGGGGAAACATCTGCACACCCATGTCATGGCAGGAGAGGCTGTGGGGCAGCAGAGTGGCCATTGAGATCCCAACAATAGGCAAGGGCTGGGCTGGAATAGCAACAGGATATGGGAAAGCCTCATGACCCAACCCGAGACATTCCAGCAAATGTCATCCAGCCCCTTGCAACCCCAGGCAAGACTCCAGCCCCACCACTGGGCTGAAGTGGGGAGAGGAAACCAGCCCCAAGGCAGAGGGAGGACAATGCTCCTCCTGGAAGTGATGCAGTGATCCCATCCTCTGCCAGCATTACGTGGCATTAGTCACAAACTTCCAGAATCTCTCATTTGTCTTAACTAATTGCATTATCTAAAGAGCACTGAAGTTAATCACCTGCCAGCTTCCCCACCCCAAGAACTTCCACCACCTCATTTATCAAACCCAGGGTAATTATTTAACACAAGGGCATGGATAACTACAACCAGTACAAACCATTCCTGGACTGATCACACCACTGGTTTATCTGTTGCAAATGGAAGCAGCTACCTTGGTCACCTCAATCAAAAGCCCATGGTCAGGGTCAGCTCAGGCACTGAGGTTTGAAACATGTAATTTTGTCCCTGTTTCAGATGGATTAATCATAATTTTAAGTTTTTCTCATAAGAAACATGAAGTAACAGCACTTCTGTTTTAGTGGAAGTTGAACTTCTGCACCAGATGGAAGTTGTCCTGACAGGCAGGATCTTTATTTCAGATACTTTTCTGCAACTGTTTTTGACATAGATCTTATTCCTGGAATTCAGCATCTCTGTGGTATCCTCTGGACTGGCCCCAACAGGTCCAGGCCTCTCCTGGGCAAAGGACCCAGAGCTGGAGGCAGAGCTGCAGGTGGATCTCAGAGCAGAGGGTGACCTGATGCTGCTGTGGCACATGGTACTCCTGTCATTATCCCAAAACTGAGATTATCAGACAATTATTTTCCTAGAAAAGATCAGAAAAAAATCAGGGTACCCCAGCCCAGACACTTGATCTTTCTCGAAGCCCCTGGGAATAGCTCAGCTCCCTCAGTCAAAACAAAGTGTTAAAAATAATGAAAGAGCAGGTGAAGTCTAAATACAGACAGAACAAGCATCCTAAAAATATTTTTTTTCCATCAAGCCATCAATAGAAATGGTTTGTTTTCTCACAATCCAGACACTGAGGAAACAGTGTCTGCAGAGCAGCTCTGGATGACTGCTCTGCAGAGCACCCAGGTGAAGAGGAGGTTTTATTAAAAACCCAAAACCGTGTCTATATACCCAAATACACACCCACAACCACAGCCACACTGCCAGCCAAGAGAGATTTAGCACCTCAAAACAGATTAAGTGAATTATTACTCAAGAGTGACCGAATAAGCAGCTGCAGATGATCCCTATAAAATCTTTTAGCTGCCAAACCCCAAAATCTGTCTAAATTTGGGGCAATAAACTGGCAGTGTGGAGAGTTTAGCTGGATGGTGGTCCCCTCACTTCCTGCACATCAACTTTGGAAATAAAACCCCTCAAAGCCATCACACCTACACAAACACACAGATCAATCCTCAGACAGCTCCTTCCCTCCAAATCCTACACTCAGAGCCCGAGTTCTGACTGACAGAACAGGGTCCAGGAATGCAGGTTCCAGTAAAATACAAATCACATCTTTGGGACAAAAAAAAAAAAAAAAAAAAAGGAAAATCTATTCCCGGTACCCAACGTGGAGAGAGGCGTCACTCCCAAAATTTCACAACCACTGGGGAACAACTGCCCTGGCGACCAAAAACACAGGAGGAATTCCACGGAGGAGGAGGAGGAGGAAAAACCCAGGAAAAATGAGGCTTTACCTTGTAGAGAGACGGGAACTTCAGCCAGAACTGCATTTGGGACATTTTAGAGCAGCATTCGGGGGGCTGTCGGCGCGGGAGGCAGCAGCAGGGGGAGGGTGCTCAGCGCAAAGTGGAGAAAGGTCCATTCACAGCCAGGGCTCATCGGGGGGCTTTAAAAGCCAACATGCAGCAGCCGGAGCAGGGAAAATGGAGACTCAGGGCCCGGCAGAGCCGTCCTGTGCCCGGAGATTTGCATAGAGTGTTTAGTCACGACCAGAGGGCTCTTACTTCCTCTAAGTCCAGGGCTGACTTTCAGGAAATGATGCCTGCTTGGTAAGTCAGTGAAATTACTGGCAGTGCGAGGAGAATTACTGTACGTGGTGTAATCCAACCACAGAGCACAGTAAACAGCGCCGGGCTCTGCAGAGCCACAGGGCTCCCTCTGCTCCCCTCCCCGGCCACCCAAAGCCAGGCTTTGTCCCCCTGCCTGTTCTGGGCTGGGGGTCTTGCCCTCCTGCCCCCCCTCCCCCGATTTTAGGGCTCAGGTGAAGTGGTTTAAATGACAAAGCTCATGGGGAGTATTCTCACGTTGGTGTCCCCCCAAGAGCCATATGCTTTCTTTGTCTTTGGCGTCTGCCCCACCCCAAAATGTGCCTTTAGAAATCCAAAGGAGTGGCCCATTCTCTTCCCTTTCCTCCCCGGATCGCTGTTATTTCCCAGGGACTGCTGCCTTCTCTTTTCAAGGCTGTCCTTTTTAATTTTAACAGTTTTGGTAACAGAAATAAGCAATATTTCTGGTGGGGAAGAATAAAAGCCACCAAAAGGGACATGTGAAAGGGATGTAAACATAATGAAGGTCTCCAATGGCACTGCAGATTAAAGGAATGATCCAAAGAATCCCCCACCCTCTGGAAAATCCCTGGGAACTGTCATGTTTGCTTTGGGTGCAAGAGACTCCTGTTTGCTCTTCCCTGGCAGGGCTGGTGGCAGCCCCAGAGCCGTGGGGTCAGTTCCAGTTTGCCCAGCAAACCCAGCAGTGCACGTGCTGGGAATGGGGAGGGAGAGCAGCCCTGAGTGCTCCCAGTCTCTCCATCCCTGCTCCCAGTACCATGGCACGGCTTTGGGGGAGCACAGCTCATCCCTGTTCCATGTTTGAGCCAGCATTTGGTGCCTGCTGCTGTCACTGCTGAGGCAGCTCCTCTCAGCACCTTGTGCTGGGAGCAGCTGGGAAATCCCGTGTTTATCAGGCATTTCTCAAAAAAACAGAGCTTTGGAGTGAAGGAAGGCACAAAGTCCCAGCAGGCCTGTGAGAGAGGAGCAGACAAAGCCCTCCAGGGAGAGCTGAGCGAAGGAATTCTGCTTGATGCCATCAGATGAGGAAGGAGGATGGGCCTCTCCAAGGAAAACCTGCCAGGTACTGAGGCTGGAAAACCACCCACAGGGCAAAAATCTGCAGCAGGGCTCGTTTCCAAGGGCAGCACCATGGCTCCACAGGGACTGAGACATCAACTCACACCTAGTCCAGGAGGTTTTCTCAATAAGCAAATGGGAAAGAAGAACACCCTGGCACAGCTGCAGCTATGGCAGGGTCTGCAGTCACGGATGGGGCTCCCAGGAGGAGCTGGAGCATCTGCTGGGCTCTCCCTGTTCCCAGGACCCATCTCACCTCCCAGTGGAGGCTGCAAGCAGCACTGCCCTGAGAGCCAGAGCTTCCCTGAGAGCCAGAGCTTCCCTGAGAGCTGGCAGAACGTCCTGCAGGGACTACAGTGACAACAGAACTTGGTTTGTGTGGGCAGCAGGATCAGGGTGGAGAAAGGCTGAGGGTTCTCAAGGCTGCTTTCTTCTGAATTTGCTGTATTTAAGGGCAGGCTCTGCTGCCCCATGGGGCAGGTGCTTTAATAACAGGTTTGGAGCAAAGAGGCCGAATTAACTTGTGAAATGTCTTAATTAGCAAGTTGCTGTGTGACCTTAACTGAACCACTGTGCAATTTGTGCAACCTTTGGAAGAGCAGGTGGATTATTTCCTCTTCCTTTTCTGTCAGTGGGGCAAAATGCAGACATGGGAGACCTGTGCTGCCAAAGGAAGTGGGAGCACAGCACAGACACCCGGGGCTGCTGCATTGATCTGGCAAGACCGCAGCAGTGTAATTACCACAGGAAGATAAACCACTGTGGAACCACCACCTGGAATGTTCCCAGCCTCTCCAAGGGGAGAGGCAATCCTCCTCCCCACAACTCACCCAAGAACACGTGTGCTGACAGACAGGGACAAGGAAAGCAAGATTATTCCAGCACTCACATCTGACTTATCCCCTTCCAGCCAAGCCCAGGGAGTTGCTGTGATGGGGAACCTTCTGCACCCCCTGAGTCAGACCAACTCTGCTTTGAATTAAAACATTTTTCTATTTTCAACCATGTCCCCATTGGTCTGCTATTGGATTCTATTAGCAGCACTTTTAAGAGCACTGAGAGTTTCAGACTGGCTTTTCCCGCTTTTGTTGGCTTTGGGAAGAGAGGAGGCAGGGAATGGTGCCTGCCAAGAACCTCAGAAGGCAAATCTCCATCCCTCCTGCCTGGAGTGGACATTGCTGCTTGGAGGCAGCAACACAGATGAAAATATCAAGAATGGAATGGGGGGAATATCTGAGCCCTCCAGGCTCATTTACCCCTTTTCCCACGGCCACAGGCATCTGAGGGTGTTCCTGCAATCCACTGACAACAAATTACACCTCAAAAGCCAAACTGTACCTCCCTTCCTCCTGGGAACCAGCTCGGTTGGAGCACCCCAAGCCTTTGGTCAGTGTACAGTGAGTTGTTATAACCACAGCTTTCACTTTCCTTACCCCAGGCCTGCAGGAAGTGTCAGGTATCTCACCCAGAGGGGTTATAAAGCATTATTACATCAGCCCAAACCCCAGACCTGCACTGCAGAAACAAAGACACGAGCACGCAAAGCCACTTGTTCACCCAAGGCCAAGAGCCAGGTAACTGCCTGCAAATGGATTTTAATGTCTGTGTTCCCTGCAGACATAACTCCAAGACAGCAACAGAAGTTCCAGGACGTTTCTTATTCCAGGAAACTCTTTGTTTCAGCCACAACCAAGTGTTCCATATAATTTAATAACTGCTGCATTGATTTCTCCTAAATCACCACAGCTCTGTGCAGTGCAGCACTTCTAAAAATTAATACTTTTTTTAAGAGCAGGTTAATTTCTCCTCCTGCTTTAACAAGGAAGATTAACAGGAGATTGCAAGGGGCTGGTGGTGAGGAGAGGGCTGGTTTATGATTAACACGTGTGGCCAGGAGCCCCCATCCAGCACAGCAGATCAAACAAGGCTGGAACTGCATCTTTACTGAAGGTGACTCTGCCTGGGAGCAGACAGCCTCCTGGCCCACAGGATAAATCCATCTAGCCTCACCTCCTCCCTCCAGCCCAAGCACAAACCACGTTTTAAGAAGGGGACCAGAGTTTCTCCCAAAGCATTTACACCCAGAGCTGCTTCACTGAGGGGAGAAAAAGAATCTGCAGAGTCCCCTGAACACTCACAATGTCCCCAACTCCACCTTCCCCTGCAGCTGCTCCCCCTCCCAGGTTTATTTCTCAGTGGACCTCAGGACACAGAGAAGGAACTGTGTGGGTTTTTTTGACTTTGTCGTGTGCTCAGCAAAGTCTTGTTCTGGAGCCACAAGTCACACAA
The DNA here is from genome assembly GCA_034336665.1 of Luscinia megarhynchos. NCBI lineage: Eukaryota > Metazoa > Chordata > Aves > Passeriformes > Muscicapidae > Luscinia > Luscinia megarhynchos. The sequence continues at coordinate 2,922,976 of CM067590.1, read as the reverse complement.
AATTAGGCAAAGGGAACACAGACTGTCAGCAAAAGCCATCAGAGATAACACTGAGCTCAGAGGAATCAGACAGAGTCTGTGTTTCAACTAATTCTGAGCTGACTAGGGCAGTGAAGTAAAGAAAAATCTGTGGTGGTGAAGAGCAGCAGGTATTACATGGCAGGGATGCTCTCCTAGAGGAGGTTTTGACTCTCTAAGGCTTTAGGGACAGACACAGCTCACAGGCCAGAGAAGAAGTTAAACCCTCCTGGATTCAGTGTTTTATTATGGCAACTAACAGCTCTCACCATCAGTGTCACAAGACAGCACCACCACGGCCACAGTGCCTTTGCAGAACTGCTGCTCATGAGTGCCAGGTCCCAACTCAGCAGCACCTGGGACTGCAGGAATAACCAGCAGGAAGGGAGGGAAGCAACAGAAACCAAAACCCTGCTCCTCTCAGGACTGTGATTTGTAAGGACACGTGGGCAGCCTGTAGACTTTTCCATAAGGAGATGGCACCATGTGGTTGAGATGAGACTTTGGCAGAAGACAATAGTTCCCAAGACCAGAGATGCTGTCAGACCCAACGTGGCCTCCCAGAACTATTTTCTGAACCTCTGCTCAAGCCACTTGTTTATATAAAAAATGCCAACAGATCGGCAAGGATGAATCACCCAAGAGCAAGCCAGAACACAAGAATATTGTGGAGGAAACAAGTTCAAGTTCACATCAGGCTGTTCTGGCCATGCAGAGAGGCACCTTCCCCGCTCAGCAAGGTGAATGGTTCAACTACAGAGAAACTCCCAGAGCCATTAGAAAATGTGGCAATTCCCACTCTCAGCATCCCCAGGGCAGCAAAGCCTTTGCACTCTGCAGAAGCAGGACTCCCAAAACAAAACATGGAAGGATGAGGAGGGGAAATGCCAATGCCAGAGGAAAAAGCACCAGAACTCCCACTCTCCAAACCCCACGGCACATGGACAATCACTGCCACCAACAGAAAGGGTTTGCTACACAAATGCCTCAATCATTTAATTTCCTCTTTAGATCTTTCAAATCCCTCTTCCTCAAAATTCTGGATTCTGCTATGAGAGCAAAGCCAAGAGAACAGCCTCCATCCATGTGTGGAGGCAACACAAGCCCTCACACAAGCATCTGATCCATTTTGCCTGCCCAAGGACCACAGATTGGATCAGGAATCTCTTACCAGCATCTGCAGCAGATCCCTGCATGTTGCCCCTTGGGCTCCACTGCCCTGTCTGGCACAGTTGGACCAGCCCTTGCCACTCCTACCACGGCAGCAGGGAAGTTTGGAAAAGACAGGTACTTTTCCTGTACAGCCACCTGGAAAGATGGAACCACCCAGCTGCTCCCACCCCTCCTGGATGGCATGTTTCAGCTCCCCAAGACAAATGTTAATATTTAACAATTTGGCGTCTGGGACAATGAGAAATCAGTAGAGTGGAAAACATTGCTGAAGAAAGGGTTGGAAAAGCTCCAGACACACCCAGATGGCTCCAGACTGATGCCACTGTCTCCAGTCCAGGGCCTGCTGCTCTACCAGAGCCAGGCTCCAACTCTGGCTCCTGTGAGCAGACCTGCAGTTTTTCTCTGGTTAAGCAATGCTGGATGGCTCAGAGACCCCTGAGGGTTATCCATGACTTCCATGTCAGTGCTTAGTGAATCCAAATCCGAGTGAGCACCAGGAGAGACGGTGCAGGGTGCTCAGAAGTCCAAAGCTGAGTGTTCAAGAAGGCTGACCTGGCTCCATGCTGCAGAATGAGCTGTTAGAGGATGACCGGAGCCTGGAATTCCTCTTCCAGAGACAACCCCAGAGGGGAAATAACTGAGCACTGTCCCTTGGCTCTGGGGAGCTCCAGACACACAGACAAACCATGGAACAGGACAGGAGAGCACCATAAAGCTGCTCTGCTCCTCGTGGGTGCACATGGCACTACCTGGTGGTACAACAGCCCAGTGAAGGAACTGGTTTGGCTGTGCTAGGTTCAGGGGACACTTTGCTGTGTCCATCCTGGGGGCAGAACACCTGCAGGCACTGCAATAGGTGCAGTCTCACTACAGAAAGAAAGAGTCCAAATAAAAGCCCATTTGCCCAAAATCACCTCACTCCCACCCATAGCTTCCTCTCCCAAAGGGTAAGAGCAGCACAATAATTATTTCTTGCTCCGGGAATCATTTGAGGTCATTCACACCTGCTTTGCCTCAGAACCTCCTGCTGTTTTCTCACCCAGCCAACACAAAGCATCTCCTTTCACAAAGAACCCCAAAAAATCTGCTCCTCCAAGCTGGCTGAGATCAATTTCTATGATGCAGCAGGGAAGGAAGCTGACTGACCACTGAGATACTAGAATATACATAAGTTAAAGAAATAATTAAGCCCTTTTCCCGTTGAACCCATCAACCAAACCCCACCAGACTTGGAGGTGAGACCTATGGGCAGGGACCCCTCTCCTCTTCCCACTGCAGCTCGGTAAATGGTCTCACAAGTTGATGAGATCACCTTTCTGCCTCATTCCTCCCACAATTAATTCTGCAGAAGATAGAGATCAATGCTTCTGTGATTCAATTATTTATCTGGTTTAATCCAGCCCAGAAAACCCTGACCAACAGCAGGCTGCTCAGGTGGGTCCCTGACATGATGCATGGGGAGGTGGATGGGGAGACCATACCAGTGCCACCTCAAAAAGCACAAAACCCCAGCACCTGCACATACAAACCTGCAGAAATCAGAGCCCCAAGGAGGGACAAAACCACTCTTTAGCCACACCAAGAAACCAAAAACACAACGAGGGGGGAATTAACACATACACCAGCAAACACCAACGTATTAATTCCTAGAAAGGATATAGCTCATCCTTTCTTTATTCCAAAGTCAGCTCTGTCATATCAACTACTTGCAGTTTTCCTGACTAATCTTACCATAAAATGTTGCCAAAAGTGCAACATTCCAAAACCTCCATGCAAAGATCTCCTTCCCACCCAGAGAGTATGCCCGAGGTGAGGGAGCTCTGCGTCCCCAGAGACACTGAGTGACTCGGGGTCACTGTTCACTCCTCCCACACTTCAATTCTGCAACAACTGACCTGGCTCCACTCTTGGAATGCTGGGCACTGAGTTGATGCAATCCCCAAATATTCACTATTCAGGAATCCACCACTCATAACCAGTGAGGAAGAATGTGCAGCACAAGAGCATTTTGAGAGGGAAATAAGAGTCTGTTCAATTCACACTCTGGGACCCTCCTGCAGCCAGGACCACCCCCAGTACTGCCAGTGTTTATGCCAAACATCCCTTTAAAATACAGAAGGAGTTTTACCACAGAGAAGCTCCTACCAAACCATGGACACCTTTCTAATCCCTGGTGTCAGAGGACTGATCCCAACTGCACACAATTCCTCTCTGGAACTGGACAAATTTATCACCCATCTCTTCCTTTTTTCCTCAATAAGGCAACACTGAAAAATAACCCCCAGCACACTTCAAAGCCCCATTTTCCCCCAAAGACATCAGGAACTCTGCACTTACCTGAGGAAAATCCCCATTTTTTGGTAAGAAGTCAGTGGGGTCCACAGTTGCATAGTTTGTATCCAAGAAATATGGTCTGCTGATGGAATCCATATAAAAATCCTGAGGGGGGTTAAAATATTGCCTGTAAGGAAATGAGAGAAGCAGTTACTCCCTGTCAGTCCCCAGCACTTCTCAGGTCGCTTCAGCCTCTGGCAGCAGTGAAACTGAAACTTCAGGATGTCACATACAGGAGAGGGGTATTATTGGATATTATCCAGAAGAGAGATGGCAAAATAATATCTCAACCAGTTCTGTCCCACTTCCCAAACTCAGCAGTGTAAGAATACTGAATTAAGAATATAATTCTTAGCAATTTGTGTAAACCAGGAAGGATTTCATAGATAACAATGGTCTGCAGTACCCAATATTTCAGCCCTGATGACAAAGCAGAATGAAGCCCTGGGACGTCCCAGCGTGATGGGTGTGGTGGATCTGCCAGTCACACCACATAAGGACACAAGGTGCAGGGAAACATCACAACTGAAAGCCAGTTTGGGGTCACGAAACCCCCAAAACAGCCCCACATGCCAGCTCTGACAGGGGGTTAACCCACCTGGGCAGGGGGTTCACCACTCACAGACACCAAAGGCAGGTCAGAATGGAAGGGCTGGAGACTGGGAAACACAGAGAGAACTGTTACCCAGAGAGAGGAACTGGGGATGTGACTGCTGTGAGTTCAAAGGCAAGATCTCTGCTCAGCCAACAAGGGAACAAAGCAGAGATCCTGCCTGCTCCCCCTGGGCAGGGCCATGCCAGCTTCCTCCTGTTCCCTGTGCCAAGCATCCGCTTCCTCCGGGCAGCCAGGGGCAAAAAACTGCACGAGAGCAGCCCAGTTTCCTTCCTCCTGCCTAGGAGCAGCTGCTGGCCTCTGCTCCACGCCACCTTCTGGTTTGCACAAGCCCTTTCCCTCTCCTGCAGGAGCAAGGAATGTGCTTGGTAATCCTTCCCGTAAGGGGCTGTGCTCCTGCTTGGGCAATTGCCACCTCGTGCTGGAGCCACGGGACATCCACCCTGCCTGGGTGGTTTCCTCTTATGGGGAGCTGGACCTGAATGTTCTCCCCCATGCCCAAAGAACCCACAGCCAGAAATCTGAATGGGGGTGCTGAAGGGGGTAAAACAGAGTTTGAACAGAACTCCTGCCCAGGAGCTGGGAATGCCAAGCTGCCAAAGGATTATTAAGCAATTAAGGTGCCATGTGTGGCCAGCAGCTCGTTAACACACCCGGTGAACATTTACATGTGGATTTATGTGCAAACACAGTTATCTCCTCTGATAAATGCATTTTTCCTGCTCGTTTCCCATCATTAAAGATAATATCCTCAAAAACGAACAGCTCCTGCTCATTTCCCATCACTAAAGATAAAAATCATCAAAAAACGAGCAGCTCCTTCCTCCTTTCATTTTTTTTTCCTTCTTTTCTGTGCTGCCATGGCTTTACCTGCTGTAGACACCTGAGACCCTGTGTGAACACACCTGCACATCCCAGCTCCCACAGTGCAGCCCTGACTGTCGGCTCTTTGTAATCCATCCAAGGAAATTAAAATCTGGGCATAAATTCTGGGAATGGATGTATTTCCACACAGGAAAAGGCTGGTTTAAAAGGCTTTCAAGTCGAGGCCGCTGTGGTCTCGCCGTCTCTCACACGAGGACACAGCTTGGCCAGTGCCAAGGAACTAACCAAGGAATAGGAAAACTATTTTTACTGGAAAAGTGAACACCCCCTCCTGTTTCCCTGGCACTCTGTGGCCTGGACAGGGGTCAATCAAGGTAATGAGAAGGAGACCAAGAGAGAGCTCCAACCTCCCTGGCCTGCTGTAGAATGACCAGCTCTGCTTGGTATTTTGTTACCCTTAATCTTGGTCTTCCAATCTGTCCATGTGAGATGCACTTGGCTCCTGCAGTTTGCAGGGAGAGCCCACAGCAGTTCCAGGCATCACTCTGAGATCCCCTTGGAAAGCCCCCAAATCCCTTCAGTACCTTTGGAGCTGAGCTTTACCTGTCCTTGAGTCAGAATCCAAAGCTGCTCCCCCTCATTTGCAGGGCTGGCACAGAGCCATTGACAAGTTTGCTTGAATTAAACTGGGACAAAAATGCTTTAACTGGAAGAATCAGGTCAGTGACCCTGTCACAGCCAAGGTGTGAACACAGCCCACAGCAAACTGCCCTGTCCTCACTTGCTCAGCCTCCCCAAGGTTTAGCTCCTGGCAAACTGTGGGTCAGCAGCTTCCCTCAGAGGCTGAGGGGGTTCACTGGACAACCCAAAACCATTCCAGAAAGGAAATTTATGCTGGTTTCATCATACCAGCCACATGAAGAGGAATGCTCCGTTGCAATTCTGCTGCATTCCAGCTGCTCATCCGTGACCCAATGCATCCAAAACTCTTCTGGGCCTACAGTGACACTTCTCTGAGAGCTCTCATGTGTGTTTTGGCCAGGCTCCATCCTCTGTCCTCCACTCAGAGGCACAAACTTCACATCTCAAAGCACTGGAAGATCAGGGAGAGCTGAGAGGCCACGAGCTGTCTCAGCACCAGCCCAGTGCTTTCTGTCCTCATCAGACAGCAACCCATATTTTTCAGAGCCTGCTTTACTATTTCAGCAAGCAATGCTCCATGCAGAGGTGGAATAGGGCATAAAAACAGCAAGAAAATGGGTCATGTGTTTTGGAAACTGGGGACAAAGCTTTGCTGCAGCTTTGTGACACCTCATCCAACAGCACAACTGGGCTGCCCCAGATCCCCCCCAGCCAGGAACGTGCTGAGCCTCCAGCAGCAAGGGAAGCTGAGCTCTGCAGGGATAATTTCCTCAGAAAAAGAGCTGAGCTGCTGCTTCTCAGAGCCCTAAACCTCCCTGGCTCTTTCAGGGAGGTTTTAATACACTGTTGACATTTGTCAGGTTAAGAAAATCTAAACCCAAGAGGCCACGTTTGGGGTCTTCTAAAGAAATTCCCTAGCATGAAAGTGAACTCTTGAAAGGAAACAGGAAAAACCTGCTTCAGGATAAAGGTGTTGCTATGAGAATAAGCCCTGTCCAAACACAGCCACTTGCAAATGAGATTTCTCTGCAAGGATTCTGAAGAAAAACGTGCACACCTCTAAAGCCAGCTGCATTTTTCTGTGTTACAGCATGGGTTACAATTACAACTGCCTTTTAAATCACACTTTTCAATGTTTCCATTTCTTCCAGGATTCCTACCTGTAATCCCCTCAATCTAATCCACCTAAAACAGAGTCAGTGCCATTTTCAAATACAAAAAGCACTGACTTTTTTTTTTAATGTGAAATGCAGATAAGGAAAATCTCACCTGAAAGGTGATTTTTACAGCTCCTGGGGTATGAAGAACAGGAAGCTAAAGGTGCAGCCTTGGCTAAATCACTCCCTAGCAAATCATTACTACAATGGGCCTCATTTCCAGAAGTAACTCCAGCAAAGGCAGCAAGTCCAGGTTTGTGTCAGACACAGGCATGTCCTTGCAGGATTGGGCTGCAATGTTCCCGGCAGCGCTGATACGAGCGGCACCAAACAGGAAGAGAATGAGGGGCAAAACCAGAACAAATGGTCAAGGCAAAAAAAACTCCAATGCAATAGATAAACACAATCTAATCTTGTGGTTCAATGCAGCAAAACAGAAATTCTGTTATAGCTCTCTGGAGGATTCACAACGTGTAATTTACAGGAATCCTGCTCAAAAAGCACAGCCCCTTCCAATCAGCCAGGCTGGCCGAGAGCAAAGGGCCTGAATGCATCTGAGAAGTCTCCTGTTCTCCTGTGGGGAGGAGCTGGCACAGCCCAGCTCCCTCAGCACCTGTGGGGGAATTGCCCTGTCCATCCACTCCTGCTGGCCAGAGGGGACAGGGGCCACCAGGGCAGCAGAACCAACATAGGAACATTATTCCTCTCACCCCTGACAGAGGGGCTGATCCTCACTGCTCCCATCTGTCTGCAACTCTCACCCTCACATGGAGGGATCCCACCATGAAGATGACAAAATCCCTTTAGGAGGGAGGTTACATTAAACCCCCAGTTTAATTCCAGGCACCTGGAACATAGTTGTTAGTCCAGGATGTCGAATTCTGCTTCTTTCAATTCTCCTTCCTCCCACCTCTGACCTAGATAAGGAACACATCCCGTGTATCTGTGCCACTCCCTGGATTCACAGAGACCAAAGAAGCCATGGATCAGCCTCCAAACCCCCAGCCCCACCAGAGTCCCCATTCAAGTCACTCAGTGATGGCACAAGGCCACTTTATGTTATCCAAACATTTGTCATATCCCACCTTGTGATTCAGGATGGAGGTTCATTGTAAAGAGGGAAAATGGAAAACAACGTTTTTCAGTACAGACATGACATGGCTGTTAAGTGTCAGTCATTTCCAGTGACGTGGCAAAGGATTTTAACTTCACCCAAAACCTGACATCTGGTACAGGTAACATCCTCCTCCACATCTGTGCAGAGACTGCTCAGTGTGTTTGCTCAGCCAGATCTGTTAAGAATTCCATTAGTGTTACATATCCAGCCTAAACCAAGGCTGCTCCTCCCTTATTGCAGCCCCCAGGTTTACCAGAAAACAAAGGCTTTATCTCATTTTTAAAAACAAAAAGCTGTTTGCTGCTGTTTCCAAGCTGCATCAGTGTCTGAAACGCCACAAGATCAGTGAATGATGCAATTATTTCCCCATCAGATCGTGAAATAAAGTAAACATGGAAAGTAGTAAAGAAACAGTTGAATCACGGGGTGTGCAAGAGCAGAGGGGATTAGACAAAGGAGAACAGCACTCACTGGTTTTCACTTGGGAAAGACGAGGTTGGGAAGGAGACTGGGTAGCAGCTACTCCATGAGTCGGCGGCCAGCATGGAATTCTGCAAGCAGAAGGCACAGAGTTAGAGCAGAGGCCTGGAACCACTCCCTGGGGCTGCAGATCCCATGGCTTCCCTCCCTCAGTGATTCCCAGAGGTTTTCCTCCTCGTCTCTCAAGCAGGACTCCAGTTTCAGCTTTGGGACCTGCTCCACTGTCCCCAGATGGTCACCAGGGTCAGTCCCCCACCCCAGCCCTTTCACAGGACACTCTGAAGGGACAGGAGGAAATGGCATCAAGCTGTGCCAAGAGGTGCTCAGGTTGGACATCAGGAGGAATATCTTTGTGGAAAGGATGGTCAGGTATTGGCAGGGGCTGCTCAGGGAGGTGGTGCAGTCCCCATCCCTGGAGGTGTCCAAGGAAGGACTGGATGTGGCACTCAATGCTCTGGGCTGGTGACAAGGTGGGGATCAGTCACAGATTGAACTTGATGACCTTGAAGGTCTTTTCCAACCTCAGTGATTCCATGAGTCTATGATTCAGCCTCTGTGGGATGTCAGCAGCAACCCAATAACCTGAAATTGGCTGGCAGAGGTCACACTCAAAAATGTCCTTCTGTGCCTTTTGTCTTCCCACTTCTCTGAACAGTCTCCAATTAACGGGAAGCTCTTAGCTCAGCCCACACCAATAAAATCAGGGAGAGAACACAGTATCTCCTTAGCTCCACAGCAGCCTTTAATCTATTCTTTTTGTGCCCAAAGCAATGAAACCTTGCATGTGAAGCAACAGGAACTTGGGCCTCACTTGAACCTGCATCCCTGCATGTGACACATTCCAGAGTTTGAAACAGAAAGAGAAAACTCCAGGAACACATCAGCTATTTTGGGACAGGGTTTGCTTTTTGCCCTGTTGGACAAATGCATCAGGAACCTGGCCTGATTTTAGCAGCTATATCAGGACAAATAAAACTTATTTATCTCTGCTGCTTTGGAAACAGGGACAGCTGGACCTGGGCATAGATTCACACATCTGGTAGAGATGTGCTGGGGTAGGAACAAGGTCTGCAGTCCTGGACAGATACTCTCAGTCTTTTCAGTCCTTCCTCAAGGAGCTGGCACCCAGCAGCTTTCAGAGAGGCTTTGTTTTAATCACAGCCCTGCTTTTCCCTCCTCACTTCAACCTCAACCCCCCCGATCGATCCTGCACAGCTGCCTGGGAAGTCTGGAAATCGCTGCTGTAAACACAGACCAGGACTCCCAGGATCTACCAGGCCAGACTGCTCTGCCCAAACCCCTCCTGGGCACAGCCTCCCCCTCCCCAGGATGTGCAGGGCCTCACCTCCACATCAGGCACGGCGAGCTGGGAGCGGAGGCCGGGGATGCCGTGGATGGCATTGCCCGGCTGCTGGTGCTGTGGGAAGCTGTTCCCCCCATCCATGGCGGGGTGAGCTGAGGGCATCAGCCCGTGTCCTGCCTCATGGAGTCCTCTGGAGGGTGGCACAGGCTGTGGAGTGAGTGCTGGGAGCGTCTTTATCTGTGCTCTTCACCCTGCACCATGTCCTGGCCTGGGAAAGAAAGGCACGTTTAGGATTTGTGAAAGGGGAGGTGGGGATAAAAAAACAACACTTGTGAGCTTAAACATAGCTGAGAGATGAGCAAACAGCCACCAGCCTGTGAAATGCTGCTGCCTCTTCAGAAAAGAGAGGGGTTTATGGGAAACAGAGCTCTCCATTACCAGCACACCTGGAATTCACCCAGGCTGGAACTGGAACACACCTCTCCTGCCTTTCACACCACAGCAGCCCCCCAGGTCCCACGATCATCACCTGGGGGGCTGCACACAGAGCTGGGCTCAGCCGGAGGAATTCCCTTATCTAATGTACAAGAAAAACCTGCACTCGTGTGTAAACTTACGGTAATCAACTCCACTACGTGACTTGTTTTCCTGAAAATATGCTCTGGAGGTGGGACACTGCTGAGCCAGCAGTGAACCCTCATCTCCCACCCCGTGGCACACTGGGGTCTCCTCGGTTCCAAGGCAGATGTTGCTGTGCACCAAGACCTTTCCCACACCAGTCAAACCCAACAATACCTTGTTACTCATTTGAAATTAATAGTATTAAAGCTACAAAATTCCTGAATTTATAAGCTTCTGACACTTTGCTTTTTGCCAGTAAAAGGGTATCCAATGCAGGAGCATTGTCCTGGCAGGATTAACCCCACAGTAACACCCTGCCTCCAGTGCAGCTTCTCAGTGAAAACCTCCAAACTGATTAATTTTCTTCTAAATTCTCCATAATCCCACAGGAAACCAATTTCCAACTGGATTTAATGGATTAAAATAAAAATGAGAAGGTGAAAGCAACCTTTACAACCAGAGGAGCAGACAGAGAAAAGCACCCACAGTGTCTTTACTTCCACTGAACCTTTCTTTGCCCCTTCCTGCCTTCCCTGACCCTCCCTGGAAGCTGAGTAAATCAAAATGGCCAAAACCCTTTGGATGGAGCAATCCAGCCACACACAATACCTACAGAGCACAGACCAAGGCTGTAATTTAAAAGAGCCACCTGTGATCATTCAGGAGACACTATTTGCTACAAAGAATATTTTTGAAAAGCCATTTCTGACTCTGAAAACCTTTAAAAATAAGTGACCTTGCGGTGGACAAAATGACTGCTGCACTTGCAATGGAAAGTGAAATTAAAGTGACTCTTCCTGCCTCCCCGTGGTGCCAGAGCTGTGCCAGCAGTACCCTCTGGGCAGGGCTTGTGTGGGGGCTGCAGGGACCACAGCCAGAACACCAATCCCATGGTGGAGTCACAGGCAAAGCCCTCATGTGTCAAGCACCTTCTGTGCGAAAAGCAGAGTTCAACATTCACATCCCACCTATGGAATGCTGTGTAGAGCTCCCACAGGAGGGTTTTGGTTTTTTGGTAGGGAGAAAGTCTCCCTTTTCTATTTTGCAAAGATTCTCTTCAATTCCTGCTCGGCTGTACCCAAGCAGGGCTGAGGTTTGCTGATCTCAGGGTTATGTCACCAATTGCTCTGGTGTCTATAAAACCCTGTGACTCTTCCTTATACCAGACTTCAGGGGTTTTGCTGCTTTTCTTTTTTTTTGGTTTTCTTTCCCCTACTTGCAACAGCTTTTGAGAGGAAATCAGCAGCAGTGATTCCCGTAAGACCATAGCAAATATTCAGCTTTACTTATATATCCAAAGGAACTTAGGAAGGGTAAAATCAATATCAGCATCCCTCCATGCCTACTCTGCATTAGCTCTCCACCAGATCTCACTGGTGGACCCTGCAGAGCAGAGGCTGCTTCTAAAATAGCACCAGTTCCCTAGAAAAACTGCATAACAGCTCACACCCCACTGGCAAAACGAAGGAAAACTGCTTAGCAAGAAAGCTGGAATGGTCTGGGCTGGTTCATGGGGGGCTGTAGTGCAAGTGCAAAATACATCCAAGCATTGAGAAAGGGGTGGGGAAAAGAGGCCACTCTACAGCTGGCACCATTGCAGCCATGTCTCAATCCTGCAGGATGCTGAGGGAACTCCTTACCCCAGGAGAATGGCACCAGCACTTGCAGGACACCCTAAAATCCAGCCTGCACCTGCCAAATCTTTGTGCTGCAGAATGAGCTTCTCGTGAGGAACGTGGAGGCTGGCCCAGCTCTCACTCTGAGCTCATGCTGCAGTGCCAGGAGCTGCTGTCCAGCTTACACTCCCAAATTCCAAGAAAAAACTAAATTAAAAACTCATTAAATCCAGAGTCAGAGACTTGCATGAGCCTGAGAACAGCAGGACAACACCCGGCTCGAGAACAGAGAAGTGCGAACAGCCCTTGGTTTGTGCCTATCCCGCCATCCTCCAGGTAGCCACATCACAGAAAACCGTAAAAATCAGCAACTTCCAAAGTGCTTCCGCTTCCACATCCCATCCTGCTGCTGGGCCAGTAAACACTGATAACACAGAGGCCCACACATGTGAGGGAACAGCTACAGCAAACTTTTAAAGTGTTTTTCCACCACTTCTCTTACCAAACATGCTCCGACCAAGCAGCAGCTTCCGCTGTTACGGCAAATCCGCAGAGACAAGGCTCCCGGTCCCAGCACTGGTGTTGGGAGAGGGTGGGAGAAGAAAGCCCGGCACACAGAGCCTGTTCCCACCTTCAACCACTTCAGCCACGTTTTCTTGGAGCAGCACTATGGAAGAGCAGCGATCCCCCAGATCCACAAGGAGGGCACAACGCTGAAAATCCCACCAGACATTTTCCTTCCTGGCCAGGCAGCCCAGGTTTGAAAGTGAAAGCAGCTCCCTGCACAGGATGACGAAGCCCCTGAGTGATTTCATCCTATCACTGAGCTCCAGAATGGTTTCAATATTCCGACCAGTTTGCTTAAAGGTTTGCTGTCAGCACAAGGGCTGTGGGGCAGCTCCAGTCTGGAATTCCTATGGAATTCATCATGTCTAGAGGTTGCTGAGCACTACTTCTGGCTTTTAACAGCTTGAGCTTTTTAGGCATTTCTCAGACCAGCACTCCAGCAGGAGAATTCCAATTGGGAATACACAAGTGCTGTGCTGTAACCAGGATGGACAGAGCAGGGGGTGAGGGCTTGGATCACTGATAACTGCGACCAGGAGAGGTGAAAACAACCCAGTAAACGCAGCCAGCACTTCCTCCTGTTGTGTTCCAGCCTTTGTTGGTGTATTTTAAATTGCCTCCGTTAAAGGAAGACAGCCAGAAACCCACAGACACGCCTGGAGCAGCCGGAGCTAAACCTGCCGATCATGAATTACCACGCGCTGGGAACAATAAAAACACCTTGGGAATGTGATCCTGTTCTTCCTCCTGCTCAGGGATCAGTTCCCCTCACCCTACCCACCCTCACAGAGCAGAAGTGGAGCCCCAGAGTGTCCCCAGCCTGCTGCACCCACTCACAAGCCCCCAGCACGGGCACCCACCGGAGCTGCAGCTGGAGGGAATTCTGTGGGAATTCTACAGTCAGGATGTAACGGCCCCAAAGAAATGGGAACTCAACGCTACGGAACTCTGAACAGCCAGTTTTACATCTCAAGCACCCAGACACCTTCAAGTTCCTCTTTCATGCTTCTCCTTGATGTAATTTTGGGAAGTTTAGACCAAACAAGCAGATGGGAATAGGACTCAGTCCCGTCACCAACGCAGAGAACACCAGAAAGGAAAACGCGTATTATGAGTGATGAAAACTGAATCCCTTCAGGGCATCCTAAGCCAGCACTTTGAACCACCCTGATCTCCTGAATGCTTTAAGCATGGAAAAGACTCCTGGGACACAAGCATTGCAGCCCTGGAGATGGGCATGGCACTGCCAGGCTCCAGGGCAAATCCCAGCATCACCTGGGCACTACAAGTCAATGCAGAGCTGCAGCGTGGAACAATCCATGCAAGCAATTAACTGTGGGAATTCGTCTGGAAGGAAAGGGAAGAAAAATCTGGGTAATTCCAGAGATTCTTGCAAGAGCTGTGGCAGTGCAGGCAAAAGAACAAACCTGCCCTCCATGGACAGCAGAGTTTCAACAGGGAAAAGGAAGAGCTTGATCCTTGCAGCTCCTCATCTGACACTCAGCCCATACAGGGGAAAATCAATCAAATACAGCTTTTTGGAAAGAAAAGTCCCCTTTAGGAGAAAATTTTAACTGCCCCCCACAGGAAGATTTCACCTGTCCCTGCTTTTCCACCTGGAAGAACACACAGGACTATTTCTGGACAGGGCAAAAACACCTCCCCAGATATCACCCATACACTGCCAAGGAACTCAGCACGTTCCTGTATAAATTCACCCAGCACCAACATTCCCAAACCACAAACACATCCCTGCAAGGCAGAGCTAGGGCTGAGGCTGTGGCTCAGACACCAGGTGCATGGAATATTCCCAAAAACAGGGGTTTGGACACTCTCCACCACGGGGCAGAGCCTGAGCAGGGCACTGGGAGCACTGGGGCTGCTCTCCTTCCACAAAGAACTTGGCTAAGCAAGGTCAGAAGCCAAGAAAATGCAGGTCCCAAATTCTTTACACTTTTTTCTCTAGTTTCTCCCCCAAGAGACACTTGGGAGAAACCCTCTGGACCTGAGCAGGTCCCAACGTTCTGTTTCACACGCAGCCACTCACGGTGGAAAAACCACTTCAGGACATCAAAGCCAACTTCCCTACGGATCAGGGCAGCCTCAAGGCAGACTCAACACGCACCTGCTTCGTGAGAGGCGTGTGATCACCTTGATCACACCCACACTCGTACAGACCTCGATCATTGAACCATAAAAGACTTAAGAGAATTAAGTTTTAAGCAGAAAAATGTCTCAGGAGAGTGAAAACCTCCCAATTAGGCATGGAAGGCTTTCCTGAAGGATCCCTGAGGGATCCAGACTCTCATGGTGACAAGTGACAGCGTGGTTTGCTCCTGTGCAGAGACCTCCCAGCAATGTTTGAATGAGACAGGTACTGGCTGATTTTAGGAAAATGAGGGTATAAACATCCAACAAACAGACCCCCATCAAGTAAAGAGCTTTTGGCAGAAATAACAGAGCTCAAGCTTACAAAGGCTCCAGCTGGCAGCTTATGGAGCTCTGCAAAACCTGGCAGTGCTGCACAGGACACACAGCACTCCCAACCCCACAGCAACAGTATTAGCACATCATTTTCCACTTAAATATTCCCACCACCAGCTGCTCTCAGTTCAGCCATTCCCACATGGCTCAGGACAAGTTCAATGCTCTGATGACATGAGGACGTGCAGCAGGAACAGCCCCAAAGAGGCACAGCTGGCCACAACCAACACCTTCCTGTGCTCCAGATTAATCCCAGAGCCAGTGCACAGACCAGAAAACCCTCTGGGGGTTTGGATCCCAGCTTTGGGATGCCAGTGCCGAACCTACAGGACCTGCCCTGCCCAGCCCATCTCATTTTTACCGTAAATTGAGCCTGCTAAGGGGGAGCCACAGTTCTTACACTGCAATTTACAGTTACTCTGAGGAGTTGTAGACCTGGCACTAGTATTTATAAGGTGAAGCCTCCAGTACCAGCCCAGTTAACGGCCTGACTGCACTGGTTCCATATTGCAGAGGCTCTGAATTGGGCCAGTACAGGCTGCACCACAGCAGGAACTTGGTGCATGATGGATTCATGGCTCCACACTGACAGAGAGGAAGTTTGGATCAGATATTAGGAAGTCCTCTCCTGTAAGGATGGTGAGGTTCTGGCACAGGTTGCCCAGAGAAGCTGTGGCTGCCCCTGGATCCCTGAAGTGTCCAAGGCCAGGCTGGACGGGGCTTGGAGCACCCTGGGATAGTGGAAGGTGTTCCTGCCCAGGGCAGGGGGTGGAACTTAATTAGCTCTGGGGTCCTTCCACCCCAAGGAATTCTGTATGATTCTGAACAGTTTCCACAGCGCTCAGTGCAAAAGCAGCTGAAGAGGGAATCAGAAACACGAGGGTTCGCTGGCTGTGGCTATGCCGGGGCAATTCCCTGTCCGGACCCGGCTCGGACAGCGTTGGAGGGGTCTGGGCTTTGCCGGGATCGCGGTCACAGAGGCTCCGCAGCATCTCCGGCTCTCTCCGAGGCAGACGCGCTGCCGGGACCGGCACAGCTCCGAGCGGTCCCCGCCGAGCCCCCCGGCCCCGCTCCACACGCGGGACACGGCTGAAGCGGGGTAGCGGGGCCGGCGCTGCCGTCTCCACAGGCTGCTCCAGGCCCGGCCCGAGCTCGGCAGCCCCCGGGCTCCCCGCGGCACCGACCGACCGCTCCTGGGACAGGCCCGGCGGGGGCCGCGTCCCCACCGAACCCCCCAGCGCGGCCCGGCCCCCGCCCACGGAGGGATCGAGCCGGCGGGGAGGAAGCCCCGAGCCCCGGGGGAACGAGCGGGCGGCCCTTACCTGTGTTCGGGGGTCGCGGGGGTGCCGGGGGTCCCGGGCGCTCCGGGGCTCAGGCTCCCGCCTGGCCGCCGCCGCCTGGCGCCGCTTCCGGGTCCGCCATTGCTGTGAGCGCCTCAGAGCTTCCGGCGAAAGGGCGGCGGCAACCGGCAGAGAACGGGAGCGGGCAGCGGGGGGACGGGGCAACCGGGACTGGGGAAACGGGAGAACGGGAGAACCGGGCCCGGGGAGAGTGGGGGAACGGGAGAACCGGGACTGGGGAGAGCGGGGGAACGGGAGAACTGGGCCCGGAGGAACAGGAGAATAGGAGAACCGGGACTGGGGAAACAGGAGAACGGGAGAACCGGGACTGGGGCAGCGGGGGATCAGGAGAACCGGGCCTGGGGGGAGTGGGCAATGGTGGGACGAGAGCACCGGACCCAGAGGCAGCGAGAGATCCGGGAGTGGGCAGCGGGGGAACGGGAGAACAGGGTCCGGGGCAACCGGGCCGCTCCGCGGAGCGGGAAGCAGACGAGGCAGGGCTCGGAACCCGGTCTCGCTGGGAGGTGCCAGGGCAGCCCCGGGATGAACGGGCAGCGAGGCCCGCGGCTCCGGAGACCGGCAAAGGCCCGGGGCTGAAGGAACCCCCGAGGCAGACGGAGCCTCCGCGGCCGCCTCTGGCCCGCCCGGCCCCCCGCCCCGGTTCAGGAGCGGGCGCTGCTCCCGGAGCGGGGGTCATAGCCCACACCCAGTCCGGGGACTTCTGTGGGTGCCGGCACAGCCCGTCCCTGCAGGCTTTATACCGGTGTAGATCCGGAGTGCTCGCCTTGCATCCCACATCCGTCCATCCATCCATCCATCCATCCATCCATCCATCCATCCATCCATCCATCCATCCATCCATCCATCCATCCATCCATCCATCCATCCATCCATCCATCCATCCATCCATCCATCCATCCATCCATCCATCCATCCATCCATCCCGGGATGGGATGGAAATGGGAGGCAAACCAAAGTCCCTGGAGGAGCCTTGGCTGCTTGCACAGTCAGCACCTGCCCGCAGCCCGAACGGAGTCTGTCCAGTCCTTTTCCTCTCCAAAGGAAAGGAAATTCTTTGCTTTTCCTCTCTGCAGGACTGAGGCAGCAGCTCAACCCACAGAGGACACAGGAGAGCTGGAAACACTCAAACCCTGAGCAGCTTCCAAGGATTCTGGCCACTGCCATGCCACAAGTCCTGCTGTAGGAATTAAACGAGAAAAACTTGCTCTGGCCATCCTGGGCTCCTCACTTGTTTTCCCCACACCAGGCCTTTTAGTATTTTTAATTTCCCATTGCTTGCATTTGATTCATGCCACCTTTGCAGTCCCAGGTAGGAACAAAATTCCAAGGGGTCTCACAAAAAGCTTCCCAGATGGTTCTGTTTTTACAGCAGCACAGCAGCAGCCAGAGGGAATCAATTTATCCTCAAGAAGGGAAGTGCTGGCAGGCCATGTTAACCCCGGGTCCTTGGGAATACTGGGTGTGCACCAGAGGTAAAGGGGGAACCAGGAAGGTTTGTGACAGTCCCTTTCTCCTCCTGCTAATCCTGCTGCTCCCAGGCTTCATTCATTTGCACACAGTAATCAATCAAGGCAATTCTGTCACACTTTCCAAGATATTCTTCTTACAGGGATCCTTCTTTTAAATCCCCCCCAGTTCTTTATTTGGTGTTACACAAATACACATAAATAAATACAGTGGGAGAACACACAGGGATCCATCCAGCACCGAATCAGCCTCCTCTCAGAAACACCAAACCTGGATTTCCCTCACCAGGATCTCTTCCTCCTCTCATCCCAGCCCGGATCCCAATTCACACAGAAAACCCCAAGATGGGGATGAATCAGAAGTGATGCTGGTCTGGGCTGGGAGCACTGGGGCTGTCCTGTGCCTGCACTGGTGGGAGGTGTGGGCACATGGCGAGTTGTGTCCTGGTCTGTTTGCCCCTGTACAGAAGCAATGTCCCTGGAAAACAGCCTGGCTTCTCCTGGAAGTGAGAGACTGCTGGTCACTCTGAGACATGCAGTCTTAGGGAATGGGTACAAAGCTGGGAGTTTTGGGGCCCTGATCCCATGGGCTCTGCTGCAGAGCAGCTTCATTTCGGGGTGTGCCTAGCTGCTGTCACTTGCTGCCAGTTCCTGTTTTTTCCCAGAGCCTGGAAATCCCCTGACTTTCCGTGGGGTGAGGGCTGCAGAGCCATGGCGCCAGCTGGCCCTGTGCCCCTGGAGCTGCGGGAAGAGACAGCCAGGGGACAGACCCTGCCCTGTGAAGGATCCTGGCAGTGCAGCGCTGGGCTGGGGCTGTGCAGGGGGCAGGGATGGGGCCATGCTGGGGTGCCAGGGTCCTACAAAACCATCCCATGTCCGGATAGACCTTTCCAAGCTCCCCCAGCCAGACTGTGCGGCTGTAGAGGGTGAGGGAACAGTGGGGGCTGTCAGTGCCCCGTGTGCCACAAGCTTGGCAGGTCTCAGCCAGTTCCCTCAGCTTGTGACTTCCCCACTGGAGAGGAAGATGCGGGTGCAAATATTTGGGAAAGGCCAAGAGCCTCTGGCTTTTTCCTGATGTACCCACAGCCCCAAGGCTTGGGGTGCTTGGGGGTTCCTGGGGACACCCCATGTGAGTCCTTGGCTTGCCCTGCTCCAGTGGCCCATTCCTGGAGAGTCGAGCAGGATTTTGCCTTTCAGAGGGGATTGTTCTGCCACCCTGGTGGGAGAGGGAGCAGGACAGGCAGTGAGATGGGAAAGGAGCAGAGTGTGGAGTGACAGGAGCTCCTCCAGCCGATCCTGCCCTCCCACTGCTGGGAACACCTCGGGAAAGGGATGCACAGCACTTACCAGAATTTCGGGGATGGGTTCCAGCACTTTCGACTCAGTGCCAAGACTGGAGTAAATCATTTGGGGCCAGGCACTGTCGTGACAGAAGCTGTTGAGGGAGGAGGGAAAGGCGGTGCTAGCAGGAGTGGAAGGCTCTGCAGCTCCCCTCCTTTGCACCCCCTCTTCAGAGCCCTTGGAACCTCCTCCCGAGCACCCACAGGTTCAAATTCTTTGCTCAAACCAGCCCTGGAGCATTGCTGTGCTCTGACCCTTTGGGCCTGACCCTGCTCAGGCCCCCAAAAACGGGCTCAGGGCTCTCCCACCTGTGCTTTGGAAACCATGCAGTGCCAACAGCGCTAGTGGAAAGGAACTTACGGATTTGTCCTGCCCTCCCTCAAAATAACCACTCAGCTCTCGGACCTGCTGCTCCGCGTTGCAATCCCAGTCGAGTCTGGCTCCATTCCCTTTGCCAAAGAGTTTGACCCTCCAGCATAGTGGGGCTGGAGGTGGCCGCAGGGGCATCGTGGAGCTGTCACACCGCAACTCCCCGAGCTGGGCTCTGGTGTTCGGTGAAACCGGGACGCGACCCTTGTAGGGGGAGCAGTGCAACCCAACCCTTACGAGGCAGCGGAGAATCCCCGCAGGAGAAGCGTCTCTGCCGGGGCCCTGAGGGGGAGGCAACACCGAGAGGAGCCCGGGCCGTGCCGTTTTCTGGGGATGCCCCCGTTATTTTGGGGATGCTCTCGCAGTTGCTTGGCTGGACTTACACGGCCACGCTGGGCAGGAGGGGATGAGGCACGGCCGGAGCCGAGCGCAACCGCAACACCACAGTGGGGGCGGGTTCATCCCAAACCCGAAGCGGCTGCAGCGCGGCGGGCGGACCGCGAGGGCGGCGGGGTAGGGCCAGCTCCGGGCCGGGCCCCGTCTCCATGACACCCGCGTGCCCTTTGCCCTTCCGCCCTTCACCTCCTGCCGCCCCGCCTCTGAGCGGTGACGGACAGCTCTCGCAGCCTATCGCAGCGCGCTGCTGCCGCCAGCCCCGCCCTCACTCGCGACGGACATTTCCTACGACCTATCACACCTGAACTCCACCTCAAACCCCGCATCTAGGCATAACGGACAGCTCAATTACTCTATCATCGGGCCCCGCCGCCGGCTCAAGGGGGTGGGCGGGTTGCTCGTAACGAACCAACCGGAACCCGACGTGGTGCGGTCGCAGCCAATCAGCGCTAGAGCGCTCGGGGACGGGGCCGGCGGAGCGGCCAATGGGGGCGCGCGCCGGGGCGGCGCGAGGCGCGGAGCGGGGGGGGAGCACGGAACGGCGGGGGCGGGCGGGGACAAGATGGCGGCAGCGGCGTCGGCGGCGCGCGCGCGGCGGGGCGGGCGGTAACGGGGCGGCGCGACCGGGACAAGGAACGGGACCGGGGGCCGGGAGAGCGCCGGGGGGCAGCGGCAGAGGGGCGGCCCCTGAACTTGGGGGGACGCGGGAGGCGGCGGCTCGGCGGGGCGGAGCGCGGCGCCGGGGCCCGGTCCGGCTCCCCCACCCGGCGGCGGGGAGGGGGGACTCGGCCGCCCGCCCCCCTCCCCCAGTTCACCGTTGGGGCCGGCGGGAGCGGCCGGAGCTGCCTGCGGGGAAAGACCCGGCTCGAGCCGGGAAGGGCCCGGAGGTCACCGAACCCCCCCGGAGTTCGTCCCGTCCCGGCTCCGGCGCTGATTTTGTCGCACTAAAAGTGTCCTGTCCCCTGTGGCCCCTCCCTGCCCCACCGCTGTACCCTCCCAGCCCCGGTGACACCTGTGGGAGGTGCGGGAGGGACCGTCCGGGCCAGGTGGGCATCCCTGACCCCTCTCCGTGAGGGGCTGGACACCGGGTAAAAAACCCCCCCGACCCCCCGGGAGGAGCCGGGGATTGGGGCACCGGGCAGAGGGTCCCCTGACCCCCCCGGGGTCGGCGGGGCCGGGGTGGGTTGTGTTGTCCTGCACCGCTGACACCCGGAGCAGAGGTGGTGACACATCATGTGCCAGGCAGAATCCCGGTGGATGAAGGATGCCCCCGGGAGCTCTCGGTAGGCACCAAAGGCCTCAAACTTTTGTAGGCGAAAGCGAAGACGCGAGAATTGTTTCGGAAAACTCCTTCAAGGAAACTTGGTTCCAGCTCCCCAACGGCTGAACCCCCCCCTCCGGCCCGTGCTCCCGGGAGGGCGGCGGGAGCACACCTTCCCACCCCGGCTGGCAACCATGAGCTCCTAGGCATGGAAAGTCACGAGAGGGACTGGGAGCTGCTCTGGTTCCACGGGGTGGCCTGACGGCCCGGAGATGACCTAACTCTGCAGGATCAAACTGGGCCCAGTCAAGGCCAATTGACTGGGAAGAGCCCCCGGCAGCGGGACCGGGTTGGAAGCAAAGTCCCAAACTGAGTGTGTCCCGTCACAGATTTATGTTCTTTTTCAAAGACATTCTGGAGCCAGACCGGGATCTTTTGGCATCCAACTGACCTGGAAGCAGCTCTTAGGTTTGGATTTTCTTTTTTTTTCCCCTCTTCTATTTTTTGATTGTTTTTTTTTTATTATTATTATTATTCATGTTTGTACAATCTTCTGGATATTTTTTTTCCGAGAAGGAGTAAAAGGGAGTGTTGGGAACTAACAAACAGGATTAAAGCCCTGAGCGCTTAAGGAAAAAAAACAGGTTAAGGAACTTAATCCAGGATGGATCTGCAGGAGCCCCAGCAGCTGGGAATGTTTGCGGAGAGCGAGCTGATGTCGGTGGGGATGGACACGTTCATCCACCGCATCGACTCCACCGAGGTCATTTACCAGCCCCGGCGCAAACGGGCCAAGCTCATCGGCAAGTACCTCATGGGAGACCTGCTGGGAGAGGGCTCCTACGGCAAAGTCAAGGAGATGCTGGACTCAGAGACCCTGTGCAGGAGAGCTGTGAAGATCCTGAAGAAGAAGAAGCTGCGCCGGATCCCCAATGGGGAGGCCAACGTGAAAAAGTGAGTAAAGAGTTCTGGGAGCTGAGGGGGTGAACTTGGTCCTTGTTTACCAGCTGAGCTCCTGTGTTGTTTTAGCTGACAGCGTGGCTCTGCTGTGGAAGTGCTTCCTAATCCACGGGTATTTAGGAATCTCTTCCCTCTGAACAGCAGCCAGCACTCAGGGTGAGGCTGGGCACAGGGAAGGGACAGGTTCCCAAGGACTGGGGCAGTCTGGAATATACCACTTTGGTGTCATTTAATGGATAAAATAGTGTTTCTTAAAGCAATTCCTCTATAAGGTCTCACCTTGCCCAGGTGCTTCTGGCTGGGAAAGGTGAGGGGACACAAACACACCTGGTGTGCTCACAGTCGGGGTTATTCCTGTACCTGCCCAGGTATGTCCCAAAGGCCCTGGAGCTCTCAGTGCTGTCAATTCCTTCTCCCACCCATGTGGAAGGTGCCTGGAACAAGATCCAGTATATGGGGCACCCCATGGGCACAGGAAGTTTTCGGTTTTTTCCTTGGCTTCATTTCTAAGGTCCTTGGAAGGTAACTCAAGGCTCTCCCTGGCTGATTTCTGTGGCTGTAAAATGGGGCCAAGGGTTGTTGGCTGTCTGTGCCTCTGACACACCTGGTTACTCAGGGCACAAAGCCTTCATGGAAGTGAACCCCAGGAGAAGCTGGATGGCAGGGCTGGATCTATGGGGCTGCTGTGGGAACTGTCCCTTCCCTGGACCTCGCAGCTGCTGCGTCCCAGCCCTGCCAGGAGCTGCTTATCAGCCGTGCAAGAGCCTCTGCAGCCCAAACAACCCATGAGGGTTTATCTAGGCTGGGAGGGAGAGCTCAGAGAGGTCGAGGAGACTCCTGTGGTGTTCTACGAGTGAGCCCTGACCTGCAGGGTCCTGTTTCTGTCCCTCAGTTTGATTTCCCAGTTTAGCTGTGAGATATTTCACATCCTGTCCCAGCACTGCTGTCAGGGAGCTCTCTCACTTTGCCTTCCAACCTTTCTTGACAGCCTTGGCTGTGGAACAGTCACATCCCAAGGCTGGGACCTCCCTGTCTCTCTCTTCCTGGCTCAGGTTCAGAATGGAGCAAACGTGGTTAATGTGTAATAAAATGTTTCTTGTTTTTCTGGTGGAGGCTGGGTGCCCTGTCCCTGGGTCCCACTACGGGCACATCCAGAGCTGCCACCGGGGAACCTGGAGAGAGTTTCCTCCTTAGGGAAGCTTTTCATGTAAATTAGGTAAAAAGAGCTTGCCCACATCAGGAGAGTTCCCTGCTCTCAGAGCCATGGGAATGCTCCTGTGTCCTGAGATGAACTCCGTGGAAGTTTTATTCATGCCCAGAGTGGGGCTGTGAGTATCAAATGGGTCATTAAGGGAGTTATTAAAAGGGGTTTCCTGGCTCAGCCCCACCTGCTCCAAAACAGCGAGGCAGATTTTAGGTCTTGCCTTGTACCCAGGGTTTTACTTTAGTTCAAGTTCCTATTTCTGTTCCCTCATCCTTTTCCCTCTGCCCACCTATCTATGTGCTTTGTCTGCTGCTTCAGTGGGGAATTTTAAGGCAGTTTTATCAGCCGTGTATTTTGTGGTCCCCTGGTAGTCTGAGCTTATCAGAACCCTTCAACACTGCTTGCTGAAGGGAGTGAAAGCTGTGTCTGCTCTGAGTGTGGAGATATGTGACCAAATCCAGGTATCTGAGTGGTCAGTGTGGGAGAAACAAACTGCTGTGGGGTCTCCAGGTAGTGCTGGACACAGTGTTTAATATCAACGTGGCCAGACTGCACTGGAATCTCACTTTGGGCAGCTGTGTTGGAGCAGCTTTGAGGAGTTTATGCCCAAAATCTGCTCCTGTGCACAGAACAGCAGGAAATCAGTTTGTGGGCTGGATCACAGTGCAGGTTCTGCTTTCTCTCTTGGAATCTGATCACTAAAGTGGTTTCTACCACCCAGGGAAAAGCTGCACGTGAAGCTTGGGTTGTTGGGCAGAGGTGATGGAGTTACTGTGGTGAGCTCCTGCCTCTGCCCCCTCACAGGGCACCCAGCGGTGCTGATAGCTGTCTTCCAAGGAATTCCCTGGAAAACAGTTCCTAGATTGTGGCCCTTGGGTAATTCCACAAGCAGTAATACACAGGGAGTAATGAGAGTGCAGTAATGAGCTGTGGAGGATCATACAGGTCTGAGCTGGGCCTTGGGCACCTGGAGATGCTGGGCTGGAAATAGGATCTTAATGCCATCCTTGGTCCCTCCTTGCTGATAACCGAGGGCACAGCCTCATCCCAGCCCTGTCTCTGGTGTTCTGGAGACCCAGAAATTGCAACTAAAATGCATTTGGGACTTACATAAAATCAAATTGTTTTTCTCTACCCCTAAATATTCCACTTTTGCCCCAGGAAAATAAGCCCTGAAGGGCTCTCTTGAGTCCTGGAGAGGATGCTGAGGGCTTAAACTTGTAAGACACCATTTCCTTAAATCCATTGGGAGAATCTTCATTTCTCTTTAGGGCAGGTAGAGGTGGCTCAATCAGGCAGACACTGCTGGATCTCATCCCTGCAAATAAAAAAAAGAGTTTAGTGGGATTGCCAAAAAGAGGCAGGAAAACCTGGCAGCCTGTGGCTGCAGCAGCAGAGGTTTAATAACGCCGTGTGCTAATAGCCTGACACGTTAATTAAGTGTTTGGGGCTCTGTGGGATCCCAAGTGCCCTGTGCTGTACTTACCACCTTGGCAATTGCTCAGGTTGGAATTTCTGCTCCTTGGAATTCCTCGGAGGGTTAACGGGGTTATGGGGCTGTGCTGTGACAGTTTGTTCCTGAGGTCTGCAAGTCCCAAGCTAGAACCTCCAAAGAGGGACAGTTCTGCTGGGGAAGGACTTGCTGGAAGCCATGGAGGTGTGGGCTCAGCTGGGAATGGGCTGATCCCATCTCCCCAGACACGTGTTCCCCGTGGAACTGTGTGGCTCAAGGACTTCCTCTTCTGAGCTGGATGTTTGCTTGGCTTGAGAGGTGAAATGCTGGGACCTGTACTCCATGGAAGAGCACAGGTTGTGATGGATGTAGAGCTTGGAATGCCAGACATCCCTGCAGGGGCAGGATGTGAATGGACCCTTGGGACTAGGAAAGAGAAAAAGCAACACCGAG
The DNA here is from genome assembly GCA_034336665.1 of Luscinia megarhynchos. Lineage (NCBI taxonomy): Eukaryota > Metazoa > Chordata > Aves > Passeriformes > Muscicapidae > Luscinia > Luscinia megarhynchos. The sequence continues at coordinate 2,897,762 of CM067590.1, read as the reverse complement.
ATCTTCCTGATACTTCCAGCCCTTGTGCTCACACAGTCCTGGAGCAGGTGCTTCACTTCCTAAGCTTTCAGGATGTTGTGGGAAAAAAATTGTGAACCAAAGGAAGGGACTGAATCTTTTGGCTGCATTGCTGGGTTTTGTTTAGGCAGGAATGGCTGGGAACAAGCTGTAGGAAGAACACTGGATCTCACAGTGTCCAGGAAGGAGAGTCTGCTTTCCACGCTGCCTTTGGCATCTTCCAAAATGGTATGGCACATGAAACAAGGGGGCAGCTTTGCTATTTACAGTTCTGAGCAGCCACACCTCCTGTTATTTGCCAGAGCAGGTACCTTGCAGGGGATAAGTCTTAATCCAGCAGGATGAGCTTAATGGATCTGACAGAGGTCGAGTTAGAAAGTCTTTTCCCTCCTTGTCTCCCTCCAAGGGGGTTGTACTTGGAAGCAGGCCTTGCCCTCTGACAGTCTGTCTGGTCACACACTTGCAGTGGGCTGTGGTGGGGTTTTGTTGTTAGCTTTGGAAGAAAAAAAATCAAATTTAGGCCTGTTCTGAGGAGGTGAGACTGATGGTCCACTACCAGAGGGGTTTGCAAAGTGAACAGGATCGGAGTTGACTGGGCTGGCTGTCCCTGCTCCTCAGGCATTCCAGAGCAAAAGAGGGGCTAAAAATAGAAGTAATCTTTCCTCTGGGAAAAGGGCAGCTTGGCCTCTGCCCCAGGGGTGGGGGCACTGCCCTGGCATTTTGGATTGGTTCGCAAAGTCCTCCTGGGGGGGGAATCATTACAGAAATATGAGATATTTATTAGTCAGTGTAAGGTGGGAGGAATTGGGTTTGTGCTTCCTAGCTGTATTACAGGGCATGAGCTGCTGGGATCAGGATTTTAAATGTGTTCCCAATATTTGGGCCTTAAAGCAGTTGTGTTTGAGTGTGTTTGCTCAACTCTGGCAGACCTGGTTGGAGCCCTCAGCCCTCTCCCTCTATGCTGCAGGATCTCCTCAGCCCCACACTGACACTGGCTGCAGTTCCTGTTCCAATTTAATCCACTTCAGCCCTTCGGTCATTCCTATAATTAGACTTGTCTGCCATGTCCACAGAACACTTGGGAGCTTTGCTGTGGTATCCTCAATCTCTACTCAGCTCTTGGTGGCTTCTTCTAAATCCAGAGCTGAGAAAAGAGTGTCTGGCCTTAACTTTAGTAGTGAAATAATTAATACTGCTCAGGCATCCTTAAAAGATTGGTAAGGATTCGCCTGCACTCCTGCATCAGAGAAGCCTTTCCAATGAGCAGTTCCTGGTTGTTGCTCAGCCTTTGTGCTGGCCCCAGCTCATTACTGGAGCTGCTAATTGTGCCCATGAGGGGCTCTGAGCTGGCTTTGGGCAGGGGCTCTCACTTCCAGAGCTGTGCTCAGAATTCCTTGTAATGCTGCTTCCCAGAGGCTGAGCTGATGAAGTGTGACCACACTGCTTAAAACACTAGCCAAATCGCTCTGGAAGGGAGCTGGGAAGGAGAATTTGGGAGCTCAGCACAGCAGGATGGAGCAGCAGCAGAACAAAGAGAGAAGCAGGACCTGCACTGCCAGGCACCAACAGAACCACCCTGACCTGACTGTCCTGCTCTGCCTGTTTCTCCACATCTGGCATCCAGTGGGATTTTGCAGGATGAGTTTAATGCAAAAGAGACTAAACTGTGGTTTGGGGCAAGTACAAAATCTCTGGAAACGAAGATCAGAGCCGCTGACAGAAAGTGACATTCAAGGGGCTGTTCCCCGAGCCAAGGGAAGGTGGCTCCTCACTGCTTTACCTTATTTATTCCCCACAAACACAGGATTCAGTTCAGGTCTCTGAGCCATTCAGCCAAGCTTAGGTGAAATTTTGGAAGAAATGGAATTCGGAATAAGCGTTTTAAACGTAACTTTTTCTTTGTCTCTGCCTGCAGGGAAATCCAGCTCCTGCGGCGATTACGGCACAAAAACGTCATCCAGCTGGTAGATGTGTTGTACAACGAGGAGAAGCAGAAAATATATCCTTTTACACAGGGCTGTTGATCAGGTTTGAGCTCCCACTGATCCCTGCTGTAGTTCTGCTTTTGGGAAGGCCCTTTTGGATGTTTCTTAAGCTTAAATTTTTGCAGCTAAATTGCTTTCGCTGCTGTTAACCGTCCTGCCCACCTGGCAGACTTTCCACACAAACACAAATTCACACAGACACCGATCTAGGCAATTTTATCCTCACTTTGCTGAATTTTATGTGACTCTGCTACACTGAGAGCACTTTGCTTGGAACCAGCGTGAAAGTTCCTGGAGCTGATCCCTTGTAGCGAGTGTTATAAATGCTACAGGAGATGCTTTTATTTTTGACAGTGTTTTCTAACTACTGTCTTCTTATTACAGTACTCCAGAAAAGGAGTAATTTAATTGTGTGTGTTAATTAGATCAAACACACTGCCACCAGATCATTAGGATAAAGCAGTGTGACAACTTCTGCTTGTGCTGTGGCCTCGACAGAGCAGGGGGACTTTGAGTCAATTACTGATAGAGAGATCCTGTTTAATTAGGTAGAAGGGAAGAGGCAGCGTGGGGAAAAGGAGCCCGAGAGAGACATCGTGTGTTGGTACCAGGTGATGACAACCCAAAACCGTCTCTGGGAAATGGGATCTCTCCAAGGATGCTCCTTGCTGGACTTTCTGAGCAGTGCTGGTCCAGAGTTGGTTTTCAGTGCTTTTCCCTTGCAAGGACAGGTTGATTTTGTTATTTTTATCTTTATCTGCTCAAACACTCTCACCAAGTTTGTTTCCCCCTGTGCTGATTCTGGCAATAACTGGGGGAATTTGTTTTCACTGGAACTGAGAGCAGGAATTCATCCATGATTTTGTTCAAACCCTTCCTCAGCTCCTGGCTGGCACTGCCTGTGCTGCATGTGACAAAACAGACCTTGAGCAGCCACATGGGGAGCAGGTTTGGGAATGATCCAGCAGAAAAGGGACTGTTTCCCTGAGGCTGCCCTGGAGGCAGAGCCCTTAGTCATGCACAGGCTGTGTTGGTCCTTGCAGGAGGCAGAGGTGGGGTTTAGGGGGAGATGTCAACTTTCCCCTTGGTGACTAAAAAAAAAAATCCTCATTTCTAGACCAAGCATGGTGGGATTGGAAATTGGGGCTGTACAAGGAAGGATTCTGTTCCCATCTGAGTGTTCTGTTGCTGGTGAAAGTGCACTGCAGGCTTGAGCTGTTTGTCATAGGGTTACAGAATGGCTTGGGTTAAAAGGACCCATCCCATTCCACCCCCTGCTATGGACATGGACACCTTCCACTATCCCAGATTGCTCCAAGCCCATCCAACCTGGCTTTGGACAATTCCAGGGATCCAGGGGCAGCCACAGCTTCTCAGGGAAACCTGTGCCAGGCTCTCACCATCCTCACAGGGAATTTTTTTTTTTCCTAATCTCCCATCTAACCCCCCTCTCTGTCAGTGTGAAGCAGTTTCTCCTTGTCCTGTCACTGCATGCTCTTGTAAAAAATCCCTCTCCATCTTCCTTGTAGGCTCCCTTCAGGTTAAGACAGCGTTTGAGCAGCTCATCTAATAAAAACCTTCAGTGATTTTCTGTGGGAAAGGGAAAGCTGTGGTGACTGGATTAAGAATATCAAGGACTTCTGATATTTAAGGGCTGTTTGCTGGCCTGCTGTGGCTGGGAGTGCAGAGCTGGAGGTGAATGGAGAGCTCATCCAGGCAGAAAATGAACCCAGTTCCATGAGCAGCGTCCCAGGGACTCTGTTACCGGTGTGTACAGCTGAGTGTGGGAGCAGAACCCCTTGAGGGGGAGAACTGAGAGCTTGGGGCACCTATAATCTGCTCCAGCCTGGAAGTCTGTTCTCTAATCTGGTTGATCAACCTGAAGTGGATCAATGATCAGGGAGGGGTGAGGAGCAGCCTGGCTGTTAATGACACCCAGCCAGGCTGTCCTTGAGCCTCTTTGCCCCCCACAAGCTGATATGTAATATCTACCATCACTGTTACTCTGACAGTGGGAGAGTTCAGGTTTTCCACCTCGCTCTGATAGAAGTACTTCACAGATTTCTTCCAGAGTAAGAAAGGGTAGAAATGAATTTTGGGAGCTCTTTCTTCTGTTCTTGCTTTTATTGATTTACTGAGTGTCTTCGTGCCCATCATAAGGTTTTCTTTAGGGTATATTTAGAGTATTGTAAGGTTTCTCTGAAGAGCAGCTCATGGGGAATGGAGCAGGAATTTAATGGAGCTGCTAGATGGAACATGCTGGAAAGGGGCAGCAGAGTTTTCAGCCCAGTTCCCACCCAGGGTAGGAGTCTCCTTTTTTGCCTCTCCTACCTCAGGTGGCTTCTTGGGGCAAAACTAACTTATTTTGGGCTTAGGTTAAGAAGGCACCTGCCTGGAGGAATAACTGACCACGCAGGGGAGTCCTGGCAGCCTCTGCTCTGTCAGGACACCCCCCAATGTCCCTCTGTTCTCCTTGGCCCCTCCAAGCCAGACTTTGCCTTCAGAAGCTCAGGGTGAGGAGGAAACAGGCAATTACAGCATCAAGCAGTCTGGTTCCCATTTTTTGGCCCCAGCATCAAAACTTACAGAGATAAAAACTGGAGTATGCTGCAAGGGAGCAAATTCTGCAAAGTGCCACCAGCTCTTGGCATTCTGTTGTGACTGTTTTTATCCACGTGGTTTCCAAAAGCTTCCCAGCTCTCCAAGGATCCTCTTTCCTGCTCCTGGAATGCTCCTGTGGAGCTGGAGGTAAGCAGCAGCTGTTCCAGAGAGCACACAACTGGGATGTTTGGGATGGGGAGTGAGGAGTAACCAACTTTGGGGAAGGTGGTGGGAGCTCACTTGTCATCTCAGGTGCAGAACACCCAGCTCTTCTGCCAGGGAGTTCCCAACTTTCTGTGCCTATTTCTGTATTTCCCTGTTCTCTTGTCATGCCTGTGAGATCTCCAGCTTGTTTTCTGTGGAGTTCCCATCCTGTCCCAGGTCTGGTCTTGGAGCTGCAGATGCTCATTTGACAGAAGGATTTTCCTGTAGGTGCTTTCCTGTCCTGTGGGAGCTGGAGGAACACCCCTCAATACCTGGAGGGTGCAGCCATTCCCTCTGGGATGAGGGAATTCCTCTGCTGAGGAATGTTTAATACTGAGGAGAATGTTAACACTGTTAACCCTGGAGCTTCCTTAACTCTGCCCTCACGTATATGGTGATGGAGTACTGTGTGTGTGGGATGCAGGAAATGCTGGACAGTGTCCCAGAAAAGAGGTTTCCAGTGTTTCAGGCTCACGGGTAAGTTCTGTTCCCCTCCCCACTGTGCTCTCTCAAGTGAAGAGCACGTTCTGCTCTGCTCAGGCTGCATTTGAAAGCAAACCTGGCTTTGTACAATAATGTCGTATTTTACACCCATGCAGAAAGGTGAAAAGCTCTTGAAGTGGTCAGCAGGGATTGCCCTTAGATTCTGGGACCAAAACCATCCTTCTATTGATTTTTATGTTCTTTTTGTTTTACTTCCTGAGCTGCCCAGCAGCCCCCCCTGGTTCCTGTGCTCCTGCCATCCCAAGGAGTGTGAGGGGGGAATCTCCTGCCTAAATGGAGGTCAAGCCACAGTTCAGCATCAGAAAAGACATTAAAGGCCTTGGGATGGATTAGGGATTGGCAATATCCAGCCTGATCTGGTAGCTGGGGTAGTTAGCTGGGATAAGTTGGAGCTCCTTTTACTCTTAAAGGGAAGAAACTTGAGAATTCTGGGAATAGATACAAAAACATTGTCAGGATCAAATCAGGGCAGAGCAGTGAATCTGTGACAACTACATAATTTTATGGTCATATTTTCATTTTATTTTAAGAGATCTCTGAGATTACAGACTGCCTAAGTGAAATTCAGACACATTAATATTATTTCTGGATATTATGAGATGAAACACTTGCCTCTACAACTGCCAGGCTACATGTGGGTTATAATGATGGCCCAGAATCTCTGACCACAGCAAAAAGCTCCTTTCTTCTGGCTAAAAGTGTTTGATTTTTTTCACCTCTGCCTCTCTCTGCAGGTACTTTTGTCAGCTTATAGATGGCTTAGAATACTTGCACAGCCAAGGGATTGTCCACAAGGATATAAAACCGGGGAACCTCCTGCTAACAACCAATGGGACACTAAAAATATCCGATTTGGGCGTAGCAGAGGTATGTGAGAAGCACAGCAAAGTCAGAATGGGACATTCTAGATTGAGGTCACCTCTGTGGTGTCATTGATTTATTGTGCATTTAGGCTTTTGTTCTGTTGCACTTGCAGAGTGCTCTGAGGGACTCGGAATATTTATTGCAATTGGCAAAGCACTTCTTTTGGTAACAGCATGAAAGCTCCACTCAGGAGGCACAGAGGAGGAAGATGTCAATCTTGGATGAGCCCAAAAGTGGGGGAAATGGGGATAAGCTCCATAACCTTATCCTTCTTTTTATATAGAGACTGTCTTAGGTAGGAGAGGTGCAAGACTTGTCACTGTGGTGTGTTGCTGCTGTGGTGGCTGATCTCATCATCTCTAGATGTTCAGTAAAGGAGTTTTCCCCTGTTGTTTCCCAGGTGGAACTTTTCCAAGCGTCACAGTTTGTTTTCCTTGGAAGCCTTACACTGCTTGGTCTCTCCTGTTGCAGGCATTGCATCCGTTTGCAGAGGATGACACGTGCAGGACGAGCCAAGGGTCGCCAGCATTCCAGCCCCCAGAAATTGCCAATGGCCTTGACACCTTTTCAGGCTTTAAAGTCGACATCTGGTCTGCAGGGGTGACGCTGTGAGTGCCCAGGAGCCCCCAGGAGCTTTATAACTAATGACACCCTCAGATAGCTCAGCCCTGGCCCAGCTCTGTCATCACTGCTCTTGTGTGGTGAGGGGAGTTGAGCGGGGGTTTATGCTCCCCAAAGTACCTGTGATTCTGCACAAGGGGATCTTTGCTCTCCATGAGTGATTCTGCAGCTGTTGCTCAGCTCCCAGAGGCACAGCCAGGGCAGTAACAGAAACCACAAGTATCTCCAGTATTTATTTTTAAGTTTTTGCTATCCCAGACTGTCAGGGAGATGTCCTGGTGGTTTTGACCCCTGTGAATGAAAAGCTGTGAGGAGGGCAGGCTAAGCTTAAAGAGGTTTTGGACATACTGCCAAATATTCCTCTTTTGGTTTCTGCTTGGCTGCCTTTGGCTTATGTAGTCAGGTAAGAACGAAGTACCTGTGTTCTGCTTCTCATCCTTCTTCTCCTGCTTCACAGATACAATATCACAACGGGTCTGTACCCTTTTGAAGGGGATAATATCTATAAATTATTTGAAAACATCGGGAAAGGCGACTACACAATTCCAGAGGATTGTGGTCCTCCACTCTCAGACTTATTGAGAGGTGAGTCTTCCCAGCTGCTTTCAAAAGGGTAACATTTATAGCTGCAACAGCTTGCACAGTGCCAGAGCTTCCTTCCAAGTGTCCTGTGGGAAAATGGGATCCTGTTAGTCAGGGAAGTTGTACTTACAGCCTTACAAGACTGGCAGATCTTCAGTGCTGGTGTTTTCCTGAGATGCACTAAACCCCTGCACAGCTCACAGCCACTATTGTGTAGAGTTGGTTCTTGCACTGTTTCCTGTGCTCTGAGAAGCTTCAACACCTAAAAACAAAGCCCACAAGAGGTTAAATTTAAAATAACATAATAGCATTGGTGCAGGTTTGAACAGTGAGAGTGCTCAGATGCTGTGTTTAGGCTTTCACTGATGTCACATGCTGAGTACTTGGGGTCTGCTGTCCCTCCTCATCAACCTCTGCTCTGGACTTATTTGTCTCAGTTCCATTTGTCTCCTTTTCCCCAAATTCAGAGCTTCAGGATATTGGAGCAGTGACAGTTTCACAGCAGGACTGGGATAGGACCAAAAGTGGCATTTTCTGGGGAGAAAGTTATGGGGCTTTTTGGGTTTCTTTATTCGCATCACTTATTGCAGCAGTTTGAGGTTTAGTACTGAACAGTCTCTACCCGTAGAGTCTGAGTGGTCAGGCAGGGCAGCAGTTGTGCTGTGCACAGCAGGCAGCCTGGTGAGCCCCTTTGGCAGGAGCTGGGATGTGATTCCAGCCTGTGGGAGAGCCTGACCAGCATTCCCAGTGCCTGCCCAGCAGCAGGACAGCCAGGTGCAGCCATGCTCCCCAGCCCTCAGCACAGGCTCATCCTCTCCTTTCTCCTCAACTCTTTGTAGGAATCAGCCCCCAAATGTGGGATGTTTGCCTTGCTACACATTGGTTTTCCTGGTCCTTGTGTTCTGTGGGGTTTGGTGAGGGGCTGTGCCCCCCTGCTGGCAGCGTGTCAGCTCTGCAGGCCTGGGCTTGGTGCAGGGCCACAGCTCTGAACTCAGTGTAGGGAATGGGCTCAGTGCAGGGACACAGCTCTGACTCAGTGCAGGGCCCTGGCTCCTGGTGCAGGGGTGTACCTCTGGGCTTGGAGCAGAGCCCTGGCACCAGGCTCGTAGCAGGGACACGGCTCAGTGCAGGGACACAGCTCCAGGCTCAGAGCACGGCCCTGGCTCCTGCTCGGTGCAGGGACACAGGCTTGGTGCAGGAACACGGCTCCAGGCTTGGAGCAGGGACACAGCTCTGAACTCAGTGCAGGGACACAGGCTCGAGTGCAGGGACACAGCTGCAGGCTCGAGCAGGCCCTGGCTCCAGGCTCAGTGCAGGACACAGCTGCAGGCTCGAGCAGGGACACAGGCTCAGTGCAGGGACACGGCTCCAGGCTCGGAGCAGGGACACAGGCTCATTGCAGGGACACAGCTCCAGGCTCGGAGCAGGCCCTGGCTCCTGGCTCATTGCAGGGACACAGCTCCAGGCTCGAGCAGGCCCTGGCTTCGGCTCAGTGCAGGGACACAGCTCCAGGCTCGGAGCAGGCCCTGGCTCCAGGCTCAGTGCAGGGACACAGCTCCAGGCTCGGAGCAGGGACACAGGCCCATTGCAGGGACACAGCTCCAGGCTCGGAGCAGGGACACAGGCCCATTGCAGGGACACAGCTCCAGGCTCGGGAGCAGGGACACAGGCCCATTACAGGGACACAACTCCAGGCTCGAGCAGGCCCTGGCTCCTGGCTCAGTGCAGGGACACAGCTCCAGGCTCGGAGCAGGCCCTGACTCCAGGCTCAGTGCAGGGACACAGCTCCAGGCTCGGAGCAGGCCCTGACTCCTGGCTCAGTGCGGGACACAGCTCCAGGCTCGGAGCAGGGACACAGGCTCATTGCAGGGACACAGCTCCAGGCTCGGAGCAGGCCCTGGCTCCTGGCTCCTGGCCCAGTGCTGGCCGTGCTGGCAGCAGGTGGTGCTGTCAGTCCGAGCTCTTCCGCTGCCGCCGCCCGGGTCTCCCCCGGCCCCTCGGAGCTGCCAGACCTCCGCAGCCCCCCTCGGAGGCTATTTTAGCTTCCCTGGCCCCACGCCAATGATGAAATCAGTTATTTCCATGTGTTTTCAAAAGCATTAGCCAGCTTTAGCAGCTTTCCGAAGGCGTTACATAAGGCAGCGCTTCCAATGGCACTCGGCACACTCGGGATCCGGCTGCTCTGCTGAGCCCGACACGGTGGCTGCTCCTGCCCTGATGTGCTTCACATTGCACCTGCCAGCCCCAGGGGACAGTGGCCTGAGCTCTGTGTGCTATTTGGCTTGTGACTGCTGACTCCAAACGTGGCCTTTTAATGAGCTGGGAATTGCCCAAATGGAGCAAACCCTGCAGTCCTGTTGGTCCGGCAGCAGCTCTCCTAAAGCATCCAACAGAACTCCTTGGAGATTTGTGATCAGCCTCTCAGCTGCACTTAGTGATTCCCCCAGGGAAAAGGAACGTGGCAGTTTTCTCTTTTCCTGTGCTGAGGATATTGACAGCTTAAAATCTTGTGCTTCATTAGCACAATAACTCCTCTCTTAGTTCCTTCCCACCCCTGCGTGAGATCTGGAGCCAGAATTACCTACTCTTCCCTCTGCTTGATTTTACATGGAGGAGCCTTAAATCTGATGTCCTTTGTCCATCTCTTACAGCCTGAGTCTCCTCTTGCATCCTCACTGCTGTCAGTTTGTCTGTCTGCATCCTTTCTGTGCTTTTGCACCACAGAGGTGGGAGTTGAGTGGGTTTGGTGAGGCAATGAGCTTGTCTGGGAGGAAGTGGCTACAACCCTTTCTTTCAGGGCAGTGGGAAGCCCTAAAGATCCCTTTTCCTGTCCTCTCTCCCACCTGAGAACAGTCTCCCACCCCTCATCTTGCTGTGTACAAGCTGCTACATTGCAAAAGCTGGCAAAACCTTCTGATATTCATTTTCCAGTGGTCAGCATGCCAGATGGCCTCGAGGGGGATGAATTTTGGTGTGGGATTGCCCCAGCTCTGACTGCCCTGGAGGCCTGTGCAGCTCCCCAGCATCTGCTGAGGCCCAGGGCTGAGCTGTGCAGCGGTGGCACCACGTAGCTATGGTGACAAACCTGGATGCTTTATTTAGTTCCTGCTTTTCCTCCAGAACATCTGCATTTCCTGGTCGGTGCCTGCTCCTGCAGCAGGCTGGAGCTGAATCCATTGCCTGTGGATCAGATATTGTAAATGGCTGTGTTTGTGTGAGCAGCACAGACACCCCCAGCTCACCTCTATCGGTCTGGTGGTTTTGTCTCATCTTTGTGCTGCTTTGAAAGGCTCTAAAAGCCCTTGCAGTGCTGTGAGTGCCTGGTCTGGGTTTGAGTGAGGCAGAATTCAGTGCAGCAAAGTGCTCATTTCCTCTGTCTGCCAGGGCTGTGCTGACCACAGGCCCCACAGCCGGGCTGTGAAGAAAACACAAACAACTTTGTAAGGCTTATTTGTTCTTCTGTTGACTACTTTTGTAGTGCTCTTTACTTTTTCTTCCCCTTGAACTTGTTCTTATCTTTGTTCCCCTTTTCCAGAACAGCAGAGTTTAGAGGACTTAAAGCTTCAGTGGTATTTGGCTTGTAAAGAGTCTCGCATGACAGTATATCCTCCAGATTAGTTGGGATGCTGCTCCTTGTTTTGTCTCCCTAATCAGGGATGAAGCTTTATTTATACTCTTCAGGGATGGAAAGAAGAAGGGCTGGTGCTGTTTTGTGTGTGCAGCCAGGAGAGATGTGTCAGAGTGGAAGAGTTTATAAATAGCTTTAAGGTTCTGGCAGCATCTGCCCATGGCTTATCAACTCCTGTGCACTTTGCTTCTGGACCAGAAAAATGCACAAGGTCAGCTTTCCTCCTCCTGGTCTAATAGACTTTTACTGGAAGAGGAAGCTCTGAGGCTGCAGCTCTGCGTTAATCAGCATCTGGATTGATTTCCAGGCCCTGTGACATGGTGGTTGGATCCTCAGCAGTTTGTTTTCTCACTTCCATGACCTTTTCTTGCTAGGACACTGAGAGGATGTGTCCTGGTGACACTGGGGTGCTTTAATTCTGCTGTGGCAGGAGTCCCCAGGGCTGTCTGTGAGGCCTGGCCTGGATCACAGGCTCAAGATTTGCCTGCAGAGGGAGTTTGTGGCCAGAACAGCCAGCTGAGTGCAGGGAGAGGGAGAAGGTCCTGCCTCATTTACAGATTTGCCTCACACTGCTTTTACAGTGGTTGTGAATGTTGATCCAAGCTGGAGTCTGAAGTGGAATCCAGGTTGAGTTCATTAACCTTGCTGCTGGATTTCTTCCTGTTTCTCCAGTCCCACACCTGAGACTGTCCCGTGTTCTGAACTCTGGAATTCTGCCCTGGAGCTGTACCTGTCCAGGATCACTGAGTGTGTGGTCTGGGGGGTTGTGAGGAGCTCAGGGCAAATCCATGATCTCCAGTTTCTGGGTTGTCACTTGATGTGATTTGAAAGGGTTTTGAAACTGTTGATGTGCTGCAGAGGACACGAGATCCCTCTGTCTGGGCAGGACTGTGTGGTGACTGTTCTTATCAATATAATACCTGATAGTTCTCAATGAGAGGACTTCATATTTTAGGAATAATTTCCTCATGGAAAGGATTGCCAGGCACTGGATGGGGCTGCCCAGTGAGTTTTGGAGCAAGGTCTCCAAGGAACACCTGGACATGATACAGTGCTCTGCTCCCGGTGACAAATTTGGGATCCAGCCACAGCTTGGACTCTGATTTTGTGACACCCCTGTATGGACACAGGGATAGTGGGGAGCAGAGGCTGGAGCTGGGCCTCCTGAAGCATTCCCTGGCACAGCCTGGCCCATCCCTGCTCACAGATAAACTCCAGGGAAGTCTTTACCCTAAATGGCCGCGAGCAGACGCTCGGGGATGACTTGCCTGGTGAATAGAACATGATGTTTTGTCTTGGTGAAGCCTCTCTTCAGTGCAGGGCTTGAGCCACAGAGCTGCCACCAGTGACTCAGAGCTGAATGTATGAATGTACATTTTCAGTGAGGATGCTTTCCGTTTTCTTTCAAATGTTGCCCCAAATGTGGTCATTTTTCATTGAAGTAAAAATTCATTTAGCTGGATTATTTTCCTTCTGCCTTTTTAATGACTTGAGAGCAACAGCTCCCTGTGCCCTGGCTGTTTGTGACTACTGCTCTTGGGCCTCTTTTAATCATTTACTTTAAACTTCTTCTCCTGCTTCTACCGGTTTCATCCGGTAAATGCCTTAAATTTCAAAAACACCTTGAAATGTGGTGGGTAAATAAATCAGTAGGGGGAGTGGGTGGTGTCCTGACTTCTCTGTTTCTCACAAGATTAATAAGAGAACCCAGTACTTGCTCCTGTCCCCTAAACTTTGTGTGAGAGCTCTTTGCAGCCCTATTTCTTAAAAAGAAAAAAAAAAAGCCAACTCATTTGGGCAGCTCAGCTGTGAAACTGTCTGATCATCTTATTAATAGGTTCTTTAATTAGGTGTGGGATTTTTTTTTTTTCCTCTGAACTTATTTCATTTTCTGTAAGGTGAGGAGAAATTCCATCTGTACGTGAGAAAACTCCTTTACTGTCAGGGTTGAGCTCTGGAACAGGCTGCACTGGTGGGGGTGGTTTGTAGAGTTTCTGTCCTCAGACACCTTCAAAACCCAGTCCAAACAATCCAAAAGTTGGAGGAATTGGGCTCTGAGGACTCGAGTTCCTGAGCCAGGAACCTGACCTGTGACCTAGTGAGCTCCTCCTGGATTGCTTTAACCTCACTTCATGTGATGTCATGTGGATCAGTAGTGATTCCATCTGCCTCAAAGCTCTTAATGCTGTCACCAGCATGGATAAACCTTCCCAAATTGCCAGGGCAAAGTGTACTTTGGGTTCTGGGGACAAAATAATTTCAGTCTTTCCCCACTGTACTGTCCTATCCCCCCTCTTTGCCCATATCTGATGTGATATGAACAGACTGACAGGGAAGATGTTCTGGAGCAGCTTTTGGTATCACATGTGCTGTGGTGATTTATCTCTTCCATGACCTTTGAACTGTAGGATCTCACCTGCAAGGCCCTTGTAGCTTCCTATTTGTGCTAGGAAGTGTCTTTCCAGCCCTCATTTCCAAGATGTATCCCCCACCCTGTGTTCTCAGTGTGTCCTTGTCCTGGCTCTCCCCAGCACTCTGCACTGTTTGCTCCTGTCCTGACTGACTTCCTGTTTGACAGTGATTGCTGCTTCCCAGAATTTTCTGGTTGCTGGAGATGAGTTCCTCCTGTTCCAACCCACCTCCAAACCCTCATTCTTCATGCAATCTGTGCAAGACTTGAGAGTGCAGTGCTTCAGGGGATCATCCAGTAAAAGCAAAACTCCTTGTAGTGTTCAGCCATGAGGCCTTGTTAATGTTCATTAGGTGAATATATTCCTGGAACCTTTATTGGAGAATATCTTGGATGCTGTTGGATGAAACTCTCAGGGTTCCATTGGCTCATTTCTGAATATGGCAAAATTTGCTTGTTTCCTTCTGTTGAGTCGTGAAGCTTCTGAAAGGCAGTGGAGCAGAGTGGGCATCCCAGGAAGCTGTTTAAGGAATCCACCTCCTTCTCTCCCAGAGAGAATAGGGATGAGCTGCTTTTCCTCTCCCCACTCTGCTCACCACCCACCTCAGCAGATGATCCCAGAAATCCAAGTCCTAGCCAGGGCACAGGGATGGGCAGTAGGATTTTTTTTGTTAGTTCTCCCCAGCTGCACCTCAGAATAGAATTCCACTAGACCAGAGGATCTGGGACACGGAGCAAGAGGTTTTGGCTCTTCAATGGAAATGCAAAGTCTTGATTTTCCTCACCTGGAGACTTCCTCAGAGCTGTGATGGAGGGCTGGACAAGCCTCAGTTCCTGCACTGGGAGGGAGGGAAGGGCTGTACCTGTTTTGCTGGTGGAAAGCTGAGGAACAGACTGGAACAGGTCTGCAATGGGACTAGGATTTTATGCTGAATTTCCTGTGGCCAGTGGATCAAATCCTGCCTGGAGCTGCCAGGACTGGACACAGCATGGCTGTCAGGGAGGGAGGGGGAGGGAAGGACAGAGCTTTGTGCTTCCTGGCTTTAACTCAGCTGAGAGTGACTGTGATCACACCTGGACTTTTTTCCTTCTTTTCAGGGATGCTTGAATACGACCCAGCCAAGAGGTTCTCAATACAGCAGATAAGGCAGCACAAGTGAGTGTTACCAGTCCTTCTCTTCCTGCTCCTCCTGTACCTGTGCTCCTGCTCCCACCTCCTGTTTCCTTCTGACAGCAGACACATGGAAGTCACTAGATCTCCTTCCTCCAGCTCTGCTGGGGCTCTGGCAACCTCCACTTGGCTTTTTTCCTCCTATTAGAGCATCCGGTGAAGCACTGGAGTTGCTAACCAGTAAATAAGGAATATGTTGGACGTCTGTTTGTGGCATGCCTGCTTCTGGATAATTAAGGGTTCTGGATAATTTTTTCCAGAGGCCAGCAAGTACTAATGGAGCAGAACAGGAGGTCCTGAAGGCTGTGTTATTGAAGTAGGACTGTTCAGTAACGTGTGTTAGTTCTGGCCAGTCTGGGGGACAGAAATATCCCCTGGTATTTGCTCCATATGGAGTCAGTATGTGGAAAAGCGTTCCAGGACAATAGGAAATTTTTTTTTTTTCTTTCTCTTTAATATCACAGTCCTCCCTCCCCCATATCCTCCCCCATTTTCCATGCCATAGTCGGGGGGGAAATGCCCTGTTATCACTGAGGGTTTTTTTTAAGGATCTGTTTGAACACGCTGGCTCCGAGCAGAGATTTCCTGGGCGGATAAAAGTACAAGAACAAAAAGCATCATGAGGCTGCTTCACTGCGGAGGCTGCATTAGCTTATCTCCTCTTGAAATGGGAAGTGCTTCTGAGGACAGGCAGAGCTGCCTCTGGACTGCAGCTGCTTGGCCTGTGAGCCTGCCCAGATCCTTTTGGGAGCTGTAAAAGCAAGGATGTGATCCAGGGTGGTGCTGAGCCCACTCCATGCTGCAAGAACAGCACTGCTTTCCTCGTGTGTCTTTGGAAAAGCCATGTGTGCTGTCAGGTGATGGTCCCTGGGAGGTGCCCAAGGAGCCACAGCCAGAACCTGAAATGCATTGGAGCTCTGCAGGGAGCAAATGGGACCAGATCCAACAGGGATTGGAGGGACCAGGGTGCAAGCAGGGCTAGAGGGGCAGGGTTTATGGAGCTGCCCAAGTGATTAATTAAGTGTCAAGATGACAAGCCCCATGCCTAGCTTTTCAGGGGCTCTGGGCTCTGAAAGGTGCAGGCATCTTCCATTTGAGGCTGCCTTTCCCTGCACACACCTCCCAGCAGCAGTGGTCATGACCAGAGGGGATCAGCTTGCCATGCTTTGTCAGGAAGCAAAGAAGCAGGAACTAAGTCTATGGAGTCATCAGTAGGTGTTGAGAAAAGCACTAAAAGTGCTTCCTTTCCTGTGGCTGCAGCGGCCACCCTGAGCTCAGGAACTGCCCTGGGCTCTCATGGGTCAGTGCCAGGTGATTGAGCTGGTTCCCCAATTCCAGATGCTCCATTTTGCCCTCCTCCCACGTAGCAGTGATTTTTTTGTGTCAGCATTGCCCTGCTGGAAGCACAGAGGGGTCTCCAGGGATGCTGCCTGTAGTTAGAAAGCCAGAGAAACTGGAGCAAGCCTCTGGCACAGGGCAGCCACCAAGCTCCTCGGCTGCTGTGCTGAGGCTTTTCATCCCACAGCACCAAGAGGGGCTGGGGAAAGGTTCTACCTGCAAACTCAGGAGCATTTCCAAGGCTTAGGCTCTTATTAGTTTTGTGTGAGCTTAGCCAGTGCTTCTTAACAGGCTTTTCTCCCCTATTAGTAATTGCCTCCTTCCTCCTGCTGTGGCATCTAGTAATTACATCAAGCACAGCAGAGCTTGCAGCCTGGGCCTTGGATGTGTCTGTCCAGCTTCTTTTTGTGCTAAAGAATCCAGAGCTTCGTTCTCCTGGCTTTTCTTTAAATAGAAACTTAGCCCTGATGCTTAACCTGACCCTGTTTTTTTTTCTTTTTTTTTTTTTGTAAATGGAACACAGCAGTCAGGACAGCAGGCAGCCATTTGGGTATTGGCAGAGGGGTTTGGGAAAGCACTTTAGTAAGAAGAGGTTTGATTTCTAGAAGCCTTAGATTTCATGTATTGGCAGGAGTAAATCATTAATGATTGTGGCTTTCGCTACACTCCTCCCCCCAAAAGCATGTGCTAAGGACAGGAACTAAACCAGAGAAACATCAAGCAACTTCCCCAGGCTGCCCTGCTGGGATGGCTCCTGTCTCAAACCAGAATCACCCCGTGCCTTTTCATGCTGCTGGAAGTCTCCTTTTATGTCTTTGAGCTGCTGTTCCCAGGGACTCACTCATATGGACAGTCAGGATCATCAAAGTGCTCTGAAATCAGCAGGAGCAGCCCCTGGGCCCCAGGCAGCAGTTTTGCACTCAGGCTGCTGGACCAGGCTCGTGTCAGGATGGTGGGAAGGGACAGTGTTCCCTTGCCCTGTGGGAAGGGTGATCCCAAAGTGTCCTGCAGCCACAGAGTTGGAGCTCAGGATCCATCCTTCCCCTCTTCACCTGCTATAAGGTGTGAAGGCCCTTGCAGTGGGATCAGGGATAAAATCAGTGGCTCAGGGGCACTGAGGAAGCACCAAGGGAGCACAGAGTGCTATTCCATAGGGAGCAGAGCTGCAGGAGACAGGGAAGGCATCCAGGCAGCCCAGCAATGGTAATCCAGCCATTCCTCCCATTATTCCTGTCAGCTATTCCAAATGCTTTTGCCCTGCAGCAGCAGAGGAATGCTGGAGGAAGAGTCTGCTGAGTTTCATCCCTACCAGCTGCCTTCCTCACTCTTGCAGCTGAACTGCATCAAACTCCTGTGTCTGCACTTTTGCTGGAGGGGGACAAAGCAAAATACTGCTCTGTTCAACCCAGTCCGTGCAGAGCAGACCTGGAGCTGGAAATGGAAATGACTTAAACTTCTCCCAGCCTGTCATCTCAGAGCTTAGCAACTGCCAGAAGCCGACCCCTGAATAGCAGTGGAAGAGCCTGAAAACCTGCTTTACCTGGAAGGATCCAAGTGGGATGATTTTCAGTGGAAAACCAGTGCTTGTAACTCAACTCTGGGAATATTTGGTGCTCCTGGGATGGGGATTTTAGGGCAGGGAGGAAAAGCTGCCAAGAGCCAGGGAGTTCCAACCTCCTCCCTGTGGATTATCCACCACCTCCCCTCTGCCCTGTGCTTTTGCTGAAGGGCTTCCTGCTCGTACACTGCATTTTGTTACTAATTCACTGACCTGCTGCAGCACTTAAAGTGATGAAGTGGATGCAGAATTCTACCTCTGTCCCTTGTTTCCAAGGCAACCATCTTCCCTTCCCTCTTCACAAGTATCACACTTAATTTGTTCAGGCACAGATCCGATTGCAGGAGTTCATAGCACGAGAGGGAAGGCACTTCCACTTTTTGTTAGTGGAGGTGCAAATTAACCTGCAGGGCTGGGGTCTCCTCCTGCCCTCCTGGAGCTGCTCTGCTGCCTTCCCCAGCCCCTGGGGGTTTGGAGTGAGGCTTTGGGATGCTGTACTGTTCAAACCTGGGTACCAAACCCTTTGGAAATGTGTGTGGTGCTGCTGAGAGCTCCTTTGCAGGGACTGACTGTGCTCCTGAGCTGTGTCTGAGGAAGGGAGAGGGGCTTCTCTGAGCCTCTGCTGCTGCCTTGTGGGCTTTCTCCATCCCTTCTCTGTAGTGCCAGGCAGTGATCTCCCCTCAGCAGGACACAAAGCATTTCTCTTCCTTCCTGAGGCCCCTGGCTAATCTTCCTGCCCTTTGGCAGCACCTGGAAGGGATCTTTTCTTCATTTACCCATATTCTGCAAATCAGTTTTGTAACATGGTGTGTTAAAGGACTCCTTTTAGGAGTCTGAGCTATCCTGCCACCTTTGGTCCTGCCACCAGCTGGGAGAAACTGCTGTTTTTATGCTTTTGTTTGTTCTGAACCTGACTGAAGAGCTTGGACGTTTCTTGATCCAACAAGAGCTGGAGTGGTGATTGCAGGGACACTGCTGGCGTGTGCTGCCTTTCCCTAGGACATTGTGTGCCTTCCACAATTGCCTGTGAGGGAAGCTGAGCTAAACTGGAGCCCTGCTCATTGCTGTTTGTGGTGACAGTGACCTTCCAGGGAGCTCGAGGCCCTTACATGGCATCACAGGAGGTGGAGAATCACTCGTCCTGACCCTGGCTGGCAGGGCAGGGATCTGCAGCTTGGCATCTGCTCTCAGAGAAAACCATCCCTGTGCAAACCAAGCCAACTGCAATGTTTGTGACCCAAATGGGAAGTGAATAGCTGGGAGTGTTGGAAAGCTGCAGCTGTGCTTACAAGATTCTTATTTTAACCTTGCTTATACCAGGGCTTGAAAAGAGCAGAGGGAGGACTTGTGATGGGAGGTCTGAGCTTGGGAGCTGCAAACCAAATGGGCTTATTAAGCACTGGGCAACCCAGATTCCTCTTTTCCTTCAGTCCTTGACCCCTTGCTGTCTTATCTCCCTGTGGCTGACAGCAGCTGTCTGGGCACCACTTCTGCCTGGCAGGATCACAATTAACGCTTGTGCTGCTGCTGGCTGGGGGTTCTGAGCTTTGCAGGCACCTCAATGAGCTTGTGGAATAGGAGGAAATAGTCCCTTACTACTGCTGCCTTCACTCTGAAGTGTTTCTAAGCCACTCCCAGCCCTTTGAAACAGAGACCAGAGAGGAATCTGCCTCTTGCAGAGGGATGTTTTGCACAAGGGGTGCTTCTGAGGTATCCAAAATCTTTTCTTCACCCTCAGGGTTAAAGCAGCTGCCACAAGCACCAGGTAACTGCGTGTGTGCCAGTGCAGTTGGCTCAGAAAACATTCCTGAAACTGGGAATAACTGGTGAAATGGGGCACTCATCAACAGAGCTCTGCCCCAGCCCCTGTTTTGGGTGGTGGTGAGGGCAGGATTGAGGAGGGGCTTTACCTCATGGCCATCACTGACCAGGAGGTGCTGCCTTCTGGCTCAGGCAGTGGCTTCCTGAGTCAAATG
Source organism: Luscinia megarhynchos (assembly GCA_034336665.1). NCBI lineage: Eukaryota > Metazoa > Chordata > Aves > Passeriformes > Muscicapidae > Luscinia > Luscinia megarhynchos. The sequence continues at coordinate 2,878,302 of CM067590.1, read as the reverse complement.
AGCCAGTGGTTCTCAGCTGAAGAGCAAATCTTCAGTGAAAACCTCCAGCACCAGCACAGAAAGCGGAATGTCTGTCCCTGCTGGAAAATCCTTGCCAGGAAATACTCCACTACTCTGTACAGAATTGCTCGAGGCTCCTTCCAAGAGGTCTTTGATTTTTCTTAGAACTTCAATGGATTTCTCTTCTCACTCTCTATCCTCATTACCATATATGCATATGCAAGTGTTTGAAATCACCTCCCGGAGGATGGAAGCATAATGACTGGAGTACAGTGATTCAGGTTTCTGCTGCTAATAAAAACCTATTTTTACTCTCCTGGTAAGTAGGACAGGAGGGAAGAGTGAGGCAGAGCTGAAATACAGCAAAATAAAAACACCAGTTGCTGTAGACTTCCAGGCTTTTTCCCTTTAAAATTCTCCTTTTAACAGCAGTCACTCTGATCTCATTTGTCCTGCATACTCCCTTCTCCCAAGGGCTCTAGTGTTGAGTTTGCATCCCTCAAGCCCCAGTGCCCCTGGCAAAACCAGCTGGTGGCTGGTGGCTCCTCTGCCCCTGTGCTGCTTATCCTGCCAGGCTGGATGAGCCCAGGATTTGCTGTCTTGGCAGTCACTTCCTCGATGAGCACAGTCTCCAAGGAAGGGAAATGGATGGATGGGATTAGGAGAGCGGTGTGCCACGCACCTCACTGAGGAAGCCACCCATGGCATCTGTGCAGAGCCCTGGGCCAGAGCTGAGTTACACTGGTCCTGCTCCCTTCCTGCTGGTCCAGCAGCTGGGATGGGCTTTGCTTAACTCCTCTAGTGCCCCTTCAGGGACCAGAGGTGACAATTGCCAGCTGAGATCTGCAGCAGTTGCTGTCCCTCTCCCCAAACAACACCTTCCTCCCTGCAGACAAGGAGCCTGGCTCCAAAACTTGATTGCTGCAGAGAAAACAGTTTAAAGATGCTGATGGTGAAGCAGTTTCTGGATGAGAGCTCACCCCTCCCTTGAATCCTGCCTGATTTGTCCCAGTAGCTGCATTTCCATTTGTTTATCTCCTCACTCCTCACTTTTCCTGATAGTTTTGTTAGAATCCCACTTTTTTTTAGGCCGACTGTCAAAGCAGTGTAAGACTAGAACAAAATTATAATTACAGCTCTGCGCAGGAGGTGCCTTCAGCCTTCCTTCCTGAAAGGAATTTGGAACTGGGGTGATAAAAACCAGATGGCTCAGGTTGGTGAGAGTTCTTGGGCTGGCTCAGGCCCTCCTCCGTGGTTGGAGGCCAGGAGTTACTGGATGCCAACTGCAGGATGGGAAAGCACTTGTGTCCCATCAGGCTTGTGTGGGCTGGAAAGGTGTGTTAGAGGCACCTGGGTCTGGAGAAGCCTCTGCTCCCACCCACATTTAGGGGATCACTGGGAGTGTGGAGGCTCCAGCAGCACTTCCAGGAAACTTTGGGTGCCCACATGGAGCACTGGGAGATGTCCCAGACAGTCTGGAGTCAGAGCTCTGCTATGGGAGTACGATGAAAACCTAAGAGGTTTATCCCATCTGGCTCTGGGATGCTGCTGGGAAGCAGCCTGCTGGATTCCTGATCTGATTAAGAACAGCTTTCAGAGCTGATATCCTTTCCTGGCCAGATGGCAGCATAGGGTTTAGTGGTGATAGGAGTCCCTTGAGACAGGGAGGGATAAAAAGATAAAGGAGAAGTGTTTCTGCTGTGGCCTTGGTGCAAACTGGCTTTTAGAGGAAACTGCTGCAGTAACTGCCCCTCTCCTCAGGCTGGGATCCTACAAACTCGTGTCTGTTGGGCTGGATCAGCCTCAGCTTCAGGCTAGAGTAAATTCCTTGCTTGGATAATAAAACTCAGGAGCTCTGGCAGTTCTGCTGATGTGTTTTAACTTACAGGTAGTTTGGGCTGCAGTTGGTGATGGAGAGGATGGTCCTGAGCTGCATGTCCAGGCCCTGAGCTGCCCTGTGTGTCTGTCCCTCTGTTCCTGTTCTGTGTGTCCTTCAGCACACTCCAGTACCAACACCTGGCCAGACTTTTTGTTTCCTCCTGACCTGCCGTGGGTGGAGCTCCCAGCTCAGAATACTGCGGTGGGCTGGGGCCATCCTCATGGGAAGACTCCTGCATGCCTTGTGCACTGACCCAGCTCTGCCCTTGGGCTCTCTGCAGCTGGTTTAGGAAGAAACACGCTCAGGCAGAGGCGCTGGTGCCCATCCCTCCCAGCCCTGAGACCAAGGACAGGTGGAGGAGCATGACGGCGGTGCCTTACCTGGAAGATCTGCATGGCTACAATGAGGAAGAGGATGATGACTTGTATGACATTGAAGATGATATCATCTACACTCAGGACTTCACAGTACCAGGTAGGGGAGAAGTGGTTGTGGGGGATTTTTTTGTGGAAAGGCTTTGAGGTCTGAATAATCCTTTCAGCAGAGGAGGAGATTCTTGGTTGTGGAAGGTGTGAGTGAGCCATGATGCTCCAGATTCCTTAGTCTTTGATTTGATTTGATTTGATTTGATTTGATCAACCAGGATGCCCCTCCCAGTGTTACTCCTGTGCCAGCTTCTTCCCTTCTCCCAGGAACAGCTGCTGCTGGACTCTGCTGTTCAGCACAGTTAATTCTTTGGACCAATTTTGCTAGAATGAGTTATTTGTGAGCAGAGCCCCGAAATGATTCTGTCTTCAGGGTATGTGGTGCACCTGGAGGATCCCCTGCATGGTGGGAGACTGGTCCCAGCCTGGCCCTTGCCTTCCTCAGCTCCATGTCCATCCCAGCCTGGCCACTGCCAGTGCTCCCCAATTCCCTCATGTCCATCCCAGGCAAGCAGGGTGAGCCCCATGCAGGCAGGTGTCTGAGGTTAAGGATTACACTGGGAGCAGTGACACTAGGAATTTCACCCTCCTCATACAAACAGCAGCGTTTAAACCCAAATCAGAGCTGTCATGGCAGATGACAGGCAGATTACTGGCAGATCTTCCATGTTCTCTATGTAACTTGTGCTGTTTCAGAGGGATTAGAGACCTAAAGGATGAGAGGGGCTGGTGAGGTGGGATGTGCAGTGTTTGTGGTGGGCAGGAATCCCCTCAACACTGGGAACATGCTCGTGGGAGGAGCAGGATGAGGAGGGTCCCAGCACAGAACCTTGGTGGGTTTGTGAGGCATTTCAGAGGTGGGGGCAGCTGCAGAGGGAATAAATGTGAATTTTTCCACCAGAGTCTTCCTGCAGCATCCCTTTGAACCTGCCCAGTGCTGCATTTCTAGCAGTGATCCCCACATTAAAATATAAATTAAAAGACCCCTTGTACATGGGGGATCAGTTCATTTGTGGCTCTGATGGGCAGCCAGAGCAGGAGTGTGAGTGACTCATGGGTGGGGGTGGGTGTTGGGTTTGAGGGGGGGAAAGAGGAAACCTCATTAAATCCTGTGTTCTTCAGAGGAAGAAGGGGCTTTGAGGAAGTGCTTTCATTTTTAAAGGGTTATTTAAAGATTCATGCAGCTCTGTGGGGAGATGTAAATGTTCCAAGCCCCTGGTTCAATCGGTGTTAAACTTCCCATCCAGGGAAGTGCTAGGAGAGGATGGAAGAGAGGATGGCTGTGGCCTGGAGGCAGAATCCTCTCCCCACTCTTCCACTGAAAGGATGTGATCGTGCTTTTGTGCTGCCTCTGGTCTAGAGGTTGAGCTCTGCTCTTTCCTGTCCTACATTAACCCCTCCTTTGCTGCAGCCCCATCCTGCAGCATCTGCTCCTGGGTTTTTCAGTCTGAGGCTGGAAAATACAGCCAGGACTGGAGCTTCTGAGCCAAGCCTGGTGCTCAGGAAGGTGCATTCCTGCTGCTCACAGTGCCTGTGTGCTCAGTCTGACAAACAGCGATTCAAAAGCTCTTTGCAGTGTTGTTTTGAAACCTTTTTTGGTGCCTGAATGAGCTGGATGCAAAGCCATTAAGAATGTGAGGGGTAGCAGGGATGAGCAGCCACGTTCCTGGTTCATCTCTCAGCCCTCCCTTTATTTATTTTAATTTTAGCCCTGCTGGTGGTGAGGGTGAGGTGGGCAGGAGCTGCTCGGGCAGACACAGCACTGGGTCAGCGGTTCCGCGGGGGCAGCAGTTGCCAAGACTTCAGCCCGTGCTGAATTTTTATTTTCATTAATTTGAACGTCAGCAACTGTCATTGGTGAAGGAGGTAAAATTAGCTCACGATTCACCTCCCTCCTTGGTATCCATAATAGACTCCTGGGACTGTGCTTTTGAAGCAAGGAAAGAGGGGAGGAGGGAAGAGTCACACAAAAGACAAATGAGCTGTTTGGATAGATTCTTTTTTCCCTCCCCAGTCAGAAATGTTAATTGACTTGGCCCGAGTTCAGCCGAGGGAGGGGAAGGAGAAATGCTCAGCTTTGCTCTGAATGGGGTTGTTTCAGGCTCTGCAGTCGTGCTGGTGGGATGGAGGGATGGGAGATAAAACCTGGAGCTCTGGGGGGCTGCAGCCAGGCTGTGCTGGGCTGTGGCTGCGGCCTGACCCATGTGAGCCCCCAAGGGAGCCCCAAGCCTGGGGGTTCTGGGGCCAGTGTGTCCCTCTCTTCTAGAACTTGGACCCCTGAGCCCTTTCTAGCCAGGGGTCAGGCACTGGAGGAATCCATAGCAGGGCCATGAGCTTTGTGCTCCTGAGCTCCTGCTGTGCCAGTCACTGCCAGAGTGCCAGGGGCACTGGCACATGCCCTGGGGGTGGGCACAGCACCCCCATCACTAGGATCCCTTGTGGTGAGCTGGGCCAGGAGCTGTGCTGCTCCAGCCCGGTGGACACTGCAGGTGCCAGCAGCAGTGTCAGGGCTGGGTGCCCAGAACCAGGAGCTGTCCCTAGTCAGTCCCTGTCTCTTCTCGTGGCAGGAGTGCTCAGGTAAGCAGCCACAAGCCAGTGACTGGGAGCTGTCTGGAGGGATACAGGGGGACATCCAGGAGGGAATCATTGCAGCGTAACCCAGGACACAGCCACCCCTCTGACAGTGGCCAGGCATGATGTGGCAAGGCACAGGGGTCCGAGGTGGGACCCCCACTGTGCTCCCCCAGAGGGAGAAGCAGCTCTGCCACCAGCCCTGCGTGTCCCCCCCAGCTCCAGCCGTGGGGTGATGGTTGGCGCAAGCGGAGCTGACGTCCCGCCCGGCCTTGGCGGAGAAAGGATTGAGCATCCTTTAAAGAAAATTATACATAATCGTCTTACAGCCTTTGCTTCCACTCAAACCTCTGAGTCATAACTGAAGGGCCCTGGAGCGTGACGTTCCTGCTGGAAGGAAATTGCCTCGGCTGGATCCGGTGGGGGCGAGCCAGGGGCCTGATGCAGCCTCTCCCTCAGCCCTGCGCTGGGCTGGGGGTTGTGCCTGTTCCCAAGGCAGCACCCCGGGGTGCAGCCACATCCCTCTGTCACTCCCTGAGTGAGAGGATGTGACCAAAGCCCCTTGTGGCTGTGGCAGCAGGAGATGTCTCTGGAAATGGCTCTTCACCTGCTCTGCTGAGTCACAGGGAGCTGAGGAGGGAGAGGGGTTGATGACACCCATCAGGGTGTTCCCTCGGGGGACAGTGACACACCTAACCCCAGCCCTGCCACCAGAGGCTGTGCTGCTCCGTTCTGCAAACACACCCAGCCCCTGGGTACCCCAAACTTGGTATCTGGGGCTGGGACCTGCTGGGAAGGCAGGAGGAAGAGGAGTGACTTCATCCACTGCTCTCCAGAGGAGCCAAACCGCTGCCTGGGGTCCCAGAGAGTCCAGGGAGGAGGGGACAATGTGTGCTGGGGGAACGGGGGCCAAACCAGTCCTAGAAGGCAGTGGGGAGTGAGGTGCACTCTGAGGCTCCAGCCTAGCACATCCCAGGCTGGGGATCCCTCCCTTGCGCTCCTCGCAGGCACAAGAACAGGCTCAGATTTCCGGCGGGAGCAGCATCCATGCCGGGCACTGGGAAGGGGATGCTCCCTGGGGATGTGCTGCCACACCCTGACCGTGGCCGTTGCCTTGCAGGACAGGTGCCTGAGGAGGAGGCGGGGCAGAACGGGCAGAGCCGCGGCAGGGGGCTGCCCAAGGCCGTGTGCATGAACGGCACGGAGCCGGGGCAGCTGAGCACCAGGGCCAAGGGCGAGCGCCGGGCCAGCGCCTCCTCCAACCCCTCCCGCAAGGCCTGCTCTGCCAGCAGCAAGATCCGCAAGCTCTCCACCTGCAAGCAGCAGTGAGCCCTGCCCAGGTACTGCTGGGGCTCCCTGGGGTCTGCCCGAGGCGGTGGGGGGACGTCTGAGCCTGCCCCAGCCATGGGCAGGGGGAGGGAGTTGAGGAGTGTTCTGTAGTCTGGGTCCTGAGCATCCCTCTGCAGAGTCCCTGGTACCCAAGGACTGGATCTCCTGCGGTGCTGGGGGGTGCAGAGCCCAGGGGACCCCTGCTTGCTCTGCTCTGCTCACCTGGCTCTGCTCTATTCTGCCCTATCATGTGAGGTGCTCTAGTGATCCCTGTCCCCTCCTGGGCTGTGCCACAACCCCCCTTTCCCTGGCACCTCTGTCCTGCTCCCAGCCTCACCACACACCTGGATGTGGGGAGCACAGATGCTGAGCTCCAGGATGTCCCCATGGACCAGGAGGTGGCCTGTCAGCCATGGCCAGGCCACTGCCATGCCCAAGCCACTTCCAGGGGAAGCTGAGCCCACTCCCTGCTTCCCCCCCTCCTTCCGGCTCCTTCCTCCCCAGCTCCGAGCGCTGTCCCCTCCTTCCCACCCCTCATTCATAACGGAGCCAGCAGTGACTCATGTTCAGCCTCATCCGCCCCCGGCCTCATGCTCGTCACAGCGCTGCTGGGGCTGAGCTCTGTTATCTCCTGGATCACGACCAGCTTTGTGGTGTGAAAAAAGCCCGAAATAAAAGCCGGATCCTCCCCCTGCAGCTGTCAGAGGCCCGTGGCAGCTCCATCTTTAATTCATGGGGGCAGTGAGTCACCTGCGGGGAGTCAGTGCAGCCGGAGCCTGGGATGGGGCTCCCCGGACCTGCTGCTCCTCCTGCCCCTTCCTGCTCAGATGCTGCTGGAAGGGGAAGCTCCACGAGGGCTGGGTCACTCCCTCCCTTAGCCTAGAAACCTTTGGAAGGAAGGGAATGCTCCCCTCCTTGGCATAAATGACATTCCTTGGCATGGTTTTCTCCTCAGGGTTTTGCTTTGGGCAGGTCGGGGCTCACCTGGCTGAGGGACCATGTTCTGTGGGAGCCCCCAAAACCTTCCAGGGACAGCACAGGGATAGCAGGGTGCAGGGTGCAGGGCAGGAGCAGAGCCAGCAGCCCAAACTGGGCACCTCCTGCCTTCCCTAACCCACTTCTCTATGTTCTCCCCACAGCACCCCCAGGCCTGGGCCAGCCTGCGTCCCCCTCCTCACCCCAGCTCTGCCTCTCTCCTGGGACTGGACTGTGCTTGCAATCCAAAAGGAAACCAGAGGAAACCAACCAAGGAGCCCCCCTTCCCTCCCTGCACCCCCTGCTCCGGCCAGCGCCAGGACACTGAGCTGCAGTGGCCAGACCTTCCCCGCCGGACACCTGGAATCTGAACTCTGCAGCTGCCAGGACGCTGCCCCCCTCCCCCCAATCACTCTTTGCCAATCAAGACACTGATTCTGTTTTCAATTTTGCGATGGGAAGGGTGGGATGGGGGGTCGGGGGGGTGGGACCCTCCCCCTCCCCCCTGCCGGGCCCCCCCCGGCCATGTAGAGTCGTGCAAAGCCATTGCCGTGCACTTTATGTTTTAGACTACTGTTATATATTATATATTTTCCTCTTCTTTTTTTTTTTTTTTTGGGTTTTGTTTATATTTGCAGTATATTTAGAGATTCCTACACATCGTGATGTGTTAAAATAAACCAGATGAGGAAAAAAAAAACCAAAACAGGTATTAAGACAAAGCAGAACTCTATTACACCTGCATGCTGCACGGGGGCTTGGAGGGGCTCAGAAGGGAACAGGGCCCAGGAAGGGCTCAGAGCTTGGGAAGAATCTGGGCTCTGAAGGGATCGGGGCACTGGCAGCCAACTTGGCTTTTTTTGGCTTTTTTTTTTTTCTTTTTTTCCCCTTTTTTTTCTTTTTTTTTAAATTTTTTTTTCTTTTTTAAAGAAAAATAAAGTGAAAACAGCAGGTGGGTTTCATGTGCTTCCTCCTGCAGCAGGCAGGGTCGGGGATACGACCAGCCCCTCCTCCTTTTCCTTTTGGAGGTTTGCCCCCCAGGCAAACCCTACACTTGTGGGGCAATGCCAGGCCCAGACCCCCCCACTACACAGCAGGCACCGTCCCGGGGGGGCAGAAGGTAAGAAAAGAGAGACCTCACAGTTGGTTTTTGTTTTTCTTCTTTGTTTATAGACTTAAAAACGCAGAGGTGATGGAGGGAGGGCTTTGGGCAGAGCCTGCGCAGAGGGAAGGGGCAACCTGGCCTCTACTCACATGCAATGGGGGTTTGGGGGGGCCCTGCCTGTTCCCCCCCGGCTGCCAAATCCCAGGTGCCACCGCCACGGCTGGGCAGGGGCAGTTTTTTTTCTCTTTTTCACCCATCCGTTGAAACACAAATAAAATCCCAATAAAAAGCGAACACCCCACTCCCGCCCCCCGCGGAGCAGCAGCCGCCTCTGTAAAAATCAATAAATATCCTTGAGCCCCCACTGAGCTCCGGGGGTGCTGGGGGGGACACTGGGGACCACCCACAGCCCACGCTGGGGATGCGCCCGCTCTGCTCTCACCCTGAACCCTGGGCCGGGGGGCAGCACCAGGGGCACGCACCGGGCAGCCCCCACCCCTCCGGGGGGCATTTTTGGGGTCCCCGGGGCCGATCCTGCCCCCCCAGCCCTTAGGCTGCCACTCTGGGGCTCCCCAGGAGGTGCTTAAGCCCCTCAAGAATCCCCCCTGGCCCAGGCCCCCTGCTTCCAGTTTAGATCCCAGGCTCCCTGCAGATCTTTGGGGGGAGGTTTGGGATTGAGGAGGTGACTCCCCCCTCTCCAAATTACCCCCTGGCCAAGGTGGCACCGCAGCATCCCCCGGAGCGAGGACACCCAGCTCCGGCCCCTTCCTGGCGGGGACATTCCCGGCCGGACGAGAGGCTTATTGCTTGTAAAACCACGGAGAGAGGGGAGAGCGGAGGTGCCACGGGGGCTCAGGGGCGTGGGGGCTTCAGCAAAGTCCCTCAGCGCTGACCCCCGGTCCAAGCTCGGCTTCTCCTCCGCGCCCCGACTCTCGGGGCTCCCCCAGCCCGGGCCCTTGCTCCCGGGAGCCGGGGGGCTCGGCCATCCCACGCTACCGGACCCCCCCTCTGTGGGGGTACAGTCAGGTGCCCCCACGTGCCCTCCTGGCCTGGGTCGGGACCCCCTTCCCGCACCGGACATCCCGCACCGGCAGCAGGAGGGGATGGAGCCCCGAACCCTGGTGGGGGCCGAGCCCCCCTGTGCCGGGGTCTCTCCCCCTCACACCGGGCCTAGACCGTGCCGTGGTCGGGGGGGACATCACTGGCCGCCACAGCCACCGCGCACTCGGGGGTCTCTCTCTCCGCCGCTTTCCTCAGGTGCCCATAGAGCCGCTCCTCCAGCCCGCCGGCGATCTTGTCCATCAGCTCCGAGCCGGAGCCCAGCCCCAAGCACCTCCCGGGGCCGGGGCAGTCATCGTCCTCAGGGGGCTCGGAGCTAGCCCTGGGCTCTGGAGCTGCCTCTCCGGGCTCCTCCACGATCACCTGGATCTCGGGGTCGGGCAGCGCCGGGGCAGGCGGGACCCCATCGGCCGCCTCGGCCGCCTCCTCGTCGCCGGCGCTGACGATGCGGGGCAGGGGGCTGTGGAATCGGGAGTCCAGCGGGTAGTTGGCGCTGTCGCCGCGGCGCAGGGGCGTCCGGTGCCGCTCCAGCGCCGGGTACCGCACGCCGGGGTCGCTGAACTGCTTCGTGTGCTGCCACTGCTTGCGCAGGTGGGTGCGGGAGCGGTGCTTCCCCCGCAGCGGGGACTCGTCGAACTGGGGGTCGTGGCGCACGAAGGCGTTGAACAGCGCGTCCGTCTTCTCGTCGATGCTGTAGTCCCGCCGGGGCAGCCCCTCCCGCCCCGGGAACATCTGCCCGTACGGGGACCAGGCCAGGGGGCTGTGGGGACGGAGGTGTCCCCCACCCGCTGCGCCCAGGGTCGTGCTCCCCCCTCCCTCCCTCGTCCTCATCTTCCTCCTCCTCCTCCGGCTCCCGGCCCTCGAAGCTCTCGAAGATGGTTCCTTTCCGCCCGGCGCTGGTGAAGCAAATGCGCTTCTCGGAGGCCGTCTGGTCCTTGGGGGGACCCTCCTCGCCCCCTCGGCTGGGCGCCTCGATGGAGGCGTAGCCACTGTCCATCTGCAGCAGCTTGCGGGTGCCGGACTCCGACTCCTCCGCTTTGGGCCGACCCCAGAACTTCTCCTCGGGGCCTTCAGCCTCGTCCAGGGAAGGGGAGGGGCAGGGGGGCACGCCGCTGGCGGAGGAGACGCTGTCCCCGCCGTCGCTGCGCACCGAGTCCTGGTCGTTGCTGCGCTCGGAGGCCGCGTACAGCTCCAGCGAGGCGCGCAGGCTCCAGATGTCATGGTAGGCGCTGGGCTGCTCGGGCACGCCGGGCTCGCCGGGGCTGCCCGCGCCCCCCTCGCCTGGCTCTAGCCTGCGGGCACCACCCCGGTGTCACGTCAGGGAGCGGCCAGAGCCCGCGGGCAGCGCGCAGGGATATGCAGCCCGGCCGCTGCAGGCTCCACAGCAGTGCCACGGTGCCACCCGCTCCTCCATGCTGTCCCCACCACCGTGCCCATGCCCCAACCCAACCTCCCCATCACCAGACCCCTCCCCCAGACCCGGTTGCCCCACTAGAGCCGCAGAGGTGGGAGCCCCCCCATGCCCAGGGCAGCGCGGGGTCCCTCGGTGCCTTCCCGGTGCCCACCCCCGTCCCCTCTTATCTACTGAAAAATACCTGCCGAGAGAGGGTGGGGGGCTGGCGGGGGAGGGCAGGAAGGGGCCCCCCGCGGGGTGGAAGGACACGTCGTCCGTGTGGGCAATGTACTGGATGATGTCGGTCTGATGGGGGTCCCGATCCTCCTGGTCCATGCTCTCGCTGGCTGCCCGCTGCCTCTGGAACTGCCGACGCTTGGGGGACCCTGGGGGTGCATGGCAGGGCTGGGGGAACAAACCCAACGGGCACCCCCAGCCCCCCACCCACACATGTCCAGCACCCTGCCCGGCCCTGCGGGGCCCCTCGCTGACCCCACCTCTGGTGTCCAGGCTGGACGCCCGCTGGGTGCTCTCCAGCTTCCACTTCTTGATCCTGAAGTAGGGGCTGGCCCCGTCCAGGCTGGCGTGGCGACGCAGGCGGGTGAAGAACTGCAGGACGGTGCCCTGGGGGGGGGTCGGGGGGTGCTCCCCGGGGCCGGCACTGCCCGCCCCAGCCGCCTTCCCACTCCTGGGTGCTGCTGTGAACTGGGGGGTGGGGGGGGGGCCGTGAGTGCTCGCTCGGACCCAAGCATGGCCCCCCAGCCCCCCCGCATCCCACTCGGCTCCTTTGTCCGCTCAGCAGAGCTGGGCTGCAGCAGATGCACAAAAGTCCCCCGGGGCAGGGACGAGGCGGGGGGGCAGAGCCTGCTTCTCTCCCTGAGCTCTGGCACGGAGCAGGGGGGCTGGGATGGGATCTGGGCGAGGAGGGAGGGAGCAGGACAGGACCCTTGGGGCTGTGCAGTCTGGGAGCCACTTCCCCGGCCCAGTCCCGGCCCCCGCGCCTGCACTCACCGAGAGCCCCTCCCCGGAGTCGGAGGAGGCAGACGGGCTGGCCTCTGTGAAGCTGGTGTCCACCGTGGAGTTGTAGGTGTCCCCGGGCAGGGCAGAGCTGGGGCCCACGGCATGGCTGGGGAGCACTGGCCGGGGCAGGGCCCCCGCGGGGGGCTGCAAGGCAGAGCACGCTCAGGGGGTCTGCACAAGGGTGGGGACCAGGAGGGGCCCCTACACCCCAGGACCTCCTGTCTCTACTTCCAGCAATGCCCTCAACTCCGACCCTGGGCCCAGCGGTGCCGCCCTGCGGTGCTGCAGGATGTCCCCCTCGGGCGCTGGGGGCTCACCTGGAAGATGGCGAGACCAGGCTTGGGCGGGGGCAGGCGGGGGGTCATGGCCAGGCTGTTCTCGCTGGACTCGCACTCGTGGATGGTGACAATCTTGAGGGCAGGCGGCGGGAGGTGCAGGTGGGTCAGGCGGGCGTTCTTCAGGTGGTGGAAGTCCCCCTCTGTCAGTGTGTACCTGTGGGACAGCTGGGTCAGGAGGGGCAGCCCCAACCCCCTGCCCCCCCGCTCAGCCCAGAGCTTCACCTCCTCCCCTTCTCCTGGGTCTTCTTGCCCTGTTCAAAGAGCGCAGCCTCGTTGAAGGAGACGCGCCGGGCAGTGGAGGAGCTGGAGGACAGGAAGCGCTCGCTCTCCGCATCCCGGTAGCTGGAGGACGACAGGCACTCGGGGTCCTCTGCTTTGCCGGTGATATCTGCAGAGAAGGGGGTCAGCAACCAGCTCCCCCCACCGTGGTGCACCCCAGCTTCCCCAGCTGAGGCTTGGCAAACTTGATGTACTCATGGCCTCAATGCCAGCCCGGAATTCCCTGCTCACGGCAGCCAGTCCTGCTCCGCAGCCAGGGATGGACAATGGAGGGCACAAGGGGTGTGTGGTGGTCACTGCAGCGGGGCTGGGGGCTGCACCTTGGCAGGGGAGGGCCCAGGATCTGCCCCAACCCCTCCCTGGAACCTGGGATGCAGCTGGGGGTGTCAGCGCAGCACTCGGGTCACTCACCCTGTGCCTGCTGCGAGTCATCCAGGTAAGTGGTGTTGGTTTTCTCGGGGTCATCGCTGGCTCTGCGGGGGGAGCAGGGTCAGAGGTGCCCCCGACCCTCCTCGCGGTGCCACACACCCCGGGCACAGCGACGTCACCCCTTTGCCCACCTGGAGTGCCGGCGGTCGGCCTCGCAGCAGCGGCGGCAGATGATCAGGATGCCCGAGAGCAGGACCAGAGTGCCCCCGATGAAGATGGAGAGCAAGGCGAGGAGCAGCACGTACCCATCCTGAGGGGACACCTCGCCGGGCACCGCCTGTCCGGGGCCGATGAGCTGAGCCGCGGGGACGCGCTGGGGGAGACCCTGGCCCACCCCAAACCTGCCCCCGCCGCGCTGACGCCAGCGCTGCTCCCCAGAGCCGCCGCGCCCCCCCACCCCCCGCCGCCCCCGGGCCCTGCCTGCACCAAGGCAACGGCAGCCGGAGGGGCTGAGCCGCCCGCAGCCCCCGCGCCGAGCGGGAGAGGGAACGGGGTTGGGGATGGGGACAGCGACAGGACCCCCAACCCTGCCCCACCGCGGGGGTCGGTGCTCGTTCCCCTGCCCGGGGGAGAGAGGCTGATGCGGCAGCAGCCCCCAGGCCCCTGGACCCCCAGCACCCAGAGCATCCCAGCGGTGCACAGGGCACTGAGAGCTGTCACCCGCTCCCAGCACTGGCAGAGCAGGGGGTGACAGCGGGGCTGCTGCCGTCCCCAGCCGAGGGGAGACGCAAGCCCCACGGCAGCCACGAGAACCCCACAGCTCCCAACATGCATCCCCCCCTCCCGCGGCGACCCCGAGGCTGGCGGCGTGGGGAGGGGCGGCAGAGACAGGCAGGACTCACCGTGGCGCTCTCGGTCGCGTTGTCCCAGGGTGTTGGGTCATCGCTCATGGTCTGTCCCGGCCCGAGCGTGTCCTGGGGCGGGGGGAGACAGAGGGAGGCACCGGCCGGGACGGCGGGGCCGGGCCGGGGGGAGCGGCGGCTGCGGCTCCTGCCCGGCCCCTGCCCGGCACCGCGGTGCGGAGCTGCCGGGAGGGACCGGGAGGGAGGGACCGGGATGGAGAGATGGAGGGAGGGACCGGGATGGAGGGATGAAGGGAGGGTGTGCTCAGGGGAAGGATGAAGGGATGGAGGGTGTGGTCAGGAGCGAAGCAGGGATGGACGGATGGAGGGAATGGAGAGGAGGGGGCAGAACCGCCGCCCCTCCCCAGGGAGCCCCTCACCCCCGCCGAGCACAGTCGCCCCTCGCGCCCAGCCCCAAGACTCGCGTGGGCACAGAACCCACGGTCCCCACACGCGGCTGGGGCCGGAGCCCCCAAACGGTGGCTGGTGCTGGTGGCCAGAGCCGGCCCGGAGGATGAAGTCCCTGCTCCGGGTCCGAGGTGACACCGCGCTGCCGTCCCCGGGGGCCGAACGCAGCCCCAGCCCCGCCGCCGGGGGACCCCCCTGCCCGCGGAAGCTCAGGGGGAGCCGCGCCGGGGGCTCCCGGCAGGGACGGGGGCAGGTGGCCGCCCCGCAGCTCGTGGCGTGGGTGTCGCCGGAGCACGACGGGTGACGCTCGTGAGTCATCCCGAGAGCGGCTCCGTCACCGGGCTGTCCGCGCGGGGGGGACACCGCGGGGGCCGGGCTGGGCTCCTGAGCACCGAGAGCCTCCGGGACAGGGGTCCCACTCCCCTCCGCGGTATCGGCCCTGCGGCCTTTGGGGACCCGGCGGGGACCTCGTCACCCTCCCGCATATCCGGCCCTTCCCGGGGGCTGCCGAGCTCCAGCTCCCGTGTGTCCCCTCCGTGTGTCCCCAGGCTGCTGAAGGGGCTGAGCCTGAGCTGGGTGGGTGATGCTGTGTCGGGGACCCCCGGAGCGGGCAGGGGTTGGCACTTGGAAGCCGCTCAAAATAAGGTCAGTGAAAAATGTGAATGGAGCCCGTGAAGGGGTGGGGACTGTCACTCGTGGGGACAGCGCAGGGGTGGCCGTGTCGCAGCTGGCTGTGAGGGACGGTGATGGCTGAGGGCATCACTGTCACAGGTCGGGGTACCAATCCCTTGGATTGACATTGGGGTCTTGGGGGCATCCTGAGGAGAAGAACCCCCTGCCCACACCGGCCCTCGGGCATCTCCAAGCTGGTGCGATGCAGCACGAGATGAGGGAACCCATCCTGCGACCCCCAAGAAAGGGTAAGGGGATGTGGGCTTCCGACCACATGGGGGGGACCCCAGGCGAGGGGGTGGGGCGCCCCACGGGCGGGATCCCTGTGGGGCACCCTCAGGCCCGAGCCGGGGGAAGCGGGGAGCAGGAAGAATGTCCCTCCTGTTCCCCATCATGGAGGAATCCTGTCTCCATGGCGACCCGACAGGAACAGGACGGCCATTGTCTGGAGGAGGGGGCCGGTCCCCGGGCTGTCCCCCCCGAGGGACGGGGCGGGGGCTCGGGGTCGGGGGACCCCGCTGGTGCCGCGCCTCCGCACGTGGGAAGGGGTGCGGGGGGCGGGCCGGGGTTGCGCCCCACGCGTGTGTGAGACCCACGGGGTCCGGCTGGACCGTGGCTGGGCTGGGGGCGTGGGGGGACCCGCTCTGCCCCCTGTGACTGCAGCCCCGCAGGGATGCAGTCAGGGATGTGGGGCGGGGATGGGATGGAGGCAGGGATGCGGGATTCAGGCAAGGATGCGGGATGCAGGCTGGAATGTGGGGCAGGGATGGAGACAGGGATGTAGGATGCGCGATGAGGGATGCGGGCAGGGATGTGGGTCACGGGTAAGGGATGCAGGCAGAGCTGATGACAGGGCTGGTGACAGCGAGGCAGGAGCCACCGGGACCTCCACGGGCGGCAGGGCATGATGGTCTCCCCTCGGCCGGGCCGGCTCCCTGAGTCGCGATAGGGGCTGTCGCGAGGCGGCGGAGCCAGACACTCACCTACAACCGAGACCGGGGCTCCATCGCCGCCGCTGCGCTCGGTGCGGCGGGGCGGCCCCGGGATTTATGAATGAACCGGAGCCGCCCCCGCGCGGCGCGGGCGTCACGTGGGGACAGGGGCTGCCCCAGCCCCAGCCCTGCCTGCACCAGCCCTGCCTGTCCCACCCGGACCCCCTGCTCCCCTGCCTGCCCCTAACTCCTGCCCCTAACTCCTGCCTTCGTTCTCCCCGTGCCCCTGCCTGCACCTCTGCCCGTACTCCTGCTTTTATTCTGCACCTGTCTGCCCAGCCCTGACTACAGCGCTGCCTGCTCCAGCCCTGACTGCTCTCCTGCTTGCATCCTTGCCTGCATCCCTGCCTGCTCCAGCCCTGCCTCCATCCCTGCCCTCACATCTGCCTGCATCACCCTTACCTGCATCCCTACCTGCACCAGTGCTTTTTGCATATCCCTGCCTGCATCCCTGCCTGCACCACCCCTGCCTGTATCTCTGCCTGCATCCCTGTCTCACCTCCCTGTCTCCATCCCTGCCCGCAGCCCCCGAGCCGCCGGGGCGCGGCCGGACCGGGGGCCGGAGGTGCTGCGGTCCCTCCGTGCGGAGGCGGAGCGGAGCCCCCCCCAGCAGCACGGCGCTCGGCAGCTCGGCGGGAGAGACTACAACTCCCATAAGGCCAGGCGGTGCGCCGTGACGCTTTTCCTCCGCGGGCGGCACGTGGGGCGCGCCGGGAGCTGTGGTCCTGTGCCGTCCCGGCCTGCCCCGCGCCGCCGCCGCCGCCGCCGCCGCCGCCATGGCCGCGATGTTCTGCGCCCGCCGCCTCCTCCGCCTCGCCCGCCCCGCGCTGCCGCCGCCCCCCGCCCGCGGCTATGCCGATCCCGCCGGCGGCCCCGCTGCCATGGCCTTCACCTTCGCCTCACCCACACAGGTACGCCTGCCCCGGCCCCAGTCTCTGCGCCCCCGCCGCCGCCCCGCCCGGTGTCTGTCCTGAGGGTCGGGGGCGGGCGGGACGCGGCCGGTGCTGCCGCCCCCGCGGGGCTGCACGTTCCCGGGGGCTCTGCGGTTCCCGGGGCTGTCACAGCACTGTCGCCGGGCTGACCTTGGCCCTGACCTCGGGCCTTGCCCGCCTGCCCCAGCCGCTGGCTCCCCGTCGCGGGTCCCGGGCCCTGCCTGAGGCCGGTCCAGCGCTCCCGGCCCCGCTGTGCCCGCCAGGCCCGCGGCGGGACACGGCCCGTCCGCCCCCAGCGGGGCCGCCGCTGGCCCCGGGGCAGGGCGGGCTGGCGCTGGGGACAGGGACAGCCCGGCAGCGTGGGCCGCAGCGGGGACGGCAGCTCAGGGCTCCCCACGCGCTTCCCAGGCTGTGCCGGCGCCTCTCGCCCACTCCCGACTCTGTGTCTCCATGTGCCGCCTCCCTGCCGTGCCCCTGGGAGCTGCGAGCGCTTCCCCACTGCCTTTGCCAGGAGCAGTGCTCTGGAGCTAGCACGCTGTGCAGGTGCAGCCTGTCCTGGGCACACCTGGGCGTGCTGAACCTGCCAGGAGCTGGGCTGCTCCCTCGGGATGGGCTCTTCCCTGGGCTCTCCATGCCTCCATCCCGAGTGACTATGTCCCTTTGCCCTCTTCATCCAGGTGTTTTACGACGGTGCCAATGTAAAGCAGGTGGATGTGCCCACGCTGACAGGCTCCTTTGGCATCCTGGCATCCCACGTCCCCACGCTGCAGGTGCTGCGGCCAGGTGTTGTCACAGTTCACGCTGAGGATGGCACGGCCACCAAGTACTTTGGTGAGCGAGGCAGGAGGAGCTGGGGAGGAAAGGTGTGCGTGGGGATGGTGTTCTTGGCACTTTCACAAGGCTCTGCCCATCCAGGTGTGGCCTGGTGCACTTCCAGGGATTTCTGCTTTCCCAGCCTGCCAGGAGCTGCTGGAAGCTGCACTGGGAGCCGTGGTCTGGGTCAAGTCTTGGTTCTGCCCAAGCTCTGTGGGAGCAGCTGCTGCTCCAGCTTGCTTTGGGGTGGCAGCTGAGTCCCTGAATGCTGGAAATGTGACAGGAGGGGGCTGAGGGTTTGTTTTGGAAAGGGTGGTGGGGATGCCAGGGCTGAGCCCCTCTGGCAGCCCTGGCTGACCCACCCCACATTGTGCCTCGCAGTGAGCAGCGGCTCTGTCACTGTCCACGCCGACTCCTCGGTGCAGGTGCTGGCAGAGGAGGCAGTGACCATGGACATGCTGGACCTGGCTGTGAGTACCCAGAGATTTCACAGCCCTGGGCTCCCTCCCTGGTGAGGATTTGCCCCCCTTCTCTGCTTTGGGGTCCTTGTCTTTGGAGCTTCCTATGCCCAGAACCCAGCATTGTGCCTGCACCCCCACTACATTTTGGGATTAGAGGCTTGGGGCTTCTTCCCGGTGAGCTCTTTGGAGAGAGGGAGCTCTGCACTTGTAAATCTCCATACTGGTTCCCACTCCTTGGACAGACACTGACCTTGTCCTCACCTCCAGAACAGCTTTTCTCTGCTGATAAGGTGTCTGGGGCCAGCACAGCTGTGTCTGTAGCTCTGTGGGGCTGCCAAGTCAATGGGTCCTTGGCATCCATATGAAGGGCCAGTGGCTGCAGGGGAGGGAGGGAAGGACAGTCCCCTCTCCTGCAGTGTCTCCCAATGACACACATTCTTTGTGCCCTCGTCTCCAGACTGCTAAATCCAACCTGGAGAAAGCTGTGTCAGAGATGGCAGCAGCGTCCGATGAAGCTGCTAAAGCAGAAGCTCAGATTAAAGTAGAAGCTAATGAAGCCCTGGTAAAGGCTCTGGAGTAAATCCAGGTGAGGTTCACCTGCAGCCTGGCTGAGAATCCAGACCTGCTCTAGGGCCTGCTGGGGTGAGCAAGGGATCTGTCTTGCTTCTGGGGAGCAGTGACCACAGCTGTCCCTTGCCAGGGTCAGGCTTCAGCTCATGGGGGTCCTCAGCTCAGAGCCAACCTGGGGCTGAGCTGGGATGAGCTGTAGCACCCTGGGGTCCAACCCTGACACTCTGGGGTCCAGCCCAGCTGTGACACTGGAGTTCAGCCCTGAGAAGGGTGGTGCTGGGACAGACTGGGAGCTGTGGTCACTGCTGGGACCTCGCTGGCCCCACTGGGACTGGCCATATCTGGGGTCAGCTCAGGGGCAGAGGGGAGATGCTGGGCCCCACAGGGAGAGCAGCATGTGATCTCTGCCCCACGTGCTCCCACTAAAGACAAACAGCTTCAGTCTCAGGGGAGGTGAGGCCAGGCTCTTACCTTGTGGCCTCTTTTTGCTCTGCCCTCCACAGACTGTGCCTTATCCCTTCCCTTCCCACGTGCTGGCAGCTGGGAGGTGCAGCAGCTTGTGCTGTGCAGGGCTGTGAGTCACTGACAGCCTCCAAAGGCTCAGCCCCTGATCTCTGGTCCGGGTGCTCTTTGGTCCTAGAGAGCTGGTGGCTCGTGTTTACTCACTGCAGTTGAGCAGCTGGAGTGGGGCCAAGTCCTGGGCTTGGGATCCTTGGCCCAGCCGAGCCCACCCCATTCTAACCCAACCCCACTTTGTATTTTGCAGGAATCCCACTGTGGATGCAGAATTCCCAACCTGTCCCTGTTCTGCTCCCCAGGATGTACAGATGGAACGGGACAAATGGAGGTGGAGAAATGGTTCTGATCAATTAAAAGGAAATGTGACCCCCTCTTGTGGCACCTCTCCTTCTTCCCAGGCAGCAATTGCAGCTGGAGCCAGGAGCAGTTCCCAGCTCCTGCCCCAAGGCAGATTCACCCTGGGAAGGGGTCACCAGCACTGCCCTGGGGTTTGGCTGGGCATTCCCAGGGAACACTCACCCCTGGGAGGTTCATCATCATCAGACAGGTTTATAATCCCCTCCCTGTGCTCCAGCCACCTCCATTTCCAGTAACCACTTGGACAGCAGGATTTCAGCAGCACAGGAGGAGCACAGCTCTGTTCCAGAGCTGTCCGGTGCCAGCTCCCTGCCCCAGCACTGGCTCTTCCTCAGCCTCCTGGCTGCAGCGCTGCAGGAATCCACGTTGGCACGGCACAGTGCTTCCTACAGCTGGACCGCAGCTGCTGGGCTCTGCCCCACCCCTGATGCTGCCAGTGGCACTTCCCCTGCTCCTGCAGATGGGCTTGGTGTGGAGAGGGAAGCAGATGCTGTGCATGGTGGGAATCTTTCCTGCTTCTGTTCGTGCTGAGGATGGCTGGAGCTGCTCTGCTGAGCTTGGTCCTCACTGGGTCCCCCCATCTGAGGAGAACACCCGGGGTTCTTCAGGGCTCCTCACAGCCCAGGGAAGCAGGAAGGGCTCGCTGGGCTGTGGCACTGCTGGGAAGGGGCGGGTTTGGGCGAGGGGGCGGCTCTGCCTGTGCCAGGCATCCGGGATGTGTGTCCTGTGTGTCCTGCAGCACCAGCTGCTGCCGGGCCCCTCGCTCCATGCCACCCTCCCACGCCTTCCCAGAGGGATTTCGGGTTTCCACTGCTGTGCAGAGCTTCCATCCCTTCCTCTGCATGGCTCTAATCCCCTTTTCCCTGCAGTGTTCCAGCCGGGGAAGGTGCGTTGGCTGCCTGTGAGGTCAGCGCTGGCCTCCCGCGGGCCCCGCGCGGCTCCCGGAGCAGGGCACGGCTATTTTCAGCGCTGCCACCCAGGATGTAATCTTGGCTGCCTCCCCTTCTCACCGCCACCTCCTCCCCCTCCTCTCACTCACTCTGTCTTTCTCTCCCCCCCCTTCACAAGTGATCAAAAATAGAGCCCGTGGTGTTAAATTTCTCACTCTGTGGCTTATTAAAAGCCTCCGAGTGCCTGACGCGGAGCCTATTTGAAGCTCAGCCGACTTCCAGCTCCTGAGCTTGCTCCAGTGCCTTTTCCCCTTCTCCTCTCATTCCCTTTTTTTTTCCTTAAAGGTCAGACTTTGCACCAAGCATGAGCAAAGCTTCAGAGTCAGAGATGTGCTAATTAAAACATCTTGGGAATTACTGGGGCTGGCCGGCTCCCTTCCCTCTCCTGCTGCCCCTCTGTGTCCCCAGCTGCTATTTCGGCTGCGTGAGCCTCCCCCGGCACACGCAGCCGTGCTGACGGAAGGTGGCTGCCTTGGGTTTTTCATCTAATGGAAGAGCGTTGGCGAGGCCGGGAAGCTGGGGAAACGGCCAGCTGCTATTTTTAGGATGGGAAAAAAGTGTCTCCGTCAGCGTCCTCTCACCAGCTCTTCCCACTGCCTCCCGCCAGCGCCGGGGGAGCTGGGGGGGTGAGGGATCCGGTCCTGCCCCCCTCGCAGGGTGCTTTTGGCCCGGTGCTCCGCAGCCTGACGCCTGCTGGGACTTGTAGGCTGTGTTTGGGGGGAGCAGTGAGGGACCCTTCCATGTGCAGAGACCCTGGGGATGGGGCCTCATGGATGCGAGGACGAGGTTTTGTCCTGAGCCAGGATGGGAGCAGCAGTGGGCAGGGACTGTGGGTGTCTGGCTGGTGGCCTCATAGCCCTGCTCACCCTGAGCTGCACTTTTGGGGGTGCAGGGCCTGTGTGGGTGATTCTCTGCGTTCCTCCACATTCCCAGCCCAGCCTGCTCCCTGCAGCCTCGGCTCTGAGCCCCTCACCTCTGCCTCCAGCCCTTCCCCTCCCTGCTCGTTGTCAGGCTCTGCAGAGCCACGTTCTCCTCCTTGGCTCCCGCTGCCCATGCCAGAGCCACCATCAGTCACGTCCTGCTATGTGCCACGAAAATGGCCTGAGTTGGTGCAGGGGATGTGTGGCTGCAGCTGCTCCAGAGGAAAAGCCCTTTCCTGTCCCTGGCTCCCTGTGCAGGTGCTGCAGGGATGAGTCCAGCTTGGGGGCAGGCACGGAGGTGGGGGGCAGCCCTGGTGTGGGTCATGATGTGATTCAGGAGGTGACTCTCCCTCCTCTCCCCACACGCCACATCAGCCTGCATTGTGACTCCAGTGTGGCACTTTCCTGTCCCTGGAGTGCTGGCCTTGGGGCATGGCAGCCTCCATCCGTGTTTTCTGCCTCTTTTTGGGGTGGAGGGTGCTGAGGTGCCCCTGCCTTTGGGTCCCTGCCTCTGCTGGGGCCATGCAGGACCGGCAGCATCGGCAGTGTGCTGGTGCTATTCCCGTGAGCCTGGGACCTGTTTGTCTCCGGCTTTGGGCTGGGACGTGGTGGGTGTGAGAGGGGAAGGGCTGCCCGGAAGGTGGCGGGAGAGGGGGGAGGGCTGGTGTTGCCCTCCTCCCCCCTTTCCACCCAGGGCTCTCGCCCATGACTCGCATCCTCTGCTGCCAGATGGAGGGTGGGGAGCGGGGCCGGGAGCGCTCGGAAAGTGAAGCATCACGGATTCTGCCGGCGGCGTCTCTTCTCCGGGGGATGATTTCCGAGACGGGCCGGGTCCTGCCAGGCCAAATTTCCCGGTGCTGGCGGCCCTCCCTGCATTTGGCCGCGTGGCATTTCCCTGTCCCACCCAGTCCAGAATGCAGGCGAAAGGTTCCAGCTCTCTTCTCCCTGCAGGAAAAACAACCCCAAACCCCACCGCAGCCCCAGGAAGCCCCGCTCCCGCCGGGCTGACTCATGCGGCAGAGCCGCCCCTTTCCCTGCCCAAACCCTGCCGCGTTGGGGATCCTGCCTGTCCCAGCTGCTGCCCCGCACCATCGGTGCCCACCCTGCAGCATCAGGGTGGGCATACAGAGGCTGCCCCCACCCCTCACACTCCCAGGGGTAGCAGGATGTGGCAGCAGCTCCCTCGGGGTGCCGGGCAGCTCCCTGCCTGTCCCCAAGGTTCTGCAGTGCCTGGGTGCAGACCAGGCCCCCTCCCACCCCCAAGCCCGCGGGTGCTGCCGCTGGCCCTGGCGTGGGAAGGTCAGCGGAGGCTCCACACGCTGCCAGCACAGCCCGGAGTGTCCTTGGGCCACGCTGCCCTTGGGCAGCTTGAAGGCCGAACCCTCACAGCTTCCTTAGCATGGGGGGGGGGGGGGGGGCTGCTGTAATGATTAACCCGCCCTCGTTAATCGTTCCGGCCGGCAGCCTTTTTCCTCTGGGTTTCCAGCTCTGGAAAATGCTCCTTTTCCGACGCCCTCCCACGCACGTGGTCCCCGCAGAGGGAGCATGGCACAGCTCTGGGAAAACCCTGTGGGGAGGAGCGGGACATGGCTCGGGGTCTGGCACCGGGATCTGTCCTGGTGGGGTCCGTCCGTCCCGGTTCTGGGGCTGCTTTGCCTGCAGATGGCGGCGATGCCGTCGGGAGCGTCGCCCCAGCGGCCTCACCCCCAAAATCTGGGCACAGGAGCGAGCGCCGGCGGGCGTTGAGGAGGGCGGGTGTTGCAGCCAGCACGACAGAGCTTGTCATGCTGCTCCCGGGCCAGCAGCCCCGAAGCGCCGCGCCGGCCACGCGGCAAACCTTGGCCCGGGGCGCATTCTCCCTTGGGGAAACTGAGGCACGGATGGGGAAAGCCTCTGGAAGGTGCTGGGGAGAGTGGGAACGGGACAGGGAATCTCAGATCGTGCTGCTGTACTTGCCGATTCCAACCCTGTGTCAGAGCCCCCCGGGAGCTGCCAGAGTCAGGCAGGGGGCGGTGGGGGCGGCGCGCTGCCCTGGGGGTCCCAGGTGCCTTGGCAGGGGCTCGGTGCCCCGTGGCCATGGGCACGGCCCTCGCTCGGGGCGGCTTTGGAGGCCACTCGGGTCTGCTGGAGCTGGCCCAAAGCCGTGGGGGGCCAGAGGGGGTGCGTGGCCCCGTGCGGGGGGTTCCAGCAAAGCCCCCTCCCACCGCCTCCCACCCGGGGCCGTGACCCGCGCGGGGCAGGGGGAGCCCGGGGAGGAAGCGGCTGCCAGCTGGGCTCGACGCCGGCTACAAAGGCGGCCCAGAGAGCCCAGCGGAATGAGGTGGCACCCGTCCAGGTTCCCACGGCGGCCCTGGTGCAGAAAATACACCCGGAGCTGGTGGCGGTTGCCACAGCGATGGGCTGGGTGCCACGCCGTGGAGGGGGGCACGACCCCGGACCCAGGTGTGCCGGCACGGGACCCCGGTGCAGGGCGGTGGGAGCTCCGTGGGGTGGTGGAGCCGGGCGCTGGCAGGGACCAAAGGCTCCTGCCCCGGCTCCCGCTGCCTCCGCCCGCCTTTGATGTGCCGGGACTTCGCCCTTGGTAAAGCTGGGAGGTTCCGAAGGAGTTCCCAGCTGGATCCTGGCATCCAGCACCCAAGTGCCCAGTGCAAGCCCCCCGCGAGCCCTGGGGCTCCATCCGCTCGGTTCTTTTTGCCCCGCTGCAGCCGGGGGCTTGAAGCCCCCGCGGGCTCCTCAGTTCTTGGCGGGGCCGGGAGGAAGCGGCTGCAGCTGGTCCCGGCGCTGGGGCTCTTCCTGGCGGGGCTGGCGCCGGGCTAGGGCGTGGGGTGGGGAGGGCAAGCCGGGGGGGCCGGGGCCGCTACCCTCCAGGATGCCCCGCATGCGGCAGGGAGGGGTCGGCAGCGCTTCCATCCCCACGCCCTCAAAGGCCACCCCTCCGCCGGGTATAAATAGCAGGATTGAGGCCTGGCGTGACACTGGAGTCACTCCTGCCACCACCACTTTGGGTATCTCCCTCCCGCCCTGCGGGACCTCAATGGGGTCATTGTGCGCTGCGGACCCGCAGGGCACGTCCTGAGCAGCTGCTGAGCCTGACCCCGCTGCCTCCCCCACGCGTCGGGGGCAGGGATGGGGCGCGGGGGTGCCCCCGCAGGGTCCCACGCAGGGAGTGGGGCACGAACCTCCTGCTCGCCTTTTCTGCAGCAGGCGAGGCCAGGCGCAGGTGGGCGATGGCTTCGCATCGTCCCGTCCCCACCTGGCCGTGCCGGCCCTGCCGTCCCCTCCCTGCCCGGGCAGCGCCGGCAGCTGCTGTGGGGTAATGACGGGGTGTGCCCGCCCGCCCCGGGCTGCGAGCGGCGCGGGAGGCTCCTGCCACCCAGCAAGACGGGGCCAGCCGGGCGCGGAGCTTTGCTGCCGCAGCCGGCGCGGCCACACCTGTGTGGGCTGAGCGGACCCCGCTCCCACCCGACACCTGCCCGGCCCAACCAGCTCCTTCGCGTCCCGGCCGCCCGCGGACAGGCCGCTGCAGGCAGGGCCCCCCGGGCCAGGCAGGTGCAGGAGGAGGGAGCACACGGAGAGCTGGGGGCGCGCAGAGGACCTGGACGAGTCGGAGCTCCGGGTTCCCGGGAGCTCTGGGGACTAGAGGGGCTGTGAGCCCATTTGTGCCGACGGGATGTCCCCGTCCCTGCTGTCCCCTTCTCACTTCCCCACATTGTGTCCCCCGTCCGGCCCCACATCCTGTCTTGGCAGATGGGCCGCGGCCCCGACCCCAGCCGGCTGCAGCCCCTGTTTCCCAGGTACGGCACCCCAAAGGTGCAGGGTCCTGTGGGGAGCTGCAAAGGAGCTCCCCAGCTCCTGCAAGCTCCTGGGGGGGCGTCGGAGATGCAGCATCTCCTGTGGGCAGAAACCCTCTGACAGGGACAGATGTGAGGTGCTGCATCCGCCTGCGGATGTGAGTGGGTGGGTTCTGGGCAGGGCTGCCTCCCGCGGGCCGGCACCGGCCCAGGTGGCCACGGGCTCTGATGGAGCTGGAGGCTCTTGGGGCAGCCCAAGGTTTAATGAGGGGCTGTCGGGCTCCCTCTGATCCTTCCGCCCATTATCTAATCGGAGCAGTGCATTTAAAGGCCACAGTGCAGGTGAGTCACTTCCCCAGCCGGTGCCTCAGTTTCCCCACAGGTCGGCTGCTGGGATGAGCTGAGCCCGGCTCCTCTCAGCGTGGCTCGGCGCTGGGGAATGCGGCACAGTGGGTCCGGCCCAGGGCTGGACTCCTCCCTCGGCTCTTTGTGACACACCTGGACCCCGGGCATGGAACCTTCCTTGAGGTTCCCTGGGCATGGGACCCCGCTCCAGGCGGAGAGCCCGGCGGTGCTGGGACACCCCAACAGCGGAATGCCCGGCAGTGCCGGGCAGGGGCACCCACACTCCACTCACAGCAGCCTCGTGGCACCCAGCCCATGCCGATGCCACACGGGGTCCAGCTCCCTTTCCCTGTCCGGATTTCCTGCTGCCGTTCCAGAATGGGCCGTGCACCCGGGGGTGATCCCGCCAGCCGGGAACCCATCAGCACCGGTGCCAGGCACGGGAGAAGCAGCAGCACCAGCGGTGCCCCGGTCGCCCCCCCGGTGTCGGGAGGGCCGGGCCGGCAGCTCCATCACCGTAAACAGGAACTGCGGCCGCGGGGGAGCGCGGGGGGCCGGGAAGGGAGGGGGTGCCTGCGCCCATGGCCGGGGTGTGGAGCGTGGGTGTGGGAGCGTGGGTGGGGGTGCAGCACCCACCGGGGCCGAGCGGGAGTGTGTGCACACACGGAGCTCCTGTGCCGGTGTCTGTGTGCGCGGTGAGCACGTGTGGCTGTGCACACGCGTGTGCCCCCTCGGGGGGAAGGGGTTGCACTTGTGTGTGAAGGGACAAGGCCAGGAGGAAGTGCCTCCTCCCGTCCCCATCCCGCCCGAGTCGGGGTTTCCTGGGGCACGTCCTGCCCGCATGAATCCTGTTCCTCCTTCCCTGTTTTGGGGTCAAGGGGTGCCAGCCTTGCAGGGGGGCAGGGATGGCACTGGGCCCACATCAATGCTGTGTGTACCCGTGCTGGGCTAGGGAGCTTCCAGCTCCCCGCTGACCCCTCAAGCTGGGGAGGGTGGAGAAATGCCCGCGGCCCCGCGCTGGCACCGCGCTCCCCGCCCGGGTGAGGTTCCCGCATTCCTGAGGCGGCTCCACGGGGAGCCGGGGGCAGGCGCGGGGCGGGAATGCCGCGGCGCTGAGTGTGCGCCCGTGTGTCAGAGCGCGGGGCAGCCCGGCGGGACACCCGCCCCACGCCCCCCCGGCTCCCCATGGCACCGGCATCCCCTGCTGGCATCACCCCCGGCTCTGGGCACGGGCTCGGGATCCGTCCCACACGGTTCTGCCACCCTGTGAGCGAGCATTCCCAGGATTGGGGATGACGCCTCGCGGGGTGAGCCCACGGTGAGATCAGAGGGCTGGAGTGCGATGGGATGGGTTGCGATGGGATTGGATACGGTGGAATAGGGAGTTACTTTCCCTCGGGTTTACAAGGCTGGGTCACCCCAGGAACAAGGTTCCATGTGCATCCACAGAGGCTCCCGAAATCCTGAGTCCTTCTCCTCCCCAAGGCTGGCAACTCGCTTAAGCATTTAAAATAATAATAATGATAATAACAACAATAATAACACCACCACTAACAGCTGAGCTGTCGGCTGACTCCTGGAGCCGGGATTTAAAACAAACCAAGAAATGCGGCAGCGTCTGGGAAACAGCCGCTGGCGCTGAGGGAGGGGTCGGGTGGGGGTCAGGGGGCACAGGGGACACAGAAAATTTGGGGGATCAGGGCTCTGGTGCCTCTTGGTCACAGTGGGCAGGGGGTCTGTACCCTGGGTGCCCCTTCTCACCCTGACAGTTTCCTACCTGTGTTTGCAGGGCTCCCCAGGCACAGGAGCTGAGTCCTGCCCTATGGGGGGGTCTCAGCTCCTGGCCGTGCCCAGGGGAGGGTCCCACTGGTGGGCACAATCTGGCAGCGTGTGCCCGTGATACTGATGGAGCCACCAGGACCTCTCCTGACCCGAATTTGGCTATTGCCAAAGTTGCCACACCAGCACAGCTGGGCGCAGGATGGGGCTTGGGGGACACCAGGACCGCGAGGCGAAGAGGGACAGAGGCAGAGCTGGGGCACGGAGCAGGACAGGAGGTGGCCAGAGATGGGGTCCGTGGTTCCCCCTGCTCATCCCATCACAGCTCCAGGCTGAAGCAGGGCTGCTTCCCCCAGCTGAGGGGTCCACAAGCAGGGAGGCC
Organism: Luscinia megarhynchos; assembly: GCA_034336665.1. Taxonomy (NCBI): domain Eukaryota; kingdom Metazoa; phylum Chordata; class Aves; order Passeriformes; family Muscicapidae; genus Luscinia; species Luscinia megarhynchos. Next base: position 2,850,767 of record CM067590.1, on the reverse strand, counting down.
GAGGCCTGGGAGCCACTGGGATGGGAGCAGGGACTGGAGTTCAGTGTCCTGAAGGGGCCCATGAGCTCAGGGAGCCCAGAATAGCCCTGGCCTCACCGTGGCAGCAGGGCCACGGCCCAGCACAGCCAAGTATGGCTCCACACCTGGGTGCTGCTAAATCCAGAGGGATTTGCCATCCTTCCCGGGGCTATGGCCAGGTGGGTGGGAGCCTCTGGTGACTGCCCCTGCCTCCCATAAGAGCTGACTCACCCTGGGGTCTGACCAGAGCCATCCAGCTTGTGCTGGGCTCCCCCTGCTCACTGTGTGCCCAGCCCCCCAAGGGGTCTGCCTGAATCACTCTGGAGGTGACTTCATCCCTGGGACTCTCCAGGCCCGAGGCCAGGGTGAGGGGCAAAGCCCCCAGGAATGTAGGGTGCCCCAGAGCCAGGGCATGGCGAGGGAGGCCAGGCAGGGCCACTGGCTCCGGCTGCATCAGGCTGGCAGCTGGAGTGTCCCCAGGCTGTGACGCCCGGACACTCTGCCAAAGGCCACCAGGACACGTCCCCGAGAGCTGGGAACACACAGAGCCGGTTGTGTGTTTCTAAGGACACGCCTGGGTGTTTACAGCCCCGCCAGCGTCACCGGCACAGGCACCGCCGTCCTGCCCAAGGACATCTGCGCCCTCCACGAGGCCACCCCGAGCCTGCAGGGATGGGGGGCTCCCGGGGGGGCTCCGTGCCCAGCGCTGTGTCGGGAGGGTGGGATCAGCAGCTCCATACTCACGGCAGCAGCGGTGGCTCACCTGAGCACGCCGGGCCACTGAGTCACCGCTGCCACCGTGACTAAAGCGGAGCCGCTCGGCCCCGCGGGGCTCGGGGGATGGGGAGGGGGCGCCGGGACCCCCAACCCAGCACCGCTCCCACCGCGGCCGTTCCGGCGGTGCTCTGGTGGGCTGGGCCGGGCGGGTGGAGGTGCAGTGGTTCGGCTGCACCCTCCTGCTGGGGTGTGCCCCGCATGATCCCGGCCGCTGGCCCCGCGCCCGTGGGAACGCTCCCACTCGCTGCGGCAGCCCCGTGCGAGGCCCCACCTGGGCACCGCGGGGCTGGGAGCCCCTTGGAAACCACGGGGGGTCGCTCCCCTCCCCAGGCTGAGGGCGGAAAAGGATCCCCGTCCCACCTGGGTGCCCCCCAGGCTGCAGCCCGGCGTCTTTTGCAGCCACAGGAGCGAGAAACGCCCCCTCTTCCCTCCTCTCCCTGCTCTGGAGTCGGAGTCAGCTCTGCCCTAATCCCATGACCCCGCGCCTGCGAGTGGAATGCAGAGACTTGCGATAAAATCCCCAGTTTGCCAAAGCTGTGGAATCAGCCAAGAATTCAGTCCTAAAGCGGGGGGGGGGGGGTGTGGAGTGGAAAGAGAGAGAAAAGAGAAAAGCTGCTACCCGGGGCTGGTGGGGGATTTCCCCGAAAAAGGAGGGCTGGGAATTCCCTTCCTTCGAGGGAGAGGACTTCGAAGAACCAGCCTCCAAAAGATTCGGGGCTCCCAGCTGGAGCTGGGGCCGGCAAGACACAGAGGAGCCAACAGCATGGTCGTGCCCCGGCTCTGCCGTGACACCGGGACGTGCCCGGTGGCCAGGCCCCGTGGGAAGTGTCCCGGCAGGACCCGGGTAAGCCCCTCTGCTCCAGCCCGTGCCCGCGCCGCCCTCCCGGCTGCGTGAGCCTCGGCGGGGGCTAATCCCAGCGCCCAGGTTAGCTAAGCGGATTGCGGGAGCTGCGTGTGGCCTGCAGCGGGATTTGTGTAGGTATTTGCTCATCGGATCGTCTCTCCCCGAGCTGCTCAGCCGTGCGGGGTTTGTAGAATGCTCCCTCTGGAGACGCAGGAGCCTCGGATGCCGCGTAGCAATTATGCCCAAGTCTGCCTGTAATCTTTAACGATTTATTCCCAGGGCAACACAATAAACTAAACACACAAAATCCAGGCTGCTGGGAATCCTGGGATCTCCCAGCTTGTGTCTCTGGAGGTTCCAGATACCTTCAACCATACTGAAATCTGCACACACTTCCTAAAGCACCAGCTCCTGGAGTCATGGGATTGCCAGAGGAGATGAGCTTCCTCCCAGGAAGGAGATGGAGCCGTGTGAGGAGGGTGGCGGCTGGGAAAGGGGCTCTTCAGGGCTGCCAGAATGTGGGGAGATGCCCTGCCCTTGGGGCATGGCTGCACTGCCAAAGAGCCCAAGCAGGCCACACTCCCAGCCACGGCCACAATGTCCCCTTGTCCCTCCCCACAGACCGGGGCTGGGAGCTGGGGCCAGACCCTGCTCCCTGTGGGAGTGGCTCTGGTGTGACACCTTGCCCCCACCATGGCCCCTCCTGGTGCACAAGCCTGAGCTGTGGCAGGGCCAAACCTGTGGCCCTGGCTGTCCCCTCTCCTCGCTGCTCCAAGGCCTCACCCTGCACAGCCAGCTGGGGATGTGGCCCCCCAAAGGGGCGGCTTCGCAGGCCCGGGGCTCCGCAGCTCCCGGGGAGAACAATGGCGCATCCCTGCCCCGGCCCCTCTCCCAGGGACAACAATGGCAGGAGCCAGAGTCGGAGCCGCCTGAGCTCATCTCCCCCCCGAGAGCTTGGAAGGGGCTGGGCCGGGCGGGGGGCCGTGGGCAGTGACAAAGGCTCCCTCGCAGCCCGGCTCTCTGCCTTGCACGAGTGGCCTCGCTCCCACCCAACCATCTGCACCCACCTCAAGGGAGGGAGGGACACAGCGGCAGCATTTTGGGGATTCAGAGAGCCCCTCTTGGCTCCTGCTGCCTTACGGGTCGGGTCTCCCCGCTGCAGTCTGGCCGCCATATCCCCTCTCCAGCTGCTTTTTGTCTCGGTGTGCCAGGGCATTGTCTGCGAGGGAGAGACCCAGCGAGGCAGCCCGAGGTCACGAGCATCTCCCCAGCACCCTCCCGGTGTGCACGGGGCAGCTGCTGGCCCGGGAGGAAGCAGTTTCTGCCCCGAGGGAAGGGACCCGGGGCATCGTGCCCCGGAACTAGTGCCCACCTGCCCGTTTCTACCTTGTTCTAAAACCCCTGTGGGGCTAAGTCTGTGTCCTTGCTGGGAAGTGCGTGGTTGGGCAGAGGGAATCCCTGGGGGAGGAATGGTCCAACCTTGTTATTAGACATCAGAGAGTCTCGGTATTAGACATCACTGAGTCTCCACGGGCAGCAGCAGCAGCAGCTTTGTCGCTTGGCTCCCAAGGAGAGCTCAGCCCATCCGCTCCCTGCCCACGGACTGACTTTGACCCCGCTGACGGGGCACGCGGAGGGGGAGAGGTGTCCGGTCTGTCCCTCCCCACGGTCCGTGGAGGGCAGGTCGCCCCTGCCCTGCCTGGAGCGGCGGCAGAGCCAGGTCCCCGGCAGAAACCGAGACGCCCCCGGTGGGCTGATACCGAGATCAGAGGACGGCGAGTCGAGATCCCGGAAGCAGGATCCGAAAAGACGGCTGGGACCCCTCGTACACGACTGAGACCCGGGGGCAAGGACCGAGACCCCCCGCGGGAGCAGGTGCGGGTACCGCCGGGCCAGGGGCCGTGGCCGTTGCCGGGGCCGTTGCCGGGGCCAGACCGGTCCCTGCCCGGTCCCTGCCCCCGCCAGGCTCCACCCCGGGCGGTGCGGGATAAAACTTGGGGCACCTCCCCGGCAGCTCCGCGTCAGGGCTGCGCTCGGACCGGCTGCAGCGCTCAGGAGGTGACACCAGCACCGACCACCACCTGCCCCCGGGACGTTTCTGGGGTCTCTCTCCGTTTTCCTGCCACCGGAGGCAGCTGGGCTCCCGCCGCGCCGGGATCCGCGGGGCCGTGCTCGGTGAGTAGAGCCGCGCAGGGCTGGTGAGGGCCCGGGTCGGGCTGCGGGGGGGATCCGAGGACCGGGACAGAGCTCTCTCGGTTGCTTTTCCCGGAGCGGGAAGGGTGGCCCCGCTTCCCCGGGGCTCCCGGGGGACGCACGGCAGAGCCTCTCTTAGGTGGTTCGGGAGCTCTGCTCACCCTCAGAGACCCTCCGTGTCCTCGGTCACCTGGAGCTTTGCCTGCCTCCAGGGAACGGGAGCTGGATCGGTTCCCCCTCCCTCCAGCTGCCGGGACCCCGGTGCGCCCGCTCGGCTCCCGCCGCGTCCCGGGGAGCGGCTCCTCGCCCCCAAGACCCGGTGTTCGGGAGGGGGGGCTTCCCGGGCAGGGGTTCTCCAGCCCGCTGGGCAAGCAGTGGCTCCGGGGCGCACCGCGGCCGGGCTCCCCGCTGTCTCGATAAGGGCTCCCCGGTGCGCCGCCGGTGCGGCCCCCGCGGCCCCCCCGGGCGCAGGAGGCGCAGCGGGGCCGGCAGAGGGCGCCCGCGCTTTGCTGACTCATAGCCCCCCCCCGGTGCGGGTGCCGGGACGGGGCCCCGGGGCTGCGGGGTGTCCGTTCCACCCCCCGGGCAGCGGCAGGCGGGGCTGGAGCCGCTGGGGTGGAGGTTTCAGCTGCGGACTGGGGGGAGGGCAAGAGCGTGCTGGGGGGTACAGGGGGCTCAACCCCTCATCGGGACAGTTCCCCGTAGCTGTAACGGCGTCACCGGGAGGGTGACCGGGCGGGTGCGTGTGACCGGGCGGGTGTGACCGGCCGCGGGTGACTGTACGTGTCCCCCCCGCCCTTTTCCGCCTCTGTGCCCCGGCGTCACTCGGCTCCGGGGGCTCCGGCTCCCGCCCGGCCCCGCGGGCAGTCACCTCCCGCCGCGGCCTCCTCCGGTGCGGGGGCCGCTCACCGCCCCCGCCGCGGCGCTCCGGGCCGGCGCCTGCCCGTGTCCCGCGTTCACCCTTCCGCGGCGCCCGTGCTTCGCACGCCAACGCCATCGGCTGCCCGGCTCAGGGCAGCCCGGCGGGTGCCCAGCACTACCAGAGCCCGACCAGACCCCCGAGCCCCCCGCGCCCCTTTGTTGTGCGCCGGGATTATGAATGGCTCCAGGCGCGGCGCGAGGGCGCGCGGGGGGCGGGGCCGGGGGGCGGGGCCGCGCGGCCGCGTGGGCGGGAGGAATCCGGCCGGACCGCCCCGCCCACCGGGGGCCACGTGGGGAAGCTGAGCCCGCCTCCCATTGGCCGCCGCCGCGGATGTCTGGGCGCTCGGCGCGCTCCCATTGGCCGCGGCCGCCGGAGGAGCCGGAGTGAATGAGGGCGAGGCCCCGCCCGCGGGACGTTGCTACATTGTAACTTCCCTCCCCCCCCGGTGCTCCCACGGCAGCGCGAGCGGCGGCCGGTTCGGCGGGTCCGGCCCCAGAGAAGGGGGAGCGAGGCGGCCTCCCCGCCCCTCGCCGCGGCCTCGGGCCTCACCCCGCCCCCAGACAGCCCGCACCGAGAGCACAGAGCGGCGGCGAGGAGAAAGAAAGGAGGCGGCAGGCAGGGGCAGGCAGCGCCGCTTCCACCGCGCCCCCCCACCTCCCCGTTCCCGCGGCAGCCACCGGAGCGGGGCGAGAACGGGAGACTTTTATATTTTTTTATTTATATATATATATATATATTATTTTTCCGCCCGGGCCGCAGAAGGCACGGCCGGTGCAGCCCTGCTTGGGGACCCCCCTCCTTAGCCGCCCCCTGCCTCCTCCCGGCCCCCGCCCGAGGCCTCGCCGCGCAGCCGGAGCTCCCGTGGGTCCCGCCGGGCGTGTGGCGGAGCGAGGCCCGCTCCCTCCTTTGTCCGCTCCTGCCGCCCCCCCTCCGCCGCGTCCCGCCGTCGCCCCCAACACCGACCGCCGCTGCCCCCGCAGGTCGGCGGATGGACCCGCAGCCCGGCGCCAGGAGCTGCAGCCGCGGGGCTCCCGCCTGCGAGGTGGGGCCACCCGAACCCCCCATGAACCTCTACATCCACACCACCACCGGCACCCGCTATGAGCTCTCGGTGCCCGCCGAGGAGACGGTGGAGGGGCTGAAGCGGCGGCTGTCCCAGCGCCTCAAGGTGCCCAAGGAGCGTCTGGCGCTGCTGCACAAAGAGAGGTACGGCACGGCTCGGTACGGGGGGCTCGGCGCGGCTCGGGAGGCCCGGGGTCCCCAGCCCCCGACAGCGGGGCTGGGCGCGGGGGCGGCCCCCTCGCACCGGGCTCGGCACCGCACAAAGGCTCCCGCCCCCTCCCCCTTCCCGGCCCCATTCCTGTGCGGGGCGGGGGGGGGGGGCAGCCCGGGGGGCCGCGGCGGGGGCGAGCGGGGGCCGGGCCGGAGGGAGGGAAGGAGGGAGGGGGGGCTCCGGGGCGGAGGGAGGGAGGGGAGGGGGGCGCCGGGCCGGGAGCGCGGCCGCCGCCCCCTCGCCCGGCGCCCTGCCGGGGCTCCTTTGTGGGCGGCGGGGCCCGGCCGTGTCCCGGCCCTTTGTTCTGGGCTCAGCCCCGGCGGCGGCGCGGCCCGGCCCCCCCTGAGCCCCCAGCGGCGGGGGGGCCTTTGTCTGCCGGGGGCCCGGGCCGAGGGGCTGCGCACCCCCCGCGTGCAGTGGGGCCCGCGTGGGGCCGGGCCGGGAGTAACTTGGAGAGTCTTTGCCGGATCAGGGAGTAAGGAGGGGGGGGAACACACACACGGGAACACCACATCCATCTGCCGGCACCCGCGGGGATGAGGGAGCGCGTTCACAGTGCTGCCTCCCCCACCTACACTGGTCCCAACTTCTATCTGACTGCTCCCCCAGTGGGCAGGTTTCCTGTGGCACCACCCCGTGCTCCCACCCCCCCTACAGCCAAGCTCTTCTCTGGCCCCCTCAGCACTACCCCATGCCCAGGGGAGGGGTGCCCCACACCGTGAGTTCCCCTGTCTGAGCAGTGCGGTGCCAGGGTTCCCTCCTGTTTGTGCAGGCTGCGTATTTCTTGAGCTAGGGGTGCTTGGGGGGCTGTTGGTCCCCTGGGAGCAGTCAGACATGCAGCTGGTGTCCCCCTCTCATGTGTAGCCTCTGGGGGGGCTGCCCGACCTGCACTGACCCTGCTTTTGGCATCTCCTCCCACAGCCGCCTCAGCTCTGGCAAACTGCAGGACCTGGGGGTCGTGGAAGGCAGCAAGCTGACACTGGTGCCCACCGTGGAGGCCGGCTTGATGGTGAGTGGCCTTTTCCTGCTGCTCCCTCCATCCCACCCACTCGTCCCTGTCTATTATTAAAGCCCCGGGCAAAGATGAGGATGAGGATGTGATGTGCTGGCAGCCCTGCGGCTCTCCTGCCCTAGCTCTTGCTGAGGAGGCAGCGCTGGGTTGGGCACAGCAGCAGGTTTAGTATTTCACTCCTTTCTCAGGGCTTGTGTAGAAATAGTGGAAGTGACATGTCATCCCTCCCTCCTGCTGCGGACGCCCCCTCTTTCGCTGCATTTGTAACGTTAATCCCCCCCCCTCCTCCTTTTTTTTCCAGTCCCAGGCGTCCAGGCCAGAACAGTCGGTGATGCAAGCTCTGGAAAGCTTAACTGAAACTCAGGTGAGGGGCTGGATGCCGGAGCAGGATGGAGACAAAGGCGGAGGGTGGGAGGTGGAGAGGAAGGACAGCTGCGGCCTCACTTTGCTTCCCCTCCCAAAAGCTTTGGAGTTGATGCCTCGCTGAGGTTTCACCTTCAGCAGGGCTGGGAGCGCTGAGGGTGGTGCCCGGGGCGGGCACCGTCATCCTGTGCAGCACCGGGCTCAGGGAGGTCCCACGCCGCAGCCTCGCAGCCCAAACAAGCCGGGAGCTGGCGAGGTGAAGTGACTCACTCAAGGTCACACCGCAGGTCGGTGGCAGAGCTGGGCGGCTCAGGGCCCTGCCCGGGGGTGTGGGGCTGCAGCCCCCACCCCATCTGCCCACCCTGGGGTGCAGGGATAGGACTGCCCATCTGTCTCACAGCTGTGATGGATGTTAGGGAGGTTGGCAGGGCTACGCTGGGGGCTCATGCAGGCTGCAGGTTCTTCCCCCTTTCCTTGGAGCCGTCCTTGGCGGGTGCAGCTTGGCCGTGCTGGGCTGTTCTGACCCTCTCCTTGTCCCCTGCTCGGTGGCCTTGTGCTGGGTGCCAAGGAAGGGGTGCAGAAAGGGCCAAGTGGGTGGCGTTGGCAGAGCTGTGGTTGAATCGCTGGGGAGTTTTGGAGGGGTGGAAGTGGGCGGGCAGGGGGATCCTCAGTGCTGGGGGGTCTCAGCTGTGGGGCGCAAGCTTTCCCAGGGTGGGAGAGCCGTGGGTGAGCCGTGGGTGCGCGCGCAGCTGCCGGCTCCTGCCGCGAAGGTGGAATTTACCCCCAGCCGTGCGGGCCCCGCTCCTTTGTTTTCCGTCTCAGTGCTGTGAAACTCTTTCCTTCCTTTTTCTGGCCAATGCTGCAGCTTCGGTTTTTTAAGGGTTGGGTTTTTGAGGGTTTTTATAACTTGCCTTGCTGAATTCTGGGAAGGGGCTGAGCCCCAGACCGTGCCAGGGCTCAGAGAAGGGGCTGGTAGGGCACTGCTGTGCCCTCCCCCGTGGGGATGTGGTGAGGGCCAGGCTGCCCTGCCCGCAGGGACTGACCCGCAGTGCCCTTGGCTGCCCGGGGTGACCTTGACTTTTGAGAGCTGGTTTAACCCCATGGGGGCTGGAGAAGTGAGCTTGGACTGGAGCTCCTGTGGCTCCCCAGTGCTAGAGGCTGCTGGTGGCTGCTGCCCATCCCAGCTGGGGTGCAGAGCCGTGGGAGGGGGCTGGTTCTGGCCTGGGGGTCACAGTGCACATCCTGGCCTCAGGGCTGCAGATATTTCTGATGGGGCTGCACAGCTCTGCTCTGGTGTGGGCAGCGAGGTGGGGTGGACTGGGGAGCCAGGAGCCCGTGGAGCTCAGGGTACCCCCCTGCACAGAGCTGTGACCCCCCCAGAGCAAGCACAGCGGGCGGAGGAGGGTGGGTGGGCTACGGTCTGGCACCGGCTGCGGGAAGCGGCTCCGCACCTCCCTGCCCACCGCAGGTTCCTCCGGTTGGTGATTCAGGAAGCCAGGGCTGAGCAGGAGGAACCGCCAGCACCTGGGGGGCTGCGGGGGGGCAGGAAACCACTCCTCCCATTCATGCTTTGCTGGGCTCTGCCTGCGTCACGCAGCCTCCGGAGCACGGGGAGAGCTGAGCCGCTTCCTCTGGGGGTGGCGGGGGGGCCGGGGCGCTGCCATCCCCTCCCCGGCCTTTGGGGAAGCGGCTGCCGGGCACGGGGGCTTCCTGGAAATGCTCCTGCACTTCCTTCCTCCCCACATGGCTGCCCCTGCTTTCCAGGGATGGCAGGCGTGCGGTCCCACTGCCTCGGCTCTTCCTTCCCCCCCAGTCCCTCTGCCCAGGAGTGCTGAGGGGGAGGAACAGAAGAGGGGGATGACACATCCTGCTCTTCCAGGGCTGCAGGAATGTGGCCGGGGGGCTCTGTCCCTTTTCCCCCCCTTGGCACAGACAAACCCCTGGGCACCGACACAGGTGGCTGGATGGGGGGGCCCAGCTGTGCCCAGCTGGAGACCCCGCAAGGGCTTCGGGGGGATATTTCCTGCTCCCCCTCCTCATCCTTGCCCTGGCCTTGCCTTTGCCATCTGGATCTCCCAGGATGGTTTCCTTATGCCTGTTTGAGGGTGCTGCTCTCCCCATCCGGGGGGCAGGGGCTCGTTGGGGACAGCTCCCGCCCTCTGCCAGCCCGGAGTTGGGGGCCCGGGGGTGTCTCGGGTTGGGGGCCGGGGTGACGCGGGGCCAGGCGTCGGAGCGAGGCGGGAATGCGGCGTTCTCTGAGTCATCGCGTTTCTGAGAAGCAGCTGGGAGACACTTGCCCCATCCCTGCGGGCCCTGAGCCCGGTACAGTGCAGCCGAGCCCCCCGGGGCTTGGCAGGGTCCCGGGGGACCCCGAGGTGTGGGGATTTTAGGGGGCTCAGTGGTCTCAGCCCCCTCGGCGAAGCTGTCCCGGCACCCGGGGCGGAGCCGGCTGGGAGGGACGGGGTCCTCCCGGCGTGGGCGGCCGAGCGGGCGGCTGGGTGGGACGTGTTTGCATTGGAGCGGGCTGGTTTCGCCGCGGGGGGAGAGGCTGGCAGTGGCGTGGGGGCGGGTGCTGGGAGCCCCGGGGCTGGGGCGCCGCGGGGACCGGGCCGGCTCCGTGGCACGGCCCAGCCCCGGGGGTGCTGCGGGGGGCTGTGGGACCCCCGTGCAGGGGATGGAGAGGGAGGGTTCTTGGTGCTGCTGGGAAGTGCTCTGGCAGTGCTGGCCTGGCCGGGTTGGGGTGCTCTGGTTTCTCCCGGCGCTGGCGAGGGGTCAGGCAGGGCAGGGGTGAGTCAGAGGGAGCGGGAGGCGGCCGCGGGGCCGGCTGACGTCAGGGGGCCCCGGGGAGCTGCGCGGGGCTCCCCCGGGCACACCTGGGTGCAGAGCCGGGCCTGGAGGAGGGTGGCAGAGGTTGGGATGGGGCTGTGGAAGAGTTGGCTCAGCAGCCCAGTGGAAGCAGGACCCAGCTGTATTCCCTTCCCATGCTTTGGTGGATGATGCTTGGACCTGGTGCTGGGGTCTGTGTGAAGTGTACCCCCTTCAGCGGCTCAGAGAGCAGCAGCAGAGCTGAGGTGGCCCAGCAGCCATGGGGGGCTCCATGCGGGGGCTGGAGAGCTGGGATGGGACCAGGCAGTGTGGATGGGGCTGCCAGCCTGGCACGAAGCCATCCAGGCTGCTATGGGAAGGGAAACTGAGGCAGGACGGGGGCCGGGGTGACGCTTTCCCGCAGCCGGGTGCTGTGTGCGCGCACACGCGTGTGCACTCGTGTGCCCATGTGCACGCCCGCCGTCCTCTGCCGCCCCCTTGCCCCGTAACCTCCGTGTCCAGAGCTGCAGCGTCTCCTTCCCGCCCACCCCTTCCTCTGCAGCCTCCGCCTGACACGCTCGGGGCTTTGCTGCTGGTATTTTTAAAGCTGCTTTTCCCACGGCTTCTCAGAACCGGCCTCCGCGGCAGCGGGGCGTGGGGGAGCGGGGCCGGGGCTGGGGGGGCCCTGCTCTGCAGTGCTGGGGACAGGGGGGTGCTGGCCCCACTGGGGACCCCTCGATGGCTGCACCCCAAAGGTGCCGTGGGGTGTGGGGGTGTGATATCGAGCTGCACATGATGGGCTAGGAAAGCCATGCCCTGCAATAGTGAGGGGGGTGTAGGGTGAAAAGGGGGGCATCATTCCCATTAACCCATCTGGGCTGGCAGGGGTGAGAGGCACAGCCCCCCTGCAGCATGCATGAGGGTGAGGGGGGGGACTCACGGCTGTCCCAGCCCCCCTAGAATGTGGGGCAGTGCTTGGGGGGGCTCTCCTGTTCCCTGGCACAGCTGCTAAGTGATTTATGCGACCAGAGGGAGGCTGGGGGATGTGAGTTGGGGGGTAGCAGGTGTTGGGCATTGGGGACCCGCCACAGCTGCAGCCTGGGGTGGGTCAGGCCCTGGCTCTTGTCTCTGTGCTGCAGCTGCTCCATCACCTGCCGGAGCTGGAGCCTCCGGGCTGGGCAGGGCCTGTCCCCCACCCCCAGCTGCCTTGAGGCGGGGGAGGAGGGCAAGTGGGCTGCACTGCCTGAGTCACGGTGGTGGGCATGCAGGGGCCCGGCATGTCCTCACCTGCCCCCCTCCTCTTCTCCCTGTGCCAGCAGGGACCTCCTGGAGCTGGGGGGGGATGCCCCTCCCGCTGGCCGGAGCAGCCGCAGCGCTGGCCCTTGGCCAGGCCTGTGGCTCTGGGCAGTCCCAGCTGTGTCCCCTGCCCGTCCCTGCCCGCCAGGATCAGTGCTGGGGAGGGTGGCCAGGCAGGCACGGCCACTCAGTGCTGGGGAATAAAGGGCAGGAAGGGCAGAAGGAAGAAAAATACCCCCCGGCACCGTCAGCTGATAGAGCTGGCACCGGGCTGGGGTCGTGTGGGGACAGCAGCTGGGCTCTTCTGCCAACCTGGCATGGGTGAGGGCCTGGGAAGGGCTGAGGGAGGGGGTCACCCCTTCTCTGCCCCAGTGACCCATCCCTATGGCCGAGGGAAAGCTGTAGGGGCACCCACCATCCCCTGCTCAGCACCGGGGGGGCAACCACCGCCCTGCTGCTTGTGCCACGGCTGATGAGGGTCCCTAATCTCTCTCTCTCTCTCTCTCCAGGTCAATGACTTCTTGTCGGGCCGGTCCCCACTGACCCTGGCCCTGCGCGTGGGTGACCACATGATGTTCGTGCAGCTGCAGCTGGCAGCTCAGCAGAGCACCGGGCAGCTCCAGCACCGCCACCTCATCGCCAGCCGCGGCGAGGCGGGGCCCAGCGCCAGCCCCCACTGCCGGACGCTGCACGGCGCCGGCGGCTCCGGCTTCGCCCGCATCCCCGTGGTGCCCGCGTGCCAGCAGAGCCCGGCCCCCAGCCCCACGCCCACCGCACCGGCCCCCCCCATGTACTGTAACGCCCCTCACGCCGCTCCCGTCACCGCCGGCATGTTCCGGTCGCACGGGGCCAGCACGCAGACGGTGAACAGCAGCGTGGTCTCCTCCTGCTCAGAGGTGAGTCTGGGGCTGTCCTGGGGCCTCTTTGGGAAAGGGGGGTGGAGCTGTGATTTTCCCAGCTCGGCTGTGGTCATGACCAGCCCTGCCTCGGTTTCCTCATGTGTGGAAATGGGTTGTTCCCCAGTCTGGTCTCCAGAATGTCCCCAGGTCCCAGGGAGGGGTTCAAGGACAGGGTGTAACCCAAGCTCTTGCCCTGCCTGTCCTCACAGCCTACCTGTCCCCATGGGCAGGCAGGAGCTGCTGCTGTTGCTTCCCTTTCCCCCTCCCACAGCACAGCAGCAGGGTAGGGGAGCTGTCGGGACCCCAGGAATAACTGGCATTGGTGCCTGCTGCACCTGCTTCGTCTGGGCTCTCCTGACCTGGCTCTTTGCAGGGTGGCAGAAGGTCAGGAGCAGGGTTATGTGCCCCACCACACCCCTTCCCCGAGGCTGATGCCATGTTTCTCCCCTCCCAGGTGGACTGTGGTTCCCGCAGCAGCAGCTCCCCGGGCAGCAGCCCAGCTCCCTCAGCCCGATCGCGCAAGCCTGGGGCGGTCATCGAGAGCTTCGTCAACCACGCGCCTGGGGTCTTCTCAGGGACCTTCTCCGGTACGTGCTGCTGAATCTCTGGAGGGCTCTGGGGGGTGTTGGGGGCAGTGGGGCTGTGGATCTGGAGGGGCTGCTTGTCTCACACCCACCTCTTTCCCCTCCCTCCAGGCACTTTGCACCCCAACTGCCAGGACAGCAGCGGGCGGCCGCGGCGGGACATCGGCACCATCCTGCAGATCCTCAACGACCTCCTCAGCGCCACCAGACACTACCAGGGCATGCCCCAGTCCCTGACACAGCTCCGCTGCCAGACGCAGTTCTCCTCTTCCTCCTCCTCCTCCTCCTCGCCGCCTGCCTCTCCGGACCTCACCACCAAAACTACCTCAGAGCCGCTGCCGGCGGCCGCCGCCCCCACCCTGCACCCCGTCGTCCAGTGCCAAAGCCAGATCCGGATGTGCAAACCCAGTGGTGAGTCTGACTGCCCCTGCGTGGAGAGGGGTTGGTTCCTCTTGGGGGGTCCTTGGTTCATGGTTGGGATGAGCAGAGAGGGACTGGGAACTGGATGATTGACAGGTGTCAGGGGGGTCATGTGTTTGGGGATAATCAGCACCCCTGGGGACTCAGGGAGGTCACCCCACTCGCCCTGCATTGTCATCTCTGCCAAATCCCGTGAGGACAAAGCGTCCCTGTGTGGGTGGGGGTGTGGGGGAGTGGCAGGTGGCTTCGGTGCCCGTGCTGCCGCAGGAGCTCAGGGCATGTCCCTGCTGTGTGGGCAGAGATTTTGGGGTCACCCAGCCTCTGGCTCCCCCATTCCGAATCCATCTCCCCACAGTGGGGCTGAAGATGGGTCTGGCTCGGACATGGCAGTGGCTCCCCTGGCATTTTTGGGTGCACACCTGTGAGCCCTGGGGCAGGAAGGTGTCACAGGCACTCACACTGGACCCCCTGTGATTTGCTTAGAGGAAAGAAGTGAAACCACCAGTGCTGGCTCAGCCCCCTCTTCCTTCTCTCCTAGCCAGGGGTGGTCCAGCTCCCCACAGGGGGTGGCTCCGTGCTGGCTCCAGCCCCTCCTGGTGTGGCTAGGTCTGCCAGGGCTGCCCCCAGCTCTGCTCTGGGCCAGGACCCCTCCCCATTCATCCGGGGGGGATAGAGGGAGTGTTGTAGTGGGGACCCTGCACCCCAAAAAACGGCTGTAGGCCACTGAGTATCAGCCTGGTGCTGTAGTGGGCACCCTGTTTTTGGGATATCAAAGGAACCATACCATGGGGGACTCTGTGATCCTCCAGGATGTGGGTCAGGCCACCCTCCCATAACCACTGTGCCCTTTTCCTTTTGGAGGGCACCTGCTGTGGGGATAACTCATTGGTGTGTCCCCCCAGCCATGAATCAGGGAACCCCACCATGACCCATCCTTCTCTATTACCGGGGTCACCCTGCCTGTTTCAGGGACATCCCTGTGGCAGGGCTGGCTGGGGGCTGGCGTGTCCCGCCATGGCATCGCACAGCAGCCCCCCGTGACCCCCTTTTTCCCATTTTCCCCTCGCAGGGGACCGGCTGCGGCAGACAGAGAACCGGGCGACGCGCTGCAAGGTGGAGCGGCTGCAGCTGCTGCTGCAGCAGAAGCGTTTGCGGCGGAAGGCGCGGCGGGACGCCCGGGCTCCGTACCACTGGGTGCCCAACCGCAAGGCCGGCCGCACCAACAGCAACAGCAGCGTCTCCAGCGAGGGCAGCCTGGACCTGGACTTCGAGGACTCGGTCTGGAAGCCGGAGGTCAAGGCCGAGATGAAATCCGAGTTTGTCGTAGCATAGAGAGCCGGGGGACTGTGCCGGGGGGTCCCGCTGGCCGCCCCCGCCCGGGGGAGGCTGTGCTGGTGCCACGGGCCGGGGCTCCTCGAGATTTGCTGAGATTTGCTGTCTCCTACAACCACACGCCTTGGGCCGACCTGCGTGGCAGGGGGAGCCCCCACCTCTCTGCTCAGTTGGGTTTGGGGTGATGGATGGGGGGGAGCAGCAGGAGCTGCCCCCTCCCTGCAGCCTCCCCAGCTGGCGGGGGGTTCTGGCACTTGGGGGGGCCCTGGGGCGTATCGAAGCTGCTGCTTTGCTGTGAAGAGGGGCACAGCCAGGGTGGGCAGCCCCACCTTGTGCCACCCCCTCCGGTGCAGGCAGGAGGAGATGAAGTCTCTCTCGGAGGTGCTGGAGCCCCCCCAGTTTGGGGGCCGTTTGTTTTCCTTCCCTTCTATATGTAGCATTGCTCGGCTGTGGGGCTCGGCCCCCCCGGGGGGACACGTGTGCCTGGGCCCCACCGCCGCAGCCTGGGGAGGGGGTGGGAGGGCTTTGTTTTTTGGGGGGTGTTAATTTTGTTTGGGGGAGGGAAAAGCCGAGGCGCTTTCCCTCCGTGGCCAAGCCCAACTTCTGAGTCGCTGGACTCCTTCCCACCCGCCGCTTGGGTGGTTGGATTTTTTAACAACTAAAAAAGAAAAAAAAAGAAAAAAACCTGAATAAATAACCCCAAACTCGGTCCTGGCCACAGGGCCGGTATTTATAGACATTAATGACCCGACTGAGCCAATACTGACATAGTCTTCATAGGCCGTAGGATCCTTTTTCTCGTCCGACTTGGATTTTTTTCCGTCAGGATCTGTGCAAATAGAGCCCCCACGTGACGTGTTTTTTGTCTGTAAAAGTCTTTTTTTTTTTGTGTGTGTTTTGGGGAAAGGGGGGGCAGGGGGGGAGAGCAAGGCTTTTTCGTCTTTAATATTTTATTTTTTATTTTTGAAATAAATTTTGGGCAGTCTGGATGCAAAGGTGTCTGTTGTCAGTGTGGGGAGGCAGGGGCTGCTTGGGCACACCATCGGTGTCAGGGAGCTGCCCCATCCTCCCTAGTAAAGGAACAGGTCTGGGGTCTCTTTGAGGTGTTTCCAGCCCACTCTGGGTGCCAGACCCCAACCCGTGGGTGCTCATCTGACTGGGTGCTCCCAGTCTCATCCCACTGGCCACTGCCCGGAGGAGCTGGGCCGGTTACACCAGCCGGGCTGGCCGTGGGTGCCAGCTCCCTCCCTCCTGCGTCACGGCGGGGTGGCCGCGGGCCGGGGCGGGGGGCGGGGGTTGGTGGCTCTGAATGCCGCCGTGCCTCAGTTTCCCCACCTGTACTTGCCTCGGGGAAGGTGATGGAGTGAGGGTGGCCCTGGGGATATATGTCAGCACCATCCCACCCATGCAAGTCTCTTCCTGCAGCAACCAGCATCCCTGGGAGGAAGCTGGAGGCCAGGAGGGGCTCGGGGTGTCAGTGGCTGTGGGGGGACACTGTGGGCTGGGACAGCCCCGGAGCTATGCTGTGACACTGCCGCAGTGACACTGTCACCTCCAGGCACACCTGGGGCGGGGTGAATCCTCATTGGGTGTGGAGCTGGTATTTGGGGAGGGGGGCGGGAGCGGCTGCCCGCGTCCCCTGTGCCATGTCCCAGCCTTGTCCCCACACCCCGGGGTTGGGGACAGAGAACAACGCAGAGCTCCATGGGGCACTCAGCACCGCACACCCCTAGCACGGGAAACGAGTGGCTCTTCCCATGGGGAACACCCGGGGAGCCCAGCGTGGGGCTGGGGGGGCCTGGCCGGACCCTGAACCCCCAGGAGCAGCCGAGCTGCGGAGGAAACCGGACGGGGAGCGGAAGCAGCTCAGGTTCCTGCGGTGACTTGTGCCGCACCGGGCACCCCGCGCTCCGCTTTGACGTCATTTCGGGTAGAGCAGACCTCGGGCTCCCCCCCCTGCAGCCCCCGGCCCCCCCTCGCACCCCCGGCCCGTGCCAAATTTGGCAACGGGAAGAGCCAGCGGCCGCGGCAGGAGCAAAGCGGCGGCCTTGTAAGGCAATCGCTGGCGGGAGGGCACACGGGGGACACGCACACGCGTGTGCGCGCAGGGACGAGCGGCAGCAGCCGCGCACGAGGGGGACACGCGAACAGTCCCACTGTGGGTACTCCTCTAGGGACCCCCCAGCCCATCCTTGGGGGGTCCCAACAGCTGCTGCCTCCCCATGGGTTTGGGAGGTGCTGGGGGTGCTGCAGGGTGTGTGAGCTGGGGCAGGGCTGGCCCCGCAGCCATGGCTTGGCTGCATGGAACAGGAACGGAGCGGGCACCCGCAGGAGGTGTCTGTGGCACGGCAGAGACAAGCCAGGACACGGGGCGCCGCATCGAGCCGCGCCACAGGGTGACATCACCGCGCCCAGGGCCCCCAGATGTGCTGATAAAAGTGGGGTGGTGCGAGGCTGGGCAGAGCCCCTCCTCACTGCCCAGCCCAGCTATTGGGGTGGTTCAAACCCCCTGCACCCCATCCTGGCTCCTCTTCCCACTGCCCTCAGCCCTGCCCAGCACCCGGCACCGCTGTCAGGCTGTGCTCATCATCCCAGTGCTCCCAGTATGGAGCAATCCACCGCACCAGCGCGCTGCCCGCTGTGGGGGCAGCATGGGTGTCACCTGGCAGGTGTGTCCACGCACTCACGGTGCCGGTGGGTGGGGGCAGCTGGACCGGGTGCCCCCCCCCACCTCTTGTCCCTCTGCCCAGCCCTTGCCGCAGAGGGTGCGCCAGGAAACACCCACAGCTCCCAGGGCTGCCGGCACACCCGTGGGCCCCGCGCACGCCCACGGCGCCGGCCACGCCGCGGCCCCGCGGTGCTGGGCACACCCCGGCGCAGGCATGCTTGGGGTTGCACGTCAGTCCTTGCACGCCCAGCCCTTGCACACCCACCCGCTGCACCCTGCACCCCACAAACACACGCAGCGCTTGCCCGCGCTCCCCAGCCTGCAGACACGCGTATGAACCCCGTGTGTGCCCGTGAACCCCACGGGCGAGCGCGGTGGCTGTGCCCTGTGTGCCGACCCCTCCGTCCCATGGGACCCCCAGGGCCGCCCCCAGCTCCCTCGGGGTGTGGGGTACATCACATAGCCCTAGCACCACAGCCCCCCGGAATCCCTGCGGCTGCACCCGGCGCTGGCTGCGGGCGAGAGACGGGGCTGGCGCGGCGGTGCCAGACGCCGGGTGGGCGACGCGCTGCCGCGTGTCCCTGGCACGAGTTGGGAACACGGCGTCTGCCGCAGCGGGGTCCCGAGTGGGGGCGAGCCCAGGCCCCCGCGTGGGGCTGCAGACGGTCCCCGCAGCACCCGGCTGTGGGGCACCCGCCAAGGCTGCGGTACCCATGGGTGCGCTCTGAGTGTCCTTTGAGGGTGCCCGAAAGGCTGAGCCGCCACACCGGGCCCCGGTGCTGCTGTGGGGCCGGGCTGTGGGCTGGCGGTCCCGGTGTGGGGTGCAGAGGCGGCCGCGGGGGGGGGGCGGGAGCTGTCGGCGCAGGGATGGATCCTGGAATTAAAAACATTCCAGGAACTGACTTTGAACCAGATAAAATAACAAGCGCCGTGAGGAATGTCTCACCCCGCCCGCCGGCCGCGGCCCCACGGCGCTCCCCACAACTTCCCACTGCCCCACACGCGTCCACGGGCCTTTGCGGAGCTCACAGCCGATGTGCACGCGTGGGCAGCACAGCCCCGCTGCGGGGGCAGCCCCAACGTGCCCAGGCTGCTGCGGGGTCTGGGGGTCTCCAAAAAAACACCCTAAACACCCCGGCTCCTGCGAGAGGCTGCAGCATCCCTGGGCTGGGCTGTGCGGGTGCACACACCTGCAGTGCAGGCACACACGCGTGGAACGCAGCCGGACACGCGTGGTTATTTTGTGCACAGCAGCCCCCCGGCCGCGGCTCCCTCCCAGCCCATCGTGGGGTCAGAGGCTCCCCCAGTGTCCTCGCCAACCCCGAGGCCTCCCCGGCTCCCCTAGCCTGGCCGGCAGCCGCGGCCAGTGAAGCCCGGCGTGCATGGGCGGTGACATCACGGGGGCGGCGGGGCCGGGGGCGCGGCGCCAGCCCATCCCCCCGGACCCCCACCCGCCGGGGCTGAGGTCGCAGCGGGTTCGGAGCAGCAGAAGGAGCTGCGCTGGGAACCGGTCCTGGTCACACAAGGCGGCCCAGCCTGGCTGCCTGCCCTTGACAGCAGCAAGGACCCCAAATCTCCCTTCTCCCCTTCTTTTGGAGAACCCCCCCAAAAGCATCTCTCAGCTGAGGTGTTGTGGGAGGGGCCACCTGCTCAGTCCCCCCCTCCAGTTGGCATCCACAGGGGATGGCGCTTGAATGGCCCCGGTGACACTGGCATGGCTGAGGGTTCACCCGTGTGTGACCCCGACCCCACAGCCTGTGCCGTGGGGGTTTCGTCCCCACACCATGGCCCGGGACAGTGGGGCCAGGGCAAACACGGGGCTAGTGGGGACACGGGGCCAGAGGGCAGAGCCGGTGCGTCACCGTGTTTACGAGGACCTCGAGGAGCTCTCGTGACGTCCACGCTAGCCCTGCCAGCCCAGGCCCTGCCAGGTGGCACAGTGCCACCACCGCCGCGCTACCCCCCGGTCACCGTTCAGATTTTTGGGGCTGGCATGAGGCCACTTGGCCCCTGGGCCCCGGTGGCACGGAGGGCACGGAGCGGGATGTCCTACCCCCCCCTCCCCGTCACAAAGCACCGTGCGAGCGGCAGATGGGGCGTGCGCGGGGCTATTTATAGCAGCGGGACCCACAGGTAGCGACGGTGCGTCAGAGCGGTGACGCAGCCCCGGCGACGCTCGGCCGCACGCCCCCGCAACCGGCTGCCGGGCCCCCCCGGAGCCCCCCGGCCTCCATGCCCAGGAACGGGGTGCTGCGGGAGGTCTCCATGTACGCTGGTCACAGCTGGAGGATGCTCAGCCCTCGGCTGTGCTGTGCGGGGGAGGCTGAGAGGGGCACGTGCCTGCACCGCCCCCAAATCCATATGTGCGTGCACATGTGTGTGTGTGCATGTCTGTGCGCACACGGTCGCTGAGAGTGGATGCTGTGTGTGTCACTGCATGTTCCCACACATGTCACCGCGTGTGCCCACTCGTGTGTCCCCCAGGTGCGTGGATCTGCACACTCAGGTCGTTGCGTGTGTCCCCGTGTGCTCTGCTCCGTGCACACACTGTGTGTGTGTGGCCGCGGCGTGTCTCTGCGTGGCCGCGGTGGCCGGGGGTGACTCAGCCCCCAGGCAGCCCAGGAATGCCCCCTCCCCACCTCCTCCCCGCCCCTGGCCTGTGCTGGGAACGGGCTGTCCTGGGGGACGGTGACACCCAGGGCTGACCCAGACCCTGCTGGGAAGATGAGGCGGTGCCCCCCCCCGCCCTGCTCCCCCCATCCTGCCCCCCCCGCCTCCATCCTGCCCCCCCTCCCATCCTGCCTTCTGGGAACCGCTTACAGGGGCGGAGGTGAGGGGTCAGGGGGAGCTGGGAAGGGCTGGGGCCCTGCGGCTCGCAGGGAGGGGGCCCGGAGGAGCCGAGGCTCTCCCGCGCTCTGGCCCTGGGTACCCCAGAGCCCAGAAGGGCAGCCCGGGGGCTGGGGTTCCCTCGGTAGTCCCAGCAGCAGCCCCCACTCATGATCGCGATCACCCCTGGGGGTGCCCAGGCTAGGGGTGCACGAAGTGGGGTCCAGCTTTGGGGCCCCTCAGCCACCGGGACGTCGAGGTCTGGGGGTGTCCTGGGCCGAGGGCACAGTCAGGTTCTGCCCCGTTCCTCTCCGCCCGCGGAATCCAGGCCGGGTGTTCCCCATGGCCCGCCGGACCCATGTCCGCCGCGGCGGCAAAGCCCGGCCCGGATCCGCAGGCACGGAGCGGGGCAGCACCGGGCACCCTGCGAGTTCCTGGTCCCGGTTCCCGGCACAGCTCAGGTCGCAGCTCGGAGGGGTTCGGGGCGGGCGGGGGCTTCCCGGGGTTCGGCGGTCGCGGCTGGGAGGCGGAGCTGGGCCTCAGGCTCCGCTCCAAGCCCATTGATCCATCCCGTGCTTTCCGCGCTCCCGGCCCCTCTCGTTCATTCATAGATCGCGCGCGCTCCCGGTCCATTCATCCCGGCGCGCGGGGAGCTCCGTTGCCATGACAACCGCCCCCCCTTCCCCCCCCAGTTCCCAGCGCACAGCCGGGGGGCCGGGGAGTAGCGCGGGGTCCGTGCGCTCTGTGTGTGTGAGGGGGGTCCCGGCGACACGAGCCCGGGGGGCTGCGCCCGGGACTCCCCTCGTTCGTACGGCTGCGGACGGGGGGGGTCCCGCCGGCTCAGCCCCGCCGAGGTTCGAGCAGCGGCTGCCACGTCGGCGGGGGCGGCCCCCCCTTGGCTCCTCCGGGCTGGGGCAGGAGCCCGGCCCTGGCGGTTTCCATCGTGGGCCGGGCTTGGCGCAGCATAACCTTGACCATCCCTCCCCACCCCCCAACTCCCACCCCACCCCCGTGTCTGTGGTCGTGGCACTGAGCTCCGGCTCTGCAGAGTGCAATTTCCCTACCCCCCCTAAAGTGGTGGGGAACCCCCCAGAGGGGCGGGGTGCTGCGAATGCCAGCGGGGAGCTGTGGGTGCGAACTGCCAGGTGGCAAAGTGGGGGTGTCCCGGTGCTGCATGTGAGGGTGGGTGCAGGTCACACGTGTGCACCCACGGCTGCGTTTGTGTGTGTGGTGCAGTCCTCCTTCCGTGCATCCCAGGTCCAGCTGTGTGGGGAGGACAGATACGGTGCTGTGGGCACCTATTGCACAGGGCTCTTCGTGGGTGGTGGCAGAAAGCTCCGGCGTGCAGCAGGGGCACAGCAGGGATCTGCAGCTGGATAAAGTTTCCCCACGTCTTCTTCTTCCTCTCCAGGGAATCGAGAGTGAGGAGCCACAGCCTCAGGTGCAGGAGAAACTGCTGCTGTGGCCCTACAGGTGAGCCCCAGCCGCACAGGTGGGCTCCAGATGTACAAACGTGACAGGGCAGTGCTGCAGGTCAGCGTGGGGCCGAGCATGGATCCTCGCACGGCTGCACTCGTGTGTGCCTTGCACAGACGTGTCCTCCCGAATTGGTGCAAGATCCCATGTGTGTGCCCACGTTTGTTGGTGTTTGTGCTCTCGGTCACATCTGTGCGTGTGTTCGCCCCGATCCCACGGACGGGGCGGGCGTGCAGGGCCCCCCTACACGCGGGGGTTGCCCTCACATGCAGCCGTGTGCGCGTCGCGGGCTCCGCACGCCGGACCCGGGCGCCTGGCGCTGCCGGGATGACTCACGGGCTCGCAGAGGAAGCCGTGACTCAGTGCTGGATTCCTGCCGCTCCCCACCCCCCGGCCGCTCCGGCCATCGCGGCCACGTGGAGCCCGCGGGAGCTGCGGCCGGCCCGGCGGGACGCGGGTGGCGGTGCTGGTCCCCGTGGGGCTGCTCGGAGCCGTGCTGGGTGCGCGTGTCCCCCGGCCACCGAGGGTCCCGGCGAACCGGTGCCTTCGGGAGTGCAGGAGGAGGATGCCCCAGGCTTGGGGTGGAACCGTGCACGCCTCACCTGGGCGTGGGGTTCCTAACTGGGCGCGTTTCCCGGGTGTCTCGGGCGGCTCCGGCTGTGCCACCCCCGGGCAGTGGTGCCACAGGCGCTGCGCCGAGCTCCAGCCTGGGGGGCTGCTCTCTGCGTGGGGGGCTAGGGCTCCACCTGCCCTGGCTTTGCCGTGGATCTGGGCTGTGGCTTCAGCTCCACCTGCCCCTGGCCCTCAGCCACCGCTGGCACCGGGCTCCGCAGCTGCGCTGGCTGTCAGCCCAGTGCTGGGCAAGGGTCTGGGGTGCCACAGTGCAGAGGGCGATGATGCCGTGTGATGCCCAGAGTGCTGTGCCAGGAGCCAGCAGTGCCATGCAGTGCCTCAGGTGCGCTGGGGGTCAGTGGCACTATGCTATGCCCGGGTGCCACGCAGTACCCAAGGTGCGGTGCCACAGCACAGGCAGCCTCTGTGAGTCAGAGCAAGGTGCAGCAGCTGCCCCCTCCCCACCCGCCCGTTCCCAGGCCCTGCTCACCAGATTCACTTTCGCAATGACTGGTGCAGCCACCCCGACTGTGCCTGAGCCCTGACCCGCTCTGCCCACGCTGCCTGTGGCCTTCTGCCCCCACGTCACCGTGACCCGGCACGGTGCTGCTGAAGCTGCTGGCTCGGCCAAACCCCTTAACCCTGGCCCTCAGGTGCTGCTGAGCACAGCAGTGTTTGCCTTCCTGAGCGAACCCCACGTGTTCCTGAGAGGCTGCAGCCCCCTCGGTGGGGCTGGGGGCTGGTGGGTGGCAATGAGGGGGTCATGGCCAGCGGTGAGTCAGCACAAGCAGGTGTGGATGGGGACATGGGGACACAGGGATGCCTTGATTGAGGACACCATGATCGGGGAATGACTCATGTGTTAAACAAACAAACAGGCGAGTCCGTGTGAAGCTGCGCTGGCAGCTTCCTCCGCGCCCCAGCACCAGGGAGCTGCTGGTGCACCCCAGTCATTGATCTGCCACAGTGGTCACATCATCAGGAAGAGTCACAGAACTGCTGTGTCACACACAGGTGCACAGGGCACTCCTGCCCTGCAGCCAGCAGGACGACCCAGGGTCCCAAATGTGGGGCAGGGGGTGACGGGCACTGCTGATTTGGGGATCTCCAAACACCTGCCTTTGGCCTTGCTGCAGGAGCTGCAGTGGCCAGGGCCAGGCGGGCACCTGGCTCTGGCAGCCGGGGATTTCCAAGGTCCAAGCTCACCTGGGCTGGGGCTATGCAGCCTCTCCCTGGGCCGGCAGGTGTAAAACCCAACTGCAGGCAACTGCCCAT
This sequence comes from Luscinia megarhynchos, assembly GCA_034336665.1. Taxonomy (NCBI): domain Eukaryota; kingdom Metazoa; phylum Chordata; class Aves; order Passeriformes; family Muscicapidae; genus Luscinia; species Luscinia megarhynchos. Next base: position 2,827,172 of record CM067590.1, on the reverse strand, counting down.
GGCCGGCCTGCCCGGGCATCCTGTGGCTCAGCCACGTGCCCACTGGGCTGGAAGTGAGTTCTGGGGTGGCAGCTGACTGCCCAGCTCTGGCTTGTCCTGGTCCTGCAGCCCCTGACCTGGAGGTGCCATCCATCACTGAGCTAGTTCTGTCTGTTCTCAGACCAAAAGTGCTTCCCCCAGGCCCTGCTGCAGCCGGGGCAGAGCCAGTGTGGCTGTGAGTGATACTGTGCCCCAGCACAGAGTCCATCACGTCCCCAGTCCTCGGTGGGGCTGTGCCACCACCACCAGCACCGTGTGATCTGGGACCTTGTGCACACACGCACTCAGAACGTCAGGAATGTTTTGTGGTGAGGCTGGAAAACGGTCAGTCGCTTACTGGATTTTTTTCCACCCCTTCTGCTGTGGGTTTGGCCGGGTGCCCGGGGCAGGCGCGGGGGGTGGGTGTGAGCAGGCATGTGATGAGCCGGGTGTGACGGGGCTGGCGAGAGCTGTGAAAGTGCTGAGCTGGTGTGAACCTGCCATGCCATCCCCATCTCCTCCTCTCCAGCCCTTCCTGGAAGAACTGCGGGGAAGGTCCCTGCTGTGTGCAGGGTGTGGGCAGCTGTGCCCATCCCCACGGCATCCGGGTGCCTCATACAGGAGGGAGAGCCTGTGAGGCTGAAGGCTGCAAGGCTGGGGGTTGGTGCAGGTGCCCTGGGTGCTCCTGCCTCGCTGAGGGGGGGACAGGGCAAGGACCCCACACTGGCTGAGGACATTGCTGCTCTGGGAGTCCCTGAGCTGCTTCCTCTTCCCCTTGGGGCTGGCAAGAGCGTGTCCTGCCTGGAGCCACACGCTGAGTCAGGGACAGGACAGGAATAGAGTTGGGTGCCTGAGTCACAGCCCACGTGTGAAACCAGCAGCACTTACCCAGGAAAGGGGAACCCCGCAGCCCTGACAACCCCTGGTACATGTTGGCCACTTCCCTGGGATCAGAGTTCTCCTCTCCTGCATCAGCCCTGGCCTCTTCTGGAGCTGGGAGCTGCTGGCTCTGTCGCTCGCTGCTGTCAGCAGCCACAAGGACAGATCAGGCAGGAATGCCTGCCAGGGAATGGCTGCCTCACCTCAGGACCCTCTCCCTGTGCCCACACGGCGCACAGACCCCCACGCCAGCCCCCAGGGCTTTGCCAAGGAGCTGGGAAAACCTTGGGGAAGAGCCAGAATACTCAGCCACCCTCGTTTGCAGCTCCTCTCACACCCGTGTGTGCACAGTGCACCCCCACACATGCGTGTGCATCACTCTGCAAGTGCGACGGCCCGTCCTGCGCCCCAGCCCCCTCAGCCATCCGTCTGTCCGTCTGTCCCCCGCCAGCTCCCGCAGAACACCCCTCCCTCCCTCCCTCCCTCCCTCCCGCCTCCCCAGAGCGTTTCCGCAGTGTCTCCATTGATAAATCTGGAGCGTTGCCACGGCGACGCTGCAATGGGGCGCAGCGGGTGCGGGGCTGCCGAGGGGCCCAGGAACACGGGGTGGGGGTGAGGGAGGCCCGCTGGATCCACGCGTGAGATTGTGCATATGTGACTTCCTAGGTGTGTGGGATTTGCCAGGTGTGTGGGATTTGCCAGGTGTGTGTTTGCACACGTGTGTGCACAGTGCAGATCGCGCACGCGTGTCTGTGTGCTCTGCGTGTGCAGGGCTGTGGGGGTTCAGGGACCCCACTCAGGGGCCCTTGGCACTGTCTGATTCTTCCTGCAGCAGTGCTTGGAGGGAAACTGAGGCACTGGCAGCGTGGGATTCACCCTGTCACAGATGGTCACCTGGGGACAGGGGCAGCTCGGGGACAGGGGGATCTCACACTGCCACCACCTCTGACCCTTCCTGCACAGTGCTGGGTCTGGCCAGCACAGTCACACCCTGGCTGTGGTCACACACGTGTGGGACTCTGCGGGCAGGTGACCCCACACACACCCAGCAGCAGCCCCCGTGCTGGGATTGGGGGTGCAGGTACCTGTGTGTGAGTTCCTGCACACATTTGTTTCCTGTATGTGTGTCCACACGTGTGACTGCACCACACAGGCAGTGGGACCCCACTGGGGGGCTGCAGGAGGCCTGGTGTGTGTGTGGGGCTCTGGTGCACGAGGGGAGCGCGGGGTGGAGGCCAGACCTGGGCCATGAGCCAGGGAAGCCCTGGGACCACCCAGCACCTCCAGCACAGTCAGAGCCCGGGATGAGCCCTGTGACCAGCTCTGCGTGAGGCTGGCGGGGCTCGGGCAGGCAGTGCCTGTCCCTAGGCAGCTCCGGCTGTGCCCTGCACCCTCTGCCAGCCCACCCACGGCCGCTGCACTTGGGGGTCCACGTGGGGAGCCCACATCTGCCGCGGCCACACGTGTTCAACCCCGCGGACGTGGGCAGAGCCTGATGCTCCGTGATGGGATTGTGGGGTGCTGAGGGGGTGCTGGGAGCCAGCATCAGCCCCACGTGCAGCCAGGAGCTGGGGGGACACGGGCAGGACCCCAGGGCACGGGGTGACACGGGGTGACACGAGGTGGCTGGTGAGAGCAGCGCTGCCGTGGCACACGCGTGGGCTGTGCGGTGCCGCGTGGGCAGGATCGGTGCGTGTAGCGTGGCTGCCCTCTGCTGCCACGGCCACGGCAGCGCTCAGCACCCCGGCACCCCTGGGACGCTGCCGGGGGGCCGCGGCTGGGACCCCCCGAGTGCTGAACAATGGCAGCTCTCTTTGCCAGCCCCCGGCCCACACCAGAACCCCCCGGGCTGGGGCGAGGGACTGCCAGTGTGAGGCAGCAGGGGAGGGGGCTCGGAGATGCTGTTAAAGATTAAATTCCCTTCCACCCTGCGCCCCGCCCCCAGCTGGGATGGGGTCATGCAGCAACCAAGAGGGAATGAAGTATTTTCTAGGTTTTTAGAGCTATGGGGAAGGGGCTCAGCCGAGGGAGGGCTGGTGTCAGTTCTCGGTGGCTCCTGCTGCTCTCGGGGCGTGGGGCTGGCACGGATCCTGCAGCTCCCTCCCATCCTCCATCCCGCTGCGTTGGGAAGCAGGTCACGTCCAGCTCCCGGCACGGCAGCGATGCCGGGGGAGCTCAGCTTTCTGGGGCAGCTCCGGGCTGCTGGGAGCAGCCAGCTGCCGCTTCCAGCGCTTTTGGGGATTGTGGGAGGAGGATTTCCAGCGGTGCGGGCCTACGTGGCACTGCCATCCCGGGGATGTGGCAGTGGGGAGCTCAGCCCGCGCTCCCCGCTCCCCTGCAGCTCATCCCCATGGGCGCTGGGGGTCTTTGCTGCTCTGGCAGGAGCATTGCTAAGCTCCCCCAAAAACCTCCAGGAGTTGCTCCCCTGTCTCAGAGCAGATGTGCTGGGTGGCACCAGCCTGTGCAGTGCCAGGATCCGGCCGTTCCCTGTGGAACGCCCGGCTCCCAGGGCAGGTGTGGTGCTGCTGGAGGCAGAGACGCTGCCTCTACCTGCCTCCGTTCGAATCAGCGCGAGGGGGGAGAGCGGGGCGAACTTTCCCGACTCGTTTCCCCACCCTAAGGGGAGAAAAAAAAACAAAAAAAAACAAAAAAAAAAAAACCAAGTCGCATGACTTGGAGCTTCCCGAGAGGCAGCGCGGGGAGAGAGAGTGACCCAGGGAGCCAAGAATCTGCTCGGCTGTCGTGTCTCATTCCTGCTCTGCGGCGCGGGGCTGGGAGAGGTTGGGTTACGGGAGGCGCGGAAAGGGGACGGTGCAGGATGAGCTCATGCGAGGGCGCGGGAACCTTCTGGGCAGGAAAAAACGTTGATGCTGCAGTTCAGGGATTTCTGCAGTCGCGGCTGTTCCCGCAGATCCCAGCTCGCTCCGCCGGGCCGCCCCTCGTGCCGATGGCAGTAAAATCGCTCGGGGAGGGCTGTGGGCTCAAGGTGATTCACGTGCCCTTGCAGGGAAACAGCAGCACGCAGCGACCTGCTGAGGAGCAGAGGGAGTGAGGGGGGACACCGGGGTCTTGGAGGGACACCGGGTTTCTGGGGTCCCCCGGGATTCTTGTGCAGGGAGCTGGACCAAAAAGAACACCTTGCATGAGATTGTAGGGAGTGTGAGACCACCGGGCCCCACCGCAAATCCTGGCAGCAAGCCGCGGTGTGAGGCAGTGCCTGAGGAAGTGTACGGAGGAGCCCAAGGGGTCTGGAAAAGCTCCAGTTTCAATCAACACCTGGGCTGGCCTCCCTCGGTGTGTACTTTACCCCTTGCTGGGGAGGGATACGATGTTCCCGATTCTTGGCAGCTTTTCCTCTGCAGACCGTGATAAATCCTTCCTGCGTACCCAGCCCTCTGTCCCGCAAGGTCACCCGGTGTCAGGCGGTCAGAGGCTGCTTGTCCTGCCCTTGGGTAGCATCTCCTGCCCTTAAGAACTCAATGCTGCAAATACTCTTAGATGATGATTAATGAGCGCTTATATAACTGAACTGAGCCCTTAATGCAGCCGCGAGGGTGACAGGAGGGAAGGTGGGAGCAAGAAACTGCACGTTGCTGCTGCTGCTGCTTTTCCCACACCGGAGCAGCCACGTTCGGTGCAGGGGGACCCTGGCAGATGTGGGAAAGCAGCTAGGGCAGACCCCATCTGGGTTTTCCAGGCAGTTTTGGACCCTGTAGGAGTGAGCAGCCAGTGGTGCTGCCTTGAACCACCTTCTCATGGCATGGCCGAGCTCTTCGGTGTGGCACAGCTGGGAGGTGAAGGGTTTGTGCTGGAAAAGCATTCATGTGTGACAGTGGCTGGAATGTTTTGCTGGTGAGCTGAGAGTCTGGAGAAAAAGGGCAAAAATCCCACAGTAACACCCTGGTGTGGCCTGTGAGGGGTGATGAGGCCACTGCTGGCGATGCTGGGTGCTGTTTTTTCTAAATTTGGCCATGTTTGGGCAGGTAGGTACGGTCTGACACACAAGGTTTGGTTTTCCATAATCTGGCTGGGAGGCTCCAGTCCTGATAAAGCTGCTGCTCAGCGCCAAGGCTGTTACATGGTTGCCGTGGTTACCACATGCTTATTTTCACCATCTTCCTCACCTCAGCCGGGGTGCACCGGCATTCCCAACCCTGAATCCCCCCTGACCTCAATCGGGGTACACTGGCATTCCCAGCTCCAAATTCCCCCCGACTCCAGCTGGGTGCACTGGTATCCTCAATTCCGAATCCCCCCTGACCTCAGCTCATTTCCCAATACTCCAGTTTGGGTATCCCGACAATACTGTGACCCCCCAACCCTCATCACCTCAGGGCACCTTGTGTCAGCCCTGATCTCGTTGTTGTGGATCTGATCCCTTTGCTCCCTGTGGATCCAATCCTTCTGCTCCTTTTGGATCCAATCCTTTTGCTCTGTGGATCCAATCCCTTTGCTCCCTGTGGATCCAATCATTCTGCTCCCTGTGGATCCAATCCTTCTGCTCCCTGTGGATCCAATCCCTTTGCTCCCTGTGGATCCAATCCTTTTGCTCTCTGTGGATCCAATCCCTTTGCTCTCTGTGGATCCAATCCTTTTGCTCTCTTTGGATCCAATCCCTTTGCTCCCTGTGGATCCAATCCTTCTGCTCCCTGTGGATCCAATCCCGCTGCTCTCTGTGGATCTGATCCCTTTGCTCCCTGTGGATCCAATCCTTCTGCTCCCTGTGAATCTGTTCTCTTTGCTCTCTGTGGATCCAATCCTTCTGCTCTCTGTGGATCTGTTCCCCCCACTCGCTACGGATCTGTTGGATCCTGTCCCCCTGCTCCCCGTGGCTTTGTACAACCCGGTAAATCCCGGTCACAGGGAAGCGCAGCGGCCGCGCTCCTCACCATGGCGACAGCGGGATTGCGTCAGGGCTTTTCTTTCCAACTGCAAAGCTGGACGAGCAACTCCCTCGGGGACAGTAGTAAGGGAGAAGGGAATATTCTTTTCCCTGGGGCGCTTTAGGACTGCCAGTTCCCTAATGCAGGCCTGGCTTGGTGTTTTGCTGCTGGGTCCAGACACGGTGGGAACAGTGAGGGCTCCCATGCTAGGGACACCGAGGGGCCCTGTGTTAGGGACAGTGAGGGTTCCCGTGCTGGGAAAACTCTGAGTGCCTTCCCTGTGGCACCTCCCTGCTGCTGGTATAAGCTGATCTCGCAGGAAAACCAGGAAGAAGCCAGAGGTTTGGTGATGGATGGGATGGAGGCCCAGGGATGAGCCCTGCTTCAGTCCAGCCTCACATTCCCTCCTTTCCTGCAATCCCAGCAAAAACAAAGACAGAGGGGGCGGCTCTTGCGCCGTGCAGGATGCGCTGGGGCGTGCAGGGAGGGTGGTCCCAGGGGCAGGAACGCGGTGCCAGAGCCCGGAGCAGGCGTGGGGGCTGCCTGGAGAGCTTTGTTCCCTCCCAGCCCCGGGTAAGGCAGAGCCCCAGAGGACGAGACGTGGCACCCACTGCCCCGTCCTCCCCCTCCGGGAACTCCCGGCCTCAGCCCTGGGCCGCGGCGGCGGCACCAGAGGAGCTGCTGCGGGATTTGGGAACCTCATCAGAGCAGTGCCCGGGGCGGGGGCTGCCCTTGGCTCCCCAGCAGGTGCCGGGGCTGCCGAGCAGGTTTGGGCTCAGCTGCTGCACAGCTCTGGGTAATCCCGTGTGCAACTCCCTGGGACTGGGAAAGGTCCCTACAAACACCCCAGCAAGGTGGAGACCCCCAGAGAAGCACCCGGTGCTCTGGAAGGAGCTGCCTGAGTGTGGGATGTGCTGGAGGCAGGAGAGAGGTGTCGGTGTGGGAATGGCACGGGGTGAAGGCAGGAGGGCAGCACAGCTCCTCCTATCACTGCTCCCCCATGGCATTTCCATGTGGCACTATCCCTGCTGTGCTGCTGGATGGGCGGAACTTCCAGGAAATCACAGTAACAGGATGTTTGATCCTACAACCTCTGCCCTTGGAAGCTTTAAAAAGTAGGTGATAAAAACATCAGTCACGTGTGGGGGGATTGCTTGAATCGGCTCCAGGTGATCCCTGAGGTCCCTCCAGCCTCTGGTGATTCATCATTTCCCATGGCTGCACCTGTACACACACAGAGCTTGGCTTCAGAGCGGATATCTGCCCTCCCTAAGGAAGTGCTGGCACTTACTGGGTCACTTCAGCTACAGGTGTGCTCATAGCCAGATCCAGGTGACCAAAAATTAGGGCGCAGGCAGGGAAAACACCCATGGGAGCTCAGGTCTGGGACTCACACAGAAGTGAACTCTGCATCTCCTACATGGTGTTGTCTGTTTGGGACCCCTGGCCAGGGCCCTTCTGCTGCAGGAGCTTTGCTCTAAGGACGTGAATCCTGGGCTGTTTCAGAGTTTAATTAACTGCCCTAATGACTGGTACAACCTGCCGGTGAGCTGCCTGCCTGGCTGCTCCCAGTGCTGCTTCCAGCCAGAGCCCAGCCTGTGGGACATGCAGAGATGTCCCTGAGCCCCTTGGGCTGGTGACATGGGGCTGCTGCAGCCCCTGTGTACAGCCTGATCATGGAGTATTCACAAGGATCATCAAATCCACAGCTGATGTCATGTCTGATGCCCTGGGTCAGGAATGAACTGGGGCACTGCACCCTCCTGGCAGCAGCAGCACTGGGACTGGAGCACACAGTGTCCATTTGGCCCAACTCTTGTGTCCCTGGTGACTCTCACTGTCAAAGCAAAGGCATCAACACACTCCAGGGAGACAGAAATCACACTTTTGGGACACATCCAAGCAGGGCTGTGCTCACCATTCCCTGTCACAGGAGCTCCTCTGCTCCCAGCAGCCCTTCATCCTGCTGGGATTCAAATTCCCCTGAAGCAGCAAAGATTCTTGGTGTTATTTTCACAACACCCGACCTGCCTGGCTTTGTGTGGAGTCAAATCCCAGTGAATCCTGGTGTTTGTCCCTCGAGGTTTGCAGCAGGGTTGGTGTTGGCTGTCCAGCATCCCAGGCTGGAAAATGGCTCTGTGCATCAAGGTCACTTTATCTGCCCTCATCATGGACCAGAAATGCTCGCGTTAATGGGTCTCTAATTTAATCAAAATGCTGTGCCTGTGATTGCAGGGCTGGGATCTTTTCCTCTCTTGAAGGGCAAAAATCAATTTGCAGTAACAGTGGATATCTCTCTTCACTCCTCCAGGCCTAGGAAAGTGAGTAAATTTTTTCATGGCAGAAAAATAATAATATTGGCTTGGTCTATCATCAATATTGGGATTTTTTATGTGCTTTTGAGCACTTTGGTGGCAGCATTCTGTCCCTGTGGCCCTGTGAGCTCAGAAAAACCACAGATGTGGTGCTCCTGGGTTTTGCAATTACTGTATAATCTATGTACAAACTGTCATTTTCCTGCAGATCTCAAAGGGATCACAACAAATCAGGGTGGAAAAGCCCTGATTTCCACACTCTGGTAGGCAGGGAATGGGTGATCTCTGCTCCACAGAGCAAACGTTTCTTTGCGTTCTCCATGGTTTGTTTTTCCTGTCTCAGTGCCTGGTTTGGAAATCAGTCACCAAAGAGCAGTGATTTCTGAACTCCAGTTGTTCTCTTCTGTACAGCCTGGCTCTGACTGGGGATACTGGGAAGGAGGGAGGGTGGCTGGTAGCTGCAAACAGCAACGTGAATTACAAGGAGTTTCTGGAAGCAGAGCAAACATTGCTGGGGACAAGGACAGGGGACAAACACACAGCGACCTCTGATATGCCCAGTCCTGTCCTCGGACACAGGACACATACAGTGACACCATAACCCCGTCCTTGCCATGTTTCCTTCCCCTTTCCTTCCCACTGCTATTCCCTCCCCTGCATCTCCTCCTCTCCAATCTATTTTTTCAGGTGTGTCTCCTCCTCTCCAATGTTTCCAAACACTTTTCTATGTGAGATTGTAGTTATTGTATGAAACACTGGCAATTTTTACTTTTAGGCCTTTCAAAGCTGTGTAGCCTCTCCATGAGACATGTCTTTGGCTTTACCAGTTTCCTCTTTCAATACAGAAGTTTTTACTGAAGGCATTCCCAGCTTTGTCAAACCTCAGGATGGACTTTTAAAGATTTCAATCTTTGCGAAAATGGGTTTGAGCAAAGACCTTTTATTTCTGAAGAAAACTTTGTTGCTTTGGCTACTCCTCATCATAATCTCCCAAGTGCATGTAGGGCGACACTGCAAGGAGGCAGCTGAAGGGATCATTCTGTGATAATTGACAAATGATTCGTGTTCATCATAGAAGTTTTGGAGTTTGTATAAACCAGAATACTTAAAATAAGAAAAGAACATGGACCTAGATAAAGGGAAATATATGATTAAACCCACTCTGTTTAAATCCCCGTTATGAATACTGTGTATACCAGTTTGTAAAAGAAAAAAAAATGAGGGTTTTCCATCTGAAAAGGTTTGAAAGGTTTTTTTTCAGAATCAGATTTCCGCCTTTGTGTAATCAATCTCAAACTATCTGCTAAAGATCAGACTTCCCACTTTTTCTGTTTTTTATCTACCAAGACCAAATGGTTCCATGACCAATTGTCCCAAGAGCTGTCCCACGGAAGTTTGGAAGTTTCTTTGACCACCACTGCTTACCTTGCAGAATTACTACAACGAAACAATAACAATTATTGATTACTACAAGGAAAACTATACTATAAAAAGGGAGTGCAACCCAGCTTCAGTGGAAGTGTGGTGTAGGGGGTGACCCCTCACGTTTTCCCCAGCGCGCTTCTTGCTCTGTCTATATAAAATAAAAGCAATCTAAATTTTGCTGAATATCGAGACTTTTGTTTCTCATTTAAAACAGTTCTCCACGAGGGAGGACGGGCTCCCCGGGCGGGGCGGTGACCGGAGGGGCCGCAGCGGGAGGAGCCGCCGGGGGCAGCACTCGGAGCGCAAGATGGCGGCGGCCCCTGAGGCGGCCCTTTGTCTACGGCCGGCGCCGCAGTGCGAGCAGGGCGCGAAACTGGGCCAGCGTGAACACGCCTCCTTCGCCAGGGGGGCGTGGCTACCGCGCATCTCAGCCAATCAGCGCCCTCCACTTCCTTCCCTCTCACAGGGGCGCTCCCGCCCGCCTCCGCGCGCGCAGCCAATGGGCGCCGTCCGCCGCGCCCCGCCCTCACGTGGGTGGAGGGGGCGGGGCCACGCTGCTGTTTTGTTTGCACGCCCCTACCGTAGGCCCCCGCCGCTGCTCGTTAATATTAATGAGATCCCGCCCAATCGGGAGGTGCAGAGGCGGCAGCGCTTTGGTGACGTGTCGCTCCGCCTTGCAGCGGGGTTCATCTGCATATTCATGAGATAGGCGGGATGAAGAGCGGGCGTTTATAAGGCGCCGCCCCGCCAGGCTCGCCGTACGTTTCGCTGAAGCTTTGAAGTGGTCTCTGGACCTCGCGCCGTCCGGGCATCGGTGAGCGCAGTCGCACGGGGCGGCCGCGACCGCACCGGGCCGGGTGGGCCTCGGCGAGTGGAGTGTCCCAGGGGTGGAGGGCCGGGTCCCGCGGGAGGCTGGGCTGCGACTCCCGACCCGCCGATCGGTGCTCTCTGCGGGCACGGGGGATGTGGCGGAGCGGGCCCAGCTGGGCCGTGTGCGGGAAGGGGCCGCGGCGGGGGAAAAACGCGCGCGCGGAAACAAAATGGCGACGAACCTCGGCCGTGCAAAATGGCGGCGGGCGGGAGGGAGGGGGCGGCCCTGTGCGGGAAAGGCCGGTAGGGGGCGCGGCGGGCGCGCATGCGCGCTGGGCCCGGAGCGGCGGGGACTGGGACCGGGACCCGGCCCGGCCGCCGGTTCTGCCGGGACCCGGCCGCGGTGCTGCTCCCCTGCTCTTGGCCCTGAGCGTCGCGGAGCCCTAAGTGATACCTCGCTCCCGGCTACTCTGAGGTGGAAGGGAATGAGATCCCTGATATATCTGGAAAACCACATAAGGCGTGGGCTCAGAGGCGCTTAAGGCGTTCGGGAGTGTGAGATCGCTTCGGTGTTGCGATAGGCGGTGTTAGAGGGATTTGATGTTTTAGAGCTCATGGGGATTATGCGGATATTTTGAGTCGCTGACTAGGTTCTGTTGGTTTGGCAGGTCAAAATGGCATCAGATGAGGGAAAGCTGTTTGTTGGCGGGCTCAGTTTCGACACCAATGAGCAGTCATTGGAGCAAGTCTTCTCTAAATACGGACAGATTTCTGAAGGTGAGACTGCAGAGCCACGATGGGATAGTTTCCCTTAGTCTCTAAAATTTGCATGGTGCTGATGGATTTTTATTTCCTGCCTCTCCTTTTCACAGTCGTGGTGGTGAAAGACAGAGAGACTCAGAGATCCAGAGGTTTTGGCTTTGTTACTTTTGAAAATATCGATGATGCAAAAGACGCTATGATGGCCATGAATGGAAAGGTGAGGAGGCTCTGGATTTGGTTTTTTATTTCTGATACTGGAGGAAGAGAATCAGAGGTGTGTTGCTGTTCAAGCTGTGTGGACAAACAGATAAATGAGTGCCAGTGTCTTACATGAAATTATACACGTGTAAAAAATTTGGTTATATAAATTTACGTGGAAAAACGCATATATATAAATTGATAAAGTAACTTTACTGAATCTGGATCAATGACGTAGTGCCTTTATAGGCATTTCTGTAAATAAAGTTAATATATCAGTTTCTTTGCCTGCTTGACTTAATTGTTGCATGAAGTACACGTTTATTTTGTGAGGAGCGGTAAGTCCTGGCACTGGTCAGTCAGCTGTGAAGATGTGCAGTTCGTTCTACATGTGCTTTGCTATTTAAATATTTCCATTTGGCTAACTGTGGATGTGTTTTAGTCTGTAGATGGGCGTCAGATCCGAGTTGACCAGGCTGGCAAATCCTCCGAGAACAGATCCCGTGGCTACAGAGGGGGGTCCGCGGGGGGCCGGGGCTTCTTCCGCGGGGGCCGAGGCCGGGGCCGTGGCTTCTCCAGAGGTGAGTGCGTGGGGGTCACTCATAAACTCTGGATTTGGGGAGGGGTGGTGTGTGTTGCTTGTCAGACTGGTTAAAAAACCTCATTTCTGTGTATTTCCAAGGTGGTGGAGACAGAGGCTATGGCGGCAGCAGATTTGATTCCAGAAGTGGAGGCTATAACGGCTCCAGAGACTACTATAATAGCAGGTAAGGGCTCTGCCAGCGTTGGGGATGGTGGGGAAGCTGTGGTTGACCTCAAACCAGCAGAGAAGGAGTTGAGCAGCTGTAAATCAGGTGCTGTTCGTCCCACAGGAGTCAAGGTGGCTATGGAGACAGGAACTCAGGAGGCTCCTACAGAGACAGCTACGACAGTTACGGTAAGTCCCGCTTCAACCGGGAGCGCTGAGTCCGTGTGCTGTAGGAACTCTGAAGCTGCTGAGCCTGAGCCTGGAGCTGGGGCAGGCTCAGGCTGTGGACGTGGTGGTGCAGGGAGAGTGTAATTTAATGCATGTGCAGGAGTTGCTCGGATCTAAGGCAAAGCAAGTGTTAAAAAAACCAAAAAAAAACAGGTGTTCCTGGAGCCCAAACTCTGGCTGCCCTAACGCACTGACCCGCGGGTGGGGGATCTCAGTAGCCAAGTAGCCGTAGCCTCGGAATAATGCAAAGGGAGTAAAATGCTGGAACTTGTCTTTGCTTCAGTGCCTTTACAATTGTGCCTGCTTCTTGTCCTCAGCTACACACAACGAGTAAAAATCCTTCCTGACTCAAGATCGTCCTTCCAATGGCTGTATTTATAAAGATTTTTGGAGCTTCGCTGAAATGGTTATTGTGTAGTACATCTACTTGTATTTTCACTTTTGTAGTATTATCAGTTCTGATCTTGTCATACACAGCCTGGCAGCTTCTGAGACAAGACTGTCTGATTAGACTGTCTTGGAGAAAGCTCTGCTTTCAAGTGGTTTTAATCTTTTTTGAAAGCACTTCAGATTTTATTTTATCCTCCATGAATGAGCCAAGGTGTTCGTTTCTGTTTTTTTTTTTTAAAGATGGGGCCCCAATTCAGTTTCTTTTGAGCTAGAAAGGACCTTGTACCGATGTTCACTGGAAGCTGAACAAGCTGTGGACTTTTTTTTTTTTTTTTTTTTTTTTTTTCCAAGTGCATTACCTTCGTCTTTTGTAACATTCCTTTAGTGTAGCAAGGTAGGAATGCAGCCTGGGTTCCGTTGGAAGGCAAACCACCTTGATATATCTAAAGAGAAACGTGCTTGTATGTTCAACCTGCATAACGGTATTTTTACTGTTGTAATGATGTAAATGACCCAGAACTAGACTTGCAAACTTACCATTAAGAGGTTCTTGAAAATGTTTATTTATATTGTCCTTTTTTACTGGAAGAAATATGCATATTCCATTGCTGTTGTATTTGAAGTGGTAAAGGATTCCTGTATACAGTTTTCTTTGGCTTTACGAAGCCTATTAAAAGACCGTCTGAAATGAACTCTGCTCCTGACATTTACATTTCATTGCACAACACAACCCTTGGAGATGAAGAACAGTCTTGGGAGCGAGAGGAGGTTAGGGACAGTGGCAAAGCCAGCCGGACGATTGCCCGGGCGCTGGAATTTTACTCCTAAAATCAGTCTTGGCATCTGAATTGGCCGACGAATTTCACATAAAATAGTCAAAACTTGTCTGTAGAGGCTGGAAGTACAAACCTGAGGGTGTGCTAGGAGCGAAGTGCAGTTGGAATGTTAGGAAGGATAATGGATGTTTCCTCCAAAGCTGCTGTAGCCTACACTGGGAAGCTGTAGAGAAGAGCCAAGTGCTGCAGTCCCTGGGCTGTTCCCTGCGTGCCGAGCGCGTGTGCGATGTAGGGGAATGCCGGGCTTAGCTTAGCTGTGTCATTGCTTACAAGTTCTAAGAATTCTTTGCTAGCAAATGGAAACTGCAGTGTCCTTGGAGAAAAGAAGTGTTGTGCCTCCAACAGAAACCTCTGAGACGAGAGCTGCTCTCTTGGCTAGTTCATATGTGGAAATAGTCCTGTAATTCGAGGTAACTCCTTTTGCTCATGTCCGCATCCTTCCTCTTGTTGAGAGCTCATTTGAAAGTCTAATGTACCTGTGAAATATTCCTTTTGACAATTTTGGTCAGCTGCTGGAAAAACGTTAACCCATGCCGTATGCAACCTTTGGCTTGTGGCACACCTTGAGTTCCACAGATCAGAGTTGGGCATGCAGCCGTGTCTTGCTGTAGGTACGGAAGCAAGATTGGAACGAACTCCCTGACTTGATATGTGTTCATCTATTGAGACTCTTCCTAGACTTCATTAAGTTGCTCACTTTAATTGTAGCTTTCTTTGCCATCCTACTTGTTGCCATTAACTTTTTCCCATGGCCCACACTTCCTAAGCAGCCATGTCCAAGTGTTAACTCTCTGCTTAGGGGATCCAAACCATGGGCTGGCTGAGCACGGGCAGCAGCCGGCCCGGAACAGTTTTCCCAGACTGTGCTTTGTGGTGTGATGGGTTCAGCGATGGCTTGTGAGACCCTCGTGCACTGTGAGCTGTGTGGGGAGGTTGGGGGCGAGAGCAGCCTCTGCCCAGGGCTCCTGTTAATGCCTCTCTGCTTTAGCAGGCTGAAGGGACCCGGCACGTGCCTCGGAGGGCCAGCGGATCCTGAGCGACCAGAGCTGCGTTCCAGGGATGCTGGAGCAAGTTTGCCATCAGGTAACATCCCTTTCCTGAGCTTTTCTTTAGCTGTGTCCCTTTTCTGTATCCTTGAGCTCTAAATGCTGCAGTAGTAACCCTGTTCCATTCCTGTAGCTTTATCCACCTTCCAGTTCTCTTGTCTCCATTCCATTTCAGCACTGAGACACGTCAGAGAAGACAGAAGGACCGACACTGGAGTGGAGAGATGAAGAGCTCAGAGCAGTGGTGGTGCTCATTTTCACATGAACCAAGTCAATCAAGCCAGAATAAAACACTGAAATGTGGAAAAAACAAATCTCTTTGGTACTTTTTGTGGGAAACAGAATATTTTTGGCAAATTTTTTTTTGTCTGGTGCACAGCCCAGTTCAGAGCACAGAAGAAACTACCACCGTGGTGGTGCTTGGAGGTGGACGCACTCTGCTGCAAGCAGATTGATGTGTGATCCTCATGGAAAATGAGGTCTTGTTGCAGCTCAATGAGGAGGATTTGTCTTGGGAGAGGCTGACACTCTGAACGTATTTTAGGCAGGAGATTGCAGGGTGAGAACAGTGAGTTTTTGATGATCTCAGCTGCTCCTGCCCTTTTTTTTTTCCTCTGTTAAATAAGAGTTGATTGCTTCATCCCTGCCCTTTTCTCCCCATTTTTTAAGCTGATAAACTCAGAATTTGGTGATGGGCTCACTCAGGAGCCCTGAGGACTTGCGGCCCAAGACCCATCAGTTCCCCATTTTGCACTGATAAGAGTCCCTAGACATTCCTGCCTGCAGGTGGGGATTATTGAGCTCACTTCACAAAACCTACTTTTCCTCCTTTAACCTTTTTCAAATTATCTAAGTGAGCAGCATTTAAAAAAAAGCAATCAACCGTGACACACTTCTGGGGGTTGTATTGAGCAATTCACCAGTGAGGATTTTTGCATGTTAATGCAAGAGGATATTAAATATGATGAAGGCTGAGGAGTGTGTGAAGTCTTTGCTGATAAAAATGCAGTCAGGTGAGGCTTAAATGAATTCAGGCTGAAAATACTTACAAATAATGCTTTGTAAGACCTCCCTAAATAGGATGCTTAGACAGAGGCAGAAACAATGAACAGGTGCAAAAATAGAACCTGGATGGAGGTGCTGTTATTTTTGGCATTGCTAATTATGGCAGTGAGTTAATGATGTCTTGCCGGGATGGGTGAGGGAATCGCTGGATCCAGGGGCTGGATGTGGAACCCAGTGGCGTCACCGGGAAGGTGGGTGCTGTGGGTTTGACGTGAGCTCGGGTGACCCAGTTTTAGCCAAAATGCCCCTTTTTTAAAAATTAAGCCCTGTGTATCTAGGCAGCTGGAGCTGTTCCCTGAGGAAAAATGGGGAAGTGGAGCAGGGCTGAAGGGCGGTGACGGAGCCCTGCTCAGCCGGAGGTGTCTGCAGAGGAAAAAGGTGGAGGATAGAAATTCTTGAAATGCTCAAAATGCTCCTGTTTGCAGCTGTCTTCAGCATGGGGCGGGAATAGCCGCCCTGAAGGGAGAAGGATAACCCCGAGGGGGAAATGGCGGCTCTGGGGGAGAAGGTCCTGTTATGAGGGAGAAATGATGACTCTCAGGGGGAAATGGTGGCCTTGAGGGAAGCAAGATAACCCTGAGGGGGAAATGGCGGTTCTGAGGGAGGAACGAGAGTCCTCAAACTTTGAGGGCAATGGCGCCCTGAGGGAGGAAGAAGAGTCCTCAAACTCTGAGGGCAATGGCGGCTCTGAGGGAGGAAGGATGACCCTGAGCGGAAAATGGCGTCTGTGACGGACGGGGTGTTGCAGTGAGGGAGAAATGGCGGCCCCACATCCCGCGAGGGTACAACAACAACAACCCCGAAGGCAAAATGTCGGAGCCCCGCGGCGGCTCCGTGAGCGGGTCACGGCCGGGCCGGAACGGCGCAGCCCCGGAACCCGCGAGCGGCTCCGCGGGCCCGGGCGGTGCCTGTGCCGCACGCACCTTCCTGCGGCCGCCGCTCCTCTGCGCTGTCCTGGCCCGGCCCGGCCATGCCGCGCCTCCTCCTCCTCCTCCTTTTCCTCCTCATCCCGCACCTCGGCCGCGCCGCCGCCCCCAGCCCGGCGAACAGCACGGAGCTGCCGCGGACAACCACACGGAACGAGACGCAGCCGGGGTCGGAGCAGGAGTCCGGGCCGAGGCTGTCGCTGGGCTCGGGGCTGCCGGTGCTGAGGCGGGCGGTTTATGTGCTCAGCGCTCTGTCGGCGTTGGCCGCGCTCTACTTCGTGCTGCGGGCGTTCCGGTGAGTGCGGGGAGGGGCCGGCCACCCGGCCGGGTCTGTATCCGTGTTCTGCTGCTCCCTCTTATCCCCATTGTGGTGTCCCCTGATCCGGGGCTGTGTCCCTGCTGCTCCCCGTCCCTGTTATCCCGGGCTGTGTCCCGGATTGTCCCGGTTTCAGTGTTCTCTGACCCTGTTTGGGGATGTCACCCTGATTATCCTGGTCCTGGACTTGCTTGTGGCAATGTCCCTGCTTGTCCCTGACCCTGACCCGTGCCCCTGCCAGTCCCAATCTTGCTCTGGGTCCCCCCGAATCCTGTCACGGTGTCCCCTGTCCCTTGCCTGCCCCAATCCCGCTCCTAATCCCTGTGTTTTGCTCATTTTCCCTCAATCCCCGTCTGTCCCTCCCTCTGCCAGCCGGGGCTCTGCTTCCCCGCTCACCCCTTTTGGCAGCGAGTCCAAACCGTTGCTGTAAATCCCCAGCTCTGTTAATTACCCGAGGTAATTAGCGCTAAAGCATCTCCAGTCCCGCTGGGTGGGGACAGCAGCTCACTCACTGTGCTCTCCCTGTCCCTCAGCCCCAGGTCCGAGGGCCCCAGAAACGAGCCCAAAACTCATTTCAGGTTGAAGAAGCCCCAGAGGAAGAAGTACGGGCTGCTGTCGAGCCAGGACGACACCATCGAGCTGGGCTCCCTGGACAGTGACGAGGACACCGTGTTTGAAAGCCGGAGCCTGAGGCGGTGAGGGAGCATTCTGTGTGCTTTGTGTGTTGCTTTTTTCCTCACAAGGAGCTGAGACTCCTTCCCCAAAGCCGTGGGAGCTCTGGCACAGCTCCTACAACCAGATCTGCATAAATTAAAAAGCCTGTGTGTGGTCTCTGTGTTGGCACACGGATTTATCTCACTTTTCCTCGTTTTCTGGCCCAGGGAAGTCTCACTGACAGGGTTATTTGGACACTGCTGTGGGGTCACAGAGCTGTTGGGAGTGCCCAGTCTGGGCCTCCCTGTGTTAGACAGGAAAACAAAAATTCCTGCTTTTTTTTTTCCCTCCTTCACCTTAGGAATTGGTTTCAACTCATATCACAGTTCAAACTCCCAGTCCTATCAGGACATGCATTCCTGTTTTCCCAGCAAAATTCCTGGCTTGTTTTGTTGTTTTTTTTTTTTTTTTTTTCATTTTGGGAATTGCCTCCAAGTATCATCACAGTTCAAACTCCCAGTCTCGTGGGGATACCCATTCCTGCTTTCCCAGCGCTGTGTTTACATCCCACAAATTCAATTTCTGGGGAGGTTGTTTGAAGCTGAGGAGGAATGTCATCTCAAGGAACGTCACCTCAGCTCCCCCTGATTTTGGGTGTCTCTTTTTTTTTTCCAGATGACTCATGACCAGCAGCACTGGCTGCCCTGAATGATGGAGGGTCCAATCCCAGTGGAATCTCCAGTGCTCAAGTTTTCTATCTGCTTACAGTGACTTAATTAACAGTTCCAGCCCTTCCATAGCTGGGGCAGGGGAGAGGGGACCAAAACTGTTTTCTTCACGTGCATTCTTGGGGACATTTCTGGGTTAAGATGAGAGCTGTTCACTGCATGAGGAAAGGCTGAGGTAAGGGAGGTGCTCCTGGATTTTCAGCACCTGAAATCTGAGCTTGTGCCTCATACCCCTCTCTCCTTGCCCTGGAAGCATCAGATTCTTTTTCCAGGCTCATCCTCTTTCCTTCATGCAATATCAAGTTACTTCTTTGGGAAGTGTCTCTGTAATCAGCTCCTGGGAGGAGCTGGGAGAGCTCTGGGTGTCTTTTACACAAAAGGGGGTGGGAGGGTGATAGTTCAGACAGAGCAGCTTTGGGAATGAGTTAAACGAGTTAAATTTTGCAGGTTTGGCAGGATAATCTAGGTCATTAATGGGTTTACAGACGTGTTTACAAATGAAAGGGGCCACAACCCTAGGGAATATTTCTCCAAAAGAGCCACCAAAAGTGCTGGGAATGCCTGGACTCTGCCCAGCCCCAGCTGTGAGTTCACGAGGGACACGTGTGACAACAGGGACACATGTGACATCTGCCAAACTCTGATTTTGTGATACTGAGGAAGAGCCAGGTATGAGCCAGGGAGTGTCCTGGAGCAGCTGATAACTGGAAAATGGGGAGCCCAACCCCTCCTGACTGTGTTTCAAGGCAGCCCTGCCTGAGTTATCTCCTCTCAAGGACCCTGAAGTTTCACTCTCTTGGCTGGTACTCAGCCAGATTCTTTCCTGCAGCCCTTTGTTATGTGGATATTTGGGATCTGATTGTATAGGACCAAAGGTGAATGTGTCAGGAGGTGGTTTTTTGGATGGATCTGCTGCTAGAACAGTGAAAACTGCTTTGTCAATTTGCCAACTTCTCCTGTCCATGTCCTTTCCTTGGAAACTGGCAGCACATCCTTAAATCCCATTCCCCCCCCAAGCTGGTAGTGCCTTTGTTTGGAGAACCGGAGGGATTTGCCCTGCGGGCAGGGAGAGTCCCTGTGACACCTTTAGGGTGGGTATTTTGGAATGTCTTTGGCTCCTTTCCTTTGGCTTGCAAACCCCCTGTGGATCAGGGGCGGGGATGACACCGGGAGAAAGGACAGGGATGTGCTGATCAGGGAGAGGCTGGGGGCTCCCGAGGCAGCTGTGAGAGCTGTGATCCTGTATAAGCAGCCACCTTTGTTGAGGACAGGTGAGGTTTCCTGGAGAAATCCCACCCCCACGGCAGCTCTGTCTCCCACGTGCACGAACGGTTTTAAAGTACATATATATATATTTTTAATAACCTTGCCGTGTGCACACAGTGCTTGGATGTGTGCCCTGTTTTCCTGTTTGGATTGTTCCACACCTGTTTTGGGTGTTTCCTGCTTGTTCTAGCTGCTGCAGATGGGAGCAGGCAGAGGTTCCATGGAGGAATTGCTGGGATGGTTCCACCCAGCTACAGCTTCCCTGGGGATGGTCAGAGCTCTGTGATCCCTGGTCAAGGATCTCTCTGGATTTTGCAGAGCTGCATGTGCTGGCAATTCCTTGGCTCTTTCATTATTTTTTCCTCTGGAAAGTTGTTCTTTGTGCTGTTGAAGCCAGATGAGCCTGACTGTCCCAATCCACTGCCATGTTCAGTGTTTGACTAACACATTCCTCATCCTTCCTTTACCTGGAGTGATGACCCTGAGCGTTCCTTAGGCTCTCCTTTTGTTAGACAGATGGGGTATGCAATTTTCAAGTTTCCTCACCTTGCAGGAGTGGAGCATTTGTTTAATGTTAAATGATTTGGATCAGAGGGAACCTCAAGCAGTAAGTCCTGCCCTGAAAATAATTCTGCTGGAATTAATTTTGGCTGGAACAGATGTTTGTATTTGAGCAGGGAAAGGCGTGGAGCAGGTAATGAGGTGCCTGGGTTGTGCTGTGTAGGTACCAGGGAAGGGAATTGAGGTGCCAGCCTGGAATTTCTGCACCACTTCCATGTTTTCAGAGTTCTGCTGGCCATCTTTAAAGGGTACAGGATACTAAGGTGCTTGTGGGGCTGTCATTTGTCCAGGTCTTGGGCTGGAGACAGGTTGGAACTGTAATCAGGGACCCTGTGAAGCTGTTTGCATTTCCATCTGCCCCTGGGCAACAGTTGGCATTTGCCCTTTGCAGGCCATGACATTCCATCCCTGCTCTGCTCTGAGTCCTTGGAGTCTTTTCCAAGAGGAGAAAACCAAGTAACAGATTAGAGACTTCTTGGGGTGCTCAACATGATCCCATTTTTCTGGGAAGAATCAGCTGGAGCTGTCACTTCCTGCAGTGTGAGCAGTGCCAGGCCAGGGCAGGTATT
The DNA here is from genome assembly GCA_034336665.1 of Luscinia megarhynchos. Taxonomy (NCBI): domain Eukaryota; kingdom Metazoa; phylum Chordata; class Aves; order Passeriformes; family Muscicapidae; genus Luscinia; species Luscinia megarhynchos. The sequence goes on along the minus strand of CM067590.1, from coordinate 2,806,549 downwards.
TTTGGGGTGAATCCTGCAAATAACAACAGCTTTGAACCCCTCACATGACATTTCCACAAAGGAGCAGTTCAGGTGTTCCTTCCATTACTCTTTCAGTTCCTCCACGTGCATTTCATACCCTTGTTTTAGTTCTCCTTGCAGCAGTTGGATCTTCCAGTAGCTTTCCAGTTTAAGTTTCTCAGTCTAAACACAGGAATGCAGACAGACCCACCTGTCCTGGCCCGAGGCAGGCTGATGCCTCACCAGCCACTGCTGCACTTTTCTTTCTCCTGGATGTTGCTGGAGGCTCCATGTGCCTGTTGTTCTGCAGGATTCCTGCTCATCCCAGCCAGAAGCAGTGAATGGACCTGTTACAGTCACCACCTGTGTGCATCAGAACTGGCTACAACAGTCTGCTCTGAGTTAAGCCAAAGCCAATTTTCCAAAGTTTACATAATCCCTCTGTTATCTTGGAGGCTTTCTGGGATGCTCTGCTGCTGATACCAGCCTGCCCAAACCCACTGGGCCATCTGCAGGGTTAATGGGATCCCTGTGAGCAGGGTCAGATCAGCTCTGTGGGTTTTGTTCTGTGCCTGGGGTGGGTCCTGTCCTGCAGCTCTGGGAGTGCTGGGAGAGGGGCCAGTGGTGGGAGTCAATAAACAGTATTTGAGCACGTTGTTGTCTGAACTCCCCAAGGAGCAGCTTGTGTTTTACCCTCCTGGAACTGCTGATGTGTCTTTAAATAGCCACCAGCCCATCCATCCATGGTTTCCTTGTCATTGCAGCATCCCCTCCCCTGTACCTGGAAACCCTGGAATAAACATTCCAGCCCACCCATCCGTCCCTGCTGTCTGCAGGGGCTGCTGTGGTGGGCTCAGGGATTTATGGAGTCGTTTGGGTTTTCCCCCTGCCTTGCTCCTGCTCACAGGACAGTGACACTGTGCTGCCAGGGCTGCTGCTCACCTTGTGTCCCATCTGGAAGTGTCCAAGCCCAGGCTGGATTGAGCTTGGAGCAGCCTGGTCAATGGGAGGTGTCCCTGCCGATGGCAGGGGTTGGAATGAGGTGAGCTTTAAGGTCCTTTTCAAACCAGTCAGTGACTCCATGATTCTCCAGTCATCTCTGGTTGATTTCAGTTTTCTGAAGTCTCTTCCTTTCTCCCTGTTTTCACATTAATCCTTTTTTCTTGTGCAGAAGACCAAATAAGGTCCCTGTGAGGCCAATTCCAGCCTCTCCACAGCAGCAGAACCAAATTTCATTTTGCTTATTTGGGAGTGAGGAAGGAGAGGTTGTTCCTTGGATCACAGAATCATGGAATCTCCTGAGCTGGAGGGGTTCCACAAAGATGATCCAGTCCAGCCCCTGTTCCTGCCCAGACCCCCCAACAATCCCACCCTGAGCATTCCTGAGAGTGGTGTCCAAAAGCTCTGGCAGCCTTGGGGCCAGGACCATTCTGTGGGGAGCCTGGGCAGTGCCCAGCACCCTCGGGGGGAAGAACCTTTTCCTCATATCCAACCCTAAACCTCCCCAGACACGGCTCCAGCCGTTCTCTCAGCTCCAGCCCCTCGGGAGTCTCCCCTGAGTCCCCTCCAGGCTGAAATGGGAGTGTCCCAGCTCCTCCCTGCAAGGAATTAGTTCCAGAACAAAACCAAGGGCGTTCCCTGATTCTCACATCTGCTCCTCATCCTCCTCATTCCGGTTGTGTGGATCAGTGGCACTGAGAAAACAGGAGCCACGTTGCCCCTGTCCCACTCTGCCACCCTGCTCATGTCCCTGTGTCCTGGCTGCTCATATCCTGGAGCAGCCGAGGAGGGGAAAGGGTTTTGTTTGCTCCACGATTTACCCTCGTTGCTGGTGGGGTTTTGTGGGGCAGTGGGGTCGGGACACACCAGGAGCTGGGGCACAGGGGATCCCTGTAGGTGGCACTCACAGACCAGACTTGGCAGCTGCCGGGGCACTGCCGGCACCTGGGGAAGCTGCAAAGAAATCCTGGTGCCTTGAAAGGTAAATTGCTTCTTCCAGCAGCTGGGATGAGCTGGAAGTGCCCTTTGGGGGCTGTGCTCTCTTGGTGTCAGGGAGCAGCAGGTTTTGGGGAGCTGTTGGGGATTCTCTTTCAGGGCAGTGTCTCGCTCAAGGGAGTGTCGCTCTCAGGTCTTGCCCTGGCTCCACCTAACCCAGGTTCAATCTGGCCCTGTCAGGACTTGTTTGGGAAAGATTTTTATGACTCTGGGCCTGACAAGGTTTGGGGACGCCCTGGTTTGATGGCTGATGCTCCAGCACAGACATGAACACCCAGCCCTGGCACAGCAGCACCCTGGGGTCACCCTGGCTTTCCTGGGCCAAGTTAACTGTGGTGCTAATGAACTCACAGAGAGCATTCCCTGTGCAGCAGCATGGGCAGGACAGCATCACCCTGTCTGGTTAGATTAGAAATGAAGGAAAATTCCTTCCCCTGAAGGAAGGGATCCAACCTTGCACAGGCTGCCCGGGGCAGTGGTGGTGTCGCCATCCTTGGAAGTGCTCAGAAAACCCCTGGGTGTGGCACCTGGGGACATGGTTTAACATTGGCCTGGGCAGTGCTGGGGGAATGGTTGGACTTCATGATCTTGGGGATCTTTTCCAAAATTCAAAAATTCGGTGGTTCTGTGCTTTCATTCTCTGTCTGTGTGTGGTGCTGAGAGCTGCCACAGGATGTGAACCAAGTGCTTGTTCCTTTTCATGCTCAGGGGGCTGTTGCCCCAATTAGCACTAATTGCTGTGGCCCGTGGTGCTGGACCAGCTGCAGCTGTGCTGTCCTCCCCTCATCTCTGTTCCCTGCTCTGTGCCATCCCCTCTTCCCGAGCTCTCACTGGGGACAGGCTGGCTGGGATTCCAGTCACAAACACAAGCTGGCGGCATGGATCTGCTCGGAATTTATTTTAAACTCGAGGTAAAGTGCTCTTGATGCTTTGGATGCAAATTTCCTTCCCTGGAATGGGAGCTGTGGAGTGCCAGGGAGCTCTTTTGATTCCAGAGCCTGTTTGCTGCTGCTGCTCGCGCCGCGCTCCGTGGAGTGCGAAATCACCTCTGCGGCACAGCCCGGGGAGAGAGCACTGCTGCCACACACAGCTCTTCCCTCACTTGCTGTCCCCTGGTTTTAATGAGGGTTTGTGTCTAAAGTTGTGATTTTTTTATTTTTAGGTTTTTTGTGGGGTTTTTTGTGGTTTTTTGTTTGTTTGTTTGTTTTTTGTGTGTGACAGCCGTCTACGTGTGATTTTTCTGGTTGCTGTATGGGAGAAGAGATGGTTCAAGTCCCTCCAGTTCCCCAGGAGGGAAAAGAGAAAAATATAGAATGGGTAAAGGATCCTCCATTCATGGATTTTGTGTGTACTGTGGGGTTTTTTAGGTGGCATTAACTGAGGCCAGGTTGGATGGGGTTTGGAACAAGCTGGTTTAGTGACAAATCTCCCTGCCCATGGCAGGAGGTGGAACTGGATGAGTTTTAAGGCCCTTCCAACCCAAACTATCCTGGGATTATCCCCATGGGCAGCTCTTTGGGTCACAGATTGTCCCCATGAGCACACTGGGCTCTTGGTCCCATTGGGGCCAAGCCCTGCATGGGTGAGGACATGAGCGTGGTCAGGGGAAGATGTCACAAGTTTTGTCCCATTTATTGCTCATACACTCACTGAGTGCCTCTGGGTACTTTGGGGTGACTTTGGGTGGCTCTTGGAATTTCCCCATAAATGTTTTCAGCGGCACTCACAGTTCTGCTGTGGCTGTGTCCCTCTGGGGCTCATTGTGGGCAGGGGCTGGGTGGTCTTCCTCACCTTCATTCCAAAATGTGTCTCTGTGTTGGTGTGGAAAAGGGTGACACACTGGGAAGGAAGCTGGGAATGTTTGAAAACCTGCTGCACAGTCTCTGATGTCTCTTCTGTTCCACTCAACAAAGCAGCTCTACACAACGAGCAGATTTTCCTGTATCAGAAATTACCTTTACTTAGTTGGCTTTTTGTCTAAATCCTGCTTCTGATCTTTATTTTTTCCCTTCTATCATGGAAAGGTGAATGGAAGTGGCACTTCAGCCACCAAAGCCTTTCCTTTAGAATCGCTGCTTGTTTTTTGTTTTAAAAATTTTCCAAGGGGGCTTTGCAGGGGAGGAGGAAGAAGCGTCTGCTTTTCAAGTGACTCTGGGGAATAAAAGTATAAAGGACAGGAATGATCAGAACTGTGCTGGCAACGGAACAATATTTTATTTTTGAGTACCAGAGCTAATTGGAGAAGGAATTCACACGACAATTTTTGCAATCTAAGGATGAGTAAACATGAAAGGGGCTCTGTGCTCCTGAATGTACAATTGCAGTGGGGGGGGTGGGGGGGGCGAACAGCCCAAAAATTAAATTAGAGGCGATGTCTTGGATGTTGGAAACCCATGTTTGCTTCTCACGATGCTGGATGAAAGTCATGAGGTGTAGCTCATGTCCAGGGATACCTGTTGGGGGGATGGAACTTCCATGCACCCGTGGGCTGGAATTGCCAGAAAAAGGGGATTTTAGGTGTGATTTTGTGGAAGAACAGGTTGTAGGATTGCTGTGGATCTGAACAGATCCTGCTTCAGCAGGGCTTGGAGACCCCTACACATGGAGAGGTGTTTGCAGACAATTACCAGCTGCTTTAAGTAGCATGGCATGTGAGAATATGGAGGTGATGGGTTGGAGCAGCTCCCCAGGGGGTGGAACAAGGATTGGGATTTCTCTTCCCATCCAGACCGTGCTGGGATTTTGTGGTCACCCTATTCCTAGTCATTGTGGTTCCTGGGTGTGAAGAGGTTTGTGCTGGGGATTGGAACTGGAATGGCACTGAACTGGTGTGTGGGCAACCTCCTGATTCCCTCTCCCACTAGAAGCATCTCCCAGTGCTGGTGTGATTCTCTCCTGCCACAGTGGAATCCTCAGAACTGCTCTTGGCAGCACCTGGGCATCCTCAAAATGCTTCAATCCACCTCATAATCAGAGCCTGGAGATGGGGGTGTTGAGATTTGCAGGTTTGCAGAGCGAAGAGCCCATTCCAGGGTCATGCTCAGCCCCTGCAGGGTACCAGGAGGTTTGTCCTGCTCCATGTGAGGCTGAAGGCAGAATGTTTCCCCGGAGAGGCTCCAGCCCCTCCCTGGAGCATTCACTCCGCCCCGCTACGCTGCTGTTACGTTCTGTCGGTTAATTACTCCTGCTCTTTAAAAGAATAAAACCCCTTGTACTTAAAATAAATCCCAATTATTTCATTGTTCAGCCCGAGCTGAGCCCAGCCACCCCCGCTCCTCCTGCAGAACTGCTGGAGAGGCTGTTCCTGACAGGGAAAATCTGATGGGCATTGACACCTTGAGCAGCAGCTGAGGGGATTGGGGATTTGGGGGAGCCACGGTGCTGCTCTACCTGCAAGCCCCAGGTGCCTCTCCAGGACATCCCAAGGATCATCAAATCCAATTCCAGTTGATGTATGGCAGCGTCTGTTGCAGCAGGACAAAGAGTGATTGTTTTAAACCAAAAAAAGCTGATTTAGACTGGATAAAAGGAGGAAATTCTTCCCTGTGAGGTGAGAGGCACAGGGTGCCCCATCCCTGGAAATCCTCAAGGCCAGGCTGGATGGAGCTTGGAGCAACCTGGGATAGTGGAAAGTGTCCCTGCCCACGGCAGAGGGTGGAATTGGATGGTTTTTTTCCCCACCCAAACCATTCCAGTGTTCCATGATGATGCCAAAAACCCAGGCTGGTGTGGCTCTGTTTGCTGACAGGGGACACCCTGGAGTAGCAGCTCCTGATGGGATGTTCCAGAGGGATGGAGGGATGGCTGGGTGGGCCTCGTTTACAAAGGGGACCCTCAAAGCAGCCAAGCAGGATGGTGTCAGTGCTTCCATCTCCGTGTGCACAGCAGGACCTCGGGCTCAGACTCGCTCGTGCCGTGCTACATTGGTGTAGTTTTGATCCTTTTTCTTGCCAGTGTTATTTTAATCCGCTTTTCTCTCACATCAAACTCCTCTTTCTGCAGAACACAGAGAGGCATCGGGTTTGTGCCCTTTGTGATTGGTAGCAAAGGGCTGCGTTTTTCCTTTAGAACTGGAGGTTTCATCCCTGTGATAACTTTAGCTTCTCCACACTCATCATTTGGGCTTCTCCACTGGCTCAGATGAGTGCAGGGAAAACGCTTCCCACTTTTATTAGAGGAAGAGAGGGCTGGGTGTTCTTAGAAACGTTCCCACTCCTGTCACCCAGGAGTTACCTGGTGGCTCAAGTGGGTTTGGAAAGCCAATTTCTAGTTTACATTTTTCAAGTTATCAGTTTGAAAAGCTGAGTTCAAACTGAAATCACCTTCTGCCTCCATCTGAGGTGGGATGTGGCTTTATCAAACTTCAGATCAAGGTGTTGGTTGGCACCACTTGCAAGGTGGATGATCACCAGGAGCAGCCTGGTTTTCCTGGGAGCTGCACAGTCAGAGGGAGCCCTTTCCCTCCAAAGCCTGTGTTTTCCACATCGAAAATAACATGTAGGGAATGTTTTTTTTTCAAATGAAGGAAGGATTAAGGCACAGCAAGAGCTGATTTGCCAAAGGGCACCTGGGGAAGTGGTGATGGATCAGAGATGGAAGTGGAATCCTCGGCTCAGCCCATACCTGCCCCACCATCCTTTTCCCTCCCTGCTCCCTGGCTGCCCAGGTCGTATGGGATGACCAGGACTTGGATTTCCATCCTCTTAAAAGAGGCAATTTAAGGAGCTTTCCAGGGGAGCAGAGCTGCAGGTCACCTCCTCCCTGCTGAAGATGTTTTTCTCCCCCTTTCTCCATCCTCGTGCTCCTTCAGAGCCTCTTTGCTCTCCTCCTTTCCCAGTGCTCAGAGCCATTTTCCCAGCTTCAAAAGGTTTCCTAATTACCCTAATGAGGTCAGGAGAGACCAAACGCTTCTGTGACTTAAAGCAGGGGTGGGAAGGGCTTGGGAGGGGGGAAATATCCCGACTGGTGCCTGAACGAGGTGTCGTGGGAAGGTGGTGTCTCCCCCTCCACACATTTCCCCCACCTTCCCATCTCCAGCAGGAAAAAAAAAAAAAAAAAAGGGAAATGTGGACAGAAGGTCTCAAATGTATCAAACAGCTTTTAAAAAGAAATTCCTTTTGCCTGTCAAAAGAACAAACAGATACACCAAAAACTGTCAGAATTAGTGTTGGAGTAATTGCAGCAGCTCTCCAAGGTTAATGCTCCATTAACGAGCAGCTCTCACGCAGCTAAAAGCCAGGACGAGACAGGTTGTCAAAGGCTTCCAGGAGATTAAAGCGCTGCGTTCCCAGCCAAACTCTCCCGTGGATGTTGTTTGGGAGGGGGGGAAGGGGGGTGTTTGTGGGGTGGAAGCATCACCAGCCCTGGCGTTGGCGGAGAATCGCGACCCGGAGCTCAGGGATGGTTTCAGACCTTGGTGAGGTCACTGCCCCTGGAGCCTCACTCGGTTTTAAATACTCCAAGAATTTTTCAGCACCTTTGGACCATGGTTTAAATGTGTCCTGAGGGCAGCCTGGGGTCTGTGGGGTCTGTTCTGGTTGCCAAGAGGAGCAGAGCCAAGGGGAGTGGGATACTAAAGGCTCTGACACCTCAGGAATTAATTCTGCCTGGGTTTCAGCCAGCCCAGGCAATTCCTTGTGATCCCAGCATAATTTGGAATGGGACTGGGGTCTGATCTAATCTTCAGACCAGTGCAAGACTCATTTAAATAGAACTGACCTTGATTGTTCTTCTGTAGAAGAAAGGAAAACCATTCCAAACTTCCAGTGGGAAGCATCAGCAGTGACAGACCTGGGAATCACCTTCCCAGGGGGTAACTGGGTGTTCAGCACCTTCCAGCACAGCAATGACTGCTCAGGCTTGTGGCTCTGAGCTCAGGGTTTTATAAAGCAGAGTTTTTACAGGAATGTTGGTGCCCTGGCAAATGTGGGATTTTGGGATTGAGCTGTGGAGGGCTGGGATTTGGACATTATGGTCCCTGTGGATCCCTTCCAACTCAGGATATTCCATGATCCTGTGATTCTAGGTGGGAAGAGGCAATTGCATTCCACAACCTTGGAAATGTGGTGTTGGGGGCTGCCCTGAGCCATTTCCATCCCAACTTCCCTGTGTGTGAACAAATCCCCCCTCAAAAGGTGCCAGCTGCCTCTTGCTGCTCCTCGTGGTCCCGTGTCCTGTGTCCAGGCTGTGGCTGGTCACACCTTCACCATGGGGTGTGTTGGAGATCCCTGCCAGGACCAAGATTTTGTTCTACAGCTGCTCCATGGGGGTGTGGGAGCCATTCCCTTGCCCCAGCGTAGCAGCAGAAGGCTGGTGAGGGAAAGGAAAATGAGAGAAAAATAATCCAAGTGGTGAGGCTGAGCGTTGTGAAGGGCTGGTAGAGAGCAGGGGGTCCCACAGGGCCAGACCCATCTGGGGTGACACTTTGGTGATATGTTTATCCCCTCAGACCCCTGGAAGCAGCTGCACCCCTATAATGTGGGACTGGGAACCTGAGCCTGGGATCCATGGTGGGATCTGCAGCATAATGGGCCAATTTTGGGTAGTGAGTGGCTGGGAGTTGACTCAAGGGAGGTGTGAGAGGCCTTTGGAAGGAGCAGCCGCGGGCAGGGGAGATGAACAATGGCATGATTAGGGAATTAAACCTTTCCTGTGCTTCTCCTTCCCCAATACGATTTGTAACGATCAGACCTGGGGTGCAGCAGGACCAGACGGGTGAGTCGTCTGTACACGAGCAAAACAAGCTCCTGCCCAGCCCCTGCCTCTTCATTAAGTCGATTTGCATTCCTAATCTCCATTTGCCGTTATTATTTTCCCCCTTGTGCCGAGTGCAGGAGATTTGCATAAAGTTCCTTTTTTCTTGTTTTTATTCACGCTCAAGGTCAGAGACTTGGTGAGACACTGACGAAAACAATCCCCTCCTCACCCTCGTTTAATTCTTTGCAGAAACATGTCCTGGGGATTTTAACATAACAATTGCTGGGGAAGGAAGGGGGGACCCCGCACAGAGCTCTTGGTGGGGGGAACCTGAAGGGAGCCCTCGGAGGGAGGAGACCCCAAGAGAGCCCTGTCTGTGCTGGAAACGAGCTGCCCAAAGGAGAGATGCAAATCCATGACGAGAAGGGAAGGGGGAGATGGATCTGGGAGCAGCACCAGTCGTGCCTCATCCTGCTGAAATGGGAGAGCTGGTCCAGCTCTCTTGGAGCAGAGCCTCCAAACCCTCTCTGAGCTGGGAACACCAACCAGCACACCCAGGTGCTGTGCCCTGCCAGGGGAGCTGCTTGGTTCCTCCTGCTCTATGTGTTCACAGGGAATGGTGCTTCCCTGGAGCATTCTCCAGCTTATCCCATTTCTTGTCTGGAATCCTTGGGATGCCACATTTGGGGATGCTTGGAACACCCTGGACCCTTGCAGTACTGGGAGTGGAAGCTCTGGGATTGATTTCTGAGCTTGAAAAGGAACAGGGGTCTCTCAGAGGCAGCCCCAAATCATTCCTGCTATGATCCTGCACTATGTGAAGCAAACCCTCTGTTCCTCAAAGTTCCCATAGGGAGCAGGGCTCGCTGATGGGGCTCAGGCATTGCTCCCACCTCCAGACATTGGGACAAGGACAGCAGCCCCTCCCAAGGAGTCCAGTTTCCCTGTGGTTGGTGAAAAGAAGAGGGAAAAACTCTCAGCCAGCTGCTGAGGGGTTTGTGTGGAGCAGCCTTTTCCCCTCCATGGAGCAGTCAGGTTTCTGATTTCCAGATTTTTCCTGATTTTCCCAGATCTGGCCCTGCATTTAGAGCCTGGGATGGGACACAGGGGACACAGGGGAGCTTTGCGTGTGCTCAACGGGTTCTGAACCCCTTAAAAGGGGGAAAATCCCTTTTTAGCCCTAGGGTGTTTGCAGTTTTCTGGTGGATTTGGGAAGGAGGGAGTTAGGAATTGGTTCCTTTTAATGTGCTCGAGCTGTGATGGTTTTAACGTGTCCAAATCATGTGAATCCCGTGGTTTGGGCATGTCTGAGGCATCCTGGGGGCCTGGGGAGTGACTGAATGGTGGCAGATGGTGGCTTGTGGGGGTGGTGGCCCAGCTGCTCCCAAGTGACCTGGATGGGTGCAGGGAGCGATTGACTTTAGGAGCAGTGGAATGTTGGATGGCCAGGCTGATGACGGGGCTGGCAGGAGCTGGAGATGAGTTTTGTCTGGTGCTGTGAGCACACAAATATGTCTTATTTCCCAGAACTGGGAGGTGCTTTTTTCCCGAGGATGCTCCAGGGCTCTCAGCTCCCGTGATGTGAGTGTTTTCATGCCCCTTTAATGCTTCACTAAACAGTTTGAGCTGCCGCCTCTTAATGCCCCAGCAAAGCACGGAATGCTCCGGAGCGGAAAGAGCAGCGAGGAAGGAGCGTGATGGAAAAGAGAAGAAAAGAGGCTGTGAGGAGACACAAATCCAGGGAAAAGTCACCTTTTCCCTTTCACATTCCTGGTCCTTGCTGGAGTGAAAGCAGAGGGATGCTGAGGGTCCCCCCCAGTTCCTCCAGGGAAGAGCAGGGCTTTGCTCGCCCTCTCCCTGCCCTTCTTGGGCTCTGTCCTGCACCAGTGGGCACCTGGGGGGATGAAGGTGGTCCCTGGGCCACTGGCGGGGGACACTGAGGGGCAGATATTTGGAGCCTGTCAGGATTCTCCTGGTGAGCACAACAGGGCTGACATCCATTGGATTTGGTGCCTGCAGCTCACGCTGGTGATCCCAGCCTGCTGTCCTCACCTCACCAAAACTTGGGAGAGGCCAAGGACAGGGGGAGAAATAAAAAAATTGGAGTTTTAACCCACCCAGGAGAAGTCTGGCCTCCTCCCTCCCTGCTCTGAGAGGAGCCACCAGCTCTCCTGCTCTTAATTCAAGTCATTGCATTCTCTGCACTCCGTGTCCCCTCCCCGGCACCGCTTGCCCTGCGGTTTGATCCCTGAGTACCAAAGGTACCGCCTCGGGCTGCGACATCGGCATCCTCGGTCGCCATAGGAACGGGAGCCGGGGGTCCCCCGGGGCCCAGCTCGGGGGGCTGAGCTCTAGCGAGCCTCTGAAGCTGGGCTGCTCCGGGCCGGGGGGAGCGGGCTGTGCCAGCCTGGGAGGGAGCGGCAGCGGCAGCGAGCCCGGAGCACAAAGACAGAGGTTATTGGTGTCAAAGAACTCGGCAGCTCCCGAGGCTGAGCCGCCGCTACAGCTGCTCTTAACAGAGGGGAGTGAAAACCGGGAGGAGGGAAAGGGAGAGCTGGGAGCCAGAGCCAATTATTGCCAGGGGGGTGGGAGGAAGAGGTGGAAGGTGATGGAGATGTTAGTGGTGGGGAGGGCAGGGGGGAGGATGAGGCTCAGGGCTCGGTTCATCACTGATCCTGCAATCATTGAATATCCTGGGGGAAGGGATCCACAAGGATCATGGAGCTCAGGTCCTGGGGATGTTGTAGGACCTGTTGCAATGGGACAGGGGTGATGTTGCAATGGTGACAGGGTGGATTTAGACCAGGTATAAGGAAGAAATTTGTTCCTGTGGGAGTGGGGAGGCCCAGAGCAGCTACCTCATCCCTGGAAATGTCCAAGGCCAGGTTGGAGAGGCCTTGGAGCAGCCTGGGATAGTGGAATGTGTTCCTGCCCATGGCAGGGGGTGGGACTGGGTGATCCCAGGTCATTCCATCCCAAACCATCCTGGGATTTTGTGACTCATAGAAACATTTAGGTTGGCAAAGACCCTTAGAATCTCTGCCCCTGCCCACATGGCTGCTGTCCCCAATGTTTGGGAATTCAAGCAGCCCTGGGGGTTTGAGCCTTGGCTATGGGTAAACTGTGAGCAAAAGCAGCTCTTCCCTGCGGGGACACAGCCCTGGGGCCGCTGCCGGTGGTCCCCACTCCCCACCCCCGGTGAGTGACTTGCGGAGCCGCCCGACTCCCCCGAACCACCTCCACTTCCTAATTGCTGACAGTTATTTACTGTAAAGACAGGAGCACACGCACCACCGCCTCTGACAACTCGTGTCAAAGCCCCAGCCAGAAACTATCGCTTTACAGCTTTATTTATTACCCTTTTTTTTTCCCCAAACAGATCTATTCCCTCTCCCTTCCGGGCGCTGCGCTCCTGCCGGCGGCCGTGCTGTTCTGTGGGGCTCCCTCCTGCCCAGACCCATCCCAGGACCCCCTCCTTCCCCATCCATGCCTGGCTGGGCGCTGATGGACGGGTGCAAACGGAGCCCCCCGCACACTGCCGTGTTTATTTGCTGTCTCTCAGCCCCTCCATGTTCAAACATAATTGGTTCTGCTCGGCGCAGTAAACACTGATGTGTCGCATCAGCGAGCCGGAAGGGCACCTACACGCAATTAAAATAATTGGGCGCGTACCTGGCTCTGATCCCCCCCATCCCCGACGCTGTTCTCCCTTCATCTCCTCCTCTCCATCCTTTGTTCAATCCTGTCAGCCCATCCCACTCCTCTCAGTGCCCATTCTCTGCCCGTGCAAGGTGAGGGGTGCCCTGTGCAGTGGGAGGTGTCCCATGGAGAGTGGCATGCAGCACTGCTGGCCTTGGCCTTGGCCTTGGCACAAGTGCAGGATGAGTTCTCCGATGAGGGAGATGATATTCCAGCCCAGACCCATGAAATATAATGAAGGCCCGAGGGACTGTACCAGCTCCTCAGTTAAAAATGATGCTGTTATATTTAGACAAGGTAACTGGAGGCCCCTCCGGACAGCACCGAGTACAATTTTTTGTTTAATGATTCCATAATCTGATATAATATCGGGCCTGTAAGACATAATGAAGACCTGGGGGAGTTTACATCTTCGCAGCTTTAAAGGGTCCCTGCTCAGGGACGCGGCCAGGTGGAGGTTTGAACTTTGATGCAGTCAAACGTGTTTTTCTCTGGGTTTGTTTGACATGATTGAGGGAATCCAGCAGCCACAGGGAGAGGGAATGGAGCAATGCTCACACCAACCCTGCAGCCGGTGCTTGTGCCGAGGGGGGGCACCAGGAGGGTTTGGGGGGCCCAGCAGGGCTGTGCTGGGATCTGCATGGAGGTGGTCACGGTGGTGGGGGCTTCAGGAGATCATGGTGGTCTTTGGGAGGTTGTGGTAGCCTTTGGGAGGTTGTGGTGGCCTTTGGGAGGAGGTTGTGGTGGTCTTTAGGAGCAGTGATGCCCCCAGAGTGGAGCAGCCAAACTCTGCTGTGGGCAGGGCAGAGTGAGGGTGCTCCCACCCCAACTCAACCTCTGCTTTTGCCAAGCCCTGAGGTGGAGTTTTTGGTCCTTTAAGCTGTTTTGGCCCAGCCTGGGGATTCCTGCTCCTGAAGCAGCTCACAGAGGGTTCTCCTGGGAGCAGCACTGGCAGTGCCAGCAGTGCCAGGCTAGGGACAGCAATTCTCCCTCTGGCTTCTCCCACCTGTCCCAGGGTGAAGCCCAGCTCAGCCCCACTCCCTGTGCCATAATCCAGAGCTGAGAGTGGCATCAGGGCTGCTGGCACCAAAACTGGGAGAATGGGGCTGGCAGAGCCCGTGCCATGCTTTGCTAAGCAGTTGGTCACAGATTGATCACAGGGTGGGGGTCAGGATTAGAGTGAAGGTCCTTGGGTGGCAGTCACACAATGGAGTGGTTGGTTTCTCCCAACACCAAACATCTCCAGGATCATGATCACTAAATCTCCCATTTGGAAGCAGATGTCCAGCTGGAAACAGATCCTCCATGGATCATCACCTGGAGGAGCTGATGGTGATACCTGCACTGTGTCTGCCAGTGCCAGGCTGGATGCTCCAGGACCATTCCTGGCGTGCTCTCGTCTGGGTATCTGTGTCGGGAGATAACCTAATCCCATTTAGCCTTGGAGAGAGCCGGCAGATCCCTCCCCTGGGAGCCAGCTCACGGCGGGGGGTGGTCTGTAATGAATTCCCATCATTCCAGCACAAAGGGAGCTTACAGGAGCGCTCGCCGCAGAAAATATGAGGGTCGCTGCCCTATCATCCCTCCGAGACATCCGTCGTAGTTCAGTGATTCCCGGCTGCTGACAGGCAGCAGCCCTGGGAGGCAGAGCTGGGCCTCACCTTCCCAGGTTCTTTCCTGCCTGAAAAATGCCTTTTTCTGCCAAATGAAGGGATTGAACGCCCTGCCTGGGGCTGTACTCACCTGTGCCTGTTCTCCTTCACCCCGGTTTGTTATTGATCTGTATTCCAGCGGCTCCTCGGGGATCCCGGTGGGAAAACCCTGCCCCAAGGCCTGTGGGAGCTGGGAGGTGCCTCAGCCACCAGGTGGAAGCTGGGGGACGATGCTGTGGTGGTCGCTGGGGGATTGTGCCTGCAGACCCCAGGGTCAGATTTGGGGTTGCTTGAAGAGCCACTCGGGGGTCCCTGTGACAGGGAGTCTCCAGGGAACCGTTCCCCCTGCCAGGACCTGTTCCAGCTGCTTGCTCTCCCTTCCTTCTCACCTTTATTTAATTTATTTTTCCCCCCCCTCATGGAAAACCACACGGTGGAACCTGCCCTCTCCAAGCCGGGTTTTCCTGCGGCTCCGTGCCTCGGCCGGGATGCCTCACCTCGGGAGCTGCCAATCCGTCTCTGTCAAGCTGTCAGCCCGGAGCGCGGGCCGGAGCCGCTGCAATTCAAAGTGGATTAACTCCTCGGGCTGCCCTCCCTCCCCCCGCCCCTCCCCATTCCACTTGGGTGGGTTTTGGCCGAACAGAAAACGCTTTTCCCCTGCGCTTTCCATATTCAAAAGCTCCCGGAGCGCAGCCGGATGGCAGCGGGGGCCGCGGGGCCGGGGGCTTCAGGCCGGCGTGCGGGGCCTGTGGCCGTGGGAGAGGGACACGGTGGCCGTGGGAGAGGGACACGGTGGCAGTGGGAGGGGGACACGGTGGCCGTGGCATTGCGCTGTGTCCCTTTAGCGCCGTTAATGGGGTTCTGGCAATGGTCTGTGCAGGGATGGGAGCTCCCCAGAGGAGTGAGGGGCTGCAGATCCTCCCCAAAAGTCCCGGCTGTTTGATTGCTTGTCCTCAGAGGACTGTGGGACTGGGGGCTGCCGGGCTGTGGGGTACAGGGCTGGGGGGCTGCAGGACTGGGGGGACTGGGGGCTGCCGGGCTGTGGGGTACAGGACTGGAGGGCTGCAGGACTGGGGGGATGCCAGATTGGGAGGGCTGAAGGCTGCGATGATGGGGGCTGTGGGCTTATGGGATTGGGAGCTACAGGACTGGGAGGTGCAAGACTGGGGGGCTGGAGGCTGCTGGGCTGGATGGGCTGGATCTGTGATCCCACCTGTGTTTTCCGGGGTGATCGATTCCCCCAACCCAAACAGGGGCCCCGGCTGTGTCGCATTAGCGGCGACCCGAGTGCACGGTGACAACCCCGGGGGCCGCGAGGGGCACCGGCACTAGAGGGGGGTGTTGCCTAAGCAATGCGGTGCCGCCGCTCCGCGCCTCAGCTTTGGGGTGAAACCGCAGCATTTTGGCCCTTGGCGATTTCCCGGCTGGTTTTCCAGGTGTGGGCTGCGCTGGTGCCCAGGTGCCATCCTGCACCTCGCATCGCGAGGGGGCTGTGGGTTCGTTCATGGCTGGAAATTGCTTTGAGGACGTTGCTACGAACTGGCGCTCCGATGCGACCGTCCCCGATTGCCGAGGGACAGCGGTCACCAAATGCCACCGAGCCAAGGCGAGCCGCGCTCTCTCGTGGCTCCGGCGTGAGAAGGATTCATCCTCAGCTGGATTTTGGGGCTGGGTGTTTTAACGAGCATCGCATGAGGCGGCAGAACGCTCCCGGTGCTGATGGGGAAGATGTGAACGGCCCGGGGCGAGGCGTGTCCGTGCCCAAGCTGCGGGAGGGGTTTGGGTGTTCCCGAGGTCCGGGTTCCCACCCAAGAGACACAGCCAAGGCTGTGCGTCTCTCCCACCCCCATGCAGGGGAGACACTGGGGGAGACAAAAGGGGTCCCGGGAGGGCGCACAGGAGCTCCGGGCGCACCCCCATTTGTGGGATGGTTGTGGGGTTTTGCAGTTTTGCGGATCTGTGGCAGCTTGCTTGGTGTCCTGAATAAACTGGGAGCTCGGGGAACCTGTGAGGCTCCAGGGAGCAAAACCGGAGCTGTGCCAAGCTCTGGGTGTTTCCCAGCGCTGCCCCCCAGCCCCTTGAGCCTGGGGATCCTGAGGGATGACCTCTCCCCAAGCTTTGGGGGGTCAATGCCTTTAGATGGGGTGGGTGCCTTTGGACGGGGTCGGAGCCCATGGGTGGGGTTGGAGCCCATGGATGCTACACAATGCCAAGGATCCTTTCTCTGGGAACATCAGCACCACCCTGTTGCCTCCATGCCGAGCATCTGGATCCTGCTGCCAGCTGGGATTTTCACACTGATCCCTTCCAGTTTGGGAAGCTCCAAGGGGACCCACCCGGGCCCCTTTTTTTTTTCTGTTGCAGCTCCATTGCCAGCAGCCTGGCTCTGCTCTGCACCCTCACTTCCCAGCCCTTTCCCTGCGACTCCTCAGCTTTTTAGTGGGAAGGATTTTTCTGTTGGTAGCAAATATTTTCCATAATTTCCTGGCCGATCCAATTAATGCAGAGGAAGGCGGGTGTGAATTATCCCTCCCTGCATCCAGCCTTGCCCCCTGCATGGAGCTGGGGGCTGGAAATTGCAGGATTTGCAGTAATTAAGGCAAATAGTTGGTTTTGTTTGGTTAGAAAAACAACCTGGTGCTGTTTGGAGAAGCCAGAAAAATCCTGGAAAAGGTTTTCCTTCCCGTTACTAGGAGTGGGGAAGGAGAAGTAGTTCCATGCAAAGCAGGGCTGGGTTCCCCCCCTCGCCTGGGGCAGGGACGTGTTGGGACTGATCCTGGGAGGGAATGAACCAGAGCAGCTGTGGGGCTGCTCCTGCCTGATCCCAATGGATCACCCCATTTCCCAGGGAATTTCATCTGGGATCCCCCACAGCTCCAGCAGAACTGAGCTGGGCTGAACTGGGCTGAACTGGGCTGAGCTGGGATGCACTGGGCTGAGCTGGAATGCACAGGGTTAAACTGGCCTGAGCTGAGATGCACAGGGTTGAACTGGCTGGAGCTGGGATGCACTGGGTTGAACTGGGCTGCACTGGGCTGAGCTGGAATGCACTGAGCTGAACTGGGCTGAACTGGACTAAACTGGGATGCACTGAGTTGAGCTGGGATATACTGAGTTGAACTGGGATGCACTGGGCTGAGCTGGGCTGAGCTGGAATGCACAGGGTTAAACTGGCCTGAGCTGAGATGCACAGGGTTATACTGACCTGAACTGGGATGCACTGGGCTGAACTCAACTAAACTGGGCTGCACTGGGCTGAGCTGGAATGCACAGGGTTAAAATTGACTAAACTGGGATGCACTGGGCTGAGCTGGGATATACTGGGCTGAACTGGGATTCACTGGGTTGAACTGACCTGAGCTGAGATGCACTGGGTTGAACTTGACTAAACTGGGATGCACTGGGCTGAGCTGGGATGCACTGGGCTGAGCTGGGATGTACTGGGTTAAGCAGGGGTGCCCTGGGTTGAGCTGGGATGCCCTGGGAATGTGCAGCCAGCGAGTGCCCGTGGGTGACCTGGCACCACAACCCACGACCAGCACGTGCCCTTTGGATCATCCCCATTCCCAGTGCACAAACACTGCTGGCATTGCTCTGTGCAGTAGCAGCTCTGGATTCTGCCGTGCCCCTGGAATGTGGCTGTGCCAGGGCTCCCACCTCTGTCCCCAAACCGGCAGGAACCATGGCCAGGCCTCCCGGAGAGCCCAGAAAGGCTTTTAGTGCCTTGGCTGGGGAAATGGAAACAAATGAAGTTGACAGACAAGTGTCCGGGTTTATGGCAGTGTCCGCTGACAGGAGGGAGATTGGCTGTCGTGGGCTTGATGCAGAGGGATCCTGATGGGAGCAGGATGAGGAGATGGATAACCTTGACGGAGCTGCGGCGCGGGAGGATGCTCCGGCGGCATTATTCCAAAATAATTTGGTTTTTATTTGTTTTCCTTCGGGGTGGGGGGGAGGGATGCAGAGCCCCATGCTCCGTGGAGTTTTTCCTAAACAGATTTGCTAAATAAATAATGAGGAGGATCCATATTTTATTTATATCCCACCTCTCCGTGTGGCGCTGGTGGTGTTTTACACCGGGCCGCTCCCTCCCTTTTAGCACGGACAAACTCCGAAGAGCTGGTGAGATGGAGATGGATTTACAGGGATATTTGGATGCTGAGCAGAAGGACGGGCAGCGGGATGTGCTGGAACTGCTCCTCCTGATGGACTTAATGGGCACCTTGGTGCTTTGTGAATCCAACTGGAAGTGTCTGCATCTGGAGGCACCTGAGGAATTCTGCTGGGAGCCAGCTCTGGCTCTGAGGGGCTCAGGGGGGACCTAAACACCCAGGAGAACACTCCAGGACACCCAGGGGGACAGTCCATGGTCCCTGGGGAGGAGGATCCAGTATCCACCTGTGTTCACTCACCCTTCAGAAATAGTTTTTGAAACTTGGGGGGACTTAGGGGGGATCTGGGAGCAGACCAGGTCATGTCCTTCCCTGGACAGCCCAAGAGGAGCGTCCTTGTTCAGGGATGTGACTCCAGGGCAATGGGGTGTCCTGGCTTAGGGATATGGCTCTGGCACTGTGGGGTGTCCTTGTTCAGGATGTGGCTGGGTGACCAAAAATTCCACCTGATTTTTCCTGTTCTCCCCAAATTCTGTCTTTCTCAGAGCTGGACATAGCCCCACAGCAGCTCCAGGGCTCTGATTTCGACAAAGCAGAGTGATCCTTTAACACGAATTATTGTTTAATTTATCCTTATGTCAGAGGTGAAAAAATGTCCCTGTAGAGGGGAGGGGACGACCACTCTCCCTGTCACCATCTTGTCTGTCTGTCTTTCCATGGCACCTGTGGGTCACAGGACATGTCCCTGTCTCCATGCCCATCCCTATCCCTATCCCTATCCCCTCCACTGAGAGCCCCTCACAGCCCCTTCCTCACATTTCCACCCCAAAACCCCCTCTCAACCCATCCCTTCCTCAAGGTAACGAACCCCCAAACCTCCCTCCTGCTTCCAAAGCCCCCCCACCCATCTGACCCCCTCTGCCAAAATCCCAATACCAGCGAACCGCTCCCTTTTCCAAAACCAGTGTGACTCCTCCTCTTCCAAAGATCCCCCCGCCGCTGCGACCCCCGCTTTCCAAAACCCCTCAGCCCACCGGGTGCCACCCCCGCCCCTTCCAAATCCCCCCTCCCCATGCAGATCCCCCGGTCCCGGTTCGGTCCCGGTTCGGTGTGACCCCCCCCCATCTCTGACCCCCCCCCGCCTCCGCAGGGGCGTGGCCTCGGGGGCGCGCGGGAGCCCCGCCCTGGGACCGTGCCGGGCGCGCGCGCTGCCGCCGGTGGCAACAATGTGTCAGAGGCGGGGCGGGGGCGGGGCCGGCGCGCGGCGGGGGCGGGGCCAGGGCCGGGGGCGGTCCCGGGCGGGGGTCGCGGGCGGGGGGCGCGGGCGGCGGGCGCAGCATGGCGCGGCGGCACTGAGCTAGCGGCGGCCTCCCGGCCCGGCCTTTGTCTCTCCGGTGTCCCCGGGGCGGAGCAGCCCGCGGCGGGGCCCGGGGCTGAGCCCGCAGGTGCGGCGGCAGCACCGGCGGCTCGGCACCGGGCGGCGGCGGCGGCGCCGCGGGGCTCGGAGGAACTTGGCCGAAGTTGGGCGCGGGGGGGGGTGGGGGGGAAAGGTTCCCGGTACCGGGGCGATCCCGGGGCGCCGCGGGAAGCGGGTCGGTTCCCGCCGCCCGAGCGCGGGATGCGGCTGCCCCGGCGCCGCCGCACCGCGGCCGCCCCCGAGTCCCCCCGCTGACGGCGCCCGGGGCCGCGGGCGATGGTGAGGGCTGGGCGCCCGCCCGCCGCCGCCGCCGCCCGCAGCCCGCCCGCCGTCCCCGGCCGGCCCCAGGGCCCCGCCGCCCCGTGAAGCGGCCGGAGCCGCGCCCGCCGCCCGCCGGGACGATGGTGCGCTGCGGTGCGGCCGCGCTGCTCGCCGCGCTCCTCGGCGTCTGCGTCTGGACCGACGAGACCGGGAAAGTTATCTCGGACCGGTTCGCCGTCTACTGGAACCGGAGCAATCCCAGGTGAGACGAGGGGCGGCGGTGGCGGCCTCGGCGCCCGAGTTCCAGTCGATTTTTCCCCCCCGCGCACACACCCGCTGAGCCGCCCTGTGACAGCGGCCGCCGCCGCCCGTGGCGGGTCGGGTCCCCCTCGAGCCCCCGGTGGGCTCCGGTGAACGGGCTGGGCGGCCCCGGGGAGGGGGGTGGTCCCCGGGGCTCCCTCCCCCGAAAGTTCCCGCAGGGCCCCGGGCGGACCGTCCCCGGGGGCTGCGGCAGCGCCGGGAGCATCGCCGGGAGCGGGGCGCGTTCCCGGGGGCGGCCGGGGGGAAGGGGGCGCCGGGGGCTGCGGCTCGGCCCCTCCGCGCCCAACTTCGGGGAAGTTCAAGTTCCTCCCCCCGCCGCCCCGTTCCTCCCCCGGTCCCTCTCCCGGGATGCGAAAAAGAAACCCGAAATCCGCTCAAAGCGGCGGGTGCGGCTGCGGGGGGGTCGGAAAGAACGATTTTGGGGGGAAAAATGGCAAAGCGGGCCCCGGGGAGGGACGTGGGGTGCGGAGCTGGGGATGGCCGGCCCTGCTGCTCCCGGGTTATTCCCATCCTGGAAGTGCAATCCCCACAGTTGGCTTCGTTTCCTGATTCCAGTTGGAATTTCGATTTTTCTATGTGTTTTTTCCTCACCAAGTGTTTTTTCTTTGGGGGCAAGAGTTTTCCTCTCTGTCGTATTTCTTTGTTCATGATTTTGAGGAACCAAAAACTGTTGGTGAGTTGGAAGCGGGAGGAATTCTGCTCTGGGAATGCTCAGGTGGTTGTGACCCTCAGGACCCCCCTTTCCACCCGCCTTGTTGGGGACAAGTTTGGGGTCTGAAGGGCCAGGTTTATGGGGATTCTTGTAAAAAACAAAAACCAGCCATCAAACCCTCATTTCCCCCAAAATTCCTCAAAGTTCTCCCAAGCCTGGCAAGTGTCTGAGCAGTGAGGGATGAGCTCGGTGGGTGCAGCCCTTGTGGGCTTCGGGCTGTCCCGTTTTCTGGGTCAAACTGGGGGTTCTTTGTCCCCCTCGATCCCTGAGTGACTCGAGGGGCACAGCGTGGCCTGGTCCTTGTCCCCAGGGCTACCAGAGACCTGAGGTGGCTCCTCCAGCTCCGGCTGGCTCATCCCCTGCTGCCACCCGTGAGGGGACCCTGAGTGCCACCTTCTCTCCCTGGATGTCACCAGCGCACTTGGGGAAAGTTCCTGGCGGCGTTTTGGCGCTGGGATATTCACAGGGCCGAGAACCCTCAGCAGTCCCTGGTGTCCATCCAACCTCCACATGTCCCTTTTTGGGGACCCACCCAGGCCCCTCTCGCCACCCCAAAAATGGGGCGAGCCCGTCCCTTTGTGCCTTGGTGGCGGTGCCTTGGCGGTGGTGCCTGCGCCGTGGGCCGCCCATGGTGCATATGGATTTTATTATCTCCCTCACATTTTTGTGGGGGATTGTAAGAGCCAGGGAATTATTTCTTTTTTTTCCTAATTTTTTTTTTTTTTTTGCCCATTGCGAAGTTTTTTGGTTTCGGCTCCTGGTGTTCCCCCCCAATCTCCCACACTTTGGGCTCTTTTCTTTTGTTCTCCTAAATACGAAACATGTGTGAGGGGTTCCCCCCTGGTCCAAATCCGGCATCCCAGAGGTTAGTGTGGTTGGGGCGGTGGCTGGGATTTGGCACCCAAAGGTTCTGACGTTTGGGATTTGGCGCCCAAAGGTTCTGACGTTTGGGATTTGGCGCCCAAGGTTTCCTGGGGATGGGATTTGGCACCCAAGGGTTCCGATGGCAATGCCAACAACCAAAAGTAGCCCCTTGACTGTTGGGGACGGGCGTCCCGGGACCCAGCACTGGTGATGGCGTCAGCTCCATCCCCTTCTTCCCCTCACAGAAGCTGCTGACAATTTCTCCTCGAAAAATCCACGGTGGATCATTATTCCATATACATTTCTACATTTCTACATTTCTACATTTCTAAATCTGCTGTTGGCAGGGAAAATATTTTCAAGGAGGGAGGGGGGAAATAAAATGGAGCGGAGGGAAGCGCAAGGGGCTGGGAGGGAAGAGCAGACAATGGCTGGTGGGTTCAGCAGGCACGTCCGCAGCGCCTGGCTCCGGGATGTGACCCAAATTTCCCCAATGTGGGAGCGCCCCGTGTCGCCAGCGCTCCCCGCCTGCGCCTTCGGCTCTCGGAATTCGAGGCAATTTATTAGGGGTTGCAAAGATTGAAATTGCCATTGAGTTTCCTGCTTATTCCCTTTTTGAACCCAGCGGTGGGTTTATTTTTTCTCTGGAGTTACTACAAGACCGTCTCATTCTTAAAAATGAAGAAAAAAACGTATTTATGTGTTTTCTGATCCCTCG
Source organism: Luscinia megarhynchos (assembly GCA_034336665.1). Taxonomy (NCBI): domain Eukaryota; kingdom Metazoa; phylum Chordata; class Aves; order Passeriformes; family Muscicapidae; genus Luscinia; species Luscinia megarhynchos. Next base: position 2,784,102 of record CM067590.1, on the reverse strand, counting down.
TTTTCGTTCTTTTTTTCCCCCCCAACCGACACCTCATTTATTAAGGGGGAAATGAAAAGGGGTTTAAAAAAAAAGGGAAAAAGACCCAAGGTTAAAATGTCCTGTTTGAACCCACAGACCTTCTCTGACACTAAATATTTTTTGTCAGGTTTATACAGCAATCTATATTTTATAAAAGACAGGAATAAATCTCATGGTCGATATGATTTACCCAGATTAGAATAATTCTATATTTCATAATTGGGGCTAAATTAAAAATAAGTGGTACCTCGGGATACTGCAATTTCCCTGTTCTGGGGAGAGATTTAACCACTCGCTGTGGATTTACAAGGTTTATTTTTATTTTTAAATGGTTTCGCGAGGATGCGCTGGGAAAACGTTTGGCTGGATGGAACTCCTCGGTTATCCAGGAAAAAAAAAGAAGGGTGATGAAGGTAGAATTATATAAAAACATGCAGTTTTGGTGCTGTGTGGAAGTGTGGGTTTTTGCTGGTGATGGTCGCTCTCCGGGTGTGGATCCATTGGCCGGGCCAGTCGCGGGTGGATCCGTTGGTTGTGTCTGGGGTGATAGGGGCCATGGATGGGATTTTGGGGCTCCTCCCTGGTCTGGCAGTGTGGGCAGGGGTCTGACACCGTGGGCAGGGGTCCGGCACAACACCAGGGCTCTTCCCGCCGTCACTCCATGTTTTCCAGCTGGTGGTGCAGGATCCACTCGCCTGTCGGATTCCAGGGTGGATTTACCTTGGGTGCCAGCCTGGTTGATTTGGGTGTGCTGGAGTGTCCAGCATCACCAGCGGGTTGGGGTGTCCAGTTTTGGCCCCCATTGCCCCCGACACCACAGCTGGTTTAGGGTGGATGTCTCAGCACCGTGCGGCAAAAAATCAGGGATCTGGGAAAACCTCTGTGCCGTGGGGGAGAGGCTCTGTGGAAGGAGTGACCTGTCCGCAGAAGGTCCCCAGTCCTGTCTTCCTGACCCGTGGACTCGTGTGTGGAAACCCCTGGGAGGCCAAGGAAGGACGGAGGGTTTGGGATTTGTTGCCGTCCCCCGTTCTGCCGACGGCCGGGTGACGGGCAGGGAATCGTCATTCCCGAATGCTGCTCGGTGGCCCTGCAGCAATCCCACGGTCGCTGCCGCGTGCCTGGATCCACAGTGGGAATGTAGGAGTGCCAGGGGTTCTCCTTCCTCCCTGGGACCAGGTGGGATCGTGCCCCTGGCCTGCTTTAAAGTCGAGGTCATGGCGCTGCCTCCGAACGCTTCTTTTGCTGATTCCTGTATTATTTTTCGGTGTGGTTTGTGAGCACAGCTCGGATTTCTGTTCTGCTCCTCTGCACTCCCCAATCCCGGGATCGGGAACCTGAGAAATGGTTTCTGGCAGGGGGATTTACAGAGCCAGGTGATGCTCAGGGCTGGCAGAGCAGGACTGTGGGGGGAAAGGTGCCTCTGCCACAGGGGTGGCGAGTCTGGGGTGAACGGGGCATGTCTTGGAGGGGACTTAGATCATGTCCCCAATCCCATTGGATTTTGTGCCCCTTTTTCCTGCATTCCCATCTCCTGGAGCTGTAGCCCCGGCGCCTGCCGGTCACTGGTGCATTGTGGAGGCCGTGGCCAGGAGAGCTGTGGTTGTGACTGTGACCCTCTGACCACCCAGGCCAAGGCCAGCTTGCCCACCTGTGTGTCACGTGAGGGGCTGTGGCCAGGCTGCTGGTGGCTGTGAGTGCCACCTCTCCTTGAAGGGAGCAAAGATGATGCCAAATCTATTTTTTTTCTGTTTTTGGTGCTGCAGAGGGGTGACTGAGCGAGAGGACTCAGCTTGGGGGATCCCACCCATATCTTCGTGTTGGAGTGGGGCTGGATCCCAAAAACTCTGTGTCCTGGCTCTGGCTGGGACTTTTGGGGTCACCCCCTTTGCTACATGTCCCCAGTTCTCTTTGTCCCTGCTCCCACGGGCATCGTACAGGGGGACACCCTCTGAAAGAAGCATGCCCTGTTCCTCCCTTGGAGTGATTTTAATGTGAATTTTAACCCTGGCACTCGGGTTTTTCCTGTGTCACCCTCAGGCCAAGTCCCTTCTCGGGGTTCCAGGGCAGTGCTGGGTGTGCCAGCACTCAGCCTCGTCCTGTGCAATTCCTGCTCTTTTAGTTTTCCTCCTTCTGCTCTCCCTTTGTGCCGAGATCACTCCCAGCCCTTCCCACCCCTCTTTTCCAGCCCGTTAAGCCGTGTTAGCAATTCCTCACCAGCCCAGGGCTGCGGCGAGTGGTTAATGGAGAGCAGACACCAGCGGGCCGGCGTCGCTGACAGGATTCTCTCTCCGTGCCCGTCTCCGTCTCCGCCTGTCCCTTTCCAGGGACCGCAATTACATTCCCTGCTGGTTGCACATTTGGTATCCAAATGCCGGCCATGCGCCGCATCCTAATGCGAGGATGGGCTGGGGGTGTGTGGAGCTGCCCGAGGGTCAGACGGTCCCCAGGACCCCCCCTAAATCCTGGGGTGTCCTGCTTGCGGGGGACACGCAGAGGGTGGGCAGTGGGAACAGTCCAGGGGGTGAGGGATGCCCTCAGGTAAGCTTTGAAAGTGCTGCTGTATAAAGACACATATGTATATAAATATATACATATATATTTATATACTTACAGATTTATGTATCTTTTACATACAAATATATTTTTATATATTATATAAAATACGTATTTATTTATTTGTATATGTGGGTGTTTATTCACACACACCCCCACCCCACATTAATGCACTTTACACACACAAATAATCCAATGCCAAAACCCCCCCTGTCTGGCAATGCTGTGACATTCCCCTGGAATTCCTACCTGGGGGATGCAGGATGTACCTGGCTATGGGTTTTCCTGGCTCCACGCTGTCCAGCTGTGTCTGTCCCTGCCACATCAGGAGCCGGCTGGAGCTGTACCTGCCTGTGCCTGACAAGGTTCAGCTGCTGGGTTGGCTGGAAAATTGCAGCAATTGTTCCTTAAATAGCTCCTCGTTCCTGATGGTGACAATTTCGGTTCTTTTGTGTTAGATATTAATCATGATTTCTGAGGCTCCGTTTTGATCCGAGCTGGTTTTCCCCACTCGGGGCAGAGATCCTGCCCCGCTTCGTTGGATTTAATGGGATTTATGGGAGGTGAGCAGCTCGGAGTGCTGTTACCTGCAGCCCCTAAGAGGTGTTTAAATTCCTTTTCCCCCTTTGCCATGACCTGATGCTCATCCCAATGTTTGGCTGCTTCCCTCTGCTTGGAGATCCATCCCAAAACCAGGCCCTGTTTGGTTTCTGCAAGTACAGGATGAAGCACTGTACTCTAAGGGTCCAGGCTGGATCATGGCTTGGAATCCATGATCTTGGAGCTCTTTCCCAACCCAAGTGATTCCATGATTCTCCAGAGCTGGAGAAGTGTTGGAGTGAGCCGATGGCCTCTTTGGCCTTTACCAGATGAATTCCAGAGGCATTTTTGAAGCTCCCCCCAAAGCCAGGGCTACGTTTAGGGGTGTCTGTGTGTCCAGACTCTTTGCCACCACGCCAACCCTTCTGGATTTGGGGATCCCACTGGGAGCTGTGTCGGGAAACGGCTCCATGGGGCTGTTTGGGTGTGGGATGCAGCCGGGCTGATTTGATCCCGCAGGAAAAGTGGGAAGGGACGAGGCTGAGAGCAGGGCAGTGGGATGGAACCTGTCCTGCCACGTCCCTGCTCCGTCCTGCCTTGTTCCCGGGTGGTCACACTGTTGTTATTTATTTATTTCTCCTCCCTCGCTCCCCCTTGGCTTGTTGCTGCCGCTGTGCCTGGGCTGCTAAAGAGCTTCCCATTGTTCCGGAGCTAATTACCTCCTAATGAGGCTCCCGGCTCAAAAGCCGAGCTGAGAGGGGGCTGTGGGGGGATGTGAGGGGGCTGTGCTGGGAGGGGGTGAGGGCAGGGCTGGGATCACCACTGGGGTCACCACCGGGGTCACCCGATGGCTTCAGCTGTGCTGTGTGAATTGGGGTTGGTGGTGGGGAGATCCACGGCCATGGAGCTGCCAGCCTGGTGTTTCATCCTGAAGGGCGGCTGGGAAGTGGTTTTGTTAAAATTTTCTTGTTGAGCCCCAAACCCGAGGAGAAAAAGCGCTGTGGGTTTTGACCAGGGCTGTGCTGGTGCTCAGAGCCTGGGAGCATTCCCAGTGATTCGCTTGGTGTGACACCTCCCTGCCAGCCACATCTGGGACAGGTGTCACCTTCAGGGTACATCATTTTGGAAGGGGTGTTCAAACCAAGGGTCCCCAAATCTTATCCCATCCATGTGCTGGACAAATCCTGCTCCACTCCTCCACTTTCTTCTTGAACTCATCCCATCCCTCGGCAAGAGACCGGGATGAGCCCCGATCCTGATGGAATTGGCCTCTTTGGCTGGAGGGAGTGTCCAGGAGTGTCCTTGTCCCAGAACTTTGGGCTCCACATCCTGGATCCTGCCATGCCCCTGTGTCCCTTGGGGTTGTGGCAGCTCCCGTGGCTCCTCCATGTGATGGGGGAGAAGAGGATCCTTCTCCAAAGGGGATTGGGAAAGCCCCCACCTCCCATCCTGCTCTGACTGAAGCCAGGCTTTGTGTCCCCAGATGGGCTGGGGGGGATCCTGAACTTCAGAGAGGGACCAGCAACAACATTCAAACCAACAACAGTGGGGGAAAATATTCCAAAGGAGGAAAATTTACTCCCTGGAATAATAATGAAGGTAGGGAATGAGTTCCCCTTCCCTGTGCCCTTCATGAGGGGTGCCCAAGGCAGTGAGGGTTCCAGAGTGAGCCTTCCAAGGGGATGGAGGTGCTGGCAGTTTTGGGATCGCCCCATCTGGCCCAGCTTGCCCATGGATCCATCTCCAGCTGCGGCACAAAGCCGGGGTCGATGGCGCTCGGCACCGGTGCAGCCGATCAGCGCCGGGGCTGGATCCGCGCTCCCACTCCGAGCTCGGATCCATTCGACATTTTTCTTTGGGTCATTAATGAAGGGTGAGGGATGCAGAAACAGGGATTTAGACTATTTTTTTTCTTAATTCCTCTCCTTTTAAATTTTTCCCCATCTTCCTGTGTTTGCTTCCCAGCCCAGTGATGCTGCTGCTGGGAGAGGAACGGCCACGGGGCCGAGCCGTGTCCTGGTGGGGCTGTGCCACGGTGGAATCCTGTGAGATACACCCTATGCCATGATGTGATCCTTTGGGATACACCTATGCCTTGATGGGATCCTTTGGGATAACCTGTGCTGTGATGGGATTCGGTGGGATACACATCTGCCGTGGTGGGATCCCATGGGATAAACTTGTGACATGGTGGGATCCTGTGGAATACATCCCTATGCTCCTTCAGCACATCATTTCTTCCTGACCTTCCAGTTTTCTGCTTTCCTTGATGTTTCCAGCTGCTCTGGCCTTGTTTTGTGGGATTTTCCCGTTTTCCCTGCAGCCGTGACCTCCAGGCACAGGCGGATGTCTGTGCAAACGCCGGAGCTGCCCGTGCCTGGTCGGTCCTACCAAACACCATCCTGGTGCTGGATCCGGAGCTGCTGCTCCCTGTGGATGCCAGGACCAGTATTCCCATTGTGATGTTCCCACTGTGGTATTCCCATCATTGTATTCCCACCATGGTTTTCCCACCACCAGTATTCCCACCATGCTGCCGAAGCGTTCCCGGATCCGCAGAGTTTTACACCAATACCTTTTTTTGTTCGACTCCAGGAATGGACTTTTTGTTTCAGCTCCTTCCCCACCAGCCCCGAAATCCTCCAGGAATCCAACTCTGGATTTCGGATCTTTTATGCCAAACCCAAACCTCTCTCGGCGTCGATTCCCAGCGCCGCCGACTTTGGGAAAAAAGGGGAATTAATGGCAATGGAGATTTTTTATAACTGGGAATGTAGAAGCCCCATTCCATCCCCAGCTTCCTCCTCCTGCCCCATCCCAATCATCTCCTCCATCTATTTCCTTGGCATTCATATGAATTTCCCTGGAAATATTTTGTCGTTTCCCCCAATGCAACCAAGTTTTGTCGGATTTTTCTTTTTCCCCCTGCAGAAGAGGAGGAATTATCCGTCTCGGTTTATTTTTCCTTGAACATTACACGGGAGCAAAACTCACCCATGTGCTGAGAAAGAGATAAAGTGTTTAGACAGCAAATACAAATATTCCAGAGCACTCAGCCCGGCTACAGCTATTCCTGCCAGGATTCCGAATTCCGTGCCATGTCTTCCAGGGGGGTTTTATTTAGACTGTCTTCTTTTTTTTTTATTTTATTATTTATCAAAAACCCTATTTATATTTGCAGTAAAATAAAATCTGCCTGACCCTGTAGAGAACTCGAAAAATCCCAATTCTTTCCTTTTCCAATCCTGTTTCCACTGAGGAAAAAAAGCCCCTGGACCCCGTGCCCTGCACAAAATCCAACCGCGACGGGATTATTTCGGCGGCTGAGCTTCTCTGCAGATGCTGGGACGGCACTGGCTCCGTGTGTTCCCCCCCAAAATTGGGATTCAGGGAAGCTCCTGCAGAGGTGGGGGTGGAGCTGGGGTCCCCGGGGTCTTCCCATGGGATTTTGGGGGCGCAGGCTCCCTTGTGCCGCTGGTTCTGACTGTGCACGGAGCGCTCAAAGAGGAGTTTATTATTTTGATTTTATTTTAATATTCAATGATGGATGGGCTCCCGCTGCTCCTCGGGAGCATCCCAGTCTCCCATCAATGTTCTGGCCCCGCTGGGGACCCTGCGGGTGTCATTGTCACCCCAGTGCCGGGCGCTGGTGCCGTCAGGAGCTGAGGAAGCTCTTTCCCAGCCAGCTCGATAATCCCAATTATTATCTGGATTCTCGATCAGGGTTGCTTATTAAACTTGGCACCGCTGGCTTTGCCGTTCCGGCCGCCTGCCTCGGCAGAGGGATTTATCTCCTGCCGACGCGGGAAGGAAATTGAGTGGAAAAACGCGGGGCAGAGCCCCCCGGGACGGCGGGAGGGGCCAGGGGTACCCGAGTTCTGAAGGGTCAGGAGATGCTGGCACGACCCCAGCAGTGCTGGTTGGGTTGGTGGAGCTGCCTGGGCCGTGTCCGTGTGTCCGTTTCCATCCCTCTATTCCTGCCCTGTTCTGGGATGGGCGTTTTTATTCCAAGGTTATTTTGGAATGGTCGGTGCTTTTATACAATACAACAGCTGTTATTTTCCCTGTTCCCTGAAATCTGAAAGGCCTTCTGTCAGCTCCTGTCCCCTTTCACCTCAGGAATATCAGCTTTTTGCAAATCCAGGCCTTTCCGCTGGAGTTCCCAGTTTATCATCCCACAAACCTTCCTGGTTTGCTCATCGACCCCTTCTTCTCATATTGTGCCCACAAATTGTATTTTATTTTTACCTGACACTGCGCTGAGGTTGCCGAGCCAGGGCCAATGTGCCGACCCTTCCAAAGGGGCTTTTCCCAAATTTCACCCAATTCTCAGCACTGACCAAGCAGGGCATCCAGGGGAGTGAGGCGGGAGGTGGGAGAGATGCTGCTGGGAAAAGATGCTCTGCTGGAGGGTTTCCCTCCCTCCTGGTGTTTGGATGTTTCAATTTTCTCGTTGCTCTGCTTCGCTTTTTCCTGCCTTTCCACCATTTTTCTGCATTTTAAAAAATCTGTGCAAACCCTGTAAATGGAATTCCCTCTCTTTGTGTCTCTGGCCACTCTTTCACCCCTGGGTGAGCTCCTGGGATCCCCATTTTAGGGTGGGGGCTCTCCCCCATTCCCTCTCTATGCTGCTGCTGAGGGATTTGGGTGAGAACAGTGTTGGTTCCAAAATTCTTTTTTGGGAAATTACTGTTATCCTGAACTCTGCAATGTTCCTCCCTCGTGCTCCAGGGCTTGGTGTCCATCTTGGGAATGCTCCAGGCTCTCTCCTTGGATTTTTCAAGATCCTCCATGCTGGGTGGCTGGGAGAACCTGCTGCCCTCTGGCTCTGGCTGGGGGACTCGGGATGGAACCCTGGCCCTGCTGGGCTGTGCCTGTGACTGTCCCAGTGATTGTCCCATTGTTGTGGAACCGCCGTTGGTTATGGCACCGGCACACGGGAATTCTGGCACCTGCCCCGGCTGTAAATGCTGGTCAGAAAAGTTCTCCTGTGTGTTTTCCAGCAGAGAACCCAAGCCTGTCTGGAATAGAAGTGGCTTCTGCTCCACGTCTCCGTTGGATCACCACGGGGTCATGGGGATTGATTTGGTCAGTGCCGCGCCGGTGCCGAGTCCTGTGGAGCCCCAGGATCGTGTGCCCTGGCATAGCTCCTGACTCTTTGAGGTGGGATTTAAGGCTAAATGGGCAGAGCTGGAAGCAGGTTTGGGAGCAGGGATTGCCTTTGCAAGTGTGTGTTTTGGAGGCAGCATCCAGCCCGACTGGTGCCGGCTTCCTAACGCTCATTGCCGCCCGTGACCTTCAGCTTGGACCAGCTCCCGGCTTTCCCTGCCTGCTCTTCCTGCCATTCCCAGCTTTCCCTTCTCTGTGATGGTTCCTGGGGTCCATGGACCTCAGTTCCAGCGACGCAAGCACTGCCTCTCCCAGCTCATCCCGCCACCATCTGCAGTTTTCCATTGTTCCTTGGTTCTTCCTGACCCTGGGATGTGGAGCGCCGGCAGTGAGGGAATGTCCAGAGCCCAGTGTCGCAGTGGATCTGGACTCCAGGACAATCTGGACTCCATTTCAAAGCTGATTAATGATAATCATAAATCATAATGTTGTCTTTTATGATAGAAAGCTTTGGATCGGGAGCAGGGACTCTCATCCTGCGAGTTGGGGGTGATCCTGGATCCGGCTTCCAGCTCATTACCCGGAGACAAATGGCTTCTCCCTCCCCCAGCCTCAGTTTCTCCGTGGTAAGGTGAGGATCGCTGCCAGGGGCTAAATTAGGGAATTAATGTTGGTGGAGTGATTGAGAGATGGAGAAGGACATGGCTCTCACAGCACCATGTCCTGCTGCTCAGCCTGTCCGCCCACTCCGGGGCTGGATGTAGGAATTCCAGCCGGGAGCAGCGACTGGGGTGTCTGCAGTGAAGCTCCTTGTTCATGTCCACAGAGCCCAGGGCTCCATGAGGAGGGACTGGAGCCCCCCAGCTCCTTCCATGCTGGTTTGGGATCTGTGTGGGGACATGGTGGCTCAGATTCCAGTGTGCATCCCACATCCAGGTGGTTTGGCAGCACTATAGCCCAATTCTTCCCGGCGTCTTCCCAGCATGTCCCTCACTGCCCCAAAATCCTGGTATCACTGAGACCCCATTCCCATGAGACGGGAATCCAGCTGGGTGGATTTTTGTGACTTTTTAGTATTTTTCCTTAAACGTTGTAATATTTATTCCACCTTATAAATCACTTCCTTGCTGGAGGGAAGATTTATGGGCGCAGGTGGGAGGAACGCGGCTCCCGGGACCGACCTGCTGGAATGGTTTTGTGGTGATGGTCACAGCAGCAATTCCTGCCAGGGGAGAGGGCTCCAGCTGGGAATCCTGTCTGGGGATGTGATGGGAGCAGGGATCGTCCCATCTGGGATGGCCTGAGGTTGGCACATCTCTGGTGCCACTCGGGATTTTCTCCGTGCTGGAAAGTGGCACCAGCAGGTTGAACCCCAAACCATTGTCAAAAGAAAAAGGGATTCCAAAGCTTTTCCCAAGGCTTGTTTAAATCCTAGGAAGGGCTTGCTTTCCCACTGCAGCCATCAGTGTCATGCTGGGGCCGTGGGAATGTCACTGGGGACGCGGGGACATCGATAGAGGCTGCTGGTGACGGTGACCCCAGGGCGAGGGGGGTGTTGGGGTGCTTGATGAGGGTGGGGATGCTCAGCCCTGGGAGACCCAGCCGGGGCTCTCCCTGCTCCCTGGGGGCCAGACTGGCTCCGGGGGGGATTTTCCCTGCGGCACCGCTGCCCGCAGCAGCACAAACGAACCAAGTAATTGGCAACATGGAAATATTTTGTGCTCATTAGGCAGCAGGAAGCAGCGGGTGAGGAAGCGGCGGGTGAGGAGTGCGGGTTCTCCGGCGGGGTTCTCCGGGGCTCTTGGGATCTGTGTTCTCCTGTGGCACTCCTGGGGACACAGGGAGCATGGAGTGGGAGCACCCTGGGATGGGGGGCTGCTGGTGGGAAAGAGGTGAAGGAGCTAAATCCCAACACTGCCCAGCAGGGATCTCCGTGTGTTGGGGACAAGGACAAAGCAGGGGAGCAGGGAGATCCTGGCTGCTGTATGGGTACATTTAGGGGATGCCCCATTTCTCCCAATTCCCATCAACCCCACAAATTAAAACTTGAAACATCAGATCTCAGCAGCACCTTGGAGCTCCCCAGCCCCAGCGCTGCTGATTCCCAGGAGCGACACCAAGGGGGGCTCCACATTCCCTCTGCTCCCAGCAGAAGTGGGGTCGATCCCTGAGCATCCTGTCCGTGTTCAGGGGGCTCCTGGAGGGGTCCCCCCACCATCCTCAGCCCCGAGCTGTGGTGTGTGCTGGTGGTGCTGGCGCTGCCCCGGCGCGACGCGGGGAGCCCAGCGGTGCTGCAGGCGGGGGAAGCTTTATGGCTGTAGTTAAAGTGACTTTATGATATTGTATCTGAACAATTGCCGGCTATTATCCGGATCGATGCCGCGGGATTGAGACGCCGGTTGATAACCCAGGCAGGGCTCTAATCGCTTTTAAACCGCGCAGGGTCGGTGGGGTTTTCCATAAAACCCCTCGGTGGTTTCTGTTTTAACTCCCTGCCCCTGGTTCTGGTGGGATTTTCACTGGGATGTCCCTTTGTGGGTGCAAATCCTGGTTTGTCCCTGCCCTGGGTGGGGATCAGGATGCTGGGACCTGGCACATAATCCAGCATTCCTGGGCTCCAGGGTGCTCAACACTGCTGGGTCCTGCCCTGCTGAGGAGCAAGGGGCAGATTTTAGAACCCTGGATTTTGGGATCCTGGATTTTGGGATCCTGTCCCCACCTTTGCCTGGCTCACAGCGACCTTGGGTGAGTCACATCACCTCCGCATGCCTCATTTTCTGCAGCTGTGAAACGAGGACAATGATACCTTTCCCACCTCACAGAGGGGTTGGGAGGCTTAATTAGTTAATGTTCGTAAAGTGCTTTGAGGATTAATTAATATTGTGACTCTAATTTTTTCCGATGGTGAAACGCCACTTAAATATCTCCACAATGGTTCCTTCCTCCCTGACCCTATAAAGCAAATCCACCTGGGAATGTCACTGGTCTCTGCAGGAGCCATGTGGCCCTGTCCCTGCCCGGTGTCACCTCCCCAGTGCTGAACTGGGAGGCACTGGTGCAGGGGCACTGGTATAGGGGTGCAGCTCTGCATCCCGGCTCCACCTGGGCCTGATCCTGCTTGGCCAGGCTTTCCCTGCTGGGAGCCATTCCTGTGTTGGGATTACGTCACTGTCACCTCCCTGTGACACTGCTCATCCCTGCTCAGCTGCTAGGGCACCTCTGGCAACCTCGACCTGCTCAGAGGCTTCCATGAGAAACCATCCCCAACAAATCCCACATCCTGTGTCCAATCCCATCTGTATTCTGGGGGCTGCTGGGCTGCGAGGGGGCTGCAAGGCCTAGCTGGGGGGTGGCCAGTCCCTGGTGGGGTGGGGACATTGTGCTGGGCATGATCCAAAGCTCTGGGCAGCACAATCCTGGCTTTCCTGGTGGAAGGAAGCTGTTGGGATCACACCTGGCTGGGATGGGAGGGCAGTTCCAGTGTCCCCATTCCCCTGTACCAGGGATGGGAGGGCAGTTCCAGTGTCCCCATTCCCCTGTGCCAGGGATGGGAGGGCAGTTCCAGTGTCCCTATTCCCCTGTGCCAGGGATGGGAGGGCAGTTCCAGTGTCCCCATTCCCCTGTGCCAGGGATGGGAGGGCAGTTCCAGTGTCCCCATTCCCCTGTGCCAGGGATGGGAGGGCAGTTCCAGTGTCCCCATTCCCCTGTACCAGGGATGGGAGGGCAGTTCCAGTGTCCCCATTCCCCTGTGCCAGGGATGGGAGGACAGATCCAGTGTCCCCATTCCCCTGTGCCAGGGATGGGAGGGCAGTTCCAGTGTCCCCATTCCCCTGTGCCAGGGATGGGAGGGCAGTTCCAGTGTCCCCATTCCCCTGTACCAGGGATGGGAGGGCAGTTCCAGTGTCCCCATTCCCCTGTGCCAGCAGTGGGGTCGCTGATGTGCAGCTGTGGTTTTCCCCCAGGGTGATTTCTCAGCAGTGGCTCTGCTCTGCTGTGCTTTGCTCTGTGTGAGCACAGAGGGGACAGGGACAGTGGAGGGTCCCTGTGCTGGCAGTGCCATCCCCCAGCCCCTTGGGGTGTGAAACCCGGGATTAGCTCAGCTCCAATGCTGGGAAGGTCTTGGGTCAGCATCAGTGGAAAGTTTCCTGCTGGGAGCAGCCAGGGGAGGAGCTGAGTGTGTGTCCCTGCTCTGGGTGACCCCAGAGATCCCAGCCTCTGGCTCTGGCACCAACCAGGGGAGTTTGGCCCTGTTGGAGATGTGGGAATTCCGAGAGGGGCTGGTGAAGGGAGCAGGATGGGCAGGGTGGGATGGGCTGGTGGGACATGATGGAGCCTGGGACAGCAGGAGAATTCCCAGTTGTGGAGCACTGGAGGGACCTGGGACCCGCCATGGAGAGAGGAAGAGGAGGAGGGAGGGTCTGGAGGGAGCCACAATCCTCTTTCCTGGAGCTGCTGGGTGGAGCTGGAGGAGAAGGAATGTTTGGGCTGCGAGTGTCCAGCTGTGGTCGATGGCTCCTGGCCCTGTCCCTGGTCGATGGCTCCTGTCCCTGGTCAATGGCTCCTGTCCCTGCTTGTCACCAAGCTCTGTTGGTGGGAGGAGAGGCATGTGCAGTGTCCCAGTGCACAGGGTTTGGGACAGGACTCCCCAGCTTCAGCATCCCCATGCCCGGACCCTGCTCCGTGCCGTTCATGACATCCCTGCAATTAAACTGGAACTAATGCACCGATAAAAATAACCTGCTGTCCTTCCTCAGTGCTGCATCCCACAAGCTCAGAGCTGTTTAAAAACCCATTTAACACCAGATCCTGGGCGTGGGGTGCTCGGGGTGGCACCGGGATCTGCGTGGCCACAACTGGGTTTTCCAGCCCTGACCCATTCCTGGCTTTCTACAAGGTGTGAACACCCCCAGTTCCCTCCAGTGCAGAGACTGGTTTACCAACCGCCACGTTTTAAATAATCTAAATTACATGAATATTTTATTTTTCTTCTTTCTAGAGTTGTGGAATTCCCAGGGGTTGGTTTTCAGGCTTTTCTCCGTAATGGAGGAGCAGGAACGCATTCTTTTAATGGTAATTGAGCTTGTTGCATCATTGCAGGACTCGGGAGCTGGATGGGCTTTAAATAACAGGAGAGGGGGGAATTTGGGTTCTGGCTTCTCCAATGGGTTTTTGAGGTTTTTAGGTGTTTTTTCTCACTCTTGTGGCAGGGCCAGAAAGCTGTGTCCCCACCCACTGCCCTCCCCAAAGCAGGAGATGGCTTGAGGCGGTGACGGGACCTGTGGGTGTGGTGCCCTTTGGGAATGGTGCTGGGGATGGCCTGTGTCATGTACCCCATTGCTGGAGCTGCCTGTCAGCCCTTCCCCAGCCCATGTACACCCAGATATAGGAGCTGGGTCCTCCCATGCTGAGATTTGGGGTTTTTTGTGGCTGTGTTGCCTTCTGACTGGCATGTGAGTGCCCAAAACAGAGCACACCCAGGAGGGGTTGCTGTCCCTCCTTTGTCTTGCAGGAGAGCAGGGTGGTTTTGGAAGGGAATGAGGAGGATGAGGGTGAGGGTGAGGGTGAGGATGAGGATGAGGATGAAGGTGACTCAGGATGAGTCCTGTCACTGTGAGTACCCAAACACCAAATGCAGGAGCACCATGGCAGAGCTGGCACTGCCACCCCCGTCGCCTCCCGAGCTGCCTGGTCCCTCTGCTGCCTGTGCCATGCTGGGGTGGATCCCAGCCCTGTTGTCACCACTCCATGCTGGCCAGGGCTGGTCCCCACCAAGGCCTTGTGGGGTGGTGGAAGGGGCTGCCGAGCACTTTTGGGATGGGGAGAGGCGGTTTCCGGCTGCTGGGGGAAACATCTGGATCCAATTCCTGCTCCATGTGCAGCTGGGCTGGACCTGCTCCTGCTGCACGGCGTGACAGGAACAGCTTTGCTGCAGAGGGACACAGCAGGACCCTGTCCTGGGCTTGGGAGCCCCATGGCAAGGCCCCGTCTCAGTGGGAGCCCCAGCACAGCATCCCCATCCCAATGGGAACTCCCCCACTGCATCCCCATCCCAGTGGGAACTTCACCACTGCATCCCCATCCCAGTGGGAACTCCCCCACTGCATCCCCATCCCAATGGGAACTCCCCCACTGCATCCCCATCCCAGTGGGAACTTCACCTCTGCAACCCCATCCTGGCAGGAGCCCCGTCACTTCACCCTAGTCCCACTGGGAGCTCCACCACTGTATCCCCATCCAAACAGGAGCCCCAGCACCACACCCTGATCCCAGCAGGAGCCCCACCACTGCATCTTCATCCCACTGGGAGCTCCACCATCATATCCCCGTTTGAACAGGAGCCCCACCACTGCATCCCCATCCCAGCAGGAGCCCCATCAGTGCACCCTGATCCCACTGGGATCCCCAGCACTGTATCCCCATTCAAACAGGAGCCCCAACACTGCACCCTGATCCCAGTGGGAGCCCCAGCACTGCATCCCCATCCCACTGAGGGCTCCACCACCATATCCCCATCCCGCTGGGAGCCCCAGCAAAGCATCCTCATCCCAGTAGGAGCCCCAGCACTGCACCCTGGTCCCACTGGGAGCCCCAGCACTGCATCCCCATCCCCGTGGGTCCCCTGCCACCCTGCCCTGGAGCTCCCCCTGTCCCTCTGCCACCTCTCAGGGCTGCTGCTGCCCGTCCCCAGCGTGCTGCCGCCCCGGGCGGGGGCGGGGGAAGCCGCTGCCCGCCGTGCCTTTTGTCAGCCTCAGAGAAGTTGACCTTGAAGCGCGCTGGCAGAGCCCTGCAGCTTAATCGTGTTAGAGGTGTCTGACTGCGGCTCGCGCGGCTCTACCTGAGCGGCATCAGCAAGGGGGACGTGGCGGGCTCGCCGCCCCGGCTCAATAATTGATGCTTTTTTCTCAGCTCCCCCTTCCGTGAAAGGAAACCCAAGTGCTGGGAGGATGGCAGGGCTGGGAGGGTGGCAGGGATAGAGGGTGGCAGGGAGAGAAGGATGGCAGTATTGGGATGGAGGATTGGGATAGGAGGATGACAGGAATAGGGGATAGAGTGCTGGGAGCATGGCAAGATTTGGGAGGATAGCAGTGCTGGGAAGATAGTGGGATTGAGAGGATGGTGGGATTGGGAGGATGGCAGGAATAGCAGGATGGCAGTATTGGAAGGATGGCAGGCCTGGGAGGATGGCAAGATTTGGGAGGATGGCAGTGCTGGAAGGGTGGCAGGAATAGCAGGATGGCAGTGGCAGGAGATGGCAGTGGCAGGAGGATGGCAGGAATAGAAGGATGGCACAATTGGGAGGATGGTAGGACCAGGAGGATGGCAATGCTGGAAGCATGGCAGGGATAGGAGGATGGCGGGCCCAGGATGATGGCAGTGGCAGTGACATGGAATAGGAATGGGAATGGCGAGGAGCTGTGCATGTTCCATGTGCATGTTCCATGTGGATGTTCCATGTGCATGTTCCATGTGCCTGTTCCATGTGGATGCTCCATGTGGATGTTCCATGTGCCTGTTCCATGTGGATGCTCCCTGTGCATGTTCCATGTGCATGTTCCATGTGGATGTTCCATGTGCATGTTCCATGTGGATGCTCCATGTGGATATTCCATGTGCATGTTCCATGTGGATGTTCCATGTGCATGTTCCATGTGCATGTTCCACGTGGATGTTCCATGTGCCTGTTCCATGTGGATGCTCCCTGTGCATGTTCCATGTGCATGTTCCATGTGGATGTTCCATGTGCATGTTCCATGTGGATGCTCCATGTGGATGTTCCATGTGCATGTTCCATGTGGATGTTCCATGTGCATGTTCCATGTGCATGTTCCACGTGGATGCTCCATGTGGATATTCCATGTGGATGCTCCATGTGGATGCTCCATGTGCATGTTCCATGTGGATGCTCCATGTGGATGTTCCATGTGCCTGTTCCATGTGGATGCTCCCTGTGCATGTTCCATGTGGATGTTCCATGTGGATGCTCTAGGATGCCATCCTGGGGATGTGGATGGGGATGTGCTCAGGGTACTCTGTGGTTATGGGGAGACACGTGGAGGTGGGAGCAGCCCCTTGGGTGCCTTCCTGCTCTGCCCAGCTTCCTCCCCAGCACCATGTTCCCATTTGCTTTTTTTGGGAATCTGCAGAAAACCTCCAACCCCGCATTCCCATGGAGGCACTGAGCAACCTCACACTGAGCACTTCCATTTTCCTGGGGACACCTCCTGCCCCAGAGCCCCCACCACAGCCCCCTGGCTCTTCCCTGCTTCCACCTGGATCCCTGTCACCCTCAGTGACCCTGGACCCCATGTTGGGGACACTGCCCCGGGTGCCCCCTGGCTCAGCCCCTTCACACTGGGCAGAGCTGTTTTGTCTCCATACAACCCTTCCTCCCTGCCTCCCCCCTTTTCCCCCCTTTCCCCTCTTAGCCAAGCGCACAGGGAAGGGGAGAGATTTTAACCTTCTGCCTGGAACCAATTAAAAAGGTCTTTCCACAGAGACGAAAGTGCTCATGCACCTTTGTGTGCTGCGAGCGGGGGGAAGAAAGCAGAGGCGGCCTTTGAAGGGGGGATGAGGTCCCTCCGCTGGGACCCCTCCGGGCTTTCAAAGCCTGCGTTATTTCTTTATTTTTAAATAGCCAAATTAAAGTGCCTCCCGCTTCCTCCCCTCCCCGTTTGCGCGGCAGCACGTGGCCCCCGCCAGCTGCAAGGGGGAGATGCAGGCAGGGCTGGTCCCGTGCAGGGGGTTCTGGGCACCGGGAGGGGTCAGGGCACAGCCCAAAGTCCAGCTGGGAGCGCTCTGGGATGGGGCAGAGCTCCCTCCTTCGTGCTGGGACTGCAGGGTGCTGCCAGGGTGGTGTTGAGGGGGTTCTGGCTGAGCTGGGGGGGTCGGGCACGCTGGACCCCTGGCCAGAGCAGCCCCTCTGCTCATCTCAGGGCAGCCCCCCACTCACCCAGGGCAGCTCCTGACTCCCCCCAGCACAGCCCCATGACCAGGGCAGCCCCCCCATTACCAGAACAGCTCTCAGCTGACCTCAGGGCAGCCCCCCACTCTCCCAGGACAGCCCCCCCAGACACCCAGGGCAGCCCCCCACTCACCCAGGGCAGCCCCTCAGACACGCAGGACAGGCTCCAATCACATCAGCACAGCCCCATGATCAGGGCAGCCCTCCATGACCAGAACAGCCCTAGACTGACCTCAAGGCAGCCCCCCCACTCACCCAGGGCAGCCCCCCACTCACACCAGCACAGCCCCATGACCAGGCAGCTCCCCCATGACCAGAACAGCCCTAGACTGACCTCAAGGCAGCCCCCCACTCACCCAGGGCAGCCCCCCTCTCACCTGGGACAGCCCCCCACTCATCCAAGGCAGCTCCCCCAGTCAGCCAAGACAGCCCCCCCAGTCACCAAGAGCAGCCCCCCACTCACTCCAGCATAGCCCCATCATCAGAACAGCCCTCAGCTGACCTCAGGGCAGCCCCCCCAGTCAACGAGGGCAGCCCCCCAGTCACGCAGGACAGCCTCCCCAGACACCCAAGGCGGCCCCTCACTCACTCCAGCACAGCCCCTGCTCACCCCCAGTGCAGCCCCCCCGGCCAGGCCAGCCCTGCCCTCACCCAGCAGAGCCCCCCCCTCACCCATCCCAATCCCCCCTCGCCCCCCAGTGCCGCCCCTTGGACTCAACCAGCCGAACGCATGAGTGGGTTTCTTCAAAGGGCCCCCCCAAGCCCTGTGCCCCCTCCCCGCCGCCCCCCTGCCCAGCCCCGTAAGCCCCCCGCTGAAAAGGCCGCAGAACAAAGCACAGGAAGGGATTCCGGTGTTTCCGCACGGACCTGAATGTGGAGTCGCTCAATGGAAGAGGAGCCAGGACGCGCCGGCGCTTTTCATCCCCGCATCGCGCTCCGGCCGCGGGGGCCGCGAACCGAGCTGCCTCCCCGGCTCCTTTCTCCTTTATTTAAGTTTTTTTTTTTTTTAATATAGTAGTCTCAGATGTATTTTTCCACAGTGTAATTCTGAAAGACAGCGGGGATGAATTATTCATTCCCCCTCTGCGCCTTTGCATACAATCCCTGCTGGGGAGGGGGCCGTGGCGAATGCGTTTGTGTGCAGGGCTGGGCCGGGGGGAATGGAAATCCGTAGTTAAGGTTTAGATGGGGGCATTGGGTGATTTTTGGGGCTGGAGCACGTGGGATGAGGCCAGGAAGTTTTTAGTGGGGAGTTGTTCCTTTCCCAAAGGGTCCCGGGGTGTGGGGGCTGGTGGGTGACTCCAGTCTCTGGGTGTGGTGTTCGTTTGGGGGACTCCAGGGTGGGCACCGTGGTCCTGGCTTCACCCCTTACCCAGTCATGATTCTGGGTGAGAAGAGGGGAAAAAGTAAAAGAGTACCTTTTTTTCCCTAAATTTCTCCAAAATTAAATGCTCCTTTAGCTCAACCTGGGATGTGAAGCCAGGCTGAGGAGGAGGAGGAATTCTTCAAAGAGCAGGATGGCTTTGGAAACCTGTGGCTGGTGCTGCCTTCATCCCTGTCCTGCCACCTTCTTCATCCCTGTCCTGCCACCCTCTTTATTCCCATCCTGCCACTCTCTTCATCCCTCTCTTACATCCCCTCGTGTCCCCCCAGATCCCTCCTCTGTGCCCTTCCCTGGGCACACAAGGGCAGCTGCTGCCACCACTGACCCCTGACATGGCCGTGCCCGGACCTTGGAGTTGGCTGCCAAAATCTGACAGGGGGAAAAAGGGGGTGAAGCGAGGGGGGCGGGATAAGGAGGTGAATCCGTGCGAGGCGAGGCAGCGCCCCGGGCAGGGCTTTAATCTGATTAGTCTTGGAGTGAATGGGCGAAGTGAAAAGGCTTAAACCCCAGTGAAAGGAGAGGAGAGGAGGGGGGCACTGAGAAGTGAAGACCTCGGCCGGTTGCGCCAAATTAGGTCAAATTTGGCCGGTGGGACACAAGGAGAAGGAATAAGGGGGGAAGAGTCAGGCGAGGAAATCAGTGCGGATCTGCTGGCGCTGTGACCTCACCGCTGGTGGCTCTGTTTGCCCCCTCCCCTCCCGGGGCACCGGGACCCTCCAGCCCGGAGGTGCCCGGGAGGAGCTGCTGGCTGTGCCCTGTGTCACCTGGAACGGCGACAAGGAGCCTTCTCACGGCCCCGCTGGGCGCAGGGCGAGCTCCTGGAGCCCCGGGGCTGAAGCCCAGGGCTGCCGGGGGTGCTCCCTGCAGCCCCTCGGTGGGGGTGGCCGCCCTCCCCTCCATCCCCTCTCCACCCGATCGATCCTTGCCCCGATCGATGGGCGCTTCCCTGCGGGCGAGGGGCGGTGCTGCCCGGCCGGGCAGGAGAAATGGCTTTTCACAGAGCCTGGAGCGGGATCTAGCATCGATCTCTGGTGCCTCGTCAGAGATCAATTAGGCCGGTCATTAATCCGTGCCCAGAGCTCGGCGGGAGCCTGGGCTGGGAAGGGAGCAGGGAAATGCCAGGCTGGCAGAGGATGCCCGGGGCACGGGATGCTCGGGAGCTGCCACCCTGCACATCCACACACCCTTCCCTGCCTCAGTTTCCCCGATCAGAGCTGGGTTGGAGGCTGATCCAGCATGACTGAGAGTCTGGTGATTGTCCTGGGGCTGGGAGAGCCTCGTGGCAGCCTCGTGGCTGGGCTGCTCCTGGCACATCCTCCTGATGGGAATGTTTGTTTATCAATCCGTTCAGAGCCTCGGCATGGCCGGAGCTCTCCAAGGAGCAGGAAAGGGCTGGGCGGGAGCGTGACTGTCCTGGGGGCTGGCAGGTGACAGGATGCTCACAAACACCGTGTGTCTGTCCCACCCGGCCGTGTGTCCATCCTGGCTTAGGAACAGCAGCACATGACAGGCTCCGTGGGAGCAGGACAGTGACCAGGTCATTGTCCTGCTGGGAGGCCACGTGGAGTGGCTGAGACCACCCAGGCACTGATGAAGGGACTGGACAGGACTCCCTGGACAGGAGAGCACGGGCAGGAATCCCCAGGGCAGGCCTGGCTGGGAGAGAGCCACAGGAATTCCATGGTGGGAGAGCAGGAATGATGCCTGGAGGGGTGTGGAGGGGAGCAGGACCCACAGCATCTCTTGGGTATGAGTTTTTAAGGCTGGGAAGGAGCTGCTGATCATTGGCATCTGTGCAGAGACATGTTGTGAGCAACCTCTGCGTCCCCCTGAGCTGGCATCCTCCCAGCCTGGCCTCTTCCTCACCTGGCATCCCCCTGACTCAACATCCCCCATCCCAAACATCCCCCAGCCTCATCCTGTGCCCATTTTCCCCCCGGCTCAGGGTTTGTGCCCATCCAGGTGCACTCCTGGCAGCAGAGGATGGCAGGAACAGCCATCATGGCACAGCCACCCTCTGTGCCACTGCCCTGTCATCCTCCCCTCAGCCAAAACCCAGCTGGAGTGCAGAGCTGAGCAAAGCAAACCCTTGGCTTTGGGGAGGGTGACCTGGAGCAGGTACTGCCTGCAGCAGCCACCTTTGCTGCGAGCTGCAGCTTCTAAGAAACAGAAAATAAGGAGAGTTTCAAAAAGAAAAAAAAAAAAAAGAAAAAAAAAGGAAAAGTTCTCCGATTACATCTGGTGAAGTGACAAATCTGCCAAGCAGGTGATTATTCTGGGTATGGACGTGCCCAACACAGATGCCGATAGGATTAAAGGGGAAGGGGGAGAGCTCACCCTGTTAAACCAACACCTGATAAAAGAATAAACCAACCCCAGGAATAAATTCCCAGCGCTGCCAAGGTCGTGTGGCACCAGTGCTGTGGGGAAGGGATGATGTCCGAGCTCTGGGGTGACCCCTCAATGCTGCACACTCCCCGGGCACCCCGGCAGTACTGCAGCCCCTGCTCCCGGGAGCGCCCATACCCGGCATGCCCTCGGCTGCCTGGTTGCTTTCCAGGCACGTCCCGGGCATCCCCTTGGGATGGCGCAGAAAATTAACAGCAGTTCAGATCTGAGGAACTTTATGACACGTGTATGATAGGACTGAACCAGGGCGTAATTGAATGACGGATGAGCTTCCAAGAGCCACATTTCCAGGGAGTAATGAAAAATAGAAGTGCTATTGACTAAAGGAGCTTTTGGCGGCCGGGCGGCACGGCGCGGGATGAGCCGCTGCCGGCGGGGGGAATGCATCAATACGGCGAGTAATAGCTCAGTTATTATAACTCTGGAAATGTCATTCAGGCCTAACCAGAGAACACTGGCTATTAACTAGCCTTAAACAGAACGCGCCGGGCGGGAGCCAGAGCCGCCAGCGCACGATAATTATTTTACT
The DNA here is from genome assembly GCA_034336665.1 of Luscinia megarhynchos. Taxonomy (NCBI): domain Eukaryota; kingdom Metazoa; phylum Chordata; class Aves; order Passeriformes; family Muscicapidae; genus Luscinia; species Luscinia megarhynchos. The sequence goes on along the minus strand of CM067590.1, from coordinate 2,762,595 downwards.
TCTCTTCATGGCTCTGTCGCCTTTCCTGCCACGGGAGCTCGGCCTGAGTGCCCGCAGCCCCGGGGGTCCCTGTTGCTGCCTGTGGCACTGAGCCAGGCCCTGCTCCTTGGGAGCTGCTCCAGGGCAAGGCCCCATCACACCTCAGTTTGTCCCTGTCCCTCGCAGGGATTGCTGGCATTGCTCTTGTCACCTGCAGCTGCATCTCAGGGCTGCAGGCTTTGTGCGCAAAGCTCAGTGTCCCTTCCTACATCACTTCTCATGCACATCACTCCCTGCATCCCTCCCTGCTTCGCTCCCCATGCACATCCCTTCCTGCATTCCTGTCCATGCACATCCCCCCCTGCATCCCTCCCTTCATCCCTTCCTGCATTCTTCTCCATGCACATCCCTCCCTACATCCCTCCCTGCATCCCTCCCTGCATCCCTCCTCATGCACATCCCTCCCTGCATCTCTTCCCTCATTCCCTCCCATGCACATCCCTCCCTACATCCTTCCCTGAATTCCTCCCTGCATCCCTCCCCATGCACATCTCTCCCTGCACCCGTTCCCTATGCACATCCCTTTTTACATCTCTTCCTGCATTCGTCCCCATGCCTGTCTCTTCCTGCATCCCTTCCTGCACTTCTTCCCTCATTTCTCCCCTACTATTCTTCCCCTCTTCCCTCCCCACATCCCGCCAGTGCCTCTGTGAGACATCCAGCCGGCAGCGATGGGATCTGGGCTGGCAGAGGCCGGCTCAGGGCCCGGTGCCCTGCAGAGCCCTGAGGTGTAATGAAAGCCCAGGGGAGAGTATCGAGTGATCCTAAATGGATTTTCTCCATTAGCTCAGTCCCATCAGCCGGTTATCTGGCCCTGGAGCGCTCCAGGGCTGCCGCCACTGGCACTTAGAGCACTGCCAGCACAGCACCCACCTGCTGGCACCACCAGAGGGGCACCCCTCCTGCCAGTCCTACATCCCCCTGCTTCTGGGGCGCCCTTTTTGGGGGGCAGCATGCCTATGAGAAGGATGGTGAGATGCAGGGGAATCCCACAGCCCATCCTTATCCCTGGGTACCCCAACATCCCCCCCTGCCGTGGGGGAGGAGGAGGGGAGGGGGCACAGCGGGGCGAGGGAGGGCCGGCTCCTTCCCACACTCAGCCGCTCCCTGCTTGGCAAGTCGGAGTTCATCATTAGCCAGGAAATAATTAATTGTTGGGCAGACAAAAGGCATCGCTCGGCCCCCCCAGAGACCCCGTCAAAGGGAGCTGTCGGGGCGGGTGTGATAAATTACGGCGCTGCCGGGACGGGGGGACAGAGGCGTCCTTTGCCCGGGGGTCACAGCGCTATGCCTGGGAATGCCAGGGTGGCACTGAGCAGAGGCAGGGGGCTGCGAGGTGACAGGCAGGTGTCCCCTGTGCCCGTCCTTCCGAGCTGTGTCCCCGAGCCCGCCGCGATGTCCCGCTGGGCAGCGGCAGCCGATTTCCACCGCGTCGGCGTTTTCCCGGTGATTGCGGGGCCAGCGCTCCTGCCGATCAAATTACCGCCCCAAATTCCCTGCCAGTGCGAGTGTTCCAAGGCTAAACAGTCACCGGTGCTGCCGCCAGTCCCCGCCCTGCCGCCCCCATCCTATCCCGCCACTGCCCGTGAAATAATGCAGCAATCTGTGTTTATTCGTGTTAATTTGTGTGTCTTTAGCCGCTGGGGATGGGCAATGTGCTCCCTGTTTGTCGATGGGCAATGTGCTCCCTTTTTGTTGCTCCTGCTGCTGGACCTGCGCCTTGCAGGAAGATCCAGCCCTGGGGCAGGGAAACTGAGGCACGGAAGCAGCGCAGGACTGTGCCATGTCCCAGTTGTGGCTTTGAGGAGCTCCAGGACAGCAGCTGGTTTGGCTCAGAGGCCAGAGTGTGACACTGATCTACCTCCTCAGTGCCCTTTCCTGCTGCCACCCCACCCCTCACAGCGCCAGGGACATCCAGAAATCTCCCTCCAGCCTGGTAGCAGTGGGACTGGCAGTGCGGGCACCTCAGGAAAGGCTGTACCCTCACTTCCAGGACAGCAGGGAGGTGACAGCAGATGGGACAAGAGGACACCATGCCACTGGTGACCCCACACCCTGAGGCTTAGCCAGGCCCAGCCACAGTGATGTTGGGGCTCAGCCGTGCTAATGAGGCCACCCCTGGGGGGGCTGTTTACTGGAGACCCCCAAAGGGCGCCTTGATCCGTCTGTCCCAGCGTGGGCGGCGGGGGGCCCGGCTGTCACCGGCTGATAACCGCCAGCAGCTCCGTCCCGTGCCCGTTATCAGCGCCAGACGCGGTAATTAGGGCGCTCAGCGGGATGAGCACACGCCTGGTCCCGCGCGCCGCTGGCACGTGCCCGGCTCCGGCTGCCAGAGACGTGCGGCGCCCGGCGGCAGCGGGGACGTGAGCGGGGCTGGCGCGCACAGGGCTGGGCGAGCGCGGGGGCACCAGGGCCAGGCGGTGCTTGTGGGGTCACCAGTGCCAGGCTGTGCTTGTGGGGATCATGAGTGCCAGGCTGTGTTTGTGGGGTCAGATATACCAGGCCAGTGTTTGTGGGGTCATGAGTGCCAGGCTGTGTTTGTGGGGACATGTGCCAGCCTGGTGTCTGTGGGGACACATGTGCCAGCCTCCTGTCAATGGGGACATGAGCCAGGCTGGTATTTGTGGGGTCACAAGTGCCAGGCTGGTGTTTGTGGGGTCATGAGTGCCAGGCTGGTGTCAATGGAGTCACAGGTGCCAGGCTGGTGTCAATGAGGACACGTGTCAGGCTGGTGTTTGTGGGGTCGTGAGTGCCAGGCTGGTGTCAATGGGGACATGTGCCAGCCTGGTGTCCATGGGGTCACATGGACCAGCCTGGTGTCAATGGGGTCGTGTATGCCAGCCTGGTGTCAATGGGGACAAGTGCCAGGCTGCTGACTATGGGGTCACATGTGCCAGGCTGGTGTCCATGGGGTCATATGTGCCAGGCTGGTATCTTTGGGGTCATACATGTCCGTGGGGACACATATGCCAGCCTGATGTCTGTGGGGACACGTGTGCACAGGGCTGAGTGAGCTCAGGGACACGAGTGCCAGCTTGGTGTCTGTGGGGTCATGTGTGCCAGGCTGGTATCTTTGGGGTCATACATGCCAGCCTGGTGTCCTTGGGGGCACATGTGCCAGTCTGACATTTGTGGGGTCACATTTGCAGCCTGATGTCTGTGGGGTTATATGTGCCAGCCTGGTGTCAATGGGGACACATGTGCCAGCCTGGTGTCTGTGGGGTCACGAGTGCCAGACTGATGACCATGGGGACACGTGTGCTGGATGGTGACACACAGTGATTTGGGGATGAATCCCCTCCCTCCTCAGCCCAGTGGCCGTCACCTTCACTGTCAGCTGCCACCGTGACCTCTCCTGCCACCTGGATCTGCTGGCGCTCACCCCGATCCCTCTTGGACCCTCACTCCTCCCACAGGGCCTGATCTGCATGTCCAGCGAGCCCTGTGCTGGCATTGCCATGCCCATCCCATCATTGCCATCCTGTTGTGGCCACCCTTGTGTTCCTGCTGCTCTGTGCCATCCTGCTGTGCCCACCTCGCCGTGCCCCCAGCTCCCGGCGCAGCCGTGGCTCTGCTGGCACTAACACAATTACCGTGACACCTCCCAGCCCTCGTCTCTCCGGCAGTTGAGTTTCTGCTCTGATTCGATTTGTGCGGATGGGGCTGCGGGCCCGGCTGGCTGCCGCCATCCCCGGAGCCGCTGGCACTCCCAGGGAGGGTCAGTGTGGCCGGAGACCCCCCAGTGCCATCCCACCACATCCCACCCGCATCCCCGAGGCTGGCAGCGAGGGATGTCGCATCCACGGTGTCACATTCATCACCTGAGCCGTGCCTCGGTAGCCAGGAGCTGATGCTGGGGTGTGAGGACAGTGCCAGCTCCCAAAAATGCGTGGGGAGGGATGTGGGGCAGCACTTGTGGGGCAGCAGGCCCCGCTCTGGAAGGAGAGGAGATGAGGGTGATGGAGTCTGGGGTGCCCTGAGCACGGAGGGGGCACAGGTGGGGTCTCAGGGTGGCCTGCAGTGAGGGGCCTGGGGGTCACCCACCCACAGCCCAGCCTGGGGCTCACGGTGCCTCCTCAGTCCCCAGCACAGGGGCTCGTGGCCAGCACTGCTTGGTGGCCACCGGTCTGGCTGGAGCAGCCAGGGCTGGGCTACAGGAGAAGGAGCTGGAGCGGGACCTCTGTGCCGCCCCACTTTATTATTGAATTTAACCTACAGTCTTCCTTACATGCCACAGTGCCCGTAACTAGTGCAGAGGCTGCTTTTATGTGCAAATGAGGCTTTTTTTTTAAATCTTTGACAGAGAATGTGCTGTGTTTACATAACAGAGGGCCCTGGTACTCTGGAGAGGGCCACTGACAGTGCTGGCAGGAGATGTTAAGAAAGATCTAACATTTCTGATCTCTGTTTAGCCAGAGGCGCTGCGAGGCGGCGGGAGCAGCAGGGGAGGGTGGCTCTGAGGTGCCCTGGAGAGCAGCTCTGCTGTGCCTGCCCAGGGAACCTGGGGCAGAGGGGATGGAGCAGCTGCAGGAATGGGGTGGCATCAGAGGGTCACGATCTGGGTGTCCCCAGAGCCCTCTCCAGCATCTCCAACTCCATGGCTTAGGATAGGGCTGCCCTTCCCCTTCCTCGGGTGCTCCCTGAGGTTTGGGAGCATCCCAAAAGCTTGGGATGACCAAAAAAAGTTGTGGTGAACCCAAAGGTACTGCTGGTTCACCAGCTGTAAGGATGAGCTGTTCCTGCTTCCCTCTGTCATCCATTGCCACCAGCAAAGGGAAAAACTCCTCCTGCCAGGTTAAGTGGAAAAATGACCAATATCCTGCGGCCTGCCAGGTTCAAGCGCATTAATTCCAGGGAGTCGGTTAATGGCAGTATTGATTAGTCTCAGCGCTGGGCTAACGAGCATCCATGCTAATGAGGGGTGAGTGGTGGGAATTGCAGCAGCTGGAGCAGTTCCAGGCAGCTTTGGTTGTGGGGTGAGGGTAGAGCTCCCCGAAAAGAGTCTCCACCTGCCTGGGGAGTGGGTTCATCCTGCTGTGGCACGTGGAAAATGAGATATTTGTGTGCCAAACCCACCGTTTCCAACTAACACCTGTGTTTTTTTCTGGACAAGAGGGTGATGTCATGAGTCTGAGGGAAAAACCTGTCTGATCCGTGCTTGGCATCGTGGCAGGATCCATCCACCCGCCGTGTCCGTGTCCTGTGGAACTCCCAGCTCCCGGTGCATCCGTGGGGTCGTGGCTCTGGTCTGGGTTTATCCCAGGCACTGTGAGCTCCAGGGTCCTGCTCAGGGAGGTGTTCTGTGGGGAGGAATCTCCCAATCCCAACCCTGAGCACGGTGCAGTCAGGCTAAGGGTGAAGCCACCCTGATTCTTCCTTGGAAAGCTGCTCAGGTTTTTTGCTCTTTGCTTTTTTCTCTTTTTTCACTGCAGACAATTGAAAGGCCCTGTTCCTCCCCTGCTGTCCCCAGTAGCTCCCCCAGCCCTGTCTCACTGCAGTCCCCATGTGGGGATGGGGATGGGGGGGTGACACCCCAAGTTTGGCTTTGCATTTCCTTTGTGCAACTTGGCAAAAAGTGGGATGGATAGGGAGAATGAACTTGGAGTTTGGAGAACCAAGAGCTGGTTTTGCTTTGGGGAGCCCAGGAGTATCCTTGGAATGGCCCCGTAATGGGGTGCCAGTCCTGGAATGGGGTGCAGTGGGGCAGTGGGGGGCAGGAGATGGAATGGGGTGCCAGCCCCATAGTGGAGTGCCAGCCCCACAATGGGATACCTGTCCAATATTGGGATACCATCCCCACAAAGGGGTACTGTGGTGCAGTGGGGTGCCAGCCCCACAATGGGGTGCCAGCCCCACAATGGAGTGTGAGCCCTGGAATGGGGTGCCAGCCCCACAATGGGGTGTGAGCTCTGGAATGGGGTGCCAGCCCCCAGAATGGGGTGCCAGTCCCACAATGGGGTGTGAGCCCTAGAATGGGGTGCCAGCCCCACAATGGAGTGTGAGCCCTGGAATGGGGTGCCAGCCCCACAATGGAGTGTGAGCCCTGGAATGGGGTGCCTGCCCCACAATGGGGTGTGAGCCCCACAATGGGGTGCCAGCCCCACAATGGGGTGTGAGCTCTGGAATGGGGTGCCAGCCCCAGAATGGGGTGTGAGCCCTGGAATGGGGTGCCAGCCCCACAATGGGGTACCAGCCCCACAATGGGGTGTGAGCCCTGGAATGGGGTGCCAGTCCCACAATGGGGTGTGAGCCCTGGAATGGGGTGCCAGCCCCACAATGGGGTGTCAGTCCCACAATGGGGTGTGAGCCCTGGAATGGGGTGCCAGCCCCACAATGGGGTGTCAGTCCCACAATGGGGTGTGAGCCCCACAATGGGGTGCCAGCCCCACAATGGGGTGTGAGCCCTGGAATGGGGTGCCAGCCCCACAATGGGGTGTGAGCCCTGGAATGGGGTGCCAGCCCCACAATGGCGTACCAGCCCCACAATGGGGTGTGAGCCCTGGAATGGGGTGCCAGCCCTGGAATGGGGTGCCAGTCCCACAGTGGGGTGCCAGCCCCACAGTGTGGTCGCAGCCACAGCCCAGTGCAGGCTGTGGGTGAGGATCAGTTCCTGTTATTCCAGGAGGCCGAGCCGCTTCCGCAGCGTTTTCGGTCCCGCTTTGGTGGGAATCCTCTCGCAGGTACCACGTGCCCAAGCCCCGCCAGGCTGGCGCTTGCATTTAAACAAATTTTATTTTCTTCTGTGCATTAAAGCCTCCCCACAGCCTGCGGGATTGGGCTCGGCTCCGCTTCCGGATCCGCAATCAGGCTGAAATAACAGCTCCGGGGGTCCCCATTTATCTCCGCGCCTCTCTCCTCGTGCATCCCATCTCATCCCGCTCTGTCACCCCATCCTGTAATATCTCAGCATCTCCCTAAAGCGAAAGATGACAATAAAGTGTAAATGGGGAGTGTTGGCTCTGGAGCATAATGATGGCAATTTAGATGCCAGCCGTCATTTCCCCGCCGTTGCCCCAGGTAACAGGAGCCGCTGAATCCTGTGGGAACGCGGCCGAGGCGGGACGAGGTTACCTCGGAGGCTGATGGCTGTCCTGGGATTTTCTGTCATTTACCTTAAAAGGAGGGAAAGGGAAATATCCGTCAGTGGAGGTGTGAGCTCAGACTCAGCCGGGCTGGGGGTGCTGGTGCCCTGCTCCAGCTGGGGCAGTGCTGGTCCCTGCCCAGCTCCAGGGATGCCAGGGCTGGTGAAGTGCTCCCTGGTTCTGCATGGAATTTGTTTTCATTACTCATAATGCCTGCCCCAGTCCTCATCCCCATCCCCGTGCTCATCTCCATCCCTATTGTTGTCTCTGTCTCTATCCCCATTCCATCCTCACCCCATCCCTGTCTCTATCACCGTTCCCATGCCTGCCCCCATTCCCATCCCTGTCCCTGTCCCTATACCAGTTTTTATCTCCATCCCCATCTCCATCTCTGTCCCTGTATAGCTCCTCTGCCACCCCGTCCCCATCCCTGTCTCTATCCCCATCCCTGTCTTTAACCACATTCTTATCTACGTCCCTATCCTTGTCCCCATCTCCATCCCTGTTCCCCCATTCACATCCCTGTTCCCATCCCTGCCCCACAACTGTTCCCACCCCTGCCCCATCCCCATCCCATCCCATCCCGTCCCGTCCCATCCCGTCCCGTCCCATCCCGTCCCGTCCCTGTCCCCACCCCGTCCCCATCCGGAGCTCTCCGGGGCTGTTCAGCCGATGTTAAGCCCAGACCCAGCTGCCATCGGCGGAGCCGTCACCGCCATTCCTGATCCCGGTGATTGAGCTCCTGAATATGGAGCCAGGCTCGGAGGTTCGGAGCTGAGATAAATATCGGCATTAAAGCTGTCAGGGCCGGCGCCGCGGCGCTCCCGCGGTGTCGCCGCCGGGGTCACCGATGGTGGCACCGCTGGGACCGGACACTCCTGCTGGCTGCAGCTCCCAGTGACATCCCTGGGGGGTTTCATCCCATCCCGCTGCTCCCCAAAGAGGGAATTGTTCCCCAGAGCACCAGGAGGACCAACAGCCCCAGCCCTGCCCATGGTTTGGTTGGCATTTCCAGGGCTGTGGTGGCAGCTGGGACTAGCGCGTTCCCGAGATTCCCCGGCTGGAAAGCTCCTGGGAAAGGAAAGGGGAAGGGGAAGAGAAAAAAGGAAGGAAAACTAGAAATGTAACAGAAACTGAAAGAGAAGGGAGGGGAAGAGAAAGGGAAGGGAAAGAACATAAACCCGACAAGCATCCCTAAAGCCCCTCCAGTGCCTGGCTGGGCCCTGGGGAGCCCCTGTGCCCCCCGCCCCGTGTCCACCTCCCCGTGCCCCCCGCCCCCTACCCGTGCCCGTCCCGCCCCCCATGCTCCCGCTCGCCCCTCTTTATTTTTTTAATCAGCGGCGTCGCTTTCTGGCGCCGAAGCATTTCCCAGCCTCGCACTCAGGAAACCTCATTAACACAGATCAAAAGGAGCTTTTAATGATTTATAAAGGTGCAGCAGTTTGGAGAAATTAAATAATTTAGGTGCTGTGTGTATGGCGGGGTCCCTCCGGACTGCATTACCGGCGCTCCGTGAGCCACGGCGCGTCCCCACTCCATCCCACCACGGCCCCGGGGAGACAACGCCGGAGCCTCCGGGGACCGAGACTCGTCACTGCCACCATCCCAGGGGTTGGGGTCGATGGGGACAGGGCGTCCTCTGAATGTCATCTCATCCCTGCCAGCGCCAGGGCTTGGCCATGGTGGGATGCTGGGATCCTCCAGCACAGCCTGGAGGAAGTTTGGGAGGTGCCACCCCATGGAAAATATTTGGGAACAGGGTTAAAATCAACCTTGGCGCTAGTGGGGTGGTGGGATGGGGTGTGGGGTGGGGTGTGGGATGGGGTGTGGGGTGGTCAAACCGAAACTGGGTGGGCACAGGTGTTCAGTTGCATCCAGCTCCTGTTCCATCCCCTCCCAGCTCCGGCCCCATCCCCTCCCAGCTCCGTCCGTGGTTTTAGAGCAGGGAACAGGGATCAGCCTCCGGGACACCGGGACCAGCCCATGCCCCAAATTCCCACCGATGGCCGCGTCCGGCTCCAGCCCAGCGCTGCCGTTCTCATCCCGCGGGGTGACGCTGGGCTCGGCAGCGATTCCGGCTGCCCGAGGAGAAGGAGAAACAGATGGAAAAGCGGCTTAAACGTTCCCGGCGTGAAGTCCATTGCCGGCCACGGCCATGGCAGGAACCAGCCGAGCAGCAGGATTAATGCAGAAAGGAAGGGGTCGGTGGGCGCCTGGGCCCCGGGGGCCCTTCCCTGCCACCCCCCCAGGGTCTGAGAATCGCTTTGTCCCCATTTCCTGAGGTGGGGACACCTTGCAGGGCTGGGGGAGCTGGGGAGGGGGTGACATTGGTTGTTCCACAGCTGAATTTCCATCGGGTTGTGTTTAATAGCCCCAAAGAGGGCGTGAGGGCTGGGGGGGCTGGTTTGGGGGGGCGGGGGGGGAGCTGCTGTGTTTTATTTTTGCTCTGTAATAGGCTTATTACTCCTGATCACGCTGTGACTATTTGAATGAAGGAGATTTCGGGAGATGAAAGCGGAAGGGAGATTTTAAGTCTCAGCGCCTGGCCCCGCAAGGACGGGTGCCCTTGGAGTGGGGGGGACCCCATACCTGGCCCCCCTGCCCCAGTCCCCCCCTCTTCCTTCTGCCCCCATGAGCCCAGCCTGGCCCCCAGTGGTTTCAAACCTCCTAATTTCCAGCCTCAATTTATTCATGGCCGGTTTATACCCATTTGTTTATGTGCCAACACCGTTCCTCAGCTTAAATAGCTCTTTTCCATCCATAATATTCCCCCCCCCCGTATTCCAGCGGGCGCAATCATATCTCTTTTCAAGCTGTTCAGGAAAGAAAAATCTGAGTTATTTAACCCTTGGGACACTGGCTGGTCTCACAGGGTGTAGAGAGACAAATCTGCTTTGTTCCTGTGCTGGGTCGCTGCCCGAGTTTGGGAATTTTGGGAATTTTACTGCAGCTCAGAGGGGAAACTGAGGCACTGGCTGTGTTTGGGGGACCAGGACCAGAGTTTGGCTGTGGGATTTGCTCTCCTGGTTGGCTCTGCCCTGCAGGGGCATGGGGTCTCCATCTGCAGGTGCCTCTCCTCTCAGAAAGGTTTTTCCCCTCCACAGTGAATATCCAAGAGGTAAAAACTTGGGAAGCCAGTGTGTTTCCAGCATGGAGATGCCACCCTGCCCACTGTGGTGTGGGGACACAGGGGTTGGGTAATGCCAAAGGGGCTTCAGCAGCTCAGAGGTTTCAATTCCAGACAATCTCTCTCTGATAGATTCTTGCTCCTGTTGTGGAAAGGTGTCACAGTGCTGGGAAGTTGTGGACTAACCCAAAACCTGGTGGAGCCAGGCTTGGTGGGTGACACGTCCTGTGCTGGGCCCCACGGTGCTGGAGGGTGGGAGCATGGAGCTCCAGAGTTGGGGGGGTCCATGGAGTGTGTGCTGCCAGGCTGTGGGTTGTCCTGGGGTACATCCCTGGTGGTGGCATCATCCCCATCCCCCGGCATCATCCCCCTCCCCTGGCATCATCCCCATCCCCCGGCATCATCCCCCTCCCCTGGCATCATCCCCATCCCCTGGTATTGTCCCCATCCCCTGGCATCATCCCCATCCCGTGGCATCATCCCCATCCCCTGGTATCGTCCCCATCCCCTGGCATCATCACCATCCCCTGGCATCATCCCCATCCCCAATGGCATCATCACCATCCCATGGCATCATCACCATCCCCTGGCATCACCCCCATCCCATGGCATCACCCCATCCCATGGCATCACCCCCATCCCCTGGCATCGTGCCCATCCTGTGACAATGGCCATGGTAACAGGATCATCCCCATCTTGTGGCACTGGCTCTGGGGCTGGGATCATCCCCATCTATGATGTTATCCTAGGTGCTGGGATCATCCCAATGCCATGACATCATCCCTGTCCCATGGCACCATCCCCATCCCGTGACATCAATCCCATCCCGTGGCATTGTCCCATCCCATGGCATCAGACTGGGATGCACTGGGGGAGCCCAGGACCCTATGCAGAGTGGGGTGCACCATGCTGTGGGTCCCCACAAAGTGCCCCCCTTCTCTCTACTCCCCCGCACCCAGCTCCGTCTGGGCCATTAATCAGCTTTAATCAGCTTTAATTCAGCAATTTGTCAGGCAGGTGAAGACCCTCAAAGAGATTTTTTTTTCCCAAAAATATAATTATTATTACTATTATTATTCCCCTGATACATGGGACCCCCCTGCCTTTGCTTGAGCTTTAGTAACGATCATTAAAATAAATAATTTTTTTTAAATAAAAGGAAGCGAGAAGAAGGTTTTTTTGTTAGTTTTTTCTTTAAATATTTTTTATTGTTCTCCATGCGTTTGAAAATTGTTTCCCAGTAAATTCCAGCCCTTTGTATTAATTTTACATTTTCCAATGTTACCTTGCCAGGGGCAGGGTTGGCACAACTGGCTCGGGAAAGGAGAGGGAAGGAGAGGGAGAAACCCTGCTCCTTAATTAGCGCGTTCCCTGTGTGATCAGAGAGCTTATGAGGCAGGTAATGAGCTGGAGGGGGGCTGCAGGACCCCCCCCCCTCCCCACACCACCTCCTTTCTTCCCCCCTTTCTCTTTTAAGGGTCACATCTCCCGCCTCAGAGGTGGGGATGCATTTTTGGGATGTTTCTGGTTGAGCTGAAGCTGTCTCAGCAGCTGCTGAAGCTTCAGGGGGTTTTTGGGAGCTGCTTTGGGATATTCAGGGGGGTTGTGGTCACTGTCCCCAGCCCACCAGGGCTGTGCTGACCCCTCCAGCCAAACCCTGGAGCTGTGGGGTGACCCCTGTCCTTGGCTGTGTCAAGGTTTTGGGGGAACCTTAAATTGACCAGGAAAAAATCTCACTCAGCGAGGAGGGGAAGCCAAGCTGTGAATTTGGCTTTGAGCTCCACCAGCTGTGGTGCTGGAATTTGGGGAGGAGGTCACAGGGGCCACCCCAAGGAGCTGGAAGGGGGTGTCTGGCATGTGCCACGGAGTTCTCCAGTGCTGCTAATCCCTTAATCTCTCAGATAACCAATGCCAAGAACAGCACTGACACCGGGATTGCGGCGGGAATCATCATTTTTGTATGGTTTCCTGCCAAATGGTTCCAGTTTGCTGGCATGAAACAAAGAGGATCTGGGTTAATCTGGAGGTTAATGGAAGTGTTGGGGTTGGATCAGGGCTTGGATCACGGAGAGGTGAGGCCCACAGAGAAGCTGTGGCTGCCCCATCCCTGGAAGTGCCCAAGGCCAGGCTGGACATTGGGGTTTGGGGCACCATGGGGCAGTGGGAGGTGTCCCTGCTCAGGGCAGGAGGAACTGGATGGGCTTTAAGGTCCTTCCCACCCAAATCATGCTGGGATTTGGTGATTCCATGGTGCTGCCCCTCCTTACCCACTCAGATCCAGTAATCCAAGGTCAGCTGGAGGCACCACTCGATTTCCCAAGAATGGCTCATTCCTACAAAACAAAAAGAATTTTCAGTCCCAAAAAGAGCAGCTTTGGCAGAGTTCCAGCCCAGAACACCCAGCAGGGCACAGAAACAGAACACCCATGAGGGCTGGATGATCTTTAAGTTCTCTTCCAACCCCAAGCCTCTGCACAATTCCACGGAGGGCTCTCCAAAACAAGCGAGAACGAGTTTGTGACCCACTGTCCTGGTTTGGAGGACAGGTGTCTGCCAATAAAGGCAGAAGCTTCTTTTTGAAATGGAGAGTGTAAACCCCCTTCCTCCAAATCATTATTATTGTAATTTTGAAATTAAGGGGCTCTCAGGCAAAGGTATGGGAACTAGGAATAACAGTTATTTACTAGGAAAATTAAAATAGAAATGCAGTATTACAAAGAACAATCCAAATACTGCCAGAGTCAGAATCCAAGCTGACACCCATCAGTCAGTCAGGGTGTTGGCAGCAGTCCCATTCAATGGTGGCTGCATCCTCCTGCAGTGGCAGATGTGGTTCAGCTGGAGCAGTGCTCCTGTAGAAGGTGCAGTTTTCCTCTGAAGGTCCAGGGATGATGTGGAAAGGTCTGGTTTTCCTCTGGAATCCACTTGCTGTTCAAAATCTCAGTTTTTATCTAAGTAGGAAAGGCTTGGTTCCTCCCCCTGGCAGGAGCATCTCCCAGTGGGATGATGTAATTTTATCAGTCATGCACTGGAACTCAATGGCCATGAACAGGAGATATCTCCTGGAGGGAGGATGGGTTGTGGAAAAGATAAAGATGATTGTACCACATGATTTTTAACACTTGGCCTGTTAACAGAGGATATCTCCTGGAGGAAAGGATGGGTTGTGGAAAAGATAAAGATGATTTTACCACATGATTTTTAACGCTTGGCCCATTAACAGGAGATATCTCCTGGAGGAAGGATGGGTTGTGGAAAAGATAAAGATTATTGCCCCAGCTGGTTTAAAGATGGCCCATTAGCAGATAATATGTGCCACGGAGCTAAAGATCACTGCCCCACCTGACTCCAACAGATGGTGACAGAATTCACATTTCTGGTCTCTTCAACCCAACACACCCACTGACCCCTCTCCTCGCAGGTTCCACCGCGGGGACTACACGGTGGAGGTGAGCATCAACGACTACCTGGACATCTACTGCCCGCACTACGAGGAGCCGCTGCCGGAGCGCATGGAGAGGTACATCCTCTACATGGTCAACTACGAGGGCCACGCGTCCTGCGACCACCGGCAGCGCGGCTTCAAGCGCTGGGAGTGCAACCGCCCCGACTCCCCCAACGGGCCCCTCAAGTTCTCCGAGAAGTTCCAGCTCTTCACCCCCTTCTCGCTGGGCTTTGAGTTCCGACCCGGCCATGAGTACTACTACATCTGTGAGTGGGTGTGGGGATGGGTGGGGGGGTGTGCTGCTGGCTGGGTTTGTGTTTTTTTAAGGAGGAATAGGTGACTCTCAGCGATTTCAGGCTGTCAGTGGGTCAAGGGCACAAGCTGGGCCTGGGGGTGGAGCTGGGATCTAGCAGGATGGGATGGAATTCCTCGGGATGGGATGCTGTGGGATGGGTGTTGTTGGATGTGATTCCATGGGATGGAGTTCTGTGGGATGGGATGCTGTCAGATGGGATTCCATGGGATGGGATTCCATGGGATGGGATGCTGTGGGATGGGATTTTGTGGGATAGGATTTGCTGAGTTGTTGCTATACGTGGAGAGCGGTGAATAATAACCACAAATGACTTCTTAGGCAAGAGAAGCAAAAGAAGCATTTTATTGAAAAACTGAACCATATTTATAGAGTGGTTCACAAACCTCAAACAGGACAGTTCATTGGACAATAGGAGAAAACATCTCCTGTCACATACATCACTAAACTGCCCCTCAGTCAACACCAGGTGCTAATTTCTTTTTAGTTAATTACTTTCCATTTACAAGAAAGTTATGATCCTAGGAAAGGCTCAGGCCAGAGCTGAGAAACTATCTCAGCCTGGGAAAAATCCTCCCAGCCTGAGAAAGAGAAAAAGAACTCAGAACCTGAGAAAAGGCCCAGCTAAAATCTGCCTAGGCCTTCAGCAGTGTCCACACCAAGTGTCTTGCATATATTCAGAAATGTGGAGTGATAGACATGGTGGTGTTCTATAAAAGGCTAATGGCTGTTCTATAAGGACAGAAATACAAGTATATTATTCGTTTGATATTTAGCTGATTTTCTGTTGTTAAAATAACAGAACATGACAAGTCATAAACACTGATGTAGTAGGAACAAACTTTTTCCTCTCAGAGCTTAAGGTTCCCACTCTAACCTTCAAAGTCTAAAAGCTGAATTTCTGTTTAGACTGTGTATCATTGATTCAGATCCTGGTTTTGTCACACACACGGTGTTTGCAGGGTGTCCAGCTCAGGGCAAACATCCCATGGAGTCACAGCTCTGGGTATGAGAGTGACCAGGACCGGCCAGAGGCACTAGTCTGGTCCCAGTGGGAATGGCACTGGGAATGGCCCCAGCCCTGGACAGTGCTCCCAGGATCTCCTGTGTGTTCCTGTGCCCTCAGAAATATTCCCATGCTCTCACATGTAATTCCTGTGCTCATTCCCATCCTCCCACGTGTGTTTCCATGCTCTCATGTATAATTCCTGAGCTCTCCCATCTATTCCCATGCTCTCCTATGTATTTCTGTGCTCTCATGTAATTCCTGTGCTCTCCCATGTATTCCATGTAATTCCCATGCTCTCACATGGAATTCCTGTGCTCATTCCCAGCCTCTCACATATATTTCAATGCTCTCACATGTAATTCCTGAGCTCTCCAGTATGTTCCTGTGCTCTCACGTGTGTTCCCAATATCTCACTTTTATTCCTGTGCTCTCCCATGATTTCCTGTGCTCTTGTGTGTAATTCCTGAGATCTCTCATGAAATTCCTATCCTCTCACATGTATTTCCATGCTCTCACATGTAATTCCTGTGCTCTCCTGTCTATTCCCATACTCTCACATGTAACTCCTATGCTCTCCCATTTATTCCTGTGCTCTCCTAAAGATTTCTGTGCTCCCATGTAATTCCCATGCTCTCCCATGTACACCTGATCTCTCACATGTAATTTCCATGTTCTCACATATATCTTTGTGCTCTCCCATGGAATTCCTGTGCTCTCTCATGGAATTCCTGTGCTCTCCCATGTATCCCTGTACTCTCCCAAATCTGGGCTCCCTTTTTCACTCAAACCTGACCCCTGAGCTGCCTGGCCTGCTCTGGAGGAAACTCCTTTTCTGGCTGCAGGACAAGGGACCCTGGCAGGGAATTTCCACCTCCAGAGCATCCGCAGGGGCAGGAGGGGGAGAGGAAAAATAACCCAGCAGTGCTGGCATAAAACCCAAACTCAAAGGAGGCAGCACAACCCCAACCCTGCTGCCCTCTCCAGAGCCACAGTCATGCTCCTCTGCCTTATCATTCCTCCTCTTTTTTCCTAAAGCAGCTGTTTTCAGCCCACTTAATTTGTTCCTTTTATCTATATTAAATTACCATTTCCCCCCTCTCTCTTCCCCCCTGTAAAATGTCACCGGCGCAATAACCGCGGCCACAACTCTCTCTCTCTCTCTTCTCCCCCACCAACCCCTCCCTCCTCAGCTTTTATTTTATTTATTTTTTTTATTTTTTATTTTTAATGTCGTTAGGGAGAGATTACACAGGAGTAAATGGGAAGCTGATCATTGCTAACCCGGTTAGAATTCCCGTCATGCGGAACATTAGAAATTATTCCTCTTTGAGGAACCGTATTTAGCAGACATGAAAGAAAAGAAATTACCTCCTGCTCGAGCCCACGGGTTGGAATCCATTAACCCGCCAGCACCGGGACACACTCGTGCCTCTACAGTGGGTCAAGGGCACAAGCTGGGCCTGGGCATGGAGCTGGGATGCAGCAGGATGGGGTGGAATTCCTTGGGATGGGATGCTGTGGGATGGAGTTCTCTGGGATGAAATTCTGTAGAATGGGATGCTGTGGGATGAGATTCCACGGGATGGATTTTGTGGGATGGAGTTCTGTAGAATGGGACGCTGTAGGATGGAGTGCTGTGGGATGTGATTCTGTGGGATAGGTGCTGTGGGATGTGATCCCATGGGATAGGATTCAATGGGATGGGATTTTGTAGGATGGAGTTCAGTGGGATGGATGCTGTGGGATGTGATTCCATAGGATGGGATTCCATGGGATGGGATTCGGATGGGATTCCATGGGATGGAGTTCTGTGGGATGGATGCTGTGGGATAGGATTCCATGGGATGGGACGCTGTGAGATGGGTGCAGTGGGATGTGAGTCCATGGGATAGGATTTTATGGGATGGGATTCCGTGGGATGGAGTTCTGTGGAATGGGTGCTGTGGGATGGGATTCCATGGGATAGATTCCATAGGATGGGATGCTGTGGGGTGGGATTCTATGGTGTAGGATTCCATGGGATAGGATTCCATGGGATGGGATGTTGTGGGATGGAGTTCTGTGGAATGGGGTGCTGTAGAACAGAGTGCTGTGGGATGGGATGCTGTGGGATAGGATTCCATGGGATAGGATTCTGTGGGATGGGATTCTGTGGGATAGGATTCTGTGGGATGGGATTTTGTGGGATGGAGTTCAGTGGGATGGAGTTCTGTGGGATGGAGTTCTGTAGGATGGGATGCTGTGGGATGGGTGCTGTGGGATGGGATTCTGTGGGATAAGATTCCATAGGATGGGATGCTGTGATGTGCCCACAGTGCCACTCAGCTCAGCACTTTCTCCTTCTCCCCCATGGGGTGCAGCATCAGAAAGGAAAAGAAAATGGGAGGATAAAAAAAAAAAAACAGCCCTGTGGAAGGTTGGCAGCAGCCCTGGGGGAGCTGGGATGGAGTTGGAATGGAGGAGTTTGGATGGAGGAGTTGGGATGCTCATGGTCCTGCTCAGCACTTTTTCCTTCCCCCCAAAGGCTGAAGTGCCAAAAAGGAAAAGAAAAAGGAAGGGTAAAAAACCCCTGCTTAAATTAAAAAAAAAAAAAGAGAGAAAATTAAATTTCTTTTTATATACAAAAAATAATCCCATTTTCTCATCCTGAGAGGAAGTATCACCTCGATAATTGCTGCAATCCCTCCCTTTCTCCAGTGTTTATTATTTTTATTCAGTGCCCTGACCCTGGTTGTGCTGCTGTCCCCACAACCTTTGTCCCCTCTGTCCCCTTCTCCTCCCGCAGCCGCCTCCCCCCCGAACACAGTGGACAGGCCCTGCCTGAAGCTGAAGGTTTATGTTCGGCCAACAAGTAAGTGAGAGGTTTGGGGGTTCCCTGGGGGTGTCCCCAAGTCCTGCCATGGATTTGGGGTGAGTGGTGACCTTTGGGTACCACCCTGATGGTGACAGGGATGGGGACAGTGCCCCTCAGCTCTGTTGGAGCTGTCTCAGCACTGTCCAGACAGAGAGACAGGGATAAAAAAAGAATTAATAACAACAATCATCCCTCCTCAGTGGCTACTTTTCCAACTCATATAAATCAGCCATTTAAAAAAACAAATTAATAATTTTCTTCTCCTGTTAATGTGTAATTAGCAAATGGCAGCGGCTCTCCCCGGGGACAGCGGAATGTCACCGGGTAACCGATGGCTCTCGCCTCCCTTCCTTTGGCGGCTTTAAAATAAAACCCAACATAACGGAACCGTCTGTAAAATCTCATCATGTTCCGTTCAGGATGAGGGGGAAAAAATCTCTGCCCATATTATACTTCAGTATTTTAATAATGTTGGGATTTTGTTCTGTCTTGCGGAGGGGAAGGGAAGGGGAAGAGTGGCTGGGACTGGGGGATGGTGGGAGGGCCCTGGGGGGGTCTGGGATGAGTCTGGGAATCTCATCCTGGCACGAGGGACCCTCCAGAACTGGGGGGGACAGGGGGATCAGGTGGGTGGAGCTTTGGAGCATCCCCAGGCAGGACCAGACTCTGCTTGTCCTGCCTTCAGGTCCATAAAAATCCATAATTCAGTGACAGACTGGAGCGGGCTGAGCTGGGGGAGCGGCCACGTGGGGTCTTGTGTGCCCCTGTGTGCCCCCCATGTGTCCCCATGTGTCCCCATGTGCCCCCTGTGTGTCCCCCGTATGTCCCCTATGTCTCCCCATGTGTCCCCGTGTGTCCCCTGTGTCCCCTGTGTGCCCCCCCATGTGTCCCCGTGTGTCCCCTGTGTCCCCTGTGTGTCCCCCATGTTCCCCTGTGTGCCCCCATGTGTCCCCGTGTGCCTCCTGTGTGTCCCCCATATGTCCCCTATGTGTCCCCATGCGTCCCCTATGTGTCCCCCTATGTGTCCCGTGTGACCCCATGTGTCCCCGTGTCCCCGTGTGTCCCCTGTGTCCCTGTGTGTCCCCCATGTTCCCCTGTGTGCCCCCCGTGTGTCCTGCATGTGTCCCTCGTGTGTCCCCTGTGTGTATCCCCTGTGTCCCCAATATACCCCCATGTGCTCCTCATGTGTTCCCTGCGTGTCCCCGTGTCCCTCCATGTGTCCCCCATATGTCCCCTTGTGTGTCCCATGTGTCCCCATGTGTCCCTCCGTGCCCCCTGTGTGTCCCCCATGTGTCTCCCCGTGTGTCCCCTGTGTCCTCCATGTGTTCCCATGTGTCCCCTGTGTGTCACCCCTCTGTGTCCCCCCTGTGTCCCTGTGTGCTCCATGCTGCCCTGGCCGGGACCCCCAGGCTGCGGGTGAGGGGTGACCCTGTGCCGCGCGGGTCCATCCCCGGACAGTGTCACCTGCCTCTGGCACACGGGAGGGTCTCCGGGGCTCCGTAATCCCGGTAAAAGGGCAGGACCCCCCCTGGGCGGACCCCCTGGGCAACCCCCTCGGCATTCCCACCCTCGCATGTCCCCGTGTCACCTCCCGGGGGTGGCAGCTGCGTTTTTGGGGAAGCTGGGGTTTGGGGAGGGATCAGTGCCCAGTCCCGAGGTGCCGAGCATCACCGGCTCACCCCCTCCCTCTGTTCCTCCTTTCGCACAGACGATTCCCTGTACGAATCCCCGGAGCCCATTTTCACCAGCAACAACTCCTGCTGCAGCCTCAGGGTGCCGCCGGCGGCGCTGGCGGTGGTGCCGGTGGTCTGGACGCTCCTGCTCTCGTAGCACCGACACCGAGCGGCCCCGGGGCGGATCCTGCCCGGCCCGAACCGCCTGGAGGTGCCCGGGGAGGGTCGTGCTGCCCGCGAGGATCCTGTCACCGCCCGAAGTCCCCGCCCGAAGTCCCCGCTGGCTCGGCCGACCCGCCGGGAGCGCTGCTGGGCTGTCCCGGGGCATGGATCCCGATTTCCATCCCCGCCCTGCAGCTCCGGCTGTCCCGGTGGGGCGTTGCTTTTTACATTTCTAGACCAAATACAGAGTCCTCGTCCGTTTGGTTTTTTTTTCTTTGGTTGTTTTGGGGGTTTTTTGGTTTTTTTTTTTTTTTTTTTTTGTGGTTTGATTTTTTTAAAGAAAAAAAATATTTTTATTTTTATTTGTTGTGTTGTTCCCATCGGGTCCTCCTCCTGGTGCCAGACTGACCCACAGGGGCTGGGCTCGGGTCCCCACGGAGCCCCCATTGTCCCCTCCGTGGGCAGAGCCACCGGACACAGCAATGGTGCCACCGGCTCTGTGGGCACGGACTCCTTCCCAGCCCGGCCACAGGACGTCACGGGACAGGACCTGCCACCCCCGGGCACCCCCTGCCCTGGGTGTGGGGGGCCTGGACGGGCACAGCCCCCTGAGCACCCAGGGCTTCGCTGTCCCCTCCGCTCTGCCACGGGTGTCACCGTGCGTGTCACCGGGGTGGCTCCGTGAGCAGCAAAGGAAACTGGATACAGCACTGGGGACAGCTGGCATGGGGACACTGGGATGGCTGGCATGGAGAGCACTGGGAATGGTCAGCTGAGACAGGTGTGGAGAGCACCAGGATGTCCAGCATGGAGAGCACCGGGATGACCGGCGCACCGAGCACTGGGATGTCCAGCATGGAGAGCACTGGGATGTTCCCCATGGAGAGCACTGGGTTGGCCAGCACTGGGAGAGCAGAGAGTGACCAGCACGGAGAGCACCAGGCAGGGGGAGCAGCAGGAATGGCCAGTACCAGGAGCACTGAGTGGCCACAGGCATGGAGAGCACTGGGGACGGCTGGTGCAGAAGACAACTGGCACTGGGAGCATTGGAAAGAGCTGGCACTGCCAGCGGCCAGCACTGGGAGCACTGGGAAGGGCTGGCACTGCCAGTGGCCAGCACTGGGGATGCCAGGAATGGCTGGCTGGCACTGAGAGCACCAGGAGGGGCTGCCACTGGGAGCACTGGGAAGGGCTGGCACTGCCAGTGGCCAGCACTGGGAGCACTGGGAATGGCCAGCTGGCACTGGGAGCACCGCCGGGCGCTGGGAGCCGGCAGGCCGGGCTCGCCCAGCCGTGGGCATCGCTCCGAGGGCGTTTGGCTGGCGCCAGGGCAGGAGGAGTGTGTGCCATGGATTTTCCTCTTCTGCCCTGCTCCATGTGCCCCTGATCTTTGGGGGTACAGGAGCCCCCTTGGGGGCTGGCAGGCTCATGCCTCACCTTCCTGGTGCTCTTCCATTGTCCCCCAACATTCCAGGGCTGGGCTTGGGGATTTTTTCCCTTTTCCTTGCATTAATAAGTGACCCCTCTCCCCCAAAACCTGAATCCAAGGTTGGCCCTGACCCCAGGGGTGGCAGATCCCCAGGGAGGGGTCACTCTGCAGCCCCGGGGTCTGACCCCTCCTCGCCTTAAATCTGGGGCTGTCCCACCTGGGGGGGGTCCTGTGCCCATCCTGCAGAACCCAGGGGTGCTGGTGGTCCCAGAGATGGGCTCAGACCTGGCTGGAGCCGCCCAAATTCTGAGTGGATCCCAGCCCCTCCCGCAGTGGGGGCTGGGGGGGCTCTGTCCCTGTACATACAGCGCTATACTGTGAGCGGTTTTTTTTATGTATTGTTGAGAATGGATTTTATGGAAGGGTTTATCTTATTTTTATTTTATTTTTATTTTTTAGACTAGGAAGCTGGAATCTTGCAATAAGCTCATCTCAACCATCAAAACCACCAAAAACCGGAAAAAAATTACAAAAAAAAAGAAAATTGAAAAAAAAAACCAACTCCATAATTAAAAAAAAAAAAAAAAATTGCATTCCCTGCCGTCCCTGTCCTGTGTGTCCAGACCAGGTCGTGGTTCCTGAAGGTGACAAAAGAATTGTGTTTATGGGGTGGGGGGGATGCAGGAGGCACCGGCTGGGCTCCGACATGGAGCCGGCAGCACCCGCCTGGCCTTCGGTCTGTGTTTTATATATATATAGATTATATATATAAATATCTATATTGTGTACAGCGACTGTGGGAGAGTGGAAGGACGGAGGCAGTTCTGGGGGAGGGCTGGGGGTCCCCTGGAGCAGCCCCCCCTGCCCTCAGTTCTGTCCCCCCCCCGTGCTGGTCCCCGTCGCGCCTCGCTCCGTCCTTCGACATTTCCGCTTTCGTCCTCGACGTCGTGCTGATGGTAACCGGATCTCTCACCCCCCATTTGGATTCTGTATTTTTTTATAATAAAATACAAATAAATGTCGTGTGAGGCCCTTGCTTTGAGGAATCAATTTTCCCTCTCGGTGCGGATCTGTGTCCCCTCTGGGGGGTGTCCAGGGCTGTGTCCCCAAAAGGCTCCAGGAGTTCATCCCTGCTTCCTGTGCAGCCCCATGTCCCCTCTGGGGGTGTCCAGGGCTGTGTCCCCAAAAGGCTCTGGCCCCAGGGATCCATCCTTGCTCCCTGTGCAGCCCCGTGTCCCCTCTGGGGGTGTCCAGGGCTGTGTCCCCAAACGTCTCCAGCTCCAAGGTCCATCCCTGCTTCCAGTTCATCCCCTCTCCCTTGGGCTCTGCAGCCAGACCTCTCTGCTGGGTGGTGTGTTAATTACGGGAAGGACTTAATTACCCTGTTAATTAATAATAATGGATATTAAATTAATTAATATGCAATTGTTGATAGTACTTAATTATAGGAGGCGAGGCTGCCTGGCGGGTGGGCGCTCGGGGCTGGCAGCTCCCGCAGCCCCGGCTCCTCACCTGCTGCTGCCTCAGTTTCCCCAGCAATGAGACACCCACAGGTGACATCCTGGCAGGCCACCAAAGCCAGGACAGGCTGCTCTGAGGTGACACCACGAGCATCCTCTGCTCTGCTCTTTTTTTTCCCTAAATCCTAAACTTTTTTGGAACAGCCCGCACTCCTTTCCTGGCTTTTCATGCCTATTCCAGCATAATTAGCAGCAATAGGAACAACCCGCTGGTAATTAATTGAGGCTCCCACAGCTGATCCGAGCTCTGAAGTTTTGCCACCAGAGGGTGAAAGACTAATTTTGCTTTTTAATAAGGGCCATATGTGCGCCAGGAGCGGGAATGATGCCACCCACCGCAGGGACGTGGGTGCCACCTCCAGCTCCGTCACAGGGAACCACCAGTGAAAAGAGCCTGGCAGGGATTGACCAAAAAAAAAGAAAAAAAAGAAAAAAAAAGAAGTAATTTTTTAGAATTTTTAGACCCGCTTAGGAGGTTTTCTGAGACCTGGCTCATGATTTTTTTAATGCTGGGAGTTGGAAATAGGGAGGTAAAAATAGCGAGGCTGAGACGGATCATCATTAGTAATTAATGAATGGAGTCGTGGGGCTTTAGGGCCTGAATGGGATCATTTAGAGCCCGTCTCTGGTGCAGAGACATCGAGGTTTTATGAGGAGTGGTGGTGATGGAGAGCTGGGCTGAGCCGGGGTGCTGCATGTGCTGGATCCTGTTGGGCTGTGGGATTCCAATATGAGTGGAGCTGGGTGATTCCAGTGGATAATTGGGATAACTGGGACTGATTCCATGGGGTCAGGCTGGGAGGTGCCATCCTGCTCCAGAGCAAAGGCACCCCAGGGATCCTGAGCCCCCGAGGTGATGCTGGACTGCAGCATTCCGAGATCTCCACTCCTGCTGCTCCTTCCTCCCTTTCAGCATTTCAGCATTATTTTTATTTGTTTTCCATGTAACCCCCTGGAGGCAGTGGGTGCTCCATGCTCTGCTGACCGGTGGAATGTCCCACCTGGTTCCGCATTCCAGCTGTGGAGGGCACAGGGGGTGCAGCTCCCCCAGCCTGGCTGCTGTGGTCTGGGTTTGCACCGTGAGGAGGCTCGGGGGTGGTCCCCAGACGCCTCCTTCCCCTGCTCCTCACTCCAGCGACATTCAGCCAGGCAGGACCCATCCCCGCCGGGATTTCCAGAGGAATTTTCCCACTCTGTGCCTCAGAGGTGCCTGTTCCAGCAGGGAATCCACCATGGCTTGGGGCAACCACGGCCACTGTGTGCCAGGTGAAGGTTCACCACGAGGCTGAGCCCTGCCCGGGGCTGAGCAGAGCAGGGAGCTGGGAACATCCTGGGATAAAAATCCACTTTTCTCCTGCATCCGGCTCCAGTTTGCTGCATTGAAATGAATTCCCAGTGGCCAGGTTGTCGGGTACCCCATGGCGCTGTGCCTCCTCAGGGGCTGGTGGGTGCTGCAGGGCTTAAGCTCTGGGTGGAGCTGGCACAATGGCCACTGAGATTGGCAGACCCAGCTCACAGGAGGTGCGGGATGTCCCTCCTACCCCGGATCTCGCTCACAGGGTGTGCGGGATGACCCTCCTGCCCTGGATCCAGCCCGCAGAGGGTGCAGGATGTCCCTCCTGCACCATATCCAGCTCACAGGGGGTGCGGGTCATCCCCCCTGCCCCAGATCCAGCTCACAGGGGGTGCGGGATATCCCCGCTGCCCCAGATCCAGCTCACAGGGGGTGCGGGATATCCCCCCTGCCCCAGATCCAGCACTCAGGTGATGCGGGATATCCCTCCTGCCCCGGATCCGGCCCGCAGAGGGTGCGGGATGTCCCTCCTGCCCCAGATCCAGCACTCAGGTGATGCGGGATGTCCCTCCCGCCCCGGTGTCCCCTCCGGCTGTCACCGCCCGCCCGGCCATCCCTCTCCTCCCGTCCTTATCTCCTGATAGGTACAAGCTGTACAAGCAGGAGCGCTGCTGGAACAAACTGCCAGCTGAAGAGCACCTGGAGAATCCCGGAGCGGGGGATGATTTATGGAAACAGAGCGGGGAGGCGAGGAGACAACAACCGCTGCCTCCGGGGGGTGGGGATGCGGGGGCTGGTGGGGGGGCGGGTCACGAACCCCCGGCCCTTTGTGGCCATGGATTTGCAGGAGCTGGCCCAGCCGGGTGTGTAATTGTGCTCAGCCCCCCGCGCAGGAAATGGAACTTTTCAGGCCTCTGGACATTTGGTTTTGTTGAGCTGTTAATTCCCCCCACCCCGGGAAGAGGAGGGGGCGAGGGGGGTGGGAGGGGGCTGCTGCAGCCCCCGTCCTTGGAGGCTTCCTGGGAATCATCGAATCAGCAAATCCCAGAATGGTTTGGGTGGGAAGGGACGTTAAAGCTCATTTCATTGCACCCCTGCCCTGGGCAGGGACACCATGCACTGTCCCAGGGACACCTCCCACCGTCCCGGGCTGCTCCAAGCCCCGTCCAACCTGCCCTTGGGCACTTCCAGGGATGGAGCAACCCCAGCTTCTCTGGGAAATCCATTCCAGTGCCTCACCACCCTCGCAGGGAAGGATTTCTTCCCAGTATCCCATGGATGCGATGGGTGAGGGCACCTCCCTCGGGAGGTCACTGCCTCTCACCCACCCCCAGGCCACCTTCCCTGCGCCTTTGCCCCCGTTCCGAGCCCGGTTTGGCTGGCGACAGACACGGACCTGGTGGCGAGCGTCGGCATTGCCGCCCCCGAGCTTTGCCGGGGAGCGATTTCTCCCCCAGGCACGGAGCGAGCATCTATTCCCCTCGGAGCTCCTCTCTCGCAAGGTAACCGGCATTATATCCGGACCAATTGCTCCAGCATGATCCTCCTGAATGTTGCACAGCATGTACACGGCGTCTTATGGAAAATACATGCCCCTGGGTGAGCCTTTTAATAGCGCCGGCTCCTGCCCGGGGGGCGGGGGGGCCGCGCTCTGCCACGGCGCTGCCAAGGAATGATTGAAAAGTTGGGGCTCGCCGTAGGAAACCCCCCGCTGCGGGGAACAACGTGTTTTCATTCCCCTGCCAGGTAACAAATGAAAAGAATTGCGATGAATGCTAATGGAGAGGGGAGCAGGACGCTGCGGAGGATGCCGGGGCTGAAGGTGGGGACGAGGTGGGCAGGGATGGGGGGATCCAGCCTCGGGAATGCGGGAGATGTTAGAGAACCCCGCGTTTGCAGGTTGGAGCTGCTGGAAAACGTTCCCTGGCAGGGGGCTGGTGAGGGGTGCAGGGAGGATGCTCTGGGGTGCTGGGCCAAAATCATTTCTTTATGCAACAAAATGCAGCTGGGGGATGCATTGGTGCCAGAAATTCCCCTTGGTGAGCTCCTGTCCTTTCGGCCATCCCGGTTTTGCAGGTTGGAGCTGGTCCTGCCATGGGTGCACCGCCCTGGCACGGGGCTGGTGGGTGCTACAGGGAGGATGCTCTGCTACTGCACCAAAATAATTTCTTTTAGCAACAAAACGCAGCTGAGGGAACACATAAATCCCTGAAATTCCCCTTGAGGGATCTCCCATCCCGATGAGAACCCCGGTTTTGCAGGCTGGAGCTGATCACCCCATGGCAAACACACCCTGGCACAGGGCTGGTGGGCGCTACGGGGAGGATGCTCTGCTGCAGCAGCAAAATCACTTATTTTTACAGCAAAAACCAGCTGGGGGAACACATAAATCCCCGAAATTCCCAGCTTTCAGCCCTAAGGAGCCTGTCCCCGTGTCACAGCCGAGGTGCCATTGAGCCGGCGAAGGGCTGAGCTGTTTGTCACCAGAGCCAGGTTGGGAAGCGGGAGGGTAAACACGGATGAACAGCCTTCACCCGCTCCAGTAAATATTTTATATCCCACACCAAGAAAAGACACTCCTATTTAAATGATTTATCAAGGAAGATCATGTAGAGGTTTCCATAAAATATGTAGGGCTCCTAATCCCGACATCATCAAGCCAAGAGGACCGGAATCATTTATTACCTTCCCAACAGCCGCGCGGCTGCGGGGACGCGACTGACAAATAAAAGTGTGTTTACAGCTTTTGGGCTCCTCTGGGGAGAGGTAAATCACGGCGGGGGTGGGAAGGGGAAAAGGAGCCGGAAATTAAGCGGCAATTCCTGTCCGTCAGGGCGGTGTGGGGCGGGGGATGCCGGACACGGCGCGTCCCGGTGTCCCCCGGTGTCCCCATCGCGGCTGCCGCTTTCTCCGGCGGGATTTCTGGGTAGGCATCGAATGTAACCCCTCTGGGATGTCCAGATGTGGCCAGATGTTGGTGAACGTCGAGTCTGTGCTGAGATGAGATCTGCACGGATGTCACACCTTTTCCCGTGGGGCTGACCCTGATCCCACATTTCCAGTTGGGATTCTGCGGATGGACACGAGGCACAAACCCCTCTGGGATGCCCAGATGTGCCCAGAAGTCCTGCAGGTCGCAGCTGGACAGGGATCAGCCATCTGGGATGGGTTTTTGTGGGCATCAGCAGAATCAGGATGGGGCCCACGGGGATCGGCCTCTTCCCCCTCGGAGCTGGCACCCACCCCACGCTCCCACTCTCCTCTCCCAACACTGCAACTTTGGATCCTTTTATTGAGAATTCCCCTTCCCCCATCCTGTACCACTTCATGGTCCCATCAGTGCATCCTTTCGGGTCCATTTATTGAGAATTTCCCTCATCTCTGCAACATTTTAGGTGCATTTAGGGGGGATTTCCCCCCATCCTCTGCCACTCCATGATCTCATCTCCCCATCCTTTTTTACCCATTTATCGAGTCTTTTCCCCCGTATCCCAAACATTTTAGGTCCATTTACAGGGGTTTTTCCTCCATCCTCTGCCAGTCAATGATCTCGTCACCGCATCCTTTTGGGTCCATTTATTGAAGATCTCACAAACCTTTTGCACCCATTTATTGAGGATTTCCCCCCTACCCTCTGCTACTTATAATCTCGTCTCCCCACCCTTTTTTACCCATTTATAGAGGCTTTTCCCCCATCTCCCCAACCTTTTCCACCCATTTATTGAAGATTTTCCCCTATCTCCCAACCTTTTGCACCCATCTATCTCTGATTATCCCCCCACCCTCTGCCGCCGCCCATCTCCCACCCTCTCCCCGCACCTTTCGGCTCCAGTACCGACTTTTCCCCCCCGTTCAGTGGCACCACGTCCCCGCCGGGTCCCGGGGCACCCCGAGCAGGGCTCTGGCAGCGGCGGCGATTTGGCCGATTTGGCATTCAGCGGCGGGAGCGCAGCCGTGGGGCCGGCGCCGCGTTATTAAGGGATTAGCAGGTTGTCTTGGCGCTCAATTGTAGATAAGTGCCGCGGTTTGTATTATCTTTTCACGCTGCACCGCGAAGGATGACAAAGAGACAACATGGGTGTCATGGCCTTCAGCATATCATTAAGGGTAATTTGTCTTGCGGGGAGAGGGAGGCGAAGGGAGAGGGAAGGAGAGGAGACGAGGGAGGACAGGGAAAGGCAGCCTGGGAGGAGAGAGGGGATTAAAAACTAAGAGAGGAGATTAGGAGTGAAATGGGAACTGTATGGAGAGTCAGCCAGGCGGGGAGAGGCCGTGGCCAGGGAGGGGAGCGCCGGGAGGGCCGGGGGGGGTCACCCTGGGACTGGCTCCGGTCCAAGAAAAAACGGGGCTGGGATAGACGGGGCAGGATGGGGTGGGGGCTGCACAGACCCTCCCTTTTCTCCTGCCCTTCTGGAAACCCTGCCCAGCCTCTGTCCTGAACATTAATTTATAGTGAGGAGACGGATCCAGCTGGGTGCCCCGGAAAGCGGGACACGCCCCGGGGAATCCGGGGAATCCAGGGAATCCACCCTCCCTCCATCACTGACTGACCAGAGCCACCAACCCTGGGGCTTCGCGGGTCTGGGAGCACCGCGGGTTCGGGGCACCGTGTCAGCTCCTCGGTGTCACCTGCTCCTTGTGCCACCTCGCTCCTCGGTGTAACCCTGTTGTAACCCCGCTGCTCGCAGCCTCCTCATCCCCCTGTGCCCCGCCGCAGCAGCTGCTCCCGCCTCGCGGAGCCCCAGAGGGGAAAGAAGTAAAAGGAGGAGTAGCAAGGGAAATTCTCGAGGCCCTGGCCGGGTTCGCTCCATCGGTCAATCAATCAATCAATCAATCAAATCAATCGATCAATCCAAGAGGAGCATCGGCCTGGGGATCTATCAGTCGGGGAGTTGGGAATGGGAATAATGGGAATGGGAATAATGGGAATGGGAATGGGAATGGGAATAATGGGAATGGGAAGCAGGGGAGCGGGAGGGAACGGGAAAGGGCAGGGAGCGGGAGTGGGAGTGGGAGTGGGAATGGGAATGGGAGTGGGAGTGGGAGTGGGAGTGGGAATGGGAATGGGAATGGGAATGGGAATGGGAGTGGGAGTGGGAATGGGAATGGGAGTGGGAGTGGGAATGGGAATGGGAATGGTAATGGGAGTGGGAGTGGGAGTGGGAATGGGAATGGGAGTGGGAGTGGGAGTGGGAGTGGGAATGGGAATGGGAATGGGAGTGGGAGTGGACACAGCCAGACGGACCCGCCCCAGCCACGGTCGCTGCCAGCCGAGCTGGTTTGCGGCAGGAGAAGCTGCGGTCACAGCTCCCGCTCACCCCGCGCCCCTTCCCAGAGAACTCGGGGTGCGCAAATTCCTGCGGGGCGCAGCGGGATCCGGAGGGACGCAGCCATTCCAGAGACACCTGGACACCGCTGTGATAGCCCAGGTGCCACAGCCGTGCCCCGACCTCTCCCTCCACCGCAGGGACCGGGTCTGTGGGGCTGGGGCTGGGGATCCTCCCGCACCCCCTCCCTCCCTCCCCTCCCCTTCTGATAATCCTATTTTTGAACCAGGGGATTAGGATCAATACTTCACTCCTAATGCTGTGGTAATACAGTGTTACACCGCCAGCGCCAGTTCCCTGCTGAAACACTTAAGGTAGTTTAAACCCATTTATGCCGGGGAGTGCCGTGAATCCACAACGAGCTCCTCGCCCGGACGAGACGAGCCGGGTGCCAGCCTGGGGCTACCCGCTCGGTGCTGCCCGCGGCCAGCCCTGGCTGCTCTTGGTGGCCCAGGGGGGCTTCTGGACCCCAAAAAGGCCACCCCGGGCAGGGGTCGTGGGCACCGGGGCAGCCGCTGTGCCACTCGCAGCCGGGCGGGGACATGTGGGCAGAGGATGCTCTGACGGTCCTGGGGATGCTGCTGACCCCAATGTGCCTCCTGCAGGGGTCCCTCCTTCAGTGGAGCCCTGGTGGTTCCCCAAATTCTAAGTGTGCCCCCAGCTCTGCCCTGGGCTCTGAGTGCACCCAGCTCCACGTTCTCCCAGCTCTGGGTGTCCCCAGCTCTGTCCCCCCAGCAGCATCTCGCTGGCCCTGGGGCCGAGTGATCCTGTCCATTCCTCTTTCCAAATTGGCCGAGGGGTTTGAGCAGCTCTCGGGGAACAGAAACCAAAACATTTTCATCCCGCGCTAATTCATAATTAGCTCCGTTTTTATTAGGTGCTAATGGAGAGCGGGGATTTGGGATGGCTGGCACAGCTCGGAAATGCTGATTCACCCAGAGACCTCCCTTTTCTCAGGCCAGAGCCTGCTCGAGGCAGCTCCAGGCCAAAAAGATCCCAGCCCAGCAAATTCCAGGGATATCTCGGGAGGTGAGCGATGGTTCCACAAACACCATCCCAGAGATCCAGGGATCCATGGCACAGAGCGGGATCTGTCCCCCCCCCACCCCCCACAATGCTCTGGGAACCCCTGACCCCAGCGGGGAGTCCTTCACTCCTTCCCTCCTCTGTTTCCCAGGAATGGGATGATCCTGACCTGTGGGATAAACTGGTCCCATCCCTCACACTGGGGAGGATTCAGATCCAGCACCCCTGCTCTGGATACTTTTCAATTAAAACCAAAATATCCCCTAATAACTCACAGAGGGTTTTTTATTTCCTTCCCTTCTTTAATTTTTTTAATTTTTTTAAATGAATCTATTATGAGAAGCTTAGAGATGGATGTAAAACCGGCGAGGGACGATTTGAGGATTAGGGATCGGCGCGTCCTGGTGTGACGAGCAAAGCAAGGACAATCCTGATGGGGATGGGATCAGGGTGGGGAGGGACACCGAGCCCAGGCAGGCCGGGAAGGGGGAAAAAAGCGGGATACAGAGCTGGGAAAAGAGCTCTGGAGCTGGGAAGGGATTGCTGCATCCAGCGGAGCAGGAGGGGTCCCAGCCCACGGCTCGGGAAGCAGCAGCGAGATCCCAAATCGGGACCCCCTGCGCTGCTCCCGCCCCCCGCATCCCGTTTAGCATAAAAGTCATTTTGGTCGGGGACCCCCGGCTGCTGCTCCCTCATTCCCAGGCACCGTGGCCCCCGCGGGATCGCTGCGCGGGGCGAGCAGCGTTTAACCCCCCCGCCAAGGGGAATTGGCTGCTTCGCCGTTTCCCTGACCCCAAAAAAGACAATGAAATCGTGCACGAAACCAATAGATTTTAGCCACAGGCCTGCGGAGAGGCGAGAGGAATAAAATACAGATGGAGCCTCGTGCGGCGGGGATGGGAATGGATTCCGAGCGGGAGGCGGGACGTGCCGGAGCTGCCCGGGGTCGGGATGGGGTGGCCCCCCCAAATCCTCACAGCCACACTCTGGGTGGCTTTTGGCACCTAATACTGCTTTTCCTGGGGGAAAAAAAATCCCTAATTTCTGCCCAGTCTGCGGTGCTCAGCCTGAATTTAGGAGTTCTGTTTTTTCACCGAGTTCTGTGCAAAACTTTCTGCCGGGTTCTGGAGCTGGGATGGGGCGGGATGGGGACACGGAGACACCCAGAGCATCCGGGGATGGCTCATCCCGTATCCCCGCGGAGCTGGAGCCCTCAGAGGCTGCTCATCCTCCTGCCTTAACGCACCACCTCTATTTATTCTGCTCCTGTAACTGTAAAATTGATTTTCTTGCAACAAGCCACTCGTCTTTCACCACCCAACGCACCCAAACGCTCCGACATAAGACACTGGCAATTTTTAATTAGTTTCCTTTCTCCCTCCTTCCTCCCCGAGCAGGCAAGTGGAACCGGAACAGGGCAGCCTGGAAAGGAGCGAGATCCAGAGGTGACAAAAGCACTTTTTATCCTTGATATGATTATTAATAATGCACTCGTTTACCTAACGAGGCGGGAGCGCGGGGGGGAGGGTGACGCAGGGAGGTGATTAGTGCTTCCTTCAGCTGAGGGGATGCAGGAGCAGCTCGAACCACTGGAATCTTTAAATATTGGCTTGGAGCAGCTCAGGGGTGCAGGTCCCCTCCCCAGAAACCCTCCCTGGCCCCCAGCCCAGCGCTGGCTCCGCTGGTGGCTTTGCTGGCACAATGTGGTGGGTGCTGCCCAGGTCCCATGGGTCGGGGGTGGATTTGTCAGGACCCCTCCAACACTCCCATGTGAGTGACCCTAGCCCAGGATTGTGGACGCTGCTGAGGGCCTAGGCAGATTTTAGCCAGGCCTTTTCTCAGGTTCTGAGTTTTCTCTTTCTCAGGCTGGGAGATTTTTTTCCTAGCCTGTGACAGTTTCTCAGCTCTGGTTTGAGCCTTTCCCAGGATGATAGATTTCTTGTAAATGGAAAGGAATTAATAAACAGAAATTAGCACCTGGTGTTGATTGAGGGACAGTTTAGTGATGTACATGGCAAGAGATGTTTTCTCCATTGTCAAATGAACTGTCCTGTTTGAGGTTTGCAAACCACTCCATAAATATGGTTTGGTTTTTCAATAAAATGCTTCCTTTGCTTCTCTTGCCTAAAAAGTCGTTTGTCGTTATTATTCACCTTTCTCTGCCTATAGCAACACAGGATTAACTGGAAAACTCACAGGGCTCATTACACCCCTCTGATAACGAGCCTGGAGTAATTAAAACCTCACTGCGTGGGCTGGGGGAGCCCCTCTGCTCTGCCAGGCTCCCCCTGCCCCTCCAGCCCCACAGGGGATGCGGAGAGCCCCCAGTTTGGGGGTCCCATACCCTGTGCTGCAGCTGCAGCGAGGCGCCACGTGTCCCCTGTCACCAGCACCCTGGCTGGAGGTCACAGCCCCGTGTCCCTCCTGGGTGGCAGAGGTGACCGGAGCCCGAGCATCCCGCTGTGGGAAGGGTCTCCGGGAGCAGGGAAAGGGCAGAGGGGCTGCGCAGAGGAAGTGAAGCCCCTCTGCCTCCAGCAGCAGCGCAGGAGACTCGTGCGCGTCCTGAGGGGCCGCCCGGGAAAAGTTACTGGGATGGGGAGGGAAGGGAAAGCGAGAATGAAAGGGGAAAAAAAAACAGAAAAGAAAAAAAGAAGAAAAAAACGGAAAAAAGGGCAGGAAAGTCCTGCGGCCTTTTGCCTTGTCAGTTCTCCGTCTGCTGTCACTCAGCCGCCGAATTCTCCTTCAAGTTGTCATAGCGAGGCTGGCGGGGATTATGCCGCGGCTCTGTCCAGAATTGATTCATGTGGAACGCGTGCTTGACGGGCGGAACCGCTGGTGTGAGCGGGAGCCGCTGAGACCCCCGATTTTCCCACCTTCCTCACACAATCTGGTATTGTTTGGCCGCAGCCTTAGTGATCCCTGCGCCGGGGCTGTGACTGACACAGCTTTGAGGCTCTAAGGCGTATTTTGAATTTCTAAAACCTCTCAGGAAGTCCCCGGGGTGCCTTCTGCCATTGTCTTGTTTCTCCTTTCGCCTTTTTCCCTTTCCACTCCGAACCCCTCCTGCATCCTCCCACCGCCTCCTCCCCCCCCCCTTTTTTTTTTTTTGCCCCTTCCTCCCCCTAATTCCAGCCCCTCAATCCCTGACACAAGCCGGTTTTTTTTCCCTCTTTCCCCGCATGTTTATGCTCTGACTCTCTCCAGAGCTGCTCAGTCACTTCGCAAACACGATTAAAGAAAAAAAAAATTAAATAAAACAGAGAAAAACTAAATAAAGCTCTAAAAGTTCCCAAATCCTTGATCCACCGCAGAGAAGAGGAGCTTTACTTGTTTGCTTTTAATCAGCTGACACAAACCCTGGGATGTGTCGAAAAATAATAATAGTAGAAATAAATCTTCCGCCGAGTCATAATAGAAATAAATCTTTCACCTAATCTTAATAGAAATAAATCTTTTACTTAATCTTAATAGGAATAAAACTCTCAGCTAATCTGAGAATCTGGACACAAGCTAATCATGCTTGTGTCCATCCCGCTGCCCAAGCTGCTCCAGCTGTCCTTGCCCATCCATCCCACCCATCCCTGCTGGGGTCACTCAGAGTGACCATCCCGTAGGATCTGGATGAGGAATTTCCCTCTGGACAGAGTTTTCCCACCCAAGGAGAGCAGAGCCCTCATGCCCCTCCTGGGGCTGGGCTGTTCCCGGTGGAGGGTCCCGTCCCTGTCACGTCCCCCCACCCCTCCGGGCTCGGCACTTTATAACCATTTCCCATTTCCAGTCTTAATCTTATAAGAATGAATTGAGAATGACCAGTGTAAATACACAGGTGCCACTGGGAGCAGAAACCACTCTTTAATCTCGGATATGAAAACAATTCCCTGCTCCTCGCGCTGGCAATCAGCGAGTGCCATCAGCGCCGCGCTCTCCCCGGGAACACGAGAGCTTATAAATATGAATTAGTGCAGAGAAAATCTACTCTCTTACCTAAAGCTAAATGTTATCTGGGTCCCTTTCCAGCAGTGGCTGACATTTCCAGAGTGCTTTTAGTCACATCTGCGGGAAGACAACTCATTTCTTGTCTTTAAAAGAAGAAGAAGGAAGAGAGGGTGAAAGGGAAGAGGGAGGAAGTGGAGGAGGATGCAGTGAGATGCTGGGAAAGAGGGAATGCTGGATGGCTGAGTGCTCTCTGGAGAGGGGAAATGCTGGGTGGGCTCTGTGTTGGCTCCTTGAGGTCACTGGGATGAGGATGGAGAGGCTGGGGAAGCCAAAGCCCCGAGGAGGTGGCACAAGGTGGCTCTCAGGTGCCACCTGAAAGAGGCCTCAAAGTGTGGGTGCTCCTGTCTGGGGCATTGAGCAGCTCTGGGGTGGCTCAGAGTGCCCCCCACTTTCTAGGGTCCTATTTGGGATGGAACACCAGGAGTGGGGTCCCCACCTGGCCCCTGGAGGAGTGACAGCATCCAGTGCCACAGGAGCAGTGAATCCCGTGGGATTGGTGTCACAACCCTGGCACAGAGTCCCTTGGGCTGCCCTGGGTGAGGGGAGACTGGGAGGGGTCCCACAGGGATCCTCTTCCCAAAATCCTGGTGATCCATGGCCAGTGGGGGTCCCACAGCAGCAGGGGCTGACTCCAGAGGAGGAATCAATGCCAGGAACATCCCTGGGGACAACTGGAAAATGGGAAGGGTCAGCACCCACAGCCAAGGCCCTGCCAGAGCTGGGAAAACTGAGGCACAGCGTGGGAACTGTTCCCAAAGCTCTGCTGAGGGGATCTCCATGGAAAGAGAGGAGACTGGGGGGCAGGGAGGGGTCCGGGGGGTCCCCAGCAGCAGGAGCCTGACCCAGCAGCAGCATCCCACCTCCAGCACCTCTCCTGCCTCTGCCTCGAGGGACCCCCAGAAAAGCTCCAAACCGCCCCGAAGAGATCCAGATCCCCCAGAAAAGCTCCAGAACCCCTCGAAGAGCCGTCGATGGGGCAGGAACCGCAAACCCCCTCCCAGTGCCCGGCTGCGGGGCCGCTCTCCCCGCAAACTGGGGAGGCTTCAGAGTCCGGCTCGGCTCTAATGGGATGCTTAAGCCGCCTTTTAGGTTTTTAATGAGCGGATCCCGGCAGGAATGCTAAACACGGGCAGGTACAGCCCGGCCTCGCCGGCAGCCGCGCGTGTTCCCGTGTCCTTGTCTGGCTCAAGTGAGCTCTGACCTCATTTGCTTCGCGCCGTTCAATTAACGAGGCGAGCGGCGCTGGGGGGAGCGGGGGGTTGCCGGGGGAGGGGGTCGCCCCATGTATTAATTTCCATTTTATGTTCCAAACAATTGAGCAGCGCACGGAGGCGGCCGGTCCCTCACGGGGCCGTTCTCAGACTCCGCTCTGCCCGCGCTGGGATTTGTCCCAAACTCCCAGCCCGAGGGGTTCGGGGGTTTTGGGGTGAGCGTGGGGACCTCGCTTCAGCCTCGCCATCCCGTTTTCCATCCTGGAAGGGCTTTTTGGCCGTGTTTGGATAATGTCCCTCCATCTTGTGCTTCATCCGGAACGTCGATGGCTGCCAATGAGGCAGAAATGATTGGGAAAAGGGCGAGAGAGGGAGAGAAATATTTCCCGGGATGTTAAAATAGCCACTTCAGGCACCTAAATTTATGCTGCTCAGAAATGGATTTTTAGTCCAGGGTAATGAGAGAACAAAATAATTAATTCCTCTCCCGCAGACAAAAGGCTGGAGGCACGGATCCAGCCCCACCGTCCCACCAAGCCGGCAGAGAACGGGACAATTCCCGCTGCCAGGGCTGGAGCTGCACCTTGGGGTCCCGGCTGGGGACAGCTGCTCAAAAAGCCACCCCCTGCCTCACGGGGATTTTGGGTGTGCAGAGGATGGAGGCTGCCCAATTCCCACACCATCTCTGGCTGGATCCAGCACCGTGCCCACCCCGTGCCCACCCACGGGTGTCTATGCGTGCCATGGTGGGGGTTGCAGCCCTCGCCAGGAGCCCAAAAATGAGAATTCCAAAGGGAAGGAGCTGCCTCCCCTCTGCCAACACAGCCCCCCACTCTTTTGGGGATGAACGGGGGGGATTGTGCTTGTTGGGGATGGAGTGATAAATATTAATTATGCAAAGCAGCCTCTCCAGCCCACCCTTGTCTCCACAACATTCCAGGACGGGGAGAGACTAAGGCAGAGTCAATTTATTCACGGAGCAGGTCATTCCCTGTACGAACATCCCTTTCAAAAGGGAGTTGCAACTGGAGGAGATCAAGCAGGGCTGAGTTTGCCTCCCTCAGATATGATAAAATATTCTAATAAATACTCGGGGAGCCCATGACAAGGAGAATGTTTCGTGCTGGAGACACCTTCATTGCAGGGCCTTTTGGGGGGTCTCTGGTTTGTGCTGAGGGATTTGGGGGGTCCTGAAGCATCCTCAGGGTCTGTCTACCCCTCAGTCCCACTGGAGGGTTACTGTCCTATGGGATGACCTTCCTTGTTCAAATTTTTAATAGAAAAACATAAAAATCTGCTGTTTCCTCGCCTTGGGTGTTTAGGAGGGATTTCCTGCTTCCTTTGCTGTGGGGAACTCAACACCCCACGGGGCTCCCCGACAGCGTGGGTGGCCCCAGACATGGGGACAACTGCACCCCGCCTATCCCCACTCCCACCCTGCTCCTGGCCCCATCCCAGCCCCATTATTATCCTTCTCCCAGACAAATCCCAGCCCTATCTTCACTCCCACCCCATTCCTGGATTTATTCCCACTCCCATCCCATCCCTGGCCCCATCTGAGCACCATCCACAGTCCAGCCCTGTCCAATCTCTGGCCCCATCCCATTTTCTTCCCCAACCCCATGTCCATTCTGATTCTCTTCCTGGTCCCAACCCCATCCCCACTCCCATTCCCAGCCCTGCCCTATCTCATCCCATCTCCAATCTCATCTCCATTCCCATCCTGTCCCTGGCCCCACCAATCCCCATCCCCAATTCCAATCCCACCCTAAACCCACCATCCCTGGTCCCATCTCATCCCTCACCTCCTCTGCTCATCCCTCTCCTTCATCCGGGCCCCACCATTCCCATTCCCAGTCCCACCATACCCCAGTCCCGGTTCCAATCCCACCATCCCCACTCCCATTCCCATTCCCAGTCCCATTCTCACCAGTCCCACCATTTCCACCATTCCAGTCTCATTCCCACCATTCCCATCCCACTCCCACCATTCCCAGTCCCATTCCCACCATCTCAAATCCTATTTCCAGTCCCATTCCCACCATTCCCAGTCCCGATCCCACAATTCCCACCATTCCACCATTCCCGGTCCCATTCCCACCAGTCCCATTCCCACTCCGGGCCTGTAACCCAACCCCTCTCCAACCCCAATCTCAGCCCCTCTCCATCCCCTCCCACCTCCCCGTTTCCCCCCCTTCTCCCCCCGTTCCCATCCGGTGGGCGACGGCGTCACCGTGCGGCAGCTCCTGGCAGCGCCCGCGCCCCCCGGCCCGGGGAGCTCCCGGCTCTGCCTCTCTCTGTGCTCGGGGGGCGCAGCGCGGCCCCGGTGGGTGCGGGGCTGCTGGGCGGGATGGGGGGCGCGGCCTCTGGGGGGTTCCGGGGGCTCCCGGGGAGCGGCCGCGGTTCCCCCGCTGCGGGACCGGCTCCTGGGCTGCGGGAAGCGGGGTCGGGGCCTCCCGGACTCCCCGAGCACCGGGGGGGGGTCCCGCAGCCCCGAGGGGGCGGGGGGCGGCGAGGGGGGTGCAGTGGCGGCGCCGGGCCGGGGGGTGGCACGGCCGAGCCGGGCGGGAGCCGCTGATGCTGCCTGGGAGGGTCCCGGTGCTCCGCAGCCGCGGCCCCGCATCCGCGTCTTCCTCTCTGCCTGCAGCGCGGCGCTCTCGCCTCCCGGAGCCCGGCAGCCTCCCATCCCGGCATCCCGGTGCTCCCCTGCTACCCCCGGCATCCTCCCGGTGCTCCCCGGTACCCCCGGCATCCTTCCGGTACCCCCGGTACCCCGCATCCTCGCATCGCTGCCTCCCGGAGTCTGGAATCCTCTCATCCCCGCATCCCAGTCCTCCCCCCATCCCTCCATCCTCCCGTCCCGACATCCTGGCAGCCCCATCCGTCCTGGGCTTCCGCATCCCGGCCTCCCGCCATCCCTGCATCCCTCCATTCCCGAATCCTCCCATCCCTGGATCATCCCTCCATCTTCCCATCCCTGCATCCTCCCAGCCCAGCGCCGCTCAGCGCCCAGTGAAACCCCCCGGAGCAGCTGAGCCGTGACGCCCCGTTTTGAGGAGCAGCGGGGGGGCCCGCGCGGGCCCAGGGGGCCACGGGGAGGCTCAGCACCAACCCCGGGGGCTCCGGACCCCCAGTGCCCACCCTCGGCACGGC
Organism: Luscinia megarhynchos; assembly: GCA_034336665.1. Classification (NCBI taxonomy): domain Eukaryota; kingdom Metazoa; phylum Chordata; class Aves; order Passeriformes; family Muscicapidae; genus Luscinia; species Luscinia megarhynchos. The sequence goes on along the minus strand of CM067590.1, from coordinate 2,723,935 downwards.
CGCCCCGCGCCGGGAATGAGGCAGCGCCGGGGGGGACACGAGCGGCGCCGCAGGTAACGGTACGTGCGACCCCACCCCAAATTACCGGGGGTGTGCAGGGGGCCTGGGGGGGTGGTTTGGAGGCTGCAGGAATCGGGGTTCAAACCAAACAGGTTTCCCACCAAACAGGTGGGAATGGGTGGGAAAAGGGGAGAGAAGGGTGGTGGAAAAAGCCGGGGGAGGGGGGACATATCCCAGAGCGGAGGGAATTATCTCGGAAAAGGCATCCTACGTGCCGGGTGGGAAGGGGATTTGTGGCCGTGATTCCATGGCGCTCGATAATCCCGAGCGCTGCTTTTTCCCGAGCCATCTGGGCGCTGGTGGAAGCGCGGGGGGGGGAATGGGTGGGGGTGAGGCGGGGGGCTGCGGGATCCATGCCGGGGTCTCCCTTTCCCTGCAGCTGGTGGCAGCTCGCAGCCCCCCGCCCACCATGCCGTCCTCCAAAAGCGAGAGCGAGTTCTGGATCGATGGATCCCACCGGGAGGCGGCACTGGAAGATTTCTACGTCGTGGGCCCCGAGCTGGGACGGTACCGGGAGGGGAGAGCGGACAGGGAGGGGCTGGGAGGGACAGGAGCCCCCCTGGGGTGGGAGCGGGTCCTGGATGTGGCACGGAGTGGCCTGGAAGGGAGAGGGATGGAGAGAGGCAGGGGGAGATGGAGGGAGGCAGGAAGGATGGAAGGGAGGAGGAGGGATGGAGAGAGGCAGGGGGCATGGAGGGGAGCAAGAGGGATGGAGGGATGTGAGGAGGGATGGAGAGAGGTAGGAGGGATGGAGGGAGGCAGGAGGGAATGGATGGGGGGTTGGAGTAATTCGTGGACGTGGATGAAGAGAATGGGGGTGAAGGGAGGCAGGAAAGGATGCAAGAAGGGAGGGACAGATACAAAGGGGATGGACGGACGGATGCGGGACGAATGGATGGAGGGATGGAAGAATGGAGGAATGGAGGGAGGGATGGGTGTAGAAGGGCTGTGGAAGGATGGGAGGGTGGATTTGTGGGGTGGAGGGTGACAGACCCTCCCCTCTGGTGTAACCTGGTGCTTGGACTGTGCTGTGACGCTGCAGCCACGGTCTAGGAGCGCTCACTGGGGGTTGCAGGCTGGGCTGGGGGTCCCTGGGCCTATGGAGCTGGATATTCCTCATGTCCATGGTACTGGGATCATGGGGAGACCCATCTCCCCTCTGAGCACCCCAAGGTTTTGGGGATGGGCAGTCAGGGTCAGGCAAATGCCAGGCAGTGCCAGGCTCCACAGAGTCTGAAGCCCCAGCTCAGGTTTGCGTGGAGAGCCCATCTGAGGGCTGTGATCCTGGGTGACGTGTCCAGGGGTGTGCCAGGGGGTGCCAGTGTGGGGAGGCAGCACTGCCTCAGAGCCCTGGTTCTGGAGGATTCAGTGGTTCAGGCTGGGCCAGCCCCAGCTGCCACTGGGTTTCCATCCTCAGAGAATCCTGAAAAGCAGCAGTTTTGAGGGAAGCAGGAATTTAAGGGTTCGTGTTGAGGTGTGACCACATCAGCCCTAGGGCTTGGCAGCGCCCAGCCCTGCACAGAGAGGTGTGGGACAGAAAGACAGGCCTGGAGCCCCTGGAATCCATCCATCCATCCATCCATCCATCCATCCATCCATCCATCCATCCATCCATCCATCCATCCATCCATCCATCCATCCATCCATCCATCCATCCAGCTTCAGCACCAGATTTAAATCAAGCTGCTCTCAGTCCCGGAGCCACCCACTCACAGCGTGTTGGGATTTGGCTGGGATTTGGGATTTGGATTTAGGAGCTCAGTCGCCGTGCACATCTCTCTCTTAGAGCTTCTCCTGGCAAGGTTGGGCTCTGCTCTGACCAGGAAGCCCCAGGGAGCAGGAGAGGGGTGGCAGGAGCCGGGCAGGGATGTGGGGACAGCAGGGAGGACCCAGCCCAGAGCTGCTCCCAGCCCTGCACATTCCAGGCTCTCAGCAAATCCCATCGTTCGACATTTTCCAGTTCATCTGGAAAGCAAATGCAATTATCTCCCATCGCAGGCAAGGCTGATTTGGGATATTTATTTGAGGCCGTGAGCGGCGGCTGCGGGGGCCGAGGTGTGGCGAATTCCGGCTCGGATCCGAGCGCTGCCCTAATTGGGGACGCGGGAGGGGCAGCTCCACGGGCACAGCGGGCACGGGAGGCACCCTGAGCCCTCCTAAACGCCGAGCCGAGCGCTCCTAAATGATCTCGTTAGCGGCGGGAATCAGGCTGGGAATTGGCCGTGCGGAAAAATGCGGAGGGAGGGGGAGAGATCCTGGCTGGGGTTCAGCTGTGGAGAGGGGCTGAAGGGTCCCGTGTCCATCCTGTAAGAGCTGGATGGACAGATGAGAATTCACAGGGCTCTTAAGGTGCTGTTTATTGCACAGACGAGGTTCCAGCAGCTGTGGGTTGTGGGTGGGTCTAGAGCTGCTGGCTGTGTCCTGAAGCTCTGTTCTATCCATGTCACAAAGCATTATATTTCTTTTTTTGCTGTGCATCTTATTACATCATAACTAATCAACACCTTTACTATTCCCTAGAGCCCATCTTTACTAACATTACCATATTCCTGTTACTATTTTCCAAACACCAAAAATTAGTGTGTTACAGTTTAAGCGAGAAGTTGTTTTTCAGCTTTCTTGCAGTGGAAAAATCTGAGAGCTGTTCTCTACTTGCAACATGGTATTTTTGTTTGTCAGTGAAAATCTTTCTTCTTGGCAAAAATATCTGTTTGAGGTGGATTTATCCTTTGCTCAGGGTCATAAAAGCAGTTTCCAACTCACCTGCTCTTTGCCATTTTAGTTACCCAGTAAGACTGGCTCAGCAATTCTTTCCTTCTATGTCAAAACTTGCTATCATTTCTATTCCTTCTTCAGATTCTACATTCAAAAATTTTTCTGTTACACATACACATCTGTGAGACCCTCCTGTCACATCCTTATCCTTCCCAACACCAGTCCAGCTGGGAAATTCCAAAAATAACCTGGTGGCTTGTCCCACTGGAAGAGCGTTGTTGTGGGGTTGTTTTGGGGTCAAATCGCAGTTTTTGCTCGCTTTCGTGAGCTGAAGCACGTGGTGGCCGCCCCTCCCCTCCCCTCCCAGCTGCAACAATTCGTTTCCAAATCCCTTTTAATTTGTAAACTGAAGTTTGGTGGAGAATGTTTGGCTAAATGGAGGAAATGTTTTGGAGCTGGGCAGGGTCGGGGTTGGTGGGTCCCGGCAGCATCCCGCAGGAATCTGGTACCCGGCGCTGCTGTTGCCATAGGAACACCAAATTCAGCCGGATGAGTTGCAAAATCTGCTCTGGGTTTGAAGACAAATCCCTCTTTCAGGAGAGCATCCGGGGGGTGCAGCGGGGGGAGATTTTGGTGGGCTCCGAGGAGGTTTTGATGTGAAAATCGGAGTTTTTGGGGATCTGATCTTGCCGCGCTGCCCGAGCTCCGTCCAGGAAGGCGGCGATGACAAAGTGCGGGAAAACTCCGCCGATACCGGGGGCAGGAATTAATCTGCTCCAGGAGCCGGGCAGGGAGATGGGATTGCAAATTCAGCCCTCAGGAAACGCGGTGAACTCGAGCTGAGATCGCCACGGGCCGAGGGGCGCGGCGGGGACGAGGTGGCGACAGTGCCCGTGTCACCCGCGGCGGTGTCACCGCGCTGGGAGGGGTCTGGTGACGGGAATCGGCCGGGACGGGGCCGGGCAGTGTCGCTGCTGTCGGCAGGAGGGGACACGGCGGCTGCGTCCCGTCGTGAAAGCCGCTTAAGGATTTAAACCCTCTGTAGAAGTCGGGTTTAATTAAAACAGCCTGAGCCAGGAAAGCCGGGAAGGATGCGGGAGAGGGATGCATCAGGAGGGGGTGTGGGGTGGGGACGAAGAAGAGGGGTACAGGAAGGGAGTTCAGGAGTAAGGGATGCAGGAGAAGGAAGATCCATGAAAACAGATCCAGGAAGAGGGAGATGAAGGGGCAGGAGGATCCACGAAAAATGAGATCCAAGAACAGGGGGATGCAGGAGGAAGGGAATTCAGGAATGGGGGGATTCAGGAGAAGGGAGATCCATGAAAATTTGGGATCCAAGAAGAGGAGGATGCAGGAGGAGGAGAATTCAGGAGTGAGGGGATACAGAAGGGAGATCCATGAAAAATGAGATCCAATAACAGGGGGGTGCAAGAGAAAGGGAATTCAGGAATGGGGGGATGCTGGAAGAGGAAGATCCATGAAAATTGAGATCCAAGAAGAGAGGGATGCAGGAGGAGGGGGATCCATGAAAAGCAGGATCCATGGCATCCATGCTGAGCTCCCAGGGCCCGGCACAGCCAAAAGTGCTGCTGGAGGGGCACAGGGGGAGTGGGACCCCCAGCTCTGTGCCAGCCTCACGAACCCCTGCCCTGCCAGGGGAGCCACCTCGGTGGTGTTCAGCTGCCAGGAGAAGGGCACGGGAGCTCCCTACGCTGCCAAGATCCTGAAGAAAACGGTGAGTGAGGCAGGAGAGAGGCTGGGGAGGGGAAGAGGGAGCACTAGGGAGCTGGAGGGGAGGGCTGGGGGTCTCTCCTCCCCTGCCTCTCGGCACCAGGAGGGGCGTGGGGCTGCCACTGAGCATCACTCCCGCAGTCTGGGGGTTCCACACGAACAAAAACTGGGATTTGGGGAGGGGGAGGCTCTGGGACAGACATGGGAACGTGCTGGGAGTGATGGGGAGGGATCTCTGCGTGGTGGGGAGGGGGGCCAGGCCTGGCATCTCGGGTGACACCAGCTCTGCTTCCCAGATCGACAAAAAGATCGTGAGGACGGAGATCGGGGTCCTGCTGCGGCTCTCGCACCCCAACATCGTGAGTAGGAGCCTGGTGACACAGCTGCCGCCTCCCTTGGGCTCGGGGGCAGGGTTTGCTCTTAGCTCAGCGCTGAGGGAAGGGCTGGAATTTCCTCGTCCTCATCCCATCCGGGTGCAGGATGAAGGCACCACCCCATGGAAACCTCCCTGCACCCCCTGTCCCCTCCCCTGCACCCCCCTGTCCCCTTCCTGCACCCCCATATCCACTTCCTGCACCCCATATCTCCTCCCCTGAACCCCTTGTCCCCTTCCTGCACCCCATATCCACTTCCTGCACCCCATATCTCCTCCCTGAACCCCCTGTCCCCTTCCTGCACCCCATATCCACTTCCTGCACCCCATATCTCCTCCCTGAACCCCCTGTCCCCTCCCTGCACCCCTGACAGCCCCCAGGTGATTCCCCACTCACTCCCACACGAAATTCCTGTTCCTTGCAGCTCCTTTGAGCCCCCAGCTCTGATATCCAAGGCCAAGGAGCCCTCCCACCCTGTCCTCCCCCTCCTCATGCCCTGGCTCGAGATTTCCACCAGGCAAGCAATTTCCACCGAGGAGATCAAATGCATCCCAGGGAAAATTCATCTGTAATGAATCCTGCCAGGGGAGATAAAAGGAGAGGCCGGGGCCGCGGGGGCTGGGGCCGTGTCCTGCTCCATTGCCTTGCTCAGCATTCCAGGGATAACGGGAGCGATTCACAATGCCCAGAGTGGATCTAATCCAGCCCCCCTGGAATGCCAGGGGCAATCCCAACCTCCCAAAAAAAGGCTCATTCCCACCTGCGTGGTTCCACTGGGAAATCGCAAAAAGGATCTTGGAGAACACATGAGTTAAGGAAAGGACACAAAGAAAACCACCTGCGAGCTGCTGTGGGGCTGAGGGTTGGGACAGGCGCTGCTCCTGTTGGGATTTGGATCAGGACATCACTGGGACATTGTTGGGACATTATCGGGACACCACTGGGACATTGTAGGGACACCACTGGGACATTATCGGGACATCACTGGGACATTGTCCTGCCACTGCAGCTGCAGCATCCCTCAAACTCTGGGCACAGCCACTCCCAGCCCATCCTCGGAGCCTTACTCTCTGGAGAAACCCCAAAACCTTCGTGCAAAGAGATGAAACCAAGAGAGATCCCAAACATCCCAAAAGCAGAGATGAAGAGGTCAAAGCACTTGGGAACAAGTTCTGCGGGCCTTTTTTGGGATGTTTCAGCGTTTTGGGGCAATTTGGTGCTTCAGCCTCTTCCATGGAGATATTCCCCCATCCCAGGACATCGGGGAAAACAGCCAGCATGGGAATCACGCCCTCAGAGCAGCCCAGGTGACTCCAGCCGCGGATGGGGAGAGGCTCCTCTCTGATGTGTTATCAGGAGCAGCACAGAAAATCCAATTTCCGCTCTCCTCTCTCCTCGGAAGATCCAGCCCATTTGAATATTTAAATCCCCGAGGTTTCCAAGGGGTTGTGCTCATCCCAAGTTCAAGTGCTGTTTGAAGAGGAGCTGCTCTGCTCCATTATTGCCGCTATCGTGCGGCACCGACCTCGGCAGCGGCTGATAATAGGATTGTAAACTTTTGAAGTTAATAGGAAAATTATAGTGCTCCGTGTATTATTATAATGCAATAAGCTGCCACATAGTGTCTCTCACCCCGCGGGGGATCAGGGCTTGTCACCCAGCCTGGCAAGGGAATGATTAAAGCCCCATGAAATTCGTGGTGTCACAAAAGTCTTAAGAAGCGTGAAATTCTTGGGTTTCCATCTAAAAAAAAAAAAAAAAGAGTTGGGGAGGGACAGGAAAATTGCATTTGGATGTTGCTTTAAGAGAGAATTGTTAATTCCAGATGGGCTGTGGAGGCACAAAGGGCTCGTGTGGGAGCAGAGTCACAAAAACTCGGGAGGACAACACGGGATTGGTGCTTCTTGTGCTGCAGAACAGTCCAAGGGACATTTCCAGAGCCTCGGTCCCAGAGTGACCTGGCAGGGTGTGCCCGGCTCTCCCTCATCTATCCAGGGGTGCAGGGCCAGGATCCATCCCTGGGATGGACAGAGGCTCTGAGGAGCCACGAAATTAAAATTCTCTCAGGGAGCTCCTCCTGTGAGAAAGCTCGGAGATGTGAGCAGGGTCAGGGCTCTGCACCACCCCAGATCCATCTCTGATCCCTGTTAAGTGAGCGGGGCTGCTGCCAGCAGTTAAAAAATCCAAGTGGAAGGAAATCAAGAGTGGGGAAAAACCAAATGGAGGAGGGAAATGTTTGCCCTGAAATAATCCTTTACCCACAGCCTCCTCCTGGCACAGCCAGGACACATTCCCACATCCCATATCCTATATCCCATATCCCATATCCATATCCCACATCCCATATCCTATAGCCAAATCCCACAACTCACATCCCATAACCCATTTCCCGCATCCCAAATCCCATATCCCACATTCCCACATCCCAAATTCCAAATCTCAAATCCCATATCGCACATTCCATATCTCACATCCCACATCTCACATCTCACATTCCCACATCCCACATCCATATCCCACATCCCATACCCATATCCAACACTCCACTTCACATATCCATATCCCACATTCATATTCCACATCCCATATCCTATATCCCATACCCCATATCAGATACCTCATATCCAACACCCCACATCTCACTTCCCATATCCATATCCCACATCCCACATCCATATCCCATATCCCATACCCCATATCCAACACCCCACATCCCACTTCCCATATCCATATCCCACATCCCACATCCCACATCCCACATCCATATCCCACACCCCACATCCCACATCTCACATTCCCACACCCCGAAACCCCACATCCCACACCCCACACTGACATCCCACATCCCAAAATCCCACACCTCACACCCCAAATCCTCTTTGTCCCTTTCCAGATCAAACTGAAGGAGATTTTTGAGACGCCCTCGGAGATCGTGCTGGTGTTGGAGCTGGTGACGGGGGGAGAACTCTTCGACAGGTACAGACCCACCTGGGGGATGGATCCCAGCGGGATGGGGGGCAGGAGGAGCAGGAGGAGGAGGATGGAGGGGCTGAAGGCTCTGTGTGCCCCCAGGATCGTGGAGAGGGGGTTCTACAGCGAGCGGGACGCGGCGCACGTGGTCAAACAGATCCTGGAGGCGGTTTCGGTAACGGGACCCTGGGCTGGGGGCCTGGGGTGGTTTGGGGTGGCACTGGGGGGCTGAAGCTGCTCTGATTCTAAATATCCCTGGGGGGAGGGGCTTGGAACTGCCTCCAACCCAAATATCCCTGGGGAGTGGGGCCTGGAGCTGCACTGACCCCAAATATCCCAGGGGAGAGGCACCCAGAGCTTTCCCATCCCAAATATCCCCAGGAAGGGGCACTCAGATCTGTCCCCATCCCAAACCTCAGCTATCCCCTCGCCCTTGGCCTTCCGAGGGCACTGCTGGCAGCAGCTGGATCTGCTCTTAGGGGGGATGAAGAGGAGGAGGAAGGTCAGGCCTGCTCTGCATCCCAGAGTTTCCATGGCAACAGGAGGGTTTTAAAAACGGGAACTCGAAATGGAAACGCATCCCTCACAGCCGTGGCTGTTCCCGAGCCGGTCCCGAGTTTGTGACCAGTCCCAAATTCTGCCCGAGGCCACTCCCTCCCTTTTCCCACCCCATTTTCCCCTTTTTTCAGTATTTGCACGAGAATGGAGTCGTGCACCGGGACCTGAAGCCGGAGAATCTGCTCTACGCTGACCTGTCCCCCGATGCACCCCTGAAAATCGGTGAGTTGGGGTTCCTGGGGGGGTCTGGTGGCACCAGAGGGGTCCCACTGTCCCTTCCTGGTGGCAATGCCACTCCCCTGTGTCCCTGCAAGGTGACTTCGGGCTGTCCAAGATCCTGGATGAGCAGGACACGATGAAAACCGTGTGTGGGACCCCGGGGTACTGCGGTGAGAGGGGCGGGGTGGGAGGAGATTGAGGGGAGAGGGAGATTGGGGAGGGGGGGGACACTGTGGGGAGAGGGAAACTGGGGACAGGAGGGACATTGTGGGGAGAGGGAAACTGGGGACAGGAGGGACATTGTAGGGAGAAGGAAATTGGGAATAGGAGGGAGGGAGGGATTTTGTGGGGAGAGGGAAATTTGGAATGGGAGAGAAATTGGGGACAGGAGGGATATGTGGAGAGGGAAATTGGGAATGGGAGGGAGGGATGTTGTGGGGAGAGGTAAAGTGGGGACAGGAGGGACATTGTGGGGACAGAAAAACTGGGGGAGAGGGAAACTGGGGACGGGAGGGACATCGTGGGGAGAGGGAAATTAGGAGTGGAAGGGAGGGAGGGATGTTGTGGGGGAAGGGAAATGGGAATGGGAGGGACTTTGTGGGGAGAGGGAAATTCGGGGAGAGAAAAATTTGGAACAGAAGAGAGAGAGGGACATTCGGTAAAGTGGGGACAGGAGGGACATTGTGGGGAGAAGAAAACTGGGGCAGAGGAAAACTGGGGACAGGAAGGACATGGTGGGGAGAGGGAAATTTGAGACAGGAGGGACATTGTAGGGAGAGGGAAATTGGGAATGGGCAGGAGGGAGGGGCATTGTGGGGAGAGGTAAAATGGGAACAGGAGGGAGGGAGGGAGGGGTGCTGTGGGGAGAGGAAATTTTTCTCTTTCTCCACAATTATCCCTTTTCTCCATGTTTTCCCCACTTTGTCCACTTTTCTCCCCATTTCTCCCCATCTCTACATTTCTCCCCATTTCTCCCTTTTCTTTACATTTCTCCCCATTTCTCCTTTTTCTCCCTTTTCTCCCCATTTCTCTTTTCCCCCCATTTCTCCCTTTCCCCCACACCTGCCTGTTCCCATCGGGATTTCCCCCCTTGGGTCCATTTGACCCCAATTTCAATTCCAGCCCCGAAATCCTGCATGGGTGTCCCTATGGCCCCGAGGTGGACATGTGGAGCGTGGGGGTCATCACCTATATCCTGTGAGTGCCACACACAGCCAGGGGACACTCCCGGGGTTTGTCACCTCGGTGGAAGTGCCAGATGTGACAGGGTTGGTGGCAGTGCCAGGGTTGTCCTGCTGTGGGTTTGTCCCCTCAGTGGCAGTGCCAGGGGGTGGCAGTGTTTGTCCCTTGGTGGGTTTGTCCCCTCGATGGCAGTGCCAGGGGATGGCAAGGTTGGTGGCCGTGCCAGGGGGTGGCAGTGTTTGTCCCATGGTGGGTTTGTCCCGTGGTGGCAGTGCCAGGTGGTGACAGGTGTGTCCTACTGTGGGTTTGTCCCCTCGGTGGCAGTGCCAGGTGGTGACAGGTGTGTCCTACTGTGGGTTTGTCCCATGGTGGCAGTGCCAGGTGGTGACAGAGTTTGTTCCACCATGGGTTTGTCCCCTCGGTGGCAGTGCCAGGTGGTGACAGAGTTTGTTCCACCATGGGTTTGTCCCCTCGGTGGCAGTGCCAGGGGGGTGGCAGGGTTTATCCCACTGGGTGTTTGTCCCCTTGGTGGCAGTGCCAGGGGGTGACAGGTGTGTCCCACTGTGGTGTTTGTCCCCTCGGTGGCAGTGCCAGGGGAGTGACAGGTGTGTCCTACTGTGGGTTTGTCCCCTTGGTGGCAGTGGGTTTGCCACCTGGGTGGCAGTGCGAGGGGGTGACAGGATTTGTCCCATGGTGGGTTTGTCCCCTTGAGGGTAGTGCCAGGGGGTAACAGGGTCAGTGGCAGTGACAGGGGTAGTCACGATTGGTGGCACTGCCAGGGTTTGTCCCCTCAGTGGCAGTGTCAGAGGGTGACAGGGTATGAACCTTGGTGGGTTTGTCCCCTCGATGGCAGTGCCAGGGGGTGGCAGGGTTTTCCTGTCATGGGTTTGCTGCCTCTGTGGCAGTGCCAGGGTCGGTGGCACTGCCAAGGGGTGGCAGGTGTGTCTCACCATGGGTTCGTCCCCTCTGTGGCAGTGCCAGGGGGTGGCAGGGTTTGTCCTGCTGTGGCTTTGTCCCTTTGGTGGCAGTGCCAGGGTTTCTCCCACCATGGGTTTGTCCCTCGGTGGCCGTGCCAGGTGGTGCCAGGTGTGTCCCACACTGTCCCTGTCCCTGTCCTGTCCCTGTCCCGTCCCTGTCCTGTCCCTGTCCCTGTCCCTGTCCCTGTCCCTGTCCCTGTCCCTGTCCTGTCCCTGTCCCTGTCCCTGTCCCTGTCCCTGTCCCTGTCCCTGTCCCTGTCCTGTCCTGTCCCTGTCCTGTCCCCTCAGGCTCTGTGGTTTCGAGCCCTTCTTTGACCCGCGGGGAGATCAGTTCATGTACGGCCGCATCCTCACCTGCGACTACGAGTTCGTGTCCCCCTGGTGGGATGAGGTGTCCCCGAACGCCAAGGACCTGGTGAGCCAGCAGTGCTGGGGCTTGGGAAAAAAGAAATTTAATCCAATTTTATTTTATTTTATTTTATTTTATTTTATTTTATTTTATTTTATTTTATTTTATTTTATTTTATTTTATTTTATTTTATTTTATTTTATTTTATTTTTTATTTTAATTTATTTTGGTTTGTTTTTTTATTTCATTTTATTTTGGTTTTTTTTAAATTTAGTTTAATTTTGTGTTAATTAGTTTTCTTTTTTTTTTTTTTTCTTTTTCTTTTTCTTTTCTTTTTCTTTTTCTTTTCTTTTTCTTTTTCTTTTCTTTTTCTTTTTCTTTTTCTTTTTTTAAAATTTATTTTAATTTATTATTACTTTATTTTACTTTACTCATTTCATTTCATTTAGTTTCATTTCATTTCCTTTTTTATTTTATTTTAATTTATTTTACCCTTTCCTTTCCTTTCCTTTCCTTTCCTTTCCTTTCCTTTCCTTTCCTTTCCTTTCCTTTCCTTTCCTTTCCTTTCCTTTCCTTTCCTTTCCTTTCCTTTCCTTTCCTTTCCTTTCCTTTCCTTTCCTTTCCTTTCCTTTCCTTTCCTTTCCTTTCCTTTCCTTTCCTTTCCTTTCCTTTCCTTTCCTTTCCTTTCCTTTCCTTTCCTTTCCTTTCCTTTCCTTTCCTTTCCTTTCCTATGGTTTTAATTTCTTTTATGATTTAATCTCCCCCTTTATTTATTTATTTATTGATTTATAACACTTCAGTTGCTTATTTAGTGATTTAATTTTTATCCATTTATTTATTTATTTCATTCTATTTTCATCACTACTAATTTATTTATGTTTTTATGTTTCTCTATTTATTGCATTTGTTTATTTATTTTTATTTATTAACCACATATTTCCATTTTTTATTTCATGCGTTTCATGTTTTCACTTTCATGCATTAACTACATATATTTATTTAATTTATTTCTTTCTCACATATTCCTGTTAATTATTTAATTTTTCATGTGAATTTATTATTTATGTATTACTATGTACTCTTGATACCTTTAATTTATTTTATTTATTCCTTATTTTCACGATTGAATTTATGATTCATTATACTATGTATTATACATTTTTTTATAATTCTTTCTTATGTTACCATGAGCTACTTGATTTTACGCTTGATTTTGCTTCTTCCACTATTTATGCCTTATTTTCATGATTGATCTTACAATGAATTTTACTTGTTTATTTATTCCTTATTTTATGTTTATTATATTTATATATAATATATTTATTATATTTAATTTTATATTATAGTTCTCATATTATTTATTATAGTCATTCCTTATTTTCACCATTGAATTTATGATTTATTATGCTACATATTATATATTTATTTTAATTCTTTCTTCTTTTGCCATGATCTACTTGATCTTACAGTTAATTTTACTTCTTTATTTATTTTTTATTTTATATTTATTATATTTATTATATTTATTATATTTATTAAATTTGTATCTTATTATACTTATAATAATATATAATTAACAGATTACAATATATAATATATACTATATACTATATAATATATAGTATATAATATATAATACTTAATAGATAATATATAATATATAGTATATAGTATATAGTATATAATATATAGTATATAATATATAATATATAATATTTAATATGTAATATGTAATATATGACATAATACATTATATATTATATATTATATATTATCTATTAAGTATTATATATTATATATTAAGTATTATATATTTTATAATAATATATTATTAGACATATTTTATAATAATATATATTCTATTATTATACATAGCATATTATAGGAAATATATAATATATATTTTTATATCATATATTTATTTAATATTATTATATATAATATGTATATAATATATAATATATATTTTAATAGTGCACATTTTGCTGTATAATATACTATATATAATATAATATATTATGCAATTTATATTATATTATATTATATTATATTATATTATATTATATTATATTATATTATATTATATTATATTATATTATATTATATTATATTATATTATATTATATTATATTATATTATATTATATTATATTATATTATATTATATTATATTATATTATATTATATTATATTATGTCGTATAGTGTCATATAATATCATATTTTTGAATATTTATAGATAATACATATAATTTTATTATATTTAAAATGATATTATTTATTATATTTATTATATTAATTATATTCACTGCATATTTTCACTTTTTAATTTATGCTTTCCTACACTACATATTCGATGTTTATCACAATTCTCTCCCGCGCGGCCGGGCTCTGTTCGGCAATGACCAAAGGGGGGTTTTGGTGCCCAGGTGAGGAGGCTGCTGGCCCTGGAGCCCCGGCAGAGGCTGACGGTGCAGCAGGCGCTGCAGCACCCCTGGGTCACCGGCAAGGGCGCCAAACTGGCCCACATGGACAGCACCCAGCGCAAACTGCAGGAGTTCAACGCCAGGAGGAAGCTGAAGGTCAGGGGGCACCTGGGACATACCTGGGACACAGCTGGGACACCTGGAGACACAGCTGGGACACACCTGGGACAGATGTGACACCTGGGATACACCTGGGACACCTGGGACACCTGGGACATGTGGGACACATCTGTCACTTTTGAGGACACACCTGGGGACACACCTGGAGACACCTGAGGACACAGCTGTGACACCTGGGGACATGCCTGGGGACACATCTCTCACACCTGGGGATACACCTGGGACACCTGGGGGGACACATGGAACACACATGGGGACACAGCTGACACACCTGGGGACACACCTGGGACATTGGGGACACCCCTGAGGACACCTGGGGACACCTGGGGATACACCTGGGAACACACCTGACACACCTGGGGACACCTGGGGACACAGCTGTCACACCTGGGGACACGTCTGTCCTACTGTGACACCTGGGACACACTTGTCATACCTAGGACACACCTGGGGACACCTGGGACACACCTGTCACATCTGGGGACATACATGTCACCTTTGTGTCACCTTTGGGGACACACCTGTCACCTGTGTCACACCTGTCACGCTTGGAGACACACCTGGGCACAGATGACAGCACAGGGGGACAGTGAGGGAGCAGCTGCCATGGGGAATTGTGCCCAACACCCCCCTGGCATCACAAGGAGGAGTTTGGAGCTGTGCTGGGGGGTTGGGATGGATTTGGGATGGATTTGGGATGGTTTTTGGGATGGATTTGGGGATGGTTTTTGGGATGGATTTGGGGATGGATTTGGGGATGGAGCTGAGGAATACTTTTGGGATGATTTGTGGGATGATTTTTGGGGATGGATTTGGGATTTTAGATGGATTTGGGATGATTTTTGGGATGGATTTGGGATGGATTTGGGGATGGATTTTGGGATGATTTTTGGGATGGATTTGGGATGATCTTTGGGATGGATTTGGGGATGGATTTGAGATGGATTTGGGGATGAATTTGAGATGGATTTGGGGATGGATTTGGGATGATCTTTGGGATGAATTTGGGGATGGGTTTGAGATGGATTTGGGGATGGATTTGAGATGGATTTGGGATGGATTTGGGATGATCTTTGGGATGAATTTGGGGATGGATTTGAGATGGATTTGGGATGATTTTTGGGATTGATTTTGGGGTGGATTTTGGGGTGGATTTTAGAGGATGTTTTCTCCCCAGAGAGTGCTGGGCCCTGAATTCCCTCAGTGAACAGACCGGAGGCTGCCCCAGCTCCAGGAGGGTTCGGGGTTGGATTATTGGGGTGTCCAGGATTTCGGCTGGGTGATCCCCTCCGAGCATTCCATCATCTCACAACAATTCCCTTATTCTCTGTGCCAGGCTGCCATGAAGGCCGTGGTGGCCTCCAGCCGCTTGGGCAACCACGGCCACCACGACTGCTCCCGCAGCGGCCGCGGCCAGCGGGGACCCCGGGGGCTGGCCCAGCCCGGGGGCACCAGGAGCCCCAAGGCTGGCACGGAGCTCAGCGTGTGCCAGAGCGACAGCCCAGCTGTGTGCCAGACTGACCACCCAGCTGTGTGCCAGAGTGACCACCACAGTGTGTGCCAGAGTGACCACCCAGCTGTGTGCCAGAGTGACCACCACAATGTGTCCCCAGTGGCCCCAGTGTTCCAGAGTGACCACTCCAACGTGACCCCAGTGGCCCCAGGGTTCAAGAGTGACCACTCCACCACGCTCCAGAGTGACCACTCCAACGTGACCCCAGTGGCCCCAGGGTTCAAGAGTGACCACCCTGCTGTGGCCCCGGTCGCCAAGCTCCAGAGTGACCACCCCACGGTGTTCCAGAGTGGCCACTCCAACGTGTCCTCAGTGGCCCTGGTGTTCCAGAGTGACCACCCCACCATGTTCCAGAGTGACCACTCTGCTGTGTTCCAAAGTGACCGCTTCAACGTGTCCCCAGTGCTCAAGGGTGACCAGTCCACCATGGCCCCAGTGGCCCCAGTGGCCATATTCCAGAGTGAGCACCCCACGGTGGCCCCAGTGGCCGTGCCAGGCTCTGGCTGTGACAGTTAACGGGCCCAGGGCAGTGCCAGCACCGAGAGCCCCAAGGCCTGGCCGGGCTCTGGAACATCCTCGTGTCTGTCGTGTCACCCCTGCTCGCTGTCCTGTCACCTGAGGGGTCGGGGTGGTGACTTTGCCTTCCCACCCCGCTGCAATTTGGGAAAAGACCCAAAAACTGAGGAGCAAACAGCAGAACTAAGGAGGATTTCTCCCAGCTTTCCCTGCAAAGGCAGGGAGTTGTCTTTGAGGGGTTCCTGCAAATAATCCTGAAGGTTTTTATTTTTTTATTTGATTTTTATTTTGCTGCTGTAGCTGTGACATCCCCAGCACTGTGGGGTTGCTGCTGTGTTAGGAGCAGTTTTAGGAGCCTTTGACCCCAAATGTTTGATCCTCCCAGAGAACAGCCCCTATTAGTGCTTTCCTTATCATTCCCAGGCAGCAGCCCAGCCCTGTCGTGTTCTTTTGGGTGTGTTCCCCACCCTCACCCTGCTGGTGGTGTGAGGTGGCCACTGGCCTGGGAATGCTGGCCCAGCCTCCCCTTGGTATTCCAGATCAGGATTGACACAATTTTAGCACAAGAATTTACATAATTCTTCAATACTGTGAGATTTTGCCACTTAACTGCTGTTCCCTGATGGAGGAAAATGAGTTTATACCTTTTTAATTTTTATTTTTTCACAAAATCAGCAGACAAATTACTTGAAAAGTTGGTTGTTTTTTTTTTTTTTTTAAGGCAGGAAACAGGATAAACATTTTCAGATTTTAATACAGAGCAAGTAATTGGACAGGAAAAGCCATATTCCATGTGGGTGTTATGGAGAGCTGGTGGAATCCTGCCAAGTTTGAGTCCTAAGGCAGTGACCATGACCTGCACACCCACGTTTTGGGCTTAAAATGGTGTTTTCAGGGTAAAAAATCCCACCTAGAGGAGAATAAATACATACAGGAGGTTCATTCCCCAGGATGGGGGCACAAAATTGAGCAGCTGGGATGAGAAGGGCAAAAAAAAATCCCCAAAATTGAATTTTTTGCCAAAGGTGAGGCAGCAGTGATGGACCTGAGGGTGGCAGAGCAGGGTCAGGAGGTTGAGATCAGAGCAGGGGGAAGAAAAAAGGATTTTGGGTTTATTTCCACAAATCAAAACAGCTCCGAGTCAGGATCCACTCAGAGCTCAGTGGAGTTTGGAGAGGAAAAACAGCAGATAAATGGGGTTCAGGAGGGGTTTTAATTGGGAAAAATATCATTGATTGAGCAATCTGCACTTTTTTAAACCTCAGTTTCTCTTCAGTGAGGTGTCCCAGGGGAAAACAAAGCTGCTGATCCCGTGGGACTCTGCACACAGGAAATTCTCCCTTTCTCTTTGCATTTTTTGCAGGAGGGGCAGTTTTTCCCTCTCGTTTTTCTAACCCTGAGGGCTGAGCCTTGCAGGGTGCTCAGCTCCAGAGTCCATCCCGCCCTCCCAACTCCGTGTGGTGTCTCTGAACTCCACCCAAGTTTTAAAGACTTTTTTCTACCCTTTGACACAAAATGCTGATGAAAGCCCCTCGCAGGACCAGGCTGGGCACCCCCAGAGCCTGAGGAGCAGGGAAAAGGCTCGGTAGGCGTTGAAGGATTCCCAATCCTGCAGGAAAACGGGAATTACACTTGCCAAATCAATTACACAAAGTATCTCCTGCAGCGGGAGCGAGGAGGGGCCTGCGAGCAGAACCAGGAGTTTATCTCTTATTATTATTATTCCACAGCTATCTGTGTTTGGAGATAGGAAAAATGCACTACTGGGAGCCCGGGGAGGTGCGTGTGGGTCTGTTGCTGTTTGCAGAGTGTGTTTGAGTGACTGCTTCGGTGTGATGGTGACAGTTCTGACAGCCAGGTGTTTATAACCAAGTAGAGACATTGAATAAAGTATCAAATCTCAGAATTTTCATGGTTTTCCTTGGAATGCTGGGGCTGAAAATTGGCGTGGAATGGGTTGGGTTGGAAGGGAGTTTAAGGGTCATCTTGTCCCACCTCCTGCCATCCCCAGGGACACCTTCCAGTGTGTCCCATGTCCCAGCCTGGCACTTTCAGGGATGGGCCAGCCACGGCTGCTCTGGGAATCTCATCCAAGGATTTTGGATTAGATCCACCTTGGATTGACCCTGCAGGGAGTGGGTGGAGCCGCCCGGCCCATAGAAAGTGTCCCCACCCACGGCACAGGTGGCACTTTAACCTCCGGCCAGCCCAAACCAGAAAATGACGTCACACACCATGACAATGACGTCACTCACCCCGTTGCCGTGCCGCACACCCACCCGCCCTCGCAGAGTGGGCGTGGCTTCCGCTTCATCGCTCAATAGAAAAAGAGGTGGGCGTGGCTAAATGAGCAGCGCGCGCTCTGACTGGCTGAGCCGCGTGTTTTGGCCGCGGCGGGGAGGGCGGGGCACCAAGATACGCTCGCTGATTGGTCTGGAGGGCGCTGCCCGGCGGCGCGCGCGGCGCATGCGCAGACCCTCGTGTGGAGGGCGGCGGCGCGCGTGGGGGGCGGCGTTGTCGGGAGCGCGCACGGTAACGGTGCCCCCCCCACCACCCCCCAATTAAACGGGGATCTGGGGTGGGGGGAAATGAGGGTTTGGGGTCATTATCGGCACCAGGGTTGTGTTTGGGAGTCCCGCCCGTCCTCTGACCGGGCGAAGCGAGGGGCCCGTCCCTCCCCTCACCAGGGAAGGTTTTGGGGGGGCGTCCCCTGTGAGGGGAGCGTTTTGAGGGGTCCCGTTCCTCCTCTCACCGGGGCGCTTGGGAGGTTCCATCCGTCACGGGTTTGGGGGTCCCGTTGTGCATGGAGGGGGCTCTGCCGGCGGGTCCCGTCCCGTCCCTGCCCCGTTCCTCACCGAGTGCGGGATTGAGGGGTTCGTCTCCTCACCAGGTGCGGGATTTTGGGGGTCCCTCCCCTCACCGAGTGCGGGATTTTGGGGGTCGCTCCCCTCACCCACTGAGGGATTTTGGGAGTTGCTCCTCTCACCAGGTGCAGGATTTTGGGGATCGCTCCCCTCACAGATTGCGGGCTTCACTCCCCTCAGCCATTGCGGATTTGGGGGTCGCTCCCCTCACCCAGTGCGGGATTCAGGGGTTCGCTCCCGTCACGGATTTCGGGGGTTGCTTCTCTCACGGATTCAGGGGTTCGCTCGCCTCAACGAGTGCGGGATTTTGGGGGTCGCTGCCCTCAGCACTGCGGGATTCAGGGGTTCGCTCCCCTCACGGATTTCGGGGGTCGCTTCCCTCACCCAGTGCGGGTTTTGGGGAGGGTCCCATCCCGTCCCTCCCCTCACGTGGGGTTTTTGGGGGCCGGGCGGGTCCAGCAGCGGCACCGCCGTTCCGGGCGCCACTAACGGCCCCTGTCCCTCCTTTCCCTCCTTCCCTCCCTCCTCCGCCGCAGGGCCTGGATCCCGGAGCCCCGGCTAGCCCAGCACCTGGATCTTGTAAGTACAAGAACATTTTCACTTTACTATGCCTTTTTTTTTTTTTTTTAAACAGCTCTTAAGGAACCCCTGAGGCTGCTCTGCTCAGGTTTCTGTTGCAAATCGTGTATAAAAATTGGGATTAAATTACGTGTCAAGAGTCTATCCAGTTATTTTTAGGGTGTAGTTCCCTATTTTCAGGGTTTGGTCGCCGGAAGCTGTGGATTGAGCAGGCCCATGGCTGCATTGTGTAATTCCTGATAGTGTTTTCCTCACTCAACACACACAGTGAGAGCCATTTGTGCTCCTGGAATTATGGATTTTGTTTATCCTGGGGTTGTTTGGTTGGAAGGACCTAAAAGCCCATCCAGTCCCATCCCTTCCACTATCCCAGGTTGCTCCAAACCTCATCCAACCTGGCCTTGGATACTTCCAGGGATGGGGCAGCCACAGCTCCTACAGAAAAAGGGAATTTACAATTTTAGAGAATGCTGCAGGGTGATATCAGTGCAGTGATCTCGAAGGTAAAACAGTAATAACTGTTAGATCCTGTATTTCCTTCAAAAAAACAAAGACCGCAATGGGCAAGGTGGGTGACTCCTTTATTCCCTTTTTTCCCCTCAGAACACCTTGGAATTGCCCTTCACCACGTGAAGCTCAGCCATGACGGACCAAGAGTTTGTTCTCTGCAAGTGGAAGAGACGTTTGTGGCCAGCCAAGGTAAGGAGGAATGAGGAAATGTTTGTGGAGGTTGCTTGGAAAGGGCTGAAACGGAGCAGGAAGGAAGGGAGAGGTCCCAGCAAACGTGTCTGAGCTTGTCTGAGCTGTGGAGATGCCAGCAGAAAAATGGAGAGGGCCTGGAATGATTGGATGGGGGGCATTGAGAGAGCAGGGTTGGGTGAGATATTGGGAAAAAATTCCTCACTGTGAGGGTGACGAGACCATGGAATAGATTTCCAGAGAAGCTGAGGCTGCCCCATCCCAGGCTGGATGAGGCTTGGAGCAGCCTGGGACAGTGGAAGGTGTCCTGGCCATGTGAGATGAAATGGGATTTAAAATCCCTTCCCACCCAATCCATCCTTGGATTTTATTATTCCACGATCCCAAGGCTCTATCAAGCTGCTTTTATATAAACATGTTGCTGTTGGTCAGGATTTTAAATGAGGATTTTTTTTTTTCTTTCCCTTTTAACCAGGTTCTGTGCAAACCTGGAGTTGCTGGGAGCAGTCCTGTTGCCACCACCAAAAGGATGGGATTTAAAGCTGAAATCCTTGGCTTGGAGAAGCAGTTGAGTGTCCTTGTTCCTGTCACGTGTTTGCATTCTTAGAGGTTAAAAAATAAGGGAAGGAAATTAATCCTTTTATCTGAAGGTGCCTGTGAGATGGGATCCTGGATTTGCAGGTATAGGTGTTTAAGCCTAAAAAGGACAGGATAGGGGAGGGAATGCTTGATTTTTTTTTTTTTTTTTTTTTTTTTTTTTTTTTTTGCTGTCTGAGAGCAATTTTGTGGTGCTGGGAGTATTTTGGGTGCTGGTTCCAGTCACCTTTTTTTGTGTTCCAGGGTCAACGTGAGCTCTGCAAACGCTGTTCCCCTGACTGAGGAGCGGATCAAGGACATCGCCTCCACCCTGGGTGAGGAGGGAGGGGCCCAAATGGACTACTTTATGTCTTTTTGGGGTGAAAAATGCTCACAGAAAGCCCCAAACGTGCTGCTTTGTTTCTTTTCTAGGTGAAAATTACCCACAGAAACCTGGGGGGATAAAACTTGTGTATTTCACTCTTTTTCTATTTTCCTTTTCCACAAAGTTGGAAAGTAGGTTAAAAATGGTCATTTTCCTCTTGCCTGAAGTGGTTTCTTGGAGGAATGGTGAAGAAATGTGAGTTTCCCTCAAAATGAGGCACTTCCAGCTTGGTCTTTGTGTGTGTCCATCCTTTGCCTTGGGAATCATGGATGATTTAAATAGTAAATTTATTTTCTTAAAAGAAACCCTACAAGAAACTTCTATTATTTCTTTAATAATACATTTTGTTTACGATAGAATAATGATGATAATTTCATTTATTGATTTTTTTTTTTTCCTCATCAGAGCAAAAGAAAAGCATGAGTGAGGCCGTGGAGGAGCTGCAATATCGCTGTTCCCTTAAAATTGCTCTGGATATTCTCCATCAGACTGAGTCAGGCAGTGAAATGCCACCTGCAGAAGGACTAAACCCCGAATTTTCCCGGGAGAAATCTTCCCCACCCACCCCCTCCTACGGCTTCTTGTTGCGCTCTCGCTCTAAAAAATCAGAGCCTGAGGCTGCCAAGAGGAAAGGGAAACCCCAAAAGAACTGTGGGGTGAAGGATGATCCCAAAACATGGAGCCAAGGAGGTTCTGTGGCTGCAGAGGGGACTGGAAAAGCACCTGGGAGTGGCACAAGCCCTGCCAGATGCGGTGCCAGGAACTCGTGTGTGCCACCAGCCCCTGAGAGTCACAACTGTGAAAATCCAGAACCAAAATCCTCACCCAGACATAGGAAAATCCAGCCCAAAGCAGAGAATGGAGTCTCCTGTCAACCAAAGGCTGGGAGAAGTCAGCAAGGAAGGAAAAGAGGATGCAGGGTGATTCCCCCCAGGATGAAGCACAAGTGGCTCCTGAAGAGGGAGTCTCCACCTGTCCTCTCAAAATCTGGCACTGTGGAACCTTCCAGAAAGGCAGGAACTCAGCCTGGGGGAAGATCCCTGGATCCCTCCTGTGAAACTGCCTCGGATGAGTTGGAGAAAAGCATCAGCAGTGAGAGTGAGAACCTGGCAAAGCAGCTGGATGGGAGGAGAGAGGCAGAGGGTGGAAAACACGTAGATGGGGCCTCAGGCACAGAGAGAAAATGCAGGAACCACCCTGGATCCTCACCTGGGCCCTCTGGTGCCTCCCCTCAGCCTCAGGAGGAGGAAAAGCAGGATCCCTCACACCTGGCTGGGAAAAAAGGCCCCTGACTCCGAGGAAGATGAAGGTGGGCAAATCCCTTGGGGCAGGGAAACCTTCATCCCAAGTGGGTGCTGAGCACTGTTACTCACCTGGGAGTGGTGCTTTGCTTTGGGGCAGTGGCTCTGGAATTGCTGGTTTGGTTCCTTTTGGTTCCTATTCCTGGGAAGCAGAAGTGCTGATCTCTTCAGTGCTGGGTGATGTTTGAGTTGTCTGGAATTGTTTGGGGTTTTCCTTGAAAAGCTGGTGATTTGTTTGTTGTTTGGGGTTTTTTTTGGTTGTTTTTTTTTTAAGCTCAGTCTTGTTTTCCTTTGATGCTCTCTGATAAATTGAGATTAAATATTTTTAAATGAGCAGGTGCAGGGTCCTGAATCCAGCCCTATCCCTGTCCTACTTTTACCACATGATCAGGGAGTTAGGATTCCCTAATTAGGAATGTGGAGGTGTGTCAGGTCCCCTCTGGGGTCGCACTCAGGTGTGTCAGTTCCCCTTTGGGGTCATACTCGGGTGTGTCTCACCTGCTCTGAAGCTGATCCTGACCTAACCCCTGGGTTTTTCCTGGTGCTGTTGGCAGGGCTGGACCCCTCTGGGATGTGTTCCAGGAGAGTTTCCTCAGAGAGCCTCCCCCCACTCTCCCCTCTGGCAGATGAAGAGGAGGAACATTTCCCACGTTTTCTCTCCCATCGAGGTGAGACACCAGCAGTGAGATACCCTCTCTGAGTGTGCCTGCAATCCATGGGCATTCCAGGAGGGAATCCAGCCGTGTCCAGGCTTGGGATAAAATGCATTTCCTGGATCCATTTTCATTTCATTTTGCTGCAGAATGGAAGGAAAATCCCTGAAACTGAGCAAGGGCCTGGGATTGAAGTTGCTGGCTTTCAGTCCAGAGCTCCCTGTGCTGCATTTTGGGGTCACAGTAAAAACACTGAAGAGAAACTCCTGGAGTTTCTCTTCAAGAGTTTTAAAGAATATATATATATAGTAGTTAGCTGACAATATGGGGATAAAGAGTAAAATATCCTAAAATAACTTTATAGTACTTGTATCCCCAATTGCCTGTTCTGTTTGTGTTAAATATTAAATTCTGCAACTTTAAAAATAATTCCAAAGATAAAGGGGGAAAAAAAGAAGTGCAAAGTTTGTTATCAAAGACTGCACTTGCTCCCTCACATCTCTCACACAAAATTAATATTTCTACCCAATTTAACCAAAACCACAACATCTTTTGTTGTTAAGAGAAGTTTATCTTGGAGGAGAAGAAAGGGCAGCATCTATCTTGTTTTATTGTTTTTACATTTAAAATTTCCTTTCATTTTCATGCCAGAACCCAAATTCTTCGAGGAGGGGATGTTGGTGTGGTGCAAGCTGCGGCGGTATCCCTACTGGCCAGCCGTGGTAAGAGCAGCTCCTGCCTCCTCACCCTGCAGATAAGGAGCAATTCACCCTTCTGGAGTGACTTTTGCCCTTCCTGAGAGTGTTATGCACCTTCTAGTAGAAGCATTTCAGGATTGATAGAAGTACATTTGTGCCAAAGCTTCTCAAAGTGTGATAAATTCACACCTGTTGCTGCAGAGAACAGGATTATCCCAGGTCTTTTGTCATGGAGCAGGACTTTGTTCCCAATTTGCAAAAGAAAGGGGAGGCTCTTTGTGCACTAAAAATGCTCCCTTGGGGGAATTGGTTGCTACTTCCACTTGAATTTTCTTATTTGTGTAATAAAAGAAAGTTGCACCAATAGGAGAGATTTAGGTGTGGGTTGTGGTGGGTGATATCCACAGAAAAAGATCCCTGCTTTTTCAGGATCAGGATTTTTGAGGCTTTATCCTCTCTCCAGGTGAAAGCAGTGAAGAGGAAACACCGGAGGGCCTGTGTGCTCTTCATAGATGGCACCACAAACGAGAAGAAAAAAGGGTAAATGTGGATTTTCATCCCATGCTGAATTGCCAGTCTGTTACTCCATGCCCTGTGCCCATTTCCTGGTGCAGGGTGAGGACAGTCTGGGACGGAGGGGCTGGGCCAGTTGAGGCTTTGGTGCTTTGTCATGCTGCAGGTTGAGGCAGCTCCTTGTCCTGAGGAATCGAAAACAAAACAAACCAAAAAAAAAAAAAACATCCCTGCAATGTAGCCAGTGTTTTCCTTGTGCTTTAAGTTTTCTCTAAACCAGGTATTTCTCATTTGTTAGAAGGTTCCATACTTTTAACTTGCTCTGGAAGCAAAAACCATTAAAATTTGTGCTCCTTAATTCCTTGGGAAATGGGGTTTTCAGGGAGAAGCAGAACTGCAGTAAATAAACAGGGAAATGGGGCAGTTAAATGCACCTCTGACTGTGTTTCTTCAAAAGTTTCTCAGTGTCTCTGAAGAGCCTGAAGCACTTTGACTGTAAGGAGAAGCAGGAGCTAATTGTGAGTATCCCAGAGATGTGGAATTGCAGGGGTTGGGCAAATACAGTGGGGAATGCAGGATATAAATGGCCGGGGGGGGGTGGAATGTGGGGTTTGACCCCCTCAAAGTCTCTCTCATCCCTGTGACAGTTCTTGCAGGAGCTGTTTTATTGGGAGGAAAAAATTGTCATGGACCATTTGTGTCCGCTGCTTGGTGTCCTGAGCTGAAACTCTTGGAGAGCTGCTGGATTTGGGACAGAAAATCCTCCTTATTTTGCAGGAACGAGCCAAGGAGAATTATTGCAGGGAAATCGAGTGGTGCCTCCAGCTGATCCTGGACTATCGGATCCGAGTGGGTGAGGAATCCACGGAATCACCAAATCCCGGAGTGGTTTGGGTGGGAAGGACCTTAAACCTCATCCAATCCCCCCTGCCCTGGGCAGGGACTCCTCCCACCGCTCCAGGGTGCTCCAAGCCCGTCCAACCTGGCCTTGGGCACTCCCAAGCTTCTCTGGGATCCACCACAGAAGCACATCCCTTCCTGAAGAGTTTGGGTTCTGGCATGAAAAAGAAGGGAAATTTTCTTTAAAAACAGTAAAACAAGATATGCTTCCCCTCTCTTCTCCTCCTCCAAGAGAAACTTCTCTTCACAACAAAAGATGTTGTGGTTTTGGTTTAAATTGGGTAGAAATATTAATTTTGTGTGAGAGATGTGGGGGAATAAGTGCAGTCTTTGATAATAAACTTTGCACTTCTTTTTTTTTTTTCCCTTATTTTTGGAATTGGTTTTAAAGTTGCAGAATTTATTATTTAACACAAATAGAGCAGACAATTGGGGATACAAGTATTATAAAGTTATTTTAGGATATTTTGCTCTTTATCCTTGTATTCTTAGTTTACATATATATACATATATATATCTATACATTTATACATACTGAGATCCACCAGGAAAAGGGAACCCCAAGCTTTGATTCCTGAGTGGAACTGATCACTGCCCCTGTTTTGGGTTTTTAGGTTGTCATTCTTTCACTGGGTCCTTCCTGGAGTATTTTGCTGCTGATATCAGTAAGTGGATCCATCCCTTTGGGAATTTTTCTCTTGGCTGGGTCAATGTAGCTCCAACATTCACGTACAAGTGACTTTGGCACCACACCCAGAGAGGGGCTGCTGGTAAATTTACAACTTGTTGCAATTAAGGGTTTAATAAATTAATTAAATCCTGGTAGTTCAAGACAATCAGGTCATGGAATCAGAGAATAGTTGGAGCTGTGAGTGGTTCCTTATGTTGCAGAGTCCATGTCAACTCCCTAATATTTTTATTTTTTCTTTAAGGCAAATAAATATTTTGGTGGTGGTTTTTTTAACCTCTTTAGTAGGAAAGGAAGAAAAACTCCTCTCAGCAATAAAATTCCTTATTTTCTATTGATGTGGCTATGACAACTATATAAAGTATATTTACATCTAAATATCAATTCTCGTGGTTTCTCTTTCAGGTTACCCAGTGAGGAAAGAGGGGTACCAAAGTGTGGTGCAGATGGCATTCCCAAACACAGAGGAGGAAGGGGCTGGAGAGTCTTCCTCAGACACCTCCCCCCAAAAACCCCCCAGGAAGCTGCTCCCTGACAGGACCAGAGCTGCCAGGGACAGGGAGAACAAAAAACTCGTGGAATTCATAGTGAAGAGGAAAGGGGCTGAAGAACATCTGCTGGGGATCCTGAAAAGTGGGAAACAATCCCGCTGGCTGAAGAAATTCCTCAATTCTGGTCGCTACATGACCTGTGTGGAGACTTACCTGGAGGATGAGGAGCAGCTGGACCTGGTGGTGGGGTACCTGAAGGAGGTGTACAGGGAGATGGACACCAAGAACCTGCACCAGATCCTGGGGGATGGCATCAGATTCATCTCAGATGTGCTTTTACCTGAGGTGAGGCAGCAGGAAACAGGGGGGAGATGAGCTGTGGGGTGGTAAATGACGCTAATTCCCATTATTCATTCCTTTGCTGTGATGTGGGGAGAGTTTCCAGAACTGAGCCAGGCAGGAATATTCACCCCTGCCTACAGCCTGAGTCACTCAAATGCTGATTTTTAAGCACAGAAAGGAGAAGCTTCAGGTAGTTTGTTGTTTTTAAAAGCAGACTGATAGTTTTCTGATGTATTTTAACGACTTCTGAAATGCTTCAAAGCTTTGTTTTGGGGTTTTTATTTTAGTTTGGCAACTTCTCAGGGTTTCCTCAGTGCTTTGTGCGTGTGGAGGTGGAGGGTGGTGTGCTGGCTGTTTTTACACTTGTTGTGGATACCTTGTGTTCTTCCCAGGAATTTTCCCAGGAGAACTTTAACTCGTGTAGAAACAAAATTACTGTGAAGAATATTTTAATCTGAGGATAGAAATATCCCCCAGGGGATGGTACTGAACAATTTCCTATTATTTATTTAAGAATTTCAGGCACTCAGTGGTTTCATCCAAGTTTTCCAAGTAACTGAGGAGCCCTCTTCTCAAAACGTGCTCAGCTGAGGCAGTTTCAAATCCCTGGCTGTGATTTAGCTTTGCTTATTGATTATTATTATTAATTATTCAATGCTTTTCTAGGCCATCATCTGTGCCATTGCTGCTGTGGATGACATAGATTATGAGAAGGCAGAGGAGAAGTACATTAAAGGACCACCTGTGAGCAAAAGGTAGATTTGTTTTCAGGATTTTTAAGGGTTTTTACTCTTTTATTGTTGGATACAAAAAAGGTTTGAGGTGAGGGCAGGAGAGCTCAGTGTCCTCCTGTGAGGGACAAAACATGGAAAATATTCCAGCTGAGCTACTCCAACACTGCAAATTTAATTTGTCCAGGTGATGTAATCTGGACAATAACATCCTGTTTTAAATTAAGAAGTTTTATATTTTTCTTTCCAGAGAGAGAGAGCTGTTTGATGAGCAAGTCCTGGGAAGCAGCAAAAAGCTGAAGACAGAGGTAGAGCCTGCAGAGAGCTGAGGAGTGGCCAGGGCTGCCCGGGGCCAGGTGTAAATAACCAGTGGTGATTTCTATAAAATGTGGCATTCTTTGTAAAGTCTATGTGTACGTTCCTAAATATTCTGCTCTCAGCCCTTGCTGCTTCCTGTGGCCTCACCATGTTCAGGATCCTCATCCATCAGTGCCCTCCTGGGGGCTGCCAGAGCCCCCCAGAGCTTCTGCTGCTCCAGTGATTTCCACAAGGATTCTTCCAGCCAAACACTCAGCCTGGGAAGGGTTCTTGTCCTGCTCTGTGGTTTCTGCTGATAAAACCAGGGGGTTCCAGGGGTTCCCCTCTCATGGATCTCCAAGGATGGGAAATCAGATTGGTGCCCAAAGCTGTGACCTGGATCATGAAGATTTGTGGTTTTTGTTTTGTTATGACAAGTAAAGCTTTATGGGGAAGGAATCCAGCTTTGCTTCAACAACAACATTCCCTTTTCCTCTAGCAGTGAACCAGTGGATTGCTGATTTATTGCCTTTTTGGGAGGCTTTTAATTGTCTTTTTCTTATCTAAATTCCCAGTTTAATCCTGCCCAACTCCCTGCCCACCATTGCTGGAGCTGTGGCACATGGAACAGTGTCACCAAGAACTAATTAATGATGAATAATGATAAATGATACATAAAACCCTCTGATTAGGGTTTCTCTGTGATAATGAAATGTGATCTCCTTGCTTGTCCAGTAAAACCCAAGATGATTTGAAATGAAGAAGTTGAAATGGGGATCCAGATGTCTATCCTGGCTATAGTAATTATCTTGAATATATTTTAATTACACCTTTAATTGGTCTGTGCTCTCGAATGAGTTTTACCATGGAATCTTTATTCTTGTTATCTCAAGTACCTCAATTATAGGGACAGGCCAGGAAGTGAAGATTTTTATTAAAACCTCTGAGGAGGGATAATGAGTTTTGTGGGATAGGATGAAAAATTAATGATGGAGTTAACTCAGAGCTGTAAGTGGCACTTTCCCTTTGGAGCTGGGAGGTTGGGAAGGGACTTCCTGCCCCTCCTCCCAGTGCTCTGGGATGATTTGGGGATGGGGATCAACTTCCCTCTCCTCTGCATTAACGCTGTGTTCCCTTCTCCATCAAAACTCAAGTGCTGTTAAGATCCTGCTCCACACTTGTGCACAGAAACACAGAACCACATCACCTCACCTTCACTGCAGCTGTGGGGTCCTGGAGGGGTTTGGGCTGGAGGGGACCCATCCATGGGCAGGGACATTTCCCACTCTCTGAGTGCTCCAATCCCTTCCAGGGATAATCCTGACCTTGTCCCACCCCCTCCCAGTCACTCGCTGGTACTGGGCACCAGGCTCAGCCTCACCGTGTACAAATAATGTGGATTTAATAAAGTGGGATGAAGTGAATCATCAAACTGTGCTGCTTTGGTCGAATTATTTTAATCTGTGGTGGATGGTGCTTGCACCTCAGTTTTACAGCAGGTGAAGGTTGTTTTATACAGCAGATAAAGCTGTGATATCCTGTCTTTGTCTCAGTTTTTTCATTATTCATCACTTGGACATGAACTCACTGGTTTTGGTTCTTGTGTTTTATTTAAAATGGGCTGGCACACACCACCTCTGCTTCTGAGTGACCAGTGTTAATTAATCCGCGTTCCCTCAGCTGCCTTCTCAATGCTCAGTGTAAGATCACCAAATCCGATTTATAATAATTCATAATTCATATGAAATATCTTTAATATTTATCATTAATCCAGTGTTACATCCCGTAGTCCACCCCTCCCTGCCTGTGCGTGTGTTTCCAGGATATTAAAACACTCACGTGCACAATTTGGGGGGGGGATAACGAATTCCGAAGCCTCGGGAGGCGTTTAGGGGTGAAAACAGCGCTTTTGCAACCAGGTCCCCGCAGGGAAAAGAAACTTCTGCCGAAACCCGGGATCGAACCAGGGACCTTTAGATCTTCAGTCTAACGCTCTCCCAACTGAGCTATTTCGGCTGCACGGCGGGACCTCGCCCCCCCCCTCACCCGTCATCGCCGCTGGGCCGCGCGGCCGGGGGAACACGGAGGGGACACGGGATGGGGTGTGGGACACGGGACACAGGACAGGCGGGACACGGGGCCACGGACACAGGACACGGAGCCGGGAGCGAAAGTGGACGGGCGGGACCCGCGGCAGGCGAGAAGTGGCACAGCGAGGTCTCTGTGGCGCAATCGGTTAGCGCGTTCGGCTGTTAACCGAAAGGTTGGTGGTTCGAGCCCACCCAGGGACGGCCGCTCACTATTTTCCTGCTCTGCCCCGGCATAGGCCCTTCCCGCGGGTCCTGCAGCGGCTCCGGGACAGCCCCGCCCGCCGGGGATGAGTGGGGATTGTTTTTGGGTCGCGGGGGCCGGCGGCTGCCTGCGGAACCCGTCCGTCGGGGCGCGTTTCCCGCCGGAGCGCTGAGGCGGTTCCGCGCCGGACCGTTTAGCGGGTGCACCGCGGCCAGAGGTTGCGTGAAGGGCTGAGCGGAGATGGCGGCGCTGGGCCGTGAGCGGGGCCGGGACGGGGACAGGGACAGGGACAGGGAGGGGTGTGGGGGCCGAAACAACCCCTCAGCCCTCCGCGGAGGGAGCCCTGAGGGGCCCGCAGCCGGGCTGAGCTCTCCCGTCCTCTCTTGCAGGTCTGCGGCTCCCCGCGCACGCTGTGCTGGGCTGGCGGTGAGCGCCGGGCTGGGGGCAGCGGGGCGCTGGGAGATGGGACGGGGGGACCCCAGAGTCCCAGAGATTTGGGGGTCGGTGCGGGCTTCCTCCCCACTGGGGTTTGTGCAGCAAACTCCCGGCGGGGCTCCGGTGGCTTTGTCACCCTGTGACCCTGTGCCGGCCCTTTCTGTCCCCAGGCCCGGCTCTGCGAGTCCCGTTGGCGCTCAGCTGCTCCATCAGACGCCGGCCGATCGCGCTGACAGGTGACAGCTGCTGCCCTGGGGACAGGGAACAGCTCCTTGTGTTGGCTGAGGTGACAGAGGCACCTCCTGCCAGGCATCTCCTGCTAAAATCCGGGGAGATCTGGCAGTTCTGGGCGTCCCCGGGAGAGGCAGCCAGGGGCTCTCTGTGCTTGGGGTGTGGCTCAGGGGCTCTGCCCGAGCACCAAACCCACAAATCCCACACCGAGGGTTGGGATTGTCACTCCTCGGGGAACCACAGCCCTTTGGAGGGCTAAAGGCTGATTCAGCAAGGAAATAACCAGACAGTGATGGCTCTGTGCTGTTCCTTTCAGCTCTGTCCAGGTGCAGAAGAGCTCTGCTGTTGTGCAGAGGAAATCCTACGTGCCCAGCAGCCGTGGCGAATACGTCATTGCCAAGCTGGATGACTTGGTCAACTGGGCACGGAGGGTGAGTCCTGAGGCACCAGCTCCCCTGGGACAGATCACAGGCACCTCCTGCTCAGGATAAAAATAGTTTCAGAGCTCCCATGGCCGAGTTCTGTGCCCAGAGGGTGGCACTGGGGTCCAGTGACAGAGCAGGAGAGGCTGAGGGTGTGTGTGGGGTCTGGAGCTGCCCTTTGGTCACCAGCAAAAGGCACTTGCTGGTCTTGTCCCTGCCCTGAGCAGCTGCTGTGCCTATGGGGAAGGGTGACACAAGTGACAGTGCCCTGGGTCTGCTGTGCTCTGCCTTAGCTGGGCTGGTCCTTCTCTGGCCACCAGTGTCCCCATGGGGCCCTGAGCTGTCCCTTCTCTGGCCACTCCTGCCCATGTGGAGCTCAGAGCTGTCCCTTCTTGGGCCACCACTGTCCCTGAGGAGGGGCTCTGAGCTATCCCTTCTTCATTCTCTGGTGTCCCTGTGAGGCTCTGAGCTGTCCCTTCTCCAGAGCTCTGAGCTGTCCCTTCTTCAATCACTGGTGTCACTGTAGGGCTCTGAACTGCCCCTTCTTGGGCCACCACTGTCCCAGTGGGGCTCTGAGCTGTCCCTTCTTCAATCACCAGTATGCCTGAGGGGCTCTGAAGTGTCCCCTCTTCCTTTTCTGGTGTCCCTGTGGGGCTCTGAGCTCTCCCTGCCCATGGGCTCTGAGCTCTCCTTTCTCTGCTGTCCCTGAGCTGGGACACCACTGTCCCTTTGGGGCTCTGAGCTGTCCCTTCTTGGGCCACCACTGTCCCTGAGGAGTTCTGGGCTGTCCCTTCTTCAATCTCTGGTGCCTCTGTGGGGCTCTGAGCTATACCTTCTTAGTGTTCCTGTGGAGTCCTGAGCTGTCCCTTCCCCTGGGCTCTGGTCTGTCCCTTTTTCAATCACTGGGGTCACTGTAGGGCTCTGAACTGCCCCTTCTTGGGCCAGCACTGTCCCTGTGGGGCTCTGAGTTGTCCCTTCTCTGCTGTCCCTGAGCTGGACACCACTGTCCCTTTGGGGCTCAGAGCTGTCCCTTCCCCTGGGCTCTGAGCTGTCCCCTCTCTGCTGTCCCTGTGTGTCTCTGGTGGCTTTAGCAGTGTCAGGGGAGCACTCTGGACACATTCAGGCTGCACACAGAGCTCTCTCCCCCTGGCTTCCATCCCCCCAGAGCCATGGGTTTTGCTCCCCATCCCTTGACCTCTCCCTTTCTGTGTGTCCCCCACGCTGTCCCTGAGCTGCTGCCTGTCCCCCCAGAGCTCCCTGTGGCCCATGACCTTCGGGCTGGCCTGCTGTGCTGTGGAGATGATGCACATGGCAGCCCCTCGCTATGACATGGATCGTTTCGGGGTCGTGTTCCGGGCCAGCCCCCGCCAGGCCGATGTCATGATTGTGGCAGGGACCCTCACCAACAAAATGGCCCCAGCTCTGCGCAAGGTACCAGGGACCTTGGGGACCTTTGGGGACATCAGTGACCTCGGGGACGGCTGAGAATCACCCCAAATTCCCCTGTTCTGCAGGTCTATGACCAGATGCCAGAGCCTCGCTACGTGGTGTCCATGGGGAGGTGAGTGCTGGGATGTCCCCGGTACCATGGGGGGAGTTCTTGGCTTGTTTGTGTTTCCAGATTCTTCAAGGGGCTTTGTAGAGCAGAGCAGAAATTCCTTCTGGGGACTGTGGGTGTGAATCCCCCCAGGGGCAGATTCAGGGGGTTTGCAGCTGCCAGACTGGTGTATATCCAGAATGGTTTTGGCTTTCAAAATGCTTCTGCTGTGCTGGAATCTGCTCCATGGGGGACTCAGCTGGAATCTCTTTCATGGGGGATTCGTTTGGAATCTGCTCTATGAAGGGATTCATTTGGAATCTGCTCCATGGGGGATTCAATTGGAATCTGCTCTGTGAAGGGATTTAGTTGGAATCTGCTCCATGGGGGACTCAGTTGGACTCCATGGTCTCAGAGCTCTTTTCCAACCTGAATGATTCCATGGTTCTCACAACTTTCTTGTCCCCACACTGGGGCTGAGGGCGGCCGGTCCAGGCTGGAACAGGAGAAATTCTGGGAAAGCTCTGAGGCAGAATAGAAGGTTTTGTAGCAGAGAGGGAGGGCTGTGAAATCTGCTTTATGAGGGTGATAGGAACAGTGCAGTTGGGTTGGATTAATCTAAAAACATCCCAGGCAGGGCTCATGATGGAGCAGTGACACCTGTGAGCTCTCAGCTGGTGGCTCCGAGCCTGGCAGTGCCCACCTGCCCAGGGCCACCTTCTCTTGGCCTCCTGCTCACCTTCCTGGGCTCACCCTGTCCCTGTCCTGCAGCTGTGCCAATGGTGGGGGCTACTACCACTACTCCTACTCCGTGGTGAGGGGCTGTGACCGCATCGTGCCCGTGGACATTTATGTGCCAGGTACAAGGGGCAGCTCCACTGGGAGCAGGGCAGGGAGAGGGGATTCTCTGCATTCAGGGGAGGTTTGACAGGTTGTCCTGTTTCAGTGGTGGGGAAGCTGCAGCAGCTCCAGGGATTGTGGGGTGGGGAGGGTTGTGGTGGTGGTGAATCTGCTAGTGGAGGTTGGATACACTTTGAAATCAAAGAATTGCTCTGTTTGCCAAAGATCTTCTTGATAAACACCATAATTTAGTTTCTTTACACTCCTGCCTGTGCCAGCCACAAAGCCAGAGGGGACTCAGCTTTGGGATAAGTCCTGGGTTGGCACCTCTGCTGCTCTGTCTGTGCAGGTACCAGCCCTGTGACCTTCCTCCCCTCCTCCCTTCTTTCCTTTTTCTCCCTCTCAGGTTGCCCACCCACAGCTGAGGCTTTGCTGTACGGGATCCTGCAGCTGCAGAGGAAAATCAAACGGGAGAGGAGGTTGCAGATCTGGTATAGGAAATAACTTATTTATGTCCCACTCAGTGCCCTGGGCACTGCTCACATTCATTCACGCACAAATCCAGCTCCTCACGCGCCTTCCAATAAAACTCTACCTACTCCAGGGGCTTTTCTGTCTTTAATAAAACCCCTCTGATCTGAGGGGTTGAAAATCCAGGCTAAAAAGTATTAATTTGATTACACTGCTGAGTTGGTTTCTGAGTAGTCTGACAGGTGAGGTGATGTCATATCATGACATAAAGGCTTTGCTAGGATGTTTTTTTTAGCTTTGTTGGGAAGTTTTGAGATCAACACATGTTCAGGTGATCCCTGAGCCCTCCCTGAGCTCATCCCTTACTCACCACCTGCTCCTTGTTGGTAATTCCTACACAGGATCTAATAAATCCATAATATTTGTGTGCACAGGGGCCAGAAATTAATTCTGTTTCTGTAAGAAGTCAAATACTGATCCTTAAAATCAGAATGTGATTCATAAACCTGAATGTAGAGCTCCTAAGCAGGGCAGGGATAGAGCAGCCTGTCCTGGATGCAGCCCAGGAGCCTGGGATAAAGAATGGTTGTGCCTGAGGGACAAAAACACTTTGGAAAGAAAAATAAATCGCTGGGGAACAGCAGTTTGGGTATTTCATTCCTTTTAATGGACTTTATCCCTTCTGGGGAGAGAGGAAACATCACTCATTGAGCTGTGAGGGGGTGTTGGGGTCAGGATTTGCTGCCGTGGGCTTTGGCTGAAAATATTGGGAAATTTCCCTGGGGAGTTGCTTCAGGAGAAGTTGAAATGCCTCAGACTGCCCCATTTGTCCCACCTGGTTTGCATTACTTGACTCCTGTGAAAAGCCACCCTGTGATTTCTCAAAATTATCCAATTTTTAGGGGAAATAGCTGGTTCTGGAACCCAAGGCTCCAAACCACACTCTGAAATTGCAGCTTAATTGAGAATTCGAAGTCTTGAGGGAACAGAGCAGAGTGAGATCACAAAACGCCTCCAGGGCAGGGGGCTCCTGGGGCAGGGAGTTTCCTGTCCTTTTATCCCCTGGAGCCCATCCCAAACCTCCACCCATCTCTGCGGGAATCAGCTCCGATCTCTCAGGGGTTTTGAAGGAGATCAGAGCCTTGGGGCTGGGTCCCTCAGTGCTTGAGGATGGTGGGGGTGATCATCCTGGGGTGGGAGTAGTAGCGGCACTCGGGAGGCGGCTGCAGCTCCATCACGCTGGTGCTGATGTTCTCCCTCCTGAACCCCGCCTGCAGCAGCGGTCCCAGCTGGGTCTCCTGCAGGAGAGGAGGGGAGGGAGGAGCAGCCGTGAGAGGGGACACGGGGCGAGCCCCCGTTTAGCTCATCCCCAGCACCAAGGATGAGTTCCACAGTCATGGAGTGGCTCTGGCTCATCCCGGGCACAGCTTTGGGATGGGGAACAGCTCACCTCGAACATCTTCTCGATGTCGCTGTAGCTGCTTTTGAGCAGCTCCCCCCACGAGGTGAGGTTGCAGTAGGTGAGGACCCCTCCTGGCCGCAGCAGGCGGAAGGCGTGGCCCTGCCCCGGGAATTAATTCGGGAATTCGGGTGAGCTCCTCCCGCTCAGCCCCCGGCCCCAGCTCGTCTCCGAGCCCAGCTCCTCCCCGAGCTGTCACCTGGATGAAGTTGAACTGGTGCGTGTGCCAGGTGTCCTCTGACAGCGGGTAGGTGTCGTACAGGATCCCTGCCCGGGGACAGCGGGGCAGGCTTAGCTGGGAGAGACCCTGAGGGGCTCATATGGCCCCGAAAAATCGCCCTTCATGGCCTGGTGGTGGTGTGTTCCTACTGCAATTTGCCCCCATGTCTGTGACTCCTGGAAGGCAGCGATGTGATGGCCCCCAAGACAAGGATCTGCTCCCTAGGACAAGGATCTGCTCCCTAAGACAAGGGTCCACCCAAGGACAAGGATCCACCCCCAGGGCAAGTATCTGTTCCCCAGGCCAAGGATCTGCTCCCCAGGACAAGGATCCAACCCCAGGAAAAAGACCTCAGGGACACAGCTGTGCCCTGTCCCCAGCCCCATGGGACGATATCCACCTGCACCCTGGTCAAACTGCTCCCCCCTTTCCATGGCTTAGGGACGTCCTGAAATGCCCTGAGCCTTGCTGCACCCCCTCTTTGCAGTGGGGTCCCCACCCCAGCCCCTCCCCGTGCTGCTGTTGATGTCTCACCACTGAAGTGCCCATCTGGCAGCGTTGGCACCACGTCTTCCCACAGCCCCTTCAGGGGCACCACCTGCACGTGGGGGGCAGAGGGGTGAGCTGAGGGGGTCACAGGCACCCCCAGCCCTGGCACAGCCCTCGGTGCCCCTGACCTTGTGTGGCTGTGCCTTGGCCCAGTGCTGCAGGCGCCGGAAAACGCCCTCGTTGCACTCGATGATCCAGTGCTCCTCAATGTCCTGCTCCTGCATCTTGGAGGCAGCGATGGCCATCCCGAACCCCACCTCCAGCACACGGCCACCTGTACGTGGAACTCACAGCCCTGGGTTTTCTCTGCCTCAAAACCCCCACCCAGCCCTGAATTCTCACCCGTTCTTTCCCTAAATTGGGCTCTTTGGGTGTGGGGTGGGAGCATGTGGTGCTGCTGGCACTGAGAGGAGAAGTCGGGAGCAGCCTCATGTCCCTGTCACCTGCTGCCCTCCACAGCTGCCCCTGTGTCCCTGTCACCTGCTGTCACCCCACAGTGGCCCTTTGCCCCCACCAAACCCCCCCAGTTGATTCCCAGCTGGCAGGGAAACAGCCCCAAAATCAGCAGGTCCTGGGAGGGGAAACAACCGCAAAATCAGCAGGTCCTGGGAGGGGAAACAACCCCAAAAAAAGCAGCAGGGTCTGGGAAGGGAAACAACCCCAAAAGCAGCAGGGTCTGGCAGGGGAAGGAGCCCCAAAATCAGCAGGTCCAGAGAGGGGAAACAGCTCCAAAGGCAGCAGGGCCTGGATAGGAGGTGGCTGCATTCCCTCCCCATGTCCCCATCCCCTTTCAAGAATGTGTCACCTGACAAGCACACAAGTGCCACCATGGCCCTGCTGCCCCTGTCACTGCACAGGGGCCACATGCAGTGGGGGGCACACGCAGTGGGGTCTCCCAGCAGAGCATCTCCCCCCACACCACACCAGCTGCTTTTGGGGAAGCTGCACCCCCAGCACACCCCAGAGCCGTTATCCCCTTTACCCTTTGATGCAGCCACGGTGGCCAGCGAGTGCATGTAGGGCGTCTCCCAGCGCTCCATCACCGGCTTGCCCAGGATCTCCAGGTGGGCATCGGGCTCATCGTAGCCAGCCGTGGCTTCCCTCCAGGCTGCCCTGCAGTCCTCGCCCTCGGCGAAGATCGGCGCCGCAGCCGCTCCGGAGCTCATGGCTGCAGGAGGAAAGTCCAGCTGGAGACTGCCAGGGAGGGAAAGAAAGGGCTCCTGAGCTCTTGGCCGGCTTTAAATAGCCCTGCTGGAAAGTGCTGAGTGTGCACAGCCGGCTGGGGCCCCTCCAGGGATCGGGAGCTCTTATCGGGAATGGGAGCTCTTATCGGGAACGGGGCACCGAAGGACAGGCTGAGCGGTCACAGCTGGCCTGGGGGTCACTGGAGTGATTTTGGGGTGCAGAGGATGTCCCTGCTCCCAGTGGCACCGTGCTGGGCATGGCACGGCTGGGAAGGAGCAGCGCTGCTGAGTGGTGGAGGCGGGCTGGATCAGGGGGGGACATGGAGAAAAGGGTGTTCCCTGTGCTCGGTGCTGTGTCCCATGTGTCGCCATGATGTGCCACCCTCCAGTGTCACACTCCGGGCCGTGGGGATGGACACTGGGATCCCCTGGGCATGGACACTGGGATTCCCGGGGATGGACACTGGGGCCTCCAGGGATGGACACTGGGATCCCATGAGATGGACCCAGGGATGGACACTGGGATCCCATGGGATAGACACAGGGACGGACACTGAGATCCCATGGGGTGGACACTGGGATGGACACTGAGATCCCGTGGGGTGGACACTGGGATGGACACTGGGATCCCGTGGGGTGGACACTGGGACGGACACTGGGATCCCATGGGATGGACACCGGGATCCCATGGGGTGGACACTGGGAGGACACTGGGATCCCATGGGGTGGACACTGGGATGGACACCGGGATCCCATGGGGTGGACACTGGGATCCCGTGGGGTGGACACTGGGATCCCCGCTTTGGACACCGGGACCCCGCGGAGGCCCCGCCCCCCCGCGCGCGCGGACTGTCCTTCCCGCCGGCCCCCGCGCGCGCGCGGCTACGCCCCTCTCTGCCCCTCCCAGGGCGCGGCCCCGGAGACCCCGTAGCGAGGGGCGGGTGCGCGCGCAGCGGCGGCGCTGAGGGAGCGCGAGCGCGCGGCGGGGGGGGCCGGGCCGGGGGCGGCGGGGGGGGAACCGGGACTCGGGAACCGGGACACGGCCGGGAGCGCCCGCCCGCGGCCCCACGACCCGCCGCTGGCACCGCCGCCACCGGAGGGAAGAGCCGGGCGCGGCCCCGGAGGAGCCGCCGCCATGAACAGCGTGGGAGGCGCCGATGAGATCGGGTGAGGGGAAGGGGAGGGTGACGCGCTGGGACACGGTGCGGGGGGCGGGGGAGGTTCGGTCACCTTTTCCCGCAACCTCACGAGAGGGGCCCGCCGGCCAGAGGGGCTGAGCGGAGACCGGTGCCGGGGTGGAGGGGGCTGAGGGGGGGCCGGTCCCGGGCCGGGGGTGCTGAGTGCTGCGGGGGGGGCCGGTCCCGCCATGTTGGGGCCGTGAGGGCGCACACCCCCCCCTCCTTTCACGTGACCGGCGCGCGCGCGGGGCTGCGGCAGGTGCGCGCGCCCAAGGTCACCCGCCCGCCGCGCTTCCCGCGCCCGCCCGCACCGGATCCCCCCGCGTCCCGCCCCGTGTCCCCTCGTGTCCTCCTCTCTTGTCACCTCCCATGGGGACAATACGCCGGTGGAGGGAGGAGACTGTCCCGCTCTGCTGGTGCGGCCTCACCTTGAGTCCTGCGCGCAGTTTTAGGCGCCACAATATAAGAAAGATACTGAGGTGTTAGCGTCCAAAAGAGGGCAGCGGACATGGTGAAAGGTCTTGAGGGGATGCCTTAGGAGGAGCGGCTGGGGTTACTTGGTGGGTTCAGCCTAGAGAAGAGCAGACTGAGGGGAGACCTCATCGCAGTCTAAAACTTTCCTCGTGAGGGGAAGCAGAGGGGCATCTCCAATCTCTGCTCTCTGGGACCAGTGACAGAACCTGAGGGAAGGCTGGAGCTGTGTCCAGGGAGGTTTAGGGTGGCTATCAGGGAAGGTTTTTTTCCTCCTGAGGGTGCTGGGCCGCTGCTCAGGCTTCCCAGGGAATGGTCACGGCCCCAAGGCTGCCAGAGCTCTAGGGGTGATGGGACACCGCTCTCAGGCACAGGGTGGGATTGTTGGAGTGTCTGTGCAGGGCCAGGATCTGAACTTGGTGGTCCTTGAGGGTCTGTTCTGTGAATCTGTGACCCCTGCTGGGGATTTAGTTCTGCTGACTCCTCAGGGTCACCCCGAGGAGCTCAGGGTGGAGGAGTGAGAAGGTGGGGGGACAAATCCGGCACCAGGAGCCTCCCCTCGCCCTCCGTGCTGCCCTGCTGAGCTCCCTCCCCTCTGCTGTCCTCTGCTCAGGATGTGTTCCAGGCAGGAAAATCCCGGTTTTAACTGTTCTGGGGTTTTTGTGGCTTCAATCCGAAAACCTGACACAGGTCTGGTTCTTGTGATGTGCTTTTAGAGTCATAGCAAGGCTTGGGTTGGAAGGGACTTTAGAGATCATCCAGTTCTACTCAAGTGTTATTCTGCTTGAGAGCTGTACCCTGGTGACATTGAAATTACCAGGCTGCAGACTTGGACACAGTAGAACTTGAAGTAACAAAAAACCCAATTTAAAAATCTTTGACTGGTTCTTCCAGTGCAAGTTTTGGCACAGAATTTGCCCATCAGGACTGGTCACCCTGTTTAAAACTGGAAACACGAACCACTTGTCCCATGCTGTTTGCACTTTGCAGCTTTGTAAGCTGCTTATTTACTGCATGTTCTTAATTTGTAAATCCTAAAAGTACAGGAGGCAGGATAAGTGGTTTGAATAACACATTGGAATGGTTTGGGTTGGTTGGAAAGGACCTTAGAGATGATCCAATTCCAGCACACAGTGCAGGACGCCTGTTTAAATATGTGGGGTTTGTTCTGAAAGTGTTTTTATTTGCTCCTGGGCCTTAATCACGGTCTGGTGTCTTATGAGAGACCTGATCAGGTCTCACTTCTCAAACTGTATGTGCATGCCAAGCTCCAGGTTATTCCATGGAATATCATCAGTGCCCCTCATGAGCAGGCTTGGCTGTCCCAGAGTTTGTTCCCAGTCACAGGCTGTGACCCTGCAAGGCTGTAATCAGATTGGGAAGGATTGGGGGTTAATCAGAAAGGGAAATTTTCTTTATTCTCCTCATCCAAAAGCATTTAGGGAGAAAGGTGAGAGCGTAGAACAAACTCAGCCGCTCCAGCCCTCAGAAGGAAGGTCTGGTTTAAAGCTGTGGGGAGAGGCAAGTCTGAATGGGAAGTTATGAATTCAGCTGCTGTTCTAGGCAAAGATTTTCAGAGAAAATGCATAAGGAAGCTGTGTAAGCCTTGCAGGTGTATTGGCATGGGAATGGAGGGGCCTTGTGAGTGTTATTTATTGTAATTAATTAGTATTTGGGGCTGGTTTGGATGAAGAAAAGTGCTGATCTTGATCCTTCTGTCCTGCAGCTAACGGGGGCCTGTGCTGAGGTGTTGATCAGAGCTATTCATCAAACCACAGATTATTTACGTGGGCAAAGAGTTTGTACTTTTGTTGAGTTTTGGTGGCTTTAAAATACCTGTCCATGCTGTTTTACTGATTCTGAGTTGATTTGCTCCAGCAGCGGGTATGCTTTATGGCAACAAAGAATAAATTAGCAATGAAAATTCTTCCAGGAAGTAGTGAGGTAGAACACCTGGTTAAAACTTATTATACAGCTGCAGCTTCTGAGGAGTCATCATCCAACTTTCTGCTCCTGGAGTGATCCCTGTGGGGAATTGTGCTGCACCTGTCAGGATCTCCCTGCTCATGGTGGGCACACTCACCTGCCCAAAAACCAGGCTGGTGATTTGTGCTGTCACCTGGCTGTGCTGAGTGGCTTTGCATCCCGGTGGGGATGGGCTGTGGTGTCCTGCAGCCTGTGAATTTGGAGCTTTATGGAGGTTTGGGGTGGTGTCAGCAGGGGTGAAATAAAAACTTTGAGGAGCGAGAGGGGTCTGCAGCTTTTTCCTGAGGATCAGCAGCAAGCTCTGCGCTCTGGGAGGAAAGGGCAGGACCCAGGAATGACTGGAGCTGTGTCATGGCTTGGGATGGAGCTCAGGGACAGGTTCTTCCCCACGAGGATCCACTGCCCAGGCTCCCCAGGGAATGGGCACAGCCCTGAGGCTGCCAGAGCTCCAGGAGTGTTTGGACAGTGCTCCCAGGGATCACAGGGTGTCAGGGATTGTTGGGGTGTCTGTGCAGGGCTGGGAGTTGGACTCAGTGCTCATGGATCCCTTCCAGCTCTGGATATTCTATGAATTTTATACATTTCTATAAATTTAAGAGCTGCCAGCCCATGAACTGTTAGGACCAAAAGTTTTGTGGGGTGGAGCTTGGGTGAGACCTTGGGAAAGGGCTGGTGATGGAGCTGACTGTGGGGGCAGGAGCACTCACACAGCCTCACAGCTGTCCTGTACCATTCCACATCTGGATTTTTGTAAACGCTGGCCCTTCTCAATGTCTTCAAACCACAGAGGATCCCAAAGCACAGGATTCTTGGATTTTGGTTGTTCTGCAGTGTGTGTTTAAACCAGGGCTGTGGATTTCCATGCACCTGCTGAAGCTGGCCTTGAGCAGGCCACCTTTGCTGTTTCAGTCCATGTAGAGTGACTACAAATAATTTATGGTGGAACTGGAAGGTTTCAGTGACATCCCTACTTGCAGACAGCTTGGTGTTCTCCAGAACACAGCTGGTACTTTTACAAGGATGTGAAATAGATTAACCGTGTATACCAAGCTATCAAATTGAGTTAAACCCCAAAACAAACCATAAGCTCAAATGTTGTTGTTCAAGA
The DNA here is from genome assembly GCA_034336665.1 of Luscinia megarhynchos. Classification (NCBI taxonomy): domain Eukaryota; kingdom Metazoa; phylum Chordata; class Aves; order Passeriformes; family Muscicapidae; genus Luscinia; species Luscinia megarhynchos. Next base: position 2,682,067 of record CM067590.1, on the reverse strand, counting down.
AAACATCACTAACCACACATCAAAACTTTATTGTGAATATTGAAGTAGATGAGCTGGTTTTACTTTGGTATTAAGAAATTCGAGTAAACTATAAGGCACAGCAGAGGGGTTTGTGTCCTGTGTGTGGAGAGCTGAGGTGGTCAAGGGGCAGTTGTGGGACCACCTGGGCAAAGCCAGAACAGACCTGTAGCTGTGAACTGGCTGCTGTTGAGTAAGGCCCTGAGCCCGTGCCAGGAGCCAGAGGGAGCTGGGGGCACTTTTCCAATCCTTGAGGGAAAATTCATCAATCCTGTGCCTGCAGAAAACAGGCGTGCTCTGAGAGAGGGTGGGGCAGGGCAGCTCCTGCCTGTGCTGCTCTGGGGGAGCAGGGGAGGGTGACAGGTCCTGCCTATGCTGCTCTGGGGGAGCAGGGGAGGGTGACAGGTCCTGCCTGTGCTTCCCTCAGGGAAGGGATACTGGGTCCTGCCTGTGCTACCTTCAGGGAGAGGTGCTGGGTCCTGCCCCTGCTGCTCTCAGGAAGGGCTGACATGTCCTTTTGCACGAGAAGAAGGCAGCAGAGGCAGCCGCTGTCTGCTGTGACACTCAGGGCTGTCTTTGCCTGTGTGTCACCAGCTCAGTTGTTTGCTGGCTGCTCAAGGAGAGGCTTTGATCAGTGTTTAACAGTTGGTCTGTTTTTGTGAAAGACAAGCCTTGTGTCACGTCTCGCCTTGTAACTTAGAACAGAGTTTGCCTCAATGGAACAGGGTTCAGAGGTGCTGTGTAGTATTGAATTTTGTTACTTTGGCTGGTGCACGAGGGTCGTGCCATGATGTCCTATCACAGAGAAGTGAATCAAAGTGGAAAGGGATGGGCTGGTTTTGTCAGTGAGCTCCCTGCTCCACAGGAACTTCCAGTTGCAAGGCTTTCACTTCCCCTGGTACTCCCAGTGCACCTGCAGCTCTTACTGGGGGTGACTAGGCTATCCCTGCCGTTAGCTGCTCCTGAAAAGAGCAGGTGAGAGGAAGTTTAGTGGGTTTTTTTGTTACATGAGCAAAGCTGAATTTCTCCTAAGTGAGGATGCAGGAATTCCCACCATCCACTGTACTCGGGTAGGGATGAAGGTGGGTAGAAGACAAAGGAGAAAGTGTTTTTTTTCTTTGAGGTCTGATGGAGAACTAAAGGGCATCCCCCAAAAATAAACTATCCCAGTGCTTATCTGTGCAGACCCATTAACAACAAAGTTTTTCACAGAATCTCCTGAGCTGGAAGGGATCCCCAAGGGTCATCAAAGCTCTGCACAGACACCCCAACAATCCCATGTTGTCCAAATGCTCCTAGAGTTCTGGCAGCCTCAGGGCTGGGGCAATTCTCCAGTGCCTGGGCAGTCCCCAGCACCCTCTGAGGAAGGATCTTTCCTGATGCGCAGCCTGACCCTCCCCTGACACAGCTTCCTGTTCCCTGTGTCCTACCCTTGTTCCCAGAGAGCAGAGGTTGCTGCTGCTCCTCAGGAATAAGCTGCAGAAAGCTATGAGGGCTTTTTTAGGGTTGATTCTTGGTTCTGACAAGGACCAAGTGTTGAGATGGTTCTAATCAGCCTTTAATTACTGAGCAAATGAGTGCTGGAAGTTCTGTCACACCCAGGAGTTGATAAAGAGCTGCAGAGCTGGCAGCCAGGCATGGAGCTCCTCTAGCACCCGCCCAGGTGCTCAGGCATGCAGGGACATGAAAACCTGCAGATTTGGGTGCTCTTTGCAGAGGAAGAGTTGAATCAGTTTTCACAGCTTATTTTGGGGTTCAGCCATGACTTCCTCACCTGCTGGGCGCTATCTCGAAACTGGGTTGTACAATGGTTTCACAACTGCTGCTGGATTAGTGCTGCTCTGTTATTTAGTACCTGCTGCACAGGTTTGACTTCTGTCTTGGGCCTGAGCTTAGCAGTTGTACTTTTGCTTTCACCCCACAGGAAGGGGCTGGCAGCCAAGTGAGTGTTTTGTGATGAGGGAGGGAGGAGCAGAGAGCTGGGATGGAGGAAGCATTTGGTTTGGTTTAATCAGTGGCTTCGAGTGCAGTGCCAGGTTTGTAGGGCGTATTGGAGGTCCTGGTACCCCCAAACCTGTCCAGAAGAGCTGAGCTGTGCCTTCAGTAAGATGGAGCATCTGCTGTAGCCCCTAAACCTGCCCTGTGCTTTGTTTGCAGAAAGCTGTTCGTGGGTGGCCTGGACTGGAGCACGACACAAGGTGAGCAGCGTGTGCTGCAGGCACTGGGCCACGGTGAAAACCCAGCCAGGAGCTTTTCACAGGAATTGCTGTGATGAGGAGATGGGGCTGAGAGCTCCTCCTCTGCTAATTCATAAAACTTTCAGTACAGGCAGCTTAGATATATGATTATATTTTTTTTGTATATTAATACTTTTAGATTTATGTCGTTTGCTGAAGTTTTTGTGAGCTCAGCAGAGAATCCTTATTATAATCACTTTTCTACTATTTTCCATTTGTATGAGTGGAAATAAACTGTTGTCTGCTATTTGTTTACAGGAAGTAAGTTGTGATCATTTTCAAAAGATGAGTTTGAAGTTGTTTTCCATGTCTGCTGATCTGTTGTCTCACAATTACAAATTCAGTCTGGTGGTGTTAATACCTGCTTTTTTTTCTTTAACAGAAACCCTTCGTAGCTACTTCTCCCAGTATGGAGAAGTTGTAGACTGTGTAATAATGAAAGACAAAACAACAAATCAATCTCGAGGATTTGGATTTGTCAAATTTAAAGATCCCAACTGTGTGGGAACAGTGCTGGCCAGCAGACCTCATACGTTAGATGGCCGAAATGTAAGTTGCTTTTGTGTTGTTATTTTTTTTTCCTGATCAAAGATTTGGTTTAAATTTTGCCTCCTCATTTGCAGAGTGTCAGAGTCAACCTGGTTTTTGACTTAAATGATTTATTGTAAGGCAGCTCTAACTCTGTGGTTTATGCTGCTCTGAACTCTGAGGAGCTACATGTCAGCAGGGCTGGGTTCAGCTGCCATGAAATGTAACTTTTAGAGCAAAATTCTTCATGCTGAGGTCTGACCAAACTGGAACTTCTTCCAGATTGATCCAAAGCCATGCACACCTCGGGGGATGCAGCCGGAGCGGACACGGCCGAAGGAAGGATGGGTAAGGAAAGATCTCTGTGTCCTGCCTGTTGTCAGAGTTCTCTGGAATTCCTTTGGGGTATATCCATGTTTTAAAGGCAGGAGTCTGGATGCAGAACTCAAGTGTAAATTTAATTTCTAAAAAATGTCTTTAGTTTAGATTTCCATGGGCAGGCTCCGTGCAGAGTAGTGTCAGTTTGGGTGTGGTGCTTCCTAAGCTCTTAGTGATGCTTTTAGTGGAGTTCTTCAGGTTTCAGAGCAGTGTCTGGAAGGGCACTGATGCTGTTCCAGACCACTCCACACCCTGCATCTTCACCAGACTCCAGTGTAAAATGAGTCAGTGGCCTCAGAATACAGGCCCTGGGTTCCTGGTGCTCTGAAGAACGGGACACTGAACCTCTGAGCTCAGGACGTGCTTCCCTTTCATGCCTGGGAGACTTCAGGGCTGGAGCTCTCCCCTCAGCCTGCCAGAGCCCATTGTTCATGGTTCAGTGTAAAATGACAGGAGCAGCCACCCTTATTGTCCTTCTGACTGAATTTTCTCCTCTTTGATTTAGCAGAAAGGATCCAGGAGCGACAACAATAAATCCAATAAAATTTTTGTTGGTGGGATTCCTCATAACTGTGGCGAGACAGAGCTCAGGGAATACTTCAAGAAGTTCGGAGTGGTGAGTCCTGGGGGGAAGGTGCCTCCCCTCCCTGCTGCCTCCTCTCACATTTCCTCAAGCTGTCAAATTTGGGGATAATTTGGACAAATTGCTGGAGGGGCACCTGAAGCATTTTGTTAAAAACTGTAGTGAGCATTCATCATCTGGAAATGTCCCTTGGCAGAACCTGCTGCTCGTGTGGAATTTGCTTTGCTACTTCTGTTTCATGTTTAAATCTACCTGATGCATTTTTCTGTCCCTTCTTCCAAAAACTCCTGCCATTATTTTGGGAGCAGTAGCTGCTTTCAAACCATCTGGAATCTCAGTTCTGGTGTCCCTAGAACTTCCATTCTGAGACAAACTGCTCCTAATGCACCTTCTTTAATTTTTTGTAACCTTGGACTGAAATGACTGTATCTTCTGTATTATTTTTTTTATTTAGTTGTAGTTCCCATTTATCTCAGCTCTCATTGCCCATTTAATATGATAAACTACTGAATTAAATAACTCAACTGTGAATAATTTTGAGGAAGTTAAAGATTGCCTGAGTTAAATTCAGGACTGTGCTGGTAATAAATGAACTTAATTGGCATTAAGTGTACTTTTTGATACTTTTTTCAATAACATTTTTCCAACATTTCTTAGTGGCAGCAAAGTATTTATTGAGAAACAAATTAAGTTTATCAAGAATTAAATCAATGTTTAAAATTCCATTAAGATAATTTATTTCAAAACACAAAAAGCAACAGCTAACAACTGTTTCTTTAGCTTGAAAGGCTGCAGTAGACTAATAATAAAAACAGGGAGCACGTTCCACAGCTGTGGGATGTAGTTTCTAAAGGCTCTTCCTCACAGACTTGGCTTTCCAGCTGTGCCCTGGATGCTGGGGAGATACAGGGTATGTCCTGCAGGTGTAGAAGGCAACAGCCACGACTGTAAGTGCCCTTAAAAGTAAGTAGTAGCACTTTACTCATAGTATAGAAATCAGAAAACCTTCCTGGAGTTGTTACGAGTCCCTTTGGAGCAGTGCAGTCTCTCAAATTATTTTGTGGCCACAAGAGTGAAGAGTCCAAGGCAGGCACGGATTTTTAGCCCTGGTAATTGCTGGGTCATTAAGGCCAGGATGAAGAGGATCCAGATGGACCAGGGAGGGGCAAATCTGGCACTGATTGTCCCATGGCATAATCCCCAGCCCCAGCTGGGAGCATCCATCCAGCAGGATGTGCTCAAGTGAGTGCAGCAACTCAAACCCAAATGTTTTCTAGCTGTAAGTAAAGATAAAATTGTGTCCGATTTTAAACTCATTTTTACTCATGAGTAAAAATATCCTAAGATTGTCTCGAAGATGCAGTTCTACAAAATCACACCCATTTTATGTCCACTTTTCTGCATCTGAGAGATTTCAGAGCAGTTCCCTTCAGCTGTTTTAATGTTGACATAAACATTACACTTCAGGTTTTGTTTAAATTGTAGCTCACTGTGGTGCCCATTTGAGAAGAATAATCCTGAAGCCCTTGAACAGCTTGCAATTTGTTTTTTCTTTTTTAGGTTAAAATCACACTGATACTGCTCATCCAGAACTTAGAGGGGTTTTGTAAAGCTGTTTAAAGCATTGCTTTAACTGGTGCTCTGGGCCTCTCTGGTGCTCCAGTAATTCAATCAGAGAATCAAAGGTGCCTGCAGCTCAAGCTGCTTTTCATGGCAAAAGTGAAAATAGTTAAAAATGGGGAAAATCATGTTTTTAAAAGCTACACTGATGAGTTGTTGGAAAACAAACCCTTGGGGTGTGTAATAAGCCATAGAATGGGTACAAATCATGCAAAACCTCATTGTTAAATTAAAATGTTAAGTATGATGAGACAATAGGGATGAACTCAGGCTTTCTGAACTCCCAGAAAGAGCAGCACTCCCTGGTTTTGTGCTGTTGCTGGGATGGTGGCTGCACTTGGGTTGTGCTTTGTGGGTAGAGAGCAGGAACCAGCTGGTGGTAGCTGCTGCAGCCCTTCCCTGCCAGCACAGGGAGTAGAATTTCCCTTCTCTCTTCCAGGTCACTGAAGTTGTAATGATCTATGACGCAGAGAAACAGAGGCCCCGAGGTAAAGGCTGATCTAGTTTGTCCTTGAAATTTCTTCATACTCTCCTGTAGTCAGATGGCAAACTATTTCACACCATCAGAAAAGGTAGATTTTTTTTTTTCCCCTATGTTGCCTCAGGAAAAAGAATAATTCACTAGGCAAACATCACTTCAAGTCTAGACTCTTCATCTCCAGCTTCACTTGGGTTCTGTGCATTTCAACTCAGATGTTTCATACTCATTGATGGGTTGGGTTTTTTTTTTATAGTTGAATGAAATTTGATTCTCAAGCCACTCCTGTGGCTTAAGGTACTTTTGAGGGGGGGGAAAAATAAGCAGATTTTCCTCCTGTTCCACATGAAAGGTACGTTGGGTTTGCAAGTGCATGGGGGTGCTCCAGCCAGAGCACGAGACAGGACAGAATCCATCCATCACCTGCTTTTTGTTTTGGTTAAATGGCTTCACCTCAAATTAAAGAAAAAAATTCTTCTTAACACAAAATAATTCTGAAAAAAAAGTATATTTTTAATTGGGATATACAATCCCTGTATACCAGATTGCTTTTGAAGAGGGGAGGGGGGAAAAAACCCCAAAAACCTGAAAGATTCACTAGATATTGAATCAATCTGGGAACCTTTCGTCAAAATATGAAGCAAGTTCCATGTCACCCATGTCCCTTTGCATCCACCATCTGTTTGCCAAGGAAGAGGCAATATTTTGGCACATGAAGCTTAGCTGTACTCCCACCCTGTAGCATGTTGGACATGCTAGAGAATAGTTTGCCATCTGAACTTTTCATTTCTCTTCTGCCTCATTATTAAGAAATATATCCTTCACTTCATATTTATTAAGCTGTTAAGTCTTAGTTTTATTTTTAATTTAGACATACATCCTTAGTGACATATTTAAGTGTTTCATAGTAAAGTATGGTAATGTTAAGTAAGTTCTTTTTTTTTGTTTCTTTTCTCTCTGTGAATTGTTTGACTGTGATTAACGATATCTCTTTAGATTTCTTCTCTCTAGGTGATAATTTATCACAGAGGTACAGGCCAGTTCCACAGTCAGAGGAGGGACGGGCTTTGTCTTTTATTGGAGTGTAAACGAAGTTTCAATATATTTGTTTTTTTGTTTCTTGCTTTAGCTATCCTAATCTTCTTCCAGCAGATCCCTCTGATTTAAGCAGCACATAAATTCATCTGTTTCAATGCTCTAGAGCAGCTGGTTTTGGATAGAGGAGACAAAGGCACTGGCATCCTAATGTATTTGGGGCTAAAGTTCTGAAATATTGCAGTAATTATTGTATCATCTCTATCTTCGCAATATTTAATCCCAGCCTTGCAGCCTCTGTGCAGAAGGTACTTAAACATCATGCTTGGTCTGGATTAATCCTGCCTCAATTAATGGCTTCTCTGCTTCAAGCTCGACTAAAAACAAAAAACAGGCAAAGGAGGGCTTGGGGTACAAAGCACAAGTGCCAGGTGGGGGAAAGGTCTTGTCTCCCCGCACAGAAAACTTCCTCCACTAATTCAGCAGACTTCTTAAGCACTTCTTGAATCCTGTCTCTCTGCCTTTTGTTTCTGTGCTGTTCCAGGCTTTTTTTAGTCTGCTGACTAACAGTCATCTCCCAAAATGGCCTTGGCAGTCCCTGGGGGGTGCTAGGAAAAATTCCTTAAGTTTGTGTTGGGTACTCCTGGCAGTGTACCCCAGAACACATTTTCTCTTGCCTTCTCTCTGTGCCCTGTGTTCTCTTGCTGCTCTTTGCCCTTATCCTTTTAATGACTGTTGGTAAAATTTCAGAGGCCAATTCAGTGCCATCTCTCTTCACACCCCTCTGAATTTTGCCTTTTCCCATTCCCTTTTTCACCTTTCCATTGGTTTACTGGTAGGAGGAGGGAAAATGATCCCTGTTCCTAATCCCTGTAGCATCCATTGACCTCCAGCTCCTCAGGAGGCAACAAATTCTCAGCTGATGTCCTTGAGGAGCTGGCTGGGGTCAGGTATCCACGTGATCTTTGCTTCCTCCCAGTCCTGCCTGCTCCAGCCAGCTCTGCCTCATCCAAACTTTGCACAGCCCCAAGCACAGCAGCCATGTCACATCTCTGAAGGAGCAGAGTGGCTTTGGTGCAGTCTCAGCTTCTCCTGGTTCCTGTTCTTGGCCAAGCCAGCAGCTGGGAAGAGGTTTCCATGTTCTTGCTGTGTCTGTTCTCCTCCCCCCTTGGCTGCAGACCAGCCCTGTCACTCTGGGCTGGTCCTGTTGGATTCCTTCTGGATGCAGTTAATTTCTCCAGCCTTAACAGAGTCCTGTCCTTCAGAAACTGAAGCTCCAGCTGGTGGCTTTCATCCCTTCTTCTCAGAACTTCACCTTGGACTTTTGCTGTGTCACTCTGATTTCTTTACTCTTCCTTATCTTGTCTAACCCATTTAAATCCTCTTTTTAAAATTTATTTATTACTTTCCTCAGTGACCTCTTGCTCTCCCTGTTCCACCTCTCCAACCCCATCCCACAATCTGTTCCCCTCCTTTAGATTTGGAATCCAATTTGACACCAACCTTCACATCCAGATGGAATCCATTGTTTTTCTTCCCCATCTCTTTTTAGACAAAGGCTGGAATACTAAATGTGATTTAAATACAGACACTTTTCCTTTGGCTCCAGCACTGTGATTTCTGGTTAACTCAGACAAATATATTGTGATGAAATGCTGCTTTCAGCTTCGAGGCTGCTTTCATCACAGCTCCACAAAACTTCGTTTATACTGCCAGTCTCTTGTGTGTGGGAAATGCCAAGTTTTTTCCTTTTTATTTTCAGTTTATTTTAGTGATGTCTTTTGCTCTTGTTGCTGACAGCAGAATTTGACCTGCTGGAATCTATTTTGGCCTGTATCTTTGTGTATTTTTATATATATATATATATATAAACTTTCTCTACACTAGGCCTCTTTGGGCTTACCCAACACAGTTGGATAAGCGTGGAGAGACATTCCTGTGCTAGATCCTGTATTCTGTAACGCTTTAGAGCAAGATTTGGCTGCTGTCAGCACTAGCTGCAAAGCAAAACGCAAACCAAGGGGGAAATCTTGGGTTTCAGAAAAGCAGAACCGCATCCATGTTCCATAAACGCTTCCCACGCCGCACCTCGGGTTTCTTTTCTAAGTTTTTATTGCTCTCCCCCCTTTCCCCTCCTCTGTAGCTAATCCAAAGAATGGCACAATTCCTGTACTGCATGTGTCCCTCCCTGCCCTGGGTTGTCCCCACCAGCAGCCAGTGGGTGATGGCATGAAGCAGCTGCCATGTCCTGGGGATTAACCACTATTTTGCCACTCTCTCGGCTGTGTCAGCAGCTACAACCTCCATGCAGTGGTTCTCAGAGTGACCTCCAAAAAGGGGAGCTTTGCCTCCTTTCCCAGAGTTTTCTCCAAGCATCAAAAGCTGCTGGATCCAGCTGAGCTGCCAGCAGCCAGGCCTGTGGACAGGTGCAAGGGAATGAGCCACCTGTTGGGTGGGGGGGGGTGTGGGCAGAACTGGGAAGTTGTGTGGATTTTCAAAAGGAAACCAACAGGAAACCCAAGAAGTGAAACAGCTTCAGGATGTGGCAGCAGCACCACGTTCTGTGTGAGCAGCACCTTCCAGGGGTTGTTGCTGTGTTGGGAATGGGTAACACCTGTTCTGGGCTTTTTCACCAAGGTGTGGAAAACTTGAGAACCTCTGATGTAGGTTGTTAGTTTCTGAAGCTTCTCATTCATCCATGGAGTGGTAAAATTTCTCATGCTTTAATGGCTGCATTTCAAAACTAACTTTCTTATTTTCCATGGGAAAATATTCCCTAACTGGAAGCTGGGCTAAAGGATTGAGAGGAAGTTGCTTTTCAGCTTTTGGGAACAGGGATATATGACAGGTTTTCCTTGGGGGAACTAGGCTGAATCAAAAGGAGGAGCAGCAAAGTTGCTTGACTTCAATCTGCTGTCCCACAAATATTTTGATTTTAGCAGTTTTTTTCCATTTCCTGGTAGGTGGATTAAAATTAAAAGCCGGTTAACAAGCTCAGTTCGAAGCTGCATGTGCACAATCGAGACGAGGCACTAAAGCCTCTTCACAGGAAGTATCCATTGCAATTTCCTCAGAGTTTTTTGCGAATTGAACACAAGTGTCGTTATCTGAAACCCCTGCTTGAACCCTTGGTCTGCCCCTAATACTGTTCATCATCCTGTTTTGTGTCACAACACCCTGCTACCTTGATTCACTCTTCGTCGTTGGCTAGGTTTTGGATTTATTACTTTCGAGGACGAACAATCAGTGGACCAGGCTGTCAACATGCATTTTCACGACATCATGGGCAAAAAAGTGTGTAGTTGTAGTTTTATTTTACCTTAAGAAAGAACCAAGTCTTGGGCAACGAGAGATTTCACTGGGGAATCCAACTTAATTGTTGATGGGAGAGCACAACAGTTCCAAATTCAAGGCTTTATCCATGGAGGTGGGGAAAGTCTGAGTTTGCTGAGTTAGGGTGGGGGCAGCCTGGGGAAGGGAGGGCTTGGAAGCCTGAGGATTCAGGCTGTGGGCTCTGCTTGGGGTGAGGCCTTGTGTGTACAGACCTGGGGGCTGCTCTGGCTGGGCATGAGCAGATGGGATCATCATCACTGGGATGAACTGGTGCTCGCTGCCTCTGCTTTGAGCACTTCTGCAAGGAGAGAAATAGAAATCAGTGATTTCCAGCTGCTGGAAAAGCAGAATCCCAGTGAAATCCAAGTTGTTCAAGGCTTGGTTTAAGATACCACTCCTTCAGATGTGTACTCGGTACTCAAATCTCAAGGTGGTGTCAGACAATCTGCTTTATATAATCTTAAACTTTCAAAGAAAAAGGGAGGAAAAAAAAAGAAAACATCCTGAAGGATTGGTTTTTTAAAAAAATTGGGTCACTTACTGTGAAACTTTGATACCAACCCACGTACTCTATATAGTATTTAACCACAATGCAGTTAAGTGACCTCTGGTTGTTTCATCTTCATACTGTGTTGTCAGCAAACGGGGCTTGGATAGGGAGGAATTTTTTAGGCTCTTTTAATGTTACTCAGCAAGGAACATGCTTTTTCCTGTGGAAAAAAAAAACCCAAACAAACCTGAAAGCAAAATAAATTATTGCAGGACATCCAAGTTTTATATATATACCGAGGAAAGAGTAATATAAAGAAAAATGAACCACAGGAAATTCTGGTCAATTTAAGTCCTTGCACAGCTTTAAGGTGTACCCAGATTTTAAGCTAAACGTTGAAACTACTGAACTTGGTGTGAGGGAGTTCAGGGAGACACAGGAGATTCTCACATTCCTTACATTATTGCATTATGTGAGTTTCTAATTGTCTTTAAAGTCTTTTATGTGCTGATATTTCATAAGCCTTTCCTTAGCTAGCAGGGGACACACTTTGCATATCAGTGGAGTTCTGGTTTGTTTTGCAGTCTAATAATGCCTTTAATTCCTGTGAATTTGTTTTGGGGGGGAGGGCTGGGTGGTTTCCTGATGATGAGAGCAAAGGGATGTACTTGTGGGATCCAGGACATCAGTTCTTGGTTCCTGGTGTGAGTAGTAAATCACACAGGGGTGTGTAAGGATCACCTGTATCCCCCAGTATTCCCTGGAATTCCTTGGAATTGCCTTCAGCAAACCCCTAAAGTGGGAGCTGATTCCCACAAAGCAGCAGATCCAGATGGGAACAAAGGAAAAACATCCACGAGGTGCTGGGAAAGAATGGAGAGCCCAGTGTGGGCCTCCAGATGTCATCTCAGTGCTGCTGGCTCTGGGACACAGCCCTGGGACTCAGAGTTCTCAGTGTTCCCCAAACAAGCCCAGTTCCAAACTGAAATAATTGATTTTTGCCTTTTCCCCCCTTCTCAGTGACAAAAAAAAAAAAAAAAAAAAAAGCAGGATTCAGGGATTTTTAGCTCAGAGTAATAGAGCTGCCTCAGTTTCTTGGGGTAACCTGGGCTCTAGGCAGGTGTGGAATTTGAACCTCCCTATTGCACAGGGAATTTTCAGTCCTCACTTTGGCAGTTCCCTGCTTCCAAGTGTGCACTGAAAAATTAATGGGATTCTTCCACAAGGATTAATGAGCTCCAGATCCCCTGCTCTCTCCTTCACTGCCTAATCATGCCTGCTTTAAAAATGGTATCTCTGTCTTTTTTTTTGGTAATTAAAAAGGTATTGCTGAAATGAATCCATATGTTGTTGAAAGGAGGGGGAAAAAATTAAAATTGCAAGACGGCCTCTGCTTTTGTAAGCAATAACCGAATTCCCTCAAGGCAAATGTGTTAAGACTCATTAATTTGAGTCCTTTGAAAAATTCCCTTGGTTCCTCTCTGGAAGGGCCTTGAGCTGACAGAGATTTGGTTACTGTCATGTCTCATGTCCTTGGGGCATTGGCAGGGGGGTATGGGGGGCTTTGTCCTTGCCTTGTGCCTGTTTCCTGTTTGTTCTCCAACATGAATGGCTTTTAAGACATGGCAGGAAGAATTCTGAATACTTTATTTTCCATACTACTCAGGCCCATTGATGATTGAGATTTATTTTCTTTGTACTCTGGCACCCATTAAAATTAATCATGAAATGAAAAAAAAGCCTCCAATTCAGTGAGTGCTGAGAGGGTTTCATTAAATCAGAACTGGATTTTTTTTTTTTTTTTGAGAGGTTTATGTTGAATGTGCAGCTTATTTTAAGTAGGTCAAATGCACTTATTCCATGGCTGGGAACACTAGGACATTTTATCTTGGAATGAAATAAGTTAAGCTCTGTGGTTACTAATTTTTAGAACAGGAGGGGTTTTGTCACTGACTTAACACAGTATGAAGATTTGCTTCTTATTGACTCAACTGTCCATTTTTATTACTTGCATGTTTGTTTACTTTTTTGTTAGATGTAATGTAAGATTCTCTTATCACATCCATTCCCTCTGACATTGTTTGAGTTAACTGAGATTCTTTAAGCGTTAGCCTGGGGAAGGTAAGTCTTTATCTTCCATTAGACATTTAAATAAAATCTTAAGTTAAAAAAAAAAAAAGACTACAATACAAAAAAAAAGTGTGTTTCTCAGGTATGAGCAGAGCTGAAATTGCAGTTAGTTGGGGTGGGTTAAACTGTCACTTCCAAATGGACCCCAAACATGTTTGGTTAAAGCATTAGTACCCTTTTTCAGAGCAGCCTCTACACTCAAAATTCTGTTTTTTTAACTGAAAGCATCATCTTCTTATCTCCTGCCTTGAACTTGAAATCAGCCTGTCATGAATGTCCAAGATTGTGCTGTTTGAAGTGCAGAGCTGCTGTAAGAGGGTACTGCTGTTTTAAGATTCCAGCCAACGAGACCCAAGTGATTTGTAGGATGCTTTTCTCGGAATCCCTCGACAGTAGGACTTGTAATTCCTTACCAATCACCTACACTGTACCTGAGAAACATTGTAAATTACTGGCCTTTAAGTTTTAATAATTAAGTACTTAGACATAAGTCATAAGATGCTAAGTGTAGTCTTAAGTGTAACTGCGGGTGTGTGTGAGGGGCCGGGGGGCGTGGGGCCCCCCCAGCCCTGCTGAGCTCTGCCTCTGTTTGTTTAGGTGGAGGTGAAACGTGCTGAGCCTCGGGACAGCAAGAGCCAAACTCCAGGGCCACCAGGGGCCAGCCAGTGGGGAAGCAGGATCATGCCAAGTGCTGCCAATGGCTGGGCAGGGCAGCCCCCTCCGACCTGGCAGCAGGGATACGGCCCCCAAGGTACTGCCCACCTGCTGCACTCTGCTTTCCTGGCCCAGCTGCTCTTCCCAGGTTTAGTTCACTCCATTTCCACCCCCCAAGTCCTTCCTGAGGTTTTTTCACTGCTTTTCCCAAAAATCTGTTTTGTTGGTAGAAGGCAGTGCCAGGTGTGGCACCTGTCCCAGGTGTGTTTCAGGACCAAATGGGCATCGTGGCAAAGCACACATGATTTACATTAACAATATAACTACAAGGATAGCTAAACAAGTGAAAAAGAGTTTTCCTGGGATTATTAAACTTATTGCTGGTATTTAAACTTATTACATTAACTGAAGTTACTTAAACACTTTCTTTAAGTTGGCTAATTGACAAATCTGTACTACTAAAAGCAAGCAAAGCAAAAGCATAAGCATAACATATAATTGAACTTCATATTTTTCTTTAACTATTATCTAACAAAAAATTCTACAATACTGCTGTTCTCTTTGGAGCTGCCCCATCCCACATGAAATCCCTGTGGGTCTGGGGAGCTCAGAGAAGGTGTTGGGAAGGCTCCAGATGGGATTCCAACTGTGGAGTGAGTTCTGCACAACACCCTAATGACAAATTTGAAAATGGCTTTTGAAATATGAATTTGAAAATTTGAAATATGGCTTTTCAAGGATGAGTTTCACAGGAGAGGTTATCAGGAAAATCTGAAAGGAATGAGTGGAAAATGGATGGCCTTGCCTGTGAATTTTATTACTTAATGTAGCTTGGGAAAGCAGCCGGCAGCTCTGGTGCAGGGAGCACTCAGAGCACACCAGGAGCCCTGCAGGGCTCAGGAGCAGCCTGGGTTTGACGGCTGCAACCCCCTCCTGAGATTCCAGAGGCAGGATAAACATGCTGAGTTCATCCAAAGACAATTTGGATAACTTCTGGAGAAATGCAGAGGGATAATTGAGTTGCTGTGACTTGCTTGCTCTGAGAGATGAGAAATGTTCACCTGCGGGGCTGCAGGGAGCGTGTCTGCTCCATCCCTGCTCCGATGGATGGAGTGCAGCACAGGGATTGCTCATTTCCCCACAGTGCTGATTAACTTGAAAGCTGCAGCTCAGGGTTGACATTGGGCACAGATGTGCTAATCTGCAAACTGAGAAACTCCCATTATTTTTCATGCAGTGATTAGTAGGAAAATGATACCTGATCTCCTGGAAAGATTAATGTCAGACATGAGCACATTTATCCTTCAATCTCAGCATTGCACAAGGGATGGGAGAGGCTTTTTTATGCTTCAAAAACTGCAAGAATAACTGAGATAAACCTGGTAGTAAATTAAGAATCCCTTGGATGTGTAGTCTGCAGGGGTTCTCCGGGGTTTTGTTCTCTGTAATTTCTTGCACTTGATATGTGGCAGCTCTCAAATGCAATCTGATTTGGGTTTGGGAACGGCTGTCTTTTCTGAGTGTCATTTGCTGAATGATTCAGAGTCTTTCCAGAATTGCACATTCAGAAATAGTCCCACAATGTTGCTTGGACCATAAAAATAGCTCTGTAAGGGACACTGGGAGGATACCCAGTCTATCCCAGAGCCAAGTCCTTCTTCTTGCATCATCCCTGCTCCAGAGTGTGCAGCTTTACTGATATCTGAAACCCTTATTGTGTTCTGTTGTAGGGATGTGGGTGCCAGCTGGACAGGCAATTGGTAAGTACATTATATGGGACTAACTCTGAAAGGAAAAAAATCCTCCTGAGCATGGGTGCAGCTTCTTTGAGCATTCACTGTGATTTGTGAATTTCTGTAGGATTTAACCTACATTTAAAAGCTTGATTGAATTTGTCCTGGAAGAACGAAGGGGAAGACAGTGGATTCTTAGCAGCTCAGTAATGGGAGCTGACACACATCCTGGTGTTCCAGCCACATTAATTTATTATCAAGGGATTACATGCTAAACTCCAATTATTTACAGTGGGGATACTTGGAGGACAAATATTTCCCAAAGTGAGGATTCATAGAAGGCTGAACCTGCATTTGAAATCCACCCAACAGCCTTACCCCATCTAGAGGAAGCTGACTCCAGCAGCAGCTCCTTGATATTCCTCTGCTTCATTTTTTGAGTTTCTCTTCCTTTTGCAGGTGGATATGGACCCCCTCCTCCAGGCAGAGGAGCTCCTCCCCCACCACCACCATTTACCTCATACATTGTCTCCACACCTCCCGGGGGATTCCCGCCTCCACAAGGATTTCCACAGGGCTATGGCACCCCTCCACCATTTAGTAAGTGACCCCCAGCAGCTGGAGCACATCCAGCTCCAAATTCAGCTTTTCCTCATCATTTGCTGGATTTGGAGTCCCCCCAGTGTTTCCCCCATCCTGAATTATTTTTCCCAGATTATATATTCAGTGCTATAATTAACTATAGCATTATTTTTTCTTGGATTATTTTATTCTTGGATGCAATAATAATTTTATTCTCCAGTTTAAATCTGTGTTGTTAAATAAGTTTAGATACATTGTGCACCTTTGTTAGGGCGTCAGAGAGAAAACCTAGAGCTCAGTGCTGGTGACCTGGGCCAAACAGGCAGGGTTTTTTGGAGGAGTTTAAGGAGTTAAGGTCATAACTGGGGCTGGAAATACAAGTAGGATTTTAACACCTACCTCTCAGGCCACCTTTTCAAAAGTCTGTCACAAACTTGGTTTAAAGAAGAAGGTGGAAAATAGCACCCAGTTATCTTGAGATGCTTTTTCCTCCCAAAATCTTGGATAATATAGATCCTCCTCATTTCCCATGTCTGTGAGCAGAGTTTGGTCCCCAGTTGTGCTTTATCCTTTTCTCTGTGCTGGCTGCTGCAGCCTCTGCCTTTGGGGGGGACATTTCTCCCACCTGTGCAAGGTGAGTTGCTGAGATCCTTGAGCCATGGGGGGTGACCAGTGTGTCAAGGTGAATCTGTGTGCAGCCACTAGTCACAAACACCTGGGCTTTAGTAGCCTTAGAAATGTTGGTTTGAAATGGTTTTAAATCATCTCTAAAACCAAGCAGGACGTTGATGTTCACCTGTTCTGTTCTTGCAGGTTTTAGTTATGGTGCTCCACCTCCTCCACCTGACCAGTTTGCCCCTCCTGGAGTCCCCCCTCCACCTGCCACTCCAGGGGCAGCACCACTCGCTTTTCCTCCACCACCACCACCATCTCAGGCAACTCAGGACATGAGCAAACCCCCGACTGCTCAGCCAGAATTCCCTTACAGTCAGTTTGGTGAGTAACTGCTGGAATTCATCCCCTTTCCCTTCAGTCCTGGCTACAGAGTGTTGGACACAGTTTGCTGCAGGCACTTCCCACAGGATGGGAATGCTCCCAGTAGCTCAAGCCATCCTTAAATCATGCAATATTCTAGCCAGAGGGAGTTTTCTTAGCTCTAAAAGTGTTGCTTTTGTGTTGTAAAATAACCTTCAGGGATTCATGCACTGCTAGGATGAATTCCTGGTTTCCACTCTCCCCAAACCTGTAGCTAAAACTTTCCACTCCAAGAGCTTCACAGAGCTTGTAGTGAAGTTTTTTTTGTCTCCAGACCTTGGAGAACAGACTTGAAGAGTAAGAGCAACATGTTTGGAGAGACAGGCAGTGCATGTGTAAGGATCCAAACTGATGCCTTTTCCTCCCTTTCCCCATCCCTTCCCCATCTCTCTGGAGATGCAGTTCTGTGCAAAGCTTTGTTGTGCTCTGTAGGTAACTTTGAGCTAGAAGGCACTGAGCTAAGAAGTTTTAAACCAGGCAGGCAGTGCTACAAAAAAACAAATTCTTTTTAAAATTGCTAGACAAGTACTTGTGCTCCAGAGTAAAATTTCTGCTGCTGCTCCCTGAGGGAGCTCAGAGGGAATTTTCATTCTCATCTTGCTCTTCTCAGCCCTGTTTTTCAGCAGTGCTCTCCAAATATCTCTGCAGAGATCTCTCCAAAGAGCTCTGTAGTAATGTTGTTTTTAAGGGATTGTAATTGGTCAGCTTTCATTTGTGAAGAGAATTTTTCATGCAGCAGCCTCGTGGATTCAGGCTGTTCCTGCTGGAACACGTTCTTCATTTCCCAGGTTCCTGCAGAAACTGCTGTGAGATGAAAACTTCACAAAATTTATTTAAATATATAATATTCAAAATTCCAACAGTGTAAAGCAGCCTCTGAAGGAAGATGAGCCTTTGAGATGTTTGTGGAGTAGCATATTCTCATGTTGATGAGTTTGAAATGGTTTTTCATTTGTTTCTTACAAGCGCAGTTAATTGCAGAGATAGTTTTACCCTTGTGACTTGAGGAAGTTTTTCTTGTTCTGCCAGCACTTGGCTCTTTGCAGACTCTTTTTGGAGTGGGTTGGACCCTTCTAAATAAAGCAGAAATAGAGCACAGCCAGTTACAGTCAGTGAGGAGCCAGAGTTTTTAGGAAGGATTTGAGGAGAGGGATTTGATGGAAAAGGACTCTTCATCTGGAGCTGTAGTGACAGGACAAGGGGAATGGCTTCAATCTGGAAAATAATAGGTTTAGACTGGATATTAGGAAAAACTTCTTCACTATGAGGGTGTTGAGACCTTGGCAAAGATTTCCCAGAAAAGCTGTGTTTTCTCCATCCCTGGAAGTGTCCCTGATTTGCATATATTTGCATAAATGTGTAAAGCTTGTGGGCAAGAGTTCATTAATGAGTGTAAGGCACTGTAAGGTTTATCCTGAGCAGTGTCCTAAATCCTTCAGAGAGCGCACCCAGGATGAGTGTCAGCACTAACACTCACCCTGCAAAATCAGATTAATGAATTACATTAATTTAAAATAATTAAAAAATCATTATCTCTGTGCAGGGCGCTCTTGAGGCTCGTCCTTGCAGTCCCCTCAGTTCTCACTAGGATGGATTTGTCTGCTCCAACCCCTTTAGGCAACACCCCAAAGCTTTGTCTGCACTCCCAAGGTCAGGCTGAGCAGGAAGGAGGAGCCTCAGGCAGGTCCTGGGAAAATTCCCAGGTTTTTCCTTGCCGGGGCTGTTGGAGAAGGGTGAGAGGCAGGGACAGGGCTCAGATGTTGGGGTTATTGTGTCAGGGCAGCTCTTTGAGCTGGGTGAAGCCCCACAGTGAGCTGTGCTGCCACTGCTCACCCCCAGAGCCTGGCCAGGCTTTATCCAGGCTCAGCTTTGGAGCCAAACACTCAGAGCACACAACTGGCACAGCCCAGGGGAGCAGAGGGGCTGGAGCAGAGCCAGGGGTGGCAGCAGGGAAGGCTGAGAGGCTGTTCAGGTGTGTGCTGTGCATTTCCTTCATCACAAACCTGAGCCCTGTGCTTTGCACCACTGTGTGGAGGGAGTGCAGCTCTAGGGTTGTGTTTTTCCATTCCCAGCCTCAAACAATCCCGTTGTAATTTTGGGATGCTGCTTATCTGTGTTTGAACAAATGCCAGGAGGAGCATTTGGAGCTCCCAGAGCCTGAGCTCGCTGTGTTTTAGTGCTCATTAGTGCCAGCAAGTCCTGAGGGACAGGCAGAGCTTGAAATTGAACTGCTGAAGACGTGCTAAGAGACTTTGTTTGGGATTAAGAGAGTTAAACCTGCTCTAAGCCTGCACAGAGAGAGGCAGCACTGCAGAAATGCTCTTGGTAATTAGGAGCCTTAATAGCATCTTTCAGAGCAGGGGCTGGCACTGATGCCAGGATTAAGAGTCATATTTAATTATGAGAATTTGAATTAAATTTCTCCATTTCTCAGTCGTCTTAATTTGCATCTAGTTGTAACTTTTGTTTTGGTAACAGGAATTCCATCCAGTCTTTTTTCTTGGAAAGAAAACCCCTTTTTTTCTCCCTGTCCCTAAATTCTGCTCCCTCCAGAGTGGCCTGTGGTGCAGGTCCCAATATTTATGTGTGTTTTAGAAGAGAATTTTAGGATTGTTGGTTCAGTGCAGGAAGGTTTTTAAGTGTGCAAACCCAAAATCTGATAACTGCACCCTCAATCTGGAAGATTTCAGGTAAAACTTCCTGGTTCCATCTCTTACCTATGCTGGATCTGACAGCTTTTATCCAATAAAAAACCCACCCCAGAATCAGACTGCTCCCAAAAGCAAACTGCTCCAAGCACCCCAAAGCTGTGAGCAGATGGTTGAGCTGCCAGCCTGGCTGGGATTACCCCAAACACATCTCCCCCTTCCTGCACAGCTGTTCCTCTCTGCCTTTTTCCCTCTGTGAGGAAGGAAAATACCCTGCAGGACCCCGGCCTGCTGCTCGCTGTGGGACAGGCGGTGTCAGGTGTGGGGTTCACACCCACTGGAAGCTCATGCTGTGCCTTTCCCTCCTCCCCAGGGTATGGACAAGACTTAAGCGGGTTTGGCCAAGGTTTCTCCGACCCCAGCCAGCAGCCCCCTCCCTACGGAGGCCCCTCGGTGCAGCCCTCCAGCGGCCCCCCCGCCGGGGGCAGCGGCTTCGGCCGGGGACAGAACCACAACGTGCAAGGATTCCACCCCTACCGGCGCTAGCCTGGGCTGCCAATCAGGGAATGCTGTCCAGGGATCTCTGGGCCCAGCTGAACCCCAGACTTCTGAACTTGTGACAATCACATTACTTGATGGAAGAAAAAAAAAAAAATCTAACAACAATTTTTTTTCGGGGGGAGGGCTTGGGGGCAAAGATGGCTTCTGAAGGCAGAGCTGTGGGTGTTTGGACTGCAGTTTTTAAAGATTTTTTTCCTTTCTCTAACCCATCAGCACAAATAAAGAAAATGTCACTGGTTCAAATTACAGGGTTTTAAAAATGTCTTCAGCTTTAATTCAAAACTTCAGGTTTCTTTTTTTTGAAATTATTTTTCCTGAGCCTTTGTTTTACCGTATATTGTAAACTTTTATGTTTAAAAGAAAAAAAAATATATACATTTACAGATTGTGAAATTTTTAAGAGAAATTTTCTACTATGTATGCTGGCTTATTTTTTAATTTAAAACAGGGTTTCCGTGAGCGCTGTCGGAGGCGGGGGAAGAGCTGCAGCCCCTCCCTCCCTCCCCCACGGCAGCGCTGGGGCGGAGGGTTCCGAAACTCTGGGAGTTGACAGAAACCTGCTGAGTGTATTTTGCTGTTTGTTCTGGGGGGCGGAGCTGGGCCAGGGCAGGAGCTGCGGCCGCACAGGGGCGGGCGGGGAGCGCTGGCTCCGGGCTCCACGCTGCCCTCCCCTGGCGCTGCTTCCGGAGGCCTCGGCGAGATGTGCATTTCCCTCAGGCAAAAAGGTTTTGGTGCGTTTGGCACTGAGCAGTGCTGAGCCCTGGTTTGAATAAAGACAAGAACCTTTGGATTAGAAACATCAGCCTGTCTCCATTTTTCTGGGTTGGTTGTTTTTGGTTTTTTTTGCTTTTGTGAGTGTGGGTTTGCTGGAGAAGTGCCAGGGCAGCCCTGGGAGTCCTTGGGGGCAGCTGTGTGGTGTCACCAGCTGTGTCCTGTGCCCACCCTGCTGGATGGGATCTGACCTGGACCCTCCAACCTGGATCAGATCCAGCTGTTGAAGAGATTAGATCCACCGTGAACTGGATCCCACTTGCATGCGCTCCATCCCAATGGAAGGATTTGATCCAGCCTCGTGTGTGTGGTGAAAGGCTTGAACTTGCAGGGGATCCAAGGATGTGAAGAATGCTCCAGCCTGGGTCGGATCCATCCTGGTACAGGGCTTTGCTCTGGCCTGGGTCAGAGTTGATTTTCTGAAGGGCTCTGACCTGGATCAGGTCTGGGCTGGTGAAAGGTTTCCAACCTGGCTCCTAAAACCCTTGGCCTGGCCCCATCTTGGGTCACACATGCTGGTGGCAGTGACACAAATGCTGCTCTTCACCCTTCTCTTCAAGGCACTGCAGAAAATTGGGTAATTTACAGATTTCTCAGCATCTTTGGTGGATATTAGTGTCTTAACTTTGCCTTGTGTTTTCTGGAATATCACCCTGGGGTTTGGCTCTGGAATGTGGGGCTAAAGTGTCGGAAAGGATCTCCCTGAGGTGGGAGTGTCCCTTGGCTCAAGGGCAGCCACAAATCCTGCCCATAGATCCTTCCTCGGGGCTGTCTGTGCTCGTTAGCCCTGTCTGGTGTAATTAATCACTGTTAATGAGGTGGAACTGGGGCTGTGGAGGTTGCTGGGTCCCTCTGCCCTCCTGGCAGGACTTGTATCAGTTCAGAGGGTATTTTGTATTTTGTGTGGATCTGGTTGTGCTCACTGTGAATCCTCCAGGCTCGAATCCTCGTGGCTCTGCTCCTCGCTCCGTTACATCCGTGAGCTCAAATCTCCTGCAGGCACAGGAGCTGCTCAGCGATCTTTGTGCAGGTGTCACTGCTGAGACTGACATGACTCCCTCGGGAAATGCCACAGTGCCTCGGGGACACCCGGAGCACAGCACCCCCACCATCTTTACCCTCTTCTGGCATGAAAGCGTTTGGATTTGGATGCCGCCTGTGCAGAACCAGCTCCTCCAGGCCCGTTAGACCTGGAACCTCCTGCGGGGTCAGACCCGATCAACCCGTGCCGAACGAGCCGGTTCCTCGTGTCCTCACCCGCAGAGCTGCTGCCTCCCGCGGGACGATGCAGGTGCACGGCTGAAACACAAAGATGGCTTCCAAAAAATAAACGTGCGGGATGCTCAGAGCTGGGCTGCGAGCTGCAGGCTGTCCCTGTGGCGCTGCCAGATGACTGTGACCTGTCACTGCTGGGTTCTACCTTGGGCAGCAGCAAGGAGCGGCTTCATTGGAACCTGAGGGGAAGGTTCAGGGGGAAGAGGAGGCACCGTCCCTCGCGGGTGTCCCCTCAGTGTCCCCGCGCTGTCCCCACGCTGCGGGTGCGGCCCCTTTAAGCGCCCTGAGGGCGGAAGTGCGGCTCGGTCGCGGCTTCTCCGCCAGTTCCGCCCGCGCCGCTCTCGCGAGATTCGCCGCTTCCGGGGCGGGCCCGGCCTTTCCGAGTAGCCGCGGCCAAGATGGTGGGTGTGGGGGAGGCCCGGCCGGCGCCATCGGGCACCATCCGCCGCCATCCGCGCCCCAACCGAGCCTCACCCGCCACGGCGGCGCCGCCCGGGGCTCGGAGCTTCCCTGGGGGACAGGGAATGGGCGCTGCGGGGGCCTTGGGGGGCGCGGCGGGAACGGGGCTGAGAGGAGCGAGTGGCCTGGGCGCTCGGTGCGGCCGCGGCCATCCCGTGTGCCAGGCGGGGAACGCGGCTCCGCGCGGCCTTGAACCCCCTGATCCCCCTGCCCTGACCCCCCTCTCCCGCTGCAGGCGGAGGTGGAGCAGAAGAAGAAGCGAACCTTCCGTAAATTCACCTACCGCGGGGTGGACCTGGACCAGCTGCTCGACATGTCCTAGTAAGGGCTGGGGAGGCCCCCGGGCTGTGGCTCGGGGCTCGGGTTGTGTTCAGATACCGGCACTAACGCGGGGTTTGGTGTTCAGCTGCTTCTTTTGGGCTGTTTAAAGTCTCTTAACTGGGTGACACCATCAGTGTGGGGTCCCGGGGCCCTGCTCCACTCAGTTCGGGTGATGCTGTGGGTGTGCGGTCCCAGGAGCTCCTCGAGGCCGGGCTCAGTTGGGGTAACGCTGTTATTTTGGGGTCTCCCCGGAGGTCTACCCCAAGCTCAGTTTGGGATCCGCCAGGTCTCCTCAGGCTGTACCCCTGGCTCACCTTGACTCTTGGGGGTTTCCCTGGGCACCTTAGTTTGGGTAATACTGGCAATGGGATCGCTGTGAGTGTCTCCAGGGTGTACCCCAAGCTCAGTTTGGGGTGTCCCCAGGCTCAGTCCAGGTAACACCCCTGGGTATGGGGCCCTGAGAATCCCTTGGGACTGTACCCCAGGCTCAGTGTGGTGACTCTGGCGTTATCTCTGGGAGTTCTCCAGGCTCAGTTTGCGATCCCTGGGGGGTCTCACAAGGCTGTACCCCAGGCTCAGTGTGGGTAACTCTGTGGCTGTGGGGCCCTGAGGGCTCTCCCCAGGCTGTTTCCCAGGCTCAGTTTGGGTTCCCTGGGAATGTCCCTTGGGCCATACCCCAGGCTCAGTTCAAGGTTCCTGTGGGTGTTCCCCAGGCTCAGTCTGGGGTCCCTAGGGGTGTCCTTAGGCCATACCCCCAGCTCAGTTTGGGTTCTCTGGGGTGTCCCTGGGTTGTACCCCAGGCTCTGTCTGGGTAACTGTGTGGCTGTGGGATCCCTGGGCTCACCCCAGGCTGTACCCCAGGCTGGGTTTGGGGTCCCTGGGGTGTCCCCAGGCTGGGTTTGGGGTCCCTAAGCTGTACCCCAGGCTCTGTGTGGTTAACTCTGTGGCTGTGGGGTCATACCCCAGGCTGGGTTTGGGGTCCATGGGGTCACCCCAGGCTGTACCCTAGGCTGGGGTTTTGGGTCCCTGGGTGTCCCCAGGCCATACACCAGGCTGGGTTTGGGGTCCCTGGGTGTCCCCAGGCTGTACCCCAGGCTGGGTTTGGGGTCCCTAGGCTGTACCCCAGGCTCTGTGTGGTTAACTCTGTGGCTGTGGGGTCTCTGGGGTGTCCCCAGGCCATACCCCAGGCTGGGTTTGGGGTCCCTGGGGTGTCCCCAGGCTGTACCCCAGGCTGGGTTTGGGGTCCCTGGTGTCCCTGAGCCGTCCCTGTCCCCGTTGCAGCGAGCAGCTGATGCAGCTGTACAGCGCGCGGCAGCGGCGCCGCCTGAACCGGGGCCTGCGCCGCAAGCAGCACTCACTGCTCAAGCGCCTGCGCAAGGCCAAGAAGGAGGCGCCGCCCATGGAGAAACCCGAGGTGGTGAAGACCCACCTGAGGGACATGATCATCCTGCCAGAGATGGTGGGCAGCATGGTGGGCGTCTACAATGGCAAGACCTTCAACCAGGTGGAGATCAAGGTGAGCTGGGGTCTGGCAGGTGGCTCTCACACTTCTTTGTAAATCCTACTCATTCCCTGTGTCTGGGAGGGCTCCAGGCTCTTCCTTTCAGTGGGTTGGCTTGGAGGGACACCAGGAGGTATCATCCTGGGGCGTTCAGGCTCTTCCTTGGAGCAGGGCTGGCCTGGAGGGACACCTGGAGGTGTAATCCTCAGGGCTCTAGGATGCTCCTTGGAGCAGGGTTAGCTCAGAGGAACACCTATAGGTGTCATCCTGGGGGGTTCAGGCTCTTCCATGGAGCAGGGTTGGCTCAGAGGGACACCTGGAGGTGTAATCCTAGGGCTGGCCAGCTCCAGAGGGGTCTCAATGTGGCTCTGAAGCACTGAAATAGCTGTGGAGTGATCCATGGACTCAGCCCTGGCTCCCAGCCTGCCAGCACTGCTTTGGGATGAAATAGATCCCTGAGCGCTCCCAGGAGTGGAATTACCCATGGGGTGGTGTCACTTGATACCACCAGAGGGATTAAATGCCATTTTTTATCATTAAATCCCACCTGGGAGGGCACAAATGCGCCTGTGGCTCCTTTGTCCCCTCTCTGGGAGGGGCAGAGCTGGGGTAACCCCTCTGGCTCCGCATCAAGGCGCCAGGGGAGGAGCCTGGCAGGAGTAACCGGCTGTGCCAGGCTCCTCCCAGCCTGGGATGGGGATGGGAGTGTCCCTGTGCCCCCTGGAGCTGTCCCAGCACGGATCTCTCCTCCTGCAGCCCGAGATGATCGGCCACTACCTGGGCGAGTTCTCCATCACGTACAAGCCGGTGAAGCACGGCCGGCCCGGCATCGGCGCCACCCACTCCTCCCGCTTCATCCCGCTCAAGTAACTCCGGGACAGTGGGGAGGGGAGGGGAGGGGAGGGAGCCTCGTCCAGTGTAAATAAAGAAATTCCACCTGGGTCTGTCTCCTGTTTCTCCATTCCCCGGGAGGTGGGCTGGGGTGTGTAAACTCCACCCTGATTGGATGTTTCCCTGAGTATTCCCAGGTTTTTTGGCACTGCATCCTGTCGCACCTGCAGCAAACAAATCGTGTGGGTTTAGTAAATGAAGGAAGTTCCTTGCTCTTCGCTGGGAAGTGGGGAATGGCATTTTATATTTACAGCATTTCCACATATTTAACTTTGTTACTACAAACAGTGGGAATGCAGAAATGTGGGATTAGGGGAAGGCGGGGGGGGGTTCCCAGGGCTCAGAACCAGCCTGAGCCCCAGGAGAAGCTGCCAAGGCCCATCACAGGATGTCAAAACCCCAAACCATCATTTTCCCTTCGTTAATTAGGGAACCCAAAGGATTCTGGTGACAGGGATCACAGAGTGGCATTGGGTGGGGGTGAACTGGGGATTTGCAGCTCTGGCTGGGAGGGAGGGATGTGTTTTGGGGGATGCTCTCAGGGATGAGGGTGATGATGGGAAGGAAAAGGAGTTGATCTCGGGTGGATGATCCAGTTTGCCCCTGAACTGAGCCAAGTGAACCCAATACTCCTCACCAGCACCATGTCCCACGGTGTAGCCATCAGTGTCACCATTTGTCCCCATCGTGGTCCTGCCTTGTCTCTGCTGCTGCCTGGGGTCCTCAGGGGTCCCTTGGGGCCCAGCTCCAGCCCTTTAAATCTCACACCCTCCCCATCCCTTTCCCAGTGGTGCCGTTTGTCCTTTAGGGAATGTCCCCTGGCTCCGGGTCCCTTTCTGCTCAAGCAATGTGACCTTGAGAGTCCTCCCACCCTCACTGGTGGCGGCGGGGACACGAGGGCTGGGGTCACTGTCCTGCTGGGGCCGTGTGGGGACTCTCAGCCCCAGGGCAATGGCTCAGTGGGAGGTGGGTGACAGTGGCCTGAGCACACGGCAGAAGCCACGGTCACGGGAGGGATCGGGGTCGTCGTGAAGGTCCCGCTCATCCCGGCGGCCATGCTGGGGCTCAGCCGCTGCTGCCACACCTCGGGTGGGGACGGCACCGGGCGGCTCGCGGGCACAGATTCGGCCGGGAAAGACCAGTCTGGTCTGACGGAACGGATTTGAGAGGGCCGGTTCGGTCTGAGGGAACAGGTTCGGTCTGGAAGGGCCGGTTCGGTCTGACGGGACGGATTGGGTCTGAGGGGGCCGGTTCGGTCTGGAAGGGCCGGTCGGGCCGGCAGCGGCAGGTGCGTTCCGGGACATGGGGATGGGGACAGGACAGGTCCCGGCGTTTTTCCGGAGGCTGAAAAGAGGCGGATGGGGGGGAACGGAGCCCACCCCGCGGACCCCATCTCCCCCCGCCCGGCACAGCCCGAGGGGGCGCGGGGAGCCCCCGGTGCCGCCCTCTAACGGCGGCGGCGCCGCTGGAAAATCCCGACCGGGAGCGGGGGGGCGGGGGCGGGATGCGGCTGCTCGGGGCCGCGCCGGAGCCTCGCCCAGCTCCGCACCGCTCCGCAGCGCCCCGCGCCGCTCCGCACCGCCGGGGATGAGGTACGGCCGCACCTGCCCCGCACCCCCGAACCTCCCGAACCCCCGGGGGTCCCGGCGGCTCCGGTCTCTGCAGCCGCCCGGGATGGGGGGGAAGCAGCTCCGCTGCATCCTGCGGCGGGCGCGGCTGCGTCCCGCGGGATCGGGGGGATCGGGTGGATATTAGGGGACAGGAGGGTTCAGGGCGGATCAGGGGATTCAGGGCAGATCGGGAGGGTCGGGCAGCGTTTATCCCCCGCATCCTGCAGGGACAAAGGCCGGACAATGCGGGGCTCGGCGGGGAGTCCGCGGGAGGGGGGGAAGATGGAGCAGCACCTCCCGTCCCCATTCTCACCTTCATCCCTTTCCCATCCCCATCCCATCCCCATCCTGCGGGCGAGGCGGGGGGGTCGCCCCTGGGCTGACAGCAGCTCCCCCCGCCCCGATGCGAGCTCGGCTCCCCGCAGTTCCCCCCTCCCGATGCTCCCACAGCGCGGCTGGGCCGGGGATTGCGGCTGAGCCCCGAACCTGGAGCCCCAAAACCTCACCCAAACCAGCCCCCAAACCCGCACCCCAAATTCACCTCCCAAACCGATCCCTCAAAAACCTCGGCCTCTAAGCCAGCACATCGACCCTACCCGGGGGGGGCATCCCAGGGGTCCCAGTGCCGTGTCCCTGGGCGGCGGTGTCCCCAGGCACCCCGATGGGGGTGGGGAGGTGGCTGCTGGCCCCAGCACGTTCCACCCCTCTGCTCCCAGGGGCGCCCCGGGGTGTGGGGTGGGTAAGGGGGCCCTGCATTGTGGGGGGCGGCTGTGCTGGGGGTGTTGGGGACCCCAATGCTCGCCCCTCCAGGGCCCCACATCCATCCCCAGGCCGCGATGTTGGTGTCTGTGTGTGTGCAGGTGCTGTGTGGGGGCTGCGGGGCTGATGCTCTGTCAGGAGAGGGTGATGGATCCCAAATCCCCGTGTCCCTTTGTGTGCCCCCTACATGTGTGCAGGGTCAGGATGGGGGGGCCTGTGCTCCCCGGGGGGGGTTTGCTGTGGTCGGGGGTCCCCGGGGCCTGGTCGATCAGCCCGGGTTGGTGACAACATGCTGTTTGTTTAATGTCCCCTGGGGCTCCGGGGGCTCAGCTGTGGCTTTGGCAATGTGGCTGCACTGGGCTGATGGCTGCAGTCCCTGTCCCCAGCCCTGTCCCCAGAGCTGCTGCCAAGCTGGAGAGAGCCTGGAGGGGTGCAGAGAGCTTGGGGTATCCCCAGGGCTCCCCAGGCCCTGCCCTGCCCTGCCCAGGCCGAGGTGGCATCACATGTGGTGAGCAGTGGTCAGGTGGGCAAGAAAGACTCTGCAGTGATGAGCAATGCAGAGGATGCTGGGGTGGTGGGCAGTGGGCACCGTGGGCAGTGGGCACTGTGGCAGTGCAGTGGGCAGTGGGCACAGTGAGCAGTGAGGTGGGCAGTGGGCACTGTGGGCAGTGGGCACTGTGGGCAGTGGGCACTATGGGGTGGGCAGTGAGCAGTGGGCACAGTGAGCAGTGAGGTGGGCAGTGGGCACTGTGGGCAGTGGGCACTGTGGGCAGTGAGCAGTGGGCAGTGGGCAGTCTGGGCAGTGGGCAGTGAGGTGGGCAGTGGGGCACTGTGGGCAGTGGGCACTGTGGGCAGTGCAGTGGGCAGTGGGCAGTGTGGGCAGTGAGGTGGGCAGTGGGCACTGTGGGCAGTGCAGTGGGCAGTGGGCACAGTGTGGGCAGTGAGGTGGGCAGCGGGCACTGTGGGCAGTGAGCACAGTGAGCAGTGAGGTGAGCAGTGGGCACTGTGGGCAGTGGGCACTGTGGCAGTGCAGTGGGCAGTGGGCAGTGTGGGCAGTGAGGTGGGCAGTGGGCACTGTGGGCACCCTGGGCAGCGTGGAGGACAGCAGGGTGTGCTGGGCACTGCAGTTGCTGCTTCATCTGCTGCAGCATCTGCCCTGCCAGGAAATTGCTGGATGCATCCAGGCCGCACTAGTGGCCTCGGCAGGGAGAGGCCTGGGGTGCCCTCAGCAGAGAGAGGCAAATTTTGGGGGTGGGAGGAGACACACCCATGACCCCGAGCCATCAGATCCCTCCAGGGTGAACCCATGGCCCCACCTGGGATCCAGCCCGTGGGGGGACACTGGATCCTGTGGGACAGTGACCATCACGGTGCTGGAATGTAGCTGCAGCCTGCCCCCCCCATTCCCACAACCCTGGCCCCCCTTTCTGGCAGCCCTGGCCCCTTTTCCCGCAGCCTCTTCCCCCTTTCCCTCTCCCGTTGTCTCGCCGCTCCGCGGATGCAGGTGCGGCCCCAGCCCCTCCCCGCAGGCTGCAGATCCCGGCGCCGCTGCGGCCGCTGCGCTCGGCAGGCCCTGCCAGGAACAGCCCCCACGCCATCAATCAACACCCCGAGTATCCCAGCCCTGACCCCCCGGGAGGGCAGCCGGAGCACCCCCGGGTTCTTACAGCGTGGGGGTCCCTCAGGGGAGAGGGGTTCTGACTGAGAGTTGGGTGAGACCCACAAATTTGGGGTGCTGGGGTGCTAGGGAGGGGAGCACCCCCTTCCCCTGGAGGAATAGAAGCCCCTGGCTGCGAATATCCCCTACAGGGCTGAGCATCCCCGTCCTCGTCGTCTGAGTCCTCAGGCAGGGCCGGGAACCGCCTGTGCTCTCCCCATCCCTGTCGCCATAGCAACAGCAGGCCGAGCTCATCCCGCATCCCGCATCCATCACCCCACCTCCCTCATGTGGTTCCACATCCCCCATCCCTCACCCCACATTCTGCATCCCTCACCCTGCATCCCATATTCCGTGGGATAAATAAACCAGCGATCATCCCTCACCCTGCAGCCCGTATTCCGAATCCTGCAGCGATCATCCCACACGCCCTGCCTCCGTCATCCCGCATCCCTCACCCCGCACTCCGTGCTCCTGCATCCCTTACCCATCCTCCCGCACCCGTCTCTCCCGAATCCCTCATTGTCCATCCTGCATCCCCAGTCCCGCATCCCTTACCCCACACCTCCACCCTTCCCCCGCTCCCCGCCCTCTCCGGGGGGGAATTTTCGGCAGCTGGGGGAGGGGATTGGCTTTGTGTCCCTTGGGAATCACGAGCTGATCCGGGCGCTGGGAGGGAGGGACCCCACAGCAGGACCCACAGAGGATTTGGGGATCCCCACAGTGTGGGGTGGAGGGGTGAGGGAGCAGATTGGGGGGGCCGGGATGGCTCCTGGGGTGTGAAGGACATCGATGGGGCCTTGGGGGGTTGCTGGGTCCCATCGCTGCCAGGTGGGGCCTCTGTGCTGGAAGGGGGTGCTGGGATCCCCAAAAGGACTGGCAGAAGCAGAAGGGCCCCAGGGAGCCTCTGCGGGGCAGATTTGGGGGTGTCAGAGGCGGTGTGGGGGGGTCGATCTCTGCCTCCCCTGACCTGCTGCTGGGGGGGATGTGGGGTGGGGGCAGCAGAGGGGAGCCCCAGCCCCCCATCGCCCCCCCTTTGCCGGCTCCCCCCGCTCACACGTGGCGCTGACGTGGGCTCCATCGAGCTCCTGCTGCCGGCCCGACCCTCTGGGGAGGTGAGGAGGGGTCCCCAGCCCCGGCCCCCGCTCCCCGCGTGTGACAGCGTAGTGTGCCCCCCCCGCCCCGGCAGGTGCGAGGGGCGGTGGCGCTGCGGCAAGAGGAGGTTTGGGGGGCTGGGGGTGGCTGGGGGGCACAGCGGAGCTGAGAGGGTTTTGGGGGGGCAGAGCGGGGCTGGGGGGCCGCGGAGGGGCCGGAGCTGCCCCTGGTGCCGGAGGGAGCGGAGCGGGAGAAGGTTGGGAGCGGGAGAAGACAAAAGCGAGACAAAGGGAGTGGAGAGAGGAGCTCTGCCGAGGGTGGGAGCCCGGCGGGGGCTGGCGGGGCTGGGGGGGCCCTGCCTGGGGGAGCGGCGCTGGACCCCCACCCTGAGCCGGGGACGCCCCTCTGGGGGAGTTTGGGGGGGCACCAGCTCTTCCAGGGCTCGGGGGATGCGGGTGGTGGGGTGCCCAGCGCTGTGCCGTGGTCCCAGGTGGGTGGTGGGTGCTGGGGGGCTGTGAGGGTGCTGGGAAGCCCCCCCGGGTGCTGCCCAGCCCCAAACCCCCCGGCAGGCGCTGGAGGAGGTGAAGATGTCCGGCTCCATCGCCTCGTACGACCAGCTGGTGCGGCAGGTGGAGGCGCTGAAGAAGGAGAACAGCCACCTCCGGCGGGAGCTGGAGGACAACTCCAACCACCTCTCCAAGCTGGAAAATGAGACCTCGGACATGAAGGTGGGGACAGGCCCGCATGGGGCAGGGCACAGACCCCAAATTGGGGGGTTTCCATCCGATCTCCCCCTCCTCAACGGCTCCACCCCTCTTTTAGGAGGTCCTGAAGCACCTCCAGGGAAAGCTGGAGCAGGAGGCCCGAGTCATGGTGTCCTCGGGGCAGACGGAGGTGCTGGACCAGCTCAAAGGTGGGTGCCCGGGCAGGGGGGGGAGGGGGGTGACCCCGCCAAGCCCACGCTGACCCCGCTGTCCCCATCCCCAGCCCTGCAAATGGACATCACCAGCCTCTACAACCTCAAGTTCGCCCCGGAGGTGCCGAGCACGGGGCGTGGCGCCGAGGAGAGCCCGGCCGCCCCCGCCGCGCACCGGGACGGCCCCGGGGAGCTGGGCAGGGCCACCTTCCGCATGCTGGAGGAGCTGGACCGCGAGAGGTGATGGGCTGGGAGATAAAACGGGCTAGGGGCGCTGGGGGTTGTGCTGAGGGGTTCTCCCCTCTCCGCAGGTGTTTCCTGCTGGGGGAGATCGAGAAGGAGGAGAAGGAGAAGGTGTGGTACTACTCGCAGCTGCAGAGCCTGGCCACGCGCCTGGACGAGCTGCCCCACGTGGAGACGGTGAGTGGGGGACACCCCCCGTCCCACAAACCCTCCAGGCCACGGGGACCCCGCCCCCGCTCACGGCACCCCCCGTGCCCCCCCAGTTCTCCATGCAGATGGATCTGATCCGGCAGCAGCTGCAGTTCGAGGCGCAGCACATCCGCTCGCTGATGGAGGAACGCTTCGGGACGGCTGATGAGATGGTGCAGCGGGCACAGGTCGGGTCCTTCACCCCCAAACTCCTTCGCCCCAAACTACTCCACTTCTGGGGGGTGCCCAGATTGATGGGCTCAACTCTGGGCACCCTCACAAGCAGCTCTGGGCACCCTACAGCAGCTCTGGGCACCCTACAACAGCTTCTCACACCCTACAGCAGCTCCTCACACCCTACAGCAGCTTCTCACATCCTACAGCAGCTCTGGGCATCCTACAGCAGCTTCTCACACCCTACAGCAGCTCCTCACACCCTACAGCAGCTCCTCACATCCTACAGCTGCTCCTCACATCCTACAGCAGCTCTTTGCACCTCGCACCAGCTCCTCACACCCCGTTCCTCGCACACTCACACCCCTCCCTCCCATTTCTCGTGGTCCTGGGGGGCCTCAGCCCTGTCCAACCCCGTCTCTGCCCCCCAGATCCGCGCATCCCGGCTGGAGCAGATTGACAAGGAGCTGATGGAGGCGCAGGACAAGGCACAGCAGCCAGAGCCGCAGGTAGCGGGGCCGGGGTGTCCCAGTCCCTGCGGGCAAGGGGAGGAGGGGGCCAGCAGGGCCCCCCCCGCCATTGTCCCCGCGCTGTCCCCATGGCACAGCCGGGGCTTTGTGCGGCTCGGGCACCGTGAAATGGGCAGTTGCCATGGAGACCAGAAGTAGGCCACGGCGGGCGGGCGGCGCGGGGGCTCCCGCCGGGGTGGCAGCCTGCCATCATCATCGTCATCGCCATCCGCATGGGCTGCCGTCAGCTTGGCCCCAGTGTCACCCACAGCTTCGCCATTGTCATTGTCCCGCTGTCAGCTGCAGCTCCATCTTCATCGTCATGGGCTGCCATCGCCATTGCCACACTGTCACCCACAGTTCTGCCACTGTAATTGTCACAGGCTGCCATCACCATCGTCCCACTGCCACCCACACCACCACCATTGTCAACATCACAGGCTTCCATCACCATTTTCCCACTGTCACCCACAGCTCTGCCACTGTCACCATCACAGGCTGCCATCGCTATTCCTCCTCTGTCACCCACAGCTTCATCATCCTTGTTGTCACAGGCTGCCATCACCACAGCCCCACTGTCACCCACAGTTCCATCATTGTCACCACCACAGCCTGCCATCAACATGCTCCGATCATCACCCCCTCCCACCATCACCCACAGTCCCACACGGCAACACCCACGTCCCCCATCACCCCCAGATCCCCACACCCCCCATTTCCATCCCCCCTATCCCTTTGCAGGCTCAGCCCCAGGCCCCTCCCCGCTGCCCGCCCGCTCGCTCGCCCACGCTCTCCCTTCCCCGAACCCGCGGCTGCCGCAGCTCCCCCATCCAAATCATCCCTGACTTTAACTCAAAACCCATCCCTGGCACTGACAGAAGCTCGATGGGAACGGCAGGGGGTGGCAGGGGAGCAGAGAGGGCCTGGGCATGGGGGGCCGAGGGCATAGAAATGCAGCCCCCCCCACCTGCCCCCTCCTCTACAGCTCTGCGGGAAGGTCCCGGGCATGGAGGGGGACCCGGGCAGCCTGGAGCCCCCGACCCACCCCGAGGAGGGCGGCAACACCAAGGTGAGGATCAGCCCCGGAGCCCGGCTGTGGTGGGCTGAGCCGGGGAAGGGCTAAGTGTGACCCCGTGTGCCCCTCCGCAGGTGGAGGTGGTGTTCTGGCTGCTGTCCATGCTGGCCACGCGCGACAAGGAGGACATGTCCCGCACGCTGCTGGCCATGTCCAGCTCTCAGGAGAGCTGCCTGGCCATGCGCAAGTCGGGCTGCCTGCCCCTGCTCATCCAGATCCTGCACGACTCCGACGGGGAGCCGGGGCCCCCTGAGAGCCCCACGGGTGCCAAGGACGCTCGGATGAGAGCCAACGCTGCCCTACACAACATCGTCTTCTCCCAGCCCGACGAGGGCCAGGCCAAGAAGGAGATGCGGGTGCTGCACGTGCTGGAGCAGATCCGCTCCTACTCGGAGACCTGCTGGGACTGGCTGCAGATGCAGAGCCGGGATGGGGCACGGGGGCCCGAGGGCGCCGGTACGGGGAGGGATTGCGAGGGGCTGGGAGAGACTGGGAGGGGCTCGGAGCATCCTGTGTGACACACGGGATCCTCATCACCCCGCAGTGCCAGTGCCCATCGAGCCCCAGATCTGCCAAGCCACCTGTGCCATCATGAAGCTGTCCTTCGACGAGGAGTACCGGCGGGCCATGAACGAGCTGGGTGAGTGCGGGGAGGAGGTTTCTTCTTTCAGAGGGGGTGCTGGAGGTGAGGGAACCCCAAATGACCCTCCCTCGTCCCACAGGCGGGCTGCAGGCGGTGGCCGAGCTGCTGCAGGTGGACTACGAGATGCACAAGATGACCAACGACCCCCTGAACCTGGCGCTGAGGCGCTACGCGGGAATGGCCCTCACCAACCTCACCTTCGGGGATGTGGTCAACAAGGTGGGGGGCGGCGTTTTGGGCGGGGTCAGCGGGGTCTGGGGGTCACGGCGTCACCCTCACCACCCTCATCCTCCCCGCAGGCCACGCTGTGCTCCCGCCGGGGCTGCATGGAGGCCATCGTGGCTCAGCTGGGCTCTGACAGCGAGGAGCTGCACCAGGTGGGTGCTGCTGGGCTCCCTGGGGTGGGCACAGGCAGGGGGGACAGTCCCTGTGGTCACTCACCCCACTCTGCCCCTCCAGGTAGTCTCCAGCATCCTGAGGAACCTCTCCTGGCGTGCTGACATCAACAGTAAGAAGGTGCTGCGGGAGGTGGGCAGCGTCACCGGGCTGATGCGCTGTGCCCTGCACGCTGGCAAGGTGAGCCTGGGGTGGGTGACATTGGGCACAGAATAGCCAGACAGACCTGGCAGGGCTGTGTGTCCCCCCTGCAGTGGGTGACATTGGGCACAGAATAGCCAGACAGACCTGGCAGGGCTGTGTGTCCCCCCTGCAGTGGGTGACATTGGGCACAGAATGGCCAGGCAGACCTGGCAGGGCTGTGTGTCTCCCATGGGGCGGGTGACAGGTGGCACAGAAGGACCAGGCAGACCTGGCAGGACTGCGTGTCCCCCTTGAAGTGGGTGACAGGGGGTACAGAGTCACTGGACAGACCTGGCAAGGCTCTGTGTCCCCCATGGGGCAGGTGACAGCAGGCACAGAATGGCCAGGCAGATTTGGCACGGCTATGTGTCCCCCATGGGGTGGGTGACAGGTGGCACAGAATGGCCAGACAGACCTGGCAGGGCTGTGTGTCCCCCAAGGGGTGGGTGACAGAGGACACAGGGTGACAGGGACAGGGCTGACAGGAGTTGTGTGTCCCCTTCCCGGGACAGGAGTCAACGCTGAAGAGTGTCCTGAGCGCACTGTGGAACCTCTCGGCGCACAGCACGGAGAATAAGGCGGCCATCTGCAGTGTGGAGGGGGCCCTAGGATTCCTGGTCAGCACCCTCACCTACAAGTGCCAGAGCAACTCCCTGGCCATCATCGAGAGCGGTGGCGGCATCCTCAGAAATGTCTCCAGTCTCGTCGCCACGCGGGAGGATTACAGGTGAGGGGCACCTGAGGGACCCAGGGATGGCACTGGGGGATGCCATGGCTGGGGGTAGGATGGAGATGATGGAGATGGAGGACTTTGGGCACCATGGATGGTATTGGGGGATGCCACAGCTGTGGGTGCTGCAGGTTCAGGGGCACTTCAGACCCCAGGGACAGCACTGTGGGGATGTCATGGCTGGGTAGGGGTGGGGTCACCTCACACCCCTGGAATGGGGCGGGAGGGGCTCCAGGACCATCCTGACAGCCGGGGGATCCCATCTGTCCCACAGGCAGGTGCTCCGGGACCACAACTGCCTGCAGACGCTGCTGCAGCACCTGCGCTCACACAGCCTGACCATCGTCAGCAACGCCTGCGGCACCCTCTGGAACCTGTCTGCTCGCAGCCCCCGCGACCAGGAGCTGCTGTGGGACCTGGGGGCGGTCAGCATGCTCCGCAACCTCATCCACTCCAAGCACAAGATGATCGCCATGGGCAGCGCGGCCGCGCTGCGCAACCTCCTCACCAACCGGCCCCCCAAGTACAAGGACGCGGCCGTGGTGTCGCCGGGCTCCTGCATGCCCTCGCTCTACATGCGCAAGCAGAAGGCGCTGGAGGCCGAGCTGGATGCCAAACACCTGGCGGAGACCTTCGACAGCATGGAGAAGCAGAGCCTGAAGGGGCAGAGCGCCAAGAAGCCGATGCGGCACATGGAGAGCCTAGTGAAGGACTACGCCTCCGACTCCGGCTGCTTTGACGACGACGAGGTGCCCAACATCTCCACAGGCGTGGAGACAGCCAGCGCCTCCGTGCTCTCCATGTTCCTCAACTCCTCCTTCCTGCAGGGCCAGGCGCTGCCGCGGGCGCTGGCGCAGCGGCGCTGCCCGGAGCCGGAGAAGGACGGCAGCGGGAAGGCGGCCGAGCCCAAGAAGCCGCCGCTGCCGGAGGACGACGTCTCGCTGGCCGCCGAGAAGTTGGCCAACAAGATCTCCAGCACGGTGGCCAAGATTGACAAGCTGGTGGAAGACATCTCCACCATGCACAACTCGTCGGACGACAGCTTCAGCCTCAGCTCCGAGGATCACTGCCTGGACTGGCAGTACGGCCCCGAGGATGGGCACGAGGCGCGTGCCCAGTCCTGCTCGCCGTGCCGGCTGTCGGACGCCGGCGGCTTTGCCAAGAGGGAGAGCCTGAGCCGGGCGCACACCCTGCTGCGGCTGAAGACAGCCTACACCAGCCTGTCCACCGACAGCCTCAACAGCGGCAGCACCAGCGATGGCTACTGCACCAAGGAGCACATGAAGCCCTGCCCCAGGGCCGCCTTCCTGGACTATCGTGACGAGCTGCAGCGCTACCAGAAGCGGCCCAGCCGGCTCGACCTCAAGAGCATCCTGGGCAAACCGGAGCGGGCCGAGCCCCCTGCACGGGATCCGGCCGAGCCAGACAAACCTGAGCAGAGGGACCTGCCCGAACAGGCTAAGAAGATGGTGACTTTCCCCAGCCCCAAGGTGCCAGAGAAGGAGACAGAGTGGAAGAAGGAGGTGGGCACCAAGCCCCCCACCGACCCCCATGTTCGCACCATCAAGCTCTCTCCGTCCTACCAGCATGTTCCCATGCTTGAGACGCTGGCCAAGAGCAGCACAGCTGCTGGCCACCAGCCCTCCCTGCTGGGCAGGAAGCAAGCCTGGCTCCCCCCGGCGCTGCTGCAGGCGGCCGAGCCCCTGAGCAAGATCCCAGAGAAGCTGCCGGCCCAGCCACCAGCCTCAGCAGAGCAGGAGTCCGTACAGAAGTACTCGGTGGAGGACACCCCAATCTGCTTCTCCCGGTGCAGCTCCCTGTCCTCCCTCTCTTCGGCAGACAACGTGCTGGACGGACAGAGCCACAGCGAGAACGACCTGGATAGCGACTCCTCCCTGGAGATCCTGGAGATGGAGGAAGGGGATGCAGAAGCGGAGGATGGGAGGCAGGAGAAGGAGAAGGTGGCGGATCCGGATGCCACCACGCCGGTGGGGATCTCCCAGCCCATCACCATCCCCTTCCCGAAGCGTGACAAGGTTTTCCTGCGGGAGGCGTCGCCCTCTCGCCAGGAAGACCTGACGCCCTCGAGCTCCTCTGAGAATTACATCCAAGAGACGCCGCTGGTGATGAGCCGCTGCAGCTCCGTCAGCTCCCTGGGCAGCTTCGAGAGCCCCTCCATCGCCAGCTCCATCCAGAGCGACCCGTGCAGCGAAATGATCAGCGGCACCATCAGCCCCAGCGAGCTGCCCGACAGCCCCGGGCAGACCATGCCCCCCAGTCGCAGCAAGACTCCGCTCTTCGAGCTGGGCTGCCAGCCCGAGAAGGAGACCAGCCAGTTCAACATCCAGTGGGAGAACAACGTCAAGAAGTTCATGGAGATCACCGACTTCAAGGAACGCTTCCAGCTGCCACAGGACCTGGACTCCATGGTCTACTTCACGGTGGAGAAACCCAACGAGAACTTCTCATGTGCCTCCAGCCTGAGCGCCCTGCCCCTGCACGAGCACTACGTGCAGAAGGACGTGGAGCTCAAGCTGATTCCCACCTTCCCGGAGAAGAACAGCCTGAACTTCGCGGCTCACGAGAAGCGGGAGGAGCGGCGGGAGGAGCGGTACCTGGAGGGGCGGCGCAGGGCCGAGCGCTCCGAGCCCCCCGACGATGACGACATCGAGATCCTCAAGGAGTGCATCAGCTCGGCCATGCCCTCCCGCTTCCGCAAGGTCAAGACCTCGCTGCTGTCCGGCCAGGTGCTGCACCCGCAGACCAAGAAGCCGCTGCACGTCCCCGTGTACATGCTGGTGCCGGCCCACGCCCACCCCGGCGTCCCCAAGCACCTGCGAGCCACCTCCCGCGACCTCTTCAAGGAAGACGACTCCTTCACCGACTCAGCCGACGGGACCCCCGTCAACTTCTCCAGCGCCGCCTCGCTGAGCGATGAGACCCTGCAGTACCCGGCGGGCGAGGAGGGCGAGCGGCCCGTGCCCGAGCGGCGCCGCCAGCCCGGCAGCATCCCGGCCCGCAGAGCCGCCTCGGGCAGCTCGGCCCCCGCCCGCCTCAGCTCCGCCGGGAAAGGCAAAGCGGGACCGGGCCGCGGGGATGGGAAGCGGAGCCAGACCCTCCCCAAGGGCACGGCCAGCCTGGAGCTGGGCGTGGGCAGGGCCAGCGGTGGCCCCGGGAGGAAGGATGACGCCTTGGAGGACGGGGTGGTGTTCCAGTCGCTGTGCCACACCACGCCGACGGAAGAAGCCGTGTATTGCTTCTACGATCCGGATTTGGACGAGCTGCCCGAGGCGGGCAGGGATGAGTCCGGCAGCCGAGCCCAGCCCGGCCGGGCGCCGCGGAGGGAGCGCTGGGGAGGCTCCGTCCCCAAGAAAGACCCCGAGCCCGGTCCCCGTCAGGCCAAGACGAAGCCTCCAAACAACCTGATCGCCGACGAGACGCCGCCGTGCTACTCCCTGAGCTCCTCCATGAGCTCCCTGAGCGACGCCAACCTCTCGGAGGGCGAGGAGCGGGGCCAGCCCTGCGGCAAAGCCACCTGGCCGCGCTCAGCCGCAGTGGGGCAGGCGCAGGGGGGCTCGCCCAGTTCCCCCAGCCTCAACTCGGAGGATGATCTGCTGCAGAAATGCATCGGCTCGGCCATGCCGAAGCGCCGGCGGCCCGCGGCTCGCCGCAAGCTGGTAGAGAGAAAGCAGAAGCCGCCCGGCGCCGGCGGGAGGGAGCGGAAAGCCGAGATCAGGCATCAACACCCCGAGGAGGACCCCGGCTCCGACCGGGGCTCCGACCTGGACAGCGTGGAGTGGCAAGCCATCCAGGAGGGAGCCAACTCCATCGTCACCTGGCTGCACCAGGCTGCGGCCTCGCTGTCCCGGGAGCCTTCCTCCGAGTCCGACTCCATCCTGTCCTTCATGTCGGGGCTCTCGGTGGGCTCCACGCTGCAGCTCTCGCTGGGCAGGCAGGAGAAGCAGCGGCCCGGCAGCGCTTCTGGCCGGGAGCCGGCGAGGAGGGAGCGCAGCAAGGGCCGCCCCGAGCGCAAGGACGCGGCCGGTGCCCGCCCCGCCGCCCGCGCCAGCTCCCGGCCGGAGCGGAGCCCGGCGCCCGCCAAGCCAGTGCCCAACCTGCCCGTGGTGTTCCGCGGCAGGACCGTCATCTACATGCCCAGCCTGGCCAAAGATGCCCCCAGCCCACGGGCCACCCCGAAGAAAACCCCCGCGGCCAAGCCCGAGGCGCCGCCGGCCAAGAACCTCTCTCTGAGCCAGCAGCGCTCGCGGAGCCTGCACCGGCTGGGCAAAGCCCCCGAGAGCGGGGAGCTGGCGCTGCCCAAGAGGAGCACGACCCCGCCCGCCCGCATCGGCAAAGGCCCCCCCTCCTCGGGCTCCTCCCGCACCTCCACGCCCTCCCAGCACGCCCCCAAGAAGCTGCCGTCGCCCTCCCAGGTCACCAAACAGAGCGACCCGGCCGCGGGCAAGGCGAGCGGCTCCTCCTCCCCTCCGGGACCCCCTGGGCAGAGCCCCGGCCCCCAAATCCCCGGCTCCCAAGCAGTCCAAGACGCAGAAGTCGCCCGTGCGCATCCCCTTCATGCAGAAGCCCAGCAGGAAGGTGCTGCCGGGCCGGGGGGCCATGCCGGTGCTGGAGGAGCAGGTAGATGGCTTCAAGGCTCGGCCCGGGGGGCCGGGGGGCAGCCGGCTCAACCTAGTGCGGATGTCATCCGCCCGCTCCAGCGGGAGCGACTCGGACCGCTCCGGCTTCCTGCGCCAGCTCACCTTCATCAAGGAATCCTCGAGCCTGCTGCTGCGCCACCGCTCCGACCTGTCCTCGGCACCGCCAGCCACTTCCCTGCCTCGCCGGGGCTCCCCTCAGCGAAGCCGAGCCGCGCTCCCGGCCGTGTTCCTCTGCTCCTCCCGCTGCGACGAGCTCAAGGCGGTCAAACAGGCCACCCCCGGGCAGCGGCCGCTCATCCCCAGAGCCCAGCCCGGCGGCAAAGCCACGGCCGGGGTCAAGCCGCCTCGCCGGACCAGCTCCGAGAGCCCGTCCCGGCTGCCGGTGAAGACCAGTGTGCCCGCGGCCGAGCCTTTCAAGCGCTACTCGTCCTCTCCCAACATCAGCGTGCCGAGGCGAGCGGCCAGCCCGTCCTCCGTGCGCTCCGAGGCGGCGGCGCGGCGGCGGCAGAACGAGGC
Organism: Luscinia megarhynchos; assembly: GCA_034336665.1. Lineage (NCBI taxonomy): Eukaryota > Metazoa > Chordata > Aves > Passeriformes > Muscicapidae > Luscinia > Luscinia megarhynchos. Next base: position 2,641,453 of record CM067590.1, on the reverse strand, counting down.
GGCTCCTGGGGCGCCGCCGGGCAAGCCGCCGGTGGTGATGATGAAGGGCACGTGGCGGAGGATCCGGGATGAGGACATCCCGCACATCCTCAAGAGCACGCTGCCCTCCTCCGCGCTGCCGCTGGCGGGTTCTGCCGACGAGGAGCCCCCCGGCACCCCCAGCACCCCCGGCACGCCCAGGAAGACCAGCGACGCCGTGGTGCAGACCGAGGACTTCGCCACGTCCAAGACCAACTCCAGCACCTCTCCCACGCTGGAGACCCGAGAGGGACTCCCGCATCCCCGAGTCACCGGCGATGGTGAAGCCCCCGCGCCCGCCAAGGCCGCCCTGCCCATCTCCTTCGGCCACGAGGTGCCCGCCGGGAGCTTCTCTGGTAGCCGGCACGGCTCGCCCAGCAAGGCCGCCCGGGTCACCCCCTTCAACTACGTGCCCAGCCCCATGGCAGTGACGGCGGTGGCCGACAAGGCGGTGGAGAAAATCCAAGCTTGATGAAGCCCCGGTGAGGGTCCTGTGGCACCCCCAGCCCCACGGGAGCTGGTCAGGACAGTTTTTGGGACACACGTGGGGATGTGGGACAGCTGGGGATCGGTGAGTCACCCTAACCTGCTGTAGGCCCCGGCTGGGGTCTTGCTGTGCTGGAGCATCACAATTCCCAGCGGCAAGGACTGGGCAGAACTGGGAACGTTCTGGGTCTGACACCCCGAGCTGGGGCGGTTCTCATGGACCATCTTCTCCCGCTGATGGACATCCAAGCTGAGATGGGGCCATGTCCCTGTGTGCCCCCATCCTGCTCACCCGGGGGTTGAGGCAGAGCTGTTACCACACACCGAGGAGCTGGCACAGCACATCTGGTACCAGGAAAACTCAACATGCTCCTGCTTGTCTGGCATCAACACTGGCTCTGCCAACGACGGCAGCTCATTTATTAACAGGGGAAGGAATGCAGGGGAGAGGCTTTGCAGGGGGACATGGGGACCAGGACCCCTTTGTGCTGCTGGAGGGTCCCGATTGCTGACGGGTGAACTGTGCTGGTTAGAGGTGGTGGCAGGCGGAAATGGTGCAGGAGGAGCCAGGCAGGGCTCGTGGGGGTGGCCAAGGTCACGATGAGCTCATTCCAGGGTGCTGTCACCAGGCTGGGGGCTGCTCTGGGAGGGGACAGGGTGCTGAGCTGGCACCAGGATGCCCAACCCCCAGGAAAGGGTCTGGGGTCCCTCACCTTCACCCAGACCCCCCCAGCCTCCCACCCCCAAGGGCAGGAAAGGCTCGGCTTGCAGCCAGGATCCCGGTGTGTCCTTGTGGATGTGGACACGAATCCATCCAGGACTGGATTACGCCCACGAGCACAGGGCCTCCCAGCCCCAAATCCCCAGGGACACCCCCACTTCTGCTGCCAGCCAGGCTCAGGGGCCAAAATCGGGGTGTGTGGGAAGTGCCTCGGCCCCTGGGAGTGGGATGGGCTGCAGAGGGACCCCCAGTCCAGGTCCCAGACCCCTCAGACACCTCCCAGTCCTGCACCATCACTCCTTGCTTTGGATGGGGTCACATTTGTGCCCCCCAGTCCCTAGTGCCACGGGGGGCTGCAGGGACACATACAGGGCTATGGGGACACAGTGAAGGGCTTTGGGTTGTTGCACTGGTGACACACAGTGGGGCCAGGGACACACTAGGACTGTGGGGATATGCAGGGGGCCCCCGGGGACGTGCACTGGGGTCATGGGGACGGGTACACCCCGGTGCCCACTGGAGCCCCCCTGCCCTGTCTGTGGCCAGCACGGAGGGACCAGCAGCCGGGACTGAATAAAAGGAGGAAAAGCCCAGGAGCAGCACTCCCGAGTGCTGTAAGGGAGTGCAGGGGTGGCAGGAGGGCCAGCATCGCCCCCGGGCTCCAAGCCACCGCCCTCCCCCTCTTCCACCGACAACCCCTCCGGGCTCCGCTCGCCGTCACTGTATCTATGTACTAAGGATGTTCTTTTACCAGACCCTGGACAGTATTCCCAATTAAAAGCCAACCTGTGTAAATAGGAAGGGGTGCTTGGTCCGTCCCATGTGTTCGGGCTGGCCGGAGCCGCAGCCCTTCCGCAGCGTTTTCTGGATCCATTTCTTGTACTTCACGGTCGAGGTGGCCACCGGAGGCTTGAAAGGGTCAGTGAAGTCCGGGCTACTGAAGGACATCACGCCGGCCACAGCCGACCGCTTCCCGCACACCAAGGGGCTCCCCGAGTCACCCTGAGGGAGGGGGGTGACACCGGGGAGTGGATCCCGACCAGGGAACCCCCAGCATGGCCAGGGGGACATCTCACCTGCTCAGGGGGAGCAACCTCCCCGAGCCCCCGCCCCCACTCCGGGTGGGCAGAGCTTTGCGGCCCTCGGACCCCCGAACGCTCACCTTGGCGGGTGCCGAGCCGCGGTGCAGCCCCTGGAAGCAGAGCATGGCTGGGCCGATTTCACCTCTCCAGAACTGGCTGTTGTTGCACCTCCGCGTGTCCATCACCGTCACCTCCATCTCCTGCAGAGTGGGCGACAGCTTCCTGCCCCTGGGGACCTGGATCCCCCATCCCGCCAGGCTGCACCGCGTTCCCGCCGCCGGCTCCTTCCTCGGCAGCGAGATCAGCCGCCGTGTCCGGCTCAGTGTCACCTTCCTGTCCAGCTGCGGGCGGAGGGCGGTGTTAGACCCCCCTACCACGGGCAGGGAGCGCACCAACACCGGGGGTGGGGGCGTCAAAGGGGAGCACTCCAATGCCGCAGATGAGGGGTTAAAGGGAAGTACCCCAATGCCGCAGGTGGGGGCTGCAATACCGCAGGTGAGGGGTCAAAGGGGAGAACCCCAATGCTGTGGGTGGGGGGTCTGGGGGAGCCCCCAGTGCCGCAGATGAGGGGTGAAAGGGGAGCACCCCAATACCTCAGGTGAAGGGTCAAAAGGGAGAGCCTCAATGCTGTGGGTGGAGGGTCGGGGGGAGCCCCAATACCGCAGCTGAGGGGTCAAAGAAGAGCATCCCAACACCGCAGGTGAGGGGTTAAAGGGGAGCACCCCAATGCCGCAGGTGGGGGACTGAGGACGAGCCCCCCAACACCACGGGCCGAAGGGCAGCGCCGAGCCGGCGCAGCACCCGTGGGAGCGGCGAGATGACACCGAGGTGCGAAATCTCTTGGGGGTGAGAAGCGGAAATGTCACCGAGCCGCTCGCCCCGGCACCGTGCGAACGGAACACCCCGCCCTTTCCCGCAGCGCCGCCGCTCCGGTCCCGCCTCGGAGCCTTCCCACCTGGAGCAGCAGCAGGTCGTTCTTCATCGTGTTGTTGTCGTAGCCGGGGTGGGGACAGGCAGCCCGGATGCCGAATCTCTGCGCGCCCGGCTCGGGATCCCGCCAGTTGTGCAGCCCCACCAGCAGCGTCCCTTTCTGCCACGGCCTGGCCCGGCCCGGGAGCGGGGTCAGCCCGGTGCCGCTCACCGGAGCCCCGTCCCTTCCCCGGGCAGCACACGGACTCACTTCCCATCCACGCAGTGCGCGGCCGACAGCGCCCAGCGCCGGTGCACCAGCGCTGCCCCGCAGGCATGAACCTTATTGAACTGGAGGGACATCATGTAGGGCCGGGAGTGGGATTTGGCCGCGTGTCCCCCGATGATCGATGGCTGGAGTAAGGTCCCGTCCGCACCAGCACCTGCCACCGTCCCGGCCAGTGACTCCGAGCCTGCGCTGGCCACACTGGACCCACCGCCCCGGTGCTCAGCCCAAAGGAGGGGCGGCAGCAGCAGCAGCAGCAGCAGCGGCCCCAGGCAGCCCCTCGCCCCCATCCCGGCTGCTCCCGGTGCTGCTGCCGAGCTGGAGGAGCCCCAGGTCGCGTGTGACAGCAGAGCAGGACAGCAGCGATGCAAAGATCCGCGCACGGGGCAGGAAGGGGAAGCAGCACCCACAAGGTGACATCTGCAGGGGTGGGAAACGCCCACGGCCCCTCCAGCGCTCGGTTTGCAGACAGAAAGTGTCACCTTCAGCTCCCAAAAACGAGGGTTTGTGAGATGACCCATTCCCACCACCTTTATTAGTTTTTCACACCATGGGGCCATGCTAGCCCCCCACTCAGCCGCCCCAGTGGTCACTCAGCGAGTCCCCGTGGGTGGGACCCGCCTGGTCCCCCGGCCTGGGCGGGACCTCAGGCTGGCCAGGAGCCGCTGGAAGAAGAACTTGTTCGGATATTCCAGCGGGACGAGGTGCTGCAGGAACGGGGGCACCTCGGCTTTGGTCACCCCCACGCACACCGGGACCACCTTGGGGCCGCGCTGGTGGATACTGTGGAACAGGTTCCACTGGGACACGCGCTGGCACCACCGGTCACCCACGGACTTGGCCGAGAGGAGTAGGATGGCCACTCGGCTGGCCTCGATGGCCTCCTCGGCCGACAGGATGACAGATGTCCCGGCCACTTGGTCCTGGTGCTCGGTGAAGCCCCGAAATCCCTCCTCCCTCAGGCGCTCTGCGATGCGGGAGGCGACATGGTCATCCTCGGGGAAGTACCAGAGGGAAAAGTCGTAGGGAGCAGAGGAGGTGTCACCCATGGAGGACATGGCAGCCGGCTCAGGGGCAGAAGGAGGGATACGAGTCTTTGTTCCAGCACCAGGAAGGCGCCCCCGCGCTGGCTCAGCAGATCCCAGCGCTCCCTGGGGAAAGGATGGGATGCCACAGCCCTGACAAACCCGGATCCTGCCGATGCAAACGGCTTGGGGAAGGTGAAACCACGGCGTGGGGTGTCCAGAGGGCGCACACTGCAATTCCTCAGAACGCTTTCTGCCTCATCTCGGCGATGCCTCGATCCAGCTCCTCCCCGACCCTCTGCAGCTCCCGGCGCCGCTCCCGCAGCCGCTCCCGGGATTGCTGCAGCCGCTGGTTCATCCCCACGTAGGAGCGGATCTGCCGGTACAGCTCCTCGGCCGCGGGCTCGGGGCAGCCTGGCTGGCACAGCTGGGGCTCAGCGGGGCTGGGAGGGTCCCCATGCTCCCCCCTGTGTTGGGTTGATGTGGCCAGAAATGTGTATTCTATCCCCATCTGTTGCAGCCGGGTGGGGCAGTGACCCTTATCTCCGTGGCACATATTATCTGCTAATGGGCCATCTTTAAACCAGCTGGTGCAATCACTTTTATCTTTTCCACAGCCCATCCTCCCTCCAGGAGGTATCTCCTGTTAATGGCCATTGAGTCCCAGGGCATGACTGATAAAATTACATCATCCCACTGGGAGATGATCCTGCCAGGGGAGGAGCCAAGCCTTTCCCACCCAGATAAAAACTGAGATTTTGGACAGCAAGTTTCCATCTTTCCACTGGATTCCAGAGGAAAACCAGACCTTTCCACATCATCCCTGGAGCTTCAGAGGAAAACTGCACCTTCTCCAGGAGCACTGCTCCAGCTGAACCACATCTGCCACTGCAGGAGGATGCAGCCACCATTGAATGGGACTGCTGCCAAAACCCTGACTGACTGACGGGTGTCAGCTTGGATTCTGACTCTGGCAGGGCTGGGATTGTTCTTTGTAATACTGCATTTCTATTTTAATTTTCCTAGTAAAGAACTGTTATTCCTAATTCCCATACTTTTGCCTGAGAGCCCCTTAATTTTAAAATTATAATAATAATTTGGAGGGAGGGGGTTTATATTCTCCATTTCAAAGAGAAGCTTCTGCCTTTATTGGCTGATACCTATCCTTCAAACCCCTTTTCCCCGGTGCGGGCTCACCTGGAGCAGGGCCGTACTCCTGGGGGGGCACGGCGGGGAGGACGAACACAGGGTCAGTGGGGAGCGCGCCCTGCACGTCGGCCAAGATCTGCTCCACGCTGGGGGGCTCAGGGCGGGTGGGCAGCACCCGCTTGGCCTTGGAGCTCATCCCGGGGGACGCTCATGTGGCAGCGGCTGGGGAGTGGGGGAGGGTGAGGGCGCTGGACAGACAGGCAGACACCCCCTCTTTTCTATCCCCCCCAGGACGGACAGACCCCTTGTGCTGCCTTTCGGACAGATAGACAGACCCCCCGCAGTAGGAAAAGCCCCCTCACTGTCCCCTTGGATGGACAAACAGAACCAGCCCCGCACCTTCTTTTCCAGACAGACAGACAGACACCTGCCCCTCCCCCCAATTAGACACACAGATCCCCTGTGCTGCCCACCCCAACCCTAGACTGACTCCCTTCCCACCAGACTGACAAACTCCCCACCTCCCCCGCCCTTTGGACAGACAGACAGACGGACAGACTCCTCCTTGCCCCCATCCCCGCCGCTGGACGGACAGACAGACAGACAGAGCCCCACCTCCGCACAGATAAACCGGCTCCCTCCGCTCCCCGGACACACACAGAGCCCTCTGATCCCTCCCGGCGGACAGACCGACCCGCCGACACGGCAGACAGACCGACAGACCGACACCCCCGCCCCGGCCACCGTCCGGCCGCGCTTCCGCCACGCCCCCGGACACGTCATCGTGATAGCCACGCCCCCACAAAGGCTCCGCCTCCCCCGCTCTTAAAGGCGCCGCGCGGTGTCACGGAGCAGGCGGCGCTTGGGGGGCACCGACGTTTATTGGGGGACGGGGGAAACAACAGACTTGGACTGGAGAAACTGGGGATCCCGGACGGGTACGGCCCCGGCTGGCCGGTACCGTGAACAGGACCATGGTGCCGGTACCGTGAACAGGACCATGATGCCGGTACCGGAAGCACTGGGAGCCGGTACCACGAAAAGGACCATGGTGCCGGTACTGGGAGCCGGTACCGTGAACAGGGACCATGGTGTCGGTACCGGGAGCACTGGGAGCCGGTACCGTGAACAGCGCCATGATGCCAGTACCGGGAGCACTGGGAGCCGGTACCGTGAACAGCGCCATGATGCCGGTACCGGGAGCACTGGGAGCCGGTACCGTGAACACGGCCATGGTGCCGGAGCACTGGGAGCCGGTACCAGCGTCTGTATGGAGGACTTTGGTGCCAGAACGGAGGATGCCGGTACCAGCACTGGGAGCGTGGTTTCTGCACTGGAGCCGCTGGTCCCGGTACTGGACCCGGTACCGGGGCTGTAGTGTCGGTACCAGAGGCTCCGATGCTCCTCTTATTTCGCCTTCTGCAGAAGGTCCGCCAGGTTCAGGGCTGGTTTGATGCCTGCGGGGACACGGGTGGCGTTAGTGGCCGTCCCCGGGGCAGTGGCCAGTGTCCTGGGGCAGTGACCGGCCCGGCCCCGCGTCACTGTCCCGTTCCCTCCCTGTCCCGCTGAGCACGGGGGTGACAGCCAGCCCTGCCCTCCCCGCCCCGGGGGGCTCCGGAGGGGAGCTCCAGGTCGGCAGCAGCGCATGGACACACGGACGGACAAACGGATGGACACACGGACCGGCACACGGACGGGATCTGGCTACTGAGAAGCGGGAGGGAAGCGCCTGCTCTACCCATGCCGCGGGAGAAAGGGCCGGGTGTGCGGGAGCCGCGCCGGTGGCTGCAGGAGCAGAGCGGCTCGGGCGGTGCCACGGCGGACACCAGACCCGGCGGGCGCCTGGCCCGACCCGGCGCGGCACGGCACGGCCCGGCCCCGTCCCCGGGCGGCCGGGGGCAGCGGGAGCCGCGGCTCGTTACATACGGGCAAGCTGGGCTGCGGGGCCACCTGGGCCGCCAGCCGCGCTCTGCTGTTGGTCAGAGTCCGCAGGACTGCACCGTGCAGCGCAGAGAGGAGAGAGAGGTTAGAGGGGACCGTGCCTGTCCCGGGGCACGGAGAAATAATCACTCACTGCTAACTAAACCGAGCTGCCCACGCCCCTGTGCTGGGAAAACAGGGACACGGAGCGAGATGGAGGGATGGGGGACCCGAGTTACCTTCTCTGGTGACAGTGGAGGCGGCGTCCAGGGCCTTAGTGCCGATGTCACCCATCATGCTGTCCACGGCGCTGTGGTGCTTGAGGAAGAAGGGCCGGATGACGCTGTGGTAGATGACCTGGGAGCCGTTCCAGGGCACTGGGGCCATGCACCACACCAGGAACACGCACTGCGGGGACAGCAAGGGCTCAGCTGCTCCAGCTCCAACAGCAGCGCCCAAAGCTGGGGCTCACTGGAGGTGGCAGGATCTGAGCTGGGTGCTGTTCCTGGTCAGAGCCCACCACACTCAGTTCCTCCCTGTTCAGCCCTGGCACAGCCTTTACCTTCCCGACATAGTAGAAGGGGAACCAGTAGAGGAAAAGGTCGGAGAAGAACTCGGCGATGCTGAAGACGCCGTACACCACCCAGTACGTGAGCCACATGGTGTCATCCTCCTTGCTGTGGCTCTCGATGGCTTTGATGCTGCAGCAGGACAGGGGAAGGAAGGAAGGACACGGCTGCTGCAGTGCTGGGATGGGCTCCACCTTCCCAAATCCTCCAAACCCTGGAGGGAACCTGCCCGCTGGCTGGTCTGGGCTGGCACGGTCCCAGCGTCTCCAGGAAGGTCTCAAGAGCTTCCCAGCCATGATTGCCTCTTCACTGAGCAGGGAGACCCTCAGCGAAGGGCAGGGAACGCTCTCCAGGTGCGGGACAGGTACTTACGAGACGTAGGCGGGATAGACGAAGCCGATGATGTTGCAGAGCAGGGAAGCGCCGTAGCCGAACATGAGGTACAACCCCAGGAAAGCCACGGAACCTGTGAGGGAAAGGACGCTCTGGTGCTTGCTGTCACCGGGGGAGACCCGGTGGGGGATTTTCATCCCAGAGCGGGTTAACGACCACCCCCAATTAATTCCAGGACGCCGATGTAACGAGACACGTGGTGGAGTCTCTCCCGAGGGACCCGTGACCCGCTCCTGTCACCGTGCGTCCCCTCCCCTGGCTCGGACGGGACTTTAGCACCCCAATCTCGCAGCACTTTCGTTCCTGGAGCGGCGCCAGGGCGGCAGGAACCAGAGACGCTGACAACACACCCATGGTCCAAAGTCAAGGCTCCGCTCTCCTCCCCCGGAGGCGCTCGGCATTCCCAGACCTCCCGCTCAAGGACGAGCTCTGCTCCCGGATCAGGCGCCCGGGATCGCGGCTCCTCCCGCAGGCGCTCCCCGCGGCCGAGCAGCCGCCGGCAAAGCAAAGGTTGGCTCCCCTGGGAGCTGCAATCCAATCCCGCTTCCCTGCTACTCAATTAGATCGTTAAATTAAATGTGAGCCGCGGGGTTTGGTGGCCTGGAGCCTGCTCAGCGCTCGGACGCTCGAAGGCTGGGAGAGAGGAGCGTGGGGAAGGTGGGACAGGGAAATTTTGGGATGGAAACCACGATGCAAAGCCTCGCTCACAGCAGGGCAGGAAAACCTCAGGGATACATGGGATAAAAAATTTTGTCAAGCCCAGCAGCTTCTCCCCAGCACTGGAACAAACTCCTCCACCAGCAGCAAGGAAGCTGGGAATTAACCTGTCTGTGCTGGTGAATTAAAGTCCTTGCTCGGGCTTGGAGGGAGGATTATCCCAGCTCTGCTCGCTGCAGCATTCCTGCGCTGAGCTCCGGCCCCGATCCGGGGCACCCACAGCTCCGGGTCTTTCCTGGGAGACGGGCAGGAGCAACGTGGCCTTGGAGCAATCCCAAACCTCCCTCCAAGGAGGGCAGGCAGGTCCAGGCAGTGCTGGGTTTCATTCCCCAAGAGCCTTAGAAGGGATTTTGCAGGGTTTTAACCCCCAGAGAAATTTATGTAACAGCAAAAACCCAGGGAAAGGCTTTGCTGAGGGAGCAGTTGGAGGTGGTGCTGCCCAGGGGTTGCTCCAAACACCAGCCCATGGATTCAAACTCAAATTAGGGATTGCTCCAGAGCCAGGGGAGGGAGAAATCGGGAAAAGCTCAGCAACAGCTTCTCCCTTCCAGGACAGGAATCCAGAATGTGGAACCATCAATTTTTGGTTCGTCCACTCTCGTTCTACCCCAGAAGTTCATCACTGAGCAAACCCCCGGGATTGTTTTGCTCAGACGACACCTGAGTGGCACCACATCCAAACACAGCCTGCACAGCAGCACATGCTACTTCATGGGCACTGATCCCCTCAGAGTAGGAACACCAGCCCTGCTGCAGGTGAAGGAAATCAGACCTGGGGGCCAAAGGCCTGGAGGGACACAGGAATCAGGGAAGCCCGGATTCCCACCCGCCCCCCCCAGGAAGGTTTGATATGAAATCTCAAATTGGAGCACATGGGCAAGGCCAGTTGGAGTTGGCAGAGAGGGCACAGGGCCGAGGGTCAGAGGAGAGGAGGCACGGCGTGCCAGGAGGAGGATCCCTGGGGAAAATCCGTCTGGTTCCTCATTAATGAGCAACAGGGATCCGGTTAGAGGCCGGATCCCCATGGTCCCACCAGTGGGACACCGGGACGAGCTCCCATCCCCAGCGCCCCATCTGATCCACCACAATCAGAGGGCTCACCCAGAACGGGGACCCCCCTCTGGCAGTGTCAGAGGTCTCGAGGGTCTCTCTGACACCTCTGACACTGCGAGCTTCGGGATTTCGGGGTTCTGTGCCTGCGGAAGGCGAGGGCATTGCGGTGACAGCGACGTCACCCCCGGCACCCCCAGTCCCCTCCCAGCACCCCCAAACCAGGGCAACCCTGCCTGCCCTCCCCTTGCCCCGTGCTGAGCCCAGAGCCACGGCGAGCAGCTGCCAGGGCTCCCCAGGATGCGGGGGAGAAGGGGACAGCTCCGGAGAACCGGGGAGGCCCCGCGGTACCGGTCGCACCTGAGGCCAGGTAGAGCCGTTGGACGCCGGTACGGGCTTCCAGCTGAGCCAGCAGGTCACCGATCGGCCCGGGACTGTAGAGGAAGCGCTCCAGGCGCTGCTGCACGGAGCCCATGGCGGCGGTGGCGATGATGAAGGTGCAGAAGCAGCGGCGGCGGCCCCGGAGCGGCCCCGGACCGACCCCGCGCCCCGGTCAGTGCGGCCGCGGGGGCGTGGCCAATGCAAAAAGGGGCCGGGCTATGATGAGAGGCGTGGCCAATAAGAAGGAGGGGCGGGATTAATGCTGAGGCGGAGCCAATGAGAATGCGGGGCGTGGATCACGGCGGGCCAATCAGACGAAGCTGTGCGGAGGGGCGGGGCCGACGCCGTTGCCATGGCTACGCGCGCAGCGGCGGCGCGGCCTCATGGCGGCTCGGCCCAGGCCCGGCCCGGCGCTGTCGCTGTTCCCGGTGCTGTTCGCGCTGCTCCTGGTGGCCGCCACCGCTCCTCCGAGCCCCGCCAAGCCCCGCGTCTACCTGAGCAGCTGGGCCGTGCGGGTGGCGGCGGGGCTGAGGGACGCCCGGGCCCTGGCCCGCCGGCACGGGCTGCTCTACCTGGGCCAGGTAGTTGGGCCCAGCCCGTCCCGTGTGCCCCGAGCCCGACCTTTTATCTCGTCCCCTTCGACTGTCCCATGGGCAGGGACATCTTCCATTAGACCAGGTTGCTCCAAGCCCCGTCCAACCTGGCCTCAAACACTTCCTGGGAATATGGGAATCCTGTGCCAGTGTCCCCCCCCACGCTCAGAGCAAATGGTCTATGAGAGTGCAGGGCTGAGTGAGAGGCACACATGGCCTCCCCAGGACTCCATTCTGTCTCTAAGTGCCACTTTCTGCTGGTCCTCCACTACGGCTCACCTTAAATCCACCATTCTGACCTCCACACACCACACTGGTGTCCCCTAGAAAAGCTCACAGCAGCTCTTTGTGCCCGCAGGTGATGGAGGGAGAGCCCTTCTACCACTTCAGCCACCGTGGCACCCGGCAGAGAGCGCTGAGCAGGCACTGGGGGTGGCACATGCGGCTCACCAGGGACCCCCAGGTAGGGAGGGGGGTATGGGGAGCCGAGGCACAGCTGTGGGCAGGCACTGCCTGGCACCCACAGCACTGCCCCCCACCCAGGTCCAGTGGTTTGAGCAGCAGACGCTGAAGAGGCGCTCGAGGAGAGGCACCGGCGTGGTGCCCACAGATCCCTGGTTCCCAAAGCAGTGGTACATGGTGAGATTGGACTGTTCCCCTCCTAATCCTCCCCCAAATCACGGGAGGAAGGGATCACAGTGGGCACAGTGTCTCACTTCTCCCTGCTCAGCACCAGCCCAGAGCACAGGAATTGTGTCTGGATTGTTCTGGGATGTCCCCAGGGAGGGAGACTGGTGGAGTCAGTGAGTCAGGGGTCTCTCTGAGTTCTTCAGAGAGAAATCAGAATGCAGGGATTGAATTAAAGCCTCCACAGCCTCTCTGTTCAGGGCACTGCACACTGAAGAAATTCTTCCTCCTGTGCAGGGGAATTCCTGAGATCAATCCCTGCGTGTTCCTCTGGTGCCATTGCTGGGCCCTGCCCTGACACAGGGACATCCAGGGACACTCAGGGATGGCTGAACACCCTCAGCTTTTCTTTGTCAGAGATGTGCCAACCCCTTCCTCAATTTGTGACCCTCCACTGGACCCACTCCAGGAGCTCCACATCCTGAGGAGCCCAGAGCTGGACACAGCATCCCAGAAGTGCCTCCCAGGGCTGAGCAGAGGGGCAGGATCCCTCCCTGACCGCTGGAAATGCCCTTCCCAGACATAAACCCAGCTAATGCTGGCAGTGATGAGGCAGCAGGAGCCCTCCAAGGTGACCCCGGGCTGCCCATCAAATTTAATCTGTTTTCCAGAACAATGACATCCATCCCGACCTGAACATCCTCACAGCCTGGAGCAGAGGCTACACGGGGCTGGGGGTGGTGCTGACTGTCCTGGATGATGGGCTGGAGAAGGATCATCCCGACCTGGCTGCCAACTATGTAACTATGGGGGGGTTCATGGACCAGCTCCTTCAGGGAGGGTGGGGTCAGTGCCTTCATCCCACCCCTGGCTGTGCAGTGAGAGCTCAGCCTCTCCAGGGCTGCATCCAAGGTTTGGAGCCTCCCGCAGTGAAATCTCACACTGAGGAAATGTTCGAACTTGTACACGCACCAGAGTCCCTGAAATAGGTGTAATTACAGCAAGCTGCAAAGCCAGTAAAGCTGGTAAACACTGCTGTGCTCCACGAGGGAAGGAAAGGCAATCTTGGGTGTTTATAACACCGCTGTTTCCGTGGGTTGTGGCTCCTCTCTCCCGGCTGTGTGGCCAGCGAGGGTCACCCCCAGGTGAAACAGGGTGAATTTCTGCAGAATCCCAGAGTCACCGAGGTTGGAAAGGGGCTTCAGGATCATCCAGCTGTACCCGATCCCCACCTTGTCACCAGCCCAGAGCACCGAGTGCCACCTCCAGGGATTCCTTGGACACCTCCAGGGGTGGCCACTCCAAACCTCCCTGGGTAGCCCCTTTCACTGCCTGGCCACCTTTTCCATGAGGAAATTCCTGCTGATGTCCCACCTGGCACAGCTTGAGGCTGTTCCCTCTTGTCCTGTTGTCCCCTGGAAGCAGAGCCTCACTCCCCACCCCCAGCCATCCCCTGCTGTTAGTGAGTTGTGCAGAGCCAGAAGATTACCCCTGCTCCTTGTTTTCTCCAGCCTGAGCCCCTTCCCCTGCTCCATTCCCTCTCAGGACTGTGTTTAGCTGCAGCTCCCAGCACTGCTGGGCACAAAGGGGCCCCGCTGTCCCCCCCAGGCTGGCAGGCGGTGCCAGCGCCGGGCTGGGTGCCAGGCGCCTGTGCCGAGCTATCACAGCCCTGCCCGAGCCCTTTGGCTCACGCCCCTGCCTCGCTCTGTAACAGGACCCGCTGGCAAGTTACGACTTCAACAGCAACGACCCCGATCCGCAGCCCCGATACGGCGATGGGGACAACAATTGGTGGGTTCTGCCCAGCTCCCCACACTGGGGGGGTTCATCTCTTGGGGGAATGGGGCTGGTCCAGGCCCCCCCACCCTTCACAGGGTCACTCTGTCCCCCCCAGGCATGGCACACGCTGTGCAGGGGAAGTGGCAGCTGTGGCCAACAATGGGATCTGTGGTGCAGGTGTTGCCTACAATGCCAAAATCGGAGGTGAGATGTTGGTCCTGTGGGAGGGAAGTTGGAAATGAGCTCCAGCCCGCTCTGGGAATGCAGGAGCCCAGGTGGGGCTGCTCTGGATTTTAGGGGTGTCTAGGGTGCTGCAGTGTCACCCCACACCAGGCTGGGGCTTAGTGCTCAGCCCAACAACCAGCAGGGCAGGCTCAGGCACCACTGTGGAACTGAGGGTGGCAAAGGGGGTTAAAAGCCGGGAGCACTCCCTGGGCTTAATTACAGAAGGCTTAACCAGGAGCTTTGGGAAGCAGCTCATGGGCACAGACCCGCTGGGGCCTGATCTCCTTAGGGCAGGGTCATGTGAAAGGTGTGGGGGGGTCATGGGGACCTGGCCAGGTGCCCCCAGGCCCTTCCCTGGGTGTGGCACGTGCATGGCTCCTGTCCTCTCGGTGACACCGTGCCCACTCCCTGCCTGCCCCCAGGTGTGCGGATGCTGGATGGTTCCATCACGGACATAGTGGAGGCTCAGGCCCTGAGCCTGCAGCCCCAGTACATCCACATCTACAGCGCCAGCTGGGGCCCTGAGGACGATGGCAAGACGGTGGATGGGCCAGGAGTGCTGGCTCAGGCTGCTTTCCACAGAGGAGTCGTCGAAGTAAGCCCAGCCCTGTCCTTGGAGACCACAAGGACATGGGGAGACCCTGCTCACCCCCATCTACCCTTCAACAGGGACGGGGTGGGCTCGGCTCCATCTTCATCTGGGCTTCAGGCAACGGTGGCATCAACTATGACAACTGTAACTGCGATGGCTACACCAACAGCATCTACACGGTGTCAGTGGGCAGTGTGCTGGGGGACGGGCAGCGGCCCCTCTATAGTGAGAGCTGCCCCGCCATCCTTACCACCACCTACAGTAGCAGGACCACCAGCAAGGTGCAGATTGTGAGTGTCACAACAGCCCTGCCACAGCAGCAGCGCTGGGGCAGACACAGATCCCAGTCCCAGTCCTCCTGAGCTTGGTGTCTGTGTAGAGCTCAAAAAGCTCAAAGGGACCCAAAAGGAGAATTTACTGAAAGTCCCCAACTCCAGGCAGCTCTTTTGGAAGCAGTGCTGAGACCTCTCTGTCCCCCCAGGTGACCACTGACCTGAACCACCGCTGCACAGACCAGCACACCGGCACCTCCGCCTCGGCCCCGCTGGCCGCGGGCATGGTGGCCCTGGCACTGGAGGCCAAGTGGGTGACACTGAGGGACACTACCCGGGGATGAGAAAGGGGAGGGTTGGGGTGCAGAGTTGTGGCCTTCCCCCAGGGCCAGCAGAGAGCAGGAGGCTTGTCATCTGGAGCTCCTTGCTCCCATTTTGGCACTGAAGGAGGTTGTGGGGGGGGAAATCAGCTGCTCTACCCACCCCAGAAGAGCCAAATCTCCCCTTTAAAAAACCAACCCAGACCTCTGTCCTCACATCCCTCTTGCTTCCAGCCCAGCCCTGACCTGGCGTGACCTGCAGCACCTCATCATCCGAGCCTCCAAGCCTGCCCACCTGCAGGCGGAGGACTGGGCTGAGAACGGCGTGGGGCGCAGGGGTGAGTGTAGGGTACAGCCCCTCCAACACCTTCCCGCAGCCCCTCGTGCCCTGGTGGCACCCAGGGGCTCACAGGTCCCTCTCTTGGGTGGCACCTTTGTCCCAGTGAGCCACTACTATGGCTACGGGCTGCTGGACGCAGGGCTGCTGGTGCAGGTGGCCACCACGTGGGCAGGGACTCAGCCCCAGCAGAAGTGTTCAGTCAAGGCCATTCAGGACCCCAGGTAAGAGGCAGTGACCCCAGATCCAACCTTCCACAGGCTGGTGGGTTCTGCCCAGCTCCCCACATTGGTTCATCTCCAGGGGGGCTGGGGCTGGTCCCCCACCTCTCACAGGGTCACTCTGTCCCCCCCAGGCATGACACAGGTTGTGCAGGGGAAGTGGCAGCTGTGGCCACCACAGGCACAGGGATCCAAAAAGTGCTGCAGAGGGTCTGATGTGCTTGGAGGCCACGGGGGAGGGCAGGTTGCCCATGGCAGGGGAGGGAATGCCCTCACCTGCAGCTTGTCTTCCACAGGGACATCGGTTCCAGCCTCACCATCTCCACAGATGTCTCCTCCTGCTCTAAGAGCATTCGCTCCCTGGAGCACGTCCAGGTCCAGCTGTCCCTGAGCTACAGCCGCAGGGGGGACCTGGTGGTGGCTCTGAGCAGCCCCATGGGGACCACGTCCACCCTGGTGACAGTGCGGTAAGGACAGGGGCGAGCAGCAGGGGTCCCAAAAAGGGGCTCACTGGGCCCCTCCTGGACCTCTGCCACATGGGAATGTCCCCTCAGAGCAAGCACAGGGTGACCCTGCAGGTCACATCCTGCCCCTCCAGGCCCCTGGGCTGGCACTCCCAGCTCTGCTCTCCTCCTCCAGCCCCTACGACACCAGCCAGGACGGCTACCAGGACTGGACCTTCATGTCCACGCACTTCTGGGATGAGAATCCCAAGGGCATTTGGACCCTCCGGCTGGAGAACAGGGGTGATGACAGCAACACAGGTGGGTGTGGACCACATTTTCACTGGGGTCACCCTGTTGTTTTTCCTTCCCCCACTTGCACAGGCCATTTGTTGGCTTCTCCTTTTCCACAGGACCCTGTGGTGGCTTTGAGGGTGTCACTGGCCAGCACAGGGCCAGGAGCAGGACACAACCCCAAAGCTTCCAGGCCTATACCCCCTCACCTGGCAGCCCTGTCCCTCCTGTCCCCAGGCCAGCTGACCAGCTTCACCCTGCACCTGCATGGCACAGATGAGGACATGCCAGCCAGGCGTTCTGCAGCCACCACCACCGACGAGTGTCTCAAGAGGGATGAGCAGGGAGCCTGCGAGGGTGAGCGAGGTTTTGGGGGACAGTGAAAATGCTCAGCTCCCCAGGGTCTCACCCCAGCCTCTCTCCTCAGACTGTGGCAGCTCCCTGTTCACCCACCATGGCTCCTGCCTGTCCTACTGCCCCCCACACTACTATGGCCAAGCCCGGAGTGCCACCCCTAGGGACACTGCCCGTGTCTGTGCCAGCTGCCACCCCTCCTGCTACACCTGCCAGGGCGACTCTGCCAACAACTGCACATCCTGCCCCTCGGGCCGCACCTTCGAGGACATCACCCACAGCTGCCAGCAGCCGGCAAAGAGCTCCCCCAGCCAGCTGGGGCTGCGCAGGGACATCATGGCTGTCATTGTCCTGGTCTGCAGCAGCCTGGTGCTGGCAGGGGTGCTGTACACCACCTACCACAGGGTCCTTCGCTCTGGCAAAAGAGCCCCGTGCTGTCCCCAAGCTGGGACGACAGAGTGACAGCAGCCTGGGCTGTGGGGACAGCCCAGGACAGAGCTGGGATCGTGCCTGGCTTCCCAAATAAACCCCCTTGTTGCCTTTCCAGCTGCCCTCCTCGAGGGTGATTCCCCTTCCCAGCACGGCCTGGGATGGTCCCACCCCGTGTCCAGCTGTGCGGGGGGGACAGCGGTGGTGGCTCCTTCCACAGCCCTGGGGACAGTGACATTCCCAGAGAGGGGTCGGGAGCCCTGTGCCCTCTCAGACACAGAGGGACGGGATGTGACATGTCCCCAAACAGCTGCGCCCATGTGTCCACGGCAAGAGCTTGGCCACGAGTCCATGTGGCTTCCAGCAGAGGCGAGGCCAGGCCAGACCCGCTCCAAAGTCCCCAATTCCTCTTCACCAGCAGCTTTAGGCTTAAAAACAGAGATCCCAGGGTGGCTGCAGCCCCTGCCCCTCTGTCCCACGCGGACTGGCAGAGGCACAGTGGCAGCTGTGACCCAGCACGTGGCACTGGGCAGGGATGGGACAGGGGGAGCTGCCAGCTGGGGCTCTCCTGGGGACACTAGCCCCGTGCCAGGACCCTGCACTGCCCCAGGACAGTGGAGAGGGGATTTGTGTCCCCCCCTTTCCTTGGCTGTGCCATCCTCAGCACAGTGTTTGCTCAGCTGAAGCGTTTTAGGAATTAAGGCAGAGCCAGACTTTTCTCCAAGCTTATAATGACCCGTGAAAACCTTGGCTGTACCTTACAGAGCAGGGACAGGGGATGGAGCTTTGTCTCCAAAGGCAGGGGCTCTCCTTGGGGGGCACCCCAAGGGATGAGCTGGGATCCCTGAAAACACCAAGGGAGATTCCTGGGACAAGCACCCAACCCAGTTCCATAAGATGAGGTGCTGGATGCCTCCCAGCACAGCTCCCCCAGCCTCTCCCAGAGGTTTTTCCCCTTCCTGCTCCTCCAGGCTGGCCTAACCCTCAGTGGGCGGCTGGCAGGGCTGGAATTGCCGCTGGATCTCGGGGCGCACGTCCTCCTGCACAGGGAGAGAGGGGGGGTAGGGGAGGGCTGTGCCCAGAGCTCCTGTCCCCACCCTGTCCCCTTCCCCACGTCCTACCGCCTGACCCAGCTGGCCCAGCGCTGGGATGAGGCGCAGCAGCTCCTCATCCTCGGGGTCCCCAGACCACGGTGGCACCGAGATCCAGTTGGCAGCCTGGGGGGGACAGGGGGAAGGTTGGATCCCACACACCCACGGTGCTGCCAGGAACCGGGATTCCCTAATTTCCCCTGGGAGCAGCGCTGCCCTACCTGGGCAGGGAAGCCCTGCATCGTGTGGTCCAGGGCCACTGTCTTGGCCAGGTCCCTGCCCAGGCGAGTCAGGTCCTTCCAGTAGCAGCCCTGGGAGCAGACACAGTCGGACTGGGAGAGGCAGTGCCTGGCGGGGAGACAGAGCCGTGGGGACACTGCCCTGGCACACAGGGGGACCCAGCAGGGCACTGCCAGCACCATCACCTGATCAGCTTCTTCTTGGGGTCCAGCACCTCCAGGAGCTTCTTGGCATAGTCCTTCTTGGCAGTGGTGTAGATGAAAATCTGGCAGAGAGAGGGGGAAGGTCACCACTCAAGTCCCCCCCAGGGTCACCCCACAGATCCCCTCAGGGGCTCTGGTACCTCATAGGTCTTGGAAAGGCTCTCCAAAAACTCTTGCACGTGTGGACGCAGCTTCACATGGACCTGGGAGGGAACAGCATCTTGGAAAGCTGCCAGCACCTCCATCCCACACCAAGGTGACCCCAAAGGGAGGTCAGTGCCCTCAGCACCGGGATTTCAGAGTCCCTTCAAGGGACATTGGCACAGAGGCCACAGGGGGTGGCAGTGAAGAGCCACAACAATCATGGCCCCAAATCACATCTCCCCAGCCCCAACACCCACTGTCCCAACCTGGCACCCACCTCGTAGGAACTCGCCTGGAAGCCCATGGTGAAGGTGGCCGTGGCATCCTGCCGCCCATGGGCGAGTAGGGAGGAGTAGAGCAGGGTCCCATCCTGGGGACAGGGAACAGGGTCAGCCCCCAGCCCCAGGCGCTGCAGAGACCCCCAGCCCCACCAGCTCACCAGCTCCAGGACCAGGGTGTGCTGCAGCTTGCACCGGATCTTCTTGGGACCATCCCTCGCAGGGGTCAGCACCCCAGGGCTCGGCCTGTGGGGGGGCAGAGGGTCAGCGGTGCTGGGGGGCTGTTGGACCCCCCACACCGTATTGGGGGGCTATGGGGACCCCTTATACTCACAGGCTTGGAGCCACGGGGACAACAGGAGACAGATGCTCAAACTTGGAGAGCCCCGAGAAAAAGGAGCCCTCGGGGCAGGGCAGTGGTGGGGGGCTCGCACGGTCTGTGGGGCAGGGGAGTCCTGTCAGCACAGCTCCCACGGGGCAGCCCCCCCTGCCCCACGCAGAGATCTCCCTGGGCAGGGACACGCTCACCGCTTTCCCCGGGGCTGGGAGGGGCGGGCGCGGGGCCGGGACCATCCTCGGCTCCCCGCCGGACCAGCCGCCCCTTCCCGGGGGTGGTGGGGGAGCCGGAGACCCGCGCCCACCCCCGCGGGACACTCTGCTCCTCTTTCTGCCGGCTCTTGGCACCACCACGAGCAGCAGCCCTCGGGGTCGAGGGTTCCTGCTCATCCTTGGAGGGTTTCTTCGTGCGTGGAGTGGCCCCCAAACCTGCCATGGCTGAGAGCGTGCCCAGCCTGCCCCAAACCCCCCCAGCAACCCCAAACGAACTGTGGGGTGGCGGTGGGAGGGAACATTTTTATAGGGTGGAGGCGCCTTTCCAGCCCAAATCACCCCGAAGCACCTGGAATCACTCAGACTTTACCAGGACCAGCTGGGGATCAGTTAAGGGCTCCCCAGCCGGTCCAGGGCTCATCTTTGGTGCCACCCGATGTGACAAGGACCCTCCCGGGCTGGCAGCTGCCACTCGGGCCACCCCAGGACCATCGGGACCCCAGTTTGGGGACAATCCCCATCCCCTTCGCAGCTTCCCCTGGCACCAGTTCCAAACCCACCCTGAGGGAGCCCCGAGCTGGCGAAGCCTTCCGGGGGTGCCCCAGCGCCCCCCGTCCCCACAGGGGCCCCGCGGTGGCCGCCACCAGCCCGAGGGTTGGGTTACGGGCGGGGGGGAGGCTGTGGCACGGGGGGGACACGCTCGGCTCCGCCGGAAGGGAGATAAGCGAGAGGTCCCCGACCCCGGCAGGAGAGGCTGGCGCGCAGCCATGGGGACAGCGACACCGCCGGGGTGGGAGGCTGCTCCTGGGGCTCAGCGCGGGGACACGGAGGGGACCCCCGGACCATGGGGACACCGAGGGGACCTCCGGAAGTGAGCGCACATGGAGGAGACCCCCCTGTCCATGTGAACACAGAGGAGACCCCCTAAAATGGGGGGACATGGAGAAGACCCCCTGCTCATGGCGACACAGAGGGGACCCCCAGCCCACGGGGACATAGAGGGAACCCCCTGAGGAATGGGGACACAGAGGGGACCCCCTGAAGTGGGAGAACACAGAGAGAAACCCCTGCAGTGAGGGGACACAGAGGAAACCCCCTAAATTAGTGGGGGGAGGCTTCACCAGCCAGCAAGAGACACGCGGCGAGAGAGGGGATAAACAATTTATTTTCTGCAAAAATAATAAATTACCACCCCGCTCCATCCCCCGCTGCCGCGTGGACCCCAAGGACGGCGAGATGGGCGGGGTCCCTTGAGGGGAGGGGGCACGGGAAGGGCTCGGTGCCCGGCAGGAGCACCCGGTTCACCCTGGGGGTCCCATCCTGGGGCTCAGGGTGGCCGGGGGTGGGGGCAGTGCCGGGCCGCCTCCCGCACTAGCCGCTCCTCGCGGGGCGTCCAGGGCCGGGCGTAGCCGCCGTCCTGCAGCAGGATGCGGTTCAAGGTGTGCTCGTGGTTCACGTGGCGCCGAGCCATCAGCAGGTACTCGCCGCCCTGGCGCAGCGCGGGGCAGCCGCAGGTGCTGGGCACCCACAGGTACTCGCGGGACACCAGCGGGAAGCGCTGTCGGTACCGCGCCGCCACCTCCACCTCGTAGCGCGTCTCCTGCCCCACCACGGACCGCGCCAGGATCCGCCCGTGGAACACTGAGGGGTTGAGGATGGGGTGCCCTGAGCCCCCTCCTGTCCCTGTTATCGTACTGAGCCTTCCCCATCCCTGGCATCGCCTCTGGCATCCCCACAAGTCTCTTCCCAGCATCAACCTGAGCCGCCTCGTGTCACCAGCATCAGCCCGAGCTCATTCCTGTCCCAGCAGCACTCTGAGCCCCTTGGTATCTCTGGCATGACCCCTAGCATCACTCTGAGCACAATCCCACCCCTGACACCATCCCTGGCATCATCCTGAGCACAATCCCATCCCTGGAATCACTCTGAGCACAATCCCATCCCTGAGACCTCCCCTGGCACCATCCCTGAGCACAATCCTAACCCCGGCATCACCCCCGGCACCACGCTGAGCACAATCCCAGCCCTGACATCACCCTAAGCTCTTTCACACCTCCAGCATTGTTCTGGCATCACCCTGAGCCCCTTCCCATCACCAGGATCATCCCAAATCCCTTCCCATCACTGACACCATCCCTGGCATCACCCTGAGCACATTCCCAACCCTGGCATTTTTCTGGCAGTGCCCTGAGACCCTTCCCATCACCAGTATCAGCCCCTTCCCATCCCTGACATCGCCTCTGGCATCACCCTGAGCATATTTCTGTCCTTGACATTGTCCTGACATCACCCTGAGCCCCTTCACACCCCCGGCATTGTCCTGGCATCACCCTGAGCCCCTTCTTGTCACTAACATCAGCCCCAGCCCCTTCCTGTCCCAGCAGCACTTCCCATCCCTGGCATCGCCCCTGGCATCACCCCAAGCCCTTTCCCATTCCTTTCACCATCCCTGGCATCACCCTGAGCCCCTTTTCATACCCGGCATTGCCTCTGAACGTCACCCTGAGCACATTCCTGTCCGCAGCACCGCCCCCGGTCCACCCTGAGCTCCTTCCCGCTCCTGGATTGTCCCTGGCAGTGTCCTCAGCCCTGTCCCACCCACGAGCTCCTCCCGAGCCCCCCGAGCGCCGGCGCTCACCGAAGTCGCTCTGGCAGAAGTGCCGGATGCGCTGGGAGCGCCCCTTGGCCGGGCGGCACCTCCCGCAGCGCCCTGCGGGGATAAAGCTGCCGCAATTTAGGGGACGGCGGGGACTTCTGACCCCAAAACCCCTCCTCGCAACTTTGGGAAGGGAGGTTGCTTGTCCAGACCCCAGAGAGAGGTTCCTGAGTGCCCTGGCGAGGGTTTTTAGGGTCCCCATCTTACTGCTCCCCGTGAGCAGCCCAGGATGCTCCCAGCAGGGGCGTGGGGGCTGTGGAGACCCCCGAGGAGGTGCCGGTGGGGACCCTCGAGGAAATACCAGTGGAGACCCCGAGGAGGAAATACCAGTGGGGGCCCCCATTGAAATACTAGTGGGGATCCCTGAGGAAATACCGGTGGGGACCCCGAGGAGGTACCTGCGGCAGCCCCGTCCTGGTTCCGGCCCTCGGGGCTCCTCGGCGGCGGCTCCGTGGCAAAACGCCCGGGCTTTGGGGCCGGGGTGAGCGGGGGCTCTGGGGGCGGGGGGCTGCCGGCTCCCCGGGGCTGGGGCTGCCGCAGGGGGCTCGTGTCACCGCGGCCGAGCTGCGGGTGCCCTCGGGGCAGCCAGAACTGGTACTCGATGCCGGGGTTGGGCTCCTGCAGCAGCACCTGGGGTCGTGGGGGGGGGACACGGGAGGGCTGGAGGAGCGATGGGAGCCGGGGGGTGGCTGTCCCCACCTCGGTGTCCCCCTGCCCTCACCATCACGTGCAGCTCCTCCTGGGTGGGTCCGGGCGCCTCCAGGCTCTCGGCGCCGTCGGGGGCCCGGCTGTAGGTCAGCACGGTGCCTGCGGCCTCGTAGGGCCCCGGCCAGGAGATGGCCCAGTCCCCGTTGAGGACGAAGCGCCCATCACTCGCCATCAGCGCTGCGGGAGGGAGCGGCTCCGGCAATTCCAGCCCCGCGCGGCCCCTGGGACCCCCGGCCGCTCCCCACCGGAGGCCTCTCCCAGCGCGGGAGGGCAGCGTGGGCCGGGGAGCCGCGCTCGGGGCTCCGGGAATCTGCGTTTCTGTAGGATCTTGGCTTCGGGCCCGAGCCGCAGCCAAGCGCTGGTGTGCAAAGCCAGCCCCGAGCCCTCAAATCCCGGCTGGGATGAGGGAAGGGGCTCCAGCTGCATGGGAAAGGGGACGGGGGATGGGGATGGAAGTCCCTGTCCTGGTGCTGCAGGGGCTGCTCTGGCCCCGATTCAGCTCAGCCCTTCCCAAAACGCGGCTGCGGCCTCTGGAAAATTGCCCCGAGTGCTTGTGAGTCCACTGACCCCGCGATGCTCAAAACAGCATCCGAGGGAGGGAGCGGCACGGCACGACATGGAACAAACATGGGACAAACAGCACGGCGTGACACGGCCACCCTGCCCTGCCCTGCCCTGCCTGCCCTGCCCGCACACACAGCTGGCACCAGCCCGGCCCAACTGGGATGGACTGGGACTGACTGGGACGGAGGCAGTTCATGTCCTACCCAGGTAGTTGCGGCTCTTGTCCATCACCTTGATGTGGGTGGCCCCAGCCGGGATCTTAGTGACATTCACATATCCCAAATATCCTGTGGGGTGGAGCAGAGTCAGGGCAGAGCCTGGGCAGGGCCCGGGGGACACTGCGGGGGGACGGAGAGGGAGGGGATGGGGCACAGCGGGGACCCAGCTCTGAGGCATTAACCCAGCTGGGCCCCACGTGCTGGGACAGCAGGGACATGGGGACACAGGGACACCCCTGGGGACATAACAGACCCCCTTACCCCAGGAGTGACCCCTCTGCAGTGAGTTAAATCCCCTCAAGTGAAGGGGCTGCTCCACATCCCTGTCCCTGTGTGCTGGGGACAGGGAGGGACCAGCGACAACCACCCTCAGGATGGGGGAGATGGGGAGTTGGGACAACAGGGGACCCAGGTGACACCAGGATGGGGACAGGAGGACAGGGGAGCCAAGAGCCAAAGCATTCACCCATGGAGGGGGCCGGGGCAATGGTTCATTCACCGGAGGAGGGGTCCGAGCCCTGGAACAGCCGGTGCACCAGGACACACGAGCCATGGCCGCTGCCGCAGTGGCCGCAGGCATCGGGGCGAGAGCCCGAGCCCAGGATCCCGTCACAGCCCACGCTCTGTGGGGAGCCCAGACACCCCCTCAGTGTGGGGGGTTTGGGACTGGGGGTTCTTGGGGTTCTGGGGGGTCCTGGCACCCACCAGGCAGCGCCCTCCGACGCACAGGTCTGGGGAGCCAGGGCTGCAGCGGGTGCCGTCCAGCACCCGGCCGAAGCTGTAGTAGAAGTTGTGTCCCTCGGCCAGGCAGTTGAGGTCGCAGAGGTTTGGGGCTGCCAGAGCAGGGTGGGCAGGGATTGGGGTGATGCCAGGGACAGCTGTGAGCCCCCAGCGATGCCTTCACCACCCTGGGACTCACCTCCGTGGAAGGGCACCCAGCGGTAGCGGGTGGAGGAGCCCAGCACGGGCCGGTTGTCGTACAGGGAGCACTGCATGGCCCGGAAGGGCACGGAGCCGCTGGGGCAGCCCTGTGGGAGCAGCGGGATGGAGCCCAGGGGTCACCATGGGGGCTGGGGACAGCCCGTGGCTGCCGTGGTGCTCACCTGGAGCTGGCAGAACCGGTACTGCCGCGGGTCCCCCGTGCACGGCAGCTCCTCGCTGGTCCTGTGGTGACAGTGACAGCAGTGTCCCCACAGGGACCCCCCCAGCTCCGAGGCCACGATGCCACCACAGCGCTGGGAGTGACACAGTGAGGACCCCGATGTCCCCTCGGAGCTTCACCCCAGGGTGGAGGCAGCAGGCTCTGGGTCGTGCTGAGGGCCCAGGGGGACTCGAGGCGGTGGCAAGGCCGTGGTTTCCACACGGGTTTGGGAGCTGCTGTGAGCCTGGGGACACCCCGGGGGGAGTCTGTGCTGCCCTGTCCCCCACTCACCGCAGGCACCTCCGGCTGCGCAGGGCGACGCCGTCCCCACAGGAGCTGGAGCAGGAGCTCCAGGCTCCCCAGGATGCCCAGGTCCCCCGAGGCTGAGCAGGGGGCTCAGGGACCCTGGCTGGTGTCCCCAGGACTGGGTCCTGTGTGAGGAAGCTGATGGTCAGCGCTGGGGGTGGGGTGAAGGAGTCCGGGGGTGCCACAGTGTGCCCCAGCCGCCTCACCTGTTCTTCAACCCCCTCACCTGTGCCCGAACCCTTTCACCTGTGCCCCAGCCCCTCACCTGCCCCCCAGCCCCTCACCTGTGCCGTGCCCACCAGGCTGAGCCAGGCCAGCAGCAGCAGCCGCCACGGCCGCCAGGACCTGCGAAGCAGAGAGCCCTGAGCCCCAGGGACGGGGGGGTGACACTGGGGTGTTCCCCAGCCCAGCATCGCCACCGAGGTGGGGCCACCGCTGAGACCTCCCGGGGACCCCGGCGAGGGGGACGGGGTGGGGTGGGGGCAATCCCAGAGACAGCTCGAGGGTCTCCAGCGAGGGGATATGGGGTATGGTGCTACCAGAGGGGCAGGCGGGTGGGGGACACCCAGTAGGTGACACCGGGGGGGAGACACCGGTGGGTGACGCCGTGTCCCCCCAACTTGCCCATGCAGCCCCGGGACCGGCGACGGCCCCGCCGCCCCCAGGGCCCCGCGGCGGGCGCCGGGCCGGGATCGCTGCCTGCCGGGGCAGGACCAGACCTGCACGCTGGGGCTCCGCGGCGCTCCCCGATCCGGATCCGGCCCCGCCATGGGGCGAGCAGGGTGGGGGACAGCGGGGGGCCCCCCACGCCCCATCTTGCAGCACCCCAAAACTCCCAGCTCGGGGGCGTGGGAGGTGCCGGGGGGGTGCGGGGGGTGCCGGGGTCCCATCCCCGTGTTGGGGAATCCCCGCCCCAGCCGGTTCCGTCCCTTCGAGCAGCTCCCACGGCTACCGGGGAGTCGCGGGTGGCCACCGGCAGCCCCCGGCTGTGAGTCCCCCCAGCAGGACACGGGAAAGGCCGGGGGGTCGCGCTGCCGCTGCTCCGGGAGGAGTGTTGGGATCATCCGGACCCCTCCGAGGCTCGGGCTGTGCCGGGTGAGCACCGCGTGCCTCAGTTTCCCCGCAGGAGAGGCGGGGGTGCGCGGACGTGCTGGACGGGACGCGAGGGTTAAGGCAGAAACCAGGAGCTTACCCAGCACCGTGGGGATCCCCGCGAGGGTCCCAGCCGCCCCCACGGCCCCCCCCGGCCATGCCGCCTCTCGTCTGGGTGGCTCAGTCCCGGCTCGGCGTCCCGGCGGCTGCGAGCGGGAGGGACCCGGGGCGAGCGGGCATCGCCTGCGCAGCTCCGGGGGGGCCGGGCGAGGCTTCCCCCCCACCACACACACCCTCCCCGTTCGGCTCCCGTCCCTCCCCGCCGCGTTATTAATATCCAGCCCCAAAGGTGCGCCCAGCCCTCCCCGGCCGCCCGTTAACCCTTGGGAGCCCGGAGCTCCGGCGAGCGGGGGGGGGGCTGGTGGCGTTTCAGGGGGGAGCGTGGGTGCTGCAAAGCAACATCAGCGCCCCCCCGGGACCCCCTCAGCCCCAGCGGCGGAGGGGAAGAGGCACCCTGATCCCCCCTGCACCTCCGTATCCCGATCCGGGACCCCCCGTTGCTGGCCGTCCCGAGAGACGGGACCCCCGAGGGGGTCCCCGCTTCGCGATCGGGGTGTTCTGGGGGACTTGGGGGGCAGAGCGGTGCGTGTTGGGTTCGGGGGGGGGGCGGCACGCAGCAGCCTTGGGCGCCACGGGCAACCGCAGCCCGGAGCTGAAGGGGTTACAGTGTGGGCGTGCGGGTGTCCCTTGGGGTGTCCCCGGTGCCGAGCAGAGCGGGCGGGATGGTCCCGGGGAGCGCAGGGGCTGAGCCCTCCCCGGGCTGGTACCTCCGGGACCGGGACAGCGGCGCGCTCTACAAGCGGGGACGGCTCCTGGGAGAGGTAAATCCAATCCCCTGAACTGCCCCCTTGAACTGCTCCCTCTGAACTGCTCCCCCTGAACTGCCCCCCTGAACTGCCCCCTCTGAACTGCCCCCCTGAACTGCCCCCCTCTCTGCCCCTCTGAGCTGCCCCCCGTGAACTGCCCCCCTCTCTGCCCCTCTGAATCGCCCCCCTGAACCGCTGCCCCCCTCCCCGCGGGCCACACAGGGGGGTCCCACGCCCGCACCCCCGAGGTGTCCTCTCCAAGGGGGGACCCCCTCATCCCCCTCTGGGGAAGGGGAAACTGAGGCACAGCACCGAGCCCCCAGCAGCTGCGGTCCCTGGCGCACCTCGCTCCACATCCAGAGGCACCTGCGTGTGCACCCCTAAACCCCCCGGGACCCTCTCCTGACCCCCCCAGCTGCCCATTCCCACGGGGGCACTTGCAGGGCACCTTCGGCCGCTGCTACCAGGTGACAGAGGTGACCAGCGGCCGGCTGTACGCGGCGAAGGCGATCCCGCGAGCCCGGCTCGCTGCTGCGGGAGTCGGGGACAGGGTGAGTCCGGGGGGTGACACCCCTAGGGAGAGGGGACAGCACCCCGCAGAGCCCCGCAGCCCTACCCGTGCCCTTCCCCGGGGCTCTGCGTGGGTTCTCGTTCTCGTGGGGTGCTTGCCGGGGGTCCCCGGATCCCGAGGGTCCCCCGATCCCGAGGGTCCCCCCGGGGCTGGTGCGCTCCTGTGGCTGCAGGTAAAGCGGGAGCGGGAGCTGCAGTGTCACCTGCGCCACCCGCACATCGTGCGCCTGCACGGCCACTTCGCCGACCGCGGCCACCTCTACCTGCTGCTGGAGCTCTGCAGCCGGGGGGTGAGACCTGCGCCCCCAAACCGAGCCCCTGCACCCCGAAACCGAGCCCCTGCACCCCGAAACCGACTCCTGAACCCTGAAAATGAACCCTACACCCCGAAACCGAGCTCCTGCAACCCGAAACTGAGTCCTTGAACCCTGAAATTTCGCACCCCGAAACTGAGTCCCTGCACCTCAAAACTGAGCCCCTACACCCCAAAACTGAGCCCCTCAACCCTGACAATGAACCGCTGAACTTCGACATCCCGAACCCCAAAAATGAGCCCCTGCACCTCAAAACTGAGTTCCCACACCCCAAAAAGGAGCCCCTGAACCTTGAAATCCTGCACCCCGAAACTGAGCCCTTGAACTCTGAAAATGAGCCCCTGAACTTTGAAATCCCGCACCCCGAAAATGAGCCCGTGCGTCCCAAAACCGAAGCCTTGTACCCCAAAACTGTGTGCAAACGTCCCAAAATTGAGCCCCTGAACCCTGAAACTGAGCATCCTCAGGCCGGGGTTTCAGCAGGGCCCAGCCCTGCTCTGTCCCCAGTCCCTGTCACTCCATCCCCCGTCCCGGTCGCCCTGTTCCCCGTCCCTCTGCATTGTCCCCAGTCCCTGTCACTCTGTCCCAGTCCCAGTCCCTGTCGCTGTCCCAGCCCCTGTCGCTCTGTCCCAGTCCCTGTCACTCCATTCCCCGTCCCGGTCGCCCTGTTCCCCGTCCCTCTGCATTGTCCCCAGTCCCTCCTCTCTGTCCCAGGCGCTGTCGCTCTGTCCCCGTTCTTTGTCACTCTGTCCCCAGTCCCTGGCCGACATCCTGCGGGCGCGGGGCCGCCTCACGGAGCCGGAGGTGCGGTACTACCTGCGGCAGCTGCTCTCGGGGCTGCGCTACCTGCACGGACACGGCCTCGTGCACCGAGACCTCAAACCCAGTGCGTGGGGCTCGGGGGGACCGGGGGGTGACCCGGGGGTGGCTGAGGGTGACACCATCCGTGTCCCTCCTTCCACAGGCAACTTCTTGGTGACGGAGCGGATGCGAGTGAAGATTGGGGACCTGGGGCTGGCACAGCCGGCGGCACCGCCCGGGCGGCGCTGGGGGTGAGCGGGGCCGGGGGCTCAAGGGAAGGGGATCACCCTGCCCGTGTCCCCCGGGGTCACCTCTCCTGTCCTTGAGGTTTCACCCTGCCCATGTCCCCGGGGTCACCTCTCCTGTGCTTGGGCTTTCACCCTGCCCATGTCCCCAGGGTCACCTCTCCCATCCCCACCCTCAGGGCACTCTGTGGGACACCCAGTTACCTGGCCCCGGAGGTTCTGGACCGCAGGGGACACGCGGTGCCCTCGGACATTTGGGCCCTGGGCTGCGCTGTGTGAGAGGGGGAGAGGGAGGGGGAGAGGGAGGAGGGAGATGGAGGGAGGATGGGATATGGGGAGATGGCAGGAGGATGGGATGAGGGAAGATGAAGAGAGGGTGAGGGGAGATGTTAGGAGAGTGGGGGGAGCTGGAGGGAGGGCGAGGGGAGATGGAGGGAGGGTGAGGGGGGGGGGCTGAAGAAGGAGGCTGGAGGGAGGGTAGGGGGGTTTGGAAGGGGGACAGAGGGGGTTGCAAGGAGGACGAGGGGTGATGGAGGACAGGGACACTGGAAGGAGCACAGGGACACTGGAGGGGGCACAGGGACACTGGACAGAGCACAGGGACACTGCAGGGAGCACACGGACACCGGAGGGATCACAGGGACACTGCAGGGAGCACAGGGACCCCCGGCCCTGCCTCCCAGCCTCTCCCCCCAGGTACGAGGCGCTGAGTGGCCACGCCCCGTTCGAGGCTCGCCACCGGCCGGAGCTGTTCCGCCTCATCCGGGGGGCTCGGTACCCGCTGCCCCCCCAGCTCTCGCCCCCCGCCCGCGCCCTCATCGCACACATGCTGCACCCCGAGCCCGCGGCACGGCCCAGCCTGGCGGCGGTGCTGGGACACCCCTTCCTCAGCCAGGTGCGGGGCTGGGGACACCGGGACAAGGGGGACACGGGAGGGACACAGGGACACGGAGGGGACACTGAGGGGACACTGAGCAACATGGGAGGGACCCGGAGGGACAAGGGAGGGATACGGGAGGGACACGGGAGGGACCCTGAGGGACACTGGGGGTACACTGAGGGAAATTGAGGGACATGGAGGGACTTGGAGGGACATGGAGGGACACTGAGGGAGATTGAGGAACATGGAGGGGGCACTGAGGAACACGGGAAGGACACGGGGGGACACGGGAGGGACACGGAGGGACATGGGAGAGACATGAGAGGGACACGCACGGAGGAAAGGGAAGGGTCAATGAGGGACACGGGAGGGACACTGAGGAACATTGAGGGACACAGGGGATACTGAGGGGACACGGGAGGGACACTGAGGGGTCACCGCCTGTCGCTCCCAGGGTTTCACACCCCGCACGCTACCCCCCCGCGCCTGTCACTCCGTGCCCATCTTCGTGGGACAGGACCCCCTGCGCCGGCTCCTGCGAGGGCTGCGCTGCTGGCAGGGGTGTGGCTGTGTCCCTGTCACCCCCGGGGGTGGCCGTGCCCCTCCCCAAAGCACCCCAGCCTGAAAATCCGCGGAGGAAAAAAATCTTTATTAGTGTTGTCTAAAATCCAGTCATGGAAACAAGCGGAGTGGGACGTGACCAGTACGAACGGCACACACACACCAGTTTGCCCTTAAAACTCTTAACAGGAAAAAAGCAACCCTGGAATCCAAACCCCTCCCTCCCCCCTCCCCCCCAAAAAATGGAGCTCTCTTCCCTGCCAGCCTGGGATGGGGATAGGGAGGTGCAGCTCCATGTCCCATGGAGAGACTGGAGAGGTGCCAGTCACCCCCAGAGGGGACACTGGAGAGGGGACAGAGGCAGCTGTGGGGCTGGGAAGGAGGGAGGAAAGTGCATGGTTTCCCTGTTCAGCTTCACTTCTCTCTCTCTCTGGAGAGAAGAGTCGGAGAAAACGATGAAAGTTCAGTAAAACAGGACGCTAAAAACAAAAGCACCCAGGGGCAGCGTGGGGCCGGCACCGCCCGGCCATGCCTGAAACACGGAGGGAGGGGACAAGGACAAGATGCTCGAGGTGGCCCCAGCAAGCACCAAGGAGCTGCCAGGGGTTGTCACCAGCGGGATCTGGGGGAGGGAGGTGACAGCAACGACTTGCCCCAGAGCCGTGCTGGTGACAAAGAACAGGGGACAGGGGAGAGCCTGAAGGGGGCATGGGGCACTCAGGCTGTCACTCGTGTCCCCAACCCACGGCAGAATGGCAGGGATGGATCCCACAGCCCTCACATGGCCTCACACAATGCACCCGAGGCTGTGAGGGGTGGGACACAAACTCCTCAGCTCCCCAGGAAGCCGCTCCAAACCTTTCCTAACCCCAGGCTTTGCACTCAGGGTCAGGAACTTTGTGCCACAAGGTGCCACACAGTGTCCTGGGGCACTCTGGGGACAGCCTGCGTCAGGTGGCACAGCCGAGACTGGCTGCTGTCCCTCCCTGTGGCGCCGCAGCCACAGCTCAAGGCCTGGCATGGAGCCCAGGGGATATTTTTATCCCGGCATTTGTGTTGTTTGAAGCTGTCAGCTCGGTGTTTTCAGTCATAAACACAACCCTGCCCTGTCCTGGAGCTAACAGCAACAGCAACACTCTCAGCTGCCACAGCCTAGCATGGCCCTGGGGTGGCCCCAGGATGACCCTGAGATGGCCCTGGGACATCTGGCAGCACACAGAGGCCAGGTCCCCAAACCCCTTGTTCTGCACCACCCACCTCTGTCCCTCTGGTGGGCAGGAAGGTCCCTGAGCGGCTCAGGGCAGGATGTTCCAGTCAATTCCCTGTGGGTTTTGAGCTCTGGGATCTCCCCCCATCTTTACTGCACAGCTAAGAGCAGCCCAAAGATGGGGAGAGCAGGACTGTCCCTGCACTGATGACAGCTGTGTCTGCACAGACCAAGCCAAGGTGGCAACAAACAACAACAACAACAACAACAACAACGAGGTTTCTTAAAAGGGATTTAAAAACAAAGATTCAAGTTTGGGAACTCCTCTCGCCCTCCTCCCTGGCTCCAAAACTCACCCTGGTGCAGAAATCAAAGCTCAGCCAATTGGTGGATGACATACAGCCCCGGGTGTGACAAGGGAAGGTCACCTCTGTGTCACCACAAAGCCCCAAAGCCCAGGGGGGGCTGGGAGCAGGACCCTGGAGGGGTGACTCCAGGCAGGGGGGTGTTTGGTGACAGGAGCCAGGTGAGGGCAGGTGCGTGGGCAGGAGTTTCCCCCGCCAAGTGCAGCACCTCAGGCCGAAGGCACCGAGTTGCTGTCCACCTTCAGCCCCTTGCTGGCCAGGAAAGCGTCCTGCCTGGGCTCCCTGCCCAGGAATTTCCTCAGCATGTCCGAGGCGTCCACAGAGCCGCCGGGGTGCAGGATGCAGTTCCTGTAATCCATGCCCACCTGCATGGGGCACGCACAGGGGCACGGGTGGGACCCCTGCCCTGGCACCCCAGATCCCTAAAACACAGCCCAGAACCCTCTCCCTTATCCCTTTACCTTGCAGTTCATGATTCCCTCCTGCTTGAAGCGGGTATGGAACATGTCCATGGAGTACACCTCGCTCCACAGGTAGCCGTAGTACTGGGCGTCGTAGCCACCGGCCAGGTGGCCAAAGGTGGCCGGCATGTTTGTACCTGAGGGGACACAAGGGGTCAAAAAAACCCAAAAACAACCAACAAAAACCCCTCCACTGCTGTCTCAGCTCAGCTGTTCACAACCCAGGGGACAAAGGGAAAAACTTTCCAGGCTTTCCCAGC
This sequence comes from Luscinia megarhynchos, assembly GCA_034336665.1. NCBI lineage: Eukaryota > Metazoa > Chordata > Aves > Passeriformes > Muscicapidae > Luscinia > Luscinia megarhynchos. The sequence goes on along the minus strand of CM067590.1, from coordinate 2,608,541 downwards.
CCCGCTTTTCCTGGAGCCAGCACAAACTGTCCCCACCCAAATTTGCTGAGCCACGTGTGCAGGGCAGGCCTAGAGGGACAGCACCTCGTACCTGGGGTGGCAGGGACACCCAGCACCTCTTCACAGAGCTGGGCAAACACCTCCACAGGGTCAGCCTTGGTCTGGGTGTGCAGTGCCTGGTCCACCTTGGCCAGCACGATCTGGCGCAGGTTGAAGAGCCCTGTTCCGAAAAGGAGGAGGAGGAGGAGGCAAACTGAGGCAGCAGGGCAGGCTGGGTGGCACCTCTGTCCCTGTCACGTGCCACATCACCACCTCTCTTCCCACATCTCTCCTCCCCATCCCCTTAGAACACCAAAAGCCTTTCCTGTCCCCAGCCAGGTCACTGAGTGTCCCCTTCCCGTCTCCACACCCAGGGACCATAAATTCTCTCTAACCTGTGTTTGCCTGCCGGGATTTAATGAGTTTCTCCAGCAGCTCATCGGGAATGGGGCTCCCTGTCTTGTAGTGCCTGGACATGCGAAGCAGTGGCTCCTTCTCCCACACCCAGTTCTCCAACATCTGGGACGGGGCCTCCACGAAATCCCGCTCCACGTGTGTCCCGCTGAACATGGCATACTCCGCCTAGGGGGACGCGGCCGGCTCGGAATTCCACAGAAAAACGGGATGGGGGAAAATCCCCGAGCTGTGCCACAGCAGGGAGGCCTCACCTGAGAGCACAGCTGGTGCATGACATGCCCAAACTCGTGGAAGTAAGTCTCCACTTCGTCGTGCTGCAGCAGGGAAGGGGCGTCCGGCGTGGGTTTGGTGAAGTTGGCCACCATGGCGGCCACCGAGATTTGGCGGCTGGAGTCCGGCAGGAGGCAGCCGGGCTGGAGGCCGAAGCAGGCGGCGTGGCCGTACTTCCCTTCCCTGGGGAAGGGACAGGAGGCTCAGGTGTTGGGAAGGATGAATCAGGAAAACTTTCTAAACATGATTGCCTAGCAAAAGTTTGAGAATATGGAAACCGTAAGCGAGATTGAGATGAAAGCAGTTTTCGACTGAGTGACTAGAAAGCAGCAACGTGGATGCTTGAAGGTCTTCTCCCTTTGTTAAGATAATGCCAGTTGCTGCAAAAATACCAAAGAGCCAGCAGAGACCCTCTCCAGGCATGACAGGAAGGGTCCAAGATAAGGTTTAGAGATAAGAAAGCAGTAAAACATGGTAATGTAGCGATTCCTATAGGCTGTATGCAAATGTTAGGAATTTGTATCTTGTATTAGATTGGTTAATGGAAATTAGAATCTTCAACATAGAAGAAGATTTATTGTGTTGTAGAGGGAAAATCGCTCTCTTCCCTCTCTTACTTTGCTCTCTTACTCTCCTCTCTTATCTCTTAGAACTCCTACCCCCCCACTCTCTTTCTGCCCTGCTCAGAGCTGCAGCTGGCAGCTCCCAGCAGGGCCCTTTATATCCACGCCCTATGCAATAAACTGCAAACTTCAAGACCAAAATATAGAGAGCACCTGAGTTTGTCCTGACCACCGTCCCTACAGACTCCCACATTCTGGGATGCTTCCAAAAGCCAGCCACAGCTACAGCCTCCCCCACTGTGGTGCTCAGAGCAGGAACACCCGGTGACCCTCTCAGTGACATCCCTGCTTCAGCACACAGCGCTCCCTCCACTTCATACATCTTGGAGCAGGAATCTCCTCTTCCTCAGCCTCTGCTCCCAGATTTCCCCCAGCCCCAGGCCTCACCGTGGGTACAGGTCCAGGTAGAACTTGCCGATGGTTTCCCCGGAGGACGCGTCCTTCACTGTGTAGAGCTGCACGTCCTCGTGCCACACCTGAGCCTTCTCCTCCAGGTGGAAGGTGAGGCCCAGCAGCTCCTGGTAGATGGCCAGGAGGCCCGTGGTGACCACCTGCATGGGGAAATACTCCTTGAGCAGGTTCTGGTCCACGCTGTACTTGGTCTCCTCCACCTGGTTCATGTAGTAGCGCATGTCCCAGGCGTTGATGCGGTTGTCGAACTCCAGCCCGCGCTTCTCGCACTCCTTCTTCTTCAAATCCAGGATCACAGCCCGCTCCTTCTCCCCCAGGGGCTTCAGCTTCTGGGCCAGCTCATCTAGGGGAAGCCAGGCAGGGTTGGGATGTGGGATCAGAGCAGCACATCCAGCCCAGGATGTCCCTGCTGGGCCCCAGGACGTACCCAGGAATGTGGCCACCGTCCGGCTGCTCTTGGCCATGTTCATCTCCAGCACGAAGTCAGCGTGGGTGCTGAAGCCCAGCAGATTGGCCTTCTGAGCCCTCAGGTCCACCAGCTCCTTCAGGATCAGGCAGTTCTCCTGCAAGGCAGAGAGTGAAGTACATGGGGGAGAAGGGAAACAGAGCGGGAAGAAACAAAAATCCCAGGGGAAGATCCCCTGGTCAGTCACAAATCCAAGGGGAGTTCCCTTGGGTGCTCTGGTCATTCCCAAATCCCAGGGTAGATCCCCTGGTCAGTCACAAATTCCAGGGGAGATCCCCTGGGTGCCCTGGTCAGTCAGAAATCCCAGGGGAGATTCCCTGGTCAGTCCCAAATCCCAGAGGAGATCCCCTGGGTGCCCTGGTCAGTCCCTAATCCTAGTGGAGATCCCCTGGTCAGTCCCAAATCCCAGGGGAGAGCCCCTGGTCAGTCTCAAATCCCACGGGACACCCCCTGGTCAGTCCCAAATCCCAGAAGACATCCCCTGGGTGCCCTGGTCAGTCCCACTGACCTCTTTGCACCTGGAGTTGAACATCTCCTCCACCTTCCTCCTGGTCTCGGGCACATAGCACTTTTTCAGCAGGGGGAAGTAGTGTGGGTACTTGAGAGTGACCTTCAGCTTCCCATCCTCTGTCTTCTCCAGGGAGTTCAGGAAATCCTCAGGGAGCCCTCCTGGGAAAAAAGAGCAGGCAGGGGCTGAGGGAGAGCCCAGGATTGTCCAGGAATGCTCTGGGATCCCTCAGGGCACCCCATACCTAATTCCTCCCTGGAGAAGGGCAGGAAGGTGGTGTCCTCATTGAGGTTCTTGTTGAAGTCTATGCACAGCACACTTAGCTTTTTCTTGATAGCTTTGATTTTCTTCAGAATGCAGAAAACAGGAGAGAAATCAGAGCCAGGGGGGCACAGCATACAGTACCCTGCTGTGCCCAGCCTGGCCTTGGCTCTGACCCAGCCCAAGGGTGCAGAATTAATGATGGTGTGCAAGCAGCCCAGAAAGGCTCCCTGGGGTCACACTTGGCCACCTCAGCAAGGTCCTGCCTGGCCCCTGCTGCCTCAGGAGTTGCAGGTGCTGCAGTAACAGCCTCCTCTCTCCTTATTTCACCTTCTCTGCTGTTTTTAACCCAGTTTTGAGCTCCTCTGCTGGTGTATGGTAAGAGAGGGAGGCCCCTGAGCACCCTCAATCCAACTCCAGCCCTTGACATGTGGGGATTTGGTGCTAATTCCCCAATTTCAGCTTCCCAGGAATCCCTAAGCTCCCAATTTGTTAATGGAAAGGAAAAAGGGGCGGGGGGGGGCTGGAGACATCACCCAAAATCACCAGAATCAGGGGAAAAACCCAAAGCTGAGCCTCAGATCCTGCCGGGGCTGTGACAGGGACAAGGGGAATGGATCCAGACTGACAGGATGTAGGATTAGATGGGATATTAGGAAAAAATTCCTTCCTGTGAGGCTGGGGAGGCCCTGAAACAGATTTCCCAAAGGAGCTGTGCCTTCCCCTTCCCTGGAACTGTCCAAGGCCAGCTTGGAGCAACCTGGGACAGTGGAAGATGGGCTCTAAGGTCCCTTCAACCCAAACCATCCCAGGATTTCTGTGCTCCCACCTCCTGTGTCTCCTCAGGGAGGTGCAGCCCGTTCCTTTTCCCCAGCTTGATCAGCCTCTCCAGGTACCTCTTGGCCTCGGGCTTCAGGGAAGCGCTCTCTGATTTCTCCTGGAAAAAACCCCACAAAATTCCTCCTATTCCGGGAGCTGCAGGAAGCTGCTTCCCAGTAGTTCTGGGAATACCACAGACCTGGCAGCAGATGGAAAACCCCCAGGGAAGGCTCTGGTTTGGTGCAGTGGTTCCTGTGCCACCTCAGGGCACGGATTCCTCCCAGATCCCTTCAAACATGTCACCTTTGTGCCATGTCAGCATTTTGGAGGGTGGTTTTGGGTTGGATTTACCAACAGCCCCTCAGCAAAGGAGTGATCAAGGCTCTGAGTGAGGGGGAGCAGAACACTCAACCCCAAATTTCCAATCCCTCACTAACAGTGTGACCACACCGTGACCAAACCCCACTCCTGCATCGCTCCCTTCTCAGCTCTGGGATGAGGGAACAGGACTTGCTGGAATTCCATGGGGTTCCAGTGATAAAACATGGGAATTGTGTACAATAGATTCAGGGGGTGGAAGGAAAGGCTGGGTCTGATAGGTCTGGGAAAGGGAACCAGGCACTTTGAGCTTTGTCTGCACCTGTGTAATCATCATATGATAAATAATATGATTGTTAAATATAATGATTGTTTGGTAATTGAATAGAATTATTGTTTAATTGTAATAAGAATCGAGACACGATGTAATCATAACAAGAATCATGAGAAAGGATGTTTGGGGGGTCCTGATGAAAATTACAAGAATACATGCTTGGATAAGATCAATGTATACAATAGAACAGTATGGGTTTAATAATTAATATATAATGAAAAGGGTATAAAAACTTATCCATCTCGAATCCATGTGGGAGTCAGATTTGGGTTTGTACCCCTGATTCCCAGAGCACTTCAATAAAAGCACCTGCAGATAATCACCCTGTGATGACGTGTTTCCAGCTAAAACCATGTGCTGGGTTACAATACAGGATGTGACCAGAAATGTGGATTCTGTCCCCATCTGTTAAATCTGGGTGGGGCAGTGACCCTTATCTCCTGGCACATATTATCTGCTAATGGGCCATCTTTAAACCAGCTGGGGCAATCATATTTATCTTTCCACAGCCCATCCTCCCTCCAGGAGGTATCTCCTGTTAATGGCCATTGAGTCCCAGTGCATGGCTGATAAAATTACATCATCCCACTGGGAGATGCTCCAGCCAGGGGAGGAGCCAAGCCTTTCCCACCCAGATAAAAACTGAGATTTTGGACAGCAAGTTTCCATCTTTCCACTGGATTCCAGAGGAAAACCAGACCTTTCCACATCATCCCTGGAGCTTCAGAGGAAAACTGCACCTTCTACAGGAGCACTGCTCCAGCTGAACCACATCTGCCCCTGCAGGAGGATGCAGCCACCATTGAATGGAACTGCTGCCAACACCCTGACTGACTGACGGGTGTCAGCTTGGATTCTGACTCTGGCAGTGTTTTGGGATTGTTTTTCAGGAAAAAGCGGGAGGGGGGTGCTGGAGGCATCACCCAAAATCACCAGAATCAGGGGAAAAACCCAAAGCTGAGCCTCAGACCCTGCCAGGGCTGTGACAGGGACAAGGGGAATGGATTCAGGCTGACAGGATTTATGGGATATTAGGAAAAAATTCCTTCCTGTGAGGCTGGGGAGGCATTGGCACAGATTTCCCATAGGAGCTGTGCCTTCCCCTTCCCTGGAAGTATCCAAGGCCAGCTTGGAGCAGAACTTTATTTCTATTTTTAATTTTCATTTTAAAGAACTGTTATTCCTATTCCCATATCTTTGGCTGAGAGCCCCTTAATCTCAAAATCATAATAATTTGAAGGGAGGGGGGATTTACATTCTCCATTTCAGAGAGAAGCTTCTGCCATTATTGGTAGACATCTGTCCTTCAAACCTTCAAGGTCCTGCCTGGCAGGCAGGGCACCCACCTGGAGCCACACAATCCTTTGGTACACGTCCTGCCTCATGCTCATCTCCACGTCAAACTCGGAGAGTTTCTTGTCGGCCTCAGTGCTGGCGGTGCGGATGGCCTTGCAGGGGGACACGTGCTGGGGGAAATCCAACATGTTCCTACGGACTGCCAGGAGGAAAAGGGGACAGGCATGGTGGGTCCACATCCCAGAGTGTTGGGAAGGATGAGGATGTGACAGGAGGGTCTCACAGATATGTATATATGTATATATGTATATAGGTATATACATATATGTATAACAAAGTTTTTTAATGTGGAATCTGAAGAAAGTATAGAAAAATTGCTGAGGCAGTCTTACTGGGTAACTAAGAAGGCAAAGTGAGTTGGAAGGGGCTTTTATAACTTAGAGCAAAGGATAAATCCACCTCAAACAAAATATATTTTTACTAAGCAGAAGGATTTTCACAGACAAGCAAAAATGCCATGTTGCAAGTAGAGAAAAGATCTCAGAATTTTCCACTGCAAGAAAACTGAAAAACAACTTCTAGCTTAAACTGTAACACACTAACCTTTGGTGATAGGAAAATCGTAACATGAATATGGTAATGTTAGTAGTTACAATGGGCTATAGGTCATAGTAAAGGTGGTGATGGGTTGTAATGTAATAAGATGCACAGCAAAAAAAGAAATATAATGCTTTGTGACATGGATAGAAGACAGTTTCAGAACACAGCCAGCAGCTCTAGACTCACCCACAACCCACAACTGCTGGAACCTCCTCTGTGCAATAAACAGCACCTTAAGAGCCCTGTAAATTCTCATCTCTCTGTCCAGCTCTTACACAAAGCACACTCAGAGCCAGGTTGGCAGCCCCAGAGTGTGGGAGCAACAGGACTTCTGGATAGCAAATTAATATGATTATGCAGAAGTTGATTTATAATTTATTTTTAGTTTTAATTATTCATTTTAAGACTAGTGTTTATGCAATTTTTGATTGGTGTTTTTATGTTGTTTGCACGAGCTTTTTAGCTGTGATGATTGTGCTTGTTTAGGACTTTACTGCTTACTTTTATTTTGGGTTTTTAAATTTTTGGTATTTTGTTTTTCTTTTTTGATTTATGTTTCAGAGGTTTTGAAGGGTTTTAACAAGCTGTAGAAAAACATTTTAAAATGGCTTATTTCGTGCACTTGTTATAAACATTGGTCTAAACTGAGAAATATACAGAAAAACAGTTAAGCATGTGAAGAAACAGCAAAATATGCAGAAAAACAACTATAAAGTAAAATATGGAGAAAAACAGCTGAATTTAGTTTGGCTGGTGCATACAATAGAGTTTAGACATGTTTACTGCAGCTCAAACTTGTTCAGTTTTACTACAGCAGAGCCTTTCCAGAGCTCACACACGGGAAGAGAGAGGTGGGATGTGGCTCTGGTCCCTTGAGTCATCTACCACCACAGTCCTTCTCCCAAAATCCACAGGAATTCTGTTCCTGTGAGCCCTCAACAGCTGTGCCCCAGCTGTGGCACTACAGGAGGTTTGGGGTGTCCTGTGCAGGGCATGGAGTTGGATTTGAGGAATTCCATCATTCCTGATGGCAGCAGCACTCCCTTCATCCTTCAAAGCTCTGACTGGGACAGACACTTGCCCAAAATCCACATCCCTGCTGCAATTCCACTGGGGAAAACAGGGAGAAAATTTGCTATCCCTGCAAAAGCTCCAAGAACAGCACTCCAGGTGCTCTGCAGGCACCTGGATCCTCCCCCCTGAACAGGCAGCTCAGACTGGGAAGTGCTGACAGTCCTGCTGAGGTGAACATTCCTCCTGCTGAGCAAGAGGAATTATTTTTTTCCTGTTATTTCAGAGAAAAAAAGAACAGGGAGAGTGAGGAAGATGAGGCTGCTCTCTGCTCAAGGCAGGTGGGACAGCTCAGGTACAGGTGTCGTGAGGAGGGGCTGCCTGAATTGTCACCCTGCTGCAAATAATTAGCCAGAAAGACAAAAAAGTGCAAAGTTTTGGTGTCATCATGTCATGGTACTCTCCCCAAAAAATCACAGGGGGATTTACTCCCCCCACCCCCAGAAAAAAGCTACAGCAGGATTTAGTCTCCCAAAAAATCCCAGTGGGATGTCTCTCCCCAAAAAATCCCACGGGGATTTACTTCCCAAAAAAATCACAGCAGATTTTGCTCTCCCAAAAAAATTCCAGAGGGATTTACTTTCCTAAAAAATCACAGTGAGATTTACTCCTCAAAAAAATTACAGCAGGATTTACTCCCCCAAAAAATCGCAGCAGGATTTATTCTCCCAAAAAATCAGAGGGATTTATTCCCCCCAAAAAAGAGCAACATTTACTCCCCAAAAAATTGCAGCAGGATTTACTCTCCCAAAAAAATCCCAGCAGATTTTGCTCTCCTAAAAAATCCCAGCAGGATGTAGTCTCCCAAAAAATCACAGTGGGATTTACTCCCTCAAAAAACCAGAGCAGGATTTAGTTCCCAAAAAAAATCACAGCAGATTTTGTTCTCCTAAAAATCCCAGATTTTGCTCTGCTAAAAAATCCCAGGATTTACTCTTCCAAAAATCCCAGTGAGATTTACTGTGCCAAAAATCCCAGCAAGATTCAGTCCCCAAAAAAACAGAGCAGGACTTTGTTCTCAAAAAAAAAATCCCATCAGATTTTTCTCTCCCAAAAAATCCCGTTGGGATTTACTATCTCAAAAAAAACAGAGCAGGGTTTACTCCCCAAAAAAATGACAGCAGGATTTAGTCTCCCAAAAAATCACAGTGAGATTTACTTCCCCCAAAAATCAGAGGGATTTACTATCCCCAAAAAATCCCAGCAGGAAACAAGGCACATGGAGAGACATTTATCCTGCCCCAAGGAAAAATAAGAAAGGGGTGAGAGTTTCTTGGATGTTTTCTGCTCCTACTGGTGGCACAGGAAAGCCAGGACAGCTTTGGGAACTGCTCCTGTGCCAAAGGGTTGTCCTTGGGTTAATTTACTCTTCCAAATCTGTTCTTTGTTCTGTTCCTCACTGTATAAACATCAACTGGGAAAAAAAAACCAACATTCTGCTGGCAGCCAGGGGGAGAAAAAAGCAGGTGACAGCACAGAGCTAAAATAAAACATCAAAAATATTCTTAATGATTGTGGGATGGGTTGGGAGTGAGCTCAAAGCTCAGCCCTGTATGGGCAGGGACATTTTCCACCATCCCAACCTGGCCTTGGACACTTCCAGGGATGGGGCAGCCAAGTCTCACCTTCCTAGGGTGAAAAATCAGGTTTACTCTTCTGGTTAAATTTAAAAATTTAATAAAGGAAATTAGGAGATAATAAATCAAGGTTTAATGGTTGGGTGCTTGGCATTTAGCCAAGAGCACAATTGCTATTTTAAAGAGATTTTTTCTACATTTTATTTATTTATGTATTTAATACATATGTCCTTTATTGTTGCACATGTCCTTTATTATTGCATTAGCCTACGGCATATTCATAAACAATGATGCATATTTAAACTTTTCCTTAAACTAGTTTATATTTTTCAAGAACTCTTTAGCATTGCTCTTTTTTGGGTCTGTATTTTTAGGGCATGCATATTATTTGGCTGTGATTATTATTATGATTATTATTATTACTATTACTATTATTTACTTCCCTATTTATTATTACTTCTAGTTTGGGCTTTGATTCATACTTTTTACAGATGGTAGGTAATGACGGTAGCAGGGGTTTTTATCTTTTATACATGTTTTGGATGTTATCCTAAGCAAGTAGGCAGTTCAATTACCTATATCAGCTATTTCACTATTATGTCTAATAAAAACTTTATAGCTATAAAAGTTACTTTTAGCATTGCATTATATAATAAAAGTTGCATTACTAGTTACATTGTTATAATAAAAGTTGCACTGTTATATCATATGTGTATATATATATATATAAAAATAAAAATAATTTATATATGTAATAAAAGTTACTTTTAACATTGCATATTTAGCATCTACTTTAATATTTGTGAAATGCCAATATTTTAATATATGTTTATAACACTAGGGAAGAATTCCTGCCCAATTTCTCACTGTCTGCCAGCAGGAACAACTCCCCCATGTCTGATCCCCACAAATCTCCACTCCCATTCCCACCTCTTACAAATTATAAGTTATTATTGGCTTTTCGCAAGTATTAAAATGAATGCTATATGTATAATGTTGGAAAACTTTCCTGTATGAATATAGTTTCTTTCAGTTCTGCTATTAATAAAACTTAGTATTATTATACTATATACAAATTAGAAATCCTAGTGTGATAAGCGGATTTTTTTGGACTATAACATAGTGATGTAAAAAGTTTTTTTTTCATGTAACTAACTCAGAGAATGGTAGAAAAAGATAATCAGGAAATTCTTCACATTCTTGGATTATCCTATCTGGATGAAGACAGGGGTGATGAACACCAGAACTCTAGGGAAGGAATTTATTGATCTCTGTTATCAGGGAGTGAGCAGACAAGAAGGAACGATAAGGAGAAATAAAATAAAATAAAATATTAAAAAAAAAAGTCGATTTACAGTCTGGGAGAGTGATTTTGAATAAAGCATAAAGATCTATGAATATGCAACAGGTTGATAAATTTAAATAAGTTTTCTGAGTTAGGGAGTGCGCTGAAAAAAGGAACCACAAGGAGCAATAAAATAAAATTGAAATAGTAAATAATAATAATAATAATAAGAAGAAGAAGAAGAAGAAGAAGAAGAAGAAGAAGAAGAAGAAGAAGAAGAAGAAGTTGATTTACAGGTTAGGGGGGAGATTTTGAATAATGCATGAAGATCTACGAATATGCAACAGGTTGATGCATTTAAAGAAGTGTTTTCTGAGGTAGTGCGTGCTCTTGGCTGAATGTCAAGCACCAGACTGCATGTTTTACTTTATTATTTGTCTCTTATTATATTTTATTAAATAATAATAACATTATGATGATGGTGATGATAATGATGATGATGATGATTATTATTATTATTACTAAATCTACCAGGAAAGCGAACCTTGCTTTTCACAGCCCCATCCCCAGATCCCCACCTGTGTATTCCACCTCCACGTCGGCCAGCGCCTTGAGGGTGTTCTCGTAGCTGACCTCGCCGCGCTCCTGCGCTCCCACGCGGTCGTACACGAGCTTGGTGCTCTCGGTCAGCTCGGCGGCCATGGCCTCGATCTGCTCGGCCGTCAGGTCCCAGCGCAGCTGCCGGCCCAGCGGCCTGGGCGCCTGGCTGTCCACCACATTCCCTGCGGGACACAGCGGCCGGGATTGCGGGGAGCGATCGCAGATCATCCCCCGGGAGATCCGCACCCTGCCGGTGGCGATAAATCCTTCCCCGAAACCCGACCCCGTGTTCCTGCCAGGGCTGTGCCCTGCTCGGGGACAAGGCCGCGGGGCACAGGGGGCACTTGGGGGGGACAGGGGGCACTTGGGGGGCACAGGAGAGCCCGGTCGCCCTGAGGGGCTGCCCTCGGTTCCATCCTGCTGCCCCCGGCCCTCTTCCCTCACCCGCTGTCCCCGTTCCGTCCTGCCACCCTCGGCCATGTCCTGCTGCCCTTTGCCCCGCTCTGCCTCTCCCGGTCCGATCCTGCCGACCCTGGCCCCGTTCCTCCGCCCTCAACCCCATCCCGCTGCCCCCAGCCCCGTTCCGTCGCCCCCGACCCCGTTCCGCCTCCCCCGGCCGTTTTCCCTCCCCCGGTCCCATCCTGCCTCTCCCAGCCCCATCCTCCCGCCCTCAGCCCCGTCCAGCCTCCCCCGGCCCCGTCCCGCTGCCCGGTCCCTCTCCCCTCCCCGCTGTCCCCACGCCCCGCCAGCCCCTCGCCATCTCCCCGCTCTCCTCATTCCCCCACCGATACCTGTCGGAGGGGCCATGTCGGCGGTGCCGGCGGTACCGGGAGGCCCCGCGCTGCTGACGAAGCCGGGAGGAAACCGGGCCGGCCCCACGCACCGAGCATGTGCCCCGACCGGAGAGGCGGGCGGGAGAGCGGGGCATGCTGGGAACGTGGAGGACCGGGCCGCTCTCGCCTCGCCAGCAGCGCACCGAGAGCAGGGAGCGAGGTCCGTTCATCCCCGCCGTGACCCTCCGAGCCGGCCGGGAGCGGCCCCGGGGCAGGCGCGGGGCTGGCGTGGAGCATCCCCGGGTCCCGCCCGCCCGTTCCCATGGCAACGCCTCCGCGCGTTGCCGTGACAACGCGACATCTCTATGGTCCCGATGTGGGCGGAGCTTCCGCTATAAGCCACGCCCCTTATATGCCATGGGGAGGGGCGGGGCAGACTAGGCGCTGGCGCGCTGAGGGCCCTGCGCATGCGCAGTGCGGGAGCGCGCCCGGCCCAGGCGAGTGTCCGGTGAGCGCGAGGGGACCGGGGGACAGTGGGGGACAGCGGGGGACAGCGGGGCACACCGGCACCGGGACGGAGCCTTCAGCGGGACCCCTCTTCCTCCAGAGCCGCTGCTGCCGGGCCATGCTTCCCGCCAGCAGCCGCGGTGCCGCTCCGCCTGGGGGACAGCGGCACCGGCCGGCACCGGGTGCAGCGGGGCCTGGGGGGGCGGGACCGGCCGGGGCGTACCGGGCTGTGCCGGGCTGTGCCTGGCTGTGCCTCCCGGTGCGATTTCTCTTTCTCCGGTCCTGCCCGGAGTTGCCAGCCCCGGTCCCGGTGATGGCACCGGCGGAACCTGGCGGGTTCCCGGTTGTCCCCACCGGGGGCGGCCCCGGGGCTTTGGGAAGCTGAAGGGGGAGCGGTGCCTTCCCCTCTCCGCCTGCCCCAGGGGATAACGGGGGATAACGGGAGCTCGGACGGGTCCAGTTCTGTTCCCGGTGCTGTCCCGGTGCTCTTCCCGGTTCGGTTCCGGTGCTGTCCCGGTGCTGTTCCCTGTCGGTTCCGGTGCTGTTCCCGGTGCCATTCCCGGTGCCATTCCCGGTGCTGTACCCGGTTCAGTTCTGTTGGGTTCTCATGAGCTCGAGCTCGTTTCTCGGTGTGCTACAAACCCAGTTAATGTGCGGGAGGGGCAGAGCAGCAGAGCTGGAGCCGCTTTCCCTCGGGAATTGCCGTGGGATCGCTGGGAATTCCCAGCCTCGGGTTCTGCTTTTTGGAGTCTCTCTGCTGTTATAAATGAGAAGCAAAAGTCTCGATATTCAGCAAAATTTAGATTGCTTTATTTTATATAGACAGAGCAAGCAGCGCTGGGGAAAACGTGAGGGGTCACCGCCCCCTCCACGTTTCCTGAACTTGGGTTGCAGCTCCCTTTTTATAGTATAGTTTTCCTTGTAGTAATCAATAATTGTTATTGTTTCTGCAAGAAACTTCCAAACTTCCGTGGGACAACTCTTGGGACAACTGGTCATGTAACCATCTGGTCTTGGTAGATAAAAAACAGAAGTGGGAAGTCTGATCTTTAGCAGATAGTTTGTGATTGATTACACAAAGGCAGAGAATCTGATTCTGCAAAAAAAACTTTCAGACTATGAAAAACCCTTTTTTTATTTCTTTTACAAACTGTTATACGGAATATTCATAACAGGGGGATCTAAACAGAGTGGGTTTAATCATATATTTTCCTTTATCTGGGTTTGTGTTCTTTTCTTATTTTAAGTATTCTGCTTTATACAAACTCCAAAACTTCTATCATTAACACGAATCATTTATCAATTATCATACTGCTTTGGGGTTTTCTTCCTTTTTCCCTGCCAGGACAGCCCTGGCTACCAGGGGCTACCACATTCCTTCTGCTCTTGGCTTTGGTTTCAGAACCAAGCCGTGCTCCGGGAGCAGAAAAGTGGAAATTTTTCCTGGGGAACTCCTCAGTGCTCCAGGGGTGCTTCCCTTGGTGGGGCTGTGCCCAGCAGAGTGTGAATCCAGGCCTGGAGAATTCCTAAAGAATATGAGAATGTGAATCCAGACCTGGAGAATTCCTAAAGAATATGAGAATGAGAATCCAGACCTGGAGAATTCCTAAAGAATATGAGAATGTGAATCCAGACCTGGAGAATTCCTGAAGAATATCAGAATGTGAATCCAGACCTGGAGAATTCCTGAAGAATATCAGAATGTGAATCCAGACCTGGAGAATTCCTGAAGAATATGAGAATGTGAATCCAGACCTGGAGAATTCCTGAAGAATATGAGAATGTGAATCCAGACCTGGAGAATTCCTGAAGAATATGAGAATGTGAATCCAGACCTGGAGAATTCCGGAAGAATATCAGAATGTGAATCCAGGCCTGGAGAATTCCTAAAGAATATCAGAGGGTGAATTCAGACTTGGAGAACTCCTGAAGAATATCAGAGGGTGAATTCAGACTTGGAGAATATCCAGAAGCTACTGGGGTTCTTCCCCAGCCCTGACCAACTCCTTTACCCCCCCAAACCCATCCTGGCCTCCTCAACACTTCCCTGATCCCCAGAACTCACCCCAAAGGACAGCAGCAGCAAAACCCTTTGCCCTTTACTCTTTGGATCCCTAATCTTTATCTCTTCAGGATTTTTTTTTTTTTTTTTTGGGAACCCAGGAGCTTCCAAAACCCTTTGTCTTTCACTTTTTGAATCCCTAATTTCTGTCTCTCCAGAACTTTTTTTTTTTTTTTTTATGGGAAGCCCTTTACTCTTTGAATCCCTAATTTCTGTCACTCCAGGGTTTTTGGTTTGGGGTTTTTTTTTGGTAGCCAGGAGCTTCTAAAACACTTTGCCATTCACTCTTTGAATCCCTAATTTCTGTCTGTGCAGATTTTTTTGGAGGCCCTTTACTCTCTGAATCCCTAATTTCTCTCTCTAGGGTGTTTTTTGGAAGTCCATTACTCTCTGAACCCCCAGTTTCTGTCTCCAGAGTGTTTTTTGGAGCCCTTTACTCTCTGAACCCCCAATTTCTCTCTCCAGGGTGTTTTTTTGGAAGCTCTTTACTCTCTGACACACCCCCCCCCCCAATTTCTGTCTCCAGGATGGTTTTTTGAAGGCCCTTTTCTCTCTCTAAATCCCCAATTTCTGTCTCCAGGGTGTTTTTTGGGAAGCCCTTCATTCTCTGACCCCCCAATTTCTCTCTCCAGGGTGTTTTTTTGGAAGCCCTTTACTCTCTGAACCCCTAAATTCTGTCTCCAGGGTGTTTTTTGGAGCCTTTTACCCTCTGAATCACTCATTTCTGTCTCTCCAGGATTTTTTTTTTAATTTGAAAACCCTTTTCTCTCTGAACCCCCAATTTCTGTCCCCAGGGTGTTTTTGGAAGCAGGAGCAGTGGAGCCCAGCCCCTCACAGCTTCTGTCCCAGCATGGCAGATCAGAAGCGTCTGGCCTATTCCATCATCCAGTTCCTGCACACCCAGCTCCAGAGTGGGAGCATGTCCCCAGATGCTCAGGAGAGTTTGGAAGGTGGGTGGCAGCATCAGGCCAAAATTTGGGTTTTTCTTTCCTTATTTTCTGCTCCCGGTGCTCAACCTCGGTGGAATTTTGGGTTGGATTTTTCCTTTTGGGAGTTACCCAGGGGTGCTGCTGGCTTGGCTTGGTTTCTGATCTCTTCCCAGAGCAGCTTAGCTGAAGGCAGGGATGGATCTGGGCTCCAAAGCCTCCCTGATCCCTGCTTGGAGACTTAGAGCCTTCATCCCCTAAGATGAAGAGCAGAGGAAGCAGAGCCAGGAGGGTTCTGTGGGGTGGGAGGTGGGGATTCCCTAACTCCAGAGAAGTTTTGGGGTTGTTTTTTTCCTCTCCTGCTCCCCAAAAATCTGTCCCCACTGTTTTTCCAAAGGGCAGGGAGAGCAGGATGGATTTTAAAAGGAACTTAATGTTTAGTCCTTGATTTGAGGGTTTGTCCCTCTGTGGGGTGGGAGGGACATTCCTGGGGGATGGCTGCTGGGAATATTGGGATATCTTTGGGATGTGAAATGTGGCAGGAGAGCTCTGGGAAGCTCTCTGTTCCCTGCAGAGGAGGGAGGAGGTGGCTCAGGGTTCCCAGTGCCAGGGGAATGTTTGGTTCTCCCCTTGGAGGGAATTCTGGGCCATTCCCACATTCCCAGCTGTGGGAATGCTGCTGCACCTCCAGCCTGATTCATTCCCAACGCCCTGGAATCCCTGGGATTGGCTGCATCCAGGGGGAAGCTTTGCCTGGCTCTGAATTTTGGCAAAATCTGAGGATACAACCCAAAAAATCCCATTTGGTGTGGGGAAAATATTGGGGTTTTTTTTCCCTGATTTTTTTTTGAGACATAATGGAGAGGGATGAATGTAATAAATATATAAATATTTCTTAATTAATGACCTGACTCTCCTTTTCAGTTGCCATCCAGTGCCTGGAAACAGCATTTGGGGTCTCCATGGAAGACCAAGGGCTGGCTGTGTCCCAAACCCTTCCTGAAATATTTGAAGCTGTGGCAGGGAAGGTGAGTGCCCTGAAATATTCAAATATTCCCTTTTCTCTGAGCTCTGCTGGGTTTTCCAGGAGGCTGCTGCTCCCCTCTGAGCTGTGTAGGAGGGGGGAATATTTTGGGCTGGAAAAATGGGAATTGTGGGGATCCTCATCTCAGCTTCTCCCTCTCCTTGGAAGGAGCTGGAACATTCCAGAATGAACTCAGAGCCCGTCACCCCCTCAGAAGATGACGTGGCTGAAGCTGAAAGACTCAAGACTGAAGGTAGCAAACCTGGAGCTGCTGGATAATGAAATTTGGTGCTAATTGGGAGGGGATCTTAATTCCCTGGCACCTTGGAAATGCTTGGAATGGGGGGAAAAATGGGAATATTTCTATTTCTGCTTCTTGCTCTGCAGGAGTGTGGGGAGGTTTTGCTGCCAGGAGTGTTGGATCAGTGGGATTTTAATCCCAAAAATCCTGTGGGGTGTGGAGCAGAGCATCCATCCTTCCTGCTCTGTGTGGATTTTTCCTGATAAAAATGGGATGAATGTGGATGCAGTTGGGGTGATTTTTGGGATGCTGGAATTTCACACTGACAAACCCTGTGCTACACCCATTGATCCAGACCTTTGCTTTGGTTTATACCAATTTTTTTCCCCTTTTTCTCACCATCCTTTCCCAAAGGAAATGACCAAATGAAGGCAGAAAACTTCGAGGCTGCCGTGTCTTTTTATGGAAAAGCCATCGAGTTAAACCCAGCCAATGCTGTTTATTTCTGCAACAGGTATGGTGTCAGGGCTTTGCACCACTCATTAGTTAATATTTTTTATTATTTTTCACTTAAAGAAAAAAAACTAAAAGCAAACTTGAAAACTAAAAACTTGAAAACGGAAAACTTTAAAAAAAACTGTAAAGAAAAGCTTTAAAAATATCTTTAAAAAATTAAAAATAAACAACCTTAAACTTAAAAAGTAAAAGCTTTAAAGTTTTTCCTCTTTGGGGAACGTTGAGGGATGAGAGAAATGAAAGGAATTTTAATCCTGGGAATGTCACCAGCAGAAGTGAGAACCTGGATCTGTGCAGGGCTGGGGTTGGGTTTAGCTCCAACCCGGCTCAAACCCAGGCTGGGCTCAGCCTGGAGAGGCCAAGCCTGACTTCCCTGGGGATGTTCCAGCTCTTCAGTACTCCCTGCTTTCCTCTTGTCCCATTTTTCCAGAGCTGCTGCCTACAGCAAGCTGGGCAATTACGCAGGAGCCGTGCGGGACTGCGAGCGCGCCATCGGCATCGACCCCGGCTACAGCAAAGCCTACGGCAGGATGGGGTGAGGGCAGATCCCAGATTCCGGGGTTTGGGTCCCCAGACACCCCAGAACAGGGGTTTGGTCACTCTGCTCCACCATGAAAAAATTCCCACAGTTTCAGGTTTTAAAGTGGAGAAAAATTAATAATTTTCGATTTTTAGGAGGTTGGTTGGGACAAAAATTGCATAAGACAAGTGACAGAAATCCCTCAGTGGCTTTGATTTTTATTTTCTTTCCTGATGGAATTTTGGATCCCAGAATAGAGATTTGATCACTCCGTTCCACCATGAAAAAATTCCCACAGTTTCAGGTTTTTAAAGTGGAGAAAATTTAATATTTTTCAATTTTCAGCAAGTTGGTGGGGACAGCAGTTGGGTAAAAATGGTGATAAAAAAACCCTCAGGGACTTTGATTGTATTTTCTTTCCTGATGGAATTTTGGGTCCCCAAACACCCCAGAACAGGGATTTGATCACTCTGTTCCACCATGAAAAAATTCCCACAGTTTCAGGTTTTTAAAGTGGAGAAAAATTAATATTTTTCGATTTTTAGGAAGTTGGTTGGGACAAAAATTGCATAAGACAAGTGACAGAAATCCCTCAGTGGCTTTGATTTTTATTTTCTTTCCTGATGGAATTTTGGATCCCAGAATAGAGATTTGATCACTCTGTTCCACCATGAAAAAATTCCCACAGTTTCAGGTTTTTAGGGTGGAGAAAATTTAATATTTTTCAATTTTTAGGAAGTTGGTGAGGACAACAATTGGATAAAAGAAGTGACGGGAAAACTCCTCTTTGATTTTTAATTTTATTTTCTTTCTTGGTGGAATCTTGAATCTCTGAAAAATTCCCACAGTTTCAGGTTTTTAGAGTGGAAAAAATATAATTTTCAATTTTTAGGAAGTGGGTGGGGACAGATAGGTTAAAAAAATAACCAAAAAATCCTCAGTGACTTTGATTTTTATTTTCTTTCCTGATGGAATATTGAATCCCTCAAAAATCCCTGCAGTTTCAGCTTTTTAGGGTGGAAAAAATTTCATATTTTTCAATTTTTAGGAAGTTGGTGGGAACAAATGGGTTAAAAAAATAACCAAAAAATCCTCAGTGCCAATAATTTTTATTTCTTTCCCAGCTTGGCCCTCTCCAGCCTAAACAAACACACAGAAGCTGTTGTTTATTACAAAAAAGCTCTGGAGTTGGATCCTGACAATGAAACCTACAAATCCAACCTCAAAATAGCAGAACAGAAAATGAAGGAGACTCCCAGTCCAGTAAGTCCTGGAATTTAGGAGTTTATTTGGATTAAAAGTATGGGGTTTTTTTCATTCTAAAAGCAGCAGGTGATGCTTGGGGGGTGTTAAAAATACAAAATTTTTAATGCAAAATTTGGGGTGGAGATGGTGAAGGGTCCTGCTGTGAAATCCAGAGGGGAAATTCCATTTTTTGGATCAAATCTCTCAAAAATTCAGCTTTTTTTATTTCCTGTGTCCTTTTAACAGCACCAAAGGTGGGGTTTTTAAGCACAAAAGTTGTTTTCTCCAGAAGAAACCTGGAGGTTTGGCTGTTCCAGGCAGGAATGTCCTCATTTTTGGGGTTTTCTGGTGGGTTTGGACAGAGCCTTTCCCACTGTCAGGGTTTAGAGGTTGGATTTGGGATCCTGCCAGGACCTGCAGGGAGCCACGAGAAATGGGGAGATTTGGAGAGACAGGACAAGGGGAATGTTGGGAAGGGATAATGGGAAAGGAATCCTTGGGAATGAGGGGATGGGGTGGAATTCCTAGAAAAGTTGGATCCCTGGGACTGCCCAAAAAAAGGCTGGGGAAGAGAAACTCCAGGGAGCCACTTCCAGAGGGTGAAGAGCTGGAAAGAGATTTGGGATGAAGGATGGAATTTCAGGATGCAGGGAATGGTTTTGAACTGGGAAAGGGGAATTTAGGTGGGATTTTAGCAAGAATTCCTGGCTGTGAGGGTGGGGAGGGAATGGGATGGAATTCCCAGAAGAGCTGTGGCTGCCCCTGGATCCCTGGAATGTCCAAGGAAAGGTTGGAGAAGAAAAACTCCAGGGAAACTTCAGAGCCACTTCCAGAGCCTAAAGGGGCTCCAGGAGAGCTGGAGAGGATTTGGGATAAGGGATGGAATTCCAGGACTCAGGGAATGAATTTAGACTGGGAAATGGGAATTTGGGTGGGATTCTGGAAGGAAATTCTTGGATGTGAGGATTCAAGGCCAGGTTGGAGAAGAGAAACTCCAGGGAAACCTCAGAGCCTAAAGGAGCTCCAGGAGTGCTGGACAGGGATTTGGGATAAGGGGTGGAATTCCAGGATGCAGGGAAGGGATTTAAATTGGGAAATGGGAATTTAGGTGGGATTTTGGCTGTAAAGGCAGTGAGGGGCTGGGATGGAGTTCCCAGAGGAGCTGTGGCTGCTCCTGGATCCCTGGAATGTCCAAGGCCAGCTTGGAGCAGCCTGGTATAATGGGAATGGATCCTTTCATCCCAAAACACTCCTGATGGGATTGCCTGGCTCTGAGAGCTCTGGGAACGAGGGATGGGATTTTGGGAATGGATCCCTTCATCCCAAAGCATTCCTGATGGGATTGCTTGGCTCTGGGAGCTCTGGGAATGAGGAATGGGATTTTGGGAATGGATCCCTTCATCCCAAAGCATTCCTGATGGGATTGCTTGGCTCTGGGAGCTCTGGGAATGAGGAATGGGATTTTGGGAATGGATCCCTTCATCCCAAAGCATTCCTGATGGGATTGCCTGGCTCTGGGAATGAGGGATGGGATTTTGGGAGTGACAGCAGCTCTGGTTCTTCTCTTGCAGACCGGCGGCCCTGGAGGGTTCGACCTGGCAGGATTGCTGAACAACCCCGGCTTCATGAGCATGGTGATTCCAGATCCTGGGATTCATTGGGATGGGATTCTCTGGGAGCTTTTGCCAGCTGGAATTCCTTGGGATGGAGCCTCCCTGGGAGCTTTCCTCACATGGAATTCCTTGGGATTCTTTGGGATTGAGCCTTTCCAGGAGCTTCATTGTCTCCCCACATGGAATTCCTTGGGATGAATTCTCTCTGAGAGTTTTTTTTGTTGGGATTCCTTGGGATGGAGCCTCCCTGGGAGCTTTTCCCAGCTGGAATTCCTTGGGATGGAGCCTCTCTGAAAGTTTTTTCCAATTGGGATTCCTTGGCATCAAGCTCTCCTCACATGGAATTTCTTTGGGAATTCCCAGCTGGAATTTCTTGGAATGGAGTCTCTCCAGGAGCTTTGATGTGTCCCACATGGAATTCCTTGGGATGGATTCTCTCTGGAAGCTTTTCCCAGCTGCAATTCCTTGGAATGGAGCCTCCCTGGGAGCTCCAGTATCTCCCCAGCTGTAATTCCTTGGGATTGAGCCTATCCAGGAGCTCCAGTGTCTCCCACATGGAATTCCTTGGGATGGAGTCTCTGGAATCTCTCCCAGTTCTTCCCATAATTATTATTGATGACCATATCAATTTATGGGGCACTCTTTAAAGATTATAATAGTTCAAACAAAAGTGTTGGGGGTTTTTATTTATTTATTCATTATTTTTATTTTATTATTTTATTCAAAAGTATTGTTTTATATTTTTATATTTATTTTTTTTTACAGGCCTCAAACCTCATGAACAACCCCCAAGTACAGCAGCTGTGAGTCAGATCCTGCTTTTCCTTATTCCCTCTTGGAATTTGTGGGGTTTGGCCTTTTCTTTTGGGAGCAGGAGGGAATTTGGGTCAGGAATGTGGAGAGGGGCTCAGAACTGGCCCAGTTCCCTGGGAGAGGAATTTGAATAAAATTATTCCAGAGGGAGGTGGAATGGGATGGATCACTGTCCTGGAATTTGCTCTGCTACAGTTTTATGGGATTTCAGGATTTCCCAGCTTTGTTAAAATGAGAATATTCCCATTTCTGAGTGGTTGTGAGGAGAAGCTCCCATTATTTTAAGAAAATGGATAAATTCATAAATCCAAGGAATCCGTTCCTGAGCATCCCTGCAGAGCGTGGGAGGAGGGAGGGACCCTCTGGAGCTCCCAAATCCTTGGATTTTGGGATGACACCCTCAGTTCCCACTGGCTGCTGGAATTCCCACCTGGATTCAGCCCTGGAGGAAATCCAGGGAATCCTTTAACGGATGCAGGGAACGAGCAGGGCTGTGATCCCATAAATCCAGGAATCTGGGAATACTGACATTATTCTAATTATTCTTATTTATTCTTCAGCTTAATTACTTATTATAGCTGATCCAGGAAGAGCTGGTGCAGGGAATTCTCTGGTGCAGGGTTGGTTTTTTTAGGGATTTTCTGGGATTTTTTTTCCCCTCGCAGAATGTCCGGGATGATCTCGGGAGGCCACAACGCCATGGGAGCCACCGGGAGCAGCCCCTCCACCAACGACCTGGCCAGCCTGATCCAGGCGTGAGCAGGGGGGACAGCCTGGGGACATTGTGGGGAGAATCCTGGGGACAGCCTGGGGACATTGTGGGGACAGGCTGGGGACAGTTGTGGGGACAGTGTGAGGACAATCCTGGGAACATTGTGAGGACAGGTTGGGGACAGCCAGGGGGCGTTGTGGGAACAGCCTGGGGGATAAACCTGGGGGCATCATAGGGACAGCGTGGGGACAATCTGGGGGATAATCCTGGGGACAGTTGTGGGGACATCTTGGGGGACAATTGTGGGGTCATTGTGGGGACAATCCTGAGGACAGGCTGGGACATTGTGGAGACATTTTGAGGACAGCCTGGGGACGGGTCTGGGGACATCCCAGGGAGAGGCCTAGGGACAGCCTGGGGACATTGTGGGGACTATCTTGGGGGATAATCCTGGGGACAGTCATGGGGACAGGCCTGGGGAACAATCCCAAGAGAACAATCCTAGGGGACAGGCCTGGGAACGTTGTGGGGACAATCCTGGGGACGTCATGGGGGGACAGGCCTGGGCACAATTGTGGGGACAGTCCTGGGGAGCCTGCTGTCACCCCTGTCCCTATGTCCCTGCTGTCCCTGATGTCCTGCTGTCCCTCTGTCCCAGGGGTCAGCAGTTTGCGCAGCAGATGCAGCAGCAGAACCCCGAGCTCATCGAGCAGCTCCGCAGCCAAATCCGCAGCCGGACCCCGAGCGCCAGCAACGAGGAGCAGCAGGAGTGAGGTGGGAACGGCCGGAATTCCCATTGGGAACGGCCGGAATTCCCATCGGGAACAGGCGGAATTCCATCGGGAACAGACGGAATTCCCGATGGGAACAGGCGGAATTCCCATTGGGAACAGGCAGAATTCCATCGGGAACAGACGGAATTCCCGATGGGAACAGGCGGAATTCCCGATGGGAACAGGCGGAATTCCATCGGGAACAGACGGAATTCCCATCGGGAACAGGCGGAATTCCATCGGGAACAGACGGAATTCCCGATGGGAACAGGCGGAATTCCCATTGGGAACAGGCAGAATTCCATCGGGAACGGCCGGAATTCCTGATGGGAACAGGCGGAATTCCCATTGGGAACAGGCGGAATTCCATCGGGAACAGACGGAATTCCCGATGGGAACAGGCGGAATTCCATCGGGAACAGGCAAAATTCCATTGGAAACAGGCAGAATTCCATTGGGAATGGCCGGAATTAATTATTTATTTAAAATTGAAATAAGTGAAATAAAATTAAAGTAATTTTAAAATAGCAAAAGAAATTTAAATTGTTACTTTTGTTTAAATTCAAAATCATGGAAACAAAAGAAAAATAAATTAAAATTGAAACAAAATTACATAAAAATAAGTTCAAAATTTAAAAAAAATTAAAAATTGAAGTGAAATAAGTGAAAATCAATTCCATTTAAAATAAATTGGATTGAAATAAAATACAATAATGAAAATAAAATAGAAATAAATAAATAAATAAATGAAATTTAAAAAATAAAAATTAAAAGCAAAATAAGTTTAAATTAAACAATAATTTAAATTAAAAATAAAATAAATTTAAATGAAATAATAATTTTAATTACCAATTTAAAATAAAATAAGCTATATAAATTATTATAAATAAAAATAAGCTTAAAAGAAATCAGATTTAAATTAAAAATTAAATTTAAAAAAATAAAATAAATAAAAATAAAATTGACATTAAATAAAAACAAATTGAGGTAGAAAAATCAAAATAAAATTTAAATAAAATAAGATTGAAACAAAACAAAATAAATAAAAATACACCAAATAAATGAAACTGATATAAATAAAAATACAC
This sequence comes from Luscinia megarhynchos, assembly GCA_034336665.1. Lineage (NCBI taxonomy): Eukaryota > Metazoa > Chordata > Aves > Passeriformes > Muscicapidae > Luscinia > Luscinia megarhynchos. The sequence continues at coordinate 2,584,833 of CM067590.1, read as the reverse complement.
CTAATGAAACCCTGAAATTTCCATTTTTCCCAGACTGAATTCCCTGTTTTTCCTCTCTCTGCAGCCGTGGCAATTCCAGGATTTGTTTCCCGGCCGGAGCCGCGCCTGTGTTGCCATTTCTGCCCCTGGGAGTGTCCAAGAGGGGGAAAAATCCCACACCCAGAATGGAGAAAAACCGGAAAAATTCCCCAAATTTCCCTGCCCTGCATGTCCCCCACAATTCCCATTTTTCCTGCTCCTCCCATTTTTTTCCCTTTCCAGCTTTTTTTTGGGTTTTTTTCTCCTGGCAGCACCGAATTCTCAATTTCCCACCTGGACTGGGAGAATTCTGCTGGGAAATTCCCAAATTCCCGCAGGATTTGCAGCCTGGAGGGTTTTTATTTTTGATTTTTCTCGGTTTTTTTGGAGGATTTCCAAGCAAATTCTGCATTTTTTTTCTCCCAATTTCCCCTTCGGGAGCCACTTCCAAGAAGTGTTTGAGTCCCTGCTCATCCTCAGCCTGGAATTCCCAGGATTTTCCACCTTCTGGGAATGAGGATTTTGCTCCAAATCTGGGATTTTTTGGGAATTTTGCTGCTCCTCTCTCCAGGATCCGCAGGGGGAAGTCAGGACTGAACCTCCCCCAGGCGTTTTGGGGCTTTTTTCCATCCCAAAAAATCCTGGAAAATCCCATTTGAGTGTGTGGCAACTCTGGAAAAAATGGGAATTTCTCCCATGGAACGTGGCCAGGGAGGGAGTGAAGATGTTTTTAGTGTGTTTAAAGGAGTTTTTTCGGAATTATTTTGATTTTTTTAATTGCATGTCCGTGAGCGGCCTGGCTGAGTTGGGGCGGAGGGAATCCAAAAAATTCCCGTTTGGATCCAAATTTGGATCCAAAAATCCAGGATTTGAGCAGGGAGCCGCCTCAAATCCCACCAGAGGGATATTTTAAAAATCCAAAATGGATTTCAATCTGATTTTTTTGGCTCCTGGGGGAGGAGGAGCCCCTCGGGAACGTTGGGAAGACAGAAAAAATCATGGAAAAAAGTGATTTTTTTTGGTCGGGGCTCCGTGGAATTCATGTGGTTCGTGTCACTCATGAGGAATAAAACCATTTGGACACTTTGGTTGTTATCCCCTTGTGCTCAGGTGATTTTCCAGAGCTTTCCATGGACTCAGGACTCTGCTTTTTCCCCTTTGTTTCCCTTTTTTTTCCCCCTTCCCCCCCCCCCCCCGTTTTCTCCCCATTTTTCCCCGCTTTTCCCCATTTTCACCCCTTTTTCTCCCCATTTTTTCCCAATTTTTTTTGTCATTCCCAGCAGGAATTTTCCTATGTGTTCCAACAGCACAAAAAAAAAGAATTTTTTTTTTATATTTCTATTTTATCCCTCATTTCTCCTTCCCCAAATTACCTTTCATTTCTCTCCAGCTGCTTTTTTGTAGCCTCACCAAAGGAATGTGAGGCTGCAAAAGAAAATATTCCAGAATTATCCAAAAATATGGAAACCATGGAGCTGTTTTCCTGCTTTTTTCAGCTCATTTTGTGCTGTTTCCTTTCCCTCACCCTCCTCTTCTTTTCCTGGCTCGTTTTATTTTTTATTTTTCCACCTCTTTGGGTTGGGTTTTTCCCAGCCCTGAATTCCAGGTGAGGTTTTCCAGTGAATTTCCCCTGCCCTGCCTGGAGCTGCTCCTGAATTCCAGAGGATTTGGCTGCAGCTGAACTGCCAAACTCCTTTTGGACTTTCCCAAAAATTCCCGGCTCTACTGGGAATAGACAGCGAGAAAAAAGGGAATTTTATGGAATTTTATGGAATTTTCAGGTTGATCTCAGCTCTCCCTGCAGCATCCCGCAGCTGCATCGGTGCAGTTTGATCACAGAGCGGCTGGAGCAGGGGGTGCGGGTGTGGCGGGCGCTGTTCCATTCCCAGTTTTTCCCCATTCCCGGTTTTCCCCGTTCCCGGTTGTTCCCCGTTCCCGGTTTCCAGTGACCCGGCGCTGTCCCGGAACCCAGCGCTGCGGAACGCGTTTCCCGCGGACCTCAATAGCCGGCAACCCGAGCTAGGCGTGGGCGCGTTGATTGACAGCTCTGGTGGCCAGTCAGAAATCAGCTTTCCCGCCTCAGCCAATGGGAGGGCGCCGTGGGCGGGCGCGCGCGGGGCGGCCGGGCCGGGAGCGAGCGGGACCAGTCGTGAGTGGGGCGGGGGGGGCGCGGTTACCGGGGTAACGGGGGCTCGTGAGATGATGGCGAGGGGATCCGGGAGTCGCAGCGGGGCTGGGGGAGCCGGGGCTGAAGGGGGACAGCTGGGCTGGGCCGCAGCATTGGTTTGAGGGCTTGGGATTGGGGCCGCTTGAGTGTGAGGGGATTGGGGGGGCTCCAGGCTCCTCCCGGCCATGAGGGGCTCGGGCCGGACCCCTCCTCTCCATGAGGGGCTGGGGCTGGGACCCTCCTCGCCATGAGGGGGTGGGGCTGGGGCTGGGCCCTTCCTCGCCTTGAGAGCCCCTTACCCATCTTGAGGGTGTTAAGCTGGGCCCCTCCTCGCCATGAGGGCCCCTTCCCCATCCTGAGGGGCTGGGGCTGAGCCCCTTCCTCATCCTGAGGGGTTCAGGCCGGGCCCCTCCTCGCCGTGAGAGCCCCTTCCCCATGCAGATGGTCTTAAGCTGGGCCCTTCCTCGCCATGAAGGGCTGGGGCCAAGCCCTTCCTCATCCTAAGGAGCTCGGGCTGAGCCCCTTTCCCATCCTGAGGGGCTCGGGCTGGGCCCCTCCTCGCTATGAAGGGCTCGGGCTGAGCCTGTGAGGGGCTGCAGATGTGCCCCCTCCCCACCTTGGAGGTCTCAGGGCAGACCCCAACCCCCTCTGAGGGTCTTCCCTGCTGAACTCTCCCCATTTGAGCTGTTCAACCCTGAGTCCCCTCCCCTCATCTCTTCTCCCTTTGGGTGTGCTCAGGGAGGAGCCCCTTCCCCATTATTTCCTTTTTCAAGGTGATGGGACAGTCTCAAAGGCTTGGCAGGGCCAGTTTTTAACAGAAACGCTGGGATTTGGAGGCTCATGGATGAGGAACCCCTTTGTTTTTCCTCCCACAGAGCCCTGCCTGCTTAATATAATATTTTTCATTGCTTGGATGCTTCAGTATGAGCCACTAATTGGAGCAGGAGCTGAGTTAATCCCTTGTAGTAGCAGTTTTGGGGCTGGGGGCCCAGCCCAGGTGTGCAGGAGGAGCAGGTGAGGAGAACCAGCTGGTCCTGGGGTTTCCTTTCCCTCTGAGCTGCTCCAGCTGGATGTGGCTGCTCCACCTGAGCTCAGGAGCTTGAGGCTTTGGAGGGGCCTGGTTTGGGTTAAAAAGGGGGAAAAAAGGGAAGTTCAAGGGTTTCTGGGATGACCCAGGTTAGTTGCAGAGGTGTGAGGATTTGATCCCTTCCTTCTGCCCCAGCACAGGGGTGGGGAGTGCCTGGGCTCAGATTTTGGGCTTGGCCAGGCCTGGAGTGAGTCAGTGTCACCTGCTGGGTTCTGAATTCTTCTCCTTGTCCCTTAGAGAGGGACTTGGCCCAGGGACTGGGGTAGCAGGAGTCAGGTAACAGCTCCCAGAGGGCTGGGAGAGATGGGATTTTGGAAGGGGGCAGATGGGATTTTGGGAAGGGGGAGAGGGGATTTGGGAAGGGAACAAATAGGATTTTGGGAACAGAACGGATGGGATGTGGAAAGGGAATAGATGGGAGTTTTAGGAAAGGAAGAGATGGGATTTGGGAAGGAAATAGATGGGGTTTTAGGAAAGGAAAATATGGGATTGGGGAAGGGGAGAGATGGGATTTTGAGAAGGGTATAGATGGGGTTTTAGGAAGGGGAGAGGTGGGATTTTGGGAAATGGATAGATGGGATTTTGGGAAAGGAATAAATGGGATTTTGGAAAGGAATTCCTCCCTGGGAGAGTGGAGGGGCCCTGGCAAGGATTTCCCAGCAGCTGCTACATTCCTGGAAGTGTCCAAGGATAGCACTTGGAGGCCTTGAAGACCTCCAGGGAAGGGTAGTTTGAGGTGACCACGACTCCAGGGCTTTAAAATTCCTTTTAAATACAACTTGAACTTTTCCCTGCTGCTTCCTATGGCTCATAAAAAGAAAACATTTACATCATTCCCACCCACAGGCAGCTCCTCTCCCTGCCCAGGCTGATGTCTCCACTCTGAGCCCCTGCAGAGGGTTCCTGGGAGCAGAGGCCAGTATGAGGATGGTGGTGGCCAAGGTGCTGTGCCTGCTGGGCATCTGTGTGCTGGTGCTGGCGGGGGCCCTGCTGCCCGTCAGGCTGATGGAGGCCGACCCCGAGCGGGCTCAGCGCTCCCGCAGGGCTCTGGCCCTCTGGAACTCCTTTGGGGGTGGTGTCTTCCTGGCCACCTGCTTCAATGCCCTGCTACCTGCTGTCAGGGGCAAGGTGAGTGCTGCTGGGATCCTGGGGGGCCAGAGCCCAGCTGGGAGTGCTCTGGGTCCTGCTGTCCTGGTATGGAGGACAGGTGTCTGCCAAGAAAGGCAGAAGCTTCTCTTTGAAAAGGAGAATGTAAAGCCCCTTCCTCCAAATTATTATAATTTTGAAATTAAGGGGCTGTCAGGCAAAGATAGGGGGATTAGGAATAACAGTTCTTGACTGGGAAAATTGAAATAGAGATACAGTATTACAAAGAACAATCCTGAAACACTGCCAGAGTCAGAATCCAAGCTGACACCGTCAGTCAGGGTGTTGGTAGCAGTCCCATTGAATGGTGGCTGCATCCTCCTGCAGTGGCAGATGTGGTTCAGCTGGAGCAGTGCTCCTGGAGAAGGTGCAGTTTTCCTGTGAAGCTCCAGGGATGATGTGGAAAGGTCTGGTGTTCCCTCTGGAATCCAGTGGAAAGATGGAAACTTGCTGTCCAAAATCTCAGTTTTTATCTGGGTAGGGAAAGGCTTGGCTCCTCCCCTGGCTGGAGCATCTCCCAGTGGGATGATGTAATTTTATCAGTCATGCACTGGGACTCAATGGCCATTAACAGGAGATATCTCCTGGAGGAGAGGATGGGCTGTGGAAAAGATAAAAGATGATTGCCCCAGCTGGTTTAAAGATGCCCCATTAGCAGATAATATGTGCCACGGAGATAAGGGTCACTGCCCCACCCAGCTTCAACAGATAGGGATAGAATACACATTTCTGGCCACATCAGCCCAACACACCTGCCTCACACATCACTGCTGGCTTGGGAAGGGCAGCTGTGCAACCTCCTGCTGCTCTCCATGGAAAAAGGGGAGGTTTGGGGGATACTGAGGAGGCTGTGAGGATCAAACAGCCAGGCAGAGATTTCCTGGCAAAAGCCGAGGGTGTGACAGCATCGATGGAGTGTCCATGTGGGAATGGTTCCCTTCAGTGGGGTAAAGGGATGGATTCACTGTGGATTTGTGGGAATGTGGGAATGGATCCTTTCAGGGGGATAAAGGGATGAATCCACTGTGGGAATGTGGGAAAGGGATAAAGGGATGGATTCACTGTGAGAATGTGGGAATGGTTCCCTTCAGAGGGATAAAGGGGTGGATTCACTGTGGGAATGTGGGAAAGGGATAAAGGGATGGATTCACTGTGAGAATGTGGGAATGGTTCCCTTCAGGGGGAAAAGGGGTGGATTCACTGGGGATCTCTGGGAATGGATCCCTTCAGGGGGATAAAGGGGTGGATTCACTGTGGGAATGGTTCCCTCCAAGAGGATAAAGGGGTGGATTCAGTGTGGATCCTCCAGAGGAAATAAAGGGCTGGATTCACTGAAGATCTGTGGGAAAGGGATAAAGGGATGAATTAACTGTGACTCCGTGGGAATGTCTCCCTCCAGAAAAGTAAAGGGCTGATTCTTTTGCTCCCTTCCAGCTCGACGAGGTCCTCAGGCAGAACAACATCACCACGGAGTACCCGGTGGCCGAGACCATCATGATGGTCGGCTTCTTCCTCTCAGTCTTCGTGGATCAGCTCTTCCTGAGCTTGCAGAAGGAGAAACCCTCCTTCATCGACCTGGAGACCTTCAACGCGGGCTCGGACGCGGGCAGCGACTCGGAGTACGAGAGTCCCTTTATCGCCTCGTCGCGGGGCCGCGCCCTGCACTGGGAGCACGGCCCCCACTCGCACAGCCTGGCCCTCCCCGAGCTGTCCCACTGCGGCCCCCGGCGCCTGCTGGGGCTGGTGTTCGCCCTCTGCACCCACTCCATCTTCGAGGGGCTGGCGCTGGGCTTGCAGGAGGAAGGCAGCAGAGTGGTCAGTCTGTTCCTGGGAGTGGCCGTGCACGAGACGCTGGTGGCCGTGGCTTTGGGGATCAGCATGGCCAAAGCCTCGCTGCCGCTCAGGGACGCGGCCAAGCTGGCGGTGGCTGTGTGCTTGATGATCCCGCTGGGAATCGGCATCGGGATGGGCATCGAGAGCAGCAGGAGTGCCGCGGGCAGCGTCGCCTCCCTGCTGCTGCAGGGCGTGGCCGGCGGCACCTTCCTCTTCATCATCTTCTTCGAGATCCTGGCCAAGGAGCTGGAGGACAAGAGCCACCGGCTGCTCAAGGTGCTGTGCTTGGTGCTGGGCTACGCCGCGCTGGCCGGGCTGGTGCTCATCCCGTGGTGAGGGAGCAAAACTTCAGCTCTCCCCTCCCACCGGCAGCGGGAGGAGCCGCCCCTTTCACCGCTGGGACAGCCCAGCCCGGGAGGTGTTTCCGTGATGAGTTGGAAGAGGAGGAGGAGGAGAATCTCTTCCCGTGTGCTCAGAGTGAGGAATATCCCCGGGGATTGGCCCTGCCCGAGGGCTACAGGGATTAGCGGACACAAACATTAAGGATCCGGGTAAAATCTGCTTCCAAGAGCTCCTCGAGTGTGTGGCTTCCTGCAGTGCCCAGAGCCCATTCTCCCTCCTTCCCCTCAGGCTGGGGAGCTTGCTCCGGAGGCTCTGAGGAGATGAGGAACAAACAGGAATGGAGGCAGAGCAGGTGGGAGCAGGGATTGCCAGCCTGCACTAAGCTGCTTTCGCTGGCTTAGTTCGGAGCAAAACCTGGTTGTAAGAGCTGCCAAAAATAACATCCCTGTGCGGCTTCCAGGATCTGCTGCCTCTCTACAGCTTCCAGTGCCCCACCTGGGGCTCGGGGAGCTCAGCTTTCCCAAGGATTCATGGAGAAAATAAGGCCAGGCCCCTCTGCCCTGCTTCCTTCTCAGCACCGTATCCACAGGCTGAGCATTCCCTAAGGAAAACCTCTAAAAACCAGAGGATGAATCCCTGGATGATTTGGGTTGGGGAGCACCTTAAAACCCATGCAGTGTCATGGCAGGGACACCTTCCACTATCCCAGGTTACTCCAAGCCCTGTCCAGCCTGGCCTTGGACACTTCCAGGGATGGAGCAGATCCTCACTTTATCCAGAACCTGGGATCCACGAGCTTGCAGTAACAATTCCCAGCACTGACATTTTGGGGCAAACTCTTGTGTTTTCAGTGCTCTGCAATCAGAGAGGCTGAGCAGTTGCCATCAGGAGCTGCTCCCAGGCTTTTCCAGGTTTCCAGAGGAATGGAATCACCTCCCTTGTTGGGGGAGAGTGGAGATGCTGCTGAGAGACATGAGATGCAGAACCCCGGGGAAGCTGCGTGCACCGCTGATCCCGCTGGGTTTACCCTCGGGGGAGAGGAGCTGGGATCAGAGGTTGGAGCTGGGAATGTGCTCCCCCCCTAGCAGTGAAACACAGCCTGGCTCAGGCAGGGGCTGCATTTTAATTACCCAGAGCCTTCGCTGCTGCAGCAGCTTCCGCCGGCTGCTGGAAGCGCTGATGGAATTATAAGGATGGCGCAGTGCCGGCAGCGGGAAGGAGGCACCGAGCCTCAGTGGTGGCCCAGCTGCAGCATATGGAGGCAGCTGAGCATCATCTGACAGATCCTGGGGCTTGTTAGTTTAATTGCTGCAACATCCCCGAGTCAATTAATCTTCCTTTGAAAACCTGGAGTGGAAAGGGGGGGGGCGGTGGAGGGAGGTTATTTTGGGCTTGGCATGACACAAAGCAGCAGGATGAGGAGAACGTGATTTGGTGATTTGCCTTGGTGTGGTAAAACCTCGGGGCTGTTTCACCTCTCCTAGGGGAGATCGGGGGGACAGGTGACACTTGTTGGGACTGTCACCTCCATTTCACACCCTTCTCCTGCTGCAGTTGGAGATGGGGGGGCTGTGAAGTGCCAGTGGGTGCTGAGCTCCCCCATCCTCATCCCGCCATCCTGGGGGGGTTCATCCTCCAGGGAGGAGGAGGAGGAGAAGGCCCTGCTGCTCCAAATAAATTCCCTGCCCTTCTCCCCTCACTGTCACTCGCTTTTTTTGATGTCCCCCAAGGCTGCTCCACCTCCGGCTCACGCGGTGGCGGCATGTGCCCGGTGCCGGCATGGGCTGAGCCCCTCCTGGCCACCAAACCCCCCCAGAGCCCCGCTGAGCCCGGGGAAGAGGGCACAGGACCCCCCCCAGCACCCCCCGCCCGGCAGCGCCGTGATTCAGCCCTGCGTGAGCGGCCGCCCCGTTGCGTCAGGCCCGGCGGGGAGCTGCAGCTCAATGGAACGAGGAGGAGCCGCAGGAAAATGATCAAGGCAAACTCATTCATTGCCTCTAACGAGGAGGATCCGGCTCCGAGCGCCGCGGGAAGGGGGGCTGAGGCTGCCACCACCCCCCCGGGCATTGTCACCTCACCGGGAGGGCCGGGCCGAGGTCCCCGTGCCCCCCCTGCCTCCCCATTCCCGTGGGGACGCGGTGCCAGTGTGTGGGTGCCGCCGTGGCCTGATGCCCGCCGGCTGCTATTAATAGAGGCTGCGGATTTTAATTGCTGCCACTTAGGAGTGGGGTGGAGGGGAGGCAGGAGCAGACCCTGGCGGTGACAGGGACTGCCAGACCCCCGGTGTCACCAGTCACCTCCAGCACCTGGGACACAGAGCTGGGTTTGGTCACCCTGGGGTTCTTCTTGTCCCACTCAGCACTTGGGTGTCCCCCATTGTGTCCCCTCAAGGAGGTTGTGGGGCTCTGCCATGAGCAGGTGACTCCAGTTGGTGACAAAGGCCCTGTGCTGTGTGCACAAGCTGCCTGTCCTGTGCTGGGGTGGCACCATGGCTTCTGTGTCCCTAAAGCCTGGCATTGCAGCCTAGGCCACCCCCAACTGCCACAGGGGCTCACGGCTGGGATGTTGGCATCCGTCTGCCCTGTCCCTGTGTCCCCTGTCACCACCTGTGGGGTTCTGTCCCCATCCTCGAGTCCCTGGGCTGTCCCTCCTCATGTGGATTCATGTCCCCACCTGTGCACGTCTATGTGGGGTCCCTGTCCGTGTGTCCTCATCCCCAGATGTCCTTGTCCGTTTGTCCCTGTCCATGTATCCTCATTACCAAGTGTCCTTGTCCATGTGTCCCCATCCCGTGTCTCTCTGCCTGGCTGTCCACCCTCACTCCCATGTGTCCCCATCTCTCTCCATGTGTCCCTGTCCCTATTCGTGTGACCCTGTTTGTGTCTCTTCTCCGTGTTTCCCCATCTTATTCCTGTCTGTCTGTCTGTCTGTCTGTCCGAATCCCCATCCCTGTGTTTCCATCCCATGGATCCCCATCCCTGTCCATGTGTCCCTGTCCCCATCCCTGTCCGTGTGTCCCCGTCCCGGAGCCGCTCGGGGCCGGGCCCAGGGGTCCGGGGCCCCAGGCGGGGCGGGCGCGGCGGGCGGGGCCGGCGGCGGGGCGGGATCGGCTCTGCGGCGGCCGCACCGAGCCGAGCCGAGCCGAGCCGGCCGCAGCCCCGCCGCACCGAGCCGAGCCGAGCCGCGCCGGGCGGAGCGGAGCCGCCGCGCCGGGGCCGCCCCGGGCCGGGCCATGCGCTGAGGCCGCCGCGCCGCCCGCAGCCAAGGGCGGATCCCGGGCAGGACACGGTGAGGCGGCGGGCACCGCAATGCGACCGGCGCGGCGGGGGCCGGGGGAGGGCGGCCGGCGCGGCGGGGAGCGGGGCTGCTGCGGGCACGGGCGGAAGCGGCGCGGGGGGACCCGCGAGCCTGCCCCGCCATCTGCCCCTGCCCTTCTGCCGCCTCCCCATCTCCATCCTGAGTGGGATGCTCGTCCATCCCTCCCGCCCCTTCTCCTGCTCCTCCATCTCCATCCTGCCTCTCCATCCCTGTTCTGCTCTTCCCCTGAGCGCGATGTTCGTCCACCCTGCTCTTCCTCTGCCCCTCCGACCTTCTCCTGCTGCCCCTTGAGCCCCTTCTCCTCCTCCTGCATCCCTCCATCCCGCCCTTCCCTGCCGCTCCATTCTCCCTGCCCTTCCCCTGCTCCTCACGCCTGCCCTGCTCTCCATCCTGACCCAAAGGTCCCCACCAGTGTCACCCCCGGTGCTGGGCCCGACTGGGAGGGTCCTGGGTGATCCTGGGGGTCCTGGGGGTGCAGAGCCCCCCGGCAGGATCAGGCGCGGGTGGTCCCTGCCCACCACCTGAGGGGGGGCCGTGCTCCAGACCCTCGGGCAGCAGGGACTGTTGGGATCGGGGTGCTGTTGGCCACAGGCTGTGGGGTCACCCCAAAGAGCCCCCCAAGTCCCGTGAGGATCTCTCCAGCCCAGCCTCTCACCTCAGCGCCCCATGGCAGGGCTGTGAGGCCGGGGGCACTTCTGGCTGTGCCACAGACAGGTGGAACAAGTGGGATGGGACAGGTGGGACCATTGCCAGCCCCGGCCAAGCTGGACGTTCCCACGCACCAGCTCAGCCCCGGCCCCCGGGTGCTGGTGACACTCCCGGCGCGGGGGGATCCAAGGAGCCCACGATGGGATGGGTGGGGATGGGCTCCTCCAGCTCCTCACCTGGCTCTGGTGTTTGGGGACGTGCTGGGGTTTTGGGACTGTTTTGTGGGGTCCGGATCCCCCGGTGCCTGGGGTGGGAACGGGGCTGGTTCCCACCAGCAGGAGTTGCTGTGCCCAGGGCAGCCGCCAGCACGGGGCTGTCTAGGGCACTTTGCTGTCCCCATCCCTGAGCTGGGGTGGCAGGAGTGCAGCTGACTGGGGACAGTTCTTAATGATCACTCAGACCCCCTTCCCACTCCCCTCCTTCCCACTCATCCTGTGACTGGACACCCTCAAAAACCCTGTTCTGTGGTGGGTTTAATGTCCCCAAGGCTGTGGGAGGGTCCCACGCACCCTGGGGGCCCTCCTGGGACAGAGCTGGTGCTGCCACCCCTGCACTGCACTGGGGGAACTGGAGCAGGGCCCAGCCTGGGGCTCAGCACTGCCAGTTCTTTGTGCCCCCTCATTTCACACTCAGGGGGGCACTGAGGACCTTGCCCAGGTCCAGGTGTCCCTGTGGGTGGGCACCGAGGTTTGGCAGCTTGAGGGTGGCCAGAGGGGTCTCTGACCCATTGCCCACACCCATGGCTATGCCATGCTCCTTTCCTGCTCTTCCCAACGCATCCTTGGGGTGGGAGCTGAGCAGAGGGGTGGCACAGGGAGTGACAGGAGTGACAGAGGTGACAGGACACCAGCAGCATGGCCTGTGTGTGGAAGGGCACCTCTGTACCTGGCCAGAGAGCCCAGCTGGGTGCTCCAGGTGCTACAGTGTCCTTGCTGGGCCAGTGACTGCCCTGCAGAGCTGCTTCTGCTCCCCAGCAGGCTCGGGGGGTCCCTGCCCAGCCAGCCCCCCCCAGCAGCCTCGGCAGCAGCTGCGGTGCCGGTGGCCACGCTCGGCCATATGGCCACAGCGGGCGGCTGGTAAAAATAACCGAGGCGGCTGCACCCCAGGCCGGCCGGCAAGGGCGTCCCAAGGGCAGCGAGCCCAGCCAGGGCCGGGGCTGCATCTGCTGGATTCAGGGGGTGACGCCTCCCTGTGCCCCCCACAGTGGCGGCGGCGACTGCGGGGCAAGATGCCGGAGCAGAGCAACGACTACCGGGTGGTTGTATTCGGGGCCGGCGGCGTGGGCAAGAGCTCGCTGGTGCTGCGCTTCGTCAAGGGGACCTTCCGCGACACCTACATCCCCACCATCGAGGACACCTACCGGCAGGTGATCAGCTGCGACAAGAGCGTGTGCACGCTGCAGATCACCGACACCACCGGCAGCCACCAGTTCCCTGCCATGCAGCGCCTGTCCATCTCCAAGGGCCATGCCTTCATCCTGGTCTTCTCGGTCACCAGCAAGCAGTCGCTGGAGGAGCTGAAGCCAATCTACCAGCAGATCGTGCAGATCAAGGGCAGCGTGGAGAGCATCCCCATCATGCTGGTGGGCAACAAGTGCGACGAGACGCAGCGTGAGGTTGAGAGCAGGGAGGGGGAGGCCATGGCCAAGGAGTGGAAATGCGCCTTCATGGAGACCTCAGCCAAGATGAACTACAACGTCAAGGAGCTCTTCCAGGAGCTGCTGAACCTGGAGAAGAGGAGGAACGTCAGCCTCACCATCGACGGGAAGCGCTCCAGCAAGCAGAAGAGGACAGACAAAATCAAGGGAAAGTGCAGCATCATGTAGAGCCCCGGACTGGCCCGCGCCCTCCCCCACCTCCCGATGTCCCCCTCCCCTCCTCCCCCCCACGGCTGGACGTGGCAGTGGCATCGCAGCGGGACCGTCCCTCGTCCTCCGTGTGCCATCACTGTGACTGTGCGGGGACAGGGTGAGGACGGGGCCGAGCCAAGGGACGCGCGGCCACCGCCCTGGGCACGGCAGCACCGGGGCCTCCCCCGCACTCACAGCACAACCGGGGCCACCGGGCCCGGCCGCCGTCGGTCCTCGTGGGAGGGAAGGACGGTGCCACGCGGGGGTGGCGGTGTCACCCTTGGGGACAGTGCCACGCGCCCCGTCCCCACGCCATAGCGCTCTGCTCCTGCGGGCAGAGCCCCGGGGCGGGGGCAGCCCCCGCGCGGTGCCCGTGTCCCCCTGCCCTCTGTGCCCCTGTCCCATCCTGGTGCCATGACTCCCCCAAACCCCCAGCCCCGTCTTGGTGCCACGGCCCCCCAGCCCCATCTGCCACCCCCCAGCCCGGCACCGTGACCCCTCCCTTTGCCACCCCAACCCCATCATGGTGCCATGGCCCCCCACCCCCGAGCCCCCCAGCCCCACCTTAGCGCCGCGGGCCCCCCCGTGCCCCCCCAGCCCCCCGTGCCGGTGCCGCGGCCGGAGCCGCCAGCCCAAGCACAAAGCATCGGGTCCGCGGGAGGTCCTGACCCAGCACAATCCTGGCGAGCTCCGGCGGGAGACCCCCGGCCCCACGGCCAAGCTGGGCCCCCGCCGCCCCCTCCCCGCGTGGTGCCACCCTGTCCCCAGTGTCCCCTCCCCTCAGCGGAGTGACCTGGCCCCGAACCCGGGACCCCCGACCTCCCCGGGACCCCCCGAACTCCGGGACTCCCCGAACCCCGGGACCCCCCGACTCCCCTCCAGCTCTGGCGCAGCCCCGCTTGTTCCCCCCCACCCCCGGCCCGAGCGGGGTCCCCGCTGTCACCAGCCCCTCGTCCCCTCGAGGTTTGTCCCCTCGCTCCGGCCCCGCTCCTTGCCCCGCCACACCGGGGTGTTCCCAAAGGGTGTCCCCAAAGGGGTGTCCCCGGGCAGGCCGAGCTCCCCGCAGCCCCCCCGGCTTTTTACACGAGGATCCGAGCGCCCAGGGGACAAGGTGACGATGTAGCCTTTATTCTAGAAATAGTCTTCCTTCAATAAAGAGACGAGAAACGCTCCCGCGTCCCCCGGAGCCGCCCCCGGCCGGGGCGGAAGCCACGGGGGGTCCTGGGAAGGGCAGCGAGGTGAGTGGGATGTGGCACGGGTGTGACATGTGGTCACTGTCCCTGGGGACAGGGGACAGGCACGGCTCTGTGGGACACGCATGTGCGGGTGTGTGACACGCATGTGGTGTGTGCGGGGCCGTGTGTGTGTGTATGGGACGTGTGACGTGTGTGGCATTTGTGTGTGTGTGACGTGTGACATTCGTGTGTGTGTGACGTGTGAAATTTGTTTGTGTGTGACATAAATGTGACGTGTGCACAGGTGTGTGTGTATGACATATGTGACATTTGTGTGTGTGACATATAGGATATTTGTGTGACATGTGTGACATTTGTGTGTGTGTGACATGACGTGTGCACGTGTGCGAGTGTGCGTGTGATGTGTGCATGTGTGTAACAAAAATGTGACTGGTGTGACAAATGTCACGTGTGTGACACAAACGTGACACACGTGCACGTGTGTGACACGTGACATGTGTGCGCAGGTGTGTGTGCATGTGTGTGTGCGCATACGTGTGACGTGTTCCGTGTGCGCACGTGTGTGACATGTGTGCGCCACGTGTGCCGCGCGCTCCCGCGCGCCGCCGTCCCCGCCCGTGCCCGCGGGGAGGTGGGCGGGAGCGCGGCGCGTGCGTCATCACGCCCCCGTTGCCATGGAAACCGGCGCAGCTCCCCGGGCGCGGGAGCCGCGTGGGCCCCGGGAGCGGGGGGGAGCAGGGGGAGCGGGGCTGCTGCGGGAACCGAGAGCGCGGGCAAGGGCACGGCTGGGGATGGGGGGGGAACGAGGGGATGGGCAGGGGGTCTGTGGGGGTGGGCAGGAGTCCGAGGGGATGGGCATGGATCCATAGGGATGGGCAGGGGTCTGTGGGGATGGCACAGGTCGGAGGGGATGGCAGGGATTCGTCGGGATGGTGACGGATCTGTGGGGATTGTCATGGGGATGGCACAGGTTCGTAAGGATGGCAGGGATCTGTGGGGCTGGTTATAGATCCGTGGGGATGGTGGTGGATCCATAGGGATGGGCAGGGATCGCTGGGGATGGTCATGGATCCATAGGGATGGTTACGGATCCGTGGGGATGACAGGGATCTGTGGGGATGGCACAGGTTCGTGAGGATGGCAGCCATTCGTGGGGATTGTCGTGGATCTGTGGGGATGGTTATGGGTCCATAAGGATGGTCATGGATCCATAGGGGTGGTTTTGGATCCGTGGAGATGAGACAGACCTGTGAAGATGGTCACGGATCTGTGGGAGCAGTCCCAGCTCTGTGGTGATGGCAGGGCTCAGTGTGGACAGCCACAGACAGGTCCCTGGGGGCAGTCACGGCTCTGTGAGGACACTGTGGCTCCACGAGGATGATCACAGCTCACTGGGGACTGCCAGGGCTCACTGGGACAGTCCCGGCTCTGTGGGATGGTCACAGCTCCATGGGGACAGTCCCAGCTCCGCTGGCCATGGGCACCGCTCCTGTCCCTGTGTCCCTCCTGTGCCCTGGGGGCTCCGGGGCCCTCTGTGGGTGCCAGGGCAGGACAGTGGGACACACGCGGGCTTGGGGACATCTGGGACAATCCCCACCTGCTAGGACCCCTCAGGACTCTCAGGTTTTTGGGGTGGCACCATCACACCAAAACACAGGGCGCTCCACAACGCCTTGGGGCAGAGAATCTCAGTTTCCCTCTGTTTCCGGCTCTCCCACTGCCCATCTCTGTCCCCTCCCACTGCCCCCCACCCAACCTGTGCCCCCCGTGTCACCCCCGGTCCTGCCGAGGTGTCCCTCAGGATGCTCTCAGGGATGGCCCTGAGTCCCTGCAGACCCCCCAACCCCCATCCTGAGCCCCCCAAAATCAGCGCAGGACCGCGAGGGAGGATCCTCGCAGGGCGCCCGGAGCCTCCTCCGGGTCCAGGTTTTAAACAAAGCTGCTCCTGAGCGTTAATTAGCGGGATGAGCCGTGGGATGAGCGCCGGGATGAGCCGCGGTGCAGCCCGTTCTTCCTATCGCTCCTCGAGCCGTGGCTGCATCCCGCAGCCATAAATTTCACAATTCCACATTTTGGGACCCAAACCAGCTCCTGGCATCGGTGCTGTGTGGGACATTGTCCTTTGTGTCCCCCACCGAGGGGACACCGCGGCCCTGGCACCCCTCGAGGGTTCCCCCGCGCCCGATGCTGCCCATCTGGGGAAAAGGGGATTAGGACACGGCCGGGACATATGGGAGCAAACTGGATTAAGGGAAAAATCAGCCTTCTTCCCACTAACAGGATTATTGAGTTTTCAGCCCAATTCGCCGGCGAGGGCTGTGCCCGGCAGAGGGGCCACGTCCCCGCTGAGGTGGGGACAGTCCAGATCGGCATTTGGCGTTTCTCCACCTCAGTTCCTGCAGGGATCGCAGCTGGAGTGGTCCTGCAGACTGGGATGAGCTGGGAAGCGATGGCTCCTCACGGGGATCGGGCTGTGTTCCCTCACGGTGATTCCCGAGGGGACCCCGCCCCCCCGGGACCAGGCACCACCGGGACCCGCCGGCAGCCCCGGGGGAATCAAAGCCTCGATTCAGGGCGTGATTTCCGCTCCCCCCGCCCGCTGCTGATTCATCCCCATGGATTTTCCCCTCGGTCCCAGGGGCAGCAGCTCCCCGAGGTGCGGGGAGAGCGAGGCTGAGACCCCCGGCACGCAGGGCTGGGCAGAGTCCAGCTGTGCCCGGGAATGCTCTGGGGGATTTGGGGTGCCCCAAGTCCTGTCACGGGGTCACACCGGGGTCTGTGGGAGCCGTAGCCTTTCCTGCGGGGACCAGCAGCCCGGCAGCCCTCGGGGGTCCCGGTGCAAACAGGGGGTGACCCTGCGGTGGGGCCGCTCCCGGGGATCCCTGGGGTGCATCCAGGTCCCGCACCCTGCACCCCTCACTGTCGGGGGCACGGATTATAGGGGTGACCCGGGACCCCCCGGGATTGGGCAGGGCAAGAGGGGACGGCGGAGGTCGCAGCACCTCCATGTTCTGGGGGTGTCGCAGGGGGATCCAGCCTGGAGGATCCCGGGGAGACCTTGGGGGGCACCAGGGGACCCAGGTGACGTCATCCACCGAGGGATCCCCTGGGGGTCCCGGTGCCTCGCGCCCCGGCCGCCACGTGCCCGTCCCACCTCATTAATATTAATGACCAACATAAGAACCACGCCCCATTTCCCGCTCCGCGCGCTGATTGGTAGCTCCTCCCGCCGCTCCTCCGTCGGACCCGCCCCCTCCCCGCCCTCCCTCGGTGCCGCCGCCGCAACCGAACTTGGCGGCCGCTCCCGGTCCCGCCCTCCGGCCGCACCTCCCCCCGCGCGCCGCGCTCCGCCGGCTCCCATTGGCTGAGAGCGCTGCCCGTCAGGCGGAGGGGACGGGGCCGACGCCGCCAGCGGGCCAGCAGGGTGCG
The DNA here is from genome assembly GCA_034336665.1 of Luscinia megarhynchos. Classification (NCBI taxonomy): domain Eukaryota; kingdom Metazoa; phylum Chordata; class Aves; order Passeriformes; family Muscicapidae; genus Luscinia; species Luscinia megarhynchos. The sequence continues at coordinate 2,567,740 of CM067590.1, read as the reverse complement.
TTTCGCCGCGCGGTGTCTGAGGCGGCGGCTACGCTCCACGCCCGCTCCCGCCGCTACCGGTGAGGAGCCGCCGCGAACGGGGCGGAACAGGCCGGGGACAGCGGGAGGGGACGCCCGGCTGCCTCAGGCCGCGGCTTGGCCGAGCCCCCGCCCCGGTGCGGCCCTGCCTGGGGCCCCTCTCCGCCCGGGGGGGCGGCGGGGCTGGGCCGGGGGAACGCGGGGAGGCGTGAGGGGGCTCCGGGCGGGGTGAGGGGTCTGGGCTGGGGCTGAGGGGCTGGGGGAGGTTCTGGGAAGGACGAGGCGTTGAAGGGGGCCCCGGGCAGGGCCGGAAGGGTGCTGAGGTTGGGGGGCTCAGGGAGGGCTGGGGGTGTGGGAGCCCTGGGGGAGGGGGCTGGGGGTACCGGGGAGCTTGGGGCAGGAGGGGAGTGGGGCAGGAGAAACCCTGGGGGGGGGGCTGCGGTGGAGTTTGGGGGTGGGGGGGGGGAAGGGAGGGTTTGGAGTGCTGGATTGGGGTGAGCTCCCCATGGGGGTCGCAGCACTGGCTGGATTTCGTCACAAAACTCAAAAATGACGTGGAGTTGTTTGGGGGGTGCGCAGAGAGGAGATTTTGGGAGTCTCCGGGTTTTTGTGTGAAGGAATTGAGTGGATTGGGGCAGAGGGGGCGCTGAGGGTGGGGTGGGGAGTGAGGGACACCTTGACCAGGGACAGTGGGAATCCATGAGGGGAATGGTTCAGTGCCTTCTTGGCGAGCTGGGTGAATTCATGGTGAACCAGAGCCTGTTCTGGGGTGAAGAAGGAGATTGGGAACTCCATCCAACATCACCGAATTTACTTGTTTGCTTCCCGCGGGCGAGTTGGGGGTGGGTTGGTGTGGAGGGCAGCGATGGGATCCCGCTGGATCCGGGCTGGCTTCGGGGAATTGTGTGGGTTACATAAAGGAGGGGTGGCTGCAGGATCTGGGTTTTGTGTTATTGAGGTGTAGAGGAGGGAAGTGGGTGCCGCAGACAAAGGGAGAGAGAGAGAGAGAGAGAGAAAATCGGAGAGAAATCTGTCTCCTGCTCCTCACTTCCAGTGAGAGGTGTGGAACGGGGAGCTGGGCTGTGCTTGAGGAGTTGGGAAGTGCAGGGAAGCAGGGATGGAGCTGTGGGTACAAATCTGAGATTTGGCTCAGTGATTATCAGGTGTGGCTTAAACCCAAGCTGGGCTGGAGCTGTGTCTGCTCTGAGACACCTCTGCTGCTGCTTGGAGAAAATTATTGTAGCTAAATTATTTTTTCTTTTGGGAAAATTGGCACCCTCCAGCTTTGTGAGCTTCTTGTGATGCTGCCCTGAATGAACCCAATGGGGGTGATTCCCAGCAGGAGAAAACCAGGTGTGTGACAGACCACAAGAGTCAGCAAGTCAGTGTTTAATCCAGGTAAACTTGAGGCCTTTTAGGTGATTTCTTGGTTTTCTTCAGCTTTTCAGAGCCCAGTTGCTTCTCAGAGCTGAGCTCAACCTCCATCCACAGGTCTTTGTCTCCCTGCTGTGTGGGACATCCACAGATCCTTGAGATTTCAGTTCCTTGACCATAAAACAAATCCATTTGTGAGAATTTCTGACCATTTTTCCCATTCCTTTATGAGGAAAAACAGTTAAAACACCCCCAAGAAAACCCACATCAACACAATTAACCAGAGCTGGTTGTCCCAGAGGTTTTCTCCTGCCATCTGTGGCTGTGACACGAATGGAAATGGCTCTTTTGCGTGCCTGACACAGTTCTGGTGCCCATTTTTGTTTTCCTGCTGCTCCCATCTCACCCCTGGATGCCCTGGAGGGAAATCAGGATGGAATTATGGCAGTGCTTCTTGATTTTATGGCAGTGTTTCCTGATTTTCTGGCAGTGTTTCCTGATTTCATGGCGGATTCCTGATTTTTATGGCAGTGTTTCCTGATTTTGTTTTGTGTTTGATTGGGGATTCTTGTGCCTGGAAAAGGAGAGTGAGGGGGGAAAATGGATTTATAAAATTATAAATTTATAAAATGTGGTACCTGTTCTGGTGTGAGATAAGTGAGGGACCTGCTTGAGGTTGTAGATCCAGTTTTTTCTCATTTTTATGAGAAACCAGAGGAGTTGAGGTCACCAAAAATCCTGGAATGGTTTGGGTTGGAGGGACCTTGAACCCATCCAGGCACATCTTCCACTCCCCCAGGTTATTCCAAGGCCCAGAATTCCAACCTGGCCTGGGTGTAAAGATCTCACAGTTGAGCTTTGAGGTGGAAAACTCTGATTGCTCCAATTTCCTGGAATTCCTGGAGTGGTGGAAACTTCTTACTTAATTCCAATGTCCTGGAATTCCTGAAGTGGAGGAAGCCTCTAATTCCAATATTCTGGAATTTCTGGAGTGGTAGAAATCTCTTAGTTCCAATTTCCTGGAATTTCTGGAGTGGTGGAAATCTCTAATTTGAATTTCATGGAATTCCTGGAATGGTGGAAATATTTTATTCCAATATTCTGGAATTCCTGGAGTGATGGAAACCAATTTCCTGGAATTTCTGAAGTAGTAGAAACCTCTAATTTGAATATCCTGGAAATCCTGGAGTGTTGGAAACTCTAATTCCAATTTCCTGGAATTCCTGGAGTGGTGGAAACCTCTTAATTCCAGTATTCTGGAATTCCTGGAGTGGTGGAATCTTCTAATTCCAATATCCTGGAATTCCTGGAGTGGTGGAAATCTCTAATTTGAATTTCCTGGAATTCCTGGAGTGATGGAAACCTCTAATTTGAATTTCCTGGAATTCCTGGAGTGGTTTAGCACAGAAATCTTGTGCAGAGCTGGATTCTGGATTTCCAGGATGTTGCCAGTTGATTTTTTTTTCCCTTTATCTTCCTCTCCTCTGGCTTTTCCATAAACTGGGAAGGGAGCAGAACTAAAACCATAAACTCAGCTCCCTGCCTGCCCATTGTCACATTCAGACAAAAAAAACCCAGAAAAAAACCCCAAAAAAGCAAAGCTGGGAGAGAGGGCTTTGTCTTAAATATTAATTAGTTGGAGATTTACCCACTTAATTTGTACTTGACAATAAATTAGTGGGATTCAGAGAACTGGCAGAGCCCAGGCCTTGCTTTTGGTGCCCCCTGTTATCATCTCCTGCTGTTGGTTGTGCCAGAAAGGGCCTGGATGCAAACCAGGGGACAAAGGAGCCATTGTGCCCCAAACCAGGGTGGAATTGGGAATTTCTGAAAGTGAAAATTGCTCACAAACCTTCCTGAATTTAAATTTTACCCCCTAAAAAAAAACCTTCTGAAATATTGTCTTGCTCAGTCCTGCTCCAAAATAGATTTTTCCTCCTCCAAAATATCTTTTTCCTCCTTTAAGATACCTGAGCAGCCAATTAATGAAATGAAATTAAAATATATCCAAACCTTATTGGCATTTGGAGTTTCTGAAAGCAAAACTCACTCACAAATGCCCTGATTTTAAATTTTCCCCCCAAAATCCTTCTGAAATGTTGTGTCTTGCACAATCTTGCTCCCCAAAATAGATTTTTCATCCTTTAAAATACCTGAACAACCAATTAATTAAAAAATATTAAATTAAGATATATCCAAACCTTGTTAGCACTTGGAGTTTGTGAAAGTGAAACTCACTCTCAAACCCTCCTGAATTTAAATTTTCCCCCCAAAACCCTTCTGAAATGTTGTGTCTTGCACAATCCTACTTCAAAAATATCTTTTTTCCCCTCCTCCAAAATAATTGAGCAGCAACCAATTAATTAAAAAAAATAAAACCCAAACTATGGTGGCATTTGGAGTTTCTGAAAGTGAAAATTGCTCTCAAACCCTCCTGAATTTAAATTTTTCCCCCTAAAAAAACCTTCTGAAATATTGGCTTGCTAAGTCCTGCTCCAAAATAAATTTTTCCTCCTCCAAAATATCTTTTTCCTCCTTTAAGATACCTGAGCAGCCAATTAATGAAAATTGAATTTTAAAAACACCAAACCATGGTGGCATTTGGAATTTCTGAAAGTGAAACTCGCACTCAAATGCCCTGAATTTACATTTTCCCCCCAAAAACCTTCTGAAATGCTGTGTGTTGCACAGTCCTGCTCCTAAATAGATTTTTCATCCTTTAAAGTACCTGAATAACCAATTAATTTTAAAAAAATTAAATTAAAAAAACACCAAACCATGGTGGCATTTGGAGTTTCTGAAAGTGAAATTTGCTCTCAAATGCTCCTGAATTTAAATTTTTCCCCCAAAATCCTTCTGAAATGTTGTTTCTTGCACAATTCTGCTCCAAAATATCTTTATTTTCCCTTTAAAATATCTGAGCAACCAATTAATTAAAAAAAATCCCAACCTAAAGTGGTCACAGGGATAAATTTGTTTAATTTAAATTTGTATAAAGCGGTCAGAGGGATAAATTAGTTTAATTTAAGTTTAATTGGGGGGCTCTGAGGGAGGTTTAATTTAATTTTTGTTTGGAGGGGTGGAAGGAGCTGGATTTTTCCTGGGAATGAACTCAGCTGATCATTCCAGGGTTAGGATTTTGTGGAATGGGTGTGACCTTAAGGAAAAAAAAAAAAATAAAAAAAAGAAAAAGAAAAAAGGAGGAAATTTGGGCACGTTGTTAACATCAAGACCAAAACAGGAAATTCAGTGAAGGGTTGTGCTTTTTCATCATTTATCCTGTTTTTCCCCCTCCTGACAGACAAGAAGGAATTTTAAAGTACTTCAGCCTGGGTTGGGTCTGTAGAGCTGAAAACATCCTGAATTTCCACTTAAAATGGATTTTTAATGACTTTTCAAAAGCTGCAAAAGCCAAGAAACCTCAGCAGCTCTGGCTTTATTTTTATTTCAGAAAGCAAGCTGGAAATGAGAATTATTTGTCAATAATCTCACTTCTAGTGTGGCAATCAGAATTTTTTGTTAATAATCTCATTTCTAGTGTGGAAATCAGAATTATTTGTTAATAATCTCATTCCTGATGTGAATGGAGAGCAGGAAATTCCCTCTCCAGATCCCTCAGGTGACAACCAGGGATGGACACTGCTAACATCCCCAAAAAGCTTTTTTGTTTTATTCCTACTCTGGAAATAAATAAATAAATAAATAAATCTATTTATAAATCTATAGAATAGTTTGGAAAGATTTTTTTTTCCAGCCCTAGAGTCATTTTGTCCATTTCTGTCTCATCTGCTGTTAGAAAAATGCACAAAATTTAAACGTTCCTGGTGTGGGGAACTGCAGGAGGATTTCTCTGGAGCTACTTTTGGGAGGCTTATTTGTGATTTTTTTTAATTTTTCATTTCCTCCACTCTGAGTTACTTCTCTTTTTATTTTTTTGTGTTGTTGGCAAGGGTTTGGTGTTTATGCTCCATAAATCCTGACGTGGCTCCTCAGAGCAGCTGTGGTGCAATTCCCAAACAAATGTTGGGAATTTCTGCAAACTTTTCTGTCAGGGAGAAAAGCAAGGCCTGGAGGACTCTTTATTTCTTTTTTTTTTTTTTAATTAAAACAAGGCTTTTGAATTGCTGGGGAACTGTGTCCCTGAGTGGGGTGCAGGATCCAGTTTTTGGATTTCCAGGGATCCAAGGAGCTCCACACTCTTTGGGAACCACTTTTCCTGCAATCCATGAGTGCTGTGGGAATTCTGGTGTAAGGCAGGTTTAATTACACAAATCCCAATTAAACTTTACCATTCCCATCATTTGGGTTATGGAATCCTGATCCTTTGGTTTTTTTTAGGATGGTCTGACCCCTCTCAGTGCTTTTCCTTCCCATTGAAGTCCAGGTGCAGTTTTCCCTACAAATCCTGGAATTGTCCCAGCTTGGGAACAGGAGGAGCTGTCCCTGCCTTGGACTTTTCCAACCCAAACCATTCCAGGGTTTTCCAGGCCAGGTTGTGTGTCCATCAGCTTGGAGCTGTGCAGCACCCTGGGGTTTTTTTGGGAAACAAATGCAGGGTGCAGCCAAGGCCAGCAGTGTGATCTCGGATATGGCTTTGTTTTATCTCCCGAGTTTGTGCTGTTCTCTGAGCTGGGCTGGGTTCTGCTGCTCCTGAGCCCATCCCTCCTGCCTGGTTCTGCTGGAAGGACAGGAAAAGGGGCTGGGGAGGGGCTGGAGAATTCCTGAGGGAGCTGGGAAGGGGCTGGAGAATTTTTGGGAAGAGTCTGGAGAGTTCTTGGGAAACAGCTGGAGATTTCCTGTGAAAAGGCTGAAGAATTCCTGAAAAAGTTGGGAAAGGGCTGGAGAATTCCTGAGGAAAACTGGGAAGGGGCTGCAGAGTTCCTGAGGAAAGGGCTGGAGAATTCCTGGGAAAAGTCTGAGGAATTCCTGAGGGAGTTGGGAAAGGGCTGGAGAATTCCTGAGTGAGCTGGGAAAGGGGATGGAGAATTTTTGGAAAAGGCTGGAGAATTCCTGGAGGAGTTGGGAAGGGCCTGGAGTATTCCTGGGAAAGGGCTGGAGAATTCCTGAGGAAAACTGGGAGAGGGGCTGGAGAATTCTTAAGAGAGTTGGGAAAGGGGATGAAGAATTCCTGAAGGAGCTGGAATGGGGCTGGAGAATTTCTGGGAAAGGGCTGAGAATTCCTGAGAAAAACTAGGAAGAGGCTGGAGAATTCCTGTGAAGGGGATGAAGAGTTTTTGGGAAGGGGCTGGAGAATTCTTGAGGGAATTGGGAAGGGGATGGAGAATTCTTGAGGGAGTTGGGAAAAGGCTGGAGATTCCTGTGAAAAGGCTGAAGAATTCCTCAGAGAGTTGGGAAAGGGCTGGAGAATTTTTGGGAAAAGGCTGGAGAATTCCTGAGGAAAACTGGGAAAGGGCTGGAGAATTCCTGAGAGAGCTCCCAGCCACTGAATTTACCTCCAGACCACCAAGGTTTTTTCCCTGGATTTACCTCCAAACCTCTGAGATTTTTCCTGAATTTCCCTCCCAACCACTGAGGTTTTTTCCTGAATTTACCTCCAAACCACAGAGATTTTTTCCCAGATTTACCTCCAAACCACCGAGGATTTTTCTGGAATTTACCTCCAAATTTTAGCCAAACCACCTCTCCCAAAGGCAGCTCTGGGACTCTCCCAAATTTTCTGAACACTTGGAAAATGTGGATTTGCTTTTTTAAATTTTTTTTTTTCACCAGAGATGCTCACAATGCATCTCCTCTGGTGGCTGACAAGCCTCTTCTATTTCGGGAATGCTCATCTGCAGGTGGAATTGGATTTCTGTTCCCATGACTGACAGCACAACTCCATCCTGGCCTATGGCAGCTGCTGCTATTTTCAGCTCTGCCTCTCTCCAGTATTATTCCAGAGGTGAGAAATATTTCCAGAGAACACCAGAAGAATGTTTTTCACGCTCATAATAGAAAAAAAAAAAAAAAAAAGAGGAAAAAAAATCACGGAATTTTGAAAGTTTTGTCACAGAGGGTGAAGGACTCTGTGCAGCAAAGAACATTAATGAGCTCGTGGAGTGGCTGGGAGTGTTAAAATGGAATTAAAGTCCCTGTTGGAATGGGGAAAATAGTCTTAAAATGGGTTGTCACAAAGATATTCACCAGCAGGCAGGGAAGAGCTGATCCCCTCTATCCTGGCAATGCAGGAATGGGAATTGTCTGTAGGAACGGCCATAAATCCCAAAAAACTGCAGAATGGGCTGGAACTCGGAGTTGGTATGACAGGCATCCCTAAAAATGGTGACTGTGGAGCTGGAATTTGAGTTTCCAGCGCAAAGGGAGCTCACAAACAGGAGCTTGGGAGAGTTAAGGCTCAGATCGAGGGGAAGGAAAGCCGAGGGTGGGATAATGAGGCAGGGAACGTGAACCAGCTAATTAACAATCAGAGAGCAGTGCTGGGGTCAGGGATCCACCTTGCCTAGCTTCAGAAAACTTGGGAGAGTCCCAGAGCTGCCTTTGGGACAGGTGGTTTGGTTAAATTTGGAGGTAAATCCTTGAAAAACCTCAGAAATTTGGAGGTAAATCCAGGAAAAACCTCAGAGGTTTGGAGGGAAATCCAGGAAATACCTTGGTGGTTTGGAGGTAAATCCAGGAAAAACCTTGGAGGTTTGGAGGTAAATGTGGGAAATACTTTGGTGGTTTGAAGGGAAATTTGGGGAAAAAAGTCCTCAGAGGTGTGGAGGTAAATCTGGGAAAAATCTCCATGGCTGGGAGGGAAATCTGGGAAAAAACCTTAGAGGTTTGGAGTTAAATTCAGGAAAAACCTCAGAGGTTTGGAGGTAAGTCCAGGAAAATCCTCGGAGGTTGGAAGGTAAATCCAGGAGAAAATCTCAGAAATTTGGAGGTAAATCCTGGAAAAACCATGGAGGTTTTGGAGGTAAATTCAGGAAAAACCTTGGAGGTTTGCAGGTAAAACTGGGGAAACCTCAGAGGTTTGGAGGAAAATCTGAAAAAAAAAAAACCTCTGAGGTTTGGAGGGACACCCAGAAAAAAACCTCAAAGGTTGGGAGATAAGTCCAAGAGAAAAACCTCGGAGGTTGGGAGGCAAATTCAGGAAAAACCTTGGAGGTTTGGAGGGAAATCCAGGGAAAATCTGGTGATTTGGAGGTAAATTTGGGAAAAGTCTCTGTGGTTGGATCCGGGAAAAACCTCAGAGGTTTGGAGGGAAATCTGGAAAAAATCTTGGAGGTTGGGAAGTAAATTCAGGAAAAACCTTGGAGATTTGGAGGGAAATCTGGGAAAAATCTCCGTGGTTTGGAGGTAAATTCAGGAAAAAACCTTGGTGGTTGGGAGGGCAATCCGAGAAAAGCCTTGAAAGTTTGGAGGGAAATCTGGGGAAAAAAAAAACCTGGGAGGTTTGGAGGTAAATTCAGGAGAAAATCTTGGAAATTTGGAGGTAAAACCTGGAAAAACCCTGAAGGTTTGGAGGGAAATCTGGGAAAACCTTGGTGGTTTGGAGGGAAATCTGGGAAAAATCTCGGAGGTTTGGGGGTGAATTCAGGAAAAAACCTCGGTGATTGGGAGGGAAATTCAGGAAAAACCTTGAAGGAAATGGATTCACAGCCAAGGCAAATCCCAGCATCCCAAACCATCCTAGCTCCAAACTCTCCAACTGTGCCCAACATTCCTTGAGGTTTCAGAACCCACAGAGCCTCTGCTGCAGCTACTTTTTCTCCCCCAAACTTCCCCAATCTCTTTTTTTCCCCTCATTTATTCATCTCATCCTCAAAACTCCCGTGCCCATAACCGAGCCCTCCCTCTGTGGTGTTTTGTGCTGTAATTACAGGTTTGGATTCCTGCTGGGACTGAGCCATGCTGCCCATGGATGGGGTTTTAAATAAATTGATTAAAATAAAACAGAATGGCTGGGTGGGAGCAGGGGTGGGCCTGGCCACGTTCCATTTCATCCTGGAACAAATTGGAAAAGCTTTTGTTCTCATCCCCATTTTCCTGAATGTTCTCCCAGCTTTTAGCCATGCAGGAATATTTTCTCCTCAGTGCTCTGGGTGATTATAAATCCCAGGATTTGTAAAATTTGTTGTTTCTGCGTTTTCCCAGATCACAAATTTCAGTGGGATTATCCAAAGAAAAATCCATTTTTGCCAGGTTTTGTCAAAATCAGGGATGATGAGGGCTATTCCTTCCAGGATAACACCATTATCCTGATTTAAAAGGTTCTTGTGGAGTGGTAGTTGCAGTAGGAAGTGGAGAAGCGATTCCAGGATTTAATTAATCCCTGTCCCTAATGGTTGTGTGCAGCCTGAGGGAAGTGGGAATGAGAAAGAATTCCGGGAGAAGAACAGGATGGAGCTGCAGGAACTCTGTATAAACGTGGTGGGAAAAAAAGATGGATTGGGAAGTGAGAGCCCATAAATCTGTCACCTCCCTGGGAATGGGAATTTCTCCATTCCATGGATTCCCAGCAGATCCTGCTCTAATCCAGGCCTATAAATATCTCAGTTTGCTTTCCTGGCTCTGGCAGGAGCTGGGTTTGTGGAATTCTGAGGCTTTTCCAAGGTTTGGTGGAGGCTGTGAGTGAGGATGGCAGGAGGAGAGCTGGGATCCCATTCCTGCCAGGATCCTGGGATATTTCCATGCTCATCTGTGGAGTTTGGGATCCAAACCTCCCAATTTCCATCAACTTCGATCTTGCTTTGAACACCTCTGTTCCAAAAGAGATTTTTTTGGTGGGGGGAAAGTCTAAAAGAGGAAGGGTTTGGTGAGGATGATGCAGGTGGAACTCGAGGTGGAGGGTTTTTCTGTGGTCATCTGTGGAGTTTGGGATAAAAAACCCCAATTTGTATCAACTTTGAACACATCTGGTGGTGTCTGAGGAGCAGCTCAGGGTGCTCAGAAGCTGCAGGTGCAATCATGGATGGAATCATGGAGTCCTGGAACCCACAGGACCACTGATCCAACTCCCAGCCCAAATGAAATGAGTATTCCCAGTTCCTAAATTCCCAAACAAAGGGATGAATTTTCCCAATTCCCAAACTAGGAGTTTCCCAAAAAGGAGTTTTCCCAATTCCCAGAGGGATTAGTTTTCCCAGTTCCCAGTCCCGATCAAAGGGATGAGTTTTCCCAAATCCCAAACAAATAGATGAATTTTCTCAATTCCCAAAGGGATGAGCTTTCCTAATTCCCAAAAGGGATGAATTTTCCCAATTCACAAACAAATGGATGAATTTTCCCAATTCCTAGAGGGATGAGTTTTCCCACTTCTCAGAAGGATGATTTTTCCCAATTCCCAATCCCCAAAGGGATGAATTTTCCTAATCCCAAAGGGATGAGTTTTCTCAATCCCAGACAAATAAATGAATTTTCCCAATTCCTAGAGGGATGAATTTTCCCAATTCCTAAACTAGGAGTTTCCCAAAAAGGAATTTTCCCAATCCCCAAAGGGATGAATTTTCCCAATTCCCAAACTTGGAGTTTTCCAAAAAGTTTTCCCAATTCCCAGCAGGATGATTTTTCCCAGTTGCTGCTGTTCTGTTTCCTGCTGTCCCCGTGGCAGAACCCCAGCAGGAGCCGACAAACACCCCGAGTTTCCTGCTGGGTTTTGTGTTAATAATTACACAGGATCAGTCCCTCTGGAAATCCCAGCTGCCATCAGCACAGCCTGGCACTGAAAAAAACCCTGGGATAATAATTTATATTTATATAATTTGTATTCTCTGCTCTCTGTGGGGTTTATTCCCTTAAAATCCCAGTGTGGATTTGGGGTTTCTGTGCTGAGAACGGAGGGGTGTGCTGCTGGAAGTGCTGAGGAATGAAATCCTTGGGATATTTACCCTGGAGTTGGTGACAAATCCTGCCTGACGTTGGTGGGGCTGGGTTTTATCAGAGGGATAAATTAAGCATTGGGAAGGTTCCTGGAGGAAGGGATTTTGAGGGAGGTTTTTTCCTTAACCACATCCTGGCCACTTGTTGAAAACAAAACAAGGAATTGGTGAGGTGTGAAGGTTGTAGGGCAGGCGTGGTTTGGGGAGAACATTGGGATTGTCCACAGATCTGTGCCCTGCTCCTGTCCCAATGGATCCTCAAACCTTCCCTGAATTCCTAAATTCTCTCATGTTGCTTCTGCTGTGCTTTTTTTTCTTTTTTTTCCTTTTTTTTCCTTTTTTTCCCTTTTGCAGATGTCATTCTCTGCCACCTGCCAAAAGAACAGAATGCAGCAATTTTTCCCTCACCTAAATAGTGGCTCTGTATTTGCAGCTCCCCTGGAACTGGAATTAATTTAGTGTGTGGGTTTTTTAATTGGCCCGTTGTGGGGAGGAACAGAAGATGAAAAGCTGCAGCTCTGCTTTCCTCTTCCCTTTCTTTCCCTAAATCTTTGTCTCTCTCCTTGTCTCTCACTTCCAGGAGTCACTCAGGTTATTTTTCCCTGGTTTCTTTTATTGAATCTCCCTTCTCCCAGCATTGGGAATATCAGGATGGACAATGGATGGATGATGGAGGGATGGAGGATAGAGGATTCCATCCCTCATTCTGCTGGAGCCATTTTCAGGCTCAGGTGTGGAATTGCCCTGGTGGCAGCCTGGGAGCTGTCCATCTCCTCAGGGAGATTCACCCCCACCAAAACCATCTCTTTTGGAATTGATGTGTTCAGAGCCAGGTCTGAGTTGATAAAATTGTGGTTTTTATATCCCAAACCCCACAGATGAGCCTGGAACAGCCACCTCGAGTTCCACCTGCCTCATCCTCACTAAACCCCTCCTCTGAGGACTTTCAGGATTTCACCACCGCACAAAAAAAAAAAAATCTCAAAGGCAGGTCCTGAACACACTGAAATGTAAATAAACCCCAAAGGACACACCCTGGTGTGGCTGGGTGGAGTGAAATTGTTCTGGATTCCAGCAGGGAAAAAACGGAAAACACAGGGAAAAAATGGAATGGTGGAGATTGGGAAAAGGGGTGAGGGGCTTTAAATAGTTCTGGAATGGGCTGGGTTCCAGCAGGGAAAAAAATCAAGGAAAAAAAGAGGGGGAAAAAAAAGGGAAAAAGAGGCTGCTGGAATTGGGGAGAAGGTGTGAGGTGCTTCAGCTGGGCTCAGACCTGGTGGTGAGAGGAGCTGGGATTCCCTGCAGGATCCTTTCAATTGCTGACAATTCTCTCCATTTTTTTTTTTTTTTTAAATTTCAGGAGATTTGTCCTTTCCCCTGCAACCCTGTGTGCCAGAGGAGTGGGGACACCTGCCCAGGTAGGAGCCAGCAGCACCCACAGACACCCATAATTCCATTATTTCTCCTGGAATTTGCTGATCCTTTCATCCCAAACCCCTCTGTGACACAACATCACCACTCCTTAAGTGTTTCAGTATTCTCCATCTTCAAAACTCTTAATCTTAAAAAATGCATCTCCAAAATTCTTTTAAAGATCTTTTTAAGATCTTTTTAATCTTAAAAAACATCGAGTTTTGATAAGAAGATCCAAAGGTTTTCAAGGTCTCAGATCACTGACCTGCCCCAGGAGCAGCTCCAGAGTTGTTCTCCTGTCCCTCCATGGAATCACCAGCCAGGCCAGAGTTGTTTCTGGGACACACAGAAATCTGCTACCTCTAAACTTGAATGGTTCTTCATAAAATAATTCCATTATTTCTCCTGGAATTATCTGATCTTTCAGGTCCCTTCCATCCCAAACCCCACTGTTTGCTATTGACACCACAATATAATTCCTTAAATATTTTAATATTCTCCATCTTCAAAATTCTTAATCTTAAAAAATGCATCTTAAAATTCTTTTTAAGATCTTTTAAATCTTAGAAAATATAGAGTTTTGATAGAAGATCCAAAGGTTTTCAAGGTCACAGATCACTGACCTGCCCCAGGAGCAGCTCCAGAGTTGTTCCCCTGTCCCTCCATGGAATCACCAGCCAGACCAGAGTTGTTTCTGGGACACACAGAAATCTGATGTGGAGCTGCTGGAATGGTTCTTCATAAAATAATTCCATTATTTTTCCTGGAATTATCTGATTTTTCAGGTCCCTTCCATCCCAAACCCCACTGTTTGCTATTGACATCACAGCATCACCACTCCTTAAGTGTTTCAATATTCTCCATCTTCAAAATTCTTAAATCTTAGAAAATTCATCTTCAAAATTCTGTTAAAGATCTTTTAAAGATCTTTTTAATCTTAAAAAATACCGAGTTTTGATAAGAAAATCCAAAGGTTTTCAAGGTCTCAGATCACTGACCTGCCCCAGGAGCAGCTCCAGAGTTGTTCCCCTGTCCCTCCAAGGAATCTCCAGCCAGGCCAGAGCTGTTTTTTGGGCAGAAATCATTTTTTTAGGAGATCCCAGCAGTTTTTTGTTCTCAATCCGGTTTGGAGCTGGGTTTGGAGTCTCCAAGAGAGGGCACTGTGTCCCTGGCAGAGGAGGAGCTGCCAGCCCCGAGCTGCTCCTCGCAGGGAGCTGAGTAATTAACTGAGGCACTCATTAACTGAGGCACTCATTAGCAGCTGCTTTGGGGGCTGGACATCCTCATGTGATCGCTGATCCTTTCCCTCCATCCTCTTTTGTCTCACTTTCCTAAAAAAAGCCCAAAATGAAATCCCTTCCCTGTCCCACTTGTTTCACTTTGCCCTAATTTGTGATCTTGGGGTGTCCTCCAGGAGGGGGTGGGAGTCACAGGATTCATCCAAACCAGGGAAAAAAAAAAAAAATTAGGAAAACTCAGGGAGTTGTTCTTGCTATAATTTCTTGTGGGAAGTGTTTGTGCTGCAGCTCTGAGCAAATCTTTGTTCACAGATTTTTATTGTGAACAAAATTATTTTTATTTTTATTTATTTTTATTTTTATTTTTATTTTTATTTTTATTTTTATTTTTATTTATCCCATCATTATGGGAGTGTGGGATTTTTCAAGGCCTGGGTGCTCCTAGGGACAACAGGACAGGTTTAATCCAAACAGAAGGAAAACAGGGGAAGAGAAAAAAAAGGAAAACTCAGAGGGTTGTTCTTGTAATTTCTTGTGGGAAATGTTTGTGCTGAGGCTCTGAGCAAATCTTTGTTAAGATTTTTATTGTGAACAAAATTATTTTTAAATTTATTTTTATTTATTTTATTATTTGTATTTATTTTATTTATTCCATCATTATGGAAGTTTGGGATTTCTCCAGGCCTGGGTGCTCCCAGGGACAACAGGACAGGTTTAATCCAAACGAGGGGAAAAAATAAAAAAAAGAAAAATTCAGGGAGTTGTTCTTGTAATTTCTTGTGGGAAATGTTTGTGCTCCAGCTCTGAGCAAATCATTGTTCACAGATTTTTATTGTGAACAAAATTATTTTTTATTTTTATTTTTATTTATCCCATCCTTATGAGAGTGTGGAAATTTGGGGGATTTCTCCAGGCCTGGGACAGGTTTAATCCAAACAGAAGGAAAACAGGAGAAAAAAAAACGCCAAAAAGGGAAAACTCAGGGAGTTGTTCTTGTTGTTATTTCTTGTGGGAAGTGTTTGTGCTCCAGTTCTGAGCAAATCTTTGTTCACAGATTTTTACTGCGTACAAATTTTTATTTTTTTTTTTAAATTTGTATTTATTTTATTTATCCCATCATTATGAGAGTGTGAGATTTCTCCAGGCCTGGGTGCTCCCAGGGACAACAGAACAGGTTTAATCCAAACCAGGGGAAAAAATAAAAAAAGGAAAATTCAAGGAGTCGTTCTTGTTGTAATTTCTTGTGGGAAGTGTTTGTGCTCCAACTCTGAGCAAATTTTATAAAATTTTTTTAATAAAATCCTCTTTCTTGTTGATCCCCCCATTCCCTTTTTTTATAAAATTCCTTTTTTTTTTATCCCCCCATTCCCTTTTTTATTTTATAAATCCCCTTTTTTGGGATTTATATCCTGCAAAAATGGAGCAGTAGCCACAGATGGATCCCATTTCCCTGGGGTCATTAAATTTAATTTCTTCACTAATTGAAATAAATTTTATAATTGTATAAAATTGATCCTGGGATATTGAGGCCACTTGTGTCACCTCAGTTTTTTCACCTTTGAGGTTAAAAAAGCCAAATTTAAACCCAAAATTTCCTTTCAAATCCTCCCTCTGGACATTTTCCTCCTTTCCCTGATTTCTGTTGGAAACTTTTCCCAGCTGGAAGGAAAAAATGGGAATTTTCACTCCCTGGGGAGAGTTGGAATCTTGATTTATCAGGATTATTTTGTGGGGTGTTTGGAAATTAATATTAGACTGGAGAAATCCCCAAATTGTTGGAGAACGAAAACTGCTTTTTTTGGGATGCTATTAGTGTAGGGATTTTAAAATTCTTTCTGGTTTTGGGATGTTGTTAATGTGGATTTTAAAATTCTTTCTATTTTTGGGATATTATTGGTTTGGATTTTAAAATTCCTGCAGTTTTTGGGTTGTTAGTGTGGAGTTTAAAATTCCTGCCATTTTTGGGATGTCATTGGTGTGGATTTTAAAATTCCTGTAGTTTTTAGAATATTAGTGAGGATTTTAAAATTCCTGCTGTTTTTGGGGATGTTCTTGGTGTGGATTTTAAAATTCTTTCTATTTTTGCGATGTCCTTGTTGTGGATTTTAAAATTCCTGCAGTTTTTGAATATTTTTTCCCCTTGCCATTACCTTCCTATTTCCACAGAGAGCTGGTTGTGGAATGTGAAATTTGTAAAAATCCTTGTTTAAAAAGAAAAAAAAAAATCAACTTTAAACTGCTTTTTTTTTGGGGGGGGGAATTTTCTGGTTTTTTGGGGGGTTTTGTGGGTTTGTTGTTGTTGTTGTTGGTGGTGGTGGTGGTTTTTTTGGTTGGTTGGTTTTTTTCTGGTTTTGTTAGTTTGTTTGGGTTTTTTGTTTTCTTTTTTTGGTGGTTTTTTTGTTTTGTTTTGTTTTGTTTTGTTTGTTTTTGTTGGGTTTTTTGTTGGTTTTTTGTTGGTTTTTTTGTTGTTTTTTTGTTTTGTTTTTTGTTTTTGTTGCTGTTTCTCATCCCTAAATCCACTGCAATCAGCAGGAGGAGGAGGTGAAAGGAGCCCTGACCTGAATCACTGACGTGGGTTTGACTCCTTTAGAAAAACCAAACCAAATAAAATAAAATGAAAAAAAACCCAAAAACCTGCTTGTGTTCAGCAAGGAAAACAAGCAGGGCTGGATTTCAGATTCTTGGAATTCATCCCTCAGCTGTGACTTCAGCTGGGTTGAGCAATGTTTTGCTGGGAAGGCACGAGGGGATTTTGGGAGCTCTCCCAAGGCCAGCTCGTTCCTGGGACTGAGATTTTCCAAGAAATCCAACCTGCCACCATGTGCTCAGGGCTTTTTGGGGTGAAATGTTCTGGGATTGTCCCTGGAATGGTGCAAATGCTGCTGCTTTTTTGTGTTCACCCCCCCAAAAAATGCAAAGTTTTTCATATTATTCTGTAAAACGGAAATTCATCCTCTTCTTCATATTCCCCCCAAAAATGGGACAAAGTCCTGCTTTTCTTCATATTTTCTTCGTAATATTTTCTTCATATTTTCTTCATATTTCTTCATATTTATATTTTCTTCATATTCTTCATGTTCATAAAATGGGGAAATTCTTCCTCTTCTTCACATTCCACCCAAAAATGGAGCAAACTCTTCCTCTTCTTCATGTTCTCCTCTGAAATGGGGGAAACTCTTCCTTTTCTTCATATTCTCCCCCAAAATGGGCTAAATTCCTTATTTTCTCCTCATTTTCCCTCTCATTTTCTTCACATTCCCCCCAAAAATTGGGTAAACTCTTTCTTTTCTTCATATTCTCCTCTGAAATGAGGGAAATTCCTCCTCTTCTTCATATTCCCCCCAAAAATGGGGAAAAAAACTCTCACTTCCCTCATTCCCTCTCAAAAATGGGACAGCTATTATAATTATCTATCAATAATGAATTTTAATTCCATTAATAATTAATATTAACTATTATAATTATCAATAACAAATGTTAACTCCATTAATAAATAATTTAACTATTATTACAATTATTCATCAATAATGAATTTTAACTCCATTAATAGCAAATATTAACTATTATTATATTATTGTAATTATCAATAATGAATGTTAACTCTATTAATAATGAATATTCACTATTATAATATCATTATAATTATCTGTCAATAATGAATGTTAACTCTACTAATAAGGAATATTAACTATTATAATATTATTATAATTATCTATCAATAATTAATTTTTACTCCATTAATAATGAATATTAACTATTAGAATATGATTGTAATTATATATCAATAATGAAGTCCAACTCTATTAATAATTAATAATTCCCATTTTTCTTGGCAGGAGGAATCCAGACGAATCCAGGAATTGGGGACGGAGGCAGAGACTGCTCTGCACAGGGAGGTGAGATTTGTTATTGATTATTGATTGATTGCTGGGTATTGATTGATTTCTCATTAATTAGCTCATTTTATCTGGAGAACAGTCTGAAATGACTTTGGGATGGGTTTGGAATTGGTTTGGAGTTGATTTGGGATGGATTTGGAATTGGTTTGGAATTGTTTTGGAATTGTTTAGGAATGGGTTTGGAATTGTTTTGGAGTGGATTTGGAATTGTTTAGGAATGGGTTTGGAATTGTTTTGGAGTGGATTTGGAATTGCTTAGGAATTGGTTTGGAGTGGATTTGGAATTGCTTAGGAATTGTTTTGGAATTGTTTTGGAATTGTTTCGGAATGGGTTTGGAATAGGTTTGGAATGGGTTTGGAATTGGTTTGGGATGGGTTGGGGATGGGTTGGGAATAGGTTAGGAATGAGTTTGGAATTGTTTTGGAGTGGGTTTGGAATGAGTGAGTTTGGAATTGATTTGGGATGAGTTTGGAATGGGTTTGGAATGGATTTAGAATTAGTTTGGAATTGTTTGGAATGGATTTGAAATGGATTTGGGATGGGTTTGGAATGGATTTATAATTAGTTTGGAATTGTTTGGAATGGATTTGAAATGGATTTGGGATGGGTTTGGAATGGATTTATAATTAGTTTGGAATTGTTTGGAATGGATTTAGGATGGGTTTGGGATGGGTTTGGCATTAGTGAGTTTCGAATGGGTTTGGAATGGGTTTGGGATGGGTTTGGAATGGGTTGGAATTGGTTTGGGATGGATTTAGGATGAGTTTGGGATGGGTTTTGAGGTGCATTTGGGAGGTGCTCACTGGGGGTGCTGCTCATTATCCAGTAATTACCTCGTAAATGAGGGGGGGAGATCTCTGTGTTCCAGAGGGACCTGGAGCTGTGTCCAGGGAGCTGCTGTTCCATGTTTTGGGGTCGTTGGGGGTCTGGGGTCATTTGGGGTCATTTGATGGTGTTTAGGATTGTTTGGGGTCGTTCTGGGCTGTCTGAGGGTGTTTGAGGTTTTTTGGGGTTGTCTGAAGCTGTTTGGGGTTGTTTGGGTCGTTAGGGGCTCTCTGGGGTTGTCTGAAGTTGTTTGGGACCATTTGGGGTTTCCAACAGCGCTGGATCCTGTTGGAATAACCTCGGGAATTCGAGGGCAGGAGGCTGAGCCCTCCCTGGGTCTGGGAGGGTTTGGGACAGGAGGAAATCAGGATGATGAGGATGAGGATGAGGATGATGAAGGGTTGCTGCTCCTGAGGTGAGGTGACTCCAGAGCTCTGCGTGTCTCAGCCAGGCTTTGGGAAGTGGAAATGCGCTGATTTTGTGCGTTTTGGGTGAAAAATCCCTTAAAATCCCATTTTTGGGGGAAATCTGGCTGGATTTCTTCGCCTGCAGTTCCGCCTTGCGGGCGGCAGAGGGCGCGCGTGCGCCGCGGGTGTCGGGCTTGGATTTAATATTGATTAATTGGTTTGATATCGTGATTTATATGGAGATTCATTAATCAAAGCACTCCCGGCGTGTTAATTAAAACTGGAGCCACCAGCAGAGCGGGGTGAGGCTCTGCAGAGCCACCAGGAACACGGGGATGAGGATGAGGATGAGGATGGATTTTCCCCCACTCTTCATCTTGAGCCGAGCTCTGCACCACAACCCCAACCCAACCTAAAATCTGCCCCTAAAATCTGTGGCTGAAATTTCTCCTTAAAATCTCTCCCCAAAACCTGTCCCTAAAATCTCCCCCCCAAATCTCTCCATATAATTTCTCTCTAAAATCTCTCCCCAAAACATGTCACTAAAACCTGTCCCTAAAATCTCTCTGTAAAACCTGTCCCCAAAACCTGTGCCTAAAACCTGTCACTAAAATTTTTCCATAAAATCTCTCCAAAAAACTTCTCCCCAAAACCTGTCCCTAAAATCACCACAAAATCTATCCATAAAATCTCTCTCCAAAATCTCTTTCTAAAATCTCTCCATATAATTTCTCTCTAAAATCTCTCCCCAAAAACCTGTCCCTAAAACTTCTCCCTAAAACCTGTCCATAAAATCTCTGCTCAAAACCTTTTCCTAGAATCAGTTCCTAAAATCTCTCCCTAAAATCACCCCAAAACCTGTTCATAAAATCTCTCCCTAAAATCTCTCCATATGATTTCTCTCTAAAATCTCCCCCAAAACCTGTCCCTAAAATCCCCCCAAACTCCAAATTCCTGCCCAAGGCCCGGTGCCATCAGCAGACGGCATCAGCTCTGCCCTGCTCCCCTGGGATTCCTGACACACACAGACAGAGAGACAGACTGACAGACACAGAGACAGACACAGAGACTGACAGAAACAGACACAGAGAGACACAGACACACAGAGACTGACAGAGACAGACACACAGACTGACAGAGACAGACACACAGACTGACAGAGACAGACACAGAGAGACACAGACACACAGAGACTGACAGAGACAGACACACAGACTGACAGACAGACACACAGGCTGACAGACACACACACTGACACACAGACACAGAGACTGATAGAGACCAACAGACACAGAGAGAGACAGAGACTGACAGAGACAGAGAGATACAGACAGAGACTGACAGAGACGGACAGACAGACACACACACTGACACACAGACACACACAGAGACACACAGACATACACACACAGACAGACACACAGACACGCACAGACACACACAGACACGCACAGACACACACAGACAGACACACAGACACACAAAGACTGACAGACCGACAGACACAGAGAGACACAGACAGACAGACACACAGAGACAGAGACTGACAGACAGATGGACGCACACACACACAAAGAGACTGACAGACGGATGCACACAGACTGACAGACAGACACACAGACTGACAGACACACAGACTGACACACACAGACTGACAGACACACACACACACACACACACACAAACACACACACACAGACACACAGAGACTGACAGACAGACGGACTCACACACACAGACAGACACAGACAGACAGACACTGACAGACAGACAGATTCCTGTGCTCTGAGCTCAGCTCTCACTCCCATTATGCAAATTCCCGGCTGGAGCCTCCCAAACATTCCTGGCATTGTCTGAACAAAGTTCTGCTGAGAGAGACCTGAGCCAGGCTTGGGTGCCTGCCAGGTGGGGCTGGCCTTGAATTTTTTGTTTTACTTATTTATTTTATTTTATTTTATTTTATTTTATTTTATTTTATTTTATTTTATTTTATTTTATTTTATTTTATTGTATTGTATTTTATTTTATTTTATTTTATTTTATTTTATTGTATTTTATTTTATTTTATTGTATTTTATTCTAGTCTATTCTATTTTTATTCTATTTTTTATTTTTATTATTTTCATTCTATTTTTAATTTTTAAAAATTATTTTTGTGGGGGTTTAATTTTTTTTTTAAATTTTGTATTTCTAATTTTTTATTTTTCTCTAATCAGCACAGCCCAAATCTCAGCCTCAACAGCTGCCCAGATGTGCAGGAAGGAGAGAAAATTGGGCAGAAAAAAAACCTTTTAAGCCCCTGTGCTTGTTGCTGCTGAGTGCTGTTAAATCTGGTTTATATCTATTTTTATCTATTTTATATCTGTTTAATTTCTATTTAGTGTCTATTTTATATCTATTTTTATCTAAGCTTTTCAAGCCCTGTGCTGCAGAGTTGTTTGTGCTGCTCTGGCTGTTCCACCATCCTGGATTTCCCTGGAATTCTCCTTCCCTAAAACCTGTCCCTAAAATCTCTCACCCAAAAAAACCACCAGGATTATCCCAAAAAACGCCCCCAAACCCATAAAACCCTCAAATTTGGGATTTTTGGGGGCTTTTTTGGAATTGTTTCCCAGCAGGGTAGGGTCACGAGTTCTCTCTGAGCTTTGGAGGATTGTCAGAATTCAGAGAAATTCGGAGAAATTCAGAGAAATTCAGAAGCAGGAAGGGCTCAGCCCAACCTCTTTTGGGGAAAGAGGAAACTGTGCCTGGAAAAGCTGCAAACCCACAAAAATCCGGGAAAAACTCTGTAAAATTCCAGCTCCTGGAAGTGAAATCACTGGGGGAGGATTTAGGGGAAGGATTTTGGGTGAAAAAACTAAATTTTCAAAGAAAATCCCACAAACTGTTTTTGCGCAGCAGCGAAAAAGTTTTGTGGTTTGTAAGTTTTGTTTTTTTTTCTTTTCCTTCCTCCTGAGCTCACAAGCAGAAATGAGGGTTTGAAAGTTTTTTTAAACTGAAAAGTGAAATTTGAAACTTCTTTTTTTTCCCAATTTTTCCTTATTTTTTCCCATTTTATCCTTCATTTCATGCATTTTCCCCTTCATTTTCCCCTTCATTTTCCCCTTCATTTTCCCCTTCATTTTCCCCTTCATTTTCCCCTTCATTTTCCCCTTCATTTTCCCCTTCATTTTCCCCTTCATTTTCCCCTTCATTTTCCCCTTCATTTTCCCCTTCATTTTCCCCTTCATTTTCCCCTTCATTTTTCCCCATTTTTCCTTCATTTTCCGCATTTTTCCTTGATTTTTTCCCATTTTCCCTTCATTATTATCCCTAAATGCTGCTGGGGGGATTTGATGCTGGGATTTTTTGTGATTTTGGGATTTATGGATTTATGGATTTTGGGAAGCTCAGCATTCCCACCATGCCCAAAACCCAGCACAGGGAATTTGGAGGCTCTCCTGAATTCTGTTAAAAACAGAATTAGCTCAGAAATCTTGAGATTTTTGGGATTGGATTTTGGGATCTCATGGAGGAATTTTGGATTCTGTGATTTTTAGTAAAATTTTATTTTCAGAAAAAATTCTTCATTCTGCTGGAATTGCTGCTCCTTCCCTCCTGGATGTTGATTTTGCTCCTTAGAGTTAACACCTCTTTGTTTTCCCAGGTTTTTTTGGTGGTTTTTTGTTTGGGGTGTGTTTTTTTTTGGTGGGAATTTGAGAATTTGAGTTTCCCACCGAGGGGGGAATCCAACCCCTGGGAAAAAAGGGAAGTTCTAATTTGTGTGCACATCTGGGAAAAGCATCAGAGGGTGGGAACAGCTCCAGCCAGAGCTCCCAGCCCCGAATTTTGGGATTTTGGAGATTCCCAGAGGAGCTGGGGCTGCCCCTGGAAGGGTTTGGGGTTCCCTGGGGGATCCTGATTGCAGGTGTGGAATTCCAAAGCTTTTCTGGGAAAGGGGAATCCAAATTCCAGCAGCTGCTGAAAGGGAATTGCCTCCAGCCATCCTTTTTTAAGAGCAGCATTATCCCAAAAACCATCAGGATTATCTCAAAAACTATCAGGGTTATCCCAAAAAAACAGCAGGATTGTCCCAAAAACCATCAGAGTTATCCCAAAAAACCATCAGGATTATCACAATAAACATCAGGGTTATCCCAAAAAAACATCAGGATGTCCCAAAAACCATCAGAGTTATCCCAAAAAACCATCAGGATTATCACAAAAACACATCAGGGTTATCCCAAAAAAAACATCAGGATCAAGCCAGGCCTTAGCAGAGAAGAATTCCAGCAGCCCAAACCATTCCAGGATTCCATAGGACAGCCCAAACCATTCCAGGATCTCAGGATTCCCTGAGCCAGCCCAAACCATTTCAGAATTCCCTGACCCAGTCCAAATCATTCCAGGATTCCAATCCAGCCCAAACCATTCTAGAACTCCATGGACCAGTCCATTCCAGGATTCCAGAATTGCCTGACCCAGCCCAAACCATTCCAGGATTCCAGACTTCCATGACCCAATCCAAACCATTCCAGGATTCCAACCCAGCTCAAACCATTGCAGAATCTCTTGAACCAGCTCAAACCGTTCTAGGGTTCCATTCCAGCCCAAACCATTCCAGGATCCCAATCCAACCCAAACCATTGCAGGGTTCCAATCCAGCCCAAACCATTCCAGGATCCCTGCTCACTCCCGGATCCAGGATCACACCCTCTGTCCTGTTCCTGCTGTTTTTCCCAGAGCTCAGTTCTGCAGAACTTCAGGAGAAGTTTCCTTTGCTTGGGAATTTGCTTGCCCCGAGTTTATCTGGGGCTGGGGCCAGGGTTTGTTTCCAAACAACAAACACAGCCCAGCTGCTCTCCCCAGGAACCTTTGGAACCTTTGGAATGGGATCGTTCCTCCAGGATTCAATGACAGCACCCAGGGAGTGCCCAGAGCTGGAATTCTGTCCCTTCCCAAATTCTGACCCTCCCCTCCCCCAGTGCTGGGCTGCATCCAGGGATTTATAGCAGAGGGAAAAGGGGAATTCTTCTAGGGAATGGCTCCAGCTTGGGGAGGAGCTGTTGGAGCAAATCCAGAGGAGCTCCTGGAGCTGAGCTCTTTCTTCCCTCTGGAGCCTTGGGAAAGCTGGAAATGTTCCCCTGGAGGAGGGAAGGATTTAGGGAGAGCTCAGGGAGAGCCTGAAGGGGATTTGGGATGAGGGATGGAATTTTGGGACTCGGGGAGTGGTTTTAAACTGAGAAAAGGGAGATTAGGTGGGATTTTGGGAAGGATTCCTGGCTGGGATGGAATTCCAGAGGAGCTGTGGCTGCCTCTGGATCCCTGGAATGTCTAAGGAAAGATTGGAGAAGAGAAATTCCAGGGAAACCTCAGTCTAAAGGGGCTCCAGGAGAGCTGGAGAGGGTTTGGGATGAGGAATGGAATTTTGGGACTCAGGGAATGGCTTCCTGTTGGGAAATGGAAATTTGGGTGGGATTTTGGGATGGGATTCCTGGCTGGAATGGAATTCCCAGAGAAGCTGTGGCTGCCCCTGCATCCCTGGAATGTCCAAGGAAATGTTGGAGAAGAAAAACTCCAGGGATTTTTTTTTAATTTTTTGGGGATATTTTGGGATTTTAATTTTTTTTTAACTTTGGGATCTATTTTTTAAAATTTTGATATATTTTCCCTGCTCTTTTCACACCAAAACCTGGGATGAGTGGGATCCTCAGGGATTGTGACTCATTGGGAAGAGGAGGAGGAGGAGGAGGAAGAACCAACGGTGCCAAGGACTTCAGTGCTGTCTCTTTTTAGCCCTGTAGTAACAGCTGAATTCCCAAATTGGAAATTCCAAAATCCCAAATTTTTCATGCTAAATCCTGCCTAAATCCTTTTATTTTTATCCCTGGGTGATTCCATTTAGGAGCAGCACTAATCAATCCTAAAAAAGGGGAAAAAACCAGGAATTCCTAAAGCAGGAATCCTGACCAGCACCAGGAATTTCCCTCTTTTTTTTTGTTTTTTTCTTCCCTTTTTTCCCCCATGTTTTGGGAAATTTCCTGTCCCTGATGATCCCAAAAATTTTTTCCAACCTGAGGGGTTTGAAACCCTGCCCAGAAAAGATGGAATTGAGGAACTTCAGGCTGAGATGGGTTAAATTTTAGGAATTGTTTAGGAAGTTTTAGGAATTATTCAAGATTTGTTTAGGAATTTTTAAGGAATTGCTCAGGATTTGTGTAGGAATTGTTTAGGAATTGTTCAGAAATTGTTCAGGAATTCTTAAGGATTTGTTTAGGAATTGTTTGGGATTTGGTTTTTTTGCTTCACTAAGATCTTTTTCAAGTGGCTCAATGCAGGATCCAGGTGCAAAATGAGCCTAAAATATGGAATTATTTCCTGATTCTGGGGTGGTTTTGGGGGGTTCTGGTTTTATCTGGGATATTTTGGGGGATTCTGTCTGAATTTCGGTCCTTGGGGGTTGGATTTGGACCCAGAGTTTTCAATTTTAATACAGATGGTTTTATGGTTTTGCAGCAGCTTGGGTGGGTGGCTGTTGACTATTTATATTTCTATATTTATAGACCTACACCCCAAATCCCACCCAAATCTCCCTTTCCACCCCAAATCTCCCTTTTCACCCCAAATCCCTCCCAAATATCCACCCCAAATCCCACCCAAATCTCCACCCCAAATCCCACCAAATTTCCATCTCAAATCCCAGCCAAATCTGCCTTTCCACCCCAAATCCCACTCAAATCTGCATCCCAAATCCCACCCGAATCTCCCTTTCCACCCCAAATCTCCTTTTTTCAGCCTAAATTTCCACCCCAAATCCCTCCCAAATCTCCCTTTCCATCCAAAAATCCCACCCAAATTTCCACCCCAAATCCCTCCCGAATCTCCCTTTCCACCCCCAAATCTCCCTTTCCACCCCGAATCTCCACCCCAAATTTCCACCCCAAATCCCCCCCAAATCTCCCTTTCCACCCCAAATCTCCCTTTCCACCCCGAATCTCCACCCCAAATTTCCCACCCCAAATCCCCCAAATCTCCTTTCCACCCTAAATCCCACCCAAATTTCCACCCCAAATCCCTCCCGAATCTCCCTTTCCACCCCAAATCTCCCTTTCTACCCCAAATCCCTCCCAAACCTGCACCCTAAATCCCACCCAAATCTCCACCCCAAATCCCACCCAAATCTCCCTTTCCACCCCAAATCCCACCCAAATCTCCCTTTCCACCCCAAATCCCTCCCAAATCTCCACCCCAAATCCCCCCAAATCCCTCCCCAATCCCCCTTTCCCTGTTTAATCCATTCCCAGTTTCCTGGCAGCCTGTCCCGACCCCTGCAGGGCCGTGCTGACCTCGCTCCAAAACCTCTCCAGGAATTTTCCCTCTGTCCCTCTCCCTGTTTTCCTCCAGCCTGCAGCAAATAATTTTCTAAATTTAACCCCCGTGACCCTAAGGCAGCTCCCTCACGTGTTTCCCTTTCCCAAATTCCCTTTTTTAGCTCCTGCTGGCCCCGCTGGCAGCAGCCCCAGCCCTGAGCTCAGCCCTGGAGCAGTGCCAGGCCAGCGTGACCAAAAAAAAAAAAAAGAATAGAAAAGAAAAGAAAAGAAACCTTCAGCTTCCTCCCCTCTCAGCTCCTCACATGATGCTGGTGTCATTTTTTCCCAAAAAGCCACGTTTTTGTTAGGATTTGTTCCTGGAACAAGTGCAGGAATCATCAGGATCTGGATCTGAGCCTGCAGGGTTTTGGGGATGGTTCAGGGTGGCTGTGTCATCGTTGTCACCCTCTGAGCAGGAATGGAAACAAAGCTGGACAGGGAAAGTCACAGGACTGAGGGGATGGGTGGGGGAGGAAAGGTAGCAGCTGCGGGGTCACTCATGTGATGGGTGTGCCCCAAAGGGCACTGACGGTCCGGGAATGGGCTGGGAATGAGCCAGGAATGATGGCAGCAGGGCTGCTTGTCGGGGATGGGGATCCTGGAATGGCTCTGTGCCCCTATTCCAGAATGGGAATGAGCTGGGAATGATGGCAGCAGGGCTGTTTGTTGGGGATGGGGATTCCAGAGTGGCTCTGTGTTCCCATTCTGGAATGGGAATGAACTGGGAATGATGGCAGCAGGCCTGTTTATAGGGGATGGGGATCCCAGAGTGACTCCATGTCCCCATTCCAGGATGGGAATGGGCCAGGCCCCAGTGCCAACAGGGCCCATTTTTAGGGAATGAGGATCCCAGGGTGGCTCTGTGTCCCCATTCTGGAATGGGAATGAGCCAGGAATGATGGCAGCAGGGGCTGTTTCTAGGGGATGGGGATCCCACTGCAGCTCCATGTCCCCATTCCAGAATGGGAATGAACTGGGAATGAGCCAGGGCCCGTTTATAGGGAATGGGGATCCTGGAGTGCTCCATGTCCCATTCTGGAATGGGAATGAGCTGGGAATGATCTGGCCCTGATGGCAGCAGGTGCTGTTTGTAGGGGATGGGGATCCTGGAGTGGCTCCATGTCCCATTCTGGAATGGGAATGAGCCAGGGCCCATTTGTAGGGGATGGGGATCCCACTGCAGCTCCATGTTCCCTTTCCAGAATGGGAATGATCTGGCCCCGATGGCAGCAGGGCCTTTTTATAAGGGATGGGGATCCTGGAATGGCTCCATGTCCCATTCTGGAATGGGAATGATCTGACCCCAATGCCAGCAGAGCCTGTTTGTAGGGGATAAGGATCCCAGAGTGGCTCTGTGTTCCCATTCTGGAATGGGAATGAGCCAGGGCCTGTTTTTAGGGAATTGGGATCCCACTGCAGCTCTGTGCTCCCATTCCAGAATGGGAATAAGCAGGAAATGAGCCAGACCCCAATGCCTGCAGGGCCCGTTTTTAGGGAATGAGTATTTTGGAATGGCTCCATGTCCCCATTCTGGAATGGGAATGAACCAGGGCCCATTTGTAGGGGATGGGGATCCCAGAATGGGAGTGAACCAGACCTGTAACTGGTGCTGGTTGCTGGTATAACTGGTGTTGGTTACTGGGGTAACTGGTGATGGGTTGATGGGATAACTGGTGTGGGGTTAATGGGATAACTGGTGTTGTTTAATGGGGTAACTGGTGTAGAGTTAACGGGGTAACTGGTGTGGGGTTAATGGGTAACTGGTGAGGAATTAATGGGTAACTGGAGCTGGTTACTGGTATAACTGGTGTGGGATTAACAGGGTAACTGATGCTGATTACTGGTGTAACTGGTGTGGGGTTAATGGGATAACTGGTGTGGGTTACTGGTGTAACTGGTGATGGTTACTGGTGTAACTGGTGTGGAATTAATGGTGTAACTGGTGCTGGTTACTGGGGTAACTGGTAATGGGTTACTGGTATAACTGGTGTGGGTTACTGGTGTAACTGGTGTGGGCTACTGGTGTGACTGGTGATGGTTACTGGTGTAACTGGTGTTGGTTACTGGGATAGCTGGTGTTGGTTACTGGTATAGCTGGTGTGGGTTACTGGTGTAACTGGGGTGAGGTAATGGGGTAACTGGTGTGGGTTACTGGTATAACTGGTGTGGGATTAACAGGGTGACTGATGCTGATTACTGGTGTAACTGGTGTGGGGTTAATGGGATAACTGGTGTGGGGTTAATGGGGTAACTGGTGTGGGTTACTGGTGTAACTGGTGCTGGTTACTGGTATAACTGGTGTTGGTTACTGGGATAACTGGTGTTGGTTACTGGTATAACTGGTGTGGGATACTGGTGTAACTGGTGCGGGTTACTGGTGTGACTGGTGTTGGTTATTGGTGTAACTGGTGTGGGTTATTGGTGTAACTGGTGTTGGTTATTGGTGTAACTGGTGTTGGTTGCTGGTATAACTGGTGCGGGTTACTGGTGTAACTGGGGTGAGGTAATGGGGTAACTGGTGTGGGTTACTGGTATAACTGGTGTGGGATTAACAGGGTGACTGATGCTGATTACTGGTGTAACTGGTGTGGGGTTAATGGGATAACTGGTGTGGGGTTAATGGGGTAACTGGTGTGGGTTACTGGTGTAACTGGTGCTGGTTACTGGTATAACTGGTGTTGGTTACTGGTATAAGTGGTGTGGGATACCTGGTGTTGGTTACTGGTATAACTGGTGTGGGATACTGGTGTAACTGGTGCGGGTTACTGGTGTGACTGGTGTTGGTTACTGGGATAACTGGTGTTGGTTACTGGTATAACTGGTGTGGGTTACTGGTATAACTGGTAATGGGTTACTGGTATAACTGGTGCGGGTTACTGGTGTAACTGGTGTGGGTTATTGGTGTAACTGGTGTTGGTTATTGGTGTAACTGGTGTTGGTTACTGGTGTAACTGGTGCTGATTACTGGTATAACTGGTAACGGGTTGCTGGTATAACTGGTGCAGGTTACTGGTATAACTGGTGTGGGTTACTGGTGTAACTGTTGATGGTTACTGGTGTAACTGGTGCTGATTACTGGTATAACTGGTGTGGGTTACTGGTATAACTGGTGTGGGTTACTGATGTAACTGGTGCGGGTTACTGGTGTAACTGGTGCGGGTTACCGGTGTAACTGGTGTTGGTTACTGGTGTAACTGGTGTGGGTTAATGGGGCTACTGGATTCCCTGGAAAACAAAAATGGGAATTCCTTGGGAATTATTCAGGCTTCCCTGGAAAAAAATGTGCTGAGTCCTGGGAAGGTTTGGGCTTCCCTGGAAAAAGAAAAAAAAAGAAAAAAAAATGATAAATTCCTTGGGAATCCTTCCAGCTCCATAGGAAAAAAAGGGGGAATTTCTTGGGAATGTTTCAGGCTGTGCGAAAAAGTGAATTTATTCTCACACTCAAAAACAAAACAAAACAGAACAAAAATCCAAAAGAAGTTTTTAGGGAGTTTTTAAGGAGTTTTAAGGGAGTTTTTGGAGAGTTTTGGGGAGTTTTAAGGAAGTTTTTAGGGAATTTTTAGGATGTTTTTAAGACGGTTTTTGGGAGTTTTTAAGGAGTTTTTAGAGAGTTTTTGAGGATTTTTTAGGGGAGTCTTTAGGGAGTTTCTAGGGGGTTTTGGTGAGTTTTTAGAGAGGTTTTGGGGAGTTTTTAGGAAGTCTTTAGGGGGTTTTTAGGAAGTTTTTAGGGAGTTGTTAAGGAGTTTTTAAGAAGTTTGTGGGAGTTTTTAGAAAGTTTTTAGAGAATCTTTAGGAAGTGTTTAGGAAGATTTTAGGGGAGTTTTTAGGAAGTTTTTAGGAGTTTTTAGGGAGTTTTTGGAATTTTAGGAAGTTTTTAGGGACTTTAGCCACCCTGCGATGGCTCCTGCTCCCACTTCGCAGAAATCTGGAGAGCTGAAAGGAGGTGAGGGGAGGGAAAAAAAAGGAAAAAAAAGAACAAAACAAAACAAAACAAAAGGAATAAAAACTTGCAGCAGTCAGGGGGAAATTCAATGGCTCATTGAGGAGCTGCAGGAAGTGTGAGGGGAAAATGGAGCCAGACAGAGAATAAATGGGGTCCTAGAAGGGCCGAGGGGGCCCTGAGGAGGAAATGGGGTCCTGGAAGGGTAAAGAGGCTTCTGAGGGAATAAAGAGGATCCTGGGAAGGTAAATGGAGCCCTTTGAGGTAAGTGGGGTCCTGGAAGGGTAGAGAGGATCCTGAGGGGTAGGTGGGGTCCTGGAAGGGTGGAGAGGGTCTTGTGGGGTAAATGGGGTCCTGAGGGGTAAATGGGGTCCTGGAAGAGAAAGAGGATCCTCAGGGAATGAAAGGGATCCTGGAAGGGTAAATGTGGCCCTGAGTGGGTAAATTGGGTCCTGGAAGGGTAGAGAGGGTCCTGGAAGGGTAAATGTCACCCTGAGTGGTCCTGGGAAGGTAAATGCAGTCCCTTTGAGGTAAACGGGGTTCTTGAAGGGTGGAGACGGTCCTGAGGGGTAAATGGGGTCCTGGAAGGGTAGAGAGGGTTCCAAGGGGTAAACGGGGTCCTGGAAGGGTAACAGCTGCTCGGATGCTCGGTGTTGGAGGAGTGGCAGCTCACAGCTATGGGAGGAATGGCAGGAATTCCCGGAGCAGCGCGGGCTCAGCGCATTCTTCTGCACTGCCGTCACCGCCCGCGGCGGGAGGGTGGTACCGTGAGACGGGCAGATGGCACCGTGGGACACACCGGGACGGGCAACACCGGGACAGACACACCGGGATGGGCACACACCGGGACTGGGACACACCGGGACTGGCACACACGAGACTGGGGCACACACCGGGATGGGCACACACGGGACTGGGACACACCGGGATGGGCACACACGAAACTGGGGCACACACGAGACTGGGGCACACACCGGGATGGGCACACACCGAGGCTGGCGCACACCGGGGCTGGCACACACCGGGATGGGCACACACCGAGACTGGCACACACCGGGACTGGGGCACACACCGGGACTGGGGCACACACCGGGATGGGCACACACCGGGACGGGCATGCACGGGACTGGGACACACCGGGACTGGGACACACCGGGACTGGGGCACACACCGGGATGGGCACACACCGAGGCTGGCATGCACACCGGGACTGGGGCACACACCGGGACTGGGGCACACACCGGGATGGGCACACACTGGGATGGGCACACACCGGGACTGGGACACACCGGGACTGGGACACACCGGGACGGGCACACACCAGGACTGGCGCACACCGGGGCCTGGGACACACCGGGACGGGCATGCACCGGGACTGGGGGCACACCGGGACGGGCACACACCAGGACTGGCGCACACCGGGCCTGGGACACACCGGGACTGGGGCACACCGGGATGGGCACACACCGGGACTGGGGCACACACCGGGACTGGGGCACACGGGATGGGCACACACGGGGACTGGGGCACACACCGGGACTGGGGCACACACCAGGACGGGCACACACCGGGACTGGGGCACACCGGGATGGGCACACACCGGGACTGGCGCACACCGGGCCTGGGACACACCGGGATGGGCATGCACCGGGACTGGGACACACCGGGACTGGGACACACCGGGACGGGCACACACCGGGACTGGGACACACCGGGACTGGGACACACCGGGACGGGCATGCACTGGGACTGGGGCACACCAGGACTGGGGCACACCGGGACTGGGACACACCGGGTCGGACACACACCAGGATGGGCACACACTGGGACTGGGACACACCGGGACGGGCATGCACCGGGACTGGCACACACCGGGACGGGCACACGCCGGGATAGGATCTATGCCAGGAATGGGATCGGTGCCAGGGCTGGGATCTGTGCCAGGGCCGCTGCTCAGGCCCGCACAGGCCCGGCTGCCCGGCTGGTTTCATCCTCGTGACCTGAGCCCGAGCCTGCGTTTCGGTTGGAAAAGTCGAGTGAAAAACAGGGAAAAGTTTGAGGTAAACCAAGGGGAAAACATGGAAAAGGTTTGGGGTGAGCCAAGGGGAAAAGCAGGGAGAGGTTTGGGGTGAGCCGAGGTTAAAGCAAGGATGGGTCTGGACGATCCACGTGCCATCGATCCCGCCGGGAATAACTCAATAAATCAATAAACCAATAAATGAATGGATGAAGGGGCAGAGGCTGCTCGGAGCCGTGATGGGAGAGGAGGAGGAGGAGGAGGAGGCGTCTCCTGCAGCACGGAGCCGCTGCTGAGTCACGGCTGGGCAGAGGCAGCGCTGCTGTCCCCGCTGTCACAGCTGTGTCACCGCTCTGTCACAGCTCTGTCACCGCTCTGTCACAGCTCCGCCACCCCGCTGTGCTGCGCGCGGCTGACTCAGAACCTGCGCGGGTTTGCGCCGCTTTTCTCCCAAGATAAAAAAAAAGCCCAAATCGGGACTTTCTCCGTGTACACGGAGAGCGAACCCAACGGTCACTCGGCGCTGTCGTGACGTGGCGGCTGTGCAGGACACCCGGAGGGTGGCACGGCCCGGGCTCCCCGCAGCGTTTCTGGGAATGTGAGCCACAAAACATCGGCTTTGTGCCAGCGTGAGCCTGGGAATTTAGGGGTGGAACCCAGGAGAGATTTGGGGCTGTTCCTGAGTCACACCGAGCTGCTGCAGGAGGTGGCTCTGAGCATTAGTGCAGAATATCCAAACCGGTTTAAAAACCAATTTCTGGTCATTCCATGGCTTCTCCTGACTGCAGTGCTTTCCCTAAAATAGGCAGGAATGCTCCTGGGGAGTTGTTCCACAGCCAGACCCTCCCTGGGTGTGTTTATGTCGTTCCCAAGCCTCTCACCTGTCCGGATTTCCTAACCTCCCTCCCTGTGTTTGTGTGCTCGACCTCGGGATGACCCCTCCCCTCCATGCCCTTGTGTTCGCTGAATTTTGATCGATTTTTATCGTGGTTTTAGTGCTGCAGAGTTTTCCAGCTGCTGGGAAATCTTTTCCCTGTGCTGGGATCTGCTGGAGGAACGGGGAGAGCTGCACGGCTAGGTGACTTCATCCCTGCTGGAAAAAATCCCGGACACAGCGTGAGCAGCAGCGCCAACAGAGCTGTTCCCGAAAATCAGGGTGTCCCAGAATGCTGCTGGGACAGAAATTCGGGAAGGTTTGTTTGTGCTGAGCGAGGGCTGGGGGTGACTCAGCTAAAGGAGAGCCTGGTGCTGAGTCACGGAGCAGATCCGGGGAAGGGAAAAGGCAGCACTGGCCAAAATCCAGCAGCAGCAGGAGGAGCGGCCAGGACAAACTCCAGAGGCTTTGCCCCCTGGCACCGAGGAACTCTGGCTCTGGGGGTGATTTCTGATTTCTTCACTTCTGCAGGATGTGCAGGAGACCTGAGTGTCCCTGCAGACGTCACATCCTGGTCCTTTCCCAAACACTGATTTCCTTAAAAAATGGGCAGAGGGAGGATGGAGCTGGGTCCAAACCAGGCAGTGCTGGATCCAAACTGGGCATGGCTGGATCCAAACTGGGCAGAGCTGGATCCAAACCGGGCAGTGCTGGATCCAAACCGGGGCAGAGCTGGATCCAAACTGGGCAGTGCTGGATCCAAATTGGGCATGGATGGATCCAAACTGGGCACGGCTGGATCTAAACTGGGCACTGCTGGAGCCAAAGCAGGTGGCGACACTGAAGGTGACACTGCCGGTGACACTGCTGCCGTCACACTGTACCTCTCTCACTCCTCGCTGCTCTCCCTGGCACCTCTCCAGCCCCCATTTCCTCCCTTGCTGTTTCCACACCCCTGCCCGTGCCCTGGGACATCTCCAGAGTTTGGTTTGACTTTTCCAGCTCCCAGGGACTGGGATGGCTCCATGGGTCAATGGCCCGTGGTTGTTAATGAAGTGCCTGGTTAATTATTCACCCTGGAGTGTGGCTGAGGGAGCTCACCCAGTGCAGGGCCTGCTGTGGAACCAGTTGGAACTGGGAGTGGGAGTGGTTCAGGCCTTCTGTAGGATCTGGGATTCAGGTCCCAAGGTGGAACCTGGGACTGGGTGTGATGCAGGTCCCACTGTGGGGCCAGTGGAATTTGGGACTGGGAGGGATTCAGATCCCCCTGTGGGACTCAGCACCGGCTGCTTCTTCTCTCTACTCTTGGGAGATGGAAAGGGCACCACTGGGAAGAGGAAAACAGGGATTCACTGGGATTCACTGGGGAGCTGCAGAGCAGCTCAAACTCCATGAAACCTTAAACCAGAGAGGAAAACATCTCCGTCTTGCCAAGGATTTATTTTTAGCACACTCATTTAATTCCTGTCTGCAGCAGGACCCTCTCCACATCATCCTTCCTTCAGCCAGGCTGGGATCCTCAGGATGCTGTAGGGACAGGGATGGGGGTGGGAACAGCTCCCAGAAGTTCTCTGAACTCTCTCTGGGCTGATTCATCAGCCTGGCTCCGTAAACAGGAAGCTGGGAAAGTACAGGCAGGTGATCCTGCGCTGCTGCAAACACTTGGAAACACAAATTCCTTGCATTTTTTCCTCCCAGCTGCCTGCTAACTCTTGTCCAGGTGAAGGCTGTGCTAGCAGTGTCTGCAGCAGGGAGGGCTCTCGAGTTCATGGCACGAATTTGGAAGGAGCTGGGCTTTGAGACAGAGTTTATCCCTGCTCCTGATCCCATTGCAGAACCTGGCACTGGGAGGGATTAACATCCCACAGTGGAATCTGGGACTGGGGGGATTCAGATCCCACAGTGGAATCTGGGAGTGGGGACAGTGTAAATTCCACAGTGAAATCTGGGATTGGGAGGGATTCAGATCCCCCTGTGGAATCTGGGATTGGGAATAATGTAGATCCCACTGTGTGACTAGTGGAATTTGGGACTGGGAGGGATTCAGATCCCGCTATGGAATTTAGGAGTGGGAGGGATTCAGATCCTCCCGTGGAATATGGGATTTGGAATAATGTAGATCCCACTATGGAGTCTGGAATTGGGAGCGATTCAGATCCTGACTGCTGCTTCTCTCTGCTCTTGGGAGAGGGAAAAGGCACCGCTGGGAAGAGGGAATCAGGGTTCCGCTGGGATTCACAGGGATTGACTGGGATTCGCTGGGAATCACTGGGATTCGCTGGGATTCACCGGGATGCAGCTGCGCTGTTTTGTAGCGCCTCAGCCCGCAGCAGGAGTTCCCCGCAGGGATCAGCCGCCTTCCTCCTCCCGTTTTCCACAGAACCGGACCTGATTTCACCCTGGCAGCTTCCCCGTGCTGCCTTGACTTAACTTCCAGGACGGGAGGGGCGGAGATTTCCAAACAACGCTGCTAATTCAGGGAATCCTGCCGGGGCTGAAGCGCCGCTTGTTCCCCCCTTCTCCCCGCCCCATTCCCGAGCGGTGCTCGGGGATTGAGGAGTTTAGAACTCGCCAAGTAAAATAATCCCCGAGAGTGCCGCTGTGGTGTGGAATAAACTCCCGAAATGTCTAAACATAGGCGAGACAGCGAGGATTTGGGACGGGACGGGCACTCCCAGCCCGATCCCGCCAGCTTTGAAGCTGCCAGGGCTGGGGTGATTGGAGGAGCCTTTAATTAAAGCGTGGCGGGGCCGCGGTGGGCGGCTGGGAGCGCCCTGTTTGCTTTGGCTGCTTCTCCTCCTCCTCCTGGAAACGTCTGCAGGTCTGCTGGGGGGGTGGGAGCTGCCCCCGGTGCCTCGGGAAGGTCAGGGCTGAGTCAGAGGCAGGAGGTGACAGCAGTAATAACACCTTCACAAGGCTGGCACTGAGGGAATAGGCTGGGCAGGGGGTGACAGCAGTGACACCTCCACAGGGCTGGCATTGGACAGCAGTGACACCTCTACAGGGCTGGCACTGAGGGAATGGGCTGGGCAGGGGGCAGCAGTGACATCTCCACAGGGCTGGCACTGAGGGAACGGGCTGGGAATGGTGTCTGGCCAAGGGATTTGGTGTAGCTGGAGCTGCCCCTGGGATAGGGGGGATTGTTTTGGTCTCGTGGAAAAAAACCTTCAGTTCCTGCTGTAAAACTGAGAGGAAGAGGGTGCAGGCTCTGTCAGCGCATTGTGGGGGTACAGGGACACGGCCCCATGGGCAGGTTGGACATGACCCCATAGAGAGGTTGGACATGATCCCATGGACAGGATGGACATAAATCCTATGGGAAGGTCGGACATGACCCCACAGAGGCTGGACCCCATGGGCAGAATGGACACAAATCCCATGAGCAGATTGAATGTGATCCCATGGGCAGGCTGGACATAAATCCTATGGAAAGATTGGACATAAATCCTTTGGGAAGATTGGACGTGATCCCATGGGCAACCTGGACATAAATCCCGTGGGAATGTCAGACATAAGTCCTATGGACACAAACCCATGGACATGCTGGACACAAATCCAATAGGAAGCTCAGACACAAATCCCGTGGGAAGGTTGGACATGACCCCACGGGGATGTTGGGCATGGTCCCATGAGGAGGTTGGACACAACCCCATGGGCAGATTGGACAGAAATCTCATGGACAGGTCGGACACAAATCCCATGGAAGGTCAGACACAAATCCCATGGACACAACCCCATGGACAGATTGGACACAAATCCCATGGAAGGTCAGACACAAATCCAATGGACAGGATGGACTCAAATCCCATGGACACAAATCCCATGGGCAGATTGGACACAAATTCCATGGGAAGGTCAGACACAAATTCTATGGACACAACCCCATGGACAGGTTGGACACAAATCCCATGGGCAGGTTGGATACAAATCCCACGGGAAGCTCAGACACAAATCCCATGGACACAATCCCATGACACAACCCCATGGGCAGGTTGGATACAAATCCCACAGGAAGTTCAGACACAAATCCAATGGACACAAATCCCACGGACACAATCCCACGGGAGTGTCACTGGGACCAGCAGAGGTCCCTGGGGACACACCCCGGCCCAAGGTGGCCACGGCTGTGGAGCAGAGTTGGATCCCAAAAATTTGGGATTTTTACTGCCACTGACCACCAGGAGAGCACTGCTTGTGAGCTGAGGCCTTGGAGAAGCTTCCAAAATTTCAGTGATGGAGTTAAAATCACAAGCATGTTGAATAAAGATGTGTGGTGTTACACAGTGAAGAGTTTGAAATATGGGGATTTTATATATAGTAATATATTAAAATATATAGTAATATATTAAGATATATTGTAATATATTAAATATATTAAAGATATTAAATATACTAAGTATACTAAATATATTAAATATGTTAAATATATTATATAATAAACATATTAAATCTTTAAGGGAAATCCCTTTTATATCTTTAATAATTTTTAATATCCTTCTAAATCTTGAAGGGAAATCCCGTTTAAATTTTTAAAGGAAATCGCTTTTAAATCTGTAATAATCTTTAATATCCCTTCTAAATCTTTAAGGGGAATCCCTCTCAAATTTTTAAAGGAAATCCCTTTTAAATCTTTAATATCCCTTTTAAATCTTGAAGGGAAATCCTTTTTAAATCTTTAAGGGGAATCCCTTTTAAATCTTTAATAGTCATTAATATCCCTCCTAAATCTTCAAGTGAAAAATTGGATGTAAATCCCCAAAAATCCTTCAAGCACTGCTGGGAATATTCCCATAAATGCCTTCTTTTTTACCCAAAATCCCTTCCCATCCCTTCCAAGACCCCAAGATGGAGCATACACGAATCCAATTTGCTTTTTCCATGTTTTTTTTTCAGGATTCTGCTGTGCTGGGGCTGGAGCTGATGGCAGAGAATGTCCACCACTAACAACATAGCCCAGGCTCGCAAGCTGGTGGAGCAGCTGCGCATCGAGGCCGGCATCGAGAGGATCAAGGTGAGCCTGGAAGGGGAAAACATCCCAGATTTCCCCCCCAGTGGGAGGAGTGGCAGCATTCCAGGATCCTCTCCATCAGGAATTTGGTGATAAGGACAAATGGGATGGGTTTGGGATCCAGATTTTGGTGTACAGAAGGAATTCTGTCTCTGGCACAGAGATCACTGGAAGTGCCCAAGGAGCAAAAAGAGGAACCTCCAGGTGTGGCTCCAACCCTGCCCTATGTCATTAAGGAAATTGAAATTTAAAAAATGGGATTGGGATGTCTCTGGAGCTTCCTCAGATCCCTCCAGGCTCTCCTTTCCCAAAAATCAGCTTGGAATTAAACCAAAAGCAGTTCCTCAAATAGTGGATCCTGAGGTTTTGCAAACCTTACCAAGAGGAATCAGGGAATTTTTTCCTTCACTTTTTCATCCCAAATCCCTGAAAAATAAAGCTATGATAACATCCCTTCAAAATCTTTAAGGGAAATCCCTTTTAAATCTTTAATAATCCTTAATGTCCCTTCTAAATTTTTAAAGGAAATCCATTTTAAATTTTTAATAATCTTTAATATCCCTTCAAATTTTTAAGGGAAATCCCTTTTAAGTCTTTAATTATCTTTAATATCCCTTCTAAAATCTTTAAGGGAAAAGTTAGATGTGAATCCCCCAAAAATCCTGCAAGTGCTGCTGACTCTAAACTGGGAATATTTCCATAAATTCTTGTTTTTTTCCCCAAAATCCAGATCTTGAAAGCATCCTCAGAGCTGCTCCCAAATCCCTTTCAAATCTCTTCTGGGTTTTTTATTCACATCATAAAAATGTTGATTTTCCACTTCCAATTCCTCTTTTTTCTCCTCATCTTCACAAAATTTTGTTGGGAAAAACTGGATATCAAACCCCAAAAATCCTGGAAGAGCCAGGCTGGGAATATCCCCCAAATTCTTGGTTTTTTTCCTCAAAATCCAGGTCCCAAAAGCCTCCTTGGAGCTCATCCCAAATCCCTTTCAAATCTCTTTATCCAAATGTTGATTTTCCACTTCCAATTTCCCTTTTTCCTCCCCATCTCCACAAAATTTCTGGATGTCAAACCCAAAAATCCTAGAAGATATTCCCAAAAATCCTGGAAGCACCAGGCTGGGAAAATCCCCCAAAATCTTGGTTTTTTTTCCCCAAAATCCAGGTCTCCAAAGCCTCCTCAGAGCTGATGAATTACTGTGAGCAGCATGCTCGGAGTGATCCTCTCCTGGTGGGAGTTCCTGCTTCTGAAAATCCCTTTAAGGACAAAAAACCCTGCATCATCCTATAGCTCTGGAAGCTTCCAGAAGGAAATCCCCACCCAGTCTCTGGATCCAGGCTCCTCCACAGCTCCACCTGCACCCAGGGGCAAAAATCTCAACGCTGGCTTCAAACAGAACTTTAAAAATTCTTGAGAAAAACAAAAAAACAAGAGAAACAAACAAACAAAAAAAGCCACAAGAGAAACAAACAGAAAATCCCCAAGAAAAACAAAAAAAACTCCCAAGAAAAACAAAACAAACAAACAAACAAACAAAAAAAAGAAAAAAAACCAAACAAAAAAGCCCCAACAAAACGACACCCAAAAATAATCCTGAAAATATCAATTTGGAAGCTGGGGGGGGGTTGGCTTTTAAGGAAAGTGGGATTAAAATCAGGATTTTAAAATTTACCCAGGGGTGGTGGGAAGGGGGGATTTTTCATTGGGATATTTGGATTTGGGAAAGGGGTGGAGGAGGAAGAAGAGGAGGAGGAGGTGGGAGGGTCATTCCCAGTGGGGTGTGAGAGCTGGAGCTGGATCCAATCGGGAATTTCCTCTGGAGAAGGGACAAAAAAAAAAAAAAAAAATCCAGCTGGAAAAAATCCCTTTTTGGGAAAGCCAAAGGGAGACTGGGGAGGCTTTTCCCTCCATCCCAGGGCTCTGCTGGGATCCAGGAATGGCTCTGAGGGGAGGGTTAATCCCAGGAGGAATTTTAGGGAGCCCCAGGGATTTTTTGGGGGTCTCTGTGCTGTCCCCAAATTCTGGAAGGAAGGGAATGGAGCAGAAGGAGCATCCTGGTGCATCCAGAATTCTGGAAAAATCGACTTCTAGTGGAATTTAAACTCAAATGGGCAAATTCCCAGCATTTCCCATCTCCCTTTTCTGAATTCTTCCTGCTGGGAAATGTGCAGGGAGGTTTAGGGTGGGTGGGGAGGTGGAGGGGAAGGACTGAGTCTGTTCCCATCCCTTGGGAATTTGGTGTTGGGATTTAACTGGGAGTGCTGAGATCTCACTGGGATGAGGAACCGGGGGGAGCAGGGAAAGGGGGATCCTAGAAAAAAGGGTTCCAGGGAAAGGGGGAACAGGGAAAAGGGGATCCTGGAAAAAGGGAGATCCTGGGAAAGGGGGAGCAGGAAAAAGAGGGATCCTGGAAAAGTGGGATCCTGGAAAAGGGGTTCCAAGGGAAGGGGGATCCTGGAAAAAGGGGGATCCAGGGAAAGGGGCAGGAAAAGGGAATCCTGAAAAAGTGGGATCCTGGAAAATGGGGGATCCCGGAAAGGGGAATCCAGGAGAAGGGGGAGCAGGAAAAGAGGGATCCTGGAAAATGGGGAATCCAGAAAAAAGGAGGATCCGGGGAAAAGGGGGATGCAGGAAAAGGGGGATGTGTCTGGGCCACCGGATCTGTCGGGAAGGGATCCCGGGATTTGGGTGCAGTGTCCCAGCCCAATCCATGTCCCTGGGGCTCAGCAGCTCCTGGGAGAATCCCAAAGTTCCAGAATCCCAGAATCCATGGGACAGGAAAAGATTTCCCAAGCCCACCGTAGAGAGAGGCCATTCCCGGTTACCCTGAGCACAGGATTTGGGGAAGAGAAGGGATAAAAAAACAAAGCCGGCCACACCTGATGTGAAATCCTGGGAATTTCCCCATTCCCAAAAAAACTTCGGATTGAGTTAGGAATGCCAGGAATCCCATCAGGGGACAGAATTT
The DNA here is from genome assembly GCA_034336665.1 of Luscinia megarhynchos. NCBI lineage: Eukaryota > Metazoa > Chordata > Aves > Passeriformes > Muscicapidae > Luscinia > Luscinia megarhynchos. The sequence goes on along the minus strand of CM067590.1, from coordinate 2,526,582 downwards.
GCAATTCCCTGGATTCCACACCAGGAGCTGCTCCAGCCCTTTTCCAGAGGGATGGAATTCGGGGGGGCCGCTCCGTGTCCCCTCCCGGGCTGCGGGAATGTCTCTGTTCCTTTTTTCCTTGTTTTCACTCCGCCGCCATCTGCCTTTGCAACAAAATCGGGAAAACGCCACGTTTCTAACACTAAAACCCGCGAGGCTTTTCCTGGGAACCTCCCGGAATTCCAGGGCTCTGGAATGTCCCGCCCATCTCGGGATCATTTCCCGATGATTTCCCTCGCTGTCCCTCAACCCCAGCAGAGCCTTTTGTGGAGAGTTTGATCCCAGATCCCAAATCCCGCCGGGAATCACGCGGCCGCTCCCGAGTCCAGCCCGGGATTCCTTCTCCAGGAGGGAATTCCCTCCTGTCCTTAATCTCTCGGACAGTTCCAGCCTTATTTTTCTACTCCAGATCTGATTCTTCCTCTGTGTTCGAGACCAGAGCTTGGTGCTATCCCGGAGCCGGGGCTGGAGCCGGGAATTCTTCTCCTTCCTCCTTCCTCCTCCTCCTCTTGCTCCTCCTCCTCCTCTGGGCTCCATCCCCCCATCCCGGGAGGATCTCTGGGATGTGAATCCGAAGGGATGCTCGGTCAGAAGCTTTGGGGTCGCTCTGTCTCCCCCACCCCGGGGTCCTGCCCGAGCTAAAGCTGAGCTGGAGAAGGGAGAAGGGAAAAGGAGAGGGGGAAAGGGGATGGAAGATGGGAAAAGGGGATGGGAAAAAGGAAAAGGTGAATGGGAGATGGGAAAAGGGGATGAGAGAAGGGACAGGGAGTCAGGAAAAGGGAATGGGAGAATGGAAAAGGGAATGGGAGATGGGAAAAGGGAATGGGAGGAGGGAAAAGGAGCCATGAGAAGGGAATGGGAGAAGGGAACAGGGGCCTGGAAATGGGGTTGGAAGAAGGGAAAATGGGCCAGGAGAAGGGACAGGGAGTCGGGAAAAGGGAAAAGGGAATGGGAGAATGGAAAAGGGGATAAGAAAAAGGAAAATGGGTGGGGAAAAAGGAGTCAGGAGAAGGGGCAAGGGGCTGGGGGAAAAAGGGGCAGGGACAAGGAAAAAGGAGCTGGGAGAAGGGAAAAGCAGCCAGGAGAAGGGACAGGGAGCTGGGGAAAGGGGTTGGGAGCTGGGAGAAGGATATGGGAAAAAGGAAAAGGGTTGGGAGAAGGAAAAAAGAGGGAGAAGGGAAAAGGGGATGGGGGGAAAAAGGGGCAGGGAGAAGGGAAAAGGAGCCAGGAAAAGGGGCGGGAGAGGGGCAGGAAGGCCATGGAGCATCTCTTGATTCAAGGGATCCCAGAATTCCAAGTGTCCCACTGGGAGCTGCTGCCAGGTGCTGCTGTCTCCATGGGTGACTTTTTTTTTGATGGGAAAAAAATTCCTTAATTTTGATTTTAAATTTTTTTTTTCACCCCCCCCTTTCTTTTTTTTCCATTCCGGAATTTTCTCCTTTTCCGAAGAAATCCGTGCTCATCCCCTTGGTGTTTTTGTATGGCAGAAATAGAAGTGCAGATTCCCAGTAGTTGCTTGTACTTTGTTCAATGCATTTGCCAAATACATTTATTTAAAAAAAGAAAAAAGAAAGGAGAAAAAAGAAACACAAAAAAAAAAAGGGAAAGGAGGAAAAAAGCCACCAAAAAAAGACTTTTCAAGACTTTATAAGTGCTGGAAGGGGGAGCAGGAGGAGCTGGAGCCCAGCTCCACAAAAGCCTTTTTTTTGGGATTTAACCACATGCCCAGATCTGTCCGGCCTTTCTTTATGGGATGTGGTGAAGCCAGTGCCAAAAATAGAAATCTGGGAAGAAAAGAGCCAGGGAAACATTGCTCCTTTTCCAGTTTTTCTCCCTTTGCCTCACCCTCCCCTCCCTGTCTCGGGGGACGAAGCCAGGACACCCCGGAGCCTCTGGATCCTCCAAATCCCTTTTTTTAACCCCCTTAAAACCATTAAAAATCCAAATTTATTTAACAAAACCCCAATGATTAATTTACTCCCAGCCCATCTGGGATCCTTGTCTGTCCTCATTTTCTCTTTCTCTCTGGTCTGTCATTCAAATGATCATTAATTATTATTATTATTGTTATTGTTATTACTATTATTATTATTATTTGCCAAACCCTGATCTCGTTGCCAAATCCAGGTTTTTTCCGGACTGTTCTTAGGAAGTGGTCAGTGTCTGTGCTGTAGGCTCCTCATCTGTCTGCAATTCCTGGGTGTTTTTTTTGTTTTTGGGGTTTTTTTGGGGGTTTGTTTTGTTGATTTAGCCCTTTCTCGTGTGCCATAGCCCTGAGCCCTCCTCGCACCGTGGTTAATATTTCGTGGAATTGTTGTTCCCAAGTGAATGGATAACACAATAAAAAAAAAGCTCACTTTGCATTTTGCCAAATTTCCTCTGCCTGCCTGTGCTGAGCTGAGCTCAGGGGATCGGGAATTCTGGATCCTCTGGGATTTAAACCCCTGGGGAATCCCCTGTCCCCCTTTCCCCCTTTTTTGGGAATTCTTCCAATCTCAGAAATTCCTTTTTCCAGCCTTGGGGGCTGCTCTGATCCCTCTGGATCTCCCCTCCCCATCCCTGGATGTTTGGGTGGGATCAGGAATTCTGGATCCTCTGGGATTGAAACCCCTTGGGAATCCCCTGTCTCCTTTCCCCCCTCCTTTGGGAATCCTTCCAATCTCAAAAATTCCCTTTTCCTACTCTTTGGGATTGAGGATTCTCTGGGATTGAAACCCCTTGAAAAATCCCTTTTACCCTTTTTTGGGAATTCTTCCAGTCTCAAAAATTCCCTTTTTCTACCCTTGGGAGCTCCCCTGACCCCATCCCTGGATGTTCAGGTGGGATCGGGAATTCTGGATCCTCTGGGATTGAGGTTCTCTAGGATTGAAATCCCTTGAGAATCCCCTGTCTCCTTTTCCCCCTCCCTTGGGAATACTTCCAATCTCAAAAATTCCTTTTTCCACCCTTGGGAGCTGCCCTGACCTCATCCCTGGATGTTCAGGTGGGATCAGGAATTCTGGATCCTCTGGGATTGAGGATTCTTTGGTATTGAGGATTCTCTGGGATTGAAACCCTCTGGATCTCAGGGATTCCCTTTTTCCACCCTTGGGAGCTTCTATGACCCCTCTGGATCTCCCCTCCCCACCCCTGGATGCTCGGATGGGATCAGGAATTCCAGATTCCCAAGATTTGCATCCCCTCAAGAATCACAGCTCCTCAGAAATCCCCTCATCCCACCCTTGGGAATCCCCCAATTCTCAGGGATTCCATTTTCCTACCCCTGCTCTCCTCATCCCTGGGAGCCCTTGGGAATCTCCTTTTCTTCCCCGGGAATCTCCAGAACCGTCCCATCTCGCGGGACTACGGGAATACCAAACCCAGCGCTTCATTCCTTCCCCCCTTTTTTTATTTTTTGGAAAAAAGGATCCCGGCCTGCTCCAGCTTCCACTTTCCTGGAAAATCAGCGGGATGCAGGGAGCGAATCCTTAGAATGCGCTGCTCCCGCTGCCGCCGCGGGCCGGAAAGTGTTGGGATTTTTCAGTGTCCGCCCCAAAAACGGGGGGGGGACGGACATCACTGTCCCCAGCCCGGTCCTTGCCCCAGAATCCCAAATTTTCCCGAATTCCGAACTCGGGGACTCCTCAGCGCCTCCTCTGCCGGGAATTGGCTGCCAGAGGTGGCAGCGGGTGGAGGTGCCAGCGCCAGGCGACACCGGCTGGGTGGCACCGGGCTGGGAGCGGCTAAAAATAACCCTCCCTCCTCCGCAGGGATATTTTCAGCCTGGCTGCCGCTCTAATTAACTCTAATTAACTCCCTGTCTCCCTAATTAACTCCTCGCATCGGAGTCGCGGCCACCGGGGCTGCACCGGGTGGCCCAGGGGACTTCGGGGTCACCGCGGAGGATCCCACGATGTCCCCACGCGGGTGACACGGGGACACCCGTGACGCAACGGAGCCACCGCGGTGACATCATGGAGGGATTTCCTGCTCCGGGAGGGGGATGGGGACAGCTCCGTGCCTCAGTTTCCCCCGATTTTGGGGGTGTTGGGATGGGCAGAGCAGCCCCGGTGTAGGGGGGGTTTGGGGTAGGCGGTGCCTCCCTGTTTTTGTGTCGCCAGTGTCGCTTGCAGGGTGGAGGCTGAGCCCGGGGCCAGCAGCCGCCGGAGCCGCCCGGGCCAGACTCATAAACTCATAAAAAAAAAATCAGCGGCTCCGGCGCGGCTCCGGCCCTGCCCTGTCTGCCCGCGAAGCAAGGAACGGGCTCCGTGCCCCCCCCAACCCAAAAACCCCCCCGGTGTCACCTCCCCCTACCCCCATGGCGGTGACACGGTGCCACCCCCCATGGCATCTGCGCACCCCCCCCAGAAAAACCCCTCCCCCAGTGTCAGCCTTTATGGGGGGATAACCTCCTCATTATTTATTAATTACCTAATTATCGCCCAGCGTTTAATTATGTCGGTGCACGGGGTGTCCCTAGGACCCCCATTCCCAGCCCTGGATTCCTTTTTCCCGGCGCTGGGAGGATGCGGGGGGGTGGGAGGGGGGTGAATCAGGGTCCTCTTCCCCAAACCCCCCAGCCCTGTTCCGCGAGCTGGGAGGGCAGGGGCGGCTCCAGGGCTGGGGGTCCCATTGTCCCCCCCCTCTTTGGACTTTGGGATATCTGGGGGGGTGTCTGGGGGGATTCTTGGGCTCCAGGGGTGCCCCCAGCTGCTATTTTGGGGGGTTCAGGGGGGTCTCTATGCCCATGGGGGAGGGGGTCTCTGGTGGGTCTGAGCGCTCCTGAGCTCTTAGGCTGCTGTTTTAGGGGGTCTTTGGGGGGTTCCTGGAGTGTCCCAGGTGTTTGGGGGGTGTCCCTGGGGGGACACAGGGACACCTGGGTGCGTGACCCTCCTGGGTGGGTGAGCTCCGGGGGCTGCAGCCGGGGGGTGTCCTGCGGGTGCGAGGGGGGAGTTTGGGGGCCGGGCGATGCTGCCACCCCCTCCCATCCCCGTGACATAGCCGCGGTGTGACACACCGGTCACACGAGTGGCACAGCGGCGCTGACAGCGGCGACAGGAATGGGCTCGTGACCGCGCTGCCTCAGCAGTGAAACGAGTCGGGGCGGCCTCAGCCGCCCCCGGGCGCTTTCCCTGGGGGGTTTTCCCAGGGAGATCCCCGGGAACAGCGAGACCCCACCCCGAGCTGAGACCCCACCCCAAGCTGGGGGACTGGAGGGGGGTCGTAGTTCGGGTGTTGTCACCCCCTTGTCACCCCCAGGACACGGTGGCCTCAGTCACGCGCCGCGTTCCCTCCGTGCCTCAGTTTCCCTCGCAAACAAAACCCCAAAGGAGGGCACAGGGCACGGGGACAGGGACACTCTGCCATGGCCACCGTGTCCCCAGCCGTGTCCCTGCCCAGCCGGACACCACGTCCCAGCCGCGCAGCGCCGTCCTGGCTCCGTGCCGAGGCTGGCACCGCTCCCGGGGCCACTTCGGGTGACACAGGGCAGGGCGAGCTCAGGTGAGCTCCGGCTCGGGGGCCGCACGGGATCCACGCCCCTTAAACATCCCCCCCCACCGCTGCCCACAAAGAGAGGACCGCACCCCCGACCCCACTTTCCCCGGAATCCACGGGCTTCCCCCTCTCCTTGTCCCCACCCCCCGGGGGACAGAGGGAATCCCCCCGCGGTCGGGGGGTTGCCCCCACCCCCACGGGCAGCCCCGGGCCCGCTTCCCACGGCCGCGGTTTCTGCGGGGGTGGGGGAAACTCCACGGGGAGGTCGTGCCTCAGTTTCCCACAGCGCTCAAGGCTCCCCGTGGGTGTTTTTATTGAAAAAACCCTTTTCCAGAGAAGGGTGGGGTGGGAATTTCTCCTCCAGCAGCAGGAGGAGAGGAACAGAGGGGGGAACCCCCGGCTCTATAAAAAAAGCCCCCAGGGAGGTGGAGCCCACCCCAAAACCCACCCAGGAGGCGCCGATCCCGATCCGGCTTCCCTTGGGAACGGCTCCAGCAGCGCAGAGAGAAGAGCAAACACCACTAACGTCAACCATTTTATTGCAAATAAACTTAGTTCCTCGCTCGGTAGAAGAATAAATTCTGGAAAAGGTTCAGCTCAGGGTGTCCAAGTGCAAAAGCAGCACCCGGGGGGTGCAGGTCCATGTGTGCAGACGTCGATAATTCCTTGGAAAAAGCAGTTTTTGCAACAAAAATTAAAAATCCAGCCCTCTGCAGTCCTCGCCTCCATCAGGTCCCAGCTGCCAAAAATCGTGAGTGTCCAGCTCCGGGGTCACCCCCGCGCTCCGCAGCGCCCGCCCGGGGCTCCCCAGCTCCGGCCCACGGGCCAGCACGACCAGTGTCCAGCGGCTCTGGCCAGTGGCCACCCGGGCTCGGCACGGCGCCCTCCGTTCCCACCGCAGCACCCTTCCTCCTCTCCGGCTCAAAAGAAAAATAAAATCGGTGGGTTTTGGGGATTGTGGGTTGGAACTGGCTGTTTCTCCTTTTTTTTTTCTCCTGCTGTTTGTTTTTTTAAGGTTTTTAACCCTTCAAGTCCAGGCCGGGAAGGACTCAGCGCTCCTGCAGACACACGTAAGGCACCCACTGGTTCCTGTCGCGACTCTCGGCGCAGTAGCTCGCCACCTCCGCCAAGCCCTGACTCTTCCAGGCGTCCGTGTGCGAGTTCTGGGGGGAGCAGGAGCACGAGGTTAGTGACACCAGCGCCGCGAAACGTGTCCCCAAGGCACCCTGTCACCCCCCCCGCCACCGCGGAGTCACGGGTGCCGCCGCGCGTCCCCCCCGCGCTCACCGTGACCAGCAGACAGTGCAGGTCGCGGGGCTCGGACTCCGCCTCGGGCTCGCCCAGGATGGCAGCGAGGCGCTGCATGCCCGACACTCGCAGGATATGGATGTCGTTGTCACAACAGAACGCCTGGATTAGCGTGAAGTGGATCTGCAGGGCGATGTCACCCTCGTCCTCCTCGTCGGTGGCCAGGACGCACAGCACCACGCTGTCGGGGTCCCTGCGGCGGCGCGGAGGGTTAGCGACGACCGAGACAGCTCGTGATACCACAACCCCCTCCCGCGGAGCTGTCACCCCCCTCCATCACCCCCCCTGTCGCGATAAGAATAGGCGACAGATCGCCCAAATTCTGCCTGGCCACCCCCACGTAAAACACTCCTACTAACAGCCAGCCGGGATGAACTCCACCACGCGAGGTAGACCACCCCCACCCCCCGACACAGCCCCCCGACAAAGTCCTATCGCGATACTCACACATTCATGAGCTTGGCCGACTCGTAGACCCCCACGGTGAGCCGGTCCTGCCGCTGCGCCGCTACCAGCACCCGCTCCACCGCCTCGCTCACCGCCTGCATCCTGTCGGAGGAACGGCAGAGCCGGTGAGCGCCGACGGCGACAAGCACGGAGCCGCCCCGCGGAATAATGCCCCGAGCTCCCCGACACTTACTTGCTGCTATCGCAAGGCACCAGCTCCTCCAGGGTCATGACGCAATTGTAATCCCCAAGTAAAAGAAAGCAAATTCCAAGTGCAATAATCCTAAATGCGATTATCACGCGGGTATCGCAAAAATATCGCAGCGCTATCGCGTTTCCCCTGCTCGCTCCACTCCGATCCCCGCTTCAGCACGATTGCTCTGAGGCTCTGCCGCGCCCAGCGCCGCCTTTTATCGGCTCCCTCCGCGGGGCGGGGCCACGCACGGCGCCCCCGCCTCGCCCATTGGCGGAGCCGCCCACGGGTGCGGCGCTGATTGGGCGCCGCCGGCGGTGCCCACGTGGGGTGAAACGCGGAGGGGGTGGGGAGAGAGCGCGGGGGAAACCCCCGCCCTGAAACTGCGCCCCCCGCGCGGGAACGTGCGTGGGACCGGCGGGGCGGCGGCGGGAAAGGGCGGGGGGTCTGTGCACCGGGGGTGCACCGGGGGTCGGTTCGTGCACAGGGGCTGCACCAGGGGTGCACCGGGGGTCGCTCCCGGGGGTGGGTTCGTGCACCGGGGACTGTACAGGGGGTCCGTTCGTGAACCGCGGGTCGCTCTGGGGGGTCGCTCCGGGGGTGGGTCCGTGCACCGGGGGTCGCTCCGGGGGTCGATTCGTCCACAAGGGGCTGCCACTGGGGTGGCTCCATGCACAGGGGGGCTTCACCGGGGGTCGGTTCGTGCAACGGGGACTGCACAGGGGGGTCCGTTCGTGCACCGGGGGTCGCTCCGGGGGTCGATTCGGGCACCGGGGGCTGCACCCGGGGTTGCTCCGTGCACTGGAGGTCGCTCTGGGGGTCGGTCCATGCACCGGGGACTGCACCGGGTGTCGCTCCGTGCACCAGGAGTCGCTCCGGGCGTCGGTTCGTGCACGGAGGTGATCTGTGGCACCGGGGGTTGCTGCGGGGGCCGGTCTGTGGGACAGGGGTCGCTCCGGGAGTCGATTCTTGAAGAGAGGGTCGCTCCGGGGGTCGGTCGCTGCACGGAGGGGTCAGTCCTGGAACCGAGGTTTCTCCAGGGGCCGGTTCTTGCACAGGGGTCTGCGCGGCGAGGGTCGGTCCATGGGGGTTCGGGGGCTGCACCGGGGATCTGTGCGTGCACCGGGGGGTCGGTCCGTGCACCGGGAGCTGCCCGGTGGGGTCGCTCCGTGGGTCGGGGCCGGCAGGGGGGTCGGTCCGTATACCGGGAGCTGCACCGGGGCTCTGTCGGTGGAGCGGGGGCTGCGCCGAGGGGGCGGCAATTCACGCACCGGAGCGCGGGGGAGGCTCAGTCCGTGCAGCGGGACCCGCAGCCGGGGGCGGGAGGGGCCAGTGCGCTCCGAGCCGGGGGAAACGGGGACACGCGGGGAGCTCCGAGCTGCGGGCGGGCGGCGGCCGCCACCTGCCGGGGACACGGCCCCGCTGTCCCGCGCCTGTCCCGGGGCTGGGCACGCCGGGGTCACCTCATCTGGGCCCCCGAGTCCCGCAGCTGCAGGGCCGGGCCCAGACCTCCGCGGCCCCTGGGGTCGCAGGAGGTGCCCACGTGGTGCCTCAGTTTCCCTCGGCCTCAGTTTCCTCCTGAGCCGTGTGTCTCACGCTGCCGCCTGCCCACGGAGGTGCTGGCGCTCTGCGCGTGTCCCCGCTAACCCCGCATCCCCTATCGCTGTCCCCGGTGAGCGCCCCCCGTGTCCCCCCTCCCCACTCATCGCAGCTATGGCCGCGCTCCCGCTCTGACTCCTCCAAGCCAGCAGGCGGCGCTGTCTCCGCCGCCTTGCATCTCCCGCCGCCAAGCCTTGTGGGAAATGTAGTCCCGGGGCACCCGCCCTGCCAGCACAATTAAATGAGGACTACATTGCCCAAAAAGTTTAGTGCCCCTGGGTGGGCGGAGCCTCGAGGTGTGGGCGGGGCGCGGCGCCGCCAAACCGGGACCTGGACCTTGACCGGGACCGGGACCAGGACCGGATCGTTGGGGCTGGGCTGGAATGGGGCCGGGGGCCACGGCAACCGGGCTGGGGCCGGGCTGGGGGTCACCAAACCGGGCTGAGGGCAACCGAACCGGGGCCGGACCGAGTGGGGGCGGCCGAAACTGAGCTGGAGCAGGAGCAGCAGCCACCGGAGCGGGGCCTCGGGGTTCTCCGCGCTTCGGTCCCGCCGGTGTCTGGCCGTGCCCCCGGCCCTGTTCCGCCGCCCTTCCCGTCCCGGTTTCTGAGGGGGTCTACCCTTGATGCTCGGCTGTGACGCTGATGGCAGGGGCAGGACCTGGGATGGGGGGAACCCCACGGGGGTGAGGAGGGACCGGGAGGACAACAGGCACCCCACGGGGATGCAGTGAGACGGGGGGACAACAGGGACCCCACGGGGGTGAGGAGGGACCGGGGGACAACAGGCACCCCACAGGGATGCAGTGAGACTGGGGAATCCCTGGGAGCAGAGCGGAACGGGGGGCAGTGTCTGGGGGATTGGGGACTCCCTGAGGGTTGTGGGACGTGAAGGAACTAGACAGGAACGGGACCGGAGACCCGCGCTGAGAATTCTGGAGAGCCTGGGAGGACTGTGGGACAGCAGAGCTGCAGCTCCCTGTGTCCCCCTGTGTTTCCCCCACGTCTGTCCCCCCAGCTGTCCCCGCCTTTCCAATAAAGCCATTTGTCACCCCTCGTGCCCCCCGTCTGTGCCGTGTCCGGAGGGAGCTCCGGGCTGCGGAGCCGCGCCAAGCCCAGTGTTTGCTCAGGGAATTGGCAGCGGCTGCGGCCCGGGGGGGTCACCGGGGGTCCCCGCCTGCCCACGGTGCTGACGTCCATGCCTGGTGGCACCTGTGTCCCCAGGGATGCTGTGTCCCTCCTCCAGCCTGGTGACGGTGCCGCCGTTTGGGGGGACACAGGTGCCCCTTCTGCGTCACCGCGTGTTTGGGGGTGGCTGAGGGGGGTGTATAAAGCCGAGTCTGGCGCATCCCGGAGCATCCAGGGGCTCAGCCGGCAGCGGGGACATGGAAAACGCTCGGCTCTGCCTGCTCTGCCTGCTGGGCTCCGGCCTCATCGCGCTCTGCACCCCCGAACCGGTACCGGAGCTCCGCCCGAGCCCGAGACCGCCCGGGCACAGCCGGGAGGAGACGGAGCTGGTAAGGGGCTGCGGAGGGGGGAAGGGTCCCCAGCACCCCCCGTGCGGTTTTGGGGTATTTTGGGATGTTGGAGCCTGTTCTAGGGAGTCCCTGGGGAATTGGGGAGGGGGAAACCGAGACCCCTACTCTGATTTTGTGCTGCTGCCGTCGGGTCCTCGCACCGGGGACATCCCGCAGCACGAGGGCATCGCTGGTTTGGGGAATTTTGGTTGTTTTCTCCTTCCCTGAGCTCTGGCTCAGTTACAGGGAGTGTGGTGGGGACCGGAGCGGGGGCGTGAGGCCTCGCCCGGCAGTGGGAGAGGACAGACCCTGAACCCCCCGGTCTTGGCCGGGATGAGCCAGACACGGGGTGGGGATGGGGCAGGAGCCCGGGGGGGTGACACATCCAGAGCCCCTGGGTGTCCCGGCGGACTCGGGGTGACAGATCCAGGGCCCCTGGGTGTGCTGGAGAACTCGAGGTGGCAGATACAGCGCCACTGGGTGTCCCGGGGGACTCGGGGTGACTCTCCGCTGCCCCTGGGTGTCCCGGGAACTCGGGGTGTCCCCGTGACAGGTGGGGGTGCTCCAGGAGCTGCTGGACAAGCTGGGGACGCGGGAGCCGCCGGCGCTGGAGAAGAGGCTGAGCTGGGTGCCCTGGGTATGGCGGGGCCGGGGGGCGGCGGGGGCTGGCCCTGGGGGGTTCAGGGGGACCCCGAACCCCCCTTTTGTGGGGGTGCAGTGCTGACGGTGCCGCCCCGCAGTGCGAACCCCGGGAGCCGTGCGCGGTGCGGCGCGGGGCGCGCATCGGCAAACTCTGTAGCTGCCCCCGCGGCACCTCCTGCAACCTCTTCATCCTCAAGTGCTCCTGAGGGAGCGGGGACACCGGGGGACACCGAGTGACATCGAGGGACACCAGCTGCCACCCGCCTGCGTCCCGGGCGGGGGAGGGAGAGGGAGCCGCGGGCCCCCAGCCCCCTTCCCGCACCGAGATGGACCTGCACAGCCCCCACGGTGGCCTGGCCCTGGGGCTGTCGGTGTTCAGTCATTAAACCATTGGATCCACATTAAACCATTTGATCTACGCGTGCCGTCTGCTTTTTGGGGGGATTTTGAGGTACCCAGCCCCCTCTGCCGCTGGGTGGGGGGATCCTATCCTGCTGTGGATTCTAGAATCTGAGGTTGGGGCGGGGATGAAGGACAGGGAGTGGGAATCTCATCCCACTGTGGGAAGCAGGAACGGGACGGCTGGGGACGGGCACGGAGCTGAGTCCTGGATCCTCCCGTGGTCACGGCATCGCGGGTTCCCGAGCCGCCGGAGGGGGATGGATGGAGGATCCGCGGGTTTACACAGCCCGGCCCGGCCGCATCCCCATCCAGAATCCCAATCCCCATCCAGAGGCCTGGATCGCCATCCAGAATCCCGAACCCCCCATGCAGAATCCCAAACCCCCATCCAGAATCCCGATCCCCATCCAGAATCCCCACTCAGAATCCCCCATGCAGAATCCCAAACCCCCATCCAGAATCCACATTCAGAATACCGAATCCGCCATTCAGAATCCCCACCCCAAATTCCCATTCAGGATCCCAAATCTCCATCCAGAATCCCAAATCCCCTATGCACAATCTATAATTCCCATCCCGGATCCTCATCCAGAATCCCCATCCAGAATCCGGATCTCCATTCAGAATCCCCATTCAGAATCGCGATCCTCATCCAGAACCCCGAACCCCATTCAGAATCCCTCATCCTCCATCCTGCATCCCCATCCACCATCCCAAACCCCCACACAACAGCCCCCCACCCGCTGCCCCACCCCGCGCGTTGCCCCTTTAAGAACCCTCTCTCCCACCTCCGCTCCGCCCACCCACCTCCCCTGCGGCGCCTTCCATTGGCTGCCGGTGACATCACTGGGCGTGTCCGGCCCGGCGGTGACGCAGGGGGTGTGCCCAGCTGCCGGGCGGGGGGCGCCGAAGATGGCGGCGGCTCCAGTGGCTCCGGCGGCTCCAGCCGCTCCGGCCGCGGGGCCTCGCCGCTTCTCCCTGCTTGCCATCGTGGGCGGCGGCTGCCACCGGCCCGGCCTCAGAGCCGCCGCCCTGCAGCAGCTGGAGCGAGGTGAGACCGCGCGATGCTCCCGGGGATGCTCGCGGACCCGCCCCGAGTCCCCCCCCTCCATCCCGGTCGGTCCCGCAGCTCCGGGCGGTGATCGCCGCTCTCGGGCCCGCTGGGATCTGCTCCTCTCCTGCTCCTTTGGATTCTCAGGGTTTGTGCCCCGAAATTCCCAGGATTTGCCCTATTTCCTGCCCAGGATCTGCGCCTCCCCCGCCCCTGGGTTTGCCCCTCTAAAATCGCAGCATCTGCCCTTTGTCCTCCCCCAGATCCTCAGGGGTGTGGATTCTCCGGCTGTTTCTCCTCCCAGTATCTCCAGGATTTGCTCCCCATGGATTTAAACCCCCAGGATCTGCTTCTTTCCCTGCTCCACTAAATCCCCAGGATCTGCCCCCCTAAATCTCCGGGATCTGCCCCCCTAAATCCCCAGATCGGCCCCTCTAATTCCCAGAATCTGAACCCCTAAACCCCCAGGATCTGCATCCCTGAATTCCCAGGACCTGCACCCCTAAATCTCCAGAATCTGCCCCACTAAATCTCCAGGATCTGCGCTCTTAAATTCCCAGAATGTGAGCCCCTAAATCCCCAGGATCTGCACCCCTAAATCCTCAGGATCTGCCGCACTAAACTCCCAAGATATGCACCCCTAAACTCCCAGAATCTGCACCCCTAAACTCCCAGTATCTGCATCCCTTAATCTCCAGGATCTGCCCCCTAAATTCCTAGGATTTGCCTCTTTTTCTGCCCCACGATTTACCCGACATACTGTAGGGACCCCCCCACACCCCTCCCTGAGCCATGCCCGGATTTTGGGGGAGGTCTCAGGCCGTGACATTGGAACATCCCAGCAGGAACAAATCCCAAAACCACCATTGGAGGGACATTCCCTTTGTCCCCTCAGTGTGGGACTGTCCCAAACCTCACCAAAACCACCCCAAAACGGCCCCAAACCCTTGTGCAACCCCAGGGCGGTTACACCATCCCCCACCCATTCTCTGGCCGTTACCAGGAACACCCAGAGCCACCCAAATTTTTTGGGAATAGGACCCCAAAATCCCTTCTGAGAAGCCCCAAAAGGCTGTTTGGGTGCTGCACCTGTCCTGGTGGTACTGACAGGTAGCACCAGATCTTTTAATTCCTTAATTAGTACCTTTGAGGAGGTGTTGGCAGAGCTGTTCCGTGCCCCGGGGGTTTGGGATTTTTGAGATTTGGCAGAGCGGGAGCTGCCGTGAGTCACACAGGAGGAGCTCACCTGCTGGGCAGGTGTCACCCCAAAAACACCTCAGGGGATGGGATTTTAGGGGGGATTTTATGGGATCAGCCCCTGGTGCTGGTGGGTTCTGAGCCCCCAGTCCCAAATTTTTTATCCCAAATTTTTATCCCAAATTTTCTCCTGAGGGATCCGCTCGTGGGACATCGACCTCACCTCCTGCAACCTGGATGAGCAGCTGAAGCTCTTCGTGTCTCGACACTCAGCCACCTTCTCCAGCATTGTGAAAGGTGAAATGTGGGATAAAAACAGGGAAAATATGGGATAAAAACAAGGAAAATATGGGATAAAAGCAGAGGAAATATGGGATAAAAGCAGGGGAAATATAGAATACAAACAGGGAAAATAAGGGATAAAAACAAGGAAAATATGGGATGAAAACAGGAAAAATATGGGATAAAACCAAGGAAATTATGGGATAAAAACAAGGAAAATATGGGATAAAAGCAGGGAAAATATGGGATATAAACAAGGAAAAATATGGGATAAAGCCAAGAAAAATATGCGATAAAACCAGGGAGAATATGGAATAAAAACAAAGGAGCTATGGAATAAAACCAGGGAAAATATGGGATAAAAACAGGAAAAATATGAGATGGAAACAGGAAAAATATGGGATGGAAACAGGAAAATTATGGGATGAAAACAGGAAAAAACCCGTCCTGGAATCCAGGAGGTGGTGGGAAGGGGAGTTGGTGATCAGGGACACCCCCTCCCCATTCCCTCCTCCCAGATTTTTTGGGAACCGGCCCGGCTTTGTGGCCCCCCCCATCCAAACCCCGTGATCCCCCCACGTGAGGAGCCACTTCCTTCTCCCCCCTCGGGATTTTCCATGCAGGGATGGGATGGGGAAGGTGGAGCTGGAGCTGCTTCAGCGCCGTTTCCTCGCTTTGGCTGGGGGTGTTTCCCTGCTTGGAGAGGGAAATGAACCCCCAAAAAATCCCCCTGGAGGATTTGGGGGTGTCTCCCCTCCTTTTCCCTCCCCTCCCCATGGCAGGAAGGATGCGGGAAATGTTTCACTCGGTGTCCGTCCCTCTTCCTGGGGGGGCCTCCCCCGAATTTGAGGGGGATTTTGGGGGGATTTTGGGGCTGTCACAGCTGGGTCCCCGCAGGTCAGCGGACCCTCCACCACCGTGGGGATGTGCTGGAGACCCTGGTGCTGCTCAACCCTTCGGACAAATCCCTGTGTGATGAGGTGAGCTGGGAATTCTCTCTGTGGGGTGTGTGGGTGATACAACTGCCCCTGGGATTTCAAACCCTGAGACAATGGAAATGTTCCCCTCGCTGCTGAAACCCCTATTATCATTTAGGATTTCTATTGGTCTTTATTAGATGATTGGTCTTTTCTCACATAGAAAAGTAATTGGATAGTTCTCAACTTATAATTTTACTGGTTAGAATTTCAATCCCCTTAAATCCTATAAAAACCCTTTGCAGTGCTGCGTATCAATATTTTGCTGGTAGAAGAAATAAATAAATATAAATATTCAAACAAATAAATAATAATAAATATTCAAAGAAATGAAGCTGCCTTTGGAATCTCTACAGCAACTCCCAAAATCTCATTCCTGGCTAGCTGAGAAGGTGAATTCTGCCTCAGGGGCAACCCCAGAGCAGCCCAAAGCTAGAACCATCCCAGCCCAGGCAGCTGCAGGGTGGATCCCGGTGTTGTCCCCTCTGATGTCCCCTCTCTGTCCCCAGCTGCGGAACCTCATCACAGACGTGTCCCAGCACAAGCTGCTGGTGTTTGCGGGGCCGTGCGTGGAGGACACCGGGGAGCTGATGCTGCAGACCGGCTGCTTCTCGCTGCGGGATTTCATCCAGATCTTCACGGATAAGGAGGTAGGGAGCCACGGGGGGGTGGGGAGGGGTTGGGGAAGGGGCACAAGGGGGCGTTTGTTTTTTGTTTTTTCTGCCCCTGTGGCTCAGAGCTGGAGCAGCTGGAGGGTCCTTGGGGGTGTTACAAGGTGTGGGGCGGACATTGGGGATTTAGGGGAACACAAATCTTGGGAATTTAGGGGAAGTAGATGCTGGGGATCTGGGATCACAAATCCTGGGAGTTTAGTGAGGTAGATCTGGGGATCTGGCAGCACAAATCCTGGGAGTTTAGGGGGCAGATCCTGAGGGATGTTGGGAGATAGATTCTGTGAATTTAGGGGTGCAGATCCTCACCTCCACACCTGGGGGGAACCACAGCTGGGATGAGGAGGGGGTCAGGGAAAGCCCTCCAGTACCCTGCCCAGCAGCAGAGGTGGGGCTGGCACCCCAAAATCCCCCCAAAAATAGTCAGCAGGTGTGGATCCAATGGTTCAGTGTGTCCCTGGACACCTACCACCTCCATGGGTCCATCCAGGTCCATCCTGGTGGGGGACAGGGGTGTGACCCCACCTGAAGCTGCCCCTCTGTGCAGGTGGGGGAGATCCTGAGCTCTGCAGACCCCTCGGCCAAGGCCAGGCTGACCATCAGCTGCCCCGATTTTGGGGAGTGGAGGGACTCGGGCTTGGAGCACCACAACCTGCAGGATTTCATTGAGCTGCGCTACAACCCCGGCTGCGTCCTGCCCGAGATGGAGGGGCTGGAGGAGTTCATGGAGTACCTGTCCGAGTCCCTGGAGCCCCAGTCCCCCTTCGACCTGCTGGAGCCCCCCACCATGGTGGGATTCCTGAAGCTCTCCAAGCCTTGCTGCTACATCTTCCCGGGAGGAAGAGGAGACTCAGCTTTCTTCGCCGTCAATGGCTTCAACGTCCTGGTGAACGGTGGCTCCAACCCCAAATCGTCCTTCTGGAAGCTGGTGAGGCACCTGGACCGCATCGACTCCATCCTGGTGACACATGCGGGCACTGACAGTCTGCCCGGCATCAACAGCCTGCTGCAGAGGAAGCTGGCAGAGCAGGAGGAGGAGCAGAGCTCGCAGGGCAGTGGTGACTGGGCCAAGAACCTCATCTCGCCTGAGCTGGGCGTCATCTTCCTCAACGCCTGCGAGAGGCTGAAGGACATTGAGGGCGACTCGCGGGTGCTGAAGAGCTGCGACGAAGCCGCGCTGACCCTGCACTACCTGGACAAGCTGGGCATCCAGCCCAACCTGCTGGCCCGCGACGGCGGCACCCGCGCCGAGCCCACCGTGCTCTTCCAGAAAATGGGCGTGGGCAGGCTGGACATGTACGTGTTGAACCCCGTGAAGGGCAGCAAGGAGCTGGAGTTCCTGCTGCAGCAGTGGGCGGGGAACGGGTTCCCCAAGGAGCAGGAGGCACCGCTGCAGTGCCTGACGTCAGTGTGCGTGCTGCTAGTGTGGCACCCCGTGAGCCACTCCGAGAAGATCATCCGTGTGCTGTTCCCCGGCTGCACGCCCCAGGCTCGCATCCTGGAAGGGCTGGAGAAGGTGAAGCACCTGGAGTTCCTCAAGCAGCCCGTGGTCACCAAGAACGACCTGAAATGGATGGCGCAGGCGGAGAAGGCGCCGAAGCAGAGGAGGGCGGAGAGCAAGGAGAGCCTCAAGTCGGGTTCCAAGCTGAGCTTGGTGGAGGCCACCGTGCCGGCACCCAAGGAGAAGGCTGTGAAGGTGGAGAGGAAGGAGGTGAAATCTGGGACCAAGGAGAAGCCAAAACTCCTGGGGGATGCAGCCAGGACGGGGTCAGAAGAGGAGAAAGCCAAGGATGGCCGAGCCAAGCTGGACTCGGTGGCCGAGAAGGCAAAGGGGGACGCGAAGCCAAAGGCGAACAAGGAAAAAGCGGCGCCCAAGAAGGAGCTGATTGCCAGGAAGGAGGAGAAGAAGCCACCAAAGAAGGAGGAGGGGGCTGAGGCCAAGGCGGAAGCCAAGAAGGAGGTGAAGGTGGTGAAGAAGGAAGTGAAGGCCGAGACACTGCGGAAGGACTCCAAGGCAGAGGCCAAAGCTCCGGCCAAAGCTCCGGCCCGGAAAACGCCGCTCCTGGAGAGCCGCAAACCCCTGGCTAAGGCTGGCAGCATCAAGAAATCCGCGCTCAAGAAAGAGCCGGAGAAACCCAAGGCTAAAAGCAGCCGGAAGGAGCCAGGTGCCTCCGACGGCTCCAAGTCCTCCTCCCCCGAGGAGATGCTGCCGGAGGCCGAGAGGAGGAGGAAGGAGGAATCCACGGACGAAGGCATTGCCACGGCTGACAGCGAGCTGGAGCCTTCATCGCTGGAGAATGGGGGGAACCGGCACCCGGGGGATCCGTCCTGCTTGGAGAACGGGCTGGAGGAGGCCGAGAGCCCCCAGCGCCTGCGCTGCGCCGAGAGCAGCCCCCTGCGCGCTGTGTGCCCCCCATCCCCCGTGGCCAGGACCCCCAAGAGCGACCGCAGCGTCAACTTCGACCTGACGCCCACCGGGCTGCTCAACCACGGTGCTGAGGATCCCTGCGGCAGCTCTGAGGAGAAAACTCTCGAGATGATGTCCCCGGCCAGCTCGGGGCCGGCCAGCGCCGGCCACACGCCCTTCCACCAGTCGCCGGTGGAGGATGGCGGGGAGGAGGCGGGCGCTGGCCGGCAGCAGAGTGTGTGGCCGGCGGCCGGAGCGGGCAAGGACAAGCAGGCGGGCTGCCTGTCGCTCAGCCCCTTCAAGGATGACGTCCCTGATGTGTCACCCACCATCACCACGCCCTCACTGCCAGCTGAGGTGGGTTCCCCGCACTCCACCGAGGTGGATGAGTCGCTCTCAGTGTCCTTCGAGCAGGTGCTGCCGCCGGTCAGTGAGTCCCACCCCGAGGACGGGCGGCGATCCCGCGGCTCCGGGGAGGCTCCCGAGCCCGAGGCCACCAAAGGGGGGCTGTCGCTGCCGCTGCGGCCGTGCCACCACCCGCCCTGGGCCGACGGGAAGCCCAGCCGCCGCTCGGACTCACCGCACGACGTGGATCTGTGCCTGGTGTCCCCCTGCGAGTTCGAGCACCCCAAGTCTGAACGGTCGCCCTCGGCCGCCGCCAGCCCGCGGGAGCTGTCGGACAGTGACCCCTCCCAGGAGCTGGCGCCGCCCCGGGGCCGGCCGGGCGAGACCCCCCCCACATCGGTCAGCGAGTCGCTGCCCACCCTGTCCGACTCTGACCTCCCTCCGGCCACCGAGGACTGCCCGTCCATTCTGGCCGACGGGCTGGAGTCGGACGAGGACTCGGAGCGGCCGCCCCGCGGCGCGGCCAGAGCGTGCGACCCTCTGCCGGCCCCCCTGAAGGACCCGTGTCCCCTCCCTGCCCAGCCTGGCATCTGCATGGTGGACCCCGAATCGCTGCCCCCTGGCCGCAAGGAGCACCCTGGCAGCAGGGTGAAGAGGACCCCATCCCGCCTGGGCTCAGCGCCCGCCGCCTCCAAAGCTGAGCCCACCCGTGTCCCCAGCGCAGCCACCAAGCCCAAACCTACTGGGGACAAGGCCAGGCCACCCCTTGGGGACAAGAAGGGCATGTCCAGCTCCGCCCGTGGCGCCGGAGCGCGGCCGGCAGCCGGAGCCGGGCGGGCATCGCCAGCAGGTACGGCCGGGTGGCCAAAGGGGTGGCACCACAGGGTTTTTGGGGGCTGCTGTTACCTCTGTCCCCCCTCATCCTGGCAGGCACAAGGGCTGCAGCCCCCCAGGGACCCCCTGTCTACGTGGACCTGGCGTACCTGCCCGGCTCCTGGAGCGCCCGCACGGTGGACGAGGAGTTTTTCCGGCGGATCCGCTCGCTGTGCTACGTGGTCAGCGGCGATGACCACCTGAAGGAGGGGGTGCTGCGGCCGCTGCTTGATGCCCTCCTGACAGGGAAGCACCAGTGGGGCCTGGACATCCAGGTGAGACCCCAGCCTGGGGGGGTGAGGGGTGGGGTTGGCTCCCTTGTGGTACTGGGGGGTGACAAAGTGTCCTGGGTGTCCCTTCTTGGTGTTTGGGGGTGACAAAGTGTCCTGGGTGTCCCTTCCTGGTGTTTTGGGGGTGACAAAGTGTCCTGGGTGTCCCTTCCAGGTGCTAGGGGGTGACAAGGGGTGGTGGGATCAGCTCCCTCCAGATATTGGAGTGACAAATTGTCCTGGGTGTCGTTTCTTGTTCCTAGTGGGGTGACAAAGTGTCCTGGGTGCCTCTTCGTGGTGTTCAGGGAGTGACAAAGTGTCCTGGGTGACCTTTCTTGTTCCTGGGGGCGTGATAAAGTGTCTTAGGTGCTCCTTCGCAATATTTGGGGGGTGTCAGAATGTCCTGGGTGCCTCTTTCCAATGTTTGGGAGGTGACAAATTGTCCTGGGTGTCCCTTCCCAGTGTTTTGGGGGTGACAAGGGGTGGTGGGATCAACCCCTCCAGATATTGGGGGGTGAAAATTGTCCTGGGTGCCCCTTCTGGGTGCTGGGGGTTGACATAGTGTCTTGGATGTCCTTTCTTATTCCTGGGGAGGATGACATAGTGTCCTGGGTCCCCCTTTCCAATATTTGGGTGGTGACAAATTATCCTGGGTGACCCTTTCTGATATTTGGGGGGTGACAGATTGTCCTGGGTGCCCCTTCCCAGTGTTCAGGGGGTGACAAGAGGTGGTGGGATCAGCCCCTTGCCAATATTGAGGGGTGACAAATTGTCCTGGATGCCCCTTCCCAATATTTGGGGGAGGTCACAAAGTGTCCTGGGTGCCCCTTTCTTGTTCCTAGAGGGGTGACAAAGTGCCCTGGGTGCATCTTCCCAAAGCTGAGGGAGGTGACAAAATGCCCTGGGTGTCCTTTCCCGATGTTGGGGAGGTGACAGCGTGTCCTGGGTGTCCCCTCCCATCACTGGGGGTGGTGACAGCGGCCTGTCCCTCCCCTCAGGTCACCCTGATCCCCACCTTCGACTCACTGGTGATGCACGAGTGGTATCAGGAGACACACGAGCGGCAGCAGGAGCTGGGCATCACCGTGCTGGGCAGCAACAGCACCGTGGCCATGCAGGATGAGACCTTCCCCGCCTGCAAGGTGGAGTTCTGAGGGGGGGGCACACCCCCCCGGGGTCCCTCTCCCTCCTCCCACCCCTCTCTGAGCACCCCCCACCCCAGGAGGGACAGAGGGACAGCAAGGGGGGGACACTCTGTCCTCTCTGTGCCACCCCCTCCCATGCCAGTCATGCTCTGCACTGCTCTGGGGAGGGGGGACAAGGGACCAGCTGGGGGTTTGGGGGGGTCAGGATGTGCCCCCCACCTCAGCCAGCAGCAGGGCTGAGCCCACGGGCAGCTCGATGGAACAGGGTAAATTTTTGGTGGTTTTTTTGGGTTTTATTTCCTCCTCCTTTCCTTGGATGAGCCACAATTCCCCCCCCCCCAATTCAGCCTTGGGCGGTGGGGGGCTGGGTCTCTTTTCTGGGGGGTCCCAAAAAATTGAGAATTGGGGGGGTGGGGCTGCTGCTGTGGGGTTGTCCCTGGTGTTTTAGCCCCACCCCAAAATGGTTTAGACCCCCCCCAAAAAAAGGTTGTGAATCCCTCCCTCCCCCAAAAATTGATTGTAACCCAGCCCCCCTTCAGGTGCAGCATCCTCCTCCCCCAGGCTACACTGATGACCCTTCCCCTAAAAAAATTTTTGGGGGTGAGGGCTGAGCACAGACAACCCCCAGCCCCCCATTTTTTGGGAGGGAGTGGAAAGCAGCCCCCAAAACCCACCCCCACCCCCGGGATTTGCTGAAAGCTGTTGAAAAGCAAACCTCATGTGCAATTTTTAAGGGGTTTTAATGAGTGGAGAGCACCAAAGGGGGGTCAGGGTGGGGTTGAGCGGAGTTGGGGGACACAGAATGTGACACCCCACCCCCAAATTCCCCCCCTGGGACAAACACTAACCCGTTTTTGTAGGAGGCTCCTCGATGTCTCTTTTTGTAATGACTTTTTAAGATAAAACAAAAAAAAAAACCAAAACCAAAAAATTGTGAAAACTGAAGATATGAAGAAACCAAACCTTTTTTTTTGTTGTTGTTGGATTTTTTGAGGGGGGATTTATTTATCTTTGCTCCTCCCTCCTCCATAAACGCCCGTGGGGGCTTTTACCTTTGATTGTATCGTCCTACGTGTTCGGGGAGGGGGCACTGAATGTTTCACCTTTAGTGCTTTATATAATTTTTTTTTTCTCAGCTGGAAGGTTTGGAGGTTGGTGGGGAGAGTTTTTCAGGGTGGGTGGGGTGGTTGTGACCCCCCCCCCCTTTCCCCTCCTCACCCCAAAATCCAGCCCCTGCCCGTGGCCACTGGCACACACTCCCCATCTTGCACGCCATGTTCCCGTTTGGCAAATGTGTGGAACATAAGCATTAAAGAGGATCATTCCCAGTGGATCTTTGTTGGTTTTTAAATTATTTATTAATATTTTTTAATTAATTTTTAAAAATTTTATTATTTTGGGGAGGGGGTGGAAAAAGATGGGTTTAGCTCAGCGTTTGGGAGGGGTTTGAGGTGAGAAATGGATTTTGGGATTTTTTAAGGGTGGGGGAGGGTTGGAGTTGAGGTGAGGGAGGGGTTGGGGGGATTTTTGGGGGGTTCAGGGTGTCACCGGGGGGATTGGAGGGGGTCGGGGTGGGGTGGAGGCGCTGCGTGCGGCAGCACCGAGGCTGAGGCTGGATGCAGGGTTGCCATGACAACCCCCATCCCCATCCTTATCCCCATCCCTGCATCCCCATCCCTGCATCCAGCCCCCACGAGCAGCAGGAGGAGGAGGAGGAGGAGGAGGAGGAGGAGGAGGAGGAGGAGGAGGAGGGGGTTGCAGCCACTGCCTTCAGCCCCCGCAGCTTTTTGGGGGGATTTTTGGGGGGTTTGGAGCCTGCTCGGTGCTGGGGGGCGGTCCCTGTGTTCCTGTCCTTAGCCTCCCACTCTTCGTGGGCAGCACGAGGCTGGCAAAACCCCCTCAAAGCCCCCCGTACCCACCCCCAAATTCCCCTTTCCACTCCAAAATTCCCCTTTTCACCCCAAAATTCTCCTTCTCACCCCAAAATTCCCCTTCTTACCCACCCTCAGCTGATCCCAAACCTCCCCTTCCCCCAAATCTCCTCGTTCCCTTTGCACCATCGGGGGTGTTTTGGGGAGGGGTCTCCTCGGTCACTGCCGGGGGGGGGTTCGGTCCCCTGGAGCCCTCGGGGTCGGGGCTGTCCCCAGGGCTTTCCCTTTCCCCCCCCATCCCCCTCTGAGCCCCCCACTCTGCTGTTTTCCCAGTGGCTTTGGGTTGTGGGGAGGGCGATTCTCCACCATTTCCTCCCCTTTTGTGGCTGCCACCACACGCGGGGATACCGCGGGGTCACGGAGGTGACAACGCCAGCAGAGACCTGCCCCTGGCTGAGCTGGGGAGGGCTCTCCAACCCACCCTCCCCTCTGAACCCAGGGGCCTGGCACTACCACTCGCGCGCGGCGACACCTGCCAGGTGTCACCGGGACAAAAGGCGGCGTAACCGAAACTAGCGCGTGATGTCCCCGCCGTCCCGGCTCCGGTGGCACTGCGGGGCTGGCGGGTCCTCGGTCTCGGCGGGATGCTCGGTTAATTCCCGATGGGAATACGGGAATGTCGCCTCCCTGCTCGCCGGGAATGTCCCCTCCCTGCCCGCGGTGCCCGCTCCCGCAGCTGCGCCGGTGACAGCCGGAGCCGGGGATTGAGCCATGAGCTCAGCGGGGTGCGAGGCACGGGCTGGCACCGGCGGAAGGCGGAGAAGAGGGGGGAGGTGACGGTGACACCCCGGGACCGCGGGTGCGGTGACAACCGGCGGGGTGGCGGCGAGGGGCGCGGCTGCACCGGAGAGGCACGGCGAGCACTACTCGGGGGGTGGCGGCAGCGCGTGACGTGGTGGCGGTCCTGCAAGGCGGTGACAGCTCGGGATCGGTGACAGCCGGGGGACAGCGGCAGCTCTCCGGTGCGGGCGGCGCCACTCCCGCATCTCCCCCCGCACCTCGGGGCAGCGGCCGCTTTAAAAATGCAAATGAGCTCCCACCCCGAGCGCGGCGCGGCGGCGCCTCGGCCAATGGGGAGCGGCGGCCGCTGGCTGCGGTCACCGCTGCCAGGAGCGCTGGCCAATGGCGGCGCCGCTCGGCGGGAGGGGGCGTGGCCAGCACCGCCCCCGGCGCGGTCCCGGCGCGGTCCCGGGGCGGCGGCGGAGGCAGCGGAGCGGGGCGGGGGCGGCGGCCCCGCAGGTGAGTCTCGCGTCCTCCCCGCACCGCGCCCCGCACGGCGCTCCCGCCTCCCTCCGAGCCCCCCACGCCCGACCTCGCCGCTCAGCTCCCCCCGCCCGGCCCCCGCCGTTCCCGCGCGGGTTCACCCGCGCCGCCTCCGCAGCATCGCTCTCAGCGGGGCGCGCGGGTGCAGCCCCATGTCCCCCATCCCCCCCGTTCTTCCCCCCGCCGTACCGGGAGATGCCCCGCTCGCTGTGCTCCGCTCCCGGCGCGCACCGTTCATAAAGCCCCGGTGCACCCGCCGCTGGCCGCGATCCCGCTCCCGGTGCTGCGGGCGGCCCCCCGCCGCCTCCCCCCGCTGCAGGTGCAGGACTTGCTTCAGCGCTTTCCCTCCTTTTTTATTTATTTATTTATTTTTAATTTATTTTTTGGGGTGCACGCCCCGACTCCCCCCATCCGCAGTGCCTCCCGTTCCCGGGGCGGGAGGCGGATTTGGGTGTGCAACCCGCCCCCCCGTTCCCGAACCAGCCCCCCGCATCCTCCGGGGGTCCCCCGCGCCTCCTGAAGGTCACGGCTGCGGGTGGCCACAACCGCTCGCTTTTGGGGGCGCTCTCAGTGTTGGGGGGTCCCTGCCGCAGACCCCGCACTCCCCCAAACGCCGCACCCCCCGTCCCGCTCGGGGACTCCGGTGGCCGCGTCCACCAGCGGGGACTTTGGCCGGGGCGCGTTCGTGGCGTTTGCGGCCGCTCGGGACCGGCGGGGCTGGGGGGCGGGGGAGGGGGGTCCTGCCGGCTCTGAGCCCCCTGAAATCCCTCCCAGCTTTTCCCACCCCCCCCTTTTCCGGGGGGGCCGCGCTGCGCCCGCCCCGCTCGTGACACAGGTGGCTGAGCCCGTGCGGAGACACTGGGGGGGGATCAGAGCGGGATTTGGGGGGGCTTCATCGTGCCCTGACCCCCCCTTTAACCCTCCCCAGACCCCCGGCACGCCGAGGATGCTCGGGGGGCCCCGCGAACCCCCGCAACAGCTCAGGGGTGAGTCCGGGGGGGGGGGGGCCTCCCCCGATGGCGCCAACCAGGCGCGAATTTTTGGGGTTTCCTGTTTTTCTCCGGTGCATGATGGGGAGCGGGGCCGGGGGGGGGGCGATGGGGGGGCACAGTCCGGAATTGGGGGGCACATCTGGGGTGGAGGGCACATCTGGGGGTCTCCCCCGGTGAGTGCTGGGGTGCTGCTTTGCTTGGCAGCAAATTTGGGGGGGTGGGGGCGGTGGGGACATTTGGATCTTTTTTTTCTATGGGGCGGGGGTTTCTCGGGGGGTGTTTTTTGCGGGAGTTTTTTTTGGGGGGGCCGGGTGTGGGAGCGGCCGTCGCCGCACGCAGCAGCCGCTCATTTATTATTGATCTGCGTATCTGATGTCGGGCCCAGCGCCGCCCCGGGGCCCCCGCGGTGCCCCCCCCGATTACCCCGGGGTGCCGCACACCTTGGGGAGGGGTCTCTGGTGAGAAGGGAGGGGGAGGACCCTGCGGTTTCCATGGCTACGGGGTGCGTTTTCCCGGGAAAACCGGGATCCGACCCCCTCCGGTAATATTCCGATGTGTCCCCCCCTCAGGGTGCCGGGAGTTGAGCTGCGGGGTCCCCGCGCTGCTGTCCCCCCCCAAAATGTCCTATTTCACCGAGCACTTCTGGGTAAGCCGGGACCCCCCACCCAGGGGTGCCCCCCATCCTCACAGACCCTCCCCCCTCGCCCTTGGGGGAGGTGAATTTTCAAATCCCGGCCCTTTCGTTAATGCTGTTAATTAATTAATTGGGCGGTGGGCATTGTGAGGAGGGGGGTCTGGAGGTGTCCCAGCTGTGGTGATATCGCTGTTCCCCCCCCCACCTCCAAGGGGGTCTCCAGCCTGGGGGGGGCAGGGAAGTGGCGTGGCCGGCGCTTCCTGGTTCGTCTGGCAGCTGCTGCCATCACCTTCCTCTTCCTCCTGCCTCAGTTTCCCCTGGGCTTCACCTGCTCGGCTGGTGGGGGAGGGGGAATAAGGTGAAGCCACGTTGTGGGTGGGGGGCAGCACCCCAAAATAACCCCGGGAGGGTTTGGGGTTCAGCGCCCAAAATAACTCCGGGAGGGTTTAGGGTTCAGCACCCAGAATAACCCTGGGGGAGTTTGGGGTTCAGCACCGCAGAATAACCCCGGGAGGGTTTGGGGTTCAGCACCCCAAAATAACCCTGGGAGACTTTGGGGTTCAGCACCCATAATAACCCCGGGGCAGTTTGGGGTTCAGCACCCAAAATAACCCCGGGAGAGTTTGGGGTTCAGCACCCAAAATAACCCCGGGGGAGGGTTTGGGGTTCAGCCCAGCCCTTCCTGGAGAGCACCAGGGCCTGCTTCGGGGTGGGGGGAGGTTCTCAGCACCCCAAGTTTTTGGGGTTTGGGCTGCTCCAAATGCTGATCCCGGTGCTCCTGGTGGTCCCAGGGAAAAGAGGGTTGGGGTCCCTCGGGATTTGGGCTCTGAGGGTGGGTGGGGTCCCCTGGCAGGGCGAGAAGAACCACGGCTTCGACGTGCTCTACCACAACATGAAGCACGGGCAGATCTCCACCAAGGAGCTCGCTGACTTCGTCCGGGAGAGGTACCCGAGGGTGGGAGGGTCCCCAGAATCCCTGGGAGGGGTCCCCAAAATCCTGACCCCATCCCAAACCCCCCTCCCCACCATCCCCAGGGCTGCCATCGAGGAGAACTACGCCAAGGCCATGGTGAAGCTGTCGAAGATGGCCACCAATGGGACCCAGCTGGGGTACGGCACAGGGGTGACCCCTGGGGACACTGGGGTGGCTTTGGAGACCCTGGTGACCCTTCTGGTGGCCCCCCTGAGCAGGACTTTCGCTCCTCTGTGGGAGGTTTTCCGCATCTCCTCGGACAAGCTGGCCCTGTGCCACCTGGAGCTGATGAAGAAGCTGCACGACCTCATCAAGGAGATCTCTCGCTACGGCGAGGAGCAGGGCCGGGTGCACAAGAAGGTATCGCTGTCCTCTTGTGTCCTGTCCTCTCCCTGGTGTCCCCCTGGCACCCCAGCCCATGCTGCTGTGCCCTGGCAGTCCAAGGAGGAGGTTGCAGGGACGCTGGAGGCCGTGCAGCTGCTGCACGGGGTGGCCCAGCTGCTGCCCAAGTCCAAGGAGAGCTACCACAGCAAGTGCCAGGAGTACGAGCGGCTGCGCAAGGAGGGCACCAGCCAGAAGGAGATCGACAAGGTGGCACCCCCTGTGTCCCTGTCCCCACCCTCAGTGGTCCCCTGTGTCCCCCTGGGTAGT
The DNA here is from genome assembly GCA_034336665.1 of Luscinia megarhynchos. Lineage (NCBI taxonomy): Eukaryota > Metazoa > Chordata > Aves > Passeriformes > Muscicapidae > Luscinia > Luscinia megarhynchos. Next base: position 2,499,300 of record CM067590.1, on the reverse strand, counting down.
CCCTGTCATCTCCCAGTGTCCCTGTCCTCCCCTGCTCAGTGGTCCCTGTCCCTTTCTTGATGGTCCCTCAGTGTCCCTCAGTGGTCCCTCTCCACCTCGTGCTGGTTCTTGTTCCTCCTTGCCGTGGTCCCTGTCACCCCCTGTGGTCACTTTCACCCCCTTCAGTGTCCCTTGTCCCTTCCCTGGTGGTTCTTGACCTTCCCTCCACAGTCCTGTTGTCCCATGGTGGTTCCTGTCCCTTCCCTGGTGTCCCCTGTCCCTTCCCAGGAGGTCCCAAGCCACTCCCTGATGGCTCCTGCCTTCCTCATCGGCGGTCCCTGTCCCCCCTGGGTGGTTCCTGTCCCTCCCTGGTAGCCTCTGTCATTGTTCCTTTTCCCCTGGATGGTTCCTGTCCTCTTCCCAACGAGCTCTGTCATTCTCGTGCATGGTCCCTGTCCCCTCTGGATGATCCCTCTCATTCTCCTTGTTGGTCCCTGTCCCCCTGAATGATTCCTGTCCCCTCCCCAACAATTCCATCAAAATCCCAGACGGTTCCTCTTTCCCCTGGATGATTCCTGTCCCCTCCCCAGCAATCCCCATCAAAATCCTGGATGGTTCTTCTTCCCCCTGGATGATTCCTGTCACCTCTCTGATGGTCCCTGTCATTCTCCGGGGTGTCCCCCGTCCCCTGCATGGTCCCTAACCCATTCCTCACGATCTCAGTCATTCTTCTGGGTGGTCCCTGTCCCCTTCTTGATGATCCCTGTCATTCCCCTGGCTGTCCTCTGGCTGTCCCCTGTCCTGTTCCTGACAATCCTTGCCATTCTCCTGGCTGTCTCCTGTCCCCTGGCTGTCCTTGGGTGTCCCCTTTCCTGTCCCTGACAATCCCTGTCATTCTCCTGGCTGTCCCCTGTCCCCTGGCTGTCCCCTGACCCCCGGCTGGTGGCACAGGCGGAGCTGAAGTCGCGGAAGGCGGGCGAGGCTCTGCGGAGGGCGGTGGACAAATACAACGCTGCCCGCGCCGACTTCGAGCAGCGCATGCTGGACTCGGCCATGGTGGGCACTGGGGTGGGGAGGGGATGGGGGTGGGATGGGGAAAGGATTGGGGTGGGATGGGGAAAGGGATGAGGAAAGGATTTGGACTGGTGGGATGGGGAAAGGATTTGGGCTCCTGGGGTTTGGGTATGGATGGGCATTGGCGAGATTTGCATGTGGATGAGCATTTCTGGGATGTGGCCAGGGATGGGTATTTCTGGGATTTGGGCAGAGACGGGCACAGGTGGGATTTGGGTGTGGATGGGTGCTGGTGGAATTTGGGAAGGGATGAACATTTCTGGGGTGTGGGAAGGGGTGGGCACTGATGGGATTTGTGCAGGGATGGCCACCAATAGGAATTGGATGTGGATGGGCACTGAGGGGATGTGAGAAGGGATGGGAATTGGGGACATGCCACCCTTCCATGGGCACATGCCACCCTAGCTGAGCCCCATTCCTTGGGGATTTTGTCCCTTGGGAATGTGCCCCCCTGGCCATGCCAAGCCTTGGGGACATTGCCACCCATCCTAACCTTCCTCCCTGTCCCCACAGTGATCCCTGGGGACATCCCATCCTTCCCAAACCTCCTTCCATGGGGACGTCCCACCCATCCCAAACCCCCTTTCACACTCACCTGGGGGCATCCCACCCTTCCCATATCTCCTTCCATGGGGGCATCACACCCATCCCAAACCCCATTCCCTGCCCACCTGCCCATCCCTGGGGGTCTCCTCCCCTCCCTGACCCCCCATTTTTCCCCCCTCCAGCGCTTCCAGGAGGTGGAGGAAGCCCACCTGCGGCACATGAAGGGGCTCATCGGCTCCTACTCCCACTCTGTGGAGGACACCCACGTCCAGATCGGCCAGGTGAGTCCCCAGGTGAGCGACCCCCTCCCCATTCCCCTTCCCCCTCTTTATTCCACGCCCCCTTTCCCCTTTTTTCTCCTCCCAGGTCCACGAGGAGTTCAAGCAGAATGTGGAGAACATCGGCACGGAGATGCTGCTGCGGAGGTTTGCCGAGAGCAAGGGCACGGGGAGAGAGCGGCCAGGTGAGACTGGGGGTCCCACCTGGGCGGGGATGGATCCCTGATCCTGGCTGATCCACCTGATCCTGGCTGATGCCACCTGGGCAGGGATGGATCCCTGATCCTGGCTTATCCTGGCTGATCCCTCCTGATCCTGGCTGATCCCACCTGATTCTGCTGATCCCTGTTGATCCCACCTGATCCTGCCTGATCCTGCTGATCCCACCGATCCCTCCTGAGCCCCCTGATCCTTCCTGATCCCAGCTGATCCCAGCTGGTCCTGCCTGATCTTGCTGATCCCACCTGATCCCTGCTGATCCCACCTGATCTCTGTTGATCCCGCTGATCCCTCTGATCCTGCTGATCCCACCCAATCCCGCTGATCCTGCCTGATCCCGCTGATCCCGCTCATCCCACCTAATCCCGCTGATCCCAGCTGATCTCACTGATCCCTCTGATCCTGCTGATCCTGCTGATCTCTGTTGATCCCACTGACCCTCACTGACCCCTGCTGATCCCACCTGATCCCTGCTGATCCCTGTTGATCTCTGCTGATGCCTCTGATCCCTGCTGATCCCTGCTGATCCCTCTGATCACTGCTGATACCACTGATCCCACTGATCCCTGCTGATCCCTGTTGATCCCTGCTGATCCCACTGATCCCTGCTGATCCCATTGTTCCTCCTGATCTTCTGATCCCTGTTGATCCCACTTGGTCCCACTGATCCCGCTGATCCCGCTCTCGTGGCAGGAGTGCTGGATTTCGACGAGTACCGGCTGGCTCCGGCACAGGAAGGCAAGTACGTCTGCATCCAGCTGGGAGCTGTGGGCGCCGCGGAGGCTCCTCTCACCCCGATCCCGCTTTTCCCAGGACCCAAGAGGAGCCGCAGCAAAGCGTTCCGGATCCCGGGGCTGAGCCGCAGGGAGCGGGACCGTGATGCTGTGTAAGGGCCGGAGTCCTGCTCTTCCTGCATCCCTGCATTCTGCATCCCTGTGTTCCTGCATTTCAGCATTCCTGCGTTCCTGCATCCCTGTATCCCTGCATTCTGCATCCCTATGTTCCTGTATTTCAGCATTCCTGCGTTCCTGCATCCCTGTATCCCTGCATCTCTGCTATTCCTGTGTCCCTGTGTCCCTGTGTCCCTGTATCCCTGCATTCCTGCATTCCAGCATCCTTGCATCCCTGTGTCCCTGCATCCCTGCATTCCTGGCCTCCCTGCATCCCTGCGTCCCTGCATCCTAGCATTCCCAAACGTAGCATCCCAGCATCCCGAATTCCCACATCCCTGCATCCCCAAATTCCTGCATGATTCCCACATCCCTGCATCCTGAATTCCCACATCCCTGCTTCCCTGAATTCCCACCTCCCTGAATCCCTGAATTCCCACATCCCTGAATTCCTGCATCCATCATTCCCACACCCCAGAATTCCTACCCCCCCTGCACCCCCTGACTCTCCCCGTGTCGTTCCCCAGGGAATCTCCGGATAATGACCTGGTGAGGATCCCAGTGCCCCCACCCAGCACTTCCATTCCCAAACTGGGAGCACTGGGAATGTCCGAGCATGTCCCTGCAGGGCTGCCCGGAGGTGGACGAGGACGGATTCACCGTGCGCCCGGACACGGCCCGGAGTATCCTTGGGATGGAGCAGGGAAATGGGAATCCTGTGGGAACCAGGGGGATTCCAACTGGGAATTTCTGTGGGATCCAGGGGGATTCCAGCCTGGAATTTCTGTGGGATCCAGGGGGATTCCAACTGGGAATTTCTGTGGGATCCAGGGGGAATTCCAAACAGGAATTTCTGTGGGATACAGGGGGGGATTCCAACCGGGAATTTCTGTGGGATTCAAAGGCAATTCCATGCGGGAATTTCTATGGGATCAAGAGGAAATTTCAAAGGGGAATTTTTGTGAGATCCAGGGGGATTCCAGCAGGGGATTTCTGTGGGATCCACGGGCAATTCCGACAGGGAATTTTGTGGGATTCAAGGTCAATTCAAACCAGGAATTTCTGTGGGATTCAGGGGGATTCCAGCCGGGAATTTTTGTGGGATCCCAACTGGGAGTTTCTGTGGGATACAGAGGGAATTCCAAACGGGAATTTCTGTGGGATCCAAGCAGAATTCCAGTCAGGAACTGCCTTGACTGGGGGCTCAGGCGAGGTGGAGAACGCCGGCTGTTCCTCCAGCGACTCCGACTACGACGAGGAGGAGCCGCGCAAGTTCTTCGTGCACATCAAACCGGCGCCGCCGCGGGAGGCGCCCGGCAGCGCCGAGGCCGCCGTGGAGCAGCTCAAGGCCACCGTGGGCAATCTCATCCTGGCCCCTGGCCTCGGGGTGAGCCTGAGGGGCCACCGGGGGACCCCCAGAATCCCCGGGGCCACCTCACCCCTGTCCCCTTGTCTTGCAGGGCACCGTCAGGAGGCAGGCGTCCCGTAAGTGGCAGCGCGGGGAGGTGGCAGCCAGGCTGAGAGAGGCTGCTTGGGGACATTCCTGAGCCCAAATCCTTGGGGACATTGCTGAATCCCATTCCTTGGGGACATTCCTGAGCCCCATTCCTTGGGGACATTGCTGAGCCTCATTCCTTGGGGACATTCTGTCCTTCCTGAATCCCGTTCCTTGGGGACAATGCCACCTTTCCCAAGACCCATTGCTTGGGGACATCACACCCTCCCTGACCCACTTGCTTGGGGACATCACATCCTTCCTGAGCGCCATTCCTTGGGGACAATGCCACCCTTCCTTAAACCCAATCCCTGGGGACACTGCCACATTTCCTGCCCACTTGCTGACCCCACCCTTCCCGAGCCACCCCAGAATCCCTGTCACTCCGTGTCCCTTCATGCTGGCGCCCCAGAGTCCCCGTGTCCCCTCACGGTGCCACCCCTCCACAGGACACGCGACGTCCCTGACCCCAGCCTGCAGTGACACAGACCCCGAGGGGGCACTGGCAGCGGGTGAGACTGGGCTGGGGGTCCTGAGGGGTTTGGGTGGCACATCAGAGGGGTTCTGAGGGCATTTGGGGGGTTCCTGGGCTGTGGGGGGTGCAGTTCAGTGTCCCGTCTCCCCGCAGGTGACAGCACGGGGAGGGGTCTCCCGGCAGCACGGGTGAACAGGTAAAGGGCAGGGCAGGATTGGGGGGCCATGGGGTGGCCACCCCCCATCCCTGGGGGTCCTGGGTGGGCTCTGAGCCCCTCCACTCTGCCCCAGCGCCCCCCTGAAGCCCCCCCAGGACTCGCTGCCCTCGGCCGCTCTCTTTGGTCCCCCCCTGGAGTCGGCGTTCGAATCAGAGGAATTCCCAGGTGAGGATTTGGGGGAGCAGGATGGGAACCCCATCAATGTGGGGAGGGGTCCTCACTCTGCCTGCGGCTCTCCGGCAGCCCCCCGCTCCTACGTGCTCACCTCCTCCTCGTCGCCCTTCTCCTCCTCATCCCCGGAGAACGTGGAGGACTCGGGGCTGGACTCGCCCTCCCACCCCGCGCCCGGACCCTCCCCGGATTCCCGGCCCTGGACCCCGCAGAGCCCCAAACCGGACCCCGAGCTGCCCCCCAGCAGCGCCCCCCGCCCCCGCAGCCCCCCCGAGCGCTCCAGCTTCACCGCGTTCAGCGCTCCCGCCGCCGAGGGGCTCTGGGGGGACGCGGGGGTCGCGCCCCGGGGTCGCAGCGGCGCCGCCCCGAGAGAAGCCCCCTCGCCAGATCCTTTTGGGGACCCCGCAGTGTGGGGCGGAGCCCGCAGCCCCGCTGGGGAGCAGCCCCCCGTGACGCGTCCTTCCTCCAACTCGGCCTCCTCCTCATCCTCCTCGCCGGCCCCCCCGAGCGGGGGGGAGTCCTGCAGCCCCTCGCCCTGGGGCTGCCCGGGGGCAGGCACGAGGCTGGGTGAGGGGGGCGCGGCAGGGACCCCCCCACTGCAGCCGGAGCCGGGTGAGTGGGGAGGGGGAGCTGCCCCGCATTGCCCCTAAATCTGACTGCCGTGAACCCCGACTCTGACCCCATTACCCCTAACACTGCACCCCATAACCTCCAGCTCTGCCCCCCATAGCCCCCCCGACTCTGCCCCCATTACCCCTAACACTGCCCCCATTACCCCCAAACGCTGCCTCACATTACCCCTAACATTGCACCCCCATAAACCCAAACTCTGCCCTGCCATTATCTTTAACCTTGCACCCCATAACCCCTAACTCTGGCCCCAGTGACCCCAAACTTTTCTCCCCATTACCCCCAGTTCTGCCCCCCCATCGCCCCAAACACTGCCCCCTAATTACCCTGAACTCTGCCGCCCCCATAACTCCCGACTCTGCCCCCATAACCCCTAAACCTGCCCCCCCCATTACCTCGAATTCTGCCCGAGTCTGAACTCTGTCCCCCTATAATCCCCAACTCTGTCCCCTCATTAACCCTAATTCTTCCCTCATTTCCGCAAACTCTGCCTCACATTCCCCCAAATTCTGTCCCAAATGACCCCGAATTCTGCCTCCCCATTAGCCTAAACTGTGCCCCTTAATCCCCAACTCTGCCCCCCCATCATCCCAACTCTGCCCCCCACCCCACCCCAGATCCAAGCAGAGCCCTGCCCAACTCCAGCATCGCTGAGCCCCTGTGGGATCCCCGGGGTGGGGTCCTGGATCCCTGGAAGGAGATTCTGGATCCCAGGGGAGGGATCTGGATCCCGGGGGGGAAGGTCCTGGTTCCAGGATGGGAGTCCTGGATCCCCTGGGAATTGTCCTGGATCTCAGAGGAGGGGTCCCGAATCCTGAGTGGGGGTCCTGGATTCCCGGAGAGATCCTGGACCCCAAGGGAGGGTCCTGGGCCCAGGGGAGGGGTCCTGGATCCCAGGAGGTGGTTCTGAATTCCCGAGGGGAGGGGTCCTGGATCCCGGGTGAAGGTCCTGGATCCAGGGTGGGGGTCCTAGATCTCAGGGGAGGGGTCCTGAATCCTGGGTGGCAGTCCTGGATCCCGGAGAGGAGGTCCTGGATCTTGGGGGGGGTGGTCCTGGATCCCAGGTGGGGATCCTGGATCTTGGGGGATCCTGGATCCAGAGCGGGGGTCCTGGCTGCCGGGTGGGGGTCCCGCCGTGTCGAGGCTCTCCCCTCACGCCCCATTCGCGCCCCCTCCCCAGGTTCTGCTCCCCACTGGCCCAGCGCTGCCCCCCGGGACGTTCCTCTCGTGGCGCCCCCGCGCCGCTCCCGCACCCAGCGGCCTCTGGCCGCGGGCAGCAACAGCGACCTGGTGCGGGGCCGGGGGGCGGGCGTGGGGACCCCCGGGGTGGGGAGGGGGCTGGAGAACCCCGGCAGGGGCAGGCAGACACGGTTCGGCTCCCCAGTGCTCCCAGTATGGGAATGTTGGCGCTGGGCAGGGGGAACTGGGGGGAGATTCGCTGGGGAATGGGCGGGGGGAGTTGGGGAGTGGAGTGGGGATGACGGGTGGGAATTTGGGGATGTGAGAATTCGGGGATGCAGGAATTCAGGGACTTGGGAATTTGGGGGTGCGGGGATGTGGGAATTGAGAGATGGAAGAGTGTGGGAATTCGGGGATGCGGGAAATTTGGGATGTGGGAATTTGAGAGTGTGGGAATTCAGGGTTGCAGAAATTCAGGGACACGGGGATTTGGGAATTTGGGGGTGCAGGGATGTGGGAATTCAGAGGTGGAAGAGTGTGGGAATTTGGGGATGTGGGAATTTGGGTATGGAAAGGCGTGGGAATTTGGGGGTGTGGGAATTTGGGGATGTGAAAATTTGGGGATGCCGAAATTTAGGGATGTGGGAATTCCAGCATGTGGGAATTTGGGGATGCAGGGATGTAAAGTTTGGGAGTTCAGGGGTGGGAGATGCGGGATTTGGGAGTTCGGGGATATGGGATGTGGGAATTCAGAGGTGGGGGATGCAGGATTTGGGAGTTCGGGGATATGGGATGTGGGAATTCAGGGGTGCAGGGATGAAGGAATGGGGGATGCAGGGATGTGGAATTTGGGGATGCAGGAATGCAGAATTTGGGGATGCAGGGATGTGGGATTCGGGGGTGCAGGGATATGGAATTTAGGGATGCAGGGATGTGGAATTTGGAGATGCAGAGATATGGAATTGGGGGATGCAGGGATGAAGGATTTGAGAATGCAGGAGTACCCAGGGATGGGAGATGCAGGGATGCCGGGATGCAGAGGTGGGAGGTACAGAGGTGCAGGGGTGCAGAATTCGGGGGTGCAGGGGTGCAGAATTGGGGGATACAGGGATGCCGGGATGCAGAATTCGGGGATACAGGTGTGCAGGGATGCAGAATTGGGGGATGCAGGGGTGCGGAATTCGGGGGTGCAGGGTCACAGACACCCACCCCACCCCTCCTCGCCTCGCAGTCGCGCTCGCTGAGCCCCTCGCCTTCCTGGAGCTGCGGCCCCTCGCACTCGGCTCCCGCCAGCCTGAGCGAGCGCGGTTTCTTCACCGCGGCCCCTCCCGCGCTCGGTGCGTGCGGGGGGGAATTTGGGGAGGGGTGGGGTGGCAGGGGGTGGGTCCCAGCTGTGCCCTGACCCCTGTACCCCCCTCCCCAGGACTGTCGCGCGGTCCCAGCCCCGTGGTGTTGGGCTCGCAGGACGCGCTCCCCGTGGCCACCGCCTTCACCGAGTACGTGCACGCGTATTTCAAGGGGCGCGACGCCGACAGGTATTGGGGGGGATCCCGGGAGTCCCCTTGACCCCCAGGGTGTCCCCTGACCCCCCGCGTGTCCCCAGCAGCTGCCTGGTGAAGGTGACGGGGGAGCTGACGATGTCGTTCCCCGCGGGGATCGTGCGGGTGTTCGGGGGCAGCGCGGCGCCCCCCGTGCTCAGCTTCCGCCTGCTGAACGCCGCAGCCATCGAGCAGTTCCTGCCCAACGGCGAGCTGCTCTACAGGTGGGGACACGGGGACGGTGTGGGGACAGCACGGGACACGGCGGGGACAGAGTGGGGACAGCGCGGGTACAGCGTGGAGACACTGTGAGGACAACGCAGGGACAGCGCGGGGACAGCCGGGCAGAGAGGGGGCAGTGATGGGAGAGCGGGCTTTGGGGTACAGGGGCCCTGGGAGGTGATAGAGGCAGTTGGGTCTTGGGGTGCAGGGGTGATGGGGGCGGGTTTTGGGGTACAGGAGGGGCACAGGAGACTTTGGGAGGTGATGGATGCAGTGATGGGAGCCAGTTTTGGGGTACAGGGGGTTTCCAGGGGTCTGGGCATCCTGGGGATGCAGCAATGGAGAGCTGAATTTTGGGGGTGCCAGGGGTCTGGATGTCCTGTGAATGCAGCGATGGGGGGCTGAGTTTTGGGATTTGGGGATTCCTGGGAATTCGGGCACCTTGGGAATACAAGGATGGGGGGAGCTGAGCTGGGGGTTCCAGAGATCTGAATGCCCTGGGAATACAGCAATGAGGAGCTGAGTTTTGCGATTCCTGGGAATGCAGCAATGAGGAGCTGAGTTTTGGGATTTTGGGATTCCTGGGGATACAGCGATGGGGAACTGAGTTTTGGGATTTTGGAATTTCTGGGAATTCGGGCACCCAGGGAATGCAGCAATGGGGAGCTGAGTTTTGGGGTCCCAGCTTCCTGGGCACCCCGTGGAGCTTTTTGGAGCTGGGTACCGGAGCTGCCACATTCTGGGGTTACCCAAACCCTGCTGCCCCTCTCCCCCCACACCCCCAGCGACCCCTCCCAGAGCGACCCCAGCACCAAGGACTTCTGGCTCAACATGGCAGCGCTGACCGAGCACCTGCAGAAACAGGCGGAGCAGAGCCCGGCCGCCTCCTACTACAACGTGGCTCTGCTCAAATACCAGGTGAGCCACGCTGGGCACCCCCTCCCCGAGCACCGCGGGGTCTCGGTGCCCCCCTAAACCCCCCGATGTGCCGCAGTTCTCGCGGCTGGGGCCCGGCTCTGCGCCGCTGCGGCTGTGTGTGCACTGGGACTGCTCGCCCGGGGCTACCCGGGTCACTGTGGAGTACGGCTACAACGGAGCCGCGCTGGCGCTGCCCGTGCCTCTCGCCAACGTGCACGTGCTGCTGCCGCTGGAGGAGCCGCTGAGCAACCTGCGGCTGCAGCCCGCGGCCAGCTGGTAATGGGGCGGGGGGGACGGGGGTGGGCTGCTTTGGGGGGGAGAGGGGGGCATGGGGTGCTGAACCCCCCTCAGGGTGGGTGAGATGGGGATGCGGGTGCTGAGACTGGACAGGGTGGGAGAGGGGGGAATGGGGGTGCTGAACCCCCTCAGGGTGGGAGACGCAGGGTTTGTGGCGTGAACTGCATCGGAGTGGGAGAGATGGGATGGGAGGTCCTGAGGGTGAATGGGGTGAGAGATGCAGGATTTGGGGGGTCCTGAACCTTCACAGGGTGTGAGATGCAGAGTTTGGGCTCTGAACTGCATCGGGGTGGGAGAGGTGGGATGGGGGTCGTGAGCCTGGACAGGGGGGAGATGCAGGATTTGGGGGTCCTGAGGCTGAGCAGGGTGGGAGATGCAGGTGTGGGGTCCCAGCCCTTCACAAGGTGGGACATGGAGAGTCTAGAGTCCTGAACTTTCACAGGGTGTGAGAGGTGGGATGGGGGTACTGAGGCTCAGTGGGGTGGGACATGGCGAGTCTGGAGTTCCAAATCTTCACAGGGTGGGAGATGCAGGGCCTGGGGTCTGAACTGCATCAGGATGGGAGAGGTGGGATGGGGGTACTGAACCCCCTCAAGGTGGGAGATGCAGGGTTTGGGGTCCTGAACCTTCACAGGATGGGAGAGAGGGGGATGGGGTAGTGAATCCCCTCGGGGTGGGAGAGAGGGGATGGGGCTGCTGAACCCCTTCAGGGTGGGGAGACAGGAGTATGGGGGGGGGATGGGGGGTACTGAATCCCCTCAGGGTGGGAGATGGAGATCTGGGGTACTGAGGATGAGTGGGGTGAGAGATGCAGGGTTTGGCGTCCTGAACCTTCACGGGTGGGAAGGAGGGGGAATGAGGGTGCTGAACCCCCTCTGGGTGGGAGAGGGGGGAATGGGGGTACTGAACCCCTTCAGGGTGGGAGATGCAGGGTTTGGGGTCCTGGATCTTCACAGGGTGGGAGAGGGGGGAATGAGGGTGCTGAACCTTCACAGGGTGGGAAATGCTGGGTCTGGGGTCTGAACTGCATCAGGGTGGGAGAGAGGGGGATGGGGGTACTGAACCCCCTCAGGGTGGGAGAGATGCTGGACAGGGTTGGATGAGGGTCCTGAGGCTGAGTGGGGTGGGAGATGGAGTCTGGAGTCCCAAACCTTCACGGGGTGGGGGGAGTGGGGGATGGGGGTGCTGAACCCCCACAAGGTGGTAGATGGAGAGCCTAGGGTCTGGAACCCCCACAGGATGGGAGGGAGGGGGATGGGGGTGCTGCAGCTCCTCAGAGTGGGAGAGAGAGGATGGGGTGCTGAGGCTGAACGGGATGTGAGAAGTGGGGTCTGGGGTCCCAAACCTTCACAGGGTGGGAGATGCAGGGTCTGGGGTCTGAACTGCATTGGGGTGGGAGAGGTGGGGTGGGGGTCGTGAGGCTAAATGGGGTGAGAGGTGTAGGGTCTGAGGTCTTGGACAGGGTGGGCGACACAGGGCTGGGGGTCCCAAACTTCCCCAAGATGGGGGGGCACAAGAGTGGGGTCTTGAATCTCCCCAGGGTGGGAAATGGGGACCCTGGACTGGGGAATGGGAAATGGGGACCCTGGACTGGGAAAGGGGGACACTGAACTGGGAAACGGGAAGTGAGGATGCTGAACTGGGAAATGGGGACACTGGACTGGGAAATGGGAAATGGGAACCCTGAACTGGGAAATGAGGACACTGGACTGAGAAATGGGGAATGGAGACACTGGACTGGGAAATGGGGATGCTGACCTGGGAAATGGGGATGCTGAACTGGGAAATGAGGATGCTGAACTGGGAAATGGGGAATGGGGATACTGAACCGGGGAAAGGAGGAATGGGCACGCTAAACTGGGAAATGGGGAGGCTGAACTGGGAAATGGGGCCGCTGCTGGGGTGATGAAGGCAGGGAGCTGAGGATGGCAGAAATTGCTGGATTTGGGGGTCGTGAGGGCTGAGCCCAGCCCCGGTCCCGGCAGGAACCTGGAGGAGAAGCGGCTGCTCTGGAAGCTGCTGGAAGTGCCGGGCGCCCCGGGGCAGGCAGGTGAGGCGGGGCCCGGCTCAGGGGGCGGGGGCCTCCTCATCCCGACCCCCCCATACCCCTGTGCTGTCCCCCCAGGCTGCGGGCGGCTCTCGGCCAGCTGGGAGCCGCTGGGGGGGCCCAGTAAGCCCAGTCCCGTGGCCGCCCAGTTCAGCAGCGAGGGCAGCACCCTGTCGGGGGTAGAGGTGGAGCTGGCGGGCGCCGGGTACCGAATGTCGCTGGTCAAGAAGAGATTTGCGACAGGTATGGGCTGGGGGGGAGGATGTGGGGATGAGGGGGGGTCTCGTCCCCGCAGCTTTGGGAGTGCGAGGTCCTCACCCCATCCCCTGATCATGGGAGAACGGGGGGTCCCTGCCTTGGGGTGCACGGGGTCTGTTCCCTGGGGTATTTGGGGTCCTTTCCCTGGGGTATTTGGGGTGCCTTCCCTGGGGTATTTGGGGTCCCTTCCCTGGGGTATTTGGGATCCTTTCCCTGCATTTTGGGGTGCTCGGGGTCCCTCCCCCCGCACCCCAAGGGTCCCTCCCTGCTCCCCACGGCCCTGGGTGCTGAGATCCCTTTCCAGTGGATCGCGGAGGGGGCGCGGGGTCCCTTTCCCACCCCCCAAACTCCTTTTTCCCCGTCCCTGGGCGATGCCCGAGGTCACCGGGGGGTGCTGGGCTCTCTCTCCTCCGTCCCCCCTTTCCTCCGCAGGGATTTACCTGGCGGGGTCCTGAGCGGCTCCGGGATCCCCCCCGAGCCCACCCGGGGCTTCTCCCGCGGTTGTGTGAATTTGGAAACACTGGATGGAGGCGGGCTGGGGTGGGGGCGCCTCCTCTTCCTCCTCCTCCTCCTGCTCCTGTCGCTGTCCCCGCTGTCCCCGTCGCTGTCCCTGTCGCGCCCTCTCCTGCTCCCCGCCCTCCCCCCGTGCTGTGAAGGGAGCAGGAGCTGCTCTTTTATTAAACTTTATTTTCTAATAAATTCGCCCCCGCTGGCTCCTGCCTCTCTGCTGCCCCTCCCACATCCCACATCCCACATCCCATATCCCATATCCCATATCCCATATCCAATCCCATAAATCCTATCCTATCCATCCCATAAATCCCATCCTATATTCCATATCCCATATCCCATATCTCATATATTCCATATCCCATTCAATCAATACCATCCCATAAATGCCATAAATGCCGTAAATGCCGTAAATGCCGTAAATCCCATCCCGTCCCATCCCGTCCCATCCCGTCCCATCCCATCCCATCCCATCCCATCCCATCCCATCCCATCCCATCCCATCCCATCCCATCCCATCCCATCCCATCCCATCCCATCCCATCCCATCCCATCCCATCCCATCCCATCCCATCCCATCCCATCAATCCCATCCCATCCCATCAATCCCATCAATCCCATCAATCCCATCCCATCCCATCCCATCCCATCCCATCAATCCCATCCCATCCCATCCCATCCATCCCATCAATCCCATCCCATCCCATCCCATCCCATCCATCCCATCCCATCCCATCCCATCCCATCCCATCCCATCCCATCCCACCCCACCCCATAAATACCATCAATCCCATCAATCTCATATTCCCATCCCATCATTCCCACCCCAGGAATTGGTGCTGGCAGCTCCTCCCCGTGGGGAAACTGAGGCAGGGCCGTGCTGAGCTCTCCCTGCTGCCTGGGGGGGGGGTGGGGGCACCCCCGGGGGGATCCCCACGGGATCCTTGGGATCCTCAAGGTGGCGCCGAGGGGTTGGGGGGTCCTGAGGGAGGGTTTGGTGACATCTGGGGTGGTGCCACCCCCTCAGGCAGGGACCCAAAATCCACAGACCCATCCCTGTCCCACTGGATTCCGTGGGTGGGGAGTCCTGGGATCTCTCCAGGGGGATTTGTGGCTCTGGGCAGTGAGGAGGGGTCTGGGGTGCTTTGGGGACATCAGCCCAGCAGGAAAATTGACCAAATTTTAATCAAAAAGGCTGAATTCTACCATGGACAGAGAGAAAAAAAGAGAGAAGGTAAAGGGATGGAAAAATTATCAAATTTTAATCAAATGTGGCTGAATTCTTCCATGGAGGGAGAAAAAAAAAAGAGAGAAGGTGAAGGGATGGAAAAGTTACCAAAATTTTAATAAAATGAGGTTGAATTATTCCATGGAGGGAGGGGAAAAAAAAAAGGGAAAAAGTTGAAGGGAAGGAAAATTTAGCAAATTTTATAAAATGAGGTTGAATTATTCCATGTAGTGAAGGAAGAAAGGGGGAAAGGTGAAAGGATGGAAAATTTACCAAAATTTTAATTAAATGTGGTGAATTCTGCCACAGGGAGGGGAAAAAAAGGGGAAAAAGCTGAAGAGATGAAAAATTTACCAAAATTTAATAAAATGAGGCTGAATTCTGCCATGGAGGGAGGGAAAAAAGAGGGAAAAGCCAAGGGGATGGAAAATGTATAAAGTTTTAATAGAATGATGTTGAATTCTTCCATGGATGGAGGGAAAAATAAAAAGACAGAAGGTGAAGGGATGAAAAAATTACCAAATTTTTATAAAATGAGGCTGAATTCTTCCATGGAGGGAGGGGAAAAAAAAAAAGAGAAAAATGAAGGGATGGAAAAATTATCAAATTTTAATCAAATGAGGCTGAATTCTGCCATGGAGTGAGGGAAAAAAAGAAGAAAGGTGAAAGGATGGAAATTTTACCAAATTTTAATAAATTGAGGTTGAATTCTTCCATGGAGGGAGGGGAAAAAAAAGGGAAAAAGTTGAAGGGAAGGAAAATTTAGCAAATTTAATAAAATGAGGTTGAATTCCTCCAAATAAAGGGGGGAAGGGTGAAGGGATGGGGGGATCATGATGTGGGAAAGGGGGGCCGTGTCCCCCCCCACTGCACCCCAAAAAAAAAAGGGATTGGGGGGTCTCGATGGGATTTTGGGGGGATTACCCCCGAATTTTGCTCCTCAGTGTCTCGATTTTGGGGGCCAGCTCCCCAAACGTGGGTCTGGCAGCAGGGCTGAAATTCCAGCAGCTCATCATCAATGCGTACACCTGACGAGGGAGGGGACAAAGGGTGACATCGGGGTGGGGGGGACATCCCGGAGACTCCCCTGAGACCCCCGGGACACCTTTCCTGGGGTATTGGGGGTCCCTTTCCTGCTATTTGGGATCTTTTCCCTGGGGTATTTGGGGTTCTTTCCCTGGGGTATTTGGGGTTCTTTCCCTGGGGTATTTGGGGTTCTTCCCTGGGGTATTTCGGGTCCTTTCCCTGGGGTATTTGGTGTCTTTTTCTTGGGGTATTTAGGATCCTTTCCTGGGGTATTTGGGGCAATTTCCCTGGGGTATTTGGGGTCCCTTTCCTGGGGTATTTGCGGTCCTTTCCTTGGGGTATTTGGGGTCTTTGCCCTGGGGTATTTAGGATCCTTTCCCTGGATATTTGAGGTCCTTTCCTTCGGATATTTAGGTTCTTTTCCCTGGGGTATTTAGGGTCCTTTTCTTGGGGTATTTGGGGTCCTTCCTTGGGGTATTTGGGATTTTTTCCTTGGGGTATTTGGGATCCTTTCCCTGGGGTATTTGGGGTCCTTTTCCTGGGCTATTTAGGGTCCTTTTCCTGCGGTATTTGGGATCCTTTCCCTAGGATATTTAGGGTCCTTTCCTTGGGATATTTGGTCCCTTTCCTGTGACACCCCGGGGCTCCCCGCAACACCCCTGGGGACAGCGATGTCACCTCCGAGGGACACCCAGCGGGCACCGGGAGGCGCCGGTTGTCCTTGAGAAGCTCCAGCAGCTGGCAGATGATCTGAGCCGGCCTCCCCGCGCCCATCATCCGCAGGAATTCCTGTGGAAATAGGAAATGAGGAGGGGGAACCACCCCTGAGCATGGCGAGGGGTTGGTCCCACAGGGAATGTCCCCTCCTTGCCCCTGCCCCGGGAGCTCTTACCTCCGAGGGGCTCCGGCTCTTGGAGCTGTAGGTGAAGAGCTCGTAGAGGAGAACACCGAAGCTCCAGGTGTCAGAGGAGCAGGAGAAGATGTTGTCAGCCAGGGATTCTGGGGCGTACCTGAGGGGAAAAAGGGATCTGAGATGGGAAGGAGGGATTTGAGAAGGGAAAAGAGGATTTTGAGATGGGAGAAGGAGATTATGAGATGGGAAAAGGGGATCTGAGATGGGGAAAAGGGGGTTCTGAAAAGGGAAAGGGCGATTTTGAGCCTCAGGAAAAGGGGATTCTGAAAAGGGAAGAGGGGTTCTGAGAGGGAAAAGGGGTTTTTACATGGGAAAAGAGGGTTATGAAATGGGAAAAGGGGGTTTTGAGCCCCAGGAAAAGCAGATCCTGAGCCCTGGCAAAAGGGGGTTCTGAGCTCTGGGAAAAGGAGATTCTGAGAAGAAAAAGGGAGTTCTGAGATGGGAAAAGGGGTTCTGAATGGGAAAAGGAGGTTTTGAGATGGGTAAAGGGAGTTACGAGAAGGGAAAAAGGGGTTCTGAGATGGGGAAAGTGGATTGGAGCTCCAGGAAAAGCAGATCCTGAGCCCTGGGAAAAAGGGGTTCTGAGCTCAGGAAAAGGGGCTTATGATATGGGAAAAGGGGGTTCTGAGATGGGAAAAGGGGATTCTGAAAAGGGAAAAGGAGGTTATTGAGAAGGGAAAATGGGTTGTGAGATGGGAAAAGGAGATTTTGAAAACAGAAAAGGGGTTCTGAGATGGGAAAATGGGGTTATGATATGGGAAAAGATGCTCTGAGAGGAGAAAAAGGGATTTTGAAAAGGGGATTTTGAGCTCCGGGAAAAGCAGATCCTGAGCCTGGAAAAAGGGGCTTCTTAGCCCCAGGAAAGGGGGATCTGTGGGTGAAGAGCTCATAGAGGAGAACCCTGAAGCTCCAGGTGTCGGAGGAGCAAGAGAAGATGTTGTCAGCCAGGGATTCTGGGGCGTACCTGAGGGGAAAAGGGGATCTGAGAGGGGAAAAGGGGGTTTTGAAAATGATTTCTGAAATGGGAAAAGGGGATTTTGAACTCAGGGAAGAGAGAATTTTGAAATGGGAAAAGGGGGTATGAAAAGGGAAAAGGGGGTTCTGAAAAGGGAAGTGGGGTTCTGAGAGGGAAAAGGGGTTTTTTTTAATGGGAAAAGAGGGTTATGAAATGGGAAAAGGGGGTTCTGAGCCCCAGTAAAAGGGGATTTTGAGCTCTGAGAAAAGGAGATTCTGAGAAGAAAAGGGGGGTTCTGAGATGGGAGAAGGGGTTCTGAATGGGAAAAGACGGTTTTGAAAAGGGAAAGGGGAATTCTGAGATAGGAAAAGGGGTTCTGAGCTCCGGGAAAAGCAGATTCTGAGCCTCGGGAAAAGGGGATTCTGAGGCCCGGGAAAAGCTGATCCTGAGCCGGGAAAAAGGGTTCTGAGCCTCGGGAAAGGGAATCCTGAGCACAGGTTAAAGGGGATTCTGAATCTCGGGAAAAGCAGATTGTGAGCCCGCTGAAAAGCGGGTTCTGACCTCTGGGAAAAGCAGTTTCTGATTCCGGGAAAAGCAGATTGTGAGCCCTGTGAAAAGCGGGTTCTGATCTCTGGCAAATGGGGATTCTGAGCCCTGTGAAAAGGGGATCCTGATCCCCGCACGCCCGTGGAATCCCAGCCCTCTCCGTGCCCCTCTCACCAGAACACAGGGCTCTGGCCGGGCTCCCGCACCACGTAGTAATCCTTGTCCTGCGGGAGCAGCTTGGCCAGCCCGAAGTCGCCGATCTTGACGTGGCTGTCGCTCTCCACCAGGATGTTCCTGCTGGCCAGGTCGCGGTGCACGCAGCGCCGCGCCCCCAGGTACTCCATGCCCTGCGGGAGGGGAGCGGGGCCCGGGTGCGGGTCCCGGGGTGAGGGTCTCTGGGTGAGGGTCCCGGGGGGTTCATCAGGCTGGGTCACACCCCGAGGGGGGAGGGAGGGGCTGTTCCAGCCGGGATGGGGTTGCGGGTAGGGAGGGGAGCCAGCAGTGACCCCAGGGATGGACAATGACCACTCCAGTCACCATTTCTAGGGGCTCATCCTGGCTGGACAATGATATTTTGGTGACCCTTGAGTGACCCTTAAATGACCCTTGAGTGACCCTTAAATGACCCTTGAGTGACCCTTGGCTGACCCATGGCACTGCTCTGGCCAGGACAGAGCTGCTGGCAGGGATGGGAGCCAGCAGTGACCCCAGGGATGGACCTGGCTGGACAATGACCCTTGGCTGACCCTTGGCTGACCCATGGCACTGCTCCAGTTCTGATACAGCCACAGCCACCAGCAGGGACAGGATCCTGCAGCATGCCCAGGACTGGACAATGACCCTTGAGTGACCCTTGGGTGACCCTTGGGTGACCCACAGCCCCGCTCTAGCCCCATTTGCCCCACGCCTGCCCTGCTCCCACCTTGCAGATCTGCCAGGCGTAGAGCAGCAGCGTCCTGTGCTCCAGGCGGGGCTGGTTCTTCTGCAGGAAATCCCGCAGGCAGCCGTTGGGCAGGAATTCCATCACCAGCCGCAGCCCGCGCATTCCTGGAGAGAAATCCGGGATGGCCGGAGCGGGGATCGGGGATCCACCCCTGCCTGCTCCCAGCCCCAATCCCTGCCCCATTCCCAGCCCCATTCCCATCCCATTCCCAGCTCCATTCCTGCCCCGTTCCCTGGCCCATTCACCATCTCATCCCTGCCCCATCCCTGCCCCATTCCCTGCCCCCATTTTCTACCCCCATTCCCTATCTATTCCCTGCTCCATTTCTGCCCCCATTCACTGCCCCCATTCCTGCCCCCATTCCTGCCCCATTCCCACCCCATTCCTTACCCCATTTCTTGCCCCATTCCCTGCCTTCCCAGCCCCATTCCCAGCCCCATTCCCTGCCCATTCCCATCCCATTCCCTGCCCCATTTCCTACCTCATTCCCTGTCTATTCCCACCCCATTCCCAGCTCACCTCGGCTGTAGCAAACCCCCCGGTACCGGACAATGAAGTCGTGCTGCAGCGAGTGCAGGATTTGGATCTCCCGCTCGAAATCCCGAATTTCCTTGGCCGAGTCCTGCTGAAGCTTCTTCACGGCCACCAGCTCGCCCGTGCTGTCACCCAGGGGGTCGTAGCGGCACAGCTCCACGCTCCCAAAATTCCCCTGCAGACAGGGAGCTGGGTGTTTGGGATCTGCCTGCTCCCATCCCCATCCCTGCCCCATCCCTGCCCCATTCCCGCCCTATTCCCTGCCTCATTCGCTGCACATTCCCTACCTCATTTCCCCCCCATTTCCACCCCATTCCCTACTCCATTCCCTTTCTATTTCTGCCTCATCTCAGCCCCATTCCTGTCCATCTCCTGCGTGCTCTCAGCCCCATCCCAGCCCCATCCCTGCTCCATTCACTGCCCCATTTCCCATCCCATTCCCCATCCTTTCCCCTGTCCCATTCCTTACCACATTTCCACCCCATTCCCAGTCCCATTTCCACCCCCATTCCCTACCCCATTCCCTGCCCCATTCCCAGTCCCATTTCCACCCTGTTCCCAGCCCCATTCCCTGCCCCATTCCCAGTCCCATTCCCCATCCCATCTCTGCCCCATCCTAGCCCAATTCCTGCCCCATTCTCCACCTCATTCCCTGCCTCATTCCCTGTTCATTCCCAGCCCCATTCCTACCCCATCCCTGCTCCATTCCCTGCCCCATTTCCTACCCCATTCCCAGCTCCTTATCCCTCCCAAACCCCCCCCACACAGAGGGGGATGCTCAGGAATTATTTCTCGGCACAACCACCACGTCCCACACCCCAAATCAGGGAAGGGGAGAGTGACTGCACTGAGTTTTGGGGTTGGGGGTCTCCCCTGCGCCCCCACCTTGCCCAGCAGCGAGATGTACTTGAGGTGCCGCTCCTGGAAGTGCTCGGGGTCCTGGCTCATGGCGAGGGAATCGTGCCCCCAAATTCCATCCCGGAGCGTCATGTCCGTGGGGGACAGGTCCGAGAGCAGCTCGTAGTCTGGGGGAGGGGGGGGGTCAGGCCGCTGTGGGGTCCCCCCCGTGTCTCCCCCGTGTTCCCCCAGTGCCCACCCGAGGTGATGAGGCTGTTGAGGTCGCGGATGAGGGCACGGAAGCAGGGCCGGCGCTGCGGCTCGTACTCCATGCACTGGGCCACCAGCGCGGCCAGCTCCGGCCACTTGGGGGCAGGGAGGGGCTGGCGGCTCCGGTAGAACTCCAGCTTCTGTGGGGGGAGGGGGGACAGGGGGATCAGGGGGTGGGAACCCCAAAGAGACGGGATGGGATGGGATACAGGGATGGGATCGATGGGATGGGATGGGATGGGATGGGATGGGATATGGGATGGGATATGGGATGAGATTTATGGCATGGATGGGATGGGATTATGGAATAGATGGGATGGGATTTATGGCATGGGATCATTTGGATCAATGGGATCAATGGCATGGGATTGGATGGGATTTATGGGTTGGGATGGGATGGGATGGGGTGGGATGGGATGGGATGGGATGATCAGGATGGAATTGGGCAGGTGAAGAAGGGCTGGGATGTAGTGGGATGGGGCAGGAAGGTCAGGATAAAATGGGATGGGGCATGAGGATTGGGATCCAGTGGTCAGGAATGCTGGGATCCAGTGGGATGGGGCAGGAGGATCAGAATCCAGCGGGGTGCTGGTTCAGCCTCACCCTCTGGGGCTCCAGCAGGCTCAGGGGCATGTTTCCCCCACTGAAGATCTCCCAGAGGGTGGCTCCGAAGCTCCACTTGTCGGCCGGCAGCGCCAGGCTCCCAGGCTCACTGACACACTCAGGGGCCACCCACGGGATCCGCTGCAGCAGCACTGGGGGCACCCGGCCCCACTCAGAACCAGGGGGGCCCAGCAATCCCAGAATCCCCCAGGACCCACTCAGCACCACGGGGGGCTCAGCACCCCCAGAACACCCTGCACCCACTCAGCACCACGGGGGCCCAGCACCCCCAGGACCCCCCAGGACCCACTCAGCACCACGGGGGGCTCAGCACCCCCAGAACACCCTGGACCACTCAGCACCACGGGGGGTTCAGCACCCCAGAACCCCGCAGGACCCACTCAGCACCACGGGGGGCTCAGCACCCCCAGAACTCCCCTGGACCCACTCAGCACCCACGGGGGGCCCAGCACCCCCAGTACCCCCCCGGATCCCTCAGTCACTGCCCTGGGCCGGGAGGGGGACACTGACCCCAGGGTGGTGGAGTCTGGAGAAGGGGATTTGGAACCCACAGCCAGGACCCCACTTTGGGGATGAGCACAGGACCCCGAACCCAGAACCAGGAGCCCAAACCCAGAACCCCAAACCCACTCCCAGGATCCCAAACCCATTGCCAGGATGCCAAACTCATAGCTGGAATCCAGAACTCCCAGCCAGGACCACCCCCCTTTGAGGAGGAGCACAGAACCAGGACCCCAAACCCAGAACCAGGACCCCAAACCCAGAACCAGGACCCAAACCCAGAGCTGGAATCCAGAACCCGCAGCCAGGATTCCCCATTGAGGACGAACACAGAACCCCAAACCCAGAACCAGAACCCCAAACCCATCACCCCAGGATCCCCAGGACCCCTCACTCACTGTCTGGGGCCAGGACAGTGACGCTGACCCCGGGGTCATTGAGTTTGATGAAGGGGGGGCTCCCCCCGGCCCTGTCCCCCTCCCGGGCCAGCAGCACCTTCTTGGCAGAGACGTTCCCGTGTGGGATTTTCTTGTCCTCCTGAATGGGAGTCAAAGAGGGATGGGGACCCTCAGGGGAGTCCTACGCACTAGGGTGGGCTGGGGGGAGCAGTGAGGATGGGGGGGAGCTGTGGGGGGTGGACCTATGGGATATGGATGTGTGGGATCCATGGGATATGGATGTGTGTGATCCATGGAATCCATGGGATATGGAGATACGGGAGTGTGGGATGGGGATCCATGGGATCTATGGGATCCAGATGTGTGGGATCTATGGGATGTGGATGTGGGGAGTGTGGGATGGGGATCCCGGGGATCCAGATGTGTGGGATCCAGGGATATGGGGGTGTGGGGAGTGTTGGATGGAGATCCATAGGATATGGATGTGTGGGATCTATGGGATCCATGCGATGTGGGGGTGTGGGGAGTATGAGATGGGGATCCATGGGATTAATGGGATGTGTGGGATCCATGGGATACGGATGTGATCCACAGGACACGCACACATGGGATCCATGGGACATGGACGTGTGGGATCCATGGGATATGGACACATGGGATACATGGGATATGGATGTGTGGCACCCATGGGATATGGACATGTGGGATCCATGGGATCCATGGGATATGGGTGTGTGGAATCCATGGGATATAGACATGTGGGATCCATGGGATATGGACACGTGGGATCCATGGGATCCATGGGATAGACACATGGGATCCATGGGATATGGATCTGCAGGGTTCAGGTGACCCAGGTGACCCAAGTGAACCAGGTGACCCAGAATCTGGAGATCCACAGGACAAGGACAAGGGGAAAGCCATGGGATGGGGACACCTGGCAGCTGCAGGACACCAGCGTGGGCTCACCAGGTAGTTGAGGGCGTAGGCCAGCTGCTTGGCCACCGTCAGCTTCCAGCCGGTGGTCACGGTGCCGCGGTTCTTGCGCAGGTACAGGTCCAGGGGGCCGTGCCGGATGTGCTCCTGCACCATCACACCTGAGGGCCGCATGGCGGGGGTCAGGGGTTGCCCAGGTGGCACCGTGGTGGCACCACCCGCTGGACACTCACTGTCCTTGCCGAGGCTGACGCCGTGCAGCAGCACCAGGTGTTTGTGGGACAGCTGGCTCATGGTGCTGGCGGCCTCCAGGAAGAACTGGGACAGGGACAGATGGCTCAGGGCGGGCCTTAGGGACCCCTAGGTGACATCCTGGAGGTGGCAGTGCCACCCCCCTCACCTCCAGGCAGTTTTGGTGGCTGCTGTCCATGACCTTGAGCACCACCGGGGTCTGCCGGGGTCCGTCCTCCTCGTCCTCCTCCCGTTTGACGCCTTTGTAGATCTGGGTGAAGGTGCCCTGGCCCAGGCTCTCGCCCTGGGGGACACGGGGACATTGCCAGGGTGTCCCTGTGCCACACCCCCACTGGCCCCGCCCTCCCCCGTACCCGTGTCAGGCTCTGGGGATCGATCTTGTGGAACATCATCTGGTGGAGGCTGCGGCGCCGGGGAACGGGAGGGGACCCGAGGGGACAGGGGACCCCGCTGCGAACGATCAGCAGGTTGGACTTCTCTGGGGGGGGAGGGGAGAGAGGGTGAGGGGAGGTTTGGGCAGGGGACCCCCACCTGGTGACGTCATACAGCCACCCTCTGCCGTGCCCCCCCCCCCCCCCCCGGTGTCACCTCTGGGCCGGGGGGGACAGGCCACCTCCAGGCGCATCTGTGCCCCCTCAGCCTGCAGCCCCCGCTGCCCGTAGGTGCCCAGCAGCTCTCGCAGGCTGCAGAACCTCCGTGCCACCCCCGAGAGCCACAAATATCCGTCCTCATCCCGTCGGATCCGGCACCGCTTGTAATCCCGGCCCGAGCGGGTCTGTGGGGAAACCCTCCGCGATCAGCACCCCCCCCACAGCGGGTGGCACTGTCCCCGTGCCCCCCTAAACCCCCCCCCGGGGGTCTCACCTGGACGCACACGGTCAGCAGGTAACTATCAAAGTCCTGGGGGCTGCGGCGCAGCAGGAACAGCCCCGGGGATCCCCCGGCCGCCTCCAGCTTGTTCACCGCGAACTCGGCGCTGCCCGGGGGTGGGGATGGCCGTGGTGCCCCTCGGAGACACCACGGGCACCCCCTGTGCCCGCCCTGTGCCCACCCCTCTCCAAATGCCGCGGATCCCCGTGGGCACCCGGGGTCACAGGCCACTCGCTTTGGAAAAGGACTATAAAAAGTGACTTTCCTAAAGAGACTCCGAGATCTCTATTGTCGGACGATCACAAGGATGCGTCCCGTCTGTTGGTAACTATATCCTATCCTTTTTTTCTCTTTCTCTCTCTCTGTTCTTTACTTCGTTTCCTTCACCTCTTTCCCTCTCTCTTTCTCTCTCTTCTACCGCAAAACTGAATTGTTTACACACAAACTGCATTGCTGCTTTCTGCTGAACAAAACCTGCGTCTCTCGCTTTTTGTCTTTTGCACCCTGGGGTCGAACAAACCACCACGACTCCGGCTCGGGTTGAGCGGGTCGTGACACCCTCGGGGAGTGCCGGAACCCACCTGATGGGCCCGTGGCACTGGTTCTCCAGCTCCTCCAGCAGCCGCGGAGGCGCCACCTCCTTGCAGAAGTAGTGCTGGGCATCCGCCGTCAGCCGGTAGTAGCCATCGAGCAGAGCCACGAAGGACCGAGCCTCCCGCAGCGTGGGGAACTCCACCTCCTGCGCCAGCTTTGGGGTCATCCCCTTGTCCCCTCCATCCCTCCCGCGGCTCCCCAAACTCTCCCCGAGCTCACCAGCACCCGGTTATCCGCCTTGGTCACGGTGACCAGCCGGTTCTCCACGGCGCCGCTCGCCGCCTGCTTGATGCTGATATCGGCGATATCGGGGAAATCGCAGAAAATGCTGGCGGCTCTATGAAGGGACAACGATGGTGACAACACCTCCACGCAGCTGCCAGCACCCCACCCAGCCCCCCAGACCACCTCGGAGCCGCCGCAGCTCCAGGCCACGCCGCTATCGCCGCACACGTGGATGGCGATGGGCGCCGGCGATCCAGGCGAGCGCACGTGGAAAATCTCCTCGCTGCAGCGGCGCTGGAGCCGCTCCAGGTCCAGCAGGTATTTGAGCTTCAGGTGCGGCCCGTCTGTATGGCAGCCGCCCAGGCGCCTCAGCGATTTGCCGAAGCTGTGGCGGAGGCGCTTGCGGGTCACGAAGTTGTGCTGCTGGATCTGCGTCCGCAGCGGCTCCGGC
This sequence comes from Luscinia megarhynchos, assembly GCA_034336665.1. Lineage (NCBI taxonomy): Eukaryota > Metazoa > Chordata > Aves > Passeriformes > Muscicapidae > Luscinia > Luscinia megarhynchos. The sequence goes on along the minus strand of CM067590.1, from coordinate 2,474,254 downwards.
AGGCACGACTTGTAACTGCAGGGGAGGGAGCGGGGTGTGCCCGGGGGGGTCCCGGGGGGTGTCCCAGGGAGTGTTGGGGTGTCCCGGGAGTGTCCCGAGGGTGTCCCCGAGGGTGTTTGGGGTGTCCCAGGGGGTGTTTGGGGTGTCCCCGGAGGTGTCGGGGTGTCCCCGGGGTGTTTGGGGTGTCCCAGGGGTGGTGGGGTATGCCTAGGGGTGTCCTAGGGGATGTTGGGGGGTGTCCCAGGGGGTTTTGGGGCTTCCCCAGGAGTGTCAGGGTATCCTCGGGGGTGTTCAGGTGTCCCCAGGGGTTCTGGGATGTCCCCAGGGATGGCAGAGTTTGCCCGGGGAGGGGGGGGGCAGGACGTCCCCAGGAGGGCCAAGCCATCCCTGGCGGTGCCGGGGTATCCCCAGGGGTGCTGGGTCGTCCCCAGGGGTGTCGGCTATCCTTAAGGGTATTGGGGTGTTCCCAGGGGTGCCAGGCTGTCACACTGGTGTCACACTGTCCCCATGAATTTCAGGTTCTCCAGTGGCTGCCAGACTGTCCCCAGCCATGCAGGGCTGTCCCCACGGATGTCACATTGTCCCATGAGTGCCACACTGTCCCCATGGGATTCAGGCTGTCCTCATGAGTGCCTCATTGTCCCAACAGGTGTCACACTGTCCCATGAGTGCCCCTCTGTCCCCACGGGATTCAGGCTGTCCCCATGGGTGTCACACTATCCCCAGCCATGCCAGGCTGTCCCCACGGGTGTCACACTGTCCTGTGAGTGCCACTCTGTCTCCATGGGATTCAGGCTCTCCCCCACGGGTGTCACACTGTCCCCACGGGATTCAGGCTCTCCCCCACGGGTGTCACACTGTCCCTAGCCATGCGGGGCTGTCCCTACGGGTGTCACACTGTTCCCAGCCATGCCCCTCTGTCCCCAGGGGTGCCCCCCTGTCCCCCGCTCACCTGACGTGGCTGCAGACCTGGGCGGGGCTCTGCCGCTGCTCTTTGGCGATGCGCAGCATGTCCAGCACGGCCAGGCTCAGGCACTGCTCCTGCGTGGGCAGGCTCAGCCCCACGGCCACGCGGCCCCCGATGAAATCGCTGCGGGACTGGGCGGGGCACGAGGCTCGGGTTGGGGGCGGTTCTCCCATCCCCCAAGACCCCCGACCCACCCTCGTGCCACCCTGGGGTCACACCCTTCCCAGAATGCGCTGCCCTGTTCCCCCCAGGAGACAGAGTGACCCCGTCTGGGCAATTTGGGGTGGCCACGAGCAGCTCCAGGTGGGAGCTGGAGGAGGAGGAGGAAGAGAAGGAAGAGGAAGAAGAAGAGGAAGAAGAGGAAGGAGAAGAGGAAGAGGAAGAAGAGGAAGAAGAAGAAGAGGAGGAGGAGGCAGGCTGGCAGCGCTCACCTGGGCAAACAGGTAATCAATGACGGGATAATCCAGGACAGGGCTGGCGCGGTCATTGAGCAGCTGGAAGCGGTGGGACTGTCCCAGTCCGCACCAGTTGGGGAAGAAGAACCTGATGGGGACAGCAGAGAGGTCTCAGCACTGCTCCCACAGAAAGCAGGACCCCAAAAGCTGTGGGGAAATGGGGGCTGTACCTGATCCTGTACACCACCACCTGGCTGCAGGACTCATCCACGGTGAACACGTGGTTGGGGGGGAACCAGCAGCTCAGGTCCTCGGTGGCCAGGGCGAAGAGTGGGTGGCACACGGGCAGCACGCCTGGCAAGCGACAGTGGGGCTGGGAGCGAGCCTGGCATGGGGCTGAGAGCCCCAGGGCACAGCCAGGAGCCCCCATGGGAGCCTGAGCCCATCACCCATATCCTGAGCCCACAATTGGACCCCAAACCCACAGCTGGTAGCCCAAGCCCACAGCCAGGGCTCAAACCCCACAGCCAGGGCCCAAACCCCACAGCCAGGACCCAAACCCCACAACCAGGGCCCAAAACCCACAGCCAGGACCCCAAACCCCACAGCCAGGACCCAAACCCCACAGCCAGGGCCCAAACCCCACAGCCAGGGCCCAAACCCCACAGCCAGGACCCAAACCCCCACAACCAGGGCCCCAAAACCCACAGCCAGAACACCAAACCCATTGTGAGGACCCCAAACCCACAGTCAGGACCCAAACCCACAGCCAGGATCCCAAATGCACAGCCAGGACCCCGAGCCCCTGGCTGGAACCCAAATCCCACAGATGGAATCCAGAGCCCACAGCCGAATTAGAATTCCCCATTCCGACACCCAAAACCCCATTCCCACACCCATAACTCCCATTCCCACATGCAGAACACATAGAACTCCCCATTCCCACACCCAGAACCCTCCATTCCCACGCCCAAAATCCCATTCCCACACACAAAACCCCCATCCCCAGAACCCCCCATTCCCAACCCCAGAACGCCCATTCCCACACCCAGAACCCCCATTCCCACCCCCATCCCCCACACCAGGGCCGCTCTCACCGCAGGCTTTGGCCGCTCTCCGCAGAGCTCCTCGGCCGTGTACTCTCCGCAGGGGAAGCTGAGCGAGCCCCCGGCGCTGCCGTGCAGTGCGCGGGAGGGCTGTGGTCCATGGGAACACCTGCATGCCACGCCTCGTCGAGCCAGCTCCAGGAGCTGCGTACCGATCCACTGTGCCATCCCGTTTCCAGTCCAGCTCCATGCTGTCCACCACGTGTCCATCCATATCCATCCATCCCTCTCCATCCATCTCCATCCAGCTCCATCCCGCTCCATCCACTCCATCCATCCAGCTCCATCCACTCCATCCACTCCATCCCTTTCCATCCAGCTCCATCCATGCTCCATCCATCCATCCATCCCATTCCATCCCAGCTCCATCCAGCTCCATCCCACTCCATCCAGCTCCATCCATCTCCATCCAGCTCCATCCCAGCTCCATCCAGCTCCATCCCTGCTCCATCCACTTTCCATCCATCCAGCTCCATCCAGCTCCATCCACTCCATCCAGCTCCATCCAGCTCCATCCAGCTCCATCCATCCCATGCTCCATCCAGCTCCATCCCAGCTCCATCCATCCACTCCATCCCATTCCATCCCAGCTCCATCCCTCCTCCATCCATCTCCATCCACTCCATCCAGCTCCATCCCCATCCATCCATCCCTCCATCCATCCATCCAGCTCCATCCAGCTCCATCCATTCCATCCATCCATCCATCCATCCACTCCATCCATCTCCATCCAGCTCCATCCAGGCTCCATCCAGCTCCATCCAGCTCCATCCACTCCATCCAGCTCCATCCAGCTCCATCCAGCTCCATCCAGCTCCATCCCATCTCCATCCACTCCATCCACTCCATCCAGCTCCATCCCAGCTCCATCCAGCTCCATCCATCCATCCCGCTCCATCCAGCTCCATCCCATCCATCCATCCATCCCGCTCCATCCAGCTCCATCCCAGCTCCATCCATCTCCATCCAGCTCCATCCATCTCCATCCCATCTCCATCCAGCTCCATCCCAGCTCCATCCCCTCCATCTCCATCCAGCTCCATCCAGCTCCATCCAGCTCCATCCCTCCTCCGGCTCCATCCAGCTCCATCCACTCCATCCAGCTCCATCCAGCTCCATCCAGCTCCATCCCATGCTCCATCCCAGCTCCATCCACTCCATCCATCCATCCATCCAGCTCCATCCCAGCTCCATCCACTCCATCCATCCAGCTCCATCCAGCTCCATCCAGCTCCATCCAGCTCCATCCCAGCTCCATCCACTCCATCCATCCAGCTCCATCCAGCTCCATCCACTCCATCCAGCTCCATCCACTCCATCCAGCTCCATCCCCAGCTCCATCCCAGCTCCATCCATCTCCATCCAGCTCCATCCATCTCCATCCCAGCTCCATCCCAGCTCCATCCCTCCCTCCATTCCATCCAGCTCCATCCAGCTCCATCCACTCCATCCATCCATCCGCTCCATCCAGCTCCATCCATCCATCCAGCTCCATCCAGCTCCATCCACTCCATCCATCTCCATCCAGCTCCATCCCAGCTCCATCCAGCTCCATCCATCTCCATCCAGCTCCACCGCTCCATCCAGCTCCATCCAGCTCCATCCATTCCATCCAGCTCCATCCAGCTCCATCCCAGCTCCATCCACTCCATCCATCCACTCCATCCATCCATCCATCCCCTCCATCCAGCTCCATCCCAGCTCCATCCCAGCTCCATCCAGCTCCATCCCAGCTCCATCCCGGCTCCATCCCGCTCCATCCAGCTCCATCTCCCGCTCCATCCAGCTCCATCCAGCTCCATCCAGCTCCATCCAGCTCCATCCCTCCATCCAGCTCCATCCAGCTCCATCCAGCTCCATCCCAGCTCCATCCTGCTCCATCCCAGCTCCATCCAGCTCCATCCGCTCCATCCCAGCTCCATCCAGCTCCATCCAGCTCCATCCGGCTCCATCCAGCTCCATCCATCCATCCATCCATCCATCCATCCCAGCTCCATCCAGCTCCATCCGGCTCCATCCAGCTCCATCCGGCTCCATCCAGCTCCATCCCAGCTCCATCCAGCTCCATCCAGCTCCATCCGGCTCCATCCCAGCTCCATCCAGCTCCATCCCAGCTCCATCCCAGCTCCATCCAGCTCCATCCATCCCGCCATCCAGCTCCATCCAGCTCCATCCAGCTCCATCCGGCTCCATCCATCCGGCTCCATCCAGCTCCATCCGCTCCATCCAGCTCCATCCAGCTCCATCCCAGCTCCATCCAGCTCCATCCCTCCTCCATCCAGCTCCATCCCAGCTCCATCCAGCTCCATCCCAGCTCCATCCAGCTCCATCCGGCTCCATCCAGCTCCATCCGGCTCCATCCAGCTCCATCCGGCTCCATCCGGCTCCATCCAGCTCCATCCATCCATCCGGCTCCATCCGGCTCCATCCCAGCTCCATCCCAGCTCCATCCAGCTCCATCCCAGCTCCATCCAGCTCCATCCAGCTCCATCCAGCTCCATCCGCTCCATCCAGCTCCATCCAGCTCCATCCAGCTCCATCCATCCGCTCCATCCAGCTCCATCCAGCTCCATCCAGCTCCATCCAGCTCCATCCGGCTCCATCCGGCTCCATCCATCCATCCAGCTCCATCCAGCTCCATCCATCCGTCCATCCAGCTCCATCCAGCTCCATCCAGCTCCATCCAGCTCCATCCAGCTCCATCCGGCTCCATCCGGCTCCATCCATCCGTCCATCCCAGCTCCATCCGGCTCCATCCAGCTCCATCCGGCTCCATCCCAGCTCCATCCAGCTCCATCCACTCCTCCGGCTCCATCCCAGCTCCATCCAGCTCCATCCAGCTCCATCCAGCTCCATCCAGCTCCATCCGCTCCATCCAGCTCCATCCAGCTCCATCCGGCTCCATCCCAGCTCCATCCAGCTCCATCCAGCTCCATCCAGCTCCATCCAGCTCCATCCATCCCGTCCATCCCAGCTCCATCCGGCTCCATCCATCCATCCAGCTCCATCCAGCTCCATCCAGCTCCATCCCAGCTCCATCCAGCTCCATCCAGCTCCATCCACTCCATCCGGCTCCATCCAGCTCCATCCAGCTCCATCCAGCTCCATCCCTCCTCCATCCAGCTCCATCCGGCTCCATCCATCCATCCCGCTCCATCCGCTCCATCCAGCTCCATCCAGCTCCATCCATCCATCCGCTCCATCCAGCTCCATCCGCTCCATCCATCCAGCTCCATCCAGCTCCATCCATCCATCCAGCTCCATCCCATCCTCCATCCAGCTCCATCCAGCTCCATCCAGCTCCATCCACTCCATCCATCTCCATCCAGCTCCATCCAGCTCCATCCCTCCTCCAGCTCCATCCAGCTCCATCCAGCTCCATCCCAGCTCCATCCAGCTCCATCCACTCCATCCAGCTCCATCCAGCTCCATCCATCCATCCATCCAGCTCCATCCAGCTCCATCCACTCCATCCAGCTCCATCCAGCTCCATCCAGCTCCATCCACTCCATCCAGCTCCATCCCTCCTCCATCCCAGCCCTCCATCCAGCTCCATCCACTCCATCCACTCCATCCACTCCATCCACTCCATCCACTCCATCCAGCTCCATCCCACTCCATCCAGCTCCATCCAGCTCCATCCACTCCATCCACTCCATCCATCCCTCCATCCAGCTCCATCCAGCTCCATCCACTCCATCCACTCCATCCAGCTCCATCCACTCCATCCATCCCTCCATCCACTCCATCCCTCCTCCATCCCAGCTCCATCCACTCCATCCATCTCCATCCACTCCATCCACTCCATCCAGCTCCATCCAGCTCCATCCATCTCCATCCAGCTCCATCCAGCTCCATCCATCTCCATCCATCCATCCATCCATCCCTCCATCCACTCCATCCACTCCATCCATCTCCATCCAGCTCCATCCCTCCATCCACTCCATCCACTCCATCCACTCCATCCACTCCATCCATTTCCATCCAGCTCCATCCACTCCATCCACTCCATCCATCCACTCCATCCATCCATCCACTCCATCCACTCCATCCAGCTCCATCCATCCATCCATCCATCTCCATCCATCTCCATCCATTTCCATCCACTCCATCCACTCCATCCAGCTCCATCCCATCCATCCATCCACTCCATCCAGCTCCATCCACTCCATCCATCCATCCATCTCCATCCAGCTCCATCCCATGCTCCATCCCAGCTCCATCCACTCCATCCACTCCATCCATCCATCCATCCCTCCATCCATTCCATCCACTCCATCCACTCCATCCACTCCATCCACTCCATCCACTCCATCCACTCCATCCACTTCCATCCACTCCATCCATCTCCATCCACTCCATCCATCCATCCATCTCCATCCATCCACTCCATCCACTCCATCCCACTCCATCCATCTCCATCCACTCCATCCATCCACTCCATCCACTCCATCCACTCCATCCATCCATCCATCCATCTCCATCCAGCTCCATCCACTCCATCCACTCCATCCAGCTCCATCCAGCTCCATCCAGCTCCATCCACTCCATCCATTCCATCCAGCTCCATCCCATCCACTCCATCCAGCTCCATCCCTGCTCCATCCACTCCATCCACTCCATCCACTCCATCCATCCATCCACTCCATCCAGCTCCATCCACTCCATCCCTGCTCCATCCATCTCCATCCAGCTCCATCCACTCCATCCATCCATCCAGCTCCATCCACTCCATCCACTCCATCCATCCATCCACTCCATCCAGCTCCATCCCATCTCCATCCAGCTCCATCCAGCTCCATCCATCTCCATCCAGCTCCATCCACTCCATCCATTTCCATCCAGCTCCATCCACTCCATCCAGCTCCATCCATTCCATCCCAGCTCCATCCCAGCTCCATCCAGCTCCATCCTCCATCCCAGCTCCATCCAGCTCCATCCAGCTCCATCCAGCTCCATCCCCATCCCTCCATCCAGCTCCATCCCATCCATCCATCCAGCTCCATCCAGCTCCATCCCTCCATCCATCCCGCTCCATCCAGCTCCATCCAGCTCCATCCCAGCTCCATCCAGCTCCATCCCTCCAGCTCCATCCACTCCATCCAGCTCCATCCACTCCATCCCAGCTCCATCCCCAGCTCCATCCAGCTCCATCCCTCTACTCCATCCAGCTCCATCCAGCTCCATCCCATCCCTCCATCCCAGCTCCATCCCAGCTCCATCCAGCTCCATCCCAGCTCCATCCAGCTCCATCCCGCTCCATCCCCAGCTCCATCCCAGCTCCATCCCGCTCCATCCAGCTCCATCCAGCTCCATCCAGCTCCATCCAGCTCCATCCCTGCTCCATCCAGCTCCATCCAGCTCCATCCCATGCTCCATCCCAGCTCCATCCAGCTCCATCCAGCTCCATCCAGCTCCATCCAGCTCCATCCCGCTCCATCCAGCTCCATCCACTCCATCCAGCTCCATCCAGCTCCATCCCAGCTCCATCCAGCTCCATCCAGCTCCATCCCAGCTCCATCCAGCTCCATCCAGCTCCATCCCTCCCTCCATCCAGCTCCATCCAGCTCCATCCCAGCTCCATCCCAGCTCCATCCAGCTCCATCCAGCTCCATCCCAGCTCCATCCCCAGCTCCATCCCTCCAGCTCCATCCCGCTCCACCATCCAGCTCCATCCAGCTCCATCCCCAGCTCCTCAGCTCCATCCCAGCTCCATCCCTGCTCCATCCCCCCGCTCCATCCAGCTCCATCCTGCTCCATCCCCGCTCCATCCATCCGCCCATCCATCCCATGCTCATCCCATCCAGCTCCTCCATCCCAGTCCCATCCGCTCCATCCCTCCTCCATCCCATCCATCCCTGCTCCATCCGTCCATCCCACTCGCTCCATCCCAGCTCCATCCACTCCCAGCTCCATCCCTGCTCCATCCCAGCTCCATCCCAGCTCCATCCCAGCTCCATCCCAGCTCCATCCCTGCTGCATCCCTGCTCCATCCCTGCTCCATCCCAGCTCCATCCCAGCTCCATCGGCTCCATCCCAGCTCCATCCCAGCTCCATCCCATCTCGACCCCGGCTCCATCCCAGCTCCATCCCAGCCCATCCCTGCTCCATCCCTGCTCCATCCCTGCTCCATTCCAGCTCCATCCCAGGTGCATCCTCTTCCATCCCTTCTCCATCGCAGCTCCCTCCCGTCTTGCCGCCCCCCCAGACCCTCCCCGTACCTCTGCCGTGCCGGCTTCCTCTCTTAGGGGCTTTGGAGGGGGTGCCGGCCGAGCTGCGCTGCCAAATCGCGGTTCTGAGGCTGCGTAGGCGGCTGCGAGCAAAGCAGAGAGATAAAAAATCCCCTGAGTGACTTCCTTCCTGCTCGAGGGCTCCTGGGCGTGCGGCTTCCTGCCACGGGAGTGAGGACAAAACGCGACACCCCGGGGTGCAGCCACCGGGGTGCTGGGAGGGTGAAGGGCTGAAAATCTGGGAACCCCCCGGGTTCCTCTTTGACACCCCCGGTACATTTTTGACACTCCCAGGTACCTTTTTGACACCCCCGGGTACCCTTTGTGGCACCTCTGGGTTCCCCTTTGTCACCCTCGGGGACATTTTTTGCACCCCCGAGTAAGTTTTTGGCACCCCCGCGTACCCCTTTGACATCCCCGTATTCCCCTTTTACCCCTCCGGGTACATTTTTGACTCCCCCGGGTTCCTCTTTGGCACCCCCGGGTTCCCCTTTGACCCCCTCGGGTTCCCTTTTACCCCCCGGGTACATTTTTGACCCCCCCAGGTAAATTTTTGGCACCCCGGGGTCCCCCTGGGCACCCTCCGGCGCTGGCCCTGGGCGCTCTGCCAGCCCCACCTGCCCCCCATCTCTGCCACCCCCTCCTGTCCCCGCTCCTGTCCCGGTGCCACCCCTGGGGCCGCGCGCTGTCGCACGCCGGCGGATGTGGCCCAAACTCGTTGTTTTTTTTTCCCTGGAGCTGCTCCAAGCCCTCTCGGCGAGGAGGCGGCGCCGTGGGGGGGAGGGGAAGGGGATCTCCCCTCCTTAATGAAAAATTTAATTAATAATTTGAAAAGTATAAACTAGAAATCTATTGCAATTTGGTTTGAAGGGAAAGCTCAAATACTGATAATAAATCTGCAAAGCATAAATTTGTAAACTTCTTCTTTATAGAAATTCAAAACCTATTAATTCATATTGAGGGCATTGCAAATACTTAGAAACTGCGTTTTTAAAAAAATAATTAACTGTAAAAAAACCCTGGAAAACTAAAACTCAATGTTGATATTTGGACAAGTGTCCATTCATATCTGAACAATAACAAATCACTAAATATAGACTATCTCAATTCGAATTAAATACAAAATATCCTGTACCTTCACCTGTCCTGTTCTGTCCTGTCCTGTCGCCTCCCCCCTTGGGGATACATGGTGGGGACAATGCCACCAGCCCGGCGGGAGGCAGCGAGCAGGGACCCTCAGAGGGGGAGGTGACACCCTGGAGGGGACAGGGACCTCGTGGTAATGGCTCAGAGGGGACAATGCCTTCATGGTGACACCTGGGAGGAGACAGTGCCTTCATGGTGACATCTCAGAGGGGACAGTGACCTCGTGATGATGACCTGGAGGGGACAGTGACCTGCTGATGATGGCCTGGAGGGGACAGTGACCTCGTGGTGATGCTGTGCAGGGGACAGTGACCTTGCAGTGACACCTTAGAGGGGACAGTGCCTCCGTGGTGACACCCTGGAAGTGACTCTTCGTCCTTGGTGACACCTTAGAGGGGACAGTTCCCCCTCGGTCACACTTTGGAGGGGACAGTTTCCCCCTGGGGACACCTTAGAGGAGACAGTTCCCCCTTGGTGACACCTTAGAGAGGACGGTGCTCCCCGTAGTGACAACCTGGAGGTGACTCTTCCCCGTTGGAGACACCCTGGAGGGGACAGTATCCCCCTGGGGACACCTTGGAGGGGACAGTTTCTCCTTTGGTGACACCTCCGAGGTGACAGCGACACATCAGAGGCCACACTGCCCTCCCAGCAGCCCTGTCCCCACCTCAGGGCGGTTCCTTCCCCCCAGTCCCAACCTGACCCTCGCGGTTTGGGGGAAAGAGCGTGGAAATCCCCAAACCTGTCCAGAGCTCGGGCGGGACAAAGTGGCGTTTGTGCCAGAGAATGAGGAAGCGGGGCCAGCCCCACGCCCGGTGCCACGTATCCCTCCTCCGGGAGCCACCGGCCCGTCCTCCCCCGCCACCGGCCGGTCCTGCCCCGCCACCGGCCCGTCCTGCCCCGCCACCGGCCGGTCCTGCCCCGCCACCGGCCCGTCCTGCCCCGCCAAACACCGCCGCGCTCCCGAGCCTCGGGAGGGAAGGGGTTATGGCCACGACCGCCAGCAGCTCCATCCTCCCCGCTGATCCTCCGTCCCCGACACCCTGAACCTTTCTCGAGGCACACCCGGCCCCTCGGCATCTCCCGGGACCCCTCCCCGGGACCCCTCCCCAGGACCCCCGGGCTGCTCGGGCTCGGTCCAGCCGGTCCGTCCCGCTCTGCCGGCCAGCAACCTGCTCCTTCTGGGGTAAAGGTTTCTTTCAGCTTTTGTTGATTTTACTCTCTGCTGGAGATAAATTTGGCTCTGCCCCTCCTTGTTTGTGCTGCTTTTGGGGGGGGGGGGTCGCTGCCTCCCACCTCCCCTCCCTCCCTCCCTCCCTCCCGGCCGGGTTCCTTTGGGTGCTGACGCTTCTCTGGAGCCGGTGATCGCAGCGGGGGGAGCAGGGGAAGGATCGGGGCCAGCCCCCTTGCCAAAATCTGGCTGTTCCTCGGCGGACTCTGCCCTTTGGCACCCCTTGGCACAGCCCCTGCCTGGAAAAGGCACTGAGGGCACAGGGAGGGGCACTAAAACCCCGTTTCCCGCTCCTGCTCCTCACTCGGCGCGCCCATTCCAGGGAATTTTCTCTGTCCTTTTCCCCTCCCCTAATCTCTCCCCGAGCCCCGGCCTAACCCCAGTTAAGCAGGGACTAACCCCGCATCTCCCTCAGGTGCGCGATTTGGGATTCTCCTCACCTTTGAAGCCACCATGGAAGCTCCTCAAGGACCTCGAGACGTGCGGGACCTCACCTTCAGCCCGTGGGATTACGGGGTGTTCGCGCTGATGCTGCTCATCTCCACGGGCATCGGGCTCTTCCACGGGCTGGCCAAAGGCGGCCAGAAAACCTCGGAGGATTTTTTCACGGGTGGCCGGAGGATGTCAGCGCTGCCCGTGGGGCTGTCGCTGTCGGCCAGTTTCATGTCGGCGATCCAGGTGCTGGGGGTGCCGGCCGAGGCGTTCCGCTACGGAGCCAAATTCCTCTGGATGTGCCTGGCGCAGCTCATCAACAGCGCGCTGACCGCGCAGCTCTTCCTGCCCGTCTTCTACCGCCTGGGGCTCACCAGCACCTACGAGGTGGGCGCGGAGGGGACACGGAGGGGACACGGAGGGGACACGGGTGGTGGGGGGTCGTGTCAAGGTGTTGAGCATCGCCGCCGGCGGCTCCAGGGTTAATTTCGCCTCCCCAGCCCCGCGCGGTGCGGACCGTGCTTCTCCTGCACCGGGGTTCTGGGGGTCACTGTGTCCGCCCCCCTAAAGTCACAGGACCCTGCTCGTCCCGCCTCGGGTGTTGTGGAGGTCACTGTGTCCCCCCCAACCACGCGGGGTGCGGACCCCGCTCCTCCTTCCCCGGAGTGCTGAGGGTCAGGAATTCCTCGTCACCCCACTCCCCCTTCCCCACGGTTCTGGGGTGTCACGGTGTCCCCCCTCAAGGTCTCGGGGTCTGGACCCTTCTCACCCCCTGCCCCGGGTCTTGTGGGGCACCACACCCCACCCCACCCTGCCTTGGGGTTCTGGGGACTCTTGAGTCCCCCGTCCCACGGGGTGAGGACCCTGCTCCCCCTGTCCGGGGTTCTGGGGGTCACTCCCAAGGCTTCACCCACTGTCCTGAGCTCTGGTCATTCCGAGCCCCTCTCACCCTCTGTTCTGAGTTTTGAGGGTTACTCTTAGCCCCTCTCACCCCTTGTCCTGGATTCTGGGGGTCACTCCTTGTCCCTCTCACCCCCTGTCCGTGGTTCTGGGGGTCACTGCCAGCCCCTGTCACCTCCTGTCCGGGGTTCTGGGCATCGCTCCCAGCCCTTCTTGTCCCCCGTTTTGGGGTCACTCCGGGGTGGCCCCGACGTGCTCCTTGTCCTTTTCCTTGTCGCAGTACCTGGAGCGGCGCTTCAGCCGGAGCGTGCGGCTGTGCGGGACCGTGCAGTATGTGGTGGCCACGGTGCGTGTGTGGCGAGCTTGAGGACAGAGCGGGGACACCGCGGGGGCTCGGGATGGTGACATTGCGGGGCTCGGGGTGGTGACACTGCGGGGCTTGGGATGGTGACACTGAGGAGATCGGAGCGGTGACACCGCGGGGACTCGGGGGAGGGTGACACAGCGGGGTTCGGGGTGGTGACACTGAGGGGTTCGGAGCGGTGACACTGGGGGGAGATCGGAGCGGTGACACCACGGGGTTCGGGCGGTGACACTGCGGGGCTCGGAGCGGTGACACCGCGGGGACTCGGGGGGGTGACACAGCGGGGTTCGGGGTGGTGACACTGCGGGGTTCGGAGCGGTGACACTGGGGAGATCGGAGCGGTGACACCGCGGGGTTCGGAGCGGTGACACTGGGGAGATCGGAGCGGTGACACCGCGGGGTTCGGAGCGGCGCTGCCCTGAGCCCCAGGCAGGATCCTTCATCCCGTGCTCGTGTTTTCGCTGGCTCGGAGCGAGCGGAGCGCGGCGGGAGCGCTGTTTGCTGAGAAAACCGCGATGTTTTCTCTGCTCTGTCCTCGAGGTGTCACCTGTCCCGTGCCCTCGATGTCACCCCACGGTGACACGGCGCTGTCCCCGCCTCGTCCCGCAGATGCTCTACACCGGGATCGTCATCTACGCGCCCGCGCTGATCCTAAACCAAGGTGTGGTGGCACTGGGGGGCTGCTGCCTGTCCCCATCCAGGTGACAGTTCCCCCCCTCTCAGCACCTTCCCTCTCCTCCAGTGACCGGGCTGGACATTTGGGCATCGCTGCTGTCCACGGGGGTCATCTGCACCTTCTACACCACCATAGTGAGCGCGGGAGGGCCGGGGGTGTCCGGGTGTGTCCCGAAGTGTTCCGGGTGTGTCCCGGGGGGCTCCGGGTGTGTCCTGGAGTGTCTCGGGGGTGTCCCGGGGGTGTCCTGAGGGTTCCAGGGGTGTCTCGGGAGTGTCTCGAGGATGTCCCGGGGTGTCCCGGGGGTGTTCCGGGATTGTACCGGGTGGTCACGGGGTGTCCCCGGGGGTGTCCCGGAGTGTCCTGGGAGTGTGTCCCAGGGGGGATTCCAGGTGTGTCCCGGAGGTGTCTCGGGGGTCCCGGTGGTGTCTCGGGGGTCCCGGTGTTGTCCAGGGGTATCCCGGGGGTGTCCAGAGGTATCCCGGGGGTGCTCCGGATGGTCCCGGGCGTGTCTTGGAGGTCACGGGGGTGTCCAGGGGTGTCCCAGGGAGCTCCGGGGGTGTCCCGAGGGTGTCCCGGGGGTATCCAAAGGTGTCCTGAGGGTCCCAGGGGTGTCCAGGGATGTCTCGGGGCTGTCCCGGAGGTGTCCCGGGGTGTCGCTGGGATGTCCCAGAGTTGTCCCGGGTGTGTCCTGGGGTGTCCCGGATATCCAAGTGGTCCTGGGGCTGTCCCGGGTGCTCCCGGGGGTGTTTCCGGGGCTGTCTCGGGTGCTCCCGGCGCTCAGCCCCGCTCGCTTTGCCGCAGGGCGGGATGAAGGCTGTCATCTGGACCGACGTGTTCCAGGTGTTCGTGATGCTCTCGGGTTTTGTCGCCGTCGCCATCCGCGGGGTGCTGCTGGTGGGGGGTCCCGCCAGGGTACTGAGCATCGCCGCCAATGGCTCCAGGATCAACTTCGCAGAGTAAGTCCGCCCCAAATCCCCGGGACCCCTGTCCAGCTGCCTCGGGGTGCTGGCGAGTCACTGTATCCCTCCCAATTCTGCGGGACCCCTGTCCAGTTGCCCGGGGTGCTGGGGGGTCACAGTGCCCCCCAAAGGGTGGGCACCCTTCTCACCCCCTTACCTGGGGGTTGTGGGGTCATTCCCAGCCCCTCGCCCCCTGTCCTGGGTTTTGGGGTCACTCCCTGCCCCTCACCACCGGAGCTCTGGGGTCACTCCCAGCCCCTCTCACCCTCTATTTAGGGGTCACTTCCATCCCCTCTCCCCGGGATCTGTGGGGTCACTCCCATTCCTCACTCCTATTCTCGGGTTTTGGGGTCACTCCCATCCCCTCACCCTAGGATCTGTGGGGTCACTCCCATCCCCTCTCCCCGGGATTTGTGGGGTCACTCCCATCCCCTCTCCCCGGGATTTGTGGGGTCACTCCCACCCCTCACCCCCATTCCCGGGTTTTGGGGTCACTCCTCGCCCCGCCCCAGCTTTAACCCGGACCCGCGGAGCCGTTACACCGTGTGGACGTTCGTGCTGGGCGGGACGCTGCTCTGGCTCTCCATGTACGGCGTCAACCAGGCGCAGGTGCAGCGCTACGTGGCGTGCAGGAGCGAGAGGGAGGCCAAGATGTGAGTGCGGGGTCCGGGGATCGGCTGGATCCTGGGAATTGGGCAGATCCCGGGAATTGGCTGGGTTCGGGAAATCGGCTGGATCCCAGGGATTGGCTGGATCCCGGGAGTCGATTGAATCCTGGGAACTGGACGGGTCCAAGGGATCACCTGGATCCCAGGCATTGGCTGGGTCACAGGAATTGGATGGTTGGACCCTGGAAATTGAGTGGATCCCGGGAATCGGTGGATCCCGGGAATTGGATGGGTCCCAGGGATCACCTGGATCCCGGGAATTGCCAGATCCTGGTGATTGGCTGGATCCCGGGAATTGGCTGGATCCTGGGGATCACCTGGATCTTGGGAATTTGATGAGTTCCAGGGATCACCTGGATCCTGGGAATTTGATGGGTCCCAGGAGTTGGCTGGGTCACAGGAATTGGCTGGATCCTGGGAATCGACTGAATCCTGGGAATTGGATGGTTCCCAGGAATTGGATGGTTGGATCCTGGGAATTGGGTAGGTCCCGGGAACTGGGTAGATCCCAGGAATTGGCTGGATCACGGGAATTGGCCAGATCCCAGGAATCAGCTGGATGCCCAGAATTGGCTGGAGCCTGGGCATCGGTTGGATCCCAGGAATTGGCTGGATCCCGGAAATTGGCTGGGTCCTGGGAATTGCCAGATCCTGGGGATCGGCTGGATCCTGGGAATTGGCTGGGTCACAGGAATTGGGTGGATCCCCGGGTTTGGCTGGATCCCAGGAATCAGCCGGATCCCGGGAATTGGCTGGGTCATGGGAAATGGCTTAGTCCTAGGAATTGGGTGGGTGATCCCGGAAATTGGGTGGATCATAGGAATTGGGTGCATCCCGGGAATCAGCTGGATCCTGGGAATCGGCTGGATCCTGGGAATCGGCTGGATCCCGGGAATCGGCTGGGTCCCCGGAATTGGCTGGATCCTGAGAATTGGGTGGATCCTAGAGATCACCTGGATCCCAGGGATTGGCTGGATCCAGGGAATCTGCTGGTCCTGGGAATTGGCTGGATCCCGGGGATCGTCTGGATCCCGGAAATTGGTAGGATCTCAGGAATTGGGTGGATCCCAGGAAGCGCCTGGATCCCAGGGATCGTCCGGATCCCACGCTGGGGGTTCGCAGGGGTCAGGGGATGTGCTGGGTAAGGCTTTGTCCTTGGCTGCAGTGCCCTGCAAGGACCTGGCACAGCCCCCGCAAGGACCCTGCACTGACCGGACACCCTCACACTGACCCTGCAAGGAACCTGCACTGACCGGACACCCCCACACTGACCCTGCAAGGACCCTGCACTCTCCTGATGCCCCCACACTCACCCTGCAAGGACCCTACAAGGACCCTTCACCCCTTTAGTGATCCTGACTTGACCAGACAGCCCTAAAGAGACCCTGCAAGGACCTTGCACCTTTTTAGGGACCCTGAATTCCCCTGACACCCCTGCCAGGACCTTGCACTCCGTTATGGCTCCTAAATTCCCCTGCAAGGACCCGACACTCAGCCCCTGCACGGACTGAGCCCCTCTTAGGAACCCTTCCAGGACCTTGCATGACCCCTCACGCCCTGCCAGGACCTGGCAGGTGTCCAGTGCCCAGGCAGGACCTGTGAACCCCCCCCCGTGCCCCCCCAGGGCGCTGCTGGTCAATCAAGTGGGGCTTTTCTGCATCGTGGCCAGCGCGGTCGCCTGCGGGCTCGTCATGTTCGCGCTCTATCGCCACTGTGACCCGCTCCTGGCCGGGGCCATCGCCGCCCCCGACCAGGTACGGCCCCCCCGGGGTTTTGGGGTCCAGTACCTTCCAAGGTAGTGGGGCCACAGGGGGTTTTGGGGTCCCTCGGGGTCCTGTCCCTTCCAGGACCTCCCAAGGCAGTGGGAGTTTTGGGGTCTCCTGGAATTCTGATCCTCTCCAGGACCACTCAAAGCAGTGGGGTCAGAGGGGGCTTCGGGGTCCTTCTGAGTTGTGTTCCCTTCCAGGACCTCCCAAAGCAGTGGGGTCACAGGGGATTTGGGGGTTCCTTGGGGTCCTGTTCCCTTCCAGGACCTCCTAAAGCAGTGGGGTCAGAGGGGTTTTTGGGGTCCCTTAGGGTCCTGTTCCCTTGCAGTACCTCCCGGGCAACAGGACGGGAATCTGGCGGGGGTCACAGGGGGTTTTGGGGTCCCTCAGGATCCTGTACCTTCCAGGACCTTCCAAGGCAGTGGGGTCACAGGGGATTTTGGGGTCCCTCGGGGTCCTGTTCCCTTCCAGGACCCCCTGCAGGCACAGATGGGTTTGGGGTCCCTTGGGGTTCAGATCTTCTCCAGGACCCCCAAGGCAGTGGGGTCAGAAGGAGTTTTGGGGTCCTCTGGGATTCTGATCCTCTCCAGGACCCTTCAAGTAACAGGGTCAGAGAGGATTTTGGGGCCCCCCGGGGTCCTGTTCCCTTCCAGGACTCCCCAGGCAGCAGGACGGGAATTTGTGGGGGTCCAAGGGGGTTTTGGGGTCCCCCAGGGTCCTGGCCCCTCCAGCGTTCCCTGAGGCAGCGGGGTGGGAATTTGGGGTGGTCCCAGGGAGTTTTGGGGTCCTCTGGGGGTTCTGCCCCTTCCATCACTCCCTGAAGCAGTTTGAGGGTTTCCCATGAGTTGTTGGAGTGCCCCCGGGGGTCGCGCCCCCCTTTACACACCCCCTCCCCCCAGTACATGCCCTACCTGGTCCTGGACATCTTCCAGAGCGCCCCGGGGGTGCCAGGGCTGTTCCTGGCTTGCGCCTACAGTGGCACCCTCAGGTGAGGGGGGCCCCCACCCCAGGATTTGGGGAATTTGGGGGGATGTGGGGGATTTGGGGGATGTGGGGGATTTGGCAGGTTTGAGGATTTGGGATATTTGAGGGTTTTGGGGGATTTGGGAGTTTGAGGGATTTGGGGGGTTTGGGGGATTTGAGGGGTTTGAGGGGTTTGGGGGTTTGGAGATTTGGAAGGCTTGGGGGATTTGGGGGATTTGGGGTGTTTGAGGGATTTGTGGGGTTTGGGGGCTTTGGAAAATCTGGGAGATTTGGGGGGTTTGGGGGCTTTGAAAGATTTGAGGGATTTGGGGGAGCTTGGGGGGATTTGGGGGGTTGGAAGATTTGGGGGGATTTAAAAAATAAAAAAAATCAGGGAGGTTTGGGAGATCTGAGGGGGTTTGGGAGGGGTTGGGGGGATTTGGGGGGTTTGGAGGGTTTTGGGGAATTAAAAAAAATTAAAATCTGGGGGGGTTGGGAGGTTTGAGAATTTGGGGGGTTTGGGAGATCTGAGGGGTTTGGGGGATTGGGGATTTGGAGAATTGGGGCTTTTGTGGGGTTTGGGGTCTTTGGGGGATTTTGGAGTTTTTTGGGTCAGGAGAGTTTGGAAAGTTTTAGGGGCTTGGGGGGATCGAGGTGGGATTTGGGAAGTTTGGAGGGTTTTAGGGGCTCCTTGTTTTGGAGGGGTTTTAGGGATTGGGGTGGGATTTGGGGTTTGGGGGTTGGGAGAGGGGATCTGGGGTCCTGCTGTTCTGCAGCACAGCTGCGAGTGGTGGGATTTGTGATCAGGGGGTTTTGGGAGGAAGGTTTTGGGATCGGGGTGGATTTTTGGGGTCTGGGGGTGACGGGAACATGGTGTGCCCAGCACGGCCTCCACCTCCATCAACGCCATGGCCGCCGTCACGGTGGAGGATCTGGTGAAGCCGCGGCTGCCGGCGCTGTCCCCGAGGCGCCTGACCCTCATCTCCAAGGGGCTCTGTGAGTGCCACCCCTCCTGGGGACGTGTCACCCCACAGGAACCTGTCACCCCTGCCTGGGATGTGTCACCTCAATTTGGGATGTGCCAGGCTGTGCCATCCCATCCCAATCTCATCCCATCAATCCCAATCCCACCCCAATCCCGTCCAATCAATCCCATCCCATCCAGTCCCATTGGTCCCATTGATCCCAATCCCAAAAATCCCATCCCATAAATCCCATCCCATCAATCTCAATCCCACCCCAATCCCACCCCAATCCCACCCCCAATCCCACCCCAATCCCACCCCAATCCCATCCCATCCCATCCCATCCCATCCCATCCCATCCCATCCCATCCCATCCCATCCCATCCCATCCCATCCCATCCCATCCCATCCCATCCCATCCCATCCCATCCCATCCCATCCCATCCCATCCCATATTCCCAAGAGCTCTCACCCACGGCACCTCGTGCATCACCGTGGCTGCTCTGTCCTCGCTGCTGGGTGGGGGGTGTCCTGCAGGTGAGAGCCCCAAAAAGACCCCAAATCCCCTCCCTTGGCTTCTATCCCCCCAAAAAAATGCAAAAACCCCAAACCCCTCCCCACTGTCACTGCCCACCTGAGTGGGGACACAATGGGGACATGGCCACGCTCTAGTGGCACCAGGACAGTCCTCGAGAAGGGGTTGGGGCAGTGCCAGGCACCCCCTGGAGCCCCCCTGATACCCAAAAAATCCTCCAAAAACCCAAAACCCCTCAAACTCCTCCTGCTATCATTGCACACCCAAGAGGGGACACAGTGGGGACACAATGGGGACACGGCCACGCTCTGGTGGCATCAGGAGAGTCCTCGAGAAGGGGTTGGGGCAGTGCCAGGCACCCCCTGGAGCTCTTCCAAACCCGAAAATACCCCCCGAACCCCAACCCCCCCAAAAAAAACCCAAACCCCCCAAACTCTTCCTGCTGTCACTGCCCACCCAAGCGGGGACACAGTGGGGACACAGCCACGCTATGGTGGCACCGGGAGAGCCCTCGAGGAGGGGGGGTTGGGGCAGGGCCAGGCACTCCCTGGAGACCCCTGAGACCTAAAATCCTCCCTCTCCTTTTACCCCCTAAAAAAATCCCAAACTCCCCCCAAAAAGCCCTTAACCCCTCAAACCCCGCCTGCTGCCAGTGCCTATCCGAGTGGGGACATAGCCGGGACACAATGGGGACACGGCCACGCTCTGGTGGCACCGGGAGAGCCCTCAAGGAGGGGTTTGGGGCAGTGCCAGGCACGCCCTGGAGCTCTCCCAGACCCCAAAAACTCCACAAAAAAAGCCCCAAACCCCCAGGGGTCATTCACGGTGATGGGGGTGATCAGCGGGCCCCTGCTCGGCGCCTTCGTGCTGGGAATGTTCCTGCCCCGCTGCGGCACCGCCGTGAGAGAGGGGATTTGGGGTTTGGGGCCAGGGGTTTGGGGTCAGGGGTTTGGGGTCAGGGGTTTGGGGAGTGGGATTTGGGGTTTGGGGGATTGGGGAATTGGGGCATTTGGGGTTTGGGGTGAGGGGTTTGGGGTGTAGGGATTGGGGGATTGCGGGATTTGGGGTTTAGGGTGTGGGGTTTGGGGATTGGGGGATTTGAAGTTTGGGGTTTGGGAAATTTGGGGTTTGGGGGATTTGGGATTTCAGGGGTTTGGGGAATTTGGGGTTTAGGGTTTGAGGGATTTGAGGGTTGGAGGTTTGGGAATTTCGGGATCAGGGGTTTGGGGAATTTGGGTTTAGGTTTTGAGGGATTTGGAGGATTGGAGTTTGGGAATTGGGTTTTGGGGATTTGAGGGATTTGAGGGATTTGGGGGTTTAGGGTTTGAGGGATTTGGGGGTTTAGGGTTTGAGGGATTTGGGGGATTGGGGATTTCGGGGATTTGGAATTTGGGGTTTGGGGGATTTGGGATTTGGGGTGAGGGATGAGGAGTGTAAGGGATTGGGGGATTTGGGGTTTAAGGGATTGGGGATTTGGGGTGTGGGGATTGGGGTGAGGGGTTTGGGATTTCGGGAGTGGGGTTTGGGATTTGGGGGTTTGGGGAATTTGGGGTTTAGGGTTTGAGGGATTTGGGGATCTGGGGGTTTGGGGGATTTGGGGGTTTAGGGTTTGAGGGATTTGGAGGTTGGGAGTTTGGGGGGTTTGGGGGTTCAGGGGATTGGGGATTTGGGGGTTTAGGGGGTTTGGGGATCTGAGGTTTGGGTAATTTGGGGATCTGGGGTTTGGGGGATTTGGGATTTGGGGAATCTGGAGTTTAGGATTTGAGGGATTTGAGTGTTGGGAGTTTGAGGATTGGAGGATGTGGGGGTTTGGGGATTTGGGATTTAGGGGTTGGGTGTTTGGGCTTTGGGGGTATTTGGGGGTCTGCAGGGTTCGGAGGATTTGGGGGCGTGGCGGTTCTGCCATTCAGCACAGCCATATTTGGGATATTTGAGGTTTTTGAGGGGGTCTCTGCAGCCCCCCTGGACCCTGCTGACCCCCCTGTCCCTGTCCCTCCCTGTCCCTGTCCCTGTCCCTGTCCCTGTCCCCGTCCCCGTCCCATCCCCGTCCCCTTCCGCTGTCGCTGTCGCTGTCGCAGGCTGTGCTGGGCGGTCTGGCCGTGGGCCTGGCGCTGTCCCTGTGGGTGGCCGTGGGTGCCACCCTGTACCCGCCCAGCGCTGCCACCATGGGGGTGCTGCCAACCTCGGGGGCACTGTGCCCCCCCCGCAACGCCACCAGCGCCACCAACGCCACCAGCGGCACCGCCCTGCCCGCGCCACCGCCGGAGCCGCTGCGGTGAGCGGGGTGGGGACGGCGCGGGGGTGGCACTGTCACTGGGGTGGCACAGACCTGTCACTGTCCCCTGGGGTGGCACAGCGCTGTCCTATGGGTGGCATAGCCCTGTCACAGTCCCCTGGGGTAGCACAGCCCTGCCATTGTCACCTGGGGTGGCACAGACCTGTCACTGTCCCCTGGGGTGGCTCAGACCTGTCCCCTGGGGTGGCACAGCCCTGTCACTGTCCCCTGGGGTGGCACAGCCGTGTGCTGCCGGATGTGATGTCACACCCCTGTCCCTGTCCCCTGTGACATCACATTATTGTCCCTGCTGGCCGTGATGTCACACTGCTGTCCCTGTCCCTTGTGATGTCACACCCCTGTCCGTGCTTGTTGTGACATTGCATCAATGTCGCTGCTCCTTATGATGTCACACTGCTTCCCTTGTCCCTTTTGACATCACAGCCTGTCCCTGTTTGTTGTGACATCACCCTGCTGTCCCCACTCCTTGTGACATCATATCCCTGTCCCTGCTGGCTGTGATGTCACACCTGTCATGTCCCTACTTGTTATGACATGACACCAATGTCCCCATTCCCTGTGACGTCACCCCTGTCCCCATCCCTGTGACGTCACCCCACTGTCCCCATCCCTGTGACATAACCCCTGTCCCCATCCCTGTGATGTCACCTCTGTCCCCACCCCTGTGACATCATCCCACTGTCTCCATTCCTGTGATATCACACTATCCCCATCCCTGTGATGTCACCCCGTGTCCCCATTCCCTGTGATGTCACCCCACTGTCCCCATCCCTGTGACGTCACCCCGCTGACCCCATCCCTGTGACATCACTCTTGTCCCTGTACCTGTGATGTCATCCCGCTGTCCCCTCCCAGCCCGGCCATCCTGGGTGAGTTCTACTCCATGTCCTACCTGTACTACGGCGCCTTGGGGACATTGGGGACCGTGGGGACAGGGGCCCTGCTCAGCCTCCTGCCAGGTGAGCAAGGGGTGGTGGCGTTGTCACCCCTCTGTGTCACCTCTCTGTGTCACCCCTTGTCACCCTCGTCACCCTGTCACTCCTCCCTGTCACCTTTCTCTGTGACCCCACTCCTGTCACCTCCCTCTGTCACCTCTCCCTGTCACCCCCTGTCACCCTGTCCCTGTCATCCCCATCATCACCCTGTCCTTGTCACCCTCCCTGTCACCTTTCCCTGTCACCTCTGCCTGTCACCCCTCTCTGTGACCCTATTCCTGTCACCCTCTTCTGTCCCCTTGTTCCTGTTCCCCATCCCTGTCACCCCATCCCTGTCACCCCTCCTTGTCACCCTGCCCCTGTCATTCTCTGTCCCCTTGTCCCTGTCACCCTGTCACCCTGTCACCCCATCCCTGCCACTCTCTTTCACCCTGTCCCTGTCACCCTGTCGTCCATTCCTGTCATCCCATCCCCGTCACTCCCTGTCACTTCCTGTCCCCTTGTCCCTGTCAGCTTGTCCCCTCCCGGCAGGACCAGCCCGGCAGAGCCACCGTCCCCAGGGTGTGCTGTGGTGGGACATCGTCAAGGCCACACCCTCAGGTGTCCCCAAGGGTGACAACAGCCCCGGGGATGAACCCCCGGACAAGGCTGGAGTGACCCAGGAGCTGCTGGAGAGGCTGGACGGGGAGGGGACAGCCCCGTGTGACATCCCCAAGGGTGGCACTGTCACCGAGAGCGACGTGTAGGGGACAACAGGGTGGGGACATGCGGACAGAGGGGTGGGGATATGGGGACAGCGGGGTGGGGACACGGGGATAGCGGGGAGGGGACATGGGGACAGCAGGGTGGGGACACGGTGCTGACCCAAATAAAAGAGCTGCTGATCCTGGACAGAGCCTGTCCTTGAGGGGACAGGGAGGGGACAGGGTGGCGGGGGTTGACAGGGACAGGGTAACAGGGAGGGGTGACAAGGATGAGGTGACAGGGTGGGAGGGGGTGACAAGGACAGGGTGACAATGAGGGGGTGACAGGGACAAGGGGACAAGGACAGGGTGACAGGGAGGTGACACGGGAGGGGACAGGGCGGGGACATGGCCGCTGTCCCTCAGGTGACATGGCTTGAATGGTGGGGAGCTCAGGGACAGGTGAGGAGGGGAAATTTGGGAATCGAGACCTACCCTGATGGGCCACGTCCACTCAGGTGACAATGGCCACACCCAGGTGACAATGCGAACTCCCACAGGTGACAATAGCCACACCCTTTAAGCCCCGCCGCCCAGGTGACAATGGCCACACCCAGGTGACAATGCGGTGACAAAGGGCCCCACCCCTTTAAGCCCCGCCCACCCACTGACAGCGACTCCGCCCCTTTGAGCCCCTCCCACCCCTCAGGGCGCCGCCATCTTTGAACCGGGCAGAGCCGCTGGCGGTGGCGGGCGTTGCTCGGGTTCCGTTCCCCGCTGATTTTTTTCGCTCAGCGCCGCCCTGAGCGAGGATCTCCGCCCACCCCGCCTCTCCTCCCGCTCCCTTCTCCGCTCCCCCAAAGAAACAGCAAAGCTGTACCAAACCGTGCCCTCAACAAACATGGCGGCGTCGCCCCCGCCCCCTCCCGCCATTGGGGCGGTGGCGGCGGCGCGCGGTGATGACGGACCAAGCGCGCGACGGGCGGGGCGGCGGGGCCCGGTAGGAGCGGGGCCGGTTCGGGGCCGGTTCGGGGCTGAGGGAGCGGGATGGGCCCGGCCCGGGCCTGAGGGGGAAGGATGGCACCAGAGGGAGAGGGGGAACCGGGGGGGGACGGGGTGGGGAGGCCTGGGGGGGACTCCAGGCCTTGGGGGTCCCTTTTTGGCTTCCCCCCTCTACCTCAGATGAGGGCCCTGCCTGGACCCCGCTCCTTGGGCGGGCTGAGAGGGCGGGAAACAGGATTTTGGGATGGTCAGAGTGTTGGAAAAGGCGTTTTGTGAAGGGTCAAGGTGCGGGAAACAGGATTTTGGGATGGTCAGAGTGTGGGGAAAGGGATTTTGGGGAAGGTTAAAGTGTGGGAAAAGGGGGTTTTGGGATGGTCAGACTGGGAAAAGGGATTTTAGGAAGGGTTAAAGTGTGGAGAAGGGATTTTGGGAAGGGTAAAAGTGTGGGGAAAGGATTTTGGGAAGGGTCATAGGGTAGGAAAAAGGGGTTTTGGGAAGGGTCAAAGTGTGGGAAAAGGGGTTTTGGGAATGTCAGAGTGGGAAATGGGATTTTAGGAAGGGTCACAGTGTAGGAAAAAAGGATTTTGGGAAGGGTCAGAGTGTGGGAAGAGGGGTTTTAGGAAGGGTTAAAGTATGGGGAAATGATTTTAGGAAGGGTCAAAGTGTGGGGAAAGAATTTTGGGAAGGGTCAAAGTGTGGGAAAAGGGATTTTAGGAAAGATAAGAGTGCAGGAGAAGGGATTTTAGGAAGGGTCAAAGAGTAGTAAAATAAATTTTGGGAAATGTCAGAGTGCAGTAAAAGGGATTTTGGGAAAGGTCAGAGTGCAGTAAAAGGGATTTTGGGACGGCTCCAAGGATATTCCAGGCAGGAGAAAGGATTTCATCCGTTCCAGGCTGGGAATTCCTTGGGAATGGAGCAGCCCTGCCCTGCCCTGCCCTTTTTAATTTCATTAATAATTAGCTGCCATTAAAAATCAAAGCTTTAACCCCAGAGCTCCCAAAGCTGTGATTTTCCTGGTGTTTGGTTGATTTTAAAGTTCCTGTTTTCCTTGGATTTGACTTTTCCCACCCTTGGTAACAATCCCAGCCCATTTTTGGGGCTGTTTATCCAAATTAAAGGCATTTTTCACCTCACTGTGGATCCCCCTGGATAGTTTTTAAATTTTTTTTTTATTTCCAGGTTTTATTGTCTTTTTTGCTTTATTGCCTTTTCCGTGGGGTGGGAGGCTGGAATTTGGCCTGGACGGAGCAGATTTCTTTGGGATCAGCCAGGATCTGGAAACTGAAGAAATTTTGGAAATTTATCCCAGGTTTATCCTGATCTGAGGTTGGAATAAATCTGAGATTAATCAGAAGAGATGATCCCAGTTTTTTCCCCCTACAGTGCTCAATTTTGGGAACTTTTCCCCCTTCTAAAATCCCCAAAATCTGCAAAAGGGGCTGAAAAATTCCTGAGTGAGCTGGGGTCTGGAGAATTCCTGTGGAAAACTGGGAAGGGGCTGGAGAATTCTTGAGGAAAACTGGGAAAGGGCTGGAGAATTCCTGAAAGAGCTGGGAAAGGAAACCTTGGAAAAGTTTGGAATACCCATCCCTGGAGGTTTTCCAAGGATGCAAACTCCAAACTCTGGGGGAAGGGGCTGGAGAGTTCCTGAGGAAGACTGGGGAGATTTTTGGGAAGAGGCTGGAGAATTCCTGAGAGAAAGGGCTGGAGAATTCCTGAGGAAAACTGGGAAGGGACTGGAGAATTTTTGAGAAAGGGCTGGAGAATTCCTGAGGGAAACTGGGAAGGGACTGGAGAATTTTTGAGAAAGGGCTGGAGAATTCCTGAGGGAAACTGGGAAGGGACTGGAGAATTTCTGAGGGAAACTGGGAAGGGACTGGAGAATTCCTGAGGGAAACTGGGAAGGGGCTGAGAGTTCCTGAGGAAACCTGGGAAGGGACTGGAGAATTTTTGGGAAAAGGCTGGAGAATTCTTGAGGGAGCCAGGAAAGGAAATATCAGAAAAGTCTGGAATCCCCAAACTCTGGATGAAGCGCCCACACCCTCAAACCTCATTCCCAACTTAAAAACAATACTGACAAAACCCCAAACCCTATCCAGATCCATTAAAAAACCAACCAAACAAACAACCAAATTTTCCTTGTTTTGCAGAGGATTTGAGGGATGCCCAAGAAATTCCAGGGGGAGAACAGCAAGTCAGCGGCGGCGCGTGCCCGCAGGGCCGAGGCCAAGGCGGCGGCAGAGGCGCGGCGGCAGCAGGAGCTGGAGGATGAGCTCTGGAAGGACGAGGACAAACACGTCCTGAGGAAGGAGCAGAGGAAGGTGGGGGTTCCCAAAATGATGAGAGTGAGGGGAGGGAAAGGCTGGGAAGGTTTTGGGTTTGAGGGAGAGGAAGGAAAACTCGAGATGAGAGGAGAGACATCCATCCATCCATGGATCCATCCATGAATCCATCCATCCATGGATCCATCCATGAATCCGTGAGTGAAGCCATCTATGGATCCATCCATGAATCCATCCAAGAGTCCATCCATACTTCCATACTTCCATCCCTCCATGGATCCATCCTTGAATCCATGAGTCCATCCATGAATCCATCCACGAATCCATGAATCCGTCCTTCCATCCATCCATGAATTTATGAGTCCATCCATCCATGGTCCATGAATCCTTCCTGGCATTGTCCTGGCACTGCAGAGTTGACATCCCAGGGAGTTCCCAGATTCCTGCGAATGGTTTGGCCCCTCTGGAAGTGCAGGAAGTGACGGGATCTGTGTGCCCTTCCCAGCAGGAGCGGGAGAAGTGGTGCCTGCTCCATCCATGGGTCCATCAATGAATCCCTGAATTCATGAATCCATTCATGGATCCATCCATTAATCCACAAGTCCATCCATGGATTCATCCATGAGTCCATCCATCCATGACTCCGTCCATGACTCCGTCCATGACTCTGTCCATGAATCCGTCCATGAATCCGTCCATGAATCCATCCATGAATCCATGAGTCCATCTGTGAATCCATCCATGAATCCATCCATGAATCCATCCATGGATCCATCCATGGATCCATCCATGGATCTATCCATGAGTCCATCCATGAATCCATGGATCCATCCATGGATCTATCCACAAATCCATCTATGGATTCATGAATCCTTC
The DNA here is from genome assembly GCA_034336665.1 of Luscinia megarhynchos. Classification (NCBI taxonomy): domain Eukaryota; kingdom Metazoa; phylum Chordata; class Aves; order Passeriformes; family Muscicapidae; genus Luscinia; species Luscinia megarhynchos. Next base: position 2,446,877 of record CM067590.1, on the reverse strand, counting down.
CTGGCACTCCAGAGGGTTTATTGCCACATTCCTGGAGTGGTTTGGAAATGTGTGATCCGTGTTTCCTTGGCAGGAGGAGCGGGAGAAGCGGCGCCTGGAGCAGCTGGAGCGCCGCAAGGAGCTGCAGCGGCTGCTGGAGGAGGAGGATTCCAAACTCAAAGGCAAAACTCCCAAGCAGGGAAATCCCGGGAAAATCACCCGGGCCCAGATCGAGGAGAATGTCCGCAAGGAGCAGCAGCACAAGGAAAACACGGATGCAGGTTTGGGAATTCCCTGGGAATCCTGTCTGGGGCTGGGAGCTGGTGCTTTTCCCAAGGAGAAACCTTGGGAATGGCTGGGAATTCCCGTTGCCTGGAATTGGCCTGGAAAATCCGGGATGGGAATGGGGTTTGGTGTTGGGTTTGATCCCAAAGCTCTTTTCCAAAAAAATTCCAGGATTTCTGTTCCTGTGCTTCTTGATTTTCTTTGTCCACGTTTTTCCCAATCCCACATTTCCCAATCCCACATTTTCCATTCCCTATCCCACACTTCCCATTCCCTATCCCACACTTCCCAATCCCACATTTTCTTTTCCCATTCCCACATTTTCCATTCCCAATCCCACATTCCCCAATCCCACATTTACCATTCCCACATTTCCCATTCCCAATCCCACATTTCCCATTCCTGCATTCCCCATTCCTAGCCCCACATTTCCCAATCCAAAGCAAATGTTTTTGTTTTTTTTTTTAGGAAAAATTGGGTTTTCCAGGGAGAAAATCGAGGTTTTTTGGGAAAAACTCTGAGTTTTACAATGGAAAAGCCAAGTTTTCTTGTGGAAAAATTTAGTTTTCCAGTGGAGTTTTCCAAAGGGAAAAAAAAGAAATTTTCCAGAGGGAAAAAAAAGGAGTTTTCCGAAGGGAAGAATGGAGCTTCCTAGTGTAAAATTGACTTTTCCAGAGGGAAAACTGAGTTCTTTTAGGAAAAGCTGAGTTTTTTTAGAGGAATAATTGAGTTTTCCATGGGGAAAATTGAGGGTTTTTTAGAGGAAAATTTGAGGTTTTTTAGAGGAAAAAATGAGTTTTTTTTAGAGGGAAAATTGAGTTTTTTTGTGAAAAATTGATTTTTCTAGAAGGATAATTTAGTTTTCCATGGGGAAAATTGAGGGTTTTTTTTAGAGAAAAATTTGAGGTTTTTTAGAGGAAGATTTGAGGTTTTTTAGAGGAAAAAATGAGTTTTTTTAGAGAAAAAATTGACTTTTCCAGAGGGAAAATAGAGTTTTTTTGAGAAAAACTGATTTTTTTAGAGGCATAATTGAGTTTTCCCAAGGGATTTCCTCCTGCTGACAGCATTCCCGTTTTTCCCAGCAGCAGAGAAGGAGAAATCCCACCTGGAGTTGCCTCTGGAGGAGAACCTGAACCGGCGGCTACCCGAGGAGGGCGCGGTGGAGGCGCGCAGCATCGAGGATGCCATCGCTGCCCTCAGGTGTGCCCCGTCCCAAATTCCCCTGAAACTGCCCTAAAAACACCCCAAGCTGTTCCCTAAAACCAACCTGTGGAGTTTGGATCCCAGCAGGAAATCCCAAAATTTGGGGGGAGGGAGTTCCAGGCAGGCAGGGATTGGGATGGGGGATTGCTGTGGGAATTGGGGGATCTGTGAAATCCTTTGGGATTGGGGGAATCCATGAAATCCATGGGACCATTTTCTTTGGGATTGGTGCCATTTCCTATGGGATCGGGACTATCCTCTCAGCACCGTGTCCCTCCCTGTCCCCAACGTGTCCATCCCTGCCCCCTGCCCTCAGCACCATGTCCATTCCTGTCCTGTGTCCTCACTGTGTCCCTCCCTGTCCCCACGCCCTCCTCACTGTGTCCCTCCCTGTCCCCTGTTCCCTGTTCCAGTCCCTGGAGTGTCACCCTGAGCACCGTGTCCCTCCCTGTCCCCAGCGTGTCCATCCCTATCCCCCTGCCCTTCTCACCATATCTCTCCCTGTCCCCTGTCCCCAGCGTGTCCCACTCCTCCTCACCGTGTCCCTCCCTGTCCCCACCCCTCTTCACCATATCCCTCCCTGTCCCCAGCATGTCGCAGCCCCTGGAGCTCGCACCGTGTCCCTCCCTGTCCCCAGCATGTCCATATCTGTCCCCACTCCTCCTCACCGTGTCCCCACCCCTCCTGACCGTGTCCCTCTCTGTCCTTGTCCCCAGCGTGTCGCAGCCCCTGGAGCGCCACCCCGAGCGCCGCCTCCGCGCCGCCTTCGCCGCCTTCGAGGAGCTGCAGCTGCCGCGCCTCAAGCGGGACAATCCCAACATGCGGCTGAGCCAGCTGCGGCAGCTGCTCAAGAAGGAGTGGATGAAATCCCCCGAGAACCCCCTGAACCAGCGGCACAAACCCTACAACAGCCACAAATAGGACTGAGGGGAAATCCCCAAATTCGGCTTTTCTGCCTCCGTGGATTTTGGCCCCCCCCCCCCCAGCTCGAGGTCGGACTGATGGCACCTCCTCCTTTCTAAAATTCCCTGGAAAATGCAGCTCCCAGCAGATCCCGGGTTGTTCTTGTCACTCCCTCCCTGGAATTCTGGAGCTGTCGTGTGGGAAATACTCCTGGAGTGTCACCCCGAAGAGATTCCAGACCTGGATCTCCCTTGGGTATCCCTGGTCTTGTTTCCTTTGGGATTGGAATATCCCTGAAATCCCTGCTCCCGTTTCCTGTGAGATTGGGATATCTCTGAAATCTCTGGTTCCATTTCCTTTGGGATTGGGATATCCCTGGTCCCATTTCCTTTGGGATTCAGCTGTCCCTGAAATTTCTGGTTCCATTTCCTTTGGGATTGGGATATCCCTGCTCCCATTTCCTTTGGGATTGGGATATCCCTGCTCGCATTTCCTGTGGACTGGGATATCCCTGAAATCCCTACTCCCATTTCCTTTGGGATTGGGGCAGAAGTGTTGGGAAGAGGGAAAATCCCTCTGGGAGAAGTGGGAAAAGCCTTTCCTGGGGGTGGGGACAGCAGTACCTGGCAACTCCAGGTGACAATCCCTGGAAAAAGCAGCTGCCAGGCTGTCCCTGCCACTCCCTCCCTGGAATTCTGAAGCCACCACATGGAAAACTCCCAGAGTGTCACCCTTGGTGTCCCCAAAATTCCAGCCTCTGGATTTTGGAAGCAAGGGGGTTGGGAAGAGGGGAAATCCCTGAGGAAGGGATGGGAAAAGCCCGTCCTGCCTGATTCCTGCTTTTCCTGAAGGGGGGACAGGCAGCTCCAGGTGACATTCCTGCTGTCCCCTGGGATGCTGGAGCCCCAAATCCACCTGGAGAAGGGAAATTCCCGCTTTTCCCATCCTTTTCCCCTTCCCTGATCCCTGAGACATTCCCTGTGGGAATGCTGGAATCCTTGGGAATTCCAGAATCCTTGGGAATGCCAATCCTGGGTTTTCCCTCCCCCGCCTCCCTCTTTTCCCCATCTTTTGGGAATGAAATTCCTTCCCAGGAATCAGCCTGGAGGTGCCACCGAAAATCCCATGGGATTCATCCAGGCTCATCCTTCTCCCCTTTTTTGGGGCTGCCCTCCCTGGGCTGGTCACTGTTCCCACATCCCAGAATTCCTTAATCCAGCCAGGAAGGGATGACCCCACCCCTCCCCCCTTTCTGTGAGTTTGGTGTGTTTGAATCCGATTAAAAATAAAAAAAAAAAACAACCCAGAACAAACAAACCCAAATCTGATTAAATTGGGAAGGAATAATTTGGGAAGGGTTGTGGGGATTGTTTTCCTGCCTTGCTCTGTTTTCTCCCTAAAAATGTGGAAGATCCTGCTGGAATTGGGGGTGGGATTCCTGCTTGGATTGGGGGGGGTTCCCTCCCTTCGGGGTTCCTGAGGGTGGAATCCCCGATTCCCACTGCTCCTGGAATGAGGAACCCACGGCCCCTTTTCTGTCCCAACTCCCATCCCCAATCCCATTATTCCCATCCCCATTCCCCCATTCCCAATCCCCCATTCCCATTCCAATACCCCATTCCCATTTCCCATTATTCCCATTTCCCATTATTCCCATTCCCCTAATCCCATTCTCAGTCCTCCATTCTCATTCTGCTAATCCAAATCCCCCAATCCCATTCTCATAACTTCCATTCCCCATCCCAGTGCTCGTTCCCAGTCCCTTTTCTATGCCCAATCCCATTCCCATTTCCCATTACTCCCATTTCCATTTCCCATTATTCCCATTTCCATTTCCCATTATTCTTATTTCCCATTGTGCCCATTATTCCCATTATTCCCATTTCCATTATATCCATTATATCCATTATATCCATTATATCCATTATATCCATTATATCCATTATATCCATTATATCCATTATTCCCATTATTTCCTTTATTCCCATTATTCCCATTATTCCCATTATTCCCATTATTCCCATTATTCCCATTCCCCATTCCGGGTGTCCCCTCCCCGTGGGGCTCCCCCCAAATCACCCCCATGGGGTCAGGGGGGGTTGAGGGGCCCCTCAAACATTCACTGGGACCCCCCTCCCTTTTAGAGGCTTTGGGGGAACCCCTCCATGGGCGGGGTCCCCGTTGAAAGGAGGGATCCCCTTTTCCCAGGGATTTGGGGGAATCCCGCAGTGCAGGGGGGGAGGGGGTCCCGGTGCCCCTCCCCCTCAGCAGAGCGGCTCGAGAGGGGGGGAGGGGCAGAGAAGGGAGGGGATTCCCCGCCCCTCCCCCGTCGGGGATTCCCCTCCCCACTCCATCTGGGGGGGAGGGGCGTTGCCATGGCAACGAGCGGGGGAGGGGGGACATGCGGGGGCGGCGATCACGTGGGGCTGGCACCGGGAACCCCCTCCCAAACCGGGTATCCCCCCTCCCCCCGTCCTCTGCGCCGGGCATTCCCGACTCCCCTCCCCCCACCGGGATCGAGCGGGGATTGCGGGGATAGGACCGGGACACACGGACCGGGACTGGGACAGGGACAGGGACACACGGACAAGGGACACACGGATACAGGGACAGGGACACAAGGATACACGGACAGGGAACACACGGAAACGGGGACACGCACGTGTGTGTCACACCCCTTTGCACACCCAGTGCTGCTCACGCCTCGCTCTGCATACCCACCCTGCACCCCAATTCACACCCCCAATTCACACCCACCCTGCGCACCCCCAGTTTACTCCCCAGTTCACACCCCCCATGCACACCACGCCTTACACACCCCAATTCACCCCCCAATTCACACACCTTGTACACCCCAATTCGCCCCTAACTCACACCCCCAGTTCACACCACACCTCGAATTCACACCCCTGTTCACCTCCCAATCACACACCTTGCACACCCCAATCCACGCCCAAATTCACACCCCTGTTCACCCCCCAATTCACACCACTCCTTGCATTTCCCAAATTCACACGCCTGTGCACACTGCACCCCAATTCACCCCCCAATCCACACTCCAATCCACCCCAACCCACACCTCAATTCACCCCACATTCACCACCCAATCCACACCCCCAATTCACCCACAGATTCCCCCCTCGCCCCCCGCTCTTTGTCCCGGCAAACCTCCTCCCCTGCCCCCCCCAAAGCCACCCCCTGTTCACCCCCCCCACCGTGTCCCCGTATCCCCAACCCCGCGGGAGGGGCTGCGGGAAAAAAGGGGAGGGGACGACACACCCTCTTCCCCCGAGGTCTCCGCGCCCCCTCCCCACCGCCAACACCCTGGGTGACACCGAGAGATTTGGGGGGGTGTGCAAGGACACCCCGGTGTCACCGGGAGGGTCTAGGGGATCACCGAGGGGTTTCCGAGGCGTCACCGAGAGGGTCCCGGGGTGTCACCGGGGGGGTCCCCACGGAGTTTGGGGGAGAGCCGCGGGTGGGCGATGGCAGCGACGCGCAGGGGGGGACCGCCATCAGGCGACTGAATTTATCCGCAGCGGAGGCCAGGAGGCTACAGGAAGCCCCGGCAGGCAGCGGGAAGCCCCGGGAAGCCCCGGGAAGCCCCGGGAAGCACCGGGAGGCGGCGGGGCGGGTGCGCGCGGCTGCGCGTGTGGAAGCGGCATCGCAACGGCGCCGCAATCGCCGCCCGCAGCCCCCGCGGCCGCCGCCGCCTGCGCGCTGGGGAAACCGAGGCACGGCCCGGCCGGGAGGGGCTCGGCGGCACCGCGGAGCCGCTGCTCGGGCTCGCTCCCCGCCCCCGGTTGTGCTACCAGAACCCACCGGGACCACGCGCGTGTCGCCGCCGCCGGGTCATGGGCAGTGGCGACAGCGCCCGAGAGCAACGGAGGCCGGGGGTTGGCGGAAGGTTGGTGAATTTGGGGGGGTCCGCAAGGGTGGGTAACCCCCTCGGCTTCAGGGGTGCTGTCGGTGCTGGGGAACCCCGCGGCTCGAGGGAATCCTTCCGCATTCCCTGGGAATCCCCCCGCTCGCGGGTGCAGTGGCGAGGGGGGGTGCCCGGGGATGGTTTGGGATGAGAAGGGGGCACCATGGGGGGTTCCCCGGTATTTGAGGCCTCAGGGTGTCCGGGGCCTGTTCAGCCTCCTCCGGTGCGGGGGAGAGGGGGGATGGGAGGGGGTCGCGTTGTGGCGGGAGGAGCCCCCGGCGGTGACAATGAGGACGCGCTGATACTGACAGTGCCCAGCTAAAAATATCCCGGGCTCCCACCCAGCGCCAGCGCCGCGGTCTCAAGGTCACTGCCCTGCCTGGGGACGGGGGGGGGGACGCGCGGGAGTGGGGCGGGGAAGCCCCCGGCCCCCCCCTTTCCCTTCCCCCGCACGCTGTCGTTGTCGCCAGTGTCGTTCCGCCGAGTCGGGAGCCGGCAGCGCCCGCCGCTCCCGCGCCCCCCGGTGCGCGTCCCCGCCGCCCCCTGGTGCGCGTCCCCGCGCGGGGCCGTGACAAGTGAGCGGGAGATGGGGGGGTGACAACGGTGGGGGGGGGACACCCTAGGGAGTGGCAGCGGCGAGGGGGGGGACCCCGCGCGTGGGGGTGTGGGGACAGCGGGGACTCCCTTCCTGCGGGTGTGGGGACAATGGGGATGTCCTGTCTGTCGGGTGTTGTAGTGTGTGGGGACAGTGGGGACGCCGTCCCTGCGGTGTTTATGGCGTGGGGACATCCCTGCGGTGTGGGGACAGTGGGGACTCCCTCTCTGAGGGCGTGGGGACAATGGGGATGTCCTGGGGGGAGATGTGGTGACAGGGAGGGGACAGCGGGGATGTCCTGTCTGGAGGTGTGGGGACAATGGGGATCTCCTGTCTGAGGGGACACAGGTTTGGGGACAGCGGGCACTCCTTCCTTGAGGGGTGTAGGGACAATGGGGATGTCCTGCCGGGGGGGACACGGGTGTGGGGACAATGGGGATGTCTTGTCTGTGGGGTGATGTGATGTGATGTGTGGTGACAGTGGGGACGGCGTCCCTGCGGGTTTAGTAGTGTGGGGACAGCGGGGACTCCCTCCCTGCAGATGTGGAGACAATAGGGATGTTCTGCCGGGGGAGACACGGGTGTGGGGACAATGGGGGTGTCCTGTCTGAGGCACACGGATGTTGGGACGCCCTCCCTGCGGCGTTGGTGTTGTGGGGACATCATTGCGGTGTGGGGACATCAGGGACGCCCTCCCTGTGGGTGTGCAGACAATGGGGATGTCCTGACGGGAGTGGGGGACCCGTGTGGGGATAGGGGGAACGTCCTCCCTGTGGTGTTGATGTTGTGAGGACATGATTGCGGCGTGGTGACAGTGGAGACTCCCTCTCTGAGGGTGTGGGGACAATGGGAATGTCCTGTCTGTGGGGTGTTGTGGTGTGTGGGGACATCAGGGACGCTCTCCCCGCGGGGTTCGGCTGCTCGGGGCACCCCCAGCTGATGGAGACAGAGGATTTGGTGGTCCCCGTTCTTGGGGACAATGTGGCTGCTGCCACCAAAGGCGTGACTGCGGCTGAGGGCTTGGTGGCACTTGGGGCTCCCCCCGGAGTTGGTTGCAAAATGCTGGGATGGCCTCGGTGTCACAGCGGGGTGGCACAGGGGAGTGACACCGATGGCACAGCGGGGTGACACCCGGCTCAGGACCCCCCCCCCCCAAAACAGGGGGAACCCCGGTTTTTTCACACCCTGTGACTGCGGGGGCTCCGGGCGGGTTCTGGCACCGCGCGGCCCTCGCGGCCTCGACAACGGTGCGGGGACCCTGGGGACCCTCGGGGGTCTCCCCGCCCCTCGCCACCTTCTCGGTGATCCTGGTGCACCCAGGGGACCTTGGGGACCCCTCCGCATTCATGGGGACCCCCGCCCTGCCGCGGGGGCGCGGGGCTCTAAGGGGTGTGTGCCAGCCCTCCTGACTGAGGGCTTTGTGGCGGTGTCAGGGGGGGCGGGTCCCCCCCGGGTGGCCCCAGGAGGGGGTCGGCGGTGGCCCGGTGGGGGCAACCAGGCGGAGCGGCTTTGTCCTTTCGGCTAAGCCGAGCGCGTGGGGGAGGCGCAGGGAGAACCCGGCGCAGGGGCTTTGTCTGGGGACGCCGACGCAGTGGCGACCAAGGGGGGGTGTAGGAAGCCCAGACCCCCCCCTTCTGCACCCCCCGGGACCCCCCAGACCATCCCCAAGCACAGGTAGGGTGGGGGTCCCCGGCTGCGGCGGGCGGGATGGGGATGAGGGTTCCCCCCTTGGTTTGGGGGTGTCGCGGCGGGGTCGGGGGGGATCACGGCTGTCTCTGCTACCCCTGGGGACATCGGGTTTGTCGCCGCGTCCCCGAATCCAGCGGCTGTTCTGGGTGTCCCGCTGGGGCTGTGCGGAGGGATTTTCTCGGGGAGACCCCGGCAGCAGGCGGGGATTCCCTGGCGCGGCGGCGGGGCCGGGGAGTTTCGGGTGTCCCCGCGTGTCCCTGCGGGTCCGCCACCCCCTGTGCCTTCCCCCTGAGCTGTGGCGGACACACGGACACCCCACGGGCGGCACCGGCCCCGAATCTGAGTGGGGAAATCCCACCCCCCTCTGCCCGCACCCTGCTGTGCCAGGGGGGTGACACAGGGGGAGGTCGCTGGTGTTGTCACCCCCCATGGCACGGCTGGGCTGAGCCATCCCACTGCTTTTTGGGGAGCAGCGTGATCTCGTCCCTGCTCTGTGCGCCCCTCAAAAAACACACTGAGCCCAAAAAACCACACCGAGCCCCCGTTCCCTGCTTGGAGGGGGGGGACAGCAGCGGTGCCACCCCCGTCCCGCCCCGCGCCCGCGGCGATTGCGGGGGCCGGGGGCTCCTGCTGGCACCGCCAGCTGCTCCCCAGCCTGGGACATATGGCCGGGGCCGGGAGGAACCGGGGCCACCGCGGCGGATTTTTGGGCACGGAGGCGGGGGGGCGGGTCTGACGCACTTGGTGCCCCCGGCGAGCCCCGAGCTGCGGTGGCGACTGGCGCCGAGCCCCCGTGGCCCCGAGCGGGGTTACCCCACAGCCCTGAGCGCCCTCAGGGTCCCCAAACCTCACAATTCGGGGGTGTCTCCGCGGTGCCACGGGGCTGGCTCCCCTCAAATTCCTGCCCCACCCTGCGGTGATGCCCGGGCAGGAATTAGCGAGAGGGAATAAATAAATCACCCAAAGGCGGGGAGCCTAGGGGCCGCTCGCTGCTATTTTTAGCCGCGCCCTCCCCTCCTCTGCAGTTGCTCCGAGGCAGCTCCGGGGCCACGGGGGGAGCGCGGGGTCCCGTTGTCACTTCCCCGCCACCCCCCTGTCACCCCATTGTCACCCCCGGGGAGCAGGCGGCTGCTGCAGCCCGGCCCTGGGGTCCCCTCACCCGTGTCGCTGCTGTCGCAGAAGGTGTCACCCGCTTTGCTGTCGCCACCCCGAGGGTCCCCCTTGTCCCCTGTCGCCATGCGGGGGGTGGCAGAGCCAGCCGTGGGTGTCCTGCTGCCGTGTCACATCCCGGAGCAGGGACACTGGTGGCCGTAGCTCAAGGACACGCGGTGACCGCGGAGCTGCCGTGCCCCCATCCCTGTCCAGCCATGGGGACAACGGGGACAGGCAGGACCTCCCTGGGCATGGAGCCACAGCTGAGGCGTCCCCTTGGGGACAGGGACAGGGGATGGGGATAGGGATAGGGGGGCAGGAAACGGGGACAGGGACAGGGGATGGGGGACAGGGAATGGAGACAAGGACAGGTGACAGGGGATGGGGACAGGGACAGGGGACCGGAACAGGGGATGGGGACGGGGACAGGGGACAGGGACAGGGACAAGCGACAAGGACAGGAGACAGAGGACGGGGACAGGTGACACGAGGCCTTCCAGTGTGGGCGGATCGATCCCTGAGGATGCTCGGGTAGGGAGGGGCGAGATGGAAGCGCTGCCATCCAGAGGAGTGAAGCCACCACGGAGCTTCATGAAATATTCACTGTCCCCAGCCCGGGCTGGCCTCACCCACCACCAGCTGAGGTGACAAAAACTTTTCCGGGCTGTGGGGCTGGCACAACCTCAGGAGGAGAGCCCTGAAGTGATTTCGGGAGGAAGTATTTCCCTTCCATCCCTGCCCGCTGCGGGTTTTTTCCCCTCCCTCTAGCCGAGTATTAAGAAGAAATGGGAGCCCATTTTCCTGCGATAAATTTGGCAGAATGGAGAGAAAATGATCCGGCTCTGGAGGGGAGCCAGGGCCGCGGCTGCACCGGGAGCAGCTGGGGCTGGAGCGCCCAGGGGAACGGCCCCGGCTCGGGAACGGCTCTGCGGGAACGAACGGCCCCGGTTCTGTGGGAACGGCCCCGGTCTGCGGGAACGACGAGGGTTCTGTCGGAGCGGCCCCAGTTCGGCCCCGGCTCTGTGGGAACGAACGGCCCCGGTTCTGTGGGAGTGGCCCCGGCTCTGCGGGAACGGCCCCGGGGAGCCGCAGCCCTGGGGGGCGGGAGGCACTGGTAGCACTGGTGGTGACACTAGTGGCTTGTCCTCGCACTGGTGGCACTGGTTGATGTCCCTGCACGAGTGGCCGGAGCCATAGTGGTGGCACTGGTGGTTTCCCGTGCTGGTGGGACTGGTGGCTGTCCCTGTGCTGGTGGCTGTGGTGGCTGTCCCTGTGATGGCACTGGTGGCTTGTCCCCACACTGGTGGCACTGGTGGCTGTCCCTGTGCTGGTGGCTGTGGTGGCTGTCCCCATGGTGGCACTGCTGGCTGTCCCTGCACTGGTGGCCGGAGCCATCCCGGTGTGTCCAAGACCCCAAATCCTGGAGGTGCTGCAAGGACAGGGGGGCTGCGGAGCCCCTGGGGTCTCATGTGAGGGATTTGGGATGGGATCTGGGATAGGGTTGTGGGGTCTGGGATGGGATTGGGGATGGATTTGTGGGGTCTGGGAGGTTATGGGGTGTTGGGCAGGGGGATTTGTGGGGCAGCTCTTCCTGCAATGAGGTGGTGCAGGAGGGGTTTTGTGCAATGGGTTTTTTGTGTGACATAACCCCTCATGAAAGGGGCTTTTAGTGTGATGTAGCCCCTAGCGCAATGGGGCTTTTTTATGGTGCAGTTCCTCATGGGAAGGGGTTTTTGTGTCATGTAACCCCTCGTGCGATGGGGTTTTGGTACAGTGCAGCCCCTCATGAAATGGGGTTTTTAGTGTGGTGCAGCCCTTGTGGAACGGGGTTGTTGGTGCAATAGGGCCCCTCATGTAATGGGGTTTTTATGGGATGTAGCCCCTTTGTGCAATAGCGTTTTTGAACAGTGCAGCCCCTTGTGCAATGGGGTTTTTAGTGGGACACAGTCCCTCGTGCAATGGGGTTTTTAAACGGTGCAGCCCCTCATGGGACGGGTTTTTTCTGTGATGTAACCCCTCGTGCAATGGGGTTGGTGCAATAGGACCCCTCATGCTATGGGGTTTTAGTGTGGTGTATCCCTTTGTGCCATGAGGTTTTTATATGGTGCAGCCCCTCATTAAAAGGGGTTTTTTAGTGTGACACAGCTCCTCATGTTTTTAGTGTGGTGCAGCCCTTGTGGAACGGGGTTGTTAATGCAATAGGGCCCCTCGTGCAATAAAAACTCCAGTTTTTATGGGATGTAGCCCCTTTGTGCAATAGGGTTTTTGAATAGTGCAGCCTCTTGTGCAATGGGGTTTTTGAAGGGTGTTATCCCTTATGGAATGGGGTTGGTGCAATAGGACCCCTCATGCTATGGGCTTTTTTGTACAGTGCAGCCTTTCATGTAACAGGGTTTTCATGTGACATAACCCCTCGTGCAATGGGGTTTTTTATGATGCAGCCCCTCATACAATGGGGTTGATGCAGTAGCGCCACTGGCGCAATGGGATTTTTGTGTGATGCAGCCCTTCATGGAAAAGGATTGCCCACATTCAATGGGGGCACTGGTGTGTCACAGCCCCTCCAAAGAGGACACTGGTGACACAGTCCCTTGTGCAATGGGGACATTGGTGTCACAGCCCTTCGTGCAATGCGGTTTTTCATGGGACACAGCTCTGCGTGCAATGGGGACACTCGTGTCACAGCCCTACATTCAATGGGGATATTGCTGTGTCACTGCCCCACGTGCAATGGGGGCATTTGTGTCACTGCCCCTCGTGTCGTGGTGTCTTCTGTGTCACTGCACCTCATGCTGTGGGGACATTTGTGTCACAGACCCTCGTGCCCAGCCCTCAGTGGCACAGGTGACATGGTGACTCCCCCCGGGCTGGCACTGCCAGGGCAGGACCCTCCCCAGCTGGGGCAGCTCTGGGGGTCACTGCCCCGTGGTCGGGGGGGTTTGGGGATCCCCTAACCCCGCGTGTTCCCCTGGCCAGGGGTGGAGGGAATCCCATGGCCCCCGGACCCCCGGACTGCCTGCACAGCCAGCCCCGAACTCGCAGCCCCTGACGGCCCCAGGACCCCCCCGACCGGCCCCGGGGAGCCCCAGCAGGTACGGGGGTGTTTTGGGGTGCCCTGGGGGTGTTTCGGGGTACCCTGGGATTGTTTTGGGGTGCACTGAAGGCGCTTTAGGGTGCCCTGGAGGTGTTTTGGGATGCCCTGAGGGTGTTTTGGGGTACCCCGGGATTGTTTTGGGGTGCCCTGAAGGTGTTTTGGGGTGCTCTGGAGGTGTTTTAGGGTGCCCTGAAGGTGTTTTGGGGTGCCCTAGAGATGTTTTGGGGTACCCTGGGTGTATTTTGGGGTGCCCTGGGGGCGATGACGGCGGGCTGTACTGGAGGGGGCCATGGGGGAGAGGGATGATGAATTCTGGGGTGCAGCGAGCCCGAAGGGTGGGGAGGGGTGCGGGGGGTGCTGAAGGGCTGCGATGGGGAGGGGGCGCTTTGAGAGTGGGAAATGGGGGGTGCGGGAAAGCACGAAGGGGCGTGGTCAACACGAGTGGGCGCGGCCAAAGGCGTGGCACGAGTGTCTCATCATCGGGGGCGGGATCTGCAAGAACCAATCAGATCGTTGCATTTCTTCAAAGCCCCGCCCCTCTCCCCAGCCCCGCCCCCGGCGCGCCGGTGGTGCCGCCGCCGCGCGCCCCCGGGACCGGCTCGGGCTGCGGCGGCACCGGCGGCGGCACCGGGCCCTGCACAGCCCGGGGCGCCGCAGGTACCGGGCACGGCGGCACCGGGGGCGGGGGAACCTGAGCGGAGCCCCCCCGATGGGACCGGGCACGGCATCACCGAGGGTGGCGGGACCGGGGGGCGGGGGAAGCGGAGCAGAGCCCCCCCGGTGGGACCGGGCACGGCGGCACCGGGGTGGCGGGACCGGGGATGGCGGGGACGCGCAGCTGCGGTTCTGGTTCGGGAGCGGAGATGTCCCGCGGCTGCGGGGAGGTGACAGGCACAGGGACAGGGACAGTGACAGGGACAGGGGCGGAGAGGGGGGGTGGCCGCGTCCTGGCGGCCGCGTCCGCAGCAAGGGGGGCGGGACCGGTTCCGTGGGCAGGACACGGACACACGGACACACGGACACGGCCCCGCGGGCAGACGTGTCGCTGTGGTCACGGTGTGTCCTCGTCAAGGCCACGTCCCCCACGAGCGCCACGCGTCCCCCTCGTGGGCGGGAAACGGACCTGTAGTCGCAGGGTGCCCCCCATTGGCATGACATGTCCCCACGGACAGGACGTGTCCGCTGTGATCATAGCATGTCCCACGGACAGGACATGTCCCCACGGGCAGGACAGGTGCCTGTGATCATAGCGTGTCCCCCATGGGCAGGACGTGTCACCTGGGGTCAGAGGGTGTCCCCTAAGCGCACGAACACGTCCCTTGCAGGCAGGACATGTCTCCACGGGCAGGACGTGTCCCTTACGGGCAGGACATGTCACCTGTGGTCACATTGTGTCCCCCACGGACAGGACAGGTGATCATAGCGTGTCCCCCGTGGGCAGGACATGTCCCTTGCGGGCAGGACATGTTCCCACCACCCCACCTCCACGCGCATCATTTCGTGTCCCCATGTCCCCTCTCTCTGCCACCCACCCTGTCCCCCTCGTGTCCCCTGTCGCACAGGTGGCCCCTGTGCCGCTGAGCCATGCAGGATCGCCCGGCGCTGTCGCCAGCAGAGCCATGAGCAGCTGTCGCCACAATGGGGGGGTGACACGGGCCCGGGGCCCCCTGAGCTCCTCCGCCCGCACCCCGCAACCCCCGGACGGGGAGACGCAGCCTCTGCGCCCCTGTCCCAGCCCGCGCCTCCAGGTGCTCGTGTCCCGTCCGGACCATCCGGGGGCGACAGAACCCGCGTTTGTGGCCACCGCAGCGGGCCAAGAGGCGAGCGAGGAGCGGGCGGGCGGGAGGAGGAACCAGAACATCGGCTACAAGCTGGGCCACCGGCGAGCGCTGTTCGAGAAGCGCAAACGCCTGAGCGACTACGCGCTGATTTTTGGCATGTTCGGCATCGTGGTGATGGTGACCGAGACGGAGCTGTCCTGGGGGGTCTACACCAAGGTTCGGGGGGTGATGGGGAGGAGCTGGGAGGGTTTTGGGGCGCGGTTTTTGGGGGGTTTAAGGTGAGCCCGTTGTTATAGGAATCGTCGTATTCGTTCGCGCTGAAGTGTCTCATCAGCTTGTCCACGCTCATCCTGCTGGGGCTCATCGTGATGTATCACGCCAGGGAGATCCAGGTGAGGCAAACCTCTGCTGGATAGAAAAAAAATTAAAAAATAAACCCAAAAAACCCCTTCTGTTCCTAAAAATAAATAAAAAGAAATTTTAATTTTATATTAAAAAATATCATTCTTAAAGTAATTGGCTGTAATGTGTAAAAACGATGGGAGAAAAGTTGTGAAATTGTGATAAATAAATAATAAATAAATAAATAAACCAAATCAATTTAGTTTACTAAATAAAAAATAAATTCAAACTAAATAAAAATAAAAAAAAATTAAAAGTAATCAAAACTTTCATGCTGTTGATAAGTTTTCCTTTCCCAAGCAGATCATTTGCCAGGACAATAAGGCCACAAAAAAACCCCCAAACTAACATTTCTTATTAAAAAGTTTATATAACATAGCAAAAAAGGACTCTTCTCCGTGAATAAACTAAAAAAAAATTATTTTGAAAGTAGTAAACTAATTGAAAATACCGAATTTATCTCATCAGTAATTAAAGTGTTCTAAAAGTTTATTCTAATTTATTATTTGTCTTTTAATCCTCAAGTTTTCTTTGTACTCTTTAAAGTTTTCAACTTATTTCACCCTCCTCCTAAGCCTTACCTCACAACAAAAAAAATAGAATAAAAAATCCAAGAAGTAGCAAAATTCTAATAGTAAAATTATATTAGCAAAATGTTCTTCTTCTTCTTCTTCTTCTTCTTCTTCTTCTTCTTCTTCTTCTTCTTCTTATTTCTATAATTTATTATATACGATTTAGGATTCATTATTTATTTTTTATCATTACTTTTTTATATTAGTATTTACTATTTATAATTTACTCTCTACTATTTATTACTTTAATCATAGTATTTATTATTTATTATCCCCAATTATATTTATTATTAAATGCTGGCATTCAGCCAGCACTAAACCCACTACATTTAATCAATTTATAAAAAAACCCCCTCCAATTTAGAAAACTAATTAAAATGCTGCTGTAAACTCACCACATTTAATCAATTAACCAAAAAAACTCCAATTAGGAAACCAAATTGAATCCCTACTGCAAACTCACCAAATTTAATCAATTGAAAAAAAACAGCTCCAGTTGAGAACCCAAATACAAACCCTACTGCATACCACCACATATACTCAATTAATAAAAAAATCTCCATTTAAGAAAGAAAAATCCTAGCACAAGCACACTGCATTTAACCAATTAAAGAAAAACCAAACCCTCAAGTTAAGAAACCAAATTCAAACCCTACCACAAACACACCATGATGAATCAATTAACCAAAAAACTCCAATTAAGATCCCAAATTCCTGCCCTACTACAAACACACTGCATTTAATCAATTAAAAAAACAAACAACTCAAAAATCAAATATTACATTAGAAAAATTAGAAACCAAATTAAAATCCTACTGCAAACACAGTGCATTTAATCAATTAAAAATAGCCTCCTATATAAGAACCCAAATTAAGAAACCAAATTAAAGCTCTGCCACCAACCCACCACTTTTAATCAATTTAAAAATAAGAAACAAGTCCTATTAAGAAGCCAAATGTAAACCCTACCACAAAACTCCAATTAAGAAACCAAATTCCCACCCCAGTGCAAATGGATGAGAAACTCAACGCATTTAATCAATAAAAAAACCAACTCCTGTTGAGAAACCAAATTCAAACCCTACCACAAACCCACCACATTTAATCAATTAAAAATACCCTCCTATATAAGAACCCAAATTAAAACCCTACTGCAAACCCACCATGTTTAATCATTAAAAATAACTCAACTCCAACTGAGAGCACGAATTCCAACTCAATGGCCATTAATCAATTAACCAAATAAAACTCCAATTAAGAAACCAAATTCAAGGCCTACCGAAAACCCACCACAATTAATCAATTAACCAAAAAAACCTCAATTAAAACCTTGAATCCCCAAAGCTCTTCATGGTGGACAACGGCGCTGATGACTGGCGCATCGCCATGACCTCGGAGCGTGTCTTCTTCATCGCGCTGGAGCTGCTGGTGTGCGCCATCCACCCCATCCCCGGGCAGTACCTGTTCACCTGGACTGCCCGCCTGGCCTTCACCTACGCGGCCTCAGTGGCCCACGCCGACGTGGACATCGTGTTGTCCATCCCCATGTTCCTGCGGCTCTACCTGCTGGGCAGGGTGATGCTGCTGCACAGCAAGCTCTTCACGGACGCCTCATCGCGCAGCATCGGCGCCTTGAACAAGATCAACTTCAACACGCGCTTCGTCATGAAGACGCTCATGACCATCTGCCCCGGCACAGTGCTGCTGGTGTTCAGCATCTCCTCCTGGATCATCGCCGCCTGGACCGTGCGGGTCTGCGAGAGGTGCGGGGGCGCTGGGGGTGGGGGCTTTGAGGGGGGTTTGGGGTGGTGAAATGGGGTTTTGGGGCTGTTTGGGGATCGTGGAATGGGGTTTGAGGGGGGTTTGGGGTTGTGGAATGGGGTTAGGGGATCATGGAATGGGGTTTGGGGGTTGAGGGATCAGGAAATGGGGTTTGGGGGTTGTGGAATGGGGTTTGGGGATCGGGAAATGGGGTTGGGGATCATGGAATGGGGTTTGGGGTGCTTGGGGGGTTGTGAAATGGGGGTTTGGAGGTCATGGAATGGGGGTTTGGGGTTTGTGAAATGGGGTTTGGGGATGGTGGAATGGGGTTTGGGGTGTTTTGAGGGATTGTGAAATGGGGTTTGGGAGGGTTGGGGGAAGTGAAATGGGGTTTGGGGATTGTGAATGGGGTTTGGGGGTGGTTAGGGATCATGAAATGGGGGTTTGGGGATCATGGAATGGGGGTTTGGGGATCATGGAATGGGGTTTGGGGCATTTGAGGGTTTGTGAAATGGGGTTTGGGGTGGTTGGGGGATTGTGTAATGGGGTTTGGGGCATTTGGGAGTTTGTGAAATCGTGTTTGAGGATTATGGAATGGGCTTTGGGGTGGCTGGGGGAACGTCAAGTGGGGTTTGGGGTGTTAGGGGATCATGAAATGGGATTTGAGGGTTTTTGGGGGTGTGTCAGATGGGATTTGGGGACAACTGGGGATCCTACAGAGGGGAGCAAAGACTGGGGGCCCTGCAGAGGGGTCTGAGGAGCCGGGGGTGTCAAGGGGACCAAGGATTTGGGGTCCCACAGAGGGAACAAAGATTGGGAGTCCCAAAGAGGAGAGTAGAAATTGGGGGTCCCACAGAGGGGTCCGAGGCTGTGCCACTCCCCGCTCCGGGACACGCTGCTCCTGGGATGTCCCCAAGGGGCGTCGAGATGTCCCCAGAGGGTCCCCGAGATGTCCCTGGACGGTTCCAGAATGTCCCCGGGGATTCTGAGATGTCGCCGGGGATGCCAGGATGTCCCCAGGGGTGTCGGGATGTCTCCGGGAATGTTGGCATTGTCCCCGCGGGTTTCTCGGGATGTCCCCAGAAGGTCCCCGAGGTGTCCCCGGGAATGTTGGCGATGTCCCCAGGTGTGCCAGGATGTCCCCGGAGGGTGTCCAGGATGTCCCCAGGGGTACCGAGATATGTCCCGGGGGGTGTCCGGGATGTCCCCACGATGTCCCTGCGGGGTTCTGGGTTGTCCCCGCGATGTGACCGGGTTGTCCCCACGGTGTCCCCGGGATGTGTTCGGGATGTCCCCGCCCTGTCTCCGCCCTGTCCCCGCCCCTGCTGGCTCCGATACCCCCCAGCCCCGCTCGGGGGTCGCACATTAACGGCTGTTGTTTTCCCTCCCTGCCCGCTCTGCTGCTCGCAGGGACAAACTGTGAGTGACCGCAGGGACCGTCCCGAGTGGCCGCAGGGACCGTCCCTCCCCCCAGGCTTCTGCTCCCCCCAAATTCCCGAATTTAGGATTAGCTGCAGCCTGGGGGGGGGACACGGAAAGGGGCTGGGACGCCTTTTCCTCTTGGAACCTCAGCTGTCCCCTCCCCCGTGTCCCCAAGCTTGGGGACATCCATGGTGGCTTTGGGGGGGACTTTCAGAGAGACCCCACAAAGAGTTGAGAGTCTCCAAAGGGATCTTGGGGTTCCCCCCCCCTCGATTTTTGTCCCCCCGCCTTTCTCCCGTCCTGGCCCCACACGTTTTGGGAATCCTTGAGAAATGTCACCGTGGCTGTCACCTCCCCCCTGACCCTGCGGTGTCCCCACCCTGTCCCTGCCATGTCCCTCGGGGCCGGGTGAGGTTCCAAGCCCAAACCAAGGGTTGGGAAGCAGCAATCCTAAATTCCTGACCTTGAGACCTCCCACCCCAGCTTGTTCCCGTGTCCCGTTTCCCCTTTCCCAACACCATTTCTTGTGTTCCAAATCCCATCCCCCCTTTCCCAATCCCATTCTCCTGTTCCCAATCCCATTCTCCTGTTCCCAATCCCATTTCCCCTTCCCACCCCATTCCCCCTTTCCCACCCCATTTCTCTTTCCCTACTCCATTTCTCCTGTTCCCAATCCCATTACCCCGTTCCCAATTCTATTTCACTTTCCCAACCCCATTTCCCTTTCTCAACCCCATTTCCCTTTCCCCAATCCCATTAGCCCGTTCCCAATCCCATTTCCCTTTCCCACCCCATTCCCCTGTTCCCAATCCCATTTCCCGTTCCCAACCCCGTTTCCCTTTTCCCACCCCATTTCCCACCTCCCACCCCATTTTCCCTTTCCCAATCCCATTTCCCCTGTTCCCAATCCCATTCTCCTTTTCTGACCCCGTTTCCCTTTCCCCAACCTCATTTCCCCTTTCCCAACCCCATTCCCCCTGTTCCAAATCCCATTTCCCCTTTCCCAGCCCATTCCCCCTTTTCCCAACCTCATTCCCACTTTCCCAACCCCATTTCCCTTTTCCCAATCCCATTTCCCTTTCCCAACCCCATTTCCCTGTTCCCAACCCCATTCCCACTTTTCCCAACACCATTTCTCCCTGTTCCAAACCCCATTTCCCCCTTTTCCCAATCCCATTCCCCCTTTTCCCAACCCCATTCTCCTGTCCCCAGCCCCATTTCCCCGCACGTCCCCGTCCCCCTGCCCAGCTTTGGCCGCTGCTCCGTGTCCCCTGCCTGGCCTTGCCCCCACCCTTGGGGACAGGGGGTGGTGGCACCACTGTGTTTGTGACACCAGAATCTCTCAGTGTCCCCCAACGCCCTCCTGGTGTCACCTCTGGTTGCTTTTGGGGGTGCATGGTGACATCGGCATCCTACGCTTTTGGGGACAGTGGTGCCACCTCCGAGGGGACACATCCCCATGGTGTCCCCAAAAACATCTTGGGGACAATGTCTTTAATCCACGGTGGCACTGCCAGGGGGGATTCAATGTGACATTGGTGTCCTGCAGGACACAACCTGACCATGGGACATCTTCATGGTGTCCCCAGTTCTGGCTTGGGGACAATGCTCCAAATCCACATTGAGGGGCAAAAAAGGGGGTGTTCAATGAGCGAGGTGCTGCCAATGTCCTGCGCTTTTGGGGACAGCAGTGCCACATCCGTGCCTGTCCCCAACTCCATTCCTGAGGGGACACTGACTGGCCTTGGGATGTCCCCACGGTGTCCCCAATGCTATTTTGGGGAAAATGCTCTGAATTCAGTGTGAGGGAGGATTCAATGAGCGCAGTGACATCAGTGTCCTGTGCTTTTGGGGAAAGCAGTGCCACCTCCGTGCCTGTCCTCCTGTCCCCAACCCCATTCCTGACAGGACACAACCTGGCCATGCTTGGTGTCCCCAGTTCCATCTTGGGGACAAGGCCACAAATCCATGGTAGCACCATGAGGGGGGATTCAATGACTGCAATGACATTGGTGTCTTGCGCTTTTGGGGACAGTGGTGCCACCTCCGTGCCGGTCCCTAACCCCACTCCTGAGGGGTCACAGCCTGGCCATGGGACATCCCCATGGTGTCCCCAGTTCTGGCTTGGGGACAATGCTCCAAGTCCACCTTGAGGGGCACAAAAATGAGGATTCATTGAGTGTAGTGACATTGGTGTCCTGTGCTTTTGGGGACAGTGGTACCACCTCCGTGCCTGTCCCCAACCCCAACCCCATTCCTGAGGGGTCACAGCCTGGCCATGGGACATCCCCATGGTGTCCCCAATGCCACTTTGGTGACAACGCCCTAAACCCACGGTGACCCTGTGATGGGGGGGATTCACCGATCCTGGTGACACTAGTGACCTGCACGTTTGGGGACAGCAGTGCCACGTCCATTCCTGTCCCCAGCCCTACTCCTGAGGGGACACAGCCTGGCCATGGGACATCCCCATGGTGTCCTCAATGCCACTTTAGGGACAATGCTCTGAATTCAGTGTGATGGGGGATTCAATGACATTGGTGTCACGTGCTTTTGGGGACAGCAGTGCCACCTCTGTGCCTGTCCTCCTGTCCCCAACCCCACTCCTGAGGGGACACAGCCTGGCCATGGGACATCCCCATGGTGTCCCCAATGCCACTTTGGGGACAACGCCTCGAATCCACCGCGATGGGCACAGAATGGGGGAGGTTGGACTCAAGGACCGCTGTGCCATCGGTGCCACCAGTGTCATTGGTGTCACCAGTGCCACCCCCACAGGTACCACGACAAGCAGGAGGTGACCAGTAACTTTCTGGGGGCCATGTGGCTGATTTCCATCACCTTCTTGTCCATCGGCTATGGGGACATGGTGCCACACACCTACTGCGGCAAGGGCGTGTGCCTGCTGACTGGCATCATGGTGAGGGACGGGGACAGGGGACAGGGACAGGGGACGGGGGGACAGAGGGGACAGAGGGGACAGGGGACAGGGAGGGAGAGAGTGGACAGTGGGGACAGCAGGGACAAGGGACAGAAGGGACAGGGGGCAGAGGACAGGGGGGACAGAGGGACAGGGGGGGACAGAGAGGACAGAGAGGGACAGTGGGGACAGGGGGAGAGAGGGACAATGAGAGGAGAGAGGGGACAGGGGAAAGGGGGCAGAGGGGACCGAGGGGACAGTGAGGGGACAGTGAGGGGAAAGCAGGGATAGGGAGGGGACAGTGAGGGCAGTGAGGGGACATCAGGGACAGAGTGGACAGAGAGGGGACAATGGGGACAGCGAGGACAGCAGGGACAGAGGGGACAGCAGGGACAGAGGGGACAGCGAGGGGAGAGAGTGGGGACAGCGGGGACAGCAGGGACAGAGGGGACAGTGGGGACACAAGAGACAGGGGACAGGGGGACAGAGAGGGGACAGGGAGGAAGGGACACCATGGGGAGACATCAGTGTGGGGACAGCAGGGAGGGGACACTTTTTGGGGACACCACTAGGGGGCACCAGTGATGAAACGCCAAAGTGTTTGGGGTTTTTTTTTAAATTCGAATTTATCAAAAATGCAAATGAGAGAATGGAACCAAAGCTATCCCCTCTGTCTCCCTGTCCCCTGTCCCTGTCCCCTGTCCCCTGTCTCCTGTCCCTGTCCCCACTGTCCCCTGTCCCTGTCGCCTCTGTCCCCTGTCCCTGTCCCTGTCCCCCAGGGTGCTGGCTGCACCGCGCTCGTGGTGGCCGTGGTGGCCCGCAAGCTGGAGCTGACCAAAGCTGAGAAACACGTGCACAACTTCATGATGGACACACAGCTCACCAAGAGGGTGAGCCCAGAAATGGGGAAAATCCCATCAGAATGGGGAAAACCCTGTGAAAACCAAAAATATCCCATTAAAATTGGAAAAAACCCATTAAAATCCCAATAAAACCCATTAAAATGGGTGAAAACCCGATAAAGACTGGGAAAAACAACTGGGAAAAACCCCATTAAAACCCCAATAAAACCCATTAAAATGGGGGAAAACCCCATTCAAACTGGGGAAAATCCCATTAAAACCCATTAAAACTGAGAAAAAAACCATTAAAACTGGGAAAAACCCTGTAAAAACTGGTGAAAACTCCATTAAAACTGGGAAAAGAAACTGGGAAAAATCCCAATAAAACCCATTAAAACCCCAATAAAACCCATTGCAATCAAAAAAAAAAAAAACCATTAAAATGGGGGAAAACCCAATTAAAACTGGGGAAAACCCCATAAAAACTGGGGAAAACTCCATTAAAACTGGGGGAAAACCCAATTGAAGCTGGGAAAAACCCAATTAAAACTGGGGAAAAACCCATTAAAACTGGGGAATAAATGGGAAAAACTTCTTTAAAACTGGGGGAAAATAGGAAAATCCTCATTAAAACTGGGAAAAACAAGGAAACACCCTCTTAAAAGTGGGGAAAATGTAATTAAAACTGGGAAAAAACCTGGGAAAAATTGCATTAATACTGGGGAAAACCAGATTGAAACAAGGGGGATATGGGGAAAACTGGATTAAAACCAGAGGAAAAAATGAGAAAAACCCCATCAAAACTGGGAAAAACACATTAAAGTTGGGGAAAAAACCTGGAAAAACCCCATAAAATTCAGGAAAACCCCCATAAAACTCAAGAAAACTCCATAAAACCTGGACAAACCCCGTAAAAATCAGGAAAATCCCATTCCAGGTGAAGAATGCTGCTGACAACGTGCTTAGGGAGACGTGGCTGATCTAGAAACGCACCAAAACTGGGAAAACATTGGGAAAAACCCTTGAAAACTGGGGAATAAATGGAAACTCCCTCCATAAAACCAGGAAAAACCCCATAAAAACTGGGAAAACCCCATAAAAACCAGAAAAATCCCGTTCCAGGTGAAGAACGCTGCTGCCAACGTGCTCAGGGAGATGTGGCTGATCTATAAAGACACCAAAACTTGGAAAACACTGGGAAAAACCCATAAAAACTGGGAAAAAAACCCAATTAAAACTGGGGAAAAACCCATTAAAACTGGAGAATAAATGGGAAAATCCCCATTAGCACGGGGAAAAACCCCATAAAAACTGGGAAAACGATGAAAACTGGGAAAAAATGTGGAAAAAACCCTTAAAACTAGGGGACAAACGGGAAAAAACCCCATAAAACTCAGGAAAAACCCCATAAAACTCAGGAAAAATCCCATAAAAACTGGGAAACCCCCATAAAATGTAGAAAAATCCTATTCCAGGTGAAGAACGCTGCTGCTAACGTGCTCAGGGAGACGTGGGTGATCTACAAACACACCAAAATCGGGAAAACACTGGGAAAAAAACCATTAAAACAGGGGAAAAAACACATTAAAACTGGGGGGAAACCCATTAAAACTGGAGAATAAATGGGAAAAACCCCATAATCACCGGAAAAATCCCATAAAAACTGGGAAAAAATCTCATAAAAACTGGGGAAAACCCTATGAAAACTGGGGAAAAACCCCTTAAAACTAGGGGGGAAAAAAGGGAAAAAATCCAATAAAACCCAGGAAAAATCCCATAAAACCTGGACAAACCCCATAAAAATGAGAAAAATCCCGTTTCAGGTGAAGAATGTTGCTGCTAATGTGCTCAGGAAGACGTGGGTTATCTACAAACACCCCAAAATTGGGAAAACACTGGGAAATACCCCATGAGAATTGGGGAAAAATGGGAGAAAAACCCTTAAAACCAGGAGAAAATAGAGAAAAATCCCATTCAAACTGAGAAAAACCCCATTGAAGCTGGTATAAATCCCATTACAATGGGAATAAATGGGAAAAAAACCCTTAAAACCAGGAAAAAAATTGAAAAACTAGATTAAAACTGGGAAAAATCCCCGTTAAATCTGGGAAAAAACCTGGAAAAAACCCCATAAAAATTGGGAAAAATCCCATAAAAACTGGGAAAAATCCCGTTCCGGCTGAAGAACGCTGCTGCCAATGTGCTCAGGGAGACGTGGCTGATCTACAAACACACCAAAACTGGGAAAACATTGGGAAAAACCCCATGAGAACTGGGGAAAAATGGGGGAAAAGCCCATAAAACCAGGGGAAATGGGAAATATCCCATTAAAAGTGGGGGGAAAAAACTTAATTAAAACCAGGAGAAACCCTGTTAAAACCAGGAAAAAATCCATTAAAGATGGGAAAAAAAATGCGAAAAAACCCCACTAAAACCGGGGGGAAAAAAGAGAGAAACCCCATTAAAAAAAAAAAAAAAAAAAAAAAAAAAAAAAAAAAAAAAAAACCATGAAAACTGGGGAAAACCCCATTAAAACTGTGGAATAAATTCGAAAAAACTTCATTAAAACTGGGGGGAAAATGGGAAAAATCCCATTAAAACTGAGAAAAATCCCATAAAAACTGGGGAAAACCTCATGAAACTTGGACAAACCCCATTAAAACTGGGGAATAAATGGGAAAACCCCCACAATACCCAGGGAAAACCCCATGAAAACTGGGAAAAATTTGAATAAAATTGAGAAAAAACCCGATTAAAATTGGGAAAAACTCCATAAAACCAGGGAAAAACCCCATAAAGCCCAGGAAAACTCCCATAAAAACCTGGAAGAATCCCATAAAAACTGAATAAAATCCCATAAAACCAGAAAAAACCCATTCCAGGTGAAGAATGCTGCTGCCAATGACCTCAGGGAGACGTGGCTGATCTAGAAACACACCAAAATTAGGAAAACACTGGGAAAAAACCCATTAAAATAGGGACAGAACCCAATTAAAACTGGAAAAAATCCCATAAAAACTGCGGAAAACCCCATAAAAACTGGGAAAAAAGGGGAAAAAACCCCCTTAAAACTAGGGGGGAAAAAAGGGAAAAAACCCATAAAACTCAGGAAAAACCTCATAAAACCCAGGAAAAATCCCATGAAACCAGGAAAATCCCATTTCAGGTGAAGAATGCTGCTGCTAAGGTGCTCAGGGAGATGTGGCTGATCTATAAACCCACCAAAAAGGGGAAAACACTGGGGAAAAAAACATTAAAACTGGGGAAAAAACTGGAAAAATCCATAAAAATTGGGGAAAACCCCGTAAAACCTGGACAAACCCCATTAAAACCAGAAAAATCCCATTCCAGGTAAAGAACGCTGCTGCCAACGTGCTCAGGGAGACGTGGCTCATCTATAAACACACCAAGCTGGTGAAGAAGATCGAGCCCGCCAGAGTTCGGACCCACCAGCGTAAGTTCCTCCAAGCCATCCATCAGTAAGTGCCAGCGCTTTTCCTGCTTCCTTGTCACCCCCGGCCACGCCCTGTCCCCAAGGGGAGCTGTCACTTCCCACTGGGTGACAGGCGGTGTTTGTCACCCTGCTGGGTGTGGCACCTGGGTTTGGTGTCTGTCGTTTGTCCCTGTTCTTGTCCCGTGTGCTTGTCCCCTCCTTTCTTGTCCTCCCATTCCTCGTCCCCTGTTCTTGTCCCTTTTCCCCCATTCATGTCCCCTGTCCTTGTCATTTATCCCATTCCTTGTCTCCCATTCTTTGTCACCTGTTCTTGTCCCCTGATTTGTCCCCATTCATTTGTCCCCATTCATTTGTCCCCATTCCTTATCACCTGTCCTTGTCCCCTGTTCCTTGTCCCCTCATTCCTTGTCCTTCACTCCTTGTCCCCCATTCTTTGTCACCTGTTCTTGTCCCTTGTCCTTGTTCTCATTCCTTGTCTCCCTATTCCTTGTCCCCCTGTTCTTGTTCCCATTCCTTGTCCCCCATTCTTTGTCACCTGTTCTTGTCCCTTGTCCTTGTCCCCTCATTCCTTGTCCTTCATTCCTTGTCCCCCTATTCTTTATCCCTCTGTTCTTGTCTCTTGTCTCGCATTACTTGTCCCCTGTTCTTGTCCCCATTCTTTGTCCCCTGCTCTTGACCCCATTCCTTGTCCCCATTCTTTGTCACCTGTTCTTGTCCCTTGTCCTTGTCCTCATTCCTTGTCCCCGTATTCTTTGTCCCCCTGTTCTTGTCCCTTATTACTTGTCCCCTATCCTTGTCCCCATTCCTTGTCCCCCTGTTCTTGTCCACATTTCTTGTCTCCCATTCTTTGTCACCTGTTCTTGTCCCCCATTCTTTGTCACCTATCCTTGTCCCCATTCCTCGTCCTCCTGTTCTTGTCCCTTGTCCCCCATTCCTTGTCCCCCATTCTTTGTCCCCTGTTCTTGCCTCTTGTCCCCCATTCATTGTTCCCTGATATTGTCCTTTGTTCCTTGTCGTTGTCAATTGTCCCCCACTGCTTGTCCTCATTCCTTGTCCCCCAGTCCTTGTCATCTGTTCTTGTCCCTTGTCCCCCATTCCTTGTCCCCTATCCCCCATTCCTACCATCTCCATCCCACATCCTTGTCATCTGTCCCATTCTTGTCCCCATCCCTTGTCCCCTGATCCTTATCCCACTGCCACGTTGCCCTGACTTTGTCCTCTATCCCGTTCTTGTCCTTTGTCCTTGTCCCCATTCCCTGTCCCCTGTCCCTGTCCTGTGTCCTTGTCTCCTGGATTTGTTCCCTGTTCTTGTCCCTTATTCTTGTCCCCATCCTTTGTCCTCTGTCCTTGTCCCCATTCTTCGTCCCCTGTCCCTGTCCTGTGTCCTTGTTGTCTGTCCCATTCTTGTCCCCTGTCCTTTTCCCTTGTCCCCCATTCTTGTCCCCTGTTCTTGTTCCCTGCCCTTGTCCCCATTCCTTGTTCCCTGTCCTTTTCCCCGTCCCCGGCCCTGTCCCCATCCCTGTCCCTGTCCCTGTCCCTGTCCCTGTCCCTGTCCCTGTCCCTGTCCCATCCCTGTCCCCATGGGCCCCCCAATCCCCCCAGGGCTATCCCTGTCTGTCCCCATCCCCCTCTGTCACCGTTACCGTCCCCATGGGGGGTGGCACCAGCACCTTGGGGTGACCCCCTGACCCCTCCAGCTTTGGGGTGTTCTGGGGGTGTGACCTGGCTGGGACAGGGGGTGATTTGGGGGTGGGGGTGGCCCTCCTCCCCCTGTCCCCTCAGAATTAACCCTTTGTTTTGTCTCTGCTCCGCCCCGCCCCCGCAGAGCTCAAAAGTAAGTGTCCCCCTCCCCCCCAGCTTTGCATGGGCTCTGCTGCCAAATTTTGGGGTGGAGGGTGGGGGGACACCACAAAACTCGCTGTGACCACCCCAAAGGGCAGTTTTGGGGCACTTGCTGGGAGGGGCTGCACGTTTGGGGGTTTGGGGCTGCATGGAGGGGGTTCATGGAGGGGGTGACAGCGCTCCCGGGGGAGTGACAGCCATCCCTGGGGTGTCCCCAACCCTGCTGATGTCCCCTCAGGCTGAGGAGTGTGAAGATGGAGCAGCGCAAACTCAACGACCAGGCCAACACCTTGGTGGACCTGGCCAAGGTGAGCCTGGTGGCCTGGCCTGGCCTTGTCCCCACCCTTGTCCCCTGTCCTTGTCCCCAGTCCTTGTCCCCATTCTTGTCCCCTGTCTCCCATTCCCACTGTCCTTGTCCCCATTCTTGTTCCTGCCTTTTTCCCCTGTCCTTGTCCCCTTTTCTTGTCCCCTGTCTTTGTCCTCAATCCTTGTCCTTGTGTCAATCCCATTCTTGTCCCCTGCCCTTGTCCCCATCCTTGTCCCCTGTCACCCATTCCTTGTCCCCATGCCTTGTCTTCAACCTCATTCTTGTTCAATCCTTGTCCCCTGTTCTTGTCCCAACCCTTGTCCCCATCCCTGTCCCCTATCCCCCTATCCCCCATTCCCCCATCCCCCATTTTTTCTCCCCCTCATTTACGGTTTCCCCCCTCACCCCTGCCCTCCATTTCCCCACCTCGTTTTTGGGGTCCCCCTCACCCCATCCCCCCCGTTTTTGGGGTCCCCTCACGCCATCCCCCCCGTTTCGGGATGCCCAGACGCAGTCGCTGATGTCGGAGCTGCTGGTCGAGCTGCAGGAGCGCCACGAGGAGCTGGAGAAGCGGCTGGCGGCGCTGGAAGCGCAGCTGGAGGCTCTGGGGCTGAGCCTGCTGGCCTTGCCCGGGCGAGTCAGCCAGGCGCTGGGCCAGCAGGGGGAGCCCCTGGGCCAGCACCGGGACCTGCTGGGCCAGCAAGGGGAGCCTCTGGGCCAGCAGAGGGAGCTTCTGGGCCAGCAGCGAGACCTTCTGGGCCAGCAGCGAGACGCCCTGGGCCAGCAGCGAGATCCCCTGGGGCAGCACCGGGACCCTCTGGGCCAGGACCGGGACCTGCTGGGCCACCAGCGAGACCCTCTGGGGCAGCATCGCGATCCCCCAGGCCACCAGCGAGACCCTCTGGGCCAGCAGAGGGACCCCCCGGGCCAGCAGCGGGACCCGCCTGGGCCGTGGCCACCGCGCCTCTGCTCGGCCACCGCCCCCTGCAGCCCCGCTCGCCACCGGGGCCGGGGTAGCCCCGAGAGCCCCCGGGCGGCCTCGGACAGCGGCTGAGCGGGGAGAGTGCTGTCACTGTGTCACCGAGTGTCACCGAGTGCCACCTCGGACAACAGCTGAGGGGGACAGTGCTGTCACTGTGTCACCGAGTGCCACCGAGTGTCACCGAGTGTTACCTCGGACAGCGGCTGAAGAGGGGGACACTTGTCTATCACTGTGTGTCACCTTCTGTCATCTTGGCTGACAGCTGAGGGAGCGGACAGTGCAGGGACACTGAGTGTCACCTTGGAGAGCGGCTGAGGGGTGATGGGACTGAGTGTCACTTCGGAGAGCAGCTGAGGGAGGGACACTCCTGTGTCACTGCGTGTCACTGGGTGTCACCGTGTGCCATCTCGGACTGCGGCTGAGGGTGAGGACAGCGCTGGGACACCGCCAGTGTCACCGTGTGTGTCACAGTGTGTCATCTCAGACAGCGACTGAGGGAGGGGACACTTGTGTGTCACAGTGTCACTGAGTGTCACCCAGTGTCACCGGGTGTCACCTCGAACAGTGGCTGAGGGAGGGGACAGTGCCAGGACACCACCAGTGTCACCGTGTGTCACTGAGTGTCACCTCGGGCAGCGGCTGAGGGGTGGGGACATCGCAATGTCACCGCCGTGTTGCGACATGTCACCCCCGATAGCGGCTGAGGGAGGGGCACTCCTGTGTCGCTGAGTGTCACCGGGTGTCACCTCGGGCAGCGGCTGAGGGGCCATGGGGACACCCCCGTGTCACCTCTGCCCCCCCATCACCTCTCTGGACTGTGAATTATGGGGTGGGGGAGGGGCTTGGGGACACCCCCAGACCCCTTTAGTGTCCGCCCCACGGTATTTGGGTTCCGGGGGGGTCACAGACACCTTTGTGCCCCCCCACGCGATTTTGGGGTGCGGGGGGGCCCCGTTTTTATCTCTGGCCATCGTGTGGCCGTTCCCAGTAGCTTTGTTCTGGAAAGCTCTGTATAAACTCACTGTGCTGGACCCCCCAAAATCCCCCACGGGACCCCCCCCCAAAAAAACCTCCGGGACCCCCAAAATCCTCCTGGGATGTCCCCAAACCCCCTAGAGTCCCCCGAAATCCCTCCAGGATTTCCAAAAATCCCCCGGGACCCTTCAAATCCACCCCGTGACCCCTCCCCCAAAAAAAAACCCCGGGATCCTCAAAATCCCCCCCGAGACTCCCCAAAAACCCCCGAGACCCAAAATCCTCCTGGGGTCCCCAAAACCCCCTGAGACCCCCCCAAAAAAGCCGGGACCCTCCAAAATCCTCCTGGGATACCCAAAACCCCCCGAAATCCCCCAAAATTCACCATGGAACCCCCAAAATCCCCCCGGGACTCCTCCCTCAACGCTTTTTTTTTTTTTTTTTTTGGGGGGGTGGGAAAAAGGGGGGACAAAGGGACAAAACAGGAGCGGATTTTGGAGCCCTCAAAATTTGGGGACAGGGTGGGGGAGGGGACTCCTGGGGAAGGGGGAGATCCCCGTGGTGACCCCCCAAATGGGGGAGGGGGTTTATTTTATTTTTGGGGTGGGGGGAAAGTGACCTTGGCGAGTGACGTCACCACACTGTGCCTCAGTTTCCCCCAGCTGGAAAATGGAGGTGGGGGGATTTTTTTTGGGTTGGGAGCAACCCTGGATGCAATACTGAGCCCATCCCCCACCCCTCGTGGGGGCTAGGACCCTCCCCCAAAATCCTGAATCCGCCCTGGGTCCGGGTTCTGCTCCCCTCGATTTGTGGGGGGGGATTTGGGGGGATTTAGGGGGCTGAGGCGACAAATTAAAGGAGCCTGAACTGAGTGTGTTGCTCTCTTCTCGGACTGGGGGGTCTGGGGGGGGGGATTTGTTTGGGTTTTGAGGAAGTTTAGGGCAGATTTAGGGGAATTTAGGGACTGTTTAGGGGGTTTCGGGGGAGTTCAGGGCGGTTTTTGGGGGATTGTAGGAGAGTTGGGGAGGAATTGGGGCAGTTTAGGGCGATTTAGGGTAATTTCGGGTGATTTGGGGGGACTTTGGGTGATCTTTTTTTTCCCCCCAGGAACTCCTCCCTCACTAGGAGGTGAAAAAACCGCACGCGGGGGTTTGGGGCAGATTTTTGGGGGACTCCAGACCCTTTTTGGGGTTTCCAGGAGGGTTGGGGACACTCCAGGGGACCCGCGGTGGCCCCGTGCTACAATTCGGGGGTGGCACGAGGCTGTCAATGATTAACGGGCGATGCCTGGCGCTGGTGGCACTGGTGGTGGCACTGGTGGTAGCACTGGTGGTGGCACTGGGACATCGTGCTGTGCCCAAGGGTTGCGAGTGTCCCCTCCCCATGCGATTGGCAGGTAAGGGCGGTGGCCGGGACAGGACATGGGAAATTGTCCCCAAGGGGTGGCACGGGGGCCGGGAGGGAACACGGGGACAAAGAGGGGGACAAGGAGGGGACACAGGACAAGGAGGGGACACAGGGTCACCAGTGCGTGTTTCCCACTCATCCCAGTCCAGACTGGGAGCGGACAGGGACAGGGACGCAGTGGCCCCGCTGGTGACATGCTGAGGGACGCAATGGCCTCGCGGTGCCACCAAGGAGGGAAACTGAGGCATGGTGACACCGGGACTTCTGTGTCCCCTCCAGCTGTGGCCTTGAAGTGCCAGGAGACCCCTAGGGGTGGCGAGGCCCCGTGAGGTCCCAGCCGTGTCACCCGCGCCACTTCAGCACCGCCCCTCTGTCATGATCCGCTCAACCCGAGCGGAGTCGTGATGGTTCGTTCGACCCCAGGGTGCAAA
This sequence comes from Luscinia megarhynchos, assembly GCA_034336665.1. Classification (NCBI taxonomy): domain Eukaryota; kingdom Metazoa; phylum Chordata; class Aves; order Passeriformes; family Muscicapidae; genus Luscinia; species Luscinia megarhynchos. The sequence continues at coordinate 2,414,954 of CM067590.1, read as the reverse complement.
AGACAAAAGCAAGGGACTCAGGTTTGTTTAGCAGAAAGCAGTAATGCAGTTTATTGAGTGCCAAAGAGAGAGAGAGAGAGGGTGAGAGAGAGAAAGGATGGGATATAGCTACCAACAGACGGGACACATCCTCGTGGGTGTCCGACGAGAGGCGTCCTCAATCCGTTGGGGAGAAAGAGATCTCCAAGTCTTGTCTAAGAAATTCACTTTTTATAGTCCTTTTCCAAAGCGAGTGGCCTCTGGTCAAAAGGTGGGGAGATTTATGGACTATTGTATGTGGAGATCGCAGCCCCATGACGCAGGTGTGGGGGCAGGGTGCGATAACCTGTACCCTGCAGTACCATGACAAGCACCAGGCACAGCCACAAACAGTCCTCGGCCCGCAAGCATCCACCTCGGCCAGGCCAGCGCTCCGGTTCAGGGCAAGTGGTGCAATCTCAAGTCCCAGTCTCTGATGATGGTAGTGAGGCAGATCAGAGAAAAGTTTGGACTGGCTCTTACACCACCCTGTGTCTCATGATCATCGGCAAGAGCACTTCCTTCGTGGTGTTGTTGCAAAGTCTTCAGGACTCGTCCGTGTTGATAACATATCCCAGAAAACAGAGACAGAAAGTTGGACAGGATAAAAGTAGGAAAAGATAAGGAAAAGGAAAAAGGAGAGAGAAAACAAAACAAGTAATCAACTTAACAATCGATTTTTCTATTTCGATTTCTGATTACAACAAGATAACTTAAATCAATGTTAATAAATTTTCATTTTCAATTTTTGATTTAACAATAATAATATCTTGGTTAAGGCATCATAAGCAATTTTAATCAATATTTAAAGAAAATGCAACATAATTAGAATAATCACTAAAAATCAATCTTGATAAATATTTATGATGCAATACAAAAAAGATAAGCAATTTTAAAACTAGCAATTTTTCAAATTTAATTCAAATGATTAATTTCATTTTAAAATGGAACAGAGCTAAAATAAGCTATTTTAAAACAAGCAATTTTCAAATTTAATTCAGCAATTTTAGTAAAGTTACAGACACAAAGGTTTAAATGATTTTTAGTACTGACTACCAAAATCTTCTATGAAAATACTATCACAAGCAGTTCTGTAGCATGCACACTCCTTGCTCATATACCCAGTAGTGTTTCAGGAATCTCCTTTGGATAACTTTCAAAGTTACAGACAATCTGTTCTATGTCTAAGCATGTATCTTGAGCTCTGATTGCATTACTTTCACAGGTAAACCCTTGTTGTTCCCAGAAAATGCAAGTTTCCAAATTAATTGTTTGTTACATTTCACCAATTTGACGGGCCCATTCTGTATGCTCAAAAGGATAGAGAATAACTCCATCATGATTCAGCCCTAATGCAGTCATAGGGAATATTGAATGTACTGCAGCATTACATATGGCCAGTGCAAAGGCTGTGGCTGTGTTTATGCTGGGGTAGTAGTTTCACCAGGATTGAAATTCTTTTTCAAAATAACGGGCATTATCCTGAATTATTCTCAGAATTTCAGTAGGAAAAGTGGATTCCTCGACTTCTTGTACAATTGAGGCAGCAACTGACTGCATCCACAATTGAGCCTGGTTACAGCAGAGAGCTAAAGAAATATCAGCCAATTTATTCATTAATACTTCTAAATCAATACTATTCAAAATTCCCTATCTTGTTCCCACAATACCGGTTATGTTTCTTGTTTTTTTCTTGAAAGGATCCTCCTTTTGCAACTAGGTTGTCCACCCCTAGAAAAGGGTGAAAAAGCCGTCTGAATTACTGAGATATGGTTTTGCATTGGCAATTTGACTTGTTTAAAAGACCATGCCAAATTAAACAATATTTGTTGTTGGCCAGTTTTCCCAATTACCCAAGGTCAAATTTCAAGAATTTTCTGGCTCAGTATAACTGGTGGTTGGGCAGTAGGTGTTATAACATTAACATCAAGTTACCCTCCATATTTTGTATTGTTTTTACTACACATAATTTCTTAGAAAAATTGTACAACAGTTCAATTTTGATTTTGAATCTTCACAAAATAAAAGACGGCTGTAAGGTCCAGCGCCATAACTGTATACAGGTTCGATGAGAAATTCAGAAATTAATCTTCACTTTCCATGGCTTTATTCTGTGAAAAGTAAACACAACAGAATCTGCCACAAAGAGGCAGAAGGTTAAAATGATGAAACTATTCAGCATGTAACGCAGAATGGAATTCTATTAACTTCCTAATCATTTTGCTGCCAAAAAGGAAGCCACTCTGTACCTCCTTTAAACCCAGAATAAGAGTCAGTGTAGGTGCAAACAAAGGAGGCACTCCGCACTTCAAGCTGGGAAACATTCCAAGCAATCATCAGAGCCCCAACCCACGAGCCACCCCGACCCCCAGCAATAATTTGTTCAGCAGAAGCATTAGTGAACGAAGAATGAGTGAACCAAGATTGAGGAGAAAGCAGAGGCTACTTTAATTACTGAGACAAGTTTGTTGTAGCCGCTACCCAAGCTCTCAGTTTTTGTTATTGCCAGATTTTTTACAGTTCCTTCTGTTACTGAGGATTTCTGGGCCACCCCATCAGGGGGGTCAGTCCCAGTAGTGGCTGTCTTTTAAAACTCCACTTTCTGAGAAAGTTTTTGAATTTTCCCTGAGGCAATTTGCAGGTTAGGGCTTTCCAAATGGGAGATTATTTTTTGTTGCGTATCCCTCACTACTTCTATTTCATCTCCTTCCACAAGGGTATTATTAATATATTGATGAACAGCCACATTGTCAGGTCTGGGTTTTTGGACTGGCCATACAGGGGAGTTTCGCAAGTACTGTATAACCGGTTTGATCCCTTCTTTGGCATCAGAGGGAAGAGGGTATTGTTTTATATTTACAGGTAATTGCATAGGTGATTTATAGCCAGCAGTGAGTTTTATTTCATGTATAATTTGCAAGCAGGCAGCTTTGTGAATGTTTTCTAGGAGTTGGTCAGGGGTAGCAACTAAAGTGACAAGGTCTCCCATTTCCAAGGGGTTAAGCCCTGCTGCCCAATAAACGGCGCACGGAGTTGGGGGCCGTAAGTTACTTTTGACTTCTGCTGTTAAGAAAGTCCCATGTCCCCAGTACCCACTAGCTGCTTGTTCTGATAATCTAATTTCATCACCTCCTGTGAGTGAAACTAAAAACATACTCGGTCGCAGATTCTTGGGGAAGACGTGAGTATTCTTTCTTTAATTTGGCCAATTTGGTAGCAGTGTATGGTATTTCTTTGGAGGTTATGTAGGGGTCAAAATCCTCTTCGTTCAGGTACCTATATTCCTTCTTAACGAGAGGTCTCAATTTAGAGCAGCAATTTTCCCCACAATTTTGTATGTGTATAATTCTCTCTGGAGGTATATCTGCTTTATGTGATACGTTTCCTTTTCTCCTGTCTTCTTAGGTGTATCTGCATGCTGTGATGCATGGGAAAGCTGCAAAAAATAGTTGCGGTTTCTTTTTTGCTCTAATTGGTTTTGCAGGGCTTCCACCAGATTTGCAAAGAGTCTGTAACTGCGTTTTCTTCACTCACTCGTTTGAAACGAGCTTGCACAGATGCTGAGAGACAGGCACCTAAAACTGTGCAAAGTATGGTTTTATTATACTTGCTCAGTTTGAATTTTGTTTCATGTTGCAAAGAATGTATCCTATCAATCACATTTTCTAAATTAAACCAGTTACTATATGTCCAATATTCTCCCCCTTGGGAGGGTCTGGCATTATACTTAGCTAGCAAAGCATAAAAAACATCTTTTTCAAACATTTTTAGTAAGGGACTAAAACCACTCTCAGGGAGACACGCTAAAAGTTACACAAAAAGCACAGCTAAAAGCGTGTTTCCCTTCTTGTCCCTGGAGCAGGCGAAGATATCACACTACTTGGGAGGTACTAGCTTAGTTACAAAACAGCTTGTCTCTTCGCGATCCCAAGTAGTCAAAAACAACAACAAGACAACAATATTCTGCGATTTACGATTATGTGCGAGGGGGGAAAGAACCACTTCAGGGAGGTCAAGACTTACACCCAGCCTTTAGCTGAGGACAACCCCCTCTCTTCCCTGGGTGAGTGAGGGGACCAAAAACTGCCTGGGAGGTTCTCCTTAGTTAGAAAATGGTTGTCTCCTCAACTACACCAAGCAGATCAACAACATATACACATCAAAAAACACAAGTCCCATCTTTTGCGCAATTGAGATCCTTTACAAAAAATTCTCTGATAACTGAAATGGAGTTGATTCTCCACCTAGGTCTGCGTGCAGATTGCGGGAAGAACCCAATACCACCTCCCTTGCTTTCCAACACTGTTCAGTCCTTACGGTACTGACAGGCTGGGTGCGGCTGAAATGGCACAGGTCTTCCCCTGGTACAAGGTGCACAGAAACCCCCAACTCCTCTAGAATCAAGGAATCCTGCTGACTACGCCAATTTAATGTCAGGGTCCACACCACATGCGGAGTCCTGATAGGTTATTTTAGGAATCTCAAAGAACAAAAGACACAGCAGGGGACAAAACCAGTTTACATTTGCAAAAATGCACCTTTATTTAGTGCCAACCAAATGCTATAGAGGGACAGGGAATAAAAGAGAAAGAGAGAGAGAGAGAGAGAGGAAAGGGATTTGGATTATAGCTACCAAGAGGGGCAGACGATCCTCGTGGAACCAGCCAATAGATGTCCGGGGAGATCTCGGGGATTTTCAGTGTGAGGATGTCTTTTATAGCCTTTTCCAAAAGCGAGTGGCTTCTGGCCAAAAGGTGGGAAGATTTATAAACTATTGTATGTGGAGATCGTTGCTCCAAGAAACAGGTGGAAACAGGACGCTACAGCAAGTAGCCTGCTCGAGAGCAGCGCACCATGACAAGCTCCAGGCACACCAACAGTCCTTGTGACCAGTTCATTGTTCTCACACCTGTGGGAACATAACTAGCCGTAAACCAGTCCGAGAAACCGGTCCTGGTCGAAAAGGTCACCACCTGAGAACAATCACATGGCATTCCTCTCATCCCTGGCCAGAGCCTTTAAACTGCAGTTCGAGGGGGGGTCTCCTTAATGCCTCAGGTGAGGGTCGTTGGGCAGAACAAACGAGAGGCTTTTAGAAGGACTCTGACACTATGCACTCCTTCAACTATATGCATAGCGAAGAGCACTGCAGTGTGCCTAAAGCCAAGGAGAAATCGAGCACAGGACATAGTAATTCACACTTTGCACTACACATAGGAATGAGTTCTCTTCATCACAGATATCTACCACAGAAATCTGCATGACTAATAGTATGTCGTTGCAAAGCTAGCTGATGCTGATCCTGTTTCATACCTCCAGTCACTAATGACCAGCACGGTGTGCAGAGCACTCCAGAGGCCAGCGTCTTCCTTGTTTGTGCTTTGTATCATGCGGCGATTTCCCTCTAACGGAGGTGAAGTGTTGTATACTCCTCTCACAGAACACTCTGCTGGTAGGTGTTGCGACTTGCAAAACACACCTGGCATGTGCACTTTTCTTCTAAACCCTCTCTACCATAGCACTATGCCGTGCCTCTTCTAAGCGTACCACGCACTCTTTCAACTATATGCATGGCGAAGAGCACTGCACTGTACCTAAAGTTTAGGAGAAACATGACCAGCACACAGAAGTTCTCGCTTGCCACTGGACATATCAATGTCTTCTCTGCTTCTCAGGTATGTAGGACAGAAGGCTGCATGTCTAATAGGTATATTGTAACAATGCTAGCTGACGATGAACTTCCTTCTTACCACTAATCACTGACAACCGGTACGGTGCGGAGAGCACTCCAGAGCTCTGCGACTTCCTTGTCCGCGCTTTGAATCCTGCGGCGATTTCTCTCTAACAGAGGTGAAGTGTCGTCTTCTGCTCTCACAAAACAATCTGCTTGTAGGTTTTGCAACTGCCAAAACACGAACGGCATGTGCACATTCCTTCTAAACCCTCTCTACCATAGCAGTATACCTTGCCTCTTCTAAGACTACCATGCACTTTTTCAATTATATGCATGGCATAGAGCACTGCAGTGTGCCTAAAGGAAAGGAGAAAGAGTGCACACCACTCAGTAGTTCTCACTTTGCACTACACATAGAAATGAGTTCTCTGCATCATGGAAATCTACCACAGTAGTGTGCAAGACGAATAGCTCTGTAGTAGCAAAGCTAGCTGACTCTGATCCTGCTTCATACGTCTAGTCACTGAGAACCGGTTCGGTGCGCAGAGCACTCCAGAGATCTGCGGCTTCCTTGCTTGCACTTTGTATCCTGCAGCGATTTCCCTCTAACCGAGGTTAAGTGCCATGTACTGCTCTCACAGAACACTCTGCTGGTAGGTGTTGCTACTTGCAAAACACGCCTGGCATTTTCACTTTTCCTCTAAACCCTCTCTAATATAGTAGTATCCATTGCCTCTTTTAAGCCTACTATGAACTCTTTCAACTCGGCATAGTGAAGAGCACTGCAGTGCGCCTAAAGTTAAGGAGAAAGCATGCACAGCACACAGTAGCTCTCACTTTGCACTACACATAGAAATGCGTTTTCTGCATCACGGATATCGACCACAGAAGTCTTCATGGCTAATAGGTATGTTGTATCAAAGCTAGCTGACGCTGATCCTGTTTCATACTTCCAGTCACTGAGAACCGGTTTGGTGCACAGAGCACTCTAGTTATCTGTAGCTTCCTTTTTTTTGCATTGTGTCATGCGGCGATTTCTCTCTAACAGAGGTGAATTGTCGTCTACCGGACTCAGAACACAATGCTGGTAGGTTTTGCTATTGCCAAAACATGCCTGGCATGTGCACTTTTCTTCTAAACCCTCTCAAAACAGCATCATCCTCTGCTTCTTGTAAGCGTGCAATTCACACTTTCAACTCTGCATAGCAAGGAGCACTACAGTGTACCTAAAGCTAAGGTAGAAGGCCTGCACACCTCACAGTAACTCTTCAGTTGAAACTGCACATACCAGTGTCTTCTCTGCATCTTAGGTATGTATGACATAAATGTTAGTGTTGAATACGTATGTAGTAAAAAAGCTAGCTGACGATGACCTTCCTTCTTACCACTAGTCACTGAGAACCAGTACGCTGTGCAGAGCACTCCGGTGCTCTGCGGCTTCCTTGTTCGCCCTTTGTATAGTGCGTCAATTTCTCTCTCACTGAGATGAACTGTGTTCTACCGCTCTCACAGAAAACTATGCTGGTAGGTTCTGCTACTGCCAAAACATGCCTGGCATGGGCACTTTTCTTCTAAACCCTCTCTACCATTGCAGTATGCCCTGCTTCTTGTAAGTGTACCTTGCACTTGTAAAGTAAAGAGCACTGAAGTGTACATAAAATTAAGGAGAAAGTGCGCACACCACACAGTAGTTCTCACTTTGCACTACACTTAGAAATGAGTTCTCTGCATCACGAATATCTGCCAAAAATGTCTGCATCACGAATAGGTATGTCGTCGTGAAGCTAGCTGATGATGATCTTGTTCCATACCTCCTGTAACTGAGAACTAGTATTCTGCGCAGAGCAATCCGGAGCTCTGCAGCTTGTCTTTCCGCACCTTGTATCCTGGGGCCATTTCTCTGTAACCGAGGTGAAGTGTTGTCTACTGCTCTCACAGAACACTCTGCTGTTAGGTTTTGCTACTGCCAAAACTGGCCTGGCATATGCAGCTTTCTGGAAAACTCTCTCTTTGTTAGCAGTATGCCCTTCTTCTAAGCATAAAATGCACACTTTCAACGATGCATGGCGAAGGGCACAGCAGTATACAGAAAGCTAAGGAGAAAGCGTGTACACCACACGGTACTTCTCACTTGCCACTGCACATATCAATGTCTTCTCTGCACCTCAGGTATGTACGACGGAAAACTGCATGTTCAATAGGCATGTTGCAACAAAGTTATATGATGATGATCTTCCTTCTTAGCAGTAGTCACTGACAACCGTTACTGTGTGCAGAGCACTCTGGTGGTCTGGGTCTTCCTTGTCCGCGCTTTGTATCCTGCGATGATTTCTCTCTAACAGATGTGAAGTGTCGTCTACTGCTCTGAGAAAACGCTCTGCTGGTAGGTTTTGTCAGAAAATCTCCTAATATTTGCTCCAAAACCCTGTGAGTGTCCAGGGATTTCAAAGGAAAAAACTGGAAAAATTGATGGGCAAACTTCCAAAGGAAATGAGACTTAAAATGGCCAAAAGCGACCCTAAAATGGTGCAAAAAATGGCCCAAAACCTCCTGGAATCTGTACAAAAATCAACTAAAATCTACCAAAAGAACAGGGATTGAAGGAAAGCATCAGGAAAAATCCTGGGAAAACCAGCCTAAAAAAGTGGTACTAAGAGACGCAAAAATCCCCTCAAAGTCCATATGAAAATGGCCAGAAATAGTCCTCAAATCGACACTGAAATAACCCAAGCCAGTAAAAATCCCAAGCATTATTTGGGATAAAATGACAAAAAATCCAGGATAAATTCAACCTTAGCAACCTCTGAAAATACCCAAAAATATGCACTAAGAAACACAGAAATGTCCCAGAATTTGCAGCAAAAATGACCAGAAAAACTCCCAACATCTGCAGTAAAAAACCAAACATGGCCCCAAAATCCAGTGAGATTCCTGGAATTTCTGAGGAAAAAAATTGATGAAGTGAGTGGACAAAGTATCCAGAGGAAATGCGACTTAAAATGGCCCAAAAAGCCAGGAAATGACATGAACAATGGCCCAAAACCTCCTGAAATCCATACTAAAACACCTAAACTCTGCCAAAATTCCAAGGACTGCTGGGAAAAGCATCAGGAAAAATACAGGAAAAATTGAGCCTAACGAACCAGAGAAGTCCCCGACAATTGGCACTAAGAAAGGAAAAATCCCCTAAGAATCAAAGGGAAAAAGTGCCCAACATTGCCAAAAGTTGCACTGGAACGCCCCAAAGCGGGCAAAATTCCAGGTGGTATTGGGAAAAACATCTGGAAAAACCCAGGAAAAACTCTGCCTTAAAACCAGGAAAAATCCTTTACAATTTGCACTGAGAAACCTTTTCTCGCCTTGGTAGCCCCGCCTCCTTTGCCACCTTTTAGCCAATAACGACGCCGTTGGTCGGGGAGCCGGCTCTGGCCAATCAGAGGGGTATGGAAAAAGCGGGAAACGTTCAGCCAGTGCAAGTGCCTGGTACCTCATGGGGCGGGGCCCATCAGAGAGCGGGTGTCCTGAGGGGAGAAGCGGAGAAAATGGCGGCCGGGACTAAAGAGAGCACCGAGGTGTCGCGGGTTTTTAACGGATCGCAGGTGGGATTTGAAAAGGAATTAGTGGCATTTTTGGGTGCCCAAGGTGGGATTTTGGGGTTCTGGTTGGGCTTAGAGGGAGAGTTGATGGATTTGGAGCTGTCACAGTAGGGTTTTTAGGGCATCTCAGGTGGGTTTGGAAGATCTCAGGTAGTATTTGAGAGGTCTGTGTGGATCCAGGGGTGAATTTGGGTCATTTTGGGGAGTCCCAGGTGGGGTTTGAAAAGACTTTGGTAGTTTATGGGGGTCCCAGGTGGATATTGGGGGTATTTTGGGGTATCCCAGGTGGGATTTTGGGGGTTCTGGGTAGGGTTTGTGTGGTTTTGGGGGTCCAAGGTGGGTGTTGGGTGGAATTTGGGCTATTTTGGGGTTCCAGGTGCGGTGTGGGGGGCCCAGGTGAGTTTAGGGGTGAATTTGTGGAATGTTGGGGGCTCCCAGGTAGACTTTGTCGAGTCCCAGGTGGGTTCTAAGATGGCTTTGGTTTATTTTAGGGGGTCCCGAGTGGATTTTGGGGGTTCCTATGTAGGATTTGGGGCTTCTGGGTGGGCTGAGAGGTAGAATTGAGGGGTTTGGGGGGCGTCCCTATGTGGTTTTGGGGCCTCACTGTGGGGTTTTGGGGCATCTCAGGTGGGTTGGGACAATCTCAGGTGGGATCGGGGTGGTTCTGGCTGGGGTTTGTAGGGTTTTGGGGGGGCCCAGTTGAGTTTAGGGGTAAACTGTTGGAATTTGGGGGGGTCCCAGGTGGGATTTGAGGAGGAATTGGAAGGATTTTTGGTTGTCCAGTGTGATATTTGGGGTTCTGGTTGGGCCTAGAGGGAGAGTTGAGGGATTTGGGTGCGTCCCTGTGGGGTTTTGGGGTGTCCCAGGTGGGTTTGTAGGATCTCAGGCTGCATTTGGTTCATCTGCGTGGATGTTGGGGTGAATTTGAGTCATTTTGGGGAGTCCTAGTTGTGGTTCCTGAAGTCGCACGTGGGTTTTCAGAAGGTTTTGGTAGATTTTAGGGGTCCCAGGTGGGTATTGGGGGTATTTTGGAGGATACAGCTGGGATTTGGGAGGTGCTGGGTGGGATTTGTGGGGTTTTGGTCTGGTCAAGATGAGTTTAAAGGTAAATTTGTGTATTTTTTGGGGGGGTCCCAGGTGGCATTAGAGGACGAATTAGAGGGATTTTGGGGTGTTTTAGGTGGGATTTCGGGGTTCTGGTTGGGCTTAGAGGGAGAGTTGAAGGATTTGGGGGCGTCCCTGTATGGTTTGGGGGCATCCCAGGTGGATTTGGAGGATCTCAGGTGGTATTTGGGAGGTCTGCGTGGATTTTGGGTGAATTTAGAACATTTTGGGGAGTCCCAGCTGGGCTTTGAGAAGCGTTTGGTACATTTTCGGGAGTCCCAAGTGGATTTTGGGTGTATTTTGGGGGATCTTAGGTGGCATTTGGAGGGTTCATGGTGGGGTTTGTGGGGTTTTGTGGGGGCCCAGGTGAGTTTAGGAGTAAAATGGTGTATTATTTGGGGGGTCCCAGGTAGCATTAGAGGAGGAATTGGAGGGATATTGGGGTGTTTAAGGTAGGATTTGGGGTGTTGTGGGTGGGATTAGAGGGAGAGTTGAGGGATTTGGGGGCATCTCTGTGGTGTTTTGGGGAGTCCCAGGTGGATTTGGAGGATCCCAGGTGGGATTTGGGGGGTTCTGAGTGGGGTCTGTGGGGTTTTGTGGGGGCCCAGGTGAGTTTAGGAGAAAAGTGGTAGAATTTGGCATGGTCCAGGTGGGATATGAGGGGGAATTGGAAGGATTTTGTAGTGTTTAAGGTGGGATTTGGGTGTTCTGGTTGGGCTTAGAGGGAGAATTGAAGGATTTGGGGGCGTCCTTGTGTGGTTTTGGGGTGTCCCTGTGGGGTTTAGGGGTGATTTGAGAGACTTTTTGGGGTCTCAGGGGGATTTTGGCATGAATTTGTGGGATTTGGGGGGTCTCAGGTGGCGTTTACCGAGTCCCAGGTGGGTGTTAAGAAGGCTTTGGTGGATTTTCAGGGGTCTTGAGTGGATTTTGGGGGAATCCCAGGGGGGATTTGAGGCTTCCTGGATGGGTTTTGGGCGAGATTTGAGGGATTTTGGGGGCTCCGTGACGGATTTTGTTAAGGATTTGAGGAGTTTTGGGGGCTCCCAGATGGTTTTTGGGGTGATTTGAGCAACTTCTGTGGGTCTTACACGGATTTTGGCATGAATGTGTGGGATTTGGGGGGTCCCAGGCGGTGTTTGTGGAGTCCCCGGAGGGTTTTGGAGAAGCTTGGGTGTATTTCCAGGGGTTCCACGTGGATTTGGGGAGAATTTGGGATATTTTAGAGGATCCCAGGTGGGATTTGGGGGGTTGTGATTGAGGTTTGTGCTGTTTATGGGAGGCCCAGGTGAGTTTAGGGGTGATTTTGTGGAATGTTAGTGGAAATAGCGGGGGAATTTGAGGGAATTTGGGGAGTCCCAGGTGGGTTTGGAGGATCTCATGTGGGAATTGGGATGTCTGCGTGGATTTTGGGTGAATTTAGAACATTTTGGGGAGTCCCAGGTGGGTTTTGAGAAGCCTTTGGTACATTTTCAGGAGTAGCAAGTGGATATTGGGGTTATTTTGGGGGATGCAGGTGGGATTTGGGTAGTTCATGATGGGTTTTATGGGGTTTTGGGGGGGCCCAGTTGAGTTTAGGGGTAAACTGTTGGAATTTTGGTGGGGTCCCAGGTTGTATTTGAGGGGGAATTGGAAATATTTTGGGGTGTCCAAGGTGGCATTTTGGGGTTCCGGGTGGTCTTAGAGGCTGAGTTGAGGGGTTTGGGGGCATCCCTGTGGGGTTTATAGGTGTCCCTGTGGGGTTTAGGGGTGATTTGAGAGACTTTTTGGGGTCTCAGGGGGATTTTGGCATGAATTTGTGGGATTTGGGGGGTCTCAGGTGGCGTTTACCGAGTCCCAGGTGGGTGTTAAGAAGGCTTTGGTGGATTTTCAGGGGTCTTGAGTGGATTTTGGGGGGAATTTGGGGGGATCCCAGGTGGGATTTAGGGCTTCCTGGATGGGTTTTGGGCGAGATTTGAGGGATTTTAGGGGCTCTGTGACAGATTTTGTTAAGGATTTGAGGAGTTTTGGGGGCTCCCAGATGGTTTTTGGGGTGATTTGAGCAACTTTTGGGGGTCCTATGTGGATTTTGGCATGAATTTGTGGGATTTGGAGGGGGTCCCAGGTGGTGTTTTTGGAGTCCCCGAAGGGTTTTGAAGAAGCTTTGGTGGACTTTCAGGGTTCCCGCATGGATGTTTTCGGGAATTTGGGATATTTTGGAGGATCCCAGGTGGGATTTGGGGGGGTTCTGGGTGGTGTTTATGGGATTTTGATGGTTCCCAGGGTGGAATTTGGGAGATTTTAGGGTCCCAGGTGAGGTTTGGGGGGCCCAGGTGAGTTTAGGCGTGAATTTGTGGAATGTTGGGGGATCCCAGGGGGGATTTGAGGGGTTGTGTTTGGAGTTTATGGGGTTTTGGGGGATCCCAGGTGAATTTAGGGGTGAAGTTGTGGAATTTTGGGGGGTCCCAGGTGGGGTTTGTGGAGTTCCAGGTGGGTTTTCAGAAGGCTTTGGTAGATTTTAGGGGGTCCCGGGTGGATTTTGGGGGATCCTAGGTGGAATTTACGGTGTTTTCTGTGGGGTTTTCGGGTTTTTGAGTAGGCCCAGTTGAGTTTTGGGATAAATTTGTGGAATATTGGGGTGTCCCAAGGAGGATTTGATGGGGAATTGGAGGGATTTTGTGTTGCCCAAGGCGGGATTTGGGGGTTCTGGTTGGGCTTAGAGGGAGAGTGGAAGGATTTGGGGACATCCCTGTGGGGTTTTGGGGCATCCCAAGTGGGTTTGGAGGATCTCAGGTGGGGTTTGGGAGGTCTGCATGGATCTGTGGGTGAATTTGGGGCATTTTGGGGAGTCCCAGGTGGGGTTTGTGAATTCCCAGGCGGGTTTTGAGAAGGCTTTCGTAGATTTTGGGTGTTCCAGGTGGATATTGGGGGTATTTTGGGGGATCCGAGGTGGGATTTCATGGGTTCTGCGTGGTGTTTGGGAGGCTTGGGGGGTCCCAGATGACTTTACTGGTGAATTGGTGGAATTTTGTGGTGTCCAAGGTGGGATTTGGGGGTTCTGGTTGGGCTTAGAGGGAGAGTTGCAGGATTTGGGGGCATTCCTGTGGGGTTTTGGGGCGTCCCAGGTCGGTTTAGGGGTGATGAGCGACTTCTGGAGGTCTCCAGTGGATTTTGGCATGAATTTGTGGAATTTGGGGGTCCCAGGTGGTGGTTGTGGAGTCCATGGAGGGTTTTGAAGAAGCTTTGCTGGATTTTCAGGGGTCCCACATGGATTTTGGGGGGAATTAGTGATATTTTGGAGGGTGCAATGTGGGATTTGGAGCGTTGTGGTTGGTGTTTGTGGGCTTTAATGGGTCCCAGGTCAGTGTTGGAAGGAATTTGGGAGATTTTGGGGTCCCAGGTGGGGTTTGGGGGGCCCAGGTGAGTTTAGGGGTGAAATCTAACAAAGCCTTCTCAAACCCCACCTGGGACTTCACAAACCCCACCTGGGACTCCGCAAAATGCCCCAAATTAACCCCAAGGTCCACGCAGAAATCTCAAAATCCATGCAATTCCATCTCAAATCCCTCCAGGGACCCTCCTAAATTTTACGAATTCAGCCTAAAAGACACCTGGGAACCCCAATCCTCACCTGGGACCCCAAAATCTCCCAAATTCCACCCAAAACTCACGTGAAACCCCCCCAAAACCCCATAAAGGCATAGTAGTATGCTCTGCTTCCTGAAAGCATACCATGCACTCTTTCCACTATGCATAGCAAAGAGCACTGCAGTGTACCTAAAATTAAGGAGAAAACGTGCACACCACACTGTAATTCTCACTTTGCACTACACATAGAAATGAGTTCTCGACATCATGGATATGTACCACAGAAATCTGTGTGACGAATAGGTATGTCGTTGCAAAGCTAGCTGAGGCATATCCTGCTTCATGCCTCCAGTCACTGAGAACTGGTAAGCTGCGCAGAGCACTCCAGAGCTCTGCGGCTTCCTTGTTCATGCTTTGTATCATGCGGCTATTTCTGTACAAAGGAGAACTGTCATCTACCGCTCTCATAGAACACTCTGCTGGTAGGTTATGCTACTGCCAAAATACACCTCGCATGTGCACTTTTCTTCTAAACCCTCTCTGCATAGCAGTATGCCCTGCTTCTTGTAAGCATACAATGCACTCTTTCAACTCTGCACAGCGAAGACCACTGCGATGTGCCTTAAGGAGAAAGCGTGCACAGCACACAGTAGTTCTCACTTTTGAAAGCATATACCTCTGTATTCTCTGCATCTCGGATATGTGCCAGTGCAGGCTGCATGAGGAATAGGTATGTCGTAGCAAAGCTAATGGAGGAATTTCCTGCTTCATACATCTAGTCACTGGCAACAGGTATACTGCACAGAGCACTTTCGTGCTGTGCGGCTTCCTTGTTCGCACTTTGTATCCTGCGGCGATTTTTCTCTAACGCAGGAGAACTGTCATCTAGCGCTCTCACAGAACACCATGTTGGTAGGTTTTGCTACTGCCAAAACACGCCCAGCATATTCGCTTTTCTTCTATAACTCTCTATATCATAGCAGCATTCCCTGCTTCTTCTAAGCGTACAATGTACACTTTCAACTATGCATAGCAAAGAGCACTACAGTGTACATAACGCTAAGGAGAAAGGGTGCACACAGCACAGTAGTTCTCACTTTGCACTACACGTAGAAATGAGCTCTCTGCATCTCGGATATATACCTGACAAGGCTGCATGACGAATACGCATGTCGTAGCTAAGCCAGTTGACGAATATCTTGTCTCATACCTCTAGTCACTAAAAACTGGTACACAGCGCAGACCAATCTAGACCTCTGGGGTTTCCTTGTTCGCGCCTTGTATACTGCTGCGATTTCTCTCTAACGGAGAGGAACTCTCGTCTACAGCTCTCACAGAACACTTTGCTGGAAGGTCTCGCTACTGCCAAAACACGCCTGGAATGTGCACTTTTCTTCTAAACTCTCACTTTACACTATACCTACAAATGATTTCCTTGCATCATGGGTATCTACCACAGAAATCTGAGTGACGAATAACTGTGTTGTAGCAAAGCTGGTTCCGGCATAGCCTGCTTCATACCACTAGATCCTGACAACCGGTATTCTGTGCAGAGAATTCAGTGCAGTGTGGCTGAACTAATCGCGCTTCATACCAAGAAGCGATGTCTCTCTAAAGGGAGAGACCGGTCACGTCCAGGTGTAGTGCAAAAGTGAGATCTGTGGTATGCTGTGCATGCTATCGTTTTAGGCGCACTGCAGTGCTCTTCGCTATGCATAGTTGAAAGTGATTATGGTATGCTTTCAAGAAGCAGAGAATATTGCTATGGTAGAGAGGTTTTAGAAGAAAAGTGCACATGCCAGGCATCTTTTTGCAGTAGCAAAACTTCCCAGCAGAGTGCTCTGTGAGAGGGGTTGATGCTACTTCACCTCCCTTAGAGAGACATCGCTGCTTCGTACAAATCACGGACAAGAAATCCGCACTGCACTGAGGTGCTCTGCACAGAATACCGGTTGTCACGGACTAGTGGTATGAAGCAGGATATGCCAGAACCACCTTTGCTACAACATCGATTTCCGTCGCGCAGATTTCTGTGGTAGATATCCTTGATGCAGAGAAGTCATTTCTATGTATAGTACAATATGAGATCTGTGGTGTGCTGTGCACGCTTTTGCTTTAGGTGCTCTGCAGTGCTCTTTGCTATGCATAGTTGAAAGAGTGTATGGTATGCTTTCAAGAAGCAGGGAATATTGCTATGGTAGAGAGGTTTTAGAAGAAAAGTGCACATGCCAGGCGTGTTTTGGCAGTAGGAAAACTTCCCAGCAGAGTGCTCTGTGAGAGGGGTAGACGCCACATCACCTCCCTTAGAGAGACATCGCTGCCTTGTACACATAGCGATTTTGAAAGCCACACTGCACTGAGGAGCTCTGCACAGAATACCGGTTGTCAGGGACTAGTGGTATGAAGCAGGATATGCCTGAACTAGCTTTGCTACAACATAGTTATTCGATACGCAGTATCTGTGGTAGATATCCTTGATGCCGAGAAGTCATTTCTATGTTTACTGCAAAGTGAGATCTGTGGTGTGCTGTGCACGCTTTCGCTTTGGCTTTAGGAGCACTGCAGTGCTCTTCGCTATGCATAGCTGAAAGAGTGTAAATTATGCTTTCGAGAAGCAGAGAATATTGCTATGGTAGACAGGTTTTAGAAGAAAATTGTACATGCCAGGCGTGTTTTGTCAGTAGCAAAATTTCCCAGCAGAGTGTACTGTGAGAGGGGTAGATGGCACTTCACCTCCCTTAGACAGACATCGCTGACTGGTACGAAAAGCGATTAAGAAAGCCCCACTGCCCTGAGGTGCTCTGCACAGAATATTGGTTGTCAGGGACTAGTGGTATGAAGCAGGATATGCCAGAACCAGCTTTGCTACAACACAGTTTCTCGTCGCGCAGATGTCTGTGGTTGATACCCTATATGTAGAGAAGTCATTTCTAGGCGTAGAGCAAAGGGAGACCTGTGGTGTGCTGTGCACGCTTTCGCGTTAGCTGTAGTTGCACTGCAGTGCTCTTCGCTATGCATGGTTGAAAGGGTGTATGGTATGCTTTCGAGAAGAAGAGAATATTGCTATGGTAGAGAGGTTTTATAAGGGAAATGCTCATGCCCGGCGTGTTTTGGTAGTAGCAAAACTTCCCAGCAGAGTGCTCTGTGAGAGGGGTAGATGCCACTTCACCTCCCTTAGAGAGCCATCGCTGCTTGGTACACATTGTGATTTGGAAAGCCACACTGCACTGAGGTGCTCTGCACAGAATACCGGTTGTCAGGGACTAGTGGTATGAAGCAGGATATGCCAGAACCAGCTCTGCTACAACATAGTTATTCGTCACTCAGATATCTGTGGTAGATATTTTTCATGCAGAGAAGTAATTTCTATGTGTAGTGCAAAGTGAGATCTGGTGTGTGCTGTGCACGATTTAGCTTTAGGTGCACTGCAGTGCTCTTCACTTTGCATGGTTCAAAGAGTGTATGGTATGCTTTCGAGAAGCAGAGAATATTGCAAAGGTAGAAAGGTTTTATAAGAAAAGTGCACATGCCAGACATGTTTTGGTAGTAGCAAAACTTCCCAGCAGAGTGCCCTGTTAGGGGGGGAGATGCCACTTCACCTCCCTTAGAGAGCCATCGCTGCTTGGTACACATTGGGATTTGGATAGCCACACTGCACTGAGGTGCTCTGCACAGAATACCGGTTGTCAGGGACTAGTGGTATAAAGGAGGATATGCCAGAACCAGCTCTGCTACAACATAGTTATTTTATACACAGATATCTGTGGTAGATATCCTTGATGCGGAGAAGTAATTTCTATGTGTAGTGCAAAGTGAGATCTGTGGTGTGCTGTGCACGCTTTCGTTTTAAGTGCGCTGCAGTGCTCTTCGCTATGCATAGTTAAAAGAGTGTTTGGTAGGCTTTAAAGAAGCAGAGAATATTGCTATGGTGGAGAGGTTTTAGAAGAAAAGTTCACATGCCAGGCGTCTTTTGGCAGTAGGAAAACTTCCCAGCAGAGTGTTCTGTGAGAGGGGTAGACGCCACTTCACCTCGCTTAGAGAGACATGGCTGCCTGGTATACATCGCGATTAGGAAAGCCACACTGCACTGAGGTGCTCTGCACAGAATGCCGGTTGTCAGGGACTAGTGGTATGAAGCAGGATATGCCAGAACCAGCTTTGCTACAACATAGTTATTCGTCGCGCAGAGTTCTGTGGTAGATATCCTTGATGCAGAAAATTTATTTCTATGTGTAGTGCAAAGTGAGATGTCTGGTGTGCTGTGCACGCTTTAGCCATCGCTTTAAGTGCACTGCACTGCTCTTCGCTATGCATAGTTTTAAGATTGTATGGTATGCTTTCGAGAAACAGAGAATATTGCTAGGGTAGAGAAGTTGTAGAATAAAAGTGCACATGCCAGATGTGTTTTTGTAGTTGCAAAACTTTCCAGCAGAGTGCTCTGTGAGAGGGGGAGACGCCACTTCACCTGCCTTAGAGAGACATCGCTGATGGTTAAAATCGCGATTTGGAAAGCCAGATTGCACTAAGGTGCTCTGCACAGAATACCGGTTGTCAGGGACTAGTGGTATGAAGCAGGATATGCCAGAACCAGCTTTGCTAGAACATAGATTTTCGTCGCGCAGATTTCTGTGGTAGATATCCTTGATACAGAGAAGTCATTTATATGTGTAGTTCAAAGTGAGACCTGTGGTGTGCTGTGCACGCTTTAGCTTTTGGTGCACTGCAGTGCTCTTCACTATATGTAGTTGAAAGAGTGTATGGTATGCTTTCGAGAATAAGAAAATACTGCTATGGTAGAAACGTTTTAGAAGAAAAGTACACATGCCTCGCGTGTTTTGGCCGTAGCATACTTTCCAGTAGAGTGCTCTTTGAGAGGGGTAGACACCACTTCACCTCCCTTAGACAGACATCGCTGCTTGGTGCAAATCGCGATTCGGAAAGCCACAGTGCACTGAGGTGCTCTTCACAGAATACCGGTTGTCAGGTACTAGTGGTATGATGCAGAATATGCCAGAACCAGCGTTGCTACAACATAGTTACTAGTCGCGCAGATATGTGTGGTAGATATCCTTGATGCAGAGAAGTCATTTCTAGGTGTAGTGCAAAGTGAGATCTGTGGTGTGCTGTGTACGCTTTCGCTTTAGCATTAGGTGCACTGCAGTGCTCTTCGCTATGTATAGTTGAAAGGGTGTATGTTATGCTTTCAATATGCAGAGAATATTCCTATGGTAGAGAGGTTTTAGAAGAAAAATGCACATACAAGGCGTGTTTTGGCCGTAGCAAAACTTCCCAGCAGAGTGCTCTGTGAGAGGGGTAGACGCCACTTCACCTCCCTTATAGAGACATCGCTGCTTGGTATACATCGCGATTAGGAAAGCCATAGTGCACTGAGGTGCTCTGCACAGAATACCGGTTGTCAGGGACAAGTGGTATGAAGCAGGTTATGCCAGAACCAGCTTTGCTACAACACTGTTATTCCTGACGGAGGTTCCCTGGCGCAGACATCCTGGACACAGAGTAGTCTTTTCTATGTGTATTATACAGTGAAATCTGTTGTATGCAGGGCACGCTTTCGCTCTAGGTGCACTGCAGGGCTTTTCGCTATGCATAGTTGAAAGTGTGTATGGTATGCGTTCGAGAAGAAGAGAATATTGCTATGGTAGAGAGGTTTTATAAGTGAAATGCTCATGCCCGGCGTGTTTCGGCAGTAGCAAAACTTTCCAGCAGAGTGCTCTGTGAGAGGGGGAGACGCCACATCACCTCCCTTAGAGAGACATCGCTGATGGTTAAAATCGCGATTTGGAAAGTCACACTGCACTGAGGTGCTCTGCACAGAATACCGGTTGTCAGGGACTAGTGGTATGAAGCAGGATATGCAAGAACCAGCTTTGCTGCAACACAGTTGCTGGTTGCGCAGATTTCTGTGGTTGATACCCTTGATGTAGAGAAGTCATTTCTAGGCACAGTGCAAAGTGAGATCTGTGGTGTGCTGTGCACGCTTTCACATTACCTGTAGTTGCACTGCAGAGCTCTTCACTATGCATGGTTGAAAGTCTGTATGGTATGCTTTCGAGAAGCAGAGAATATTGCTATGGTAGAGAGGTTTTAGAAGAAAAGTGCACATGCCAGGCGTGTTTTGGCAGTAGCAGAACTTCCCAGCAGAGTGCTCTGTGAGGGGGGTTGATGCCACTTCACCTCCCTTAGAGAGATATCGCTGCTTCGTACAAATCACGGTTAGGAAATCCGCACTGCACTGAGGTGCTCTGCACAGAATACCGGTTGTCAGGGACTAGTGGTATGAAACAGGATACACCAGAACCAGCCTTGCTACAACATAGTTATTCGATACACAGGATCTGTGGTAGATATCCTTGATGCAGAGAAGTCATTTCTATGTGTAGTGCAAAGTGAGATCTGTGGTGTGCTGTGCACGCTTTAGCTTTAGGTGCACTGCAGTGCTCTTTGCTATGCGTAGTTGAAAGAGTGTATGGTATGCTTTCAAGAAGCAGGGAATATTGCTATGGTAGAGAGGTTTTATAAGAAAAGTGCACATGCCAGGCGTGTTTTGGCCGCAGCAAAACTTCCCAGCAGAGTGCTCTGTGAGAGGGGTAGACACCACTTCACCTTTCTTAGAGAGACCTCGCTGCTTGGTACAAATCGCGATTCGGAAAGCCACACTGCACTGAGGTGCTCTGCACAGAATACCGGTTTTCAGGGACTAGTGGTATGATACAGAATATGCCGGATCCAGCGTTGCTACAACATAGTTACTTGTCGCGCAGACATTTGTGGTAGATATCTTTGATGCAGAGAAGTCATTTCTATGTGTAGTGCAAAGTGAGGTCTGTGGTGTGCTGTGCACCCTTTCGCTTTCCCTTCAGGTGCTCTGCAGTGCTCTTTGCTATGCATAGCTGAAAGTGTGTATGGTATGCTTTCAAGAAGCAGAGAATATTGCTATGGTAGAGAGGTTTTATAAGAAAAGTGCACATCTCAGGCGTGTTTTGGCAGTAGCAAAACTTCCCAGCAGAGTGTTCTGTGAGAGGGGGAGACGCCACTTCACCTCCCTTAGAGAGACATCCCTGATGGTTAAAATCGCGATTTGGAAAGCCACACTGCACTGAGGATGCCCTGCACAGAATACCGGTTTTCAGGGACTAGTGGTATGATACAGAATATGCCTGAACCAGCATCTGTACAACATAGTTACTAGTCGCTCGCAGACATCTGTGGTAGATATACTTGATGCAGAGAAGTCATTTCTATGTGTAGTGCAAAGTGTGATCTGTGGTGTGCTGTGCACGCTTTCGCTTTAACTTTTGGTGCTCTGCAGTGCACTTCGCTATGCATAGCTGAAAGAGTGTATGGTATGCTTTCGAGAAGCAGAGTATATTGCTATGCTAGAGAGGTTTTAGAAGAAAATTGTACATACCAGACGTCTTTTGGCCGTAGCAAAACTTCCCAACAGAGTGCTCTGTGAGAGGGGTTGCTGCCACTTTATGTCCCGTAGAGACATATCGCTGCTTCGTACAAATCACGGTTAGGAAATCCGTAATGAACTGAGGTGCTCTGCATAGAATATTTGTTGTCAGGGACTAGTGGTATGAAGTAGGATATGCCAGAACCAGCTTTGCTACAACATAGTTATTCTATTCGCAGTATCTGTGGTATATATCCTTGATGCGGAGATGCCATTTCTATGTGTAGTGTAAAGTGAGATCTGTGGTGTGCTGTGCACACTTTCGCTTTTCCTTTGAGTGCACTGCAGTGCTCTTCGCTATGCATAGTGGAAAGAGTGTATGGTATGCTTTCGAGAAGAAGAGAATATTGCTATACTAGAGAGGTTTTAGAAGAAAAGTGCACATGCCAGGCGTGTTTTGGCAGTAGCAGAACTTCCCGGCAGAGTGTTCTGTGAGAGGGGTAGACGGCACTTCACCTCCCTTAGACAGAAATCGCTTCTTGCTACAAACCGCGATTAAGGAAACCACACTGCACTGAGGTGCTCTGCACAGAATACCGGTTGTCAGGGACTAGTGGTATGATGCAGAATATGCCGGAACCAGCTCCGCTACAACTGTTTTTCGTTTCGCAGATTTCTGTGCTAGATATTCTTCATGGAGAGAAGTAATTTCTAGGTGTAGTGGAAAGTGAGATCTGTGGTGTTCTGTGCACGCTTTCGCTTTCGATTCAGGTGCTTTGCAGTGCTCTGTGCTAGGCAGACCTGAAAGTGTGTATGGTATGCTTTCAAGAAGCAGAGAATATTGCTATGGTAGAGAGGTTTTATAAGAAAGGTGCACATGCCAGGCGTGTTTTGGCAGTAGCAAAACTTGCCAGCAGAGTGCTCTGTGAGAGGGGTAGACGCCACTTCACCTCCCTTAGAGAGACGTAGCTGCTTGGTACAAATCACGGTTAGGAAATCCGCACTGCACTGAGGTGCTCTGCACAGAATACCGGTTGTCAGGGACTAGTGGTATGAAGCAGGATAGGCCAGAACCAGCTTAGCTACAACCTAGTTACTAGTCGCGCAGATTTCTGTGGTAGATATCCGTGATGCAGGGAAGTCATTTCTATGTGTATTGCTAAGTGAGATCTGTGGTGTGCTGTGCACGCTTTCGCTTTCGCTTCAGGTGCTCTGCAGTGCTCTTCGTTAGGCAGAGCTGAAAGTGTGTATGGTATTCTTTCGAGAAGAAGAGAATATTGCTATGGTAGAGAGGTTTTATAAGAAAAGTGCACATGCCAGGCATGTTTTGGCAGCAGCAAAACTTTCCAGCAGAGTGCTCTGTAAGAGGGGGAGGCGCTACTTCACCTCCCTTAGACAGACATCGCTGATGGTTAAAATCGCGATTTGGAAAGCCACAGTGCACTGAGGTGCTCTGCACAGAATACCGGTTGTCAGGGACTAGTGGTATGAAGCAAGATATGCCAGAACGAGCTTTGCTACAACACAGTTGCTCGTTGCGCAGATTTCTGTGGTTGATACCCTTGATGTAGAGAAGTCATTTCTAGTCGTAGTGCAAAGTGAGATCTGTGGTGTGCTGTGCACGCTTTCAGTTTTGATTTAGGAGTACTGCAGTGCTCTTCGCTATGCATAGTTGAAAGAGTGTATGGCATGCTTTTGAGAAGCAGAGAATATTGCTATGGTAGAGAGGTTTTAGAAGAAAAGTGCACATGCCAGACGTGTTTTGGCAGTAGCAAAACTTCCCAGTAGAGTGGCCTGTGAGAGGGGTAGATGCCACTTCACCTCCCTTAGAGAGACATCGCCGCCTGGTACGCATCGAGATTAGGAAAGCCACACTGTACTGAGGTGCTCTGCACAGAATACCGGTTGTCAGGGACTAGTGGTATGATGCAGAATATGCCGGAACCAGCTCTTTTACAACTGTTTTTCGTTTCGCAGATTTCTGTGGTAGATATCCTTCACGGAGAGAAGTAATTTCTACGTGTAGTGCAAAGTGAGATCTGTGGTGTGCTGTGCACGCTTTCGTATTAAGTGTGCTCCTGTGCTCTTCGCTATGCTTAGTTGAAAGAGTGTTTGGTATGCTTTCAAGAAGCAGAGAAAATTGCTATGTTAGAGAGGTTTTCTAAGAAAAGTGCACATGCCAGGCGTGTTTTGGCCGTAGCAGAATTTCCCAGCAGAGTGTTCTGTGGGTGGGGTAGACGGCACTTCACCTCCCTTGGAGAGACAACGCTGCCCTGTACACATCTCGATTTGGAAAGCAACAGTGCACATAGGTGCTCTGCACAGAATACCGGTTGTCAGGGATTAGTGGTATGAAACAGGATATGCCAGAACCAGCTCTGCTACAACATAGTTATTCTATACGCAGTATCTGTGTTTGATATCCTTGATGCGGAGATGCCATTTCTATGTGTACGGCAAAGTGAGATCTGTGGTGTGCTGTGCACGCTTTCGCTTTTGCTTTAGGAGCACTGCAGTTCTCTTCGCTATGCATAGTAGAAAGAGTGTATGGTATGCCTTCAAGAAGCAGAGAATATTGCTATTGTAGAGAAGTTTTAGAAGAAAAGTGCACATGCCAGGCGTCTTTTGGCAGTAGCAAAACTTCCCATCAGAGTGGTCTGTGATACCGGTAGACAGCACTTCACCTCACTTAGAGAGACCTCGCAGCCTGGTACACATCGCGATTTGGGAAACCACACTGCACTGAGGTGCTCTGCACAGAATACGGGTTGTCAGGGACTAGTGGTATGGAGCAGGATATGCAAGAACCAGCTTTGCTGCAACATAGTTATTCGTCACTCAGATTTCTGTGGTAGATATCCTTGATGCAGAGAAGTAATTTTTATGTGAAGTGCAAAGTGAGATCTGTGGTGTGCTGTGCACGCTTTAGCTTCGGGTGTAGTGCAGTGCTCTTCACTACGAATTGTTCAAAGATTGTATAGTATGCTTTCGATTTGGAAAGCAACAGTGCACATAGGAGCTCTGCACAGAATACCGGTTGTCAGGGACTAGTGGTATGAAGCAGGATATGCCAGAACTAGCTTTGCTACTACACCATTTCGTCGCGCAGATGTGTGTCGGAGAGATCCTTCTTGTAGAAAAGTCATTTCTATGTGTACTGCAAAGTGAGTTCAGTGGTGCGCGTTGCACGCTTTCGCTTTAGGTGCAGTGTAGTGCTCTTCGCTATGCATAGTTGAAAGAAAGCAGTGTGGTTTCCTTAATCGCGGTTTGTAGCAAGAAGCGATTTCTGTCTTAGGGTGGTGAAGTGCCGTCTACCCCTCTCAGAGAACACTCTGCTGGGAGGTTCTGCTACTGCCAAAACATGCCTGGCATGTGCACTTTTCTTTTAAAACCTCTCTACAATAGCAATATTCTCTGCTTCTTGAAAGCATACCATACACTCTTTCCACTATGCATAGCGACGATCACTGCAGTGCACCTAAAGCTAAAGCGAAAGTGTGCACAGCACACCACAGATCTCACTTTGCACTACACCTAGAAATGCCTTCTCTGCATCACTGATATCTACCACAGCAATCTGCGTGAGAAATAACTATGTTGTACAGATGCTGGTTCTGGCATATCCTGCTTCATACCACTAGTCCCTGACAACGGGTATTCTGTGCAGAGCACCTCAGTGCTGTGTGGTTTCCTCAATCGCTGTTTGTAGCAAGAAGCGATTTCTGTCTATGGGAGGTGAAGTGCCCCCTACCCCTCTCACAGAACACTCTGCTGGGAGGTTCTGCTACTGCCAAAACACGCCTGGCATGTGCACTTTTCTTCTAAAACTTCCCTACCATAGCAATATTCTCTGCTTCTTGAAAGCATACCATACACTCTTTCCACTATGCATAGCGAAGAGCACTGCAGTGCACCTAAAGCTAAAGCGAAAGTGTGCACAGCACACCACAGATCTCACTTTGCACTACACCTAGAAATGGCTTCTCTGCATCACTGATATCTACCACAGCAATCTGCGTGAGAAATAACTATGTTGTACAGATGCTGGTTCTGGCATATCCTGCTTCATACCACTACTCCCTGACAACGGGTATTCTGTGCAGAGCACCTCAGTGCAGTGTGGTTTCCTTAATCGCGGTTTGTAGCAAGAAGCGATTTCTGTCTAAGGGAAGTGAAGTGCCCTCTACCCCTCTCACAGAACACTCTGCTGGGAGGTTCTGCTACTGCCAAAACATGCCTAGCATGTGCACTTTTCTTCTAAAACTTCTCTACCATAGCAATATTCTCTGCTTCTTGAAAGCATACCATACACTCTTTCAACTATGCATAGCGAAGAGCGCTGCAGTACACCTAAAGCTAAAGCGAAAGTGTGCACAGCACACCACAGATCTCACTTTGCACTATACCTAGAAATGCCTTCTCTGCATCACTGATATCTACCACGGCAATCTGCGTGAGAAATAACTATGTTGTACAGATGCTGGTACTGGCCTATCCTGCTTCATACCACTAGTCCCTGACATCCGGTATTCTGTGCAGAGCACCTCAGTGCTGTGTGGTTTCCTTAATCGCGGTTTGTAGCAAGAAGCGATTTCTGTCTAAGGGAGGAGAAGTGCCGTCTACCCCTCTCACAGAACACTCTGCTGGGAAGTTCTGCTACTGCCAAAACACGCCTGGCATGTGCACTTTTCTTCTAAAACCTCTCTACCAGAGCAATATTCTCTGCTTCTTGAAAGCATACCATACACTCTTTCCACTATGCATAGCGAAGAGCACTGCAGTGCACCTAAAGCTAAAGCAAAAGTGTGCACAGCACACCACAGATCTCACTTTGCACTACACCTAGAAATGCTTTCTCTGCATCACTGATATCTACCACAGCAATCTGCGTGAGAAATAACTCTGTTGTACAGATGCTGGTTCTGGCATATCCTGCTTCATACCACTAGTCCCTGACAACCGGTATTCTGTGCAGAGCACCTCAGTGCCGTGTGGTTTCCTTAATCGCGTTTTGTAGCAAGAAGCTATTTCCGTCTAAGGGAGGTGAAGTGCCCTCTACCACTCTCACAGAACACTCTGCTGGGAGGTTCTGCTACTGCCAAAACACGCCTGGCATGTGCACTTTTCTTCTAAAACTTCTCTACCATAGCAATATTCTCTGCTTCTTGAAAGCATACCATACACTCTTTCCACTATGCATAGCGAAGAGCACTGCAGTGCACCTAAAGCTAAAGCGAAAGTGTGCACAGCACACCACAGATCTCAATTTGCACTACACCTAGAAATGCCTTCTCTGCATCACTGATATCTACCACAGCAATCTGCGTGACGAATAACTATGTTGTACAGATGCTGGTTCTGGCATATCCTGCTTCATACCACTAGTCCCTGACAACCGGTATTCTGTGCAGAGCACCTCAGTGCGGTGTGGTTTCCTTAATCGCGGTTTGTAGCAAGAAGCGATTTCTGTCTAAGGGAGGTGAAGTGCCCTCTACCCCTCTCACAGAACACTCTGCTGGGAGGTTCTGCTACTGCCAAAACACGCCTGGCATGTGCACTTTTCTTCTAAAACCTCTCTACCATAGCAATATTCTCTGCTTCTTGAAAGCATACCATACACTCTTTCCACTATGCATAGCGAAGAGCACTGCAGTGCACCTAAAGCTAAAGCGAAAGTGTGCACAGCACACCACAGATCTCACTTTGCACTACACCTAGAAATGCTTTCTCTGCATCACTGATATCTACCACAGCAATCTTCGCGACGAATAACTATGTTGTACAGATGCTGGTTCTGGCATATCCTGCTTCATACCACTAGTCCCTGACAACCGGTATTCTGTGCAGAGCACCTCAGTGCAGTGTGGTTTCCTTAATCGCGGTTTGTAGCAAGAAGCGATTTCTGTCTAAGGGAGGAGAAGTGCCCTCTACCCCTCTCACAGAACACTCTGCTGGGAGGTTCTGCTACTGCCAAAACACGCCTGGCATGTGCACTTTTCTTCTAAAACCTCTCTACCATAGCAATATTCTCTGCTTCTTGAAAGCATACCATACACTCTTTCCACTATGCATAGCGAAGAGCACTGCAGTGCACCTAAAGCTAAAGCGAAAGTGTGCACAGCACACCACAGATCTCACTTTGCACTACACCTAGAAATGGCTTCTCTGCATCACTGATATCTAGCACAGAAATCTGCGCGACGAATAACTATGTTGTACAGATGCTGGTTCTGGCATATCCTGCTTCATACCACTAGTCCCTGACAACCGGTATTCTGTGCAGAGCACCTCAGTGCAGTGTGGTTTCCCTAATCGCGGTTTGTAGCAGGAGGCGATTTCTGTCTAAGGGAGGTGAAGTGCCGTCTACCCCTCTCACAGAACACTCTGCTGGGAAGTTCTGCTACTGCCAAAACACGCCTGGCATGTGCACTTTTCTTCTAAAACCTCTCTACCATAGCAATATTCTCTGCTTCTTGAAAGCATACCATACACTCTTTCCACTATGCATAGCGAAGAGCACTGCAGTGCACCTAAAGCTAAAGCGAAAGTGTGCACAGCACACCACAGATCTCACTTTGCACTACACCTAGAAATGGCTTCTCTGCATCACTGATATCTAGCACAGAAATCAGCACGAGAAATAACTATGTTGTAGCAAAACTGGTTCTGGCATATCCTGCTTCATACCACTAGTCCCTGACAACCGGTATTCTGTGCAGAGCACCTCAGTGCAGTGTGGTTTCCTAATCGGCGGTTTTGTAGCAAGAAGCTGATTTCTGTCTAAGGGAGGTGAAGTGCCGTCTACCCCTCTCACAGAACACTCTGCTGGGAAGTTCTGCTACTGCCAAAACACGCCTGGCATGTGCACTTTTCTTCTAAAACCTCTCTACCATAGCAATATTCTCTGCTTCTTGAAAGCATACCATACACTCTTTCCACTATGCATAGCGAAGAGCACTGCAGTGCACCTAAAGCTAAAGCGAAAGTGTGCACAGCACACCACAGATCTCACTTTGCACTACACCTAGAAATGCCTTCTCTGCATAACTGATATCTACCACGGCAATCTGCGTGACAAATAACTATGTTGTACAGATGCTGGTTCTGGCATATCCTGCTTCATACCACTAGTCCCTGACAACGGGTATTCTGTGCAGAGCACCTCAGTGCAGTGTGGTTTCCTTAATTGCGGTTTGTAGCAAGAAGCGATTTCTGTCTAAGGGAGGTGAAGTGCCGACTACCCCTCTCACAGAACACTCTGCTGGGAAGTTCTGCTACTGCCAAAACACGCCTGGCATGTGCACTTTTCTTCTAAAACCTCTCTACCATAGCAATATTCTCTGCTTCTTGAAAGCATACCATACACTCTTTCCACTATGCATAGCGAAGAGCACTGCAGTGCACCTAAAGCTAAAGCGAAAGTGTGCACAGCACACCACAGATCTCACTTTGCACTACACCTAGAAATGGCTTCTCTGCATCACTGATATCTACCACAGAAATCTGCGCGACGAATAACTATGTTGTACAGATGCTGGTTCTGGCATATCCTGCTTCATACCACTAGTCCCTGACAACCGGTATTCTGTGCAGAGCACCTCAGTGCAGTGTGGTTTCCTTAATCGCGGTTTTGTAGCGAAGCTGATTTCTGTCTAAGGGAGGTGAAGTGCCGTCTACCCCTCTCACAGAACACTCTGCTGGGAAGTTCTGCTACTGCCAAAACGAATACGCCTGGCATGTGCACTTTTCTTCTAAAACCTCTCTACCATTGCAATATTCTCTGCTTCTTGAAAGCATACCATACACTCTTTCCACTATGCATAGCGAAGAGCACTGCAGTGCACCTAAAGCTAAAGCAAAAGTGTGCACAGCACACCACAGATCTCACTTTGCACTACACCTGAAATGCTTTCTCTGCATCACTGATATCTACCACAGAAATCTCGCGTGAGAATAACTATGTTGTACAGATGCTGGTTCTGGCATATCCTGCTTCATACCACTAGTCCCTGACAACCCGGGTATTCTGTGCAGAGCACCTCAGTGCAGTGTGGTTTCCCTAATAAGCGGTTTGTAGCAAAGCGATTTCTGTCTAAGGGAGGTGAAGTGCCGTCTACCCCTCTCACAGAACACTCTGCTGGGAAGTTCTGCTACTGCCAAAACACGCCCTGGCATGTGCACTTTTCTTCTAAAACCTCTCTACCATAGCAATATTCTCTGCTTCTTGAAAGCATACCATACACTCTTTCCACTATGCATAGCGAAGAGCACTGCAGTGCACCTAAAGCTAAAGCGAAAGTGTGCACAGCACACCACAGATCTCACTTTGCACTACACCTAGAAATGGCTTCTCTGCATCACTGATATCTAGCACAGAAATCTGCGTGACGAATAACTATGTTGTAGAGATGCTGGTTCTGGCATATCCTGCTTCATACCACTAGTCCCTGACAACCGGTATTCTGTGCAGAGCACCTCAGTGCAGTGTGGTTTCCCTAATCGCGGTTTGTAGCAAGAAGCGATTTCTGTCTAAGGGAGGTGAAGTGCCGTCTACCCCTCTCACAGAACACTCTGCTGGGAAGTTCTGCTACTGCCAAAACACGCCTGGCATGTGCACTTTTCTTCTAAAACCTCCTACCATAGCAATATTCTCTGCTTCTTGAAAGCATACCATACACTCTTTCCACTATGCATAGCGAAGAGCACTGCAGTGCACCTAAAGCTAAAGCGAAAGTGTGCACAGCACACCACAGATCTCACTTTGCACTACACCTAGAAATGGCTTCTCTGCATCACTGATATCTAGCACAGAAATCTGCGTGACGAATAACTATGTTGTAGCTAAGCTGGTTCTGGCATATCCTGCTTCATACCACTAGTCCCTGACAAGCGGTATTCTGTGCAGAACACCTCAGTGCAGTGTGGTTTCCTTAATCGCGGTTTGTAGCAAGAAGCGATTTCTGTCTAAGGGAGGTGAAGTGCCGTCTACCCCTCTCACAGAACACTCTGCTGGGAAGTTCTGCTACTGCCAAAACAAGCCTGGCATGTGCACTTTTCTTCTAAAACCTCTCTACCATAGCAATATTCTCTGCTTCTTGAAAGCATACCATACACTCTTTCCACTATGCATAGCGAAGAGCACTGCAGTGCACCTAAAGCTAAAGCGAAAGTGTGCACAGCACACCACAGATCTCACTTTGCACTACACCTAGAAATGGCTTCTCTGCATCACTGATATCTACCACAGAAATCTGCGTGACGAATAACTATGTTGTAGCAAAGCTGGTTCTGGCATATCCTGCTTCATACCACTAGTCCCTGACAACCGGTATTCTGTGCAGAGCACCTCAGTGCAGTGTGGTTTTCCTAATCGCGGTTTGTAGCAAGAAGCGATTTCTGTCTAAGGGAGGTGAAGTGCCGTCTACCCCTCTCACAGAACACTCTGCTGGGAAGTTCTGCTACTGCCAAAACACGCCTGGCATGTGCACTTTTCTTCTAAAACCTCTCTACCATAGCAATATTCTCTGCTTCTTGAAAGCATACCATACACTCTTTCCACTATGCATAGCGAAGAGCACTGCAGTGCACCTAAAGCTAAAGCGAAAGTGTGCACAGCACACCACAGATCTCACTTTGCACTACACCTAGAAATGGCTTCTCTGCATCACTGATATCTAGCACAGAAATCTCGCTGACGAATAACTATGTTGTAGCAGATGCTGGTTCTGGCATATCCTGCTTCATACCACTAGTCCCTGACAACCCGGGTATTCTGTGCAGAGCACCTCAGTGCAGTGTGGTTTTCCCTAATCGCGGTTTGTAGCAAGAAGCGATTTCTGTCTAAAGGGAGGTGAAGTGCCGTCTACCCCTCTCACAGAACACTCTGCTGGGGAAGTTCTGCTACTGCCAAACACGCCTGGCATGTGCACTTTTCTTCTAAAACCTCTCTACCATAGCAATATTCTCTGCTTCTTGAAAGCATACCATACACTCTTTCCACTATGCATAGCGAAGAGCACTGCAGTGCACCTAAAGCTAAAGCGAAAGTGTGCACAGCACACCACAGATCTCACTTTGCACTACACCTAGAAATGCCTTCTCTGCATCACTGATATCTACCACAGAAATCTGCGCGACGAATAACTATGTTGTAGCAAAGCTGGTTCTGGCATATCCTGCTTCATACCACTAGTCCCTGACAACCGGTATTCTGTGCAGAGCACCTCAGTGCAGTGTGGTTTTTACTAATCGCGGTTTGTAGCAAGAAGCGATTTCTGTCTAAGGGAGGAGAAGTGCCGTCTACCCCTCTCACAGAACACTCTGCTGGGAAGTTCTGCTACTGCCAAAACACGCCTGGCATGTGCACTTTTCTTCTAAAACCTCTCTACCATAGCAATATTCTCTGCTTCTTGAAAGCATACCATACACTCTTTCCACTATGCATAGCGAAGAGCACTGCAGTGCACCTAAAGCTAAAGCGAAAGTGTGCACAGCACACCACAGATCTCACTTTGCACTACACCTAGAAATGGCTTCTCTGCATCACTGATATCTACCACAGAAACCTGCGCGACGAATAACTATGTTGTACAGATGCTGGTTCTGGCATATCCTGCTTCATACCACTAGTCCCTGACAACCGGTATTCTGTGCAGAGCACCTCAGTGCAGTGTGGTTTCCCTAATCGCGGTTTGTAGCAAGAAGCGATTTCTGTCTAAGGGAGGTGAAGTGCCGTCTACCCCTCTCACAGAACACTCTGCTGGGAAGTTCTGCTACTGCCAAAACACGCCTGGCATGTGCACTTTTCTTCTAAAACCTCTCTACCATAGCAATATTCTCTGCTTCTTGAAAGCATACCATACACTCTTTCCACTATGCATAGCGAAGAGCACTGCAGTGCACCTAAAGCTAAAGCGAAAGTGTGCACAGCACACCACAGATCTCACTTTGCACTACACCTGGAAATGCCTTCTCTGCATCACTGATATCTACCACAGAAATCTGCGCGACGAATAACTATGTTGTACAGATGCTGGTTCTGGCATATCCTGCTTCATACCACTAGTCCCTGACAGCCGGTATTCTGTGCAGAGCACCTCAGTGCAGTGTGGTTTTCCCCTAATCGCGGTTTGTAGCAAGAAGCGATTTCTGTCTAAGGGAGGTGAAGTGCCGTCTACCCCTCTCACAGAACACTCTGCTGGGAAGTTCTGCTACTGCCAAAACACGCCTGGCATGTGCACTTTTTCTTCTAAAACCTCTCTACCATAGCAATATTCTCTGCTTCTTGAAAGCATACCATACCTCTTTACGCTATGCATGGCGAAGAGCACTGCAGTGCACCTAAAGCTAAAGCGAGAAAGTGTGCACAGCACACCACAGATCTCACTTTGCACTACACCTAGAAATGCCTTCTCTGCATTACTGATATCTACCACAGAAATCTGCGTGACGAATAACTATGTTGTACAGATGCTGGTTCTGGCATATCCTGCTTCATACCACTAGTCCCTGACAGCGGGTATTCTGTGCAGAGCACCTCAGTGCAGTGTGGTTTCCCTAATCACGGTTTTGTAGCAGAAGGCGATTTCTGTCTAAGGGAGTGAAGTGCAGTCTACCCCTCTCACAGAACACTCTGCTGGGAAGTTCTGCTACTGCCAAAACACGCCTGGCATGTGCACTTTTCTTCTAAAACCTCTCTACCATAGCAATATTCTCTGCTTCTTGAAAGCATACCATACACTCTTTCCACTATGCATAGCGAAGAGCACTGCAGTGCACCTAAAGCTAAAGCGAAAGTGTGCACAGCACACCACAGATCTCACTTTGCACTACACCTAGAAATGGCTTCTCTGCATCACTGATATCTACCACAGAAATCTGCGTGACGAATAACTATGTTGTACAGATGCTGGTTCTGGCATATCCTGCTTCATACCACTAGTCCCTGACAACCGGTATTCTGTGCAGAGCACCTCAGTGCAGGGTGGTTTCCCTAATCGCGGTTTGTAGCAAGAAGCGATTTCTGTCTAAGGGAGGTGAAGTGCCGTCTACCCCCCTCACAGAACACTCTGCTGGGAAGTTCTGCTACTGCCAAAACACGCCTGGCATGTGCACTTTTCTTCTAAAACCTCTCTACCATAGCAATATTCTCTGCTTCTTGAAAGCATACCATACACTCTTTCCACTATGCATAGCGAAGAGCACTGCAGTGCACCTAAAGCTAAAGCGAAAGTGTGCACAGCACACCACAGATCTCACTTTGCACTACACCTAGAAATGCCTTCTCTGCATCACTGATATCTAGGACTGAAATCTGCACGACGAATAACTATGTTGTAGCAAAAGCTGGTTCTGGCATATCCTGCTTCATACCACTAGTCCCTGACAGCGGGTATTCTGTGCAGAGCACCTCAGTGCAGTGTGGTTTTCCCCTAATCGCGGTTTTGTAGCAAGAAGCGATTTCTGTCTAAGGGAGGTGAAGTGCCGTCTACCCCTCTCACAGAACACTCTGCTGGGAAGTTCTGCTACTGCCAAAACACGCCTGGCATGTGCACTTTTCTTCTAAAACCTCTCTACCATAGCAATATTCTCTGCTTCTTGAAAGCATACCATACACTCTTTCCACTATGCATAGCGAAGAGCACTGCAGTGCACCTAAAGCTAAAGCGAAAGTGTGCACAGCACACCACAGATCTCACTTTGCACTACACCTAGAAATGGCTTCTCTGCATCACTGATATCTACCACAGAAATCTGCGTGACGAATAACTATGTTGTACAGATGCTGCTTCTGGCATATCCTGCTTCATACCACTAGTCCCTGACAACCGGTATTCTGTGCAGAGCACCTCAGTGCAGTGTGGTTTCCCTAATGGCGGTTTGTAGCAAGAAGCGATTTCTGTCTAAGGGAGGTGAAGTGCCGTCTACCCCTCACAGAACACTCTGCTGGGAAGTTCTGCTACTGCCAAAACACGCCTGGCATGTGCACTTTTCTTCTAAAACCTCTCTACCATAGCAATATTCTCTGCTTCTTGAAAGCATACCATACACTCTTTCCACTATGCATAGCGAAGAGCACTGCAGTGCACCTAAAGCTAAAGCGAAAGTGTGCACAGCACACCACAGATCTCACTTTGCACTACACCTAGAAATGCCTTCTCTGCATCACTGATATCTAGGACAGAAATCTGCGTGACGAATAACTATGTTGTACAGATGCTGGTTCTGGCATATCCTGCTTCATACCACTAGTCCCTGACAACCGGTATTCTGTGCAGAGCACCTCAGTGCAGTGTGGTTTCCCTAATCGCGGTTTGTAGCAAGAAGCGATTTCTGTCTAAAGGGAGGTGAAGTGCCGTCTACCCCTCTCACAGAACACTCTGCTGGGAAGTTCTGCTACTGCCAAAATACGCCTGGCATGTGCACTTTTCTTCTAAAACCTCTCTACCATAGCAATATTCTCTGCTTCTTGAAAGCATACCATACACTCTTTCCACTATGCATAGCGAAGAGCACTGCAGTGCACCTAAAGCTAAAGCGAAAGTGTGCACAGCACACCACAGATCTCACTTTGCACTACACCTAGAAATGCCTTCTCTGCATTACTGATATCTACCACAGAAATCTGCGTGACGAATAACTATGTTGTGCAAGATGCTGGTTCTGGCATATCCTGCTTCATACCACTAGTCCCTGACAACCCGGTATTCTGTGCAGAGCACCTCAGTGCAGTGTGGTTTCCCTAATCAGCGGTTTGTAGCAGAAGCGATTTCTGTCTAAGGAGAGGTGAAAGTGCCGTCTACCCCTCTCACAGAACACTCTGCTGGGAAGTTCTGCTACTGCCAAAACACGCCTGGCATGTGCACTTTTCTTCTAAAACCTCTCTACCATAGCAATATTCTCTGCTTCTTGAAAGCATACCATACACTCTTTCCACTATGCATAGCGAAGAGCACTGCAGTGCACCTAAAGCTAAAGCGAAAGTGTGCACAGCACACCACGGATCTCACTTTGCACTACACCTGGAAATGCCTTCTCTGCATCACTGATATCTACCACAGAAATCTGCGCGACGAATAACTATGTTGTACAGATGCTGGTTCTGGCATATCCTGCTTCATACCACTAGTCCCTGACAACCGGTATTCTGTGCAGAGCACCTCAGTGCAGTGTGGTTTCCCAAATCGCGGTTTGTAGCAAGAAGCGATTTCTATCTAAGGGAGGTGAAATGCCGTCTACCCCTCTCACAGAACACTCTGCTGGGAAGTTCTGCTACTGCCAAAACACGCCTGGCATGTGCACTTTTCTTCTAAAACCTCTCTACCATAGCAATATTCTCTGCTTCTTGAAAGCATACCATACACTCTTTCCACTATGCATAGCGAAGAGCACTGCAGTGCACCTAAAGCTAAAGCGAAAGTGTGCACAGCACACCACAGATCTCACTTTGCACTACACCTAGAAATGCCTTCTCTGCATCACTGATATCTAGCACAGAAATCTGCGTGACGAATAACTATGTTGTACAGATGCTAGTTCTGGCATATCCTGCTTCATACCACTAGTCCCTGACAGCGGTGTTCTGTGCAGAGCACCTCAGTGCAGTGTGCTTTTTCCCTAATAAGCGGTTTGTAGCAAGAAGCGATTTCTGTCTAAGGGAGGTGAAGTGCCGTCTACCCCTCTCACAGAACACTCTGCTGGGAAGTTCTGCTACTGCCAAAACACGCCTGGCATGTGCACTTTTCTTCTAAAACCTCTCTACCATAGCAATATTCTCTGCTTCTTGAAAGCATACCATACACTCTTTCCACTATGCATAGCGAAGAGCACTGCAGTGCACCTAAAGCTAAAGCGAAAGTGTGCACAGCACACCACAGATCTCACTTTGCACTACACCTAGAAATGCCTTCTCTGCATCACTGATATCTACCACAGAAATCTGCGTGACGAATAACTATGTTGTACAGATGCTGGTTCTGGCATATCCTGCTTCATACCACTAGTCCCTGACAACCGGTATTCTGTGCAGAGCACCTCAGTGCAGTGTGGTTTCCCTAATCGCGGTTTGTAGCAAGAAGCGATTTCTGTCTAAGGGAGGTGAAGTGCCGTCTACCCCTCTCACAGAACACTCTGCTGGGAAGTTCTGCTACTGCCAAAACACGCCTGGCATGTGCACTTTTTCTTCTAAAACCTCTCTACCATAGCAATATTCTCTGCTTCTTGAAAGCATACCATACACTCTTTCCACTATGCATAGCGAAGAGCACTGCAGTGCACCTAAAGCTAAAGCGAAAGTGTGCACAGCACACCACAGATCTCACTTTGCACTACACCTAGAAATGCCTTCTCTGCATCACTGATATCTACCACAGAAATCTGCGTGACGAATAACTATGTTGTACAGATGCTGGTTCTGGCATATCCTGCTTCATACCACTAGTCCCTGACAACCGGTATTCTGTGCAGAGCACCTCAGTGCAGTGTGGTTTCCCTAATCGCGGTTTGTAGCAAGAAGCGATTTCTGTCTAAGGGAGGTGAAGTGCCGTCTACCCCTCGCACAGAACCCTCTGCTGGGAAGTTCTGCTACTGCCAAAACACGCCTGGCATGTGCACTTTTCTTCTAAAACCTCTCTACCATAGCAATATTCTCTGCTTCTTGAAAGCATACCATACACTCTTTCCACTATGCATAGCGAAGAGCACTGCAGTGCACCTAAAGCTAAAGCGAAAGTGTGCACAGCACACCACAGATCTCACTTTGCACTACACCTAGAAATGCCTTCTCTGCATCACTGATATCTACCACAGAAATCTGCGTGACGAATAACTATGTTGTAGCAAAGCTGGTTCTGGCATATCCTGCTTCATACCACTAGTCCCTGACAACGGTATTCTGTGCAGAGCACCTCAGTGCAGTGTGGTTTCCCTAATCGCGGTTTGTAGCAAGAAGCGATTTCTGTCTAGGGGAGGTGAAGTGCCGTCTACCCCTCTCACAGAACACTCTGCTGGGAAGTTCTGCTACTGCCAAAACACGCCTGGCATGTGCACTTTTCTTCTAAAACCTCTCTACCATAGCAATATTCTCTGCTTCTTGAAAGCATACCATACACTCTTTCCACTATGCATAGCGAAGAGCACTGCAGTGCACCTAAAGCTAAAGCGAAAGTGTGCACAGCACACCACAGATCTCACTTTGCACTACACCTAGAAATGCCTTCTCTGCATCACTGATATCTACCACAGAAATCTGCGTGACGAATAACTATGTTGTACAGATGCTGGTTCTGGCATATCCTGCTTCATACCACTAGTCCCTGACAACCGGTATTCTGTGCAGAGCACCTCAGTGCAGTGTGGTTTCCCTAATCGCGGTTTGTAGCAAGAAGCGATTTCTGTCTAAGGGAGGTGAAGTGCCGTCTACCCCTCTCACAGAACACTCTGCTGGGAAGTTCTGCTACTGCCAAAACACGCCTGGCATGTGCGCTTTTCTTCTAAAACCTCTCTACCATAGCAATATTCTCTGCTTCTTGAAAGCATACCATACACTCTTTCCACTATGCATAGCGAAGAGCACTGCAGTGCACCTAAAGCTAAAGCGAAAGTGTGCACAGCACACCACAGATCTCACTTTGCACTACACCTAGAAATGCCTTCTCTGCATCACTGATATCTACCACAGAAATCTGCGTGACGAATAACTATGTTGTAGCAAAGCTGGTTCTGGCATATCCTGCTTCATACCACTAGCCCCTGACAACCGGTATTCTGTGCAGAGCACCTCAGTGCAGTGTGGTTTCCCTAATCGCGGTTTGTAGCAAGAAGCGATTTCTGTCTAAGGGAGGTGAAGTGCCGTCTACCCCTCTCACAGAACACTCTGCTGGGAAGTTCTGCTACTGCCAAAACACGCCTGGCATGTGCACTTTTCTTCTAAAACCTCTCTACCATAGCAATATTCTCTGCTTCTTGAAAGCATACCATACACTCTTTCCACTATGCATAGCGAAGAGCACTGCAGTGCACCTAAAGCTAAAGCGAAAGTGTGCACAGCACACCACAGATCTCACTTTGCACTACACCTAGAAATGCCTTCTCTGCATCACTGATATCTACCACAGAAATCTGCG